>OY728161.1:175219256-177719256 GCA_963277665.1 Viscum album | reverse complement strand
TCATTTCTTAATACATCGATTCTTCCTCATCTATGTATTCTACTTATGTTTTGTAGGATCCCTTTTTACATTAGATCTACACACCCTCAATTATTTACTTCTGTAGTTTTTATATGATGAAACATTATTTCAACAATAAAAGTCCCATTTCCCAAATTTCAAGAAACACCAATAGTAGCCAATGAGTATCCTTATTTTCCTTATATTATTAGTCTAACTACATATAATGCCTTGCTATTTTTGGATTTTACTTCCCTTATTTATAGCATCATTTTTAGTAAATTTTCTTTATCTTACCATTACCCAAACATGGTGTTTTTTTGAATTTATTATATTTTTTTCAATATATATATTCCCATATTTTTTCTTTGAACCCACACTAGAATATGTGACTACATTATCATAAAAGAATCGTTGGGTTATGAGCTCCTTTATTCCATGAGACAGTGAAGTTTGATCAAGAGATAATTTTGATTTATTGTTGCCAAAAATATGAGTATATTTAGATCCACGATTCTCATCAATAAATTTTATAGAAAAATATATTTTTAAGGTTTGACTCTCTTTATATGTTTTTGTTGTATATTTCTTATTCTTAGAAACATTGGATGTTCCAGCATGTGTCTCCATCAAAAGTTTCAATTTTATATCTTACTCAAGGAAGTTCATGTTGAGGGAAAACATATCATTTTTAATTGATGTCACAATATCTTCCCATTAACATGTCATTTTATTACTATGATTATCATGTTTTATAGTACCTCTATTCAAATAGTTTTATGTGCTTTGATTTTATTATATTTCAATTTTAATTGGTCATCCATGATAATGGTTATAGATTTATGTGATTCTTCTAGAGCTTAGATCTTCAAGATATACTATTCATACACAATAGTCATTTATTCAACTAAAATTTCAAATTTTTTGACCTTATGATATTTTCATTTTATTTTATAATAACAAATATTCATGGAAATAATTACAATGTATCAAGTGAATGAATTTAATAACTATAGAATAGTTTTCTCACAATACATTCATAAGCATTACATTACAATTATTATTCAATTAATGAAATACTTTAATTGAATAGATTTAAAAAAATATTACTTTGCTTCAATTTGGTATGTGAGAACATTTCACCTTTTTAATTTTATACCATGTTTATCCTCATTATTATTTACATACTCTTAAAGACGTGATCTGTCGTTATGAAACTCCTTGAAAGAACAACGTATATATGAATTAAATTCTTTAGAAACATACTTTATATATCTATAAAATTGATATTATAAGTCTTCTAAAATTATGAGAGAATCATCTTCCTCATTCTATATATATCTTGAGATAGTTTCTTCAAAAGGATCATTGTCAACATATTTGATAATGGAGAAATGATCATTCTATTCTTTCTTTGAGATTTTCCTTAATATATTTTATTCCCTCCAATTCTTATTTTTTAGATTAATCCCAAATACTTTCATGTATTATCCAATAGGACAGGAGACTAAGTTTCTAGAGGGTGTGAATCAATTTACTCAACTTTTACAAAGTTTTACTTTCTTATCCATTGTACCATATTACACTTGAACCACTTCCCATGTTAAGAGGAATGGATATATTATATGCTCTATAAAATCAAATATTCATTTAGTGAAGATAAAAAGGGAAACCACAACACACAATGAATTTTTCATTGTATAGTATAAATAATAACTTCCTTCCATGGACAACCTATGGTTATTTCACAAATAATATATCACTATACATTTTAAGTGTTTAAATATACCTTGAATTAGAGAAAAATGTTTTTTCAAGAAACAATCAATATTATAGAGTGATTAGAGTTATTTATGCTGGTACTACCTATTCTTCAATAACATTATTTATACTAAAACCATATGTTCTTTAATAGATGTTCAACAATCATCTGAAAAAGATCTCTCTACTATACTGGATGTCTTTCCATCATCTAAATAACCTTTTTCCTCAATTTTAGGACTTTTACTGCTACTATATCCACAATATTACATGTTCATCATCCCATTACTCTTTATTAAGTGTAACATACAACTTCCACTCCAACTCACTTCTATCTCAGAATGATCAACTAAATAATCGATCTACACATTTTATGTTTTTTTCTTCCCCAATTATAAAATTCTCAAAGGATACTCCTTATGTATGTTATGTTCCTAACATCAAAGGAATATGTGGATTATTAATCTTCATATATTCCAACAGTACAATATCATCCCCTGATTATTTCTTTTATTAGGTACCCTTAACACTAATAGTGTCTCTATATGATTCTTATAGAGAATAGATCTTATGAATATACTCTTCCTGAAACTTGTTCTTTTATTACATTAATATATCTAACACTTTGACATTGTAATATTTTTCTTTCAGTGGAAATATATCACACTCATGGAAACATTGAACAATGTTTCATGTGTATTAATTACTTCACTATAAACATGTTTACAACAATGCAGTCATAGGTATTCCCTTCCAATTATTCTTCAATAGATGAAATATCTTCATTGAAAATAGTAAAAAATTCCTCATTTTCATAAAAAAGGTATATGAGAACATTTAACTTTTTGAATTTTATTCCATGTGAATCATCCTGTTTATTTATTTTCTCTTCAAGATATGTTATGTCATCAAGAAAATACATTAAAGAAAAAAGTTTATTTGAAATCACTTCTTCTTGAATAATGTTAATATATATTTAAAATTGAGAGTCTAAAACATCAAAAAATTTGAGAGAATCTTCTTCCTCATACACTCTACACCCCAATCTAGATTCTTTAGTAGGATCATTTTTCAGGTGATTTGATAAGAGGGAAATGATACTTTTATTCTTTCCATGTGATTTTCCTTAATCACCATGCTTCCCTCTTCTTTATGTTTTTAGAGTCTTTGTTGATAATTTCATGTATTTTTTAACAAGAGTGGTGAATAAGCCTTATAACTATGATTATTTAGAATAAACTAAAAATATTCACGTCATACACCTTGAAAAAATATTAATCGCATTAGAGGAAAACCTACCCTCTCATAACACTTATAGATCCTAGATGGATCGTACAGAGAGATGGAGAGGGGGAGAATCAACATACCAACATTAACTGAGTTATAATTTATTTTCAATTATCCCATCTTACACTCAAACCAATACACCTATTTAGAGGAATGGATATTTTATACACACTCAACTATTATATACACATGTAATAAAAATATTAAATAAAATAGTAACACAAAAGGATTTTTACATGGTTAAGTAAAAGGCATAGTCCTTTCCATGATCAAACTATTGTTATGTCATGGATTCTCTTATCAATATAACATTGTAGTGATTAAAAATTCATAGAATTGGAACATAATTTTTCTATAATGAATAAACACTCTTCCTAATGGTGTGGTGTTCTCTATATTAGTACCACCTATTTATTAATGGTGTTGTTGTAATACCACCTCCAGATCTTCAAAAGATACTCAATAAAATCATAAATAAGATCTCTATATAGCACTTCATGTCTTTTTATCTATAAAATGACCTTGTTATACTATTTTAGGTATTCAACTTCTACTATATCAACCTTATTATATGCACACTGGACCAGTACTCTTCAATAAGTGGAAGATACAACTTCTACCCCACCTCACTTATTTCTCAGAATGCTCAATTGAAGAATGAATCTATGCATTTTAAGTTGTTATCTTTCTCAATTATCAAATGATTGGGTTGATATTTCTTCAATCAATGAAGTTGTATACCACAATAGAATGTTTTCTGGAGAAGAACATGTGTTCTTCGCTATTTTTTTTATCAAGCATGAATCTCTCACAATCTCAAATCATCTTGTTCTTGACTTCTTAATTCTCATGCATGTGTGACATAAAATGAATGATCTTATCAATTTTAAATCCTAACACATATTTTATTATTATTTTATGTTCTTTATTTCACTTTTTGGGTTATGTACATTAGTGTTTCTTTATGTGTTCATAAGCATGCATGAATAAAAATAACTTTTTGTAATAGTATGTTCACAATGTCATCTTGTTTTCACTTTATTCATAGATAAATTTTCAAATGTTGTTTATTTTTTATTTTGGTTTAATAAAAATGTGTCATGTATGTGACACACATGCAGTGTCTTCTCTGTGGACACGAGATTTATTTATAGATCATGCAAATAGAAGCATGATATCTTTTTTCTCTATGAAAAGTGGTAAGTGTGGGATATATATTCCACAAGAACACTATCAATTCCATAATGAATGTGTTCAAGTATTTTTATTCTTCATGTTATATTAATAATTGTACTCTAGACTTTCTTCTTCGTTCCATAAGACTTTATACCCATAACAATCCTTTGCGTAACGAATTGTGCTCGAGGTATCAGGACTCTTCAAGTGACTAGGTGAAGATTGGTATATCCTATAATTCACATATAAAACTTAATATAACTAGTTTTTCTCTTCATACATATGTAAATATGCATATATTCTATTTTTGGTGAAACAAATTCCATGGGTCCTTTTCTTTTATTTTGAAAAATGATAGTACACTCACTTAATAGGGTGAAAAAGTCACCTAAATGAAGGTCCTTGTATTTTTAGACCGTAAGAAAATACTTTTATATTTTTTTTCACATGTAAAAAACTAAAAATAATTTCATTCTAATACATTTTAAATTCCCAAATATCTTTGGTCCTTAAAAACAATCAGACATGACTTGCTTTTTTGTCACACGGCGATGTTGAGATCCATGGGGTCTTCTCCTTTATGATATAGTTCTCATGCATGTGATAAAAATCACATGATTTATTATATTAATATCATCGATAACATGCATGTATATATGATGCATTCCAAGATGACTACAACTATGTCTTCATTTGGATGGTATCCCATTCTTCAAATCGGTTTCTGTTTTCAATTAATTTGAAGCTTTCATGCATAACAATTCAAGATCTTGATATGGTATTGATCACCAAATATGGTCAGATGTCGATTATCCAGTGTTCGTATGACTTGTGGAGAAACTCCACATCGGGAGATTAAAAACAAGGGAAATTGTTTAAACTAGTTTGGTATCGGAGATTAGATGGTTATGATTGGGAGAATCGAATGGTGGATCAAATGTCTGCAACTTTTTTACATGGGGAAAGTATTTACCTCAACCGAAATCCTATGTAAATATTAAGTGTGGTATCTAGCCTCTTAAAAAAATTATTTTATCCTAATAAAATGATGTTCCACGGTATTGGGGGATCAACACCTGCATACAATACATAGAGCCCTACACAGACCGCTCCACACACTTGTGTATACCATTGGGCTCCCCTATTTACACAATTGCAACCCTCTATTACTACCTTCAATCATTGAGTTATGGATACCCTATGTTTTTTTCAAGGTTGGGGCCAAAGCCTCCATTGATTATTTAAAGAAAATACCTCTTTAGACTGGGTAGAGGGAGACCAATTACATAGCCCAAAGGCCTAAGGCCATGTGGCCTGAATACAAGTCTTGAAAGCCAATTTTTTGTCCCAGAGGACCCATCAGTGAATAGTACTGCTACAGTCCCCGTGCTGCTATAGTGCCCACTACAGTACAGTCACCTCTACAGTAACTTCAACAGTCCCTTCACCACTACAGTTCCACTGCTGCTACAATACGGCTACAATTCCCTGCTACATTACTGCTAGAGTACCCCCAGAAATTGGCCCCTGCTCAGATTTGATCATGGGTCTTTTGGATGCCAAGCAAGAGGCTATACCACTAGGGTACAGGCTCATTGGCGTGGCTCCCCTATGTGGTTAAGGAATTTAATCTCACATGATTTAGGTTGAGATAGCCATTTTCTTGGGTGGTGATAGGAAAATTTTTATAAGTAAACACCATCAAACACATTGTTAAAAACTAAGTGTAATATTCCTCCAAAAAAATTCCATCATAAAAAATGTATAATATTTTTAATGGTATTATTTAAATACTTTTCCTTGTGAAAATAAGATCTTTCATTCTCTTTTTTAGATAAAACATAAATCCCTTACACATTATTCACATTCAATGATATGAAATATTCATGGCCTTCAATTTTTCATCTGAAAACATTCTTAATGAGAAGTAATATTTACATGATCTTAATTAATTAAAACTCATGAAGAAATAGTTTTCTAATTACATGGAATTTATTATACATTACATGGAATTTATTATACATTCTCAATATTCATCCAATCAAAAGAATAATTGGATGTATCATATTCATTATTAAAAAATTCTGAATATAAAATACATTTTTCATGGAATTGAATTAACTCATAAAATGTTGTAATAATGTTCAATATAATAACATATCATTCACATTTCGTAGAAAATAATAAAATTTTTAAAAAAATATATTTAATCCTGGAGATTTGTCTTAGAAGGTGACCACTAATGAGTATATAATAGTTCTTCATCCATCATCACATTAAACATGAAGTTTTGTCTTATTAAAAATATCCAATTAATCTATACCAATTCACCAAGAATCATCACGATCCTTTTTCAATATTTATTAAAAAAATCAAAATTATCCTACCACGATTAATCACAAATAATAGAGGAATTAAGAATAAATTTACTTCTAATTCCCTACAATATATTGAAAAGAAATATAACCATATTCATCAACCATCCAAATGTATTTTCACTTATCAAATTAGAAAGGATATTTTGTTTAAAATGAAGTTAAAAGTGGATATCAATCTTTAGGCCATGAGTAATCTCATGTTAAAGGAATAATGACCAGATTGATCTAGTAGTTTGGATAATAAATATGAGAATGATTTTGACTATAAATGGATAATGGCTCTTATCTCAAAAAACAAAAAAATGAAAAAAGAAAATATATTGGTAAGATAAATTGGATTATTTCATGATTGGAGGTTTATGGATATTTTATATTAAATTTACTATGAAGAATAATCTTGATTATTAAACTAATTTAATTGATTATAATCCTAATAAGAACTAAGTAAAAGGATCTAAATCATTGAACACGATTGGGAAAAGTAATGCGAGTTGTCTAAGATTCAAAAGAATAAGGTTGGTGAGTAAAAAAGAAGATGAGTACTCATTATTTTGTATCCAATCATAAGATGAATATCCAAAATTATTCACCATTTTTTTGGAAAATATGGATTTCTAAATAACTAATCTTGCAGAGATAATGGAGGAGGTAAAAACATACATGGATTGCATGCTCAGATCATAATTGAATTCTTGTCTTCAGAAAATTACAAATCACAAAACATATATTAATGTTCTAAAGATAGTTGTTTGGAAGAAGAATAATTCAAATGAATAATTCTAAAAAGGGAAACTAGTGTTATTATAGAACATAATAATTCCAAGATGAATTTTTATTAGTGTGAAATTATATTCAATGTTATTGAATACAAATTTATTTCCAAATAAGAATAGATAATAAATTTGGAATCAAAACATATTATTAACTTAAATAAGTCTAAAAATATTAAAGAAAAATTCATTAAATATAATGAAGTTAGAGATGGATCATATTCCAGAGCTAATATCTAAATCAAAACAAACAAATTTAATGTCTGAACCTAAAAAATATTAAACCATTAAATATAATTTTCTTAATATTGTAGCTCCTCATTCCAAATATAATCAAGTATAAAATAATAAAAATTATGATAAATAACATCCCATACCTAAAGTAGAAAGTAAAAATCCAATTAATTTATCTTATCTTAAATATAATTATAATAATACCATATTTTTATATAAAAAATATAAATTTGGAAATAAATAAAAAGAATCGATTCCATTATTCTAGAATATATAGATTAAAATAATATTTCGGTGTTGTGATATATTTGATCATAAATATTACATATTGTGGTACAAATATTTTCAAGGAATAAGGCTTTAATTATGTGTTGTAATATCTAAGTTGAAAAGGGTTATCCTTAATAAAAAACCCATGAACTAAAATTATTCATGCCTGGCCACTCAAAATTGATTCTAATTCTATCTCATACATGATATGTGACTGCTTCTGAAATTTTATTAATATGTTTGGAAAGTATAGAAAGAGTGTAAAGACATGGATTATTTACACTGGTTTCTCCTCACACATGAATAGATATATAAATATTTTATAACATATATTTAAACATGGTGGAGGAGAAATTGAATTTTGGAATGATAGTTCCTTTAAGAGAAGTGTTACTGGAACTGCTGAAATTGAGTCTAAAGGACTCATATACAAAGAGGTTTTTTTGTATAAGTGATGAAAAAAAAATTATTAAGTGTCATCTAATTTTGTGATGATGGTAATAAATTTTTGTTTTAAAAAAACATATAAATCATCAAGAATTAAATTATGGAATAGTTCTTGAATGAGGTTAAAGACCAAGTATAAACTTATTTCAAATTGATTATTCATCCAATTCAAGCTACATGAGTTGAAAGGATGTAAATAATCTATAGTATTAAAAAAATATCTAGTAAAAGTCACTTGAGAATGGTTTCCAAACATAAAGTAGTGAGAGAGCTTCACACATTCAAAATGGAAAGAGCAGTTGTTTTTTGAAGATTTTATAAGGGGAAGATGGTTTAAGAGACAAATAGGAATGTGTAAATTTAGTACACTAAATCACTAGAACAAATATATTCAATCATATTTTGTCATATTAGGCATTAATCAACATACAATGATATTTATTACATTATATTCATTAATAATTACACCCATATTTCTAATATTCATTTTATATAGAGAAAATATGGATCCATTGAAAATTGAAATGGATCTTGGTGTCTACATCAAAAAGATCACTTATAATAATCTAAAATAATATAAATGTAATAATTTTGATAGATTCCTAAAAAATCATGGAATAAAAATAAATATATACCCTCATATACCCCCCCCCTCCCCCAATTATCTAAATATTAAAAAATTGAAGTATAAAAGACCTAAGAAGAACCATGAAGTATAAAAATATACTTTTACACTACTTTTTAAGAAAAACTATTTAAATTTCAATGATTATTCAAAATATATTTTTTTAGGTATTACACACAGATGACACCCTATTAGATGTGGTACAATATAATTCTAACTTTCAAATACTTTATCATGTTTGGTATCCCTTTTTTACCTATAGATCATAAAAAATACAAGAAATATGGATGAAAAAAAGATGAAGGGATATTCTTGGATATCTAACCAATAGAAGTAGAAGAATGATGGAGAAAAAAATGAATGTAGTATTTTTGAAAGACCAGATGTTAAAATCATTAAAAATAATCCAATAATATATTTTTTTATTAAGAAGGAAGATGAAATTATTGAAGCTAGAAACATATAGATTTTAGGAAAACTAATTATCAAGAAATCTTGAAATAATCATACTATGGTTGATATTGATTTAGATCAAACCTATTTTGATGATAGTATTAAAAATTTAAGGCTAAAAAATCAAAAAATAATAATGAAACATCTTCACTCTGATAACATTATAGAAATTAAAGACGCATCAGTACAGACAAGAAGAATATTGATATTGGAAAATCAAACTAAACTTATTTCCTATATTGAAAATTAAACTATTTTTAAGTCTTTTGATAATGATTAATTGATAATGATATGGATGATGAAATTTCCCACAATAAAAATAAATCCATTTTAAAATTTTTCTAAAAACCTAAACATAGAAAAATATTTTTTGTAACCCAGTGAGTTTTAAAAAATAAACTAAATTAAATGGGAGAATCTGTCATGACCTAACCCATAGGGGCCCTCCTGGTTAGAAGAAGTCCATGAGACAACTACCCCAAGAATTCCTCCATAGGTTACGGGCTGGTGAAAACTATTCATAGGAATAAATAATATGGGATATATTTATATAATGTACATCTATTCAGGGACCCCACAATATCCACAAATAATTGTAGAGAAATAAATATAAAATATAGTAACATATCGAGTATCAACCATTCATGCAACAACATCTAGGGAATATGAAAGAGCGTGATAGTGAAATATTAAAATAAAGGAGAAAAATACATGCCCAACTAGAAAATATGACCCAACTTGAAAATAAATTTTAATGTAAATACTAAGAAAGCCCATCTCCATACCTACAATCCACAACAACCATACATAGTAAAATTTAACATGGTATCCCATTGATCCTTTAACATCACCACCGACCTATCTTTCATCTTCATAAGAATTGACACATGATTAAAAATCCTATGCATCGGTGAGAATATACATACCCAGTACGATTCCCCAAAAACCATAGTAGGTGAAATATGAGATGTGATAAAATTAAGAATCTCAACTTATATAAATATAGAAATAAAAACACATCAAGAGAGGTATAATCTCATAAAATAATCCTCAATGAGAGTGAAAGGGGATATCTATCTCATAGTCCATCTAAGGAGGATGAGACTTCCATCAGTTCCAAAGAAACATCAACAATGCACAGCATCTCATGTTTCTATCCATACAAGTAATTGTTTAGAGCCAAACCTCATCACTATGAACACAGTCGAGGGGATATAATCTCTAAATACAGGACCCACTCCATAGTGTTTCCATGGGTTTCCAATCTGCATATGGAGGAACTAATCCCCTATACGTTAGAGGTACCATGAATTAGAAATAGTGACTACACCGTTTTCCATTAGTGGGGTGCCACTTAGTAGATAGTTTAACTACACCCTAGTCCTCCAGGAGGTACCAATTAGTAGATAGAGTACCTACAACCTTGTGGATTAGGGTGTACCACACGGAAGATATAGGACATGTACCCCAGTATATCAGGGGATACCACTCATTAGATAGAGGAATCTTTCCCTAGTGCATCATGGGATACCAATCATTAGATAGAGGAATCATGCACTAGTTTGATAGGTGGTACCACTCAATTTATATATATTAATCACGCCCTACTATGCTAGGGGTTCCAATCAGTAGATATAAGACCCATTACCTCGTCTCTTAGGTGGTACCACTTCGAATATTGAGGTCATGAGCCCTAGTATTTCATATGTACACACAAAATGAGATGGTATGGCCTTAATTAATTGTTTTTATCCCTCTAATAGTCAAAAATATGAATATATTTTGCTTTTGAATGCTGAAATGCTCAACCGTTGCTCATGGTGCCTCCCACTACCTCACCAGATTTCAAATCCATAGTGGAATCACTAGAATCCCTCAAACCAACCTGATCCATCCTCTAATCATTGATCCATTCGTCTGATGTGTATCCTTTGGGCATTTGGGAGTTCGATCATCCTCTATTCCACCCAAAATTGACGAACTCTAGCCCCATAGGTCAACATAAAAGATCATAAGGAACGATGGTGGACAAGAACATAAACTAAGGGTGTAGTAATCATTGGACCAGATTTCTTGGACAATGATTATATTTTGGGGATATATATGGTGATAAACATGGAATAACATGGATAGATTGAATAAATAATTGAAATCTCATTCATGGACACTTGAAAAGTATCAATATAAATGCAGATCTAGGAATATAATTTTTATTATGCTCAATGTTTTAATCATAACTGATGAATTTCAAAATGATGTGTCTTACCACAAAATATGAGTGATTTCTAGTGAAGAATGTGATTTCCCATGATGGGGTAAGTTCTATTACATTTGTTTCTCCTTGATTAACCTAGATTTAGAAACTCATCATTATCTGATTGTAATTAACAAATGATGGGTGGTATAACCTCCTCTTAACAATACCAAGGATATATGGTTTATCCTAGAGATCATCCATAACATGATACTTATAGAGAGAATTAGATTTTTAGACATTAAATGGATTAATTAAATATTTTAATTAATTAATTCACTTAACATACCTGGTAATGGTTTCCTTATCTAGATGTACAGCACTGACCTATTTTCGGTCACACCTACCATAAATTTCACTTTAAATTTATCCACAATATCATTTTTCATTTTTCAAAATCCTTTTAGGATATATTCCATTATTTATGAAAAATTCTTTCACACATAATAAAAAAGGTAGTTAATAATTTTCAAAAATTAGTTCAAGGAACACCGGGCCACATAATCTTGCATTGTCTGAGTGGCTAACTCCAAAAATATTCTCCGATATATTTCCATGTTTTTAGGGAAATAAACACGGTTTCTACATTATTCTCCCTTTAATATTTTTTTCCTAAAAAATTAAAAATTAAAAAAAATTATGAGGATATGATGCCCATATCTAGATTTCCTTCTTCTTATAGATCTCATGCATGCTCCCATGCCTCCACAGTATAAAAGCCAAGGGTGTTTTACTTCCACAAAGGATCCTCTACCAATAATATTTTATCCCCATTGGGATCTCCATGAGGGTGTATCTATCCTATACTTCTATCTCACCCAACTCAATAACATGTTTGGGATTATTCACACATCTCCTCTGTTATGGGACATGGAATACATCATGAACCTGATGCAACTGTGGGGGTAATGTGAGGTAGTAAAAACCCCCACAAACCCTCTGAAATATCTCAAATGGCCTGATGAACCATGGGATTATATTTTTTTTACCAATTTAAACCACACAATCCTTGTCATGGGGAGACTCTCAGGAGAACATAGTCTCCCTAATCGAACTCCAAGGGCTTATGATGTCGATCTATATAATATTTATAACTACATTGAGTTGTCTTCATCCACTCATGGATAACATAGATCATATACCCAATCACATTCACCTTCCCCATCCCAACATGAGATGACCCATTTATCTCAGTCTAGCATAAGTTTAAAATACATGGTCACCTTTGCAGGGCCTAAAAAGTTGTCATTCTGATAGTATATTGGTAGCTATTGTTATTATAAAACTCGACAAATTGTATGTGATCCTTTCCACTTCAGAAAATGTATAAAAAATATCTTATCATATCATCAAGTACATGGATAGGGCACTCGAACTAAAATTCCATTGGGTGTGAAAGATTTTACTCATCATCATTGGGGTGTTGAATTCCTCATGTTGGAATTTCCACAATCGTGACATAAACCACAAATCATGGTCAGATACAATCATCGGGGAACCCCATAAAGGTGGATGTTCTCTCAAACATACATCTTCCCAAAAAAATCCAACGAACTCTCCTCCCTAATAAGAAGAAAGTGTGCTGACATCAAAAGTCAGTCAACTATCACCCAGAGAGTGTCATAACCCCTTGTTGTCTATAGAATCCTTGTCAGAAAGTTTGTAGATATTTCACCCCATTTCCTCCTTTGGATCTCAAGAGGCTGCAACAAACCTCTTAGAACCTATTGCTCAGCCTTTACCTGCAAAAACATGAGGTGTTGAGAGATGCACTCAGCCACATTCTACATCATTGAATCCCACCAAAACATATATTGATGGTCTATGTCTATCTTTCCTACACAGGGATTTACAGAGAAAGAAGATTTGTTAAACTCTCTCATCATCACCTCCCACATCAAGACTATGACAACCATCCATCCATGGAAAAAAGATGACGTGATCCCCTCCTTTTTAAAATCCATATGGTGAATCTCTTGAGAAAAAATAGTCATGTAATACCCCACTATTGATGTCTCCCAAATGGGCATTTAAAAAATGCTATAAAAGTGATGGATTTAACACCATCAATTGAAGAAATGATACACCCTCCCCCACAACTAGGGTATATTGTAAGGAATCCAACTATTATGATTCCTCCTATGCCAAATGATCCTAGAACTTATTGCAAGTGTAATCTTCCACCACATTTCCCTTCCCAGTATTATAAATTATCTCAAAGTTACAATCCTTTATAAAACCCAACAAGAACCTATATCTAAAAATCAGGTCTCTATTTGCGATGACATACCTAAGACTATAATGGTATGAGTAAAAAAATTACTCTCCCAAATGATAGTTCATACACATCCTCATAGTGAATAATACCTCTGCAACTCCAGGATGGGATTCATTTTGTTCTACTTGTGGGGTCTTAACAACCTCAACTCTTGTGTGATCACTTCATACCTCTACATCATCATGAAGTCAAGCCCATCTCTAGAGGCATTTCAATATACTACGTACATTATGTACTCATCTGGTAGTCTCAAAATAGAAGCACTCATCAACCATAGCCTCAAATATTCCAAGGATCTATGTCATACCTTATTCTTGGTAAATAGATGCCTTTTCTTCATTAGAGTGGTCAATAGGAAAACAATCCTAGAGAATTCTTCCAAAAACCTCAGGGATTACCCTTCCAACATAAGAAAACTCCACTCCTCTGACATTCTCTTGGTTGATTATCAATAAATTACTTCATCTATTTTAGCTTGATCTGTTGTAAATCCATGCTCAGAAATGACATTACCTAAAAATTGAACCTCATGATTTAAGAATTGGCACTTCGAGATCCTACAATAAAGCTAGTTCTCTATAAACAATCATTTGACTATTCTCAAGGTCTTTGCAGACTCCTCATCTAATGTAGAGTATATGAGTATGTCTTCAACAATGACAATAAAAAATTATCCGTGAATGACTAGAAGATCTAGTTGATGAGAGAAATAAACAAATAAGGGGAATTTGTTACACCAAAAGGAATTAGTATGAACTCATAGTTTCCATGGTGACATCAGAATGCCTGCTTCGAAATACCATCCTTGTAAACTCTCAACTAGTGCTTGTCAAACCCAATATCATTCTTTGAGAACCATATCTCACCGTGTAACAGAACAAAGAGGTCATCAATCCTTAGTAACGGGTACTTGTTCTTTTTTCTGTCCTGCATTAGGAGATGATATTCAAATCAAAGTTGTATGATCTCATCCACATTTTTAACGCACAAAACTAGTGATTCCAAAGTGGATACATTGGTTCTGATGAAACCCTTCTCTCAAAGGTCCTCTAACTATGACCTCAACTCTTAGAGCTCAGTAGGGGTTATATGATATTTCATATAAGATATCAGAGTATTCATGGGCTGAAAGTCGATACAAAACCCCATCGTATTCCTCAAGGGTAGTCCCTAAACAGCCTCATGGAAGAAATCAATAAAATATTCCATGACTAAAGGAATACAAATTCATGATGAATCTGGTACATGAAGGGATATACTCACTGACTAGTGATTGATGGGTTGTAGCTTCCTACAAGGAAAAATAACTCATCCTGACATGAGATCTCTCTCACCCACAAAAGAGAATAATTTCCCATCAGTACAAAGGTGGATGACTCGTCTATGGTGATAAACATTGTAGAGTTAAACTATGGACATCCAATCCATATCCAAGATGATATCATAATTTTTCACTATGACAATAAAAAGTTCCCATGAGAAACTCACTCCACTAATAAATAGCACACACTACTCGTAGATAAATTATATCGATGATTTACTCTCCATAGGAACCTCAAGAAATAGCTATTTATCTAAATCCTCAACGAGGAGCCCCAGCTCTCACACGAATAGTAAATAGATGAAGGAATGGATCAAACCTATTTCTAATAGTACAAAATAAATATTATACCACATACATATCATTCCACTAATCATCGTGCGAGTTGTCTGGTCATAAGAAACCATAGATTGTATCTACCCACAACCTCGATCACTACCTCATTGAGCCTAGAATGGTATGCCTAGTGGTGGAGGTGGATGTATATTATAATGTCTTCCACCACCCATTGTTCCTTCTTTGTGATCCCCAAATCCTCCTCTATGAGTTCCGCCTCCCAGGGGGTCACCCAAGCCACTCCTAGGAGAACCATAATCACGGTGTTTCCTCTAATGTGGTGGTCTATCTCCTATCTTCATGCCCTCCCCTATATGTTGGGTCTATAAATCACATGTCATATGACTTCACCCATCACATTAATAGCACTTCCTCTATCCATGATTCCCTATTCCTCTACGGGGTTCCTATGATGTATAACCATGTCTCTGAGTCTAGCCATAGGGAGGTCTCCTAGGATGATACACATTTGACTAGCTCATACTTTCTGTTACAAAAAACTTATCCCTAAGAATCCCATTTTGATCACCAACATCATGGAAGCTGTATGATAGGAATATCTCCATCACTTGAACCCACTAAAAAACTCCAGCATTACTGGGAATATATAGGGGTACCCCAATGGAATGGAAGTCTATATGACGAACCATCTCAAACATATATGTCTAGATGTAGCCATCCCAAATCATGTCTATGGAGTACCATGTTAGGTCGATAAACCTAAAAAAATACTTAGAAACTATTATCCCTCCCAACTATAGCTCCAAAATCTCTTGAATATGAACTTAGAACATGAACGAGTGGCAATGATCCTCCCAAAAAAGTTTCTAGAAATAAGTCCATGATAATGTTGACTCATCATGACTATAATCTACCAGTGCCTTTCTGGTCTATTGGAAAGACTGGATTCCAGTGGAACCACCTAATTAGTTAGTGTCTGCATAATTTTGAAAATTCAAATCACCGAATCATGCAAATCCTCCACCACCTAGAGATCTGTCCCACCATGGAACCTCAACAGCCTATAGCACTAAAACTCATGGAGTGTGCTAAGCCTATATGCATCCTCAACCAAATTTTATGGTTCTATCTTTTGTTCAATAGGTCAGTTGATGTAACCTCATCCCGTAGAGGAAGGATATCACATGATGGACATAAACCAAGTCATCAACCCTCATCAGATCATCATCAGGATCACGAATCAGTAACCTGGGTTAATGTATTTCTATATGAATCCTAAAAATTTAATCAATCTAAACTATGGTCATATGAGAGTATATATAGTGACCTGACATCATATGGATAGTCAAATACTCAATATAGCATGATGCATGTACCAACGTTCCCTACAACTAAGGTCTGAATATGCCATGTTAATAAGAATGGTTTTAGTGTCTTGATGTATGGATAAGTCATCTTCCTTACCTAAAAATAGTAACCTAGCATAAAATCCACACTCAAGAAACATTGACATTGTTTTCCATAGTCCAAACCAAATCCACATAATGGGAAAATTCTAAACACCATCCTAAGTAATGGACAACCTAAAATACCAATATGTCATGACTCGACCAACCAAGGCCCACCTTTCCAATAGATAACTGAGATACTGTTGATTCAAAACATGTTTCAAATTTTCCATCAATAATTTGTTTCAGAAATCACTAATAATAAATATGGTAATTACAAATATTTTTAACCATGTATGTTATTTTAACTATTTTAATCACTCTTTTTTCTTTTTCATGTTTGATGTATCCTTATCAATGTTTTGTTTTTTGATTCATTTATATTGTTTAATATGATGATTCAATTGTAACCATAGTATGCTTCAAATTTAATGTAAAAAACATAATCAGATTATGTATTACTTTGTAAACAGAAATTGTAACCAGATTATACATTACATCGTAATCTAGAATTATAACCTGATTGAGTACTATATTCTAATTAGGAATCGTAACTAGATGGTGTATATTATTATCATCTGAAATCGTAACCAGGATATGTACTGCATATTAAATATGCATCGTAAAAAGGTTAAATATTTCATCGTAATCACGTATCGTAATCAAGATAAGTACAATATCTCAATCTCATGTTTCATGCATCGTAACCAGATTATGTTTTGAATCGTAATCATGTTAAGAATCATAAAAAGGATGTAATTTTCCATCGATATGTATTGTTATCATGATGAGCATAAATAACATGATATGTATTTCACTTATGAAATGCATCACATTATTTTCATAACTTCAATACTGATCACATGTATTTCATACTATTTGTTTTATTATTTTGTACTTACTTCTTTTTAACTAAAACGATGTCATTGTTTTGGTTATTTACCAATCAAAACGATTTCATGTATTCTATTTTGATGTGATAGTTGTAATGCCTGGTGTCTGAGTCCCTTCATGTTTTTTTTTGGAGAAATATGACCATTGGATAAAATTTTACCGTCGGAACCTAAATCCTATAAATATGATGTCATTCAAACAAGTATACATTACTTTTTATTCTTTCAAGTTCTAAAGAAAGATGTTGTAACTTATCTCTATATTTGTGTGATATCCTTGAGGATACATCAATTGAACAGATTTTTCCATGTTCTTACAATTTTATAAGTTCTTTGTTGCTGCTTCATGTGACCCATCATTGTAATAAAGATCGAGGGATTCCGGGGATAGGAAGACATGGTACCGATCATCCTATTGAGGGCATTCAATTGATTTAAGGACAGAGGTGTCGATTACCTTCTTAATCAAGGAATTTTGGAGATAAGAAGAAATCCATACTGATCATCATAATGATGTCTTACCAAGGTGGTGTCAAGATAGACCTTTTTTCCTAGGTGAAAGGACACCCTTCTCTTTGGGTTAGAAGAATTGTAATACTCTTACATTTCCGCTACAATTTTTATTAGATTGGGAATTTTATTATTTCCCATTTCTTTTCAAGTTCAATTCAATTGTAATTGTTTCAATTAAGATTCATATTATATTAAGAGATTCTATATGATATATATTATAATCATTAGAATTTTTATTACTTTGAACATTGTATTCACTTCAAATAAAATTGTTATACATTACCTATAGTATTACATCATAGTATTTCCATTAGATGAAATACCATTATAGTTTATTGTATTAATGTTGAATTTTGTTATTTTAAGACTACTTAAACTAAGTTCTTTCTTAAGAGATTAAATAAAACATTTTCTAAACATAAAATTCACCCCCACCCAGTATTGTTTTGTGCCGTATAATATACATTTACATCTATATTATGATCCAAAAAATGGTATCAGTGGAAATTTTCCACTTTTGTGTATTACTTTTGGAAATAAAATTATTATTTTTCAAATATTTTATTTATAACTACTTACTACACTAACATTTGGATTATAAAAGTATTGTTTTATAAGATGTAAGGAATGAGTATTAGATCAATTGACAATCTAAACCCAGCTAGACCACCTGTATTTGATGGTAATGATTATGAGTACTCGAGAGATTGAATCAAGACATTTTTTTATTAATAATGGATGGAAAACATTATCATTCTTACTAGAGGATATAAAATTTAAGACAAGGAAGTCAGTACCTTCACCAATCAAGAGAAACAATAATATAAACTCAATTACAAGGTATGCAATACTTTGTAGTGTTCCATGACCTGGAATATATATAGTCAGATATCATATTTCAAAGTAGAAAATTGTATCTAGAAGAAATTTGAAGTCATGCATTTTGGTACATCTAAAGTCTTATAAATAAGAAAAGCAATGCATCGAGAAAAATATCATGGGTTTATTTTTCCTTATGGAGAACTAGTAAGAAAGGTACAATAAAGGTTTATGAAAATTGAAAACAGTCTACAATATATGGGAGAAAAGGACTTGATAATGAATCACTTCTATAAAAGATAATTGTTATTATTCCTAAAGAGTGGGAATAAAAAAGAATAGCTATTAATGAAAACATGAAAGCTACTCAAATCACACATCATGAGTTATTTGGCACTCTACATCTGCATGAGAATAGAATGAAAAGAGATGATGATTTCAATAAGTTTAAGAATAGTAACAGGATGCGGCTTTTACTACTACCAAAGCTAGGACATGAGAAAGGATAACAAGAACCAAATCTACGAAATCTATTGTAATATCAAAATAAAGTGATAGTAATAACTTAGATAATGAGTTAGCCAATATTTCTTGAAAAATGAACAAGATTTTTTGAATGAAAGAATTTTAAAAAAGATTTAAAAATAAAGATAGAGAAGAAAAGAATGACTGTGAGGTCGCTTGTTATCAAGGAAAAAGTGAACTTCATATTAGATCAGATTGTCCTTTACTAAAAAGAAAAGACAAAAAGGATAAACGTTCTAAAAGAAACACGAAAATTTATTTCAATGAAAATAAAAAAAATGTTTTGAAAGAAAATAATTCATGGAGTGAAAGTGGTGGTGATTCATCAGATGAATCATCAGATAATGAATCTTACGGTCAAAGAAACATAGGTCTCATATCCTGAATATCAATTGAAAATCATTGCTATATGGCATAGTACACAATGTTAAGTCCCATAAAAATGTATCCTTAAATTAAAATTACCCTGATGAGAAACATTCTTACTCCTAGGATGAATAATCTTCCTCAGAAGATGAAAATTTACCTTCCTTTGAAGAAGATTCCATATTTTCCAAATTACTGGAGAATTAATATTCAAAACTCAAGAAAGATCTTGATAAGGAAAATTCTAGAATATCTATTCTGACAAAAGAAGTGTCATATCTATCAAAAAATATTGATCATAAATATCTTTATTTTCAAAGTATCTTAAGGAATTTTGTTCTGAGAAGGATGAACCTTCAAAAAACCTTGAACAACTTTTTTTATAGAATGGGGTTTTTGAAACAAAAATAATTCCAAAACAATTTATTCTGATAATGTTAAATTAGTTATTAGATTGAAATATAAAATGTATTCTCATAAGAAACGTTTATTAAACATTACCCATGTTGATGAAAATTTTGATAAGATGTAATCTCAAATTCTTTCTTTAAGGAATACATATGGATTTGGATACACTCACTCCAAACCCATTTTTAGAAAAAACTATTTTGTTCCTCAAAGTTCTACTTTTTTTAAGAAATTTCAATGTGGTGGAAATTGGGAAAGATGTTGTTCTCTTAACAAAACTAAATATTTAGGATTTCACATATCCCATTTTTCAAAAAAAATGTGGATTCCGAAAATTCTTTTATCTAACATTTCTGGATCCAAAAAATTTTGGGTTCTGAAAAACAAATTGTTTCTTTTTCAAGAAAACAAGAAGTGTACCAACAACAAGAACATTTGGTACATGTATATTTGTTGTCCTCGACACATGATGGTTAATAAAGATTTCATAGAAAATATTATTGAAATGAATAGTGGAAGAGTGACCTTCAGAGATAAGCTCCAGGAAAGATCATTGGTATAGGTAATATTGTTCTTTTAGGAGAAGTTTTTTTTAAATGTGTTATTTGTCAAAAGGTCTTAAGAACAACCTTATAAGCATAAGTCAATTATGTGATGAAGGTTACCTTGTGAATTTTAGGAATGATAAATTCTTATTTAACAATTATAAGGTTGAATTCATTATTTCTACTCATAGGCATGAGAATGTATACAAAGTCAACTTAGAATACCTTAGAATCCAAGACTTACCTGGCTAAAGTGCAATGTAATACCAATCATGGTTATGGAATAGAAGGTTTGGACACTGCATCCTATGGAACCATTGTAAACATTCAAATAAAAGACATGTTAGGTATCTACCAGATATTAGATATGATTATTTAAAGGTTTCTAGTACTTTCCAGTATGGAAGGAAAAATAAAAATAGATTGTAATCAATCAATGTGGTTTAAACATCTAAGGCATTACAGTTAGTGCACATGGATCTCTTTAGTCCTATGAAAACTGGAAGCATCAGAGGCAAATATTAGGTATTTTTTTTAGTTGATAACTATACTAGATTTACATGGGACTATTTTCTATAAAAGAAATCTAAAGCCATTTTCTATTTCAAAAATTTTAAATCCCAAATTAAAAATTAGAAAAACCTACCATTGATAACTATACGTAGTGATCATGGTGAAGAATTTCAAAATTCGTATTTTGAAAACTTTTATATTAAGAAAGGTATTACTCACAATTTTTTAGCTCCAAGAACCCCTTAGAAAAATGTAATTGTTGAATGAAGGAGTCATATTATTTAAGAAATAACACGAACCATGTTGAGTGAATACTCAATTTCTAAGAATCTCTAGGCTGAAGCTATTAGTATTGCTTCTTATACTATAAATCGTGTTTTAATTAGAACTTTTCTTGATAAAACACCTTATGAATTTTGGACTGGCCAAAAACCAAATTTTCCATACTATATATTGTTTGGATAAAAAGTATTCATATTTAATATAAATGAAAATTTACATAAATTTCCACCCAAATCTGATAAAGTAATCTTTCTAGATTATTCCACAACTTCTAAGGCTTATAGGGTTTTCAATAATAAATCATGTACTATGGAAGAAAAAGTGCATGTTAACTTTGATGAAACTGACCCCTTGGTATTTAAAAAATCCCTACCTAAATCAACAGATATTGTTTCACAAATTGATTATCAACCTACGATTGAAAACTCTTCTGATAAGGGGAATACTCAATAAAAGTTTTCTGAAACATTTACTCTAGAAGATTTTCTATCATATTTTGATGAATAGGTTTTACAAAACACAAATAAATTGTTTCTTAATAATAATCCCAGTGATAATATCATTTGAGATGTAAATCAACCTGTAAGGACCATAAATTCCTTGAGAAATGAAGTATAACATCTTTTCTTTATTTCTCAATTTGAACCAAAATATTCAAATAAAGCATTAGGTGATTAAGATTTTATTAAGGAAATGAAATATGAACTAATTTAATTTTAGAGGAATCAAGTATAAACCTTGGTTGAAAGTCCTGAAGAAACAACTTTAATTGATGTGAAATAGGTTTTTAGAAACTAATGTGATGAAAATAGAGTCATAATAAGAAATAAATCAATATATTTTTCTAAAGGCTATAATAAAGAATAGGGAATAGACTATGAAGAAACTTATGCTATGTTATCTAGACTTGAATCTATTCGAATTTTATTATCCTTTGTTGCATACTTCAATTTTAAACTTCTTTAAATGGATGTAAAATGTGCTTTTCTCAATCGATTCTTACAAGAAAAAGTTTTTTTTGATCAACCCTCTAGTTTTGTAGATCCAAAACATCCTGATCATGTTTTAAAACTCACCAATGCTTTGTATGGTCTTAAACAAGCTCTAAGAGCATGGTATGATAGACTCGCCAGTATTCTTTTAAAAAAATATGGGAAAGGTAATGCTGATACAACTCTATTTATAAAAAAGGAAAAAAAGATGTATTGATTGTTCCAATTTATGTTTATGACATTATATTTGGCTCAACTCAATAATCCTTAACTAATTATTTTGTAAAAATAATGAAATATGAGTTTGAAATGAGTTTGATGGGTGAGTTACCATTCTTTTTAGGTTTTCAAATATCTCAAAAACAAGAACGAACCTTTGTATCCCAGCATAAGTATATCAAAGACCTGCTCAAAAATTATGGATATTACAATACTAATAGCATTAGCACTCCAATTGGTACCTCAAATACACATGTTCTTGATGAATCTGGGAAACCAATGGATCAAACAACTTTTACAGGTATGATAGGAAGATTGTTAAACTTTATAACTAGTTGTCTAGACTTAATGTTTTCAGTATGATTATGTGCAAGATACCAATCTAATCAAAAATAATCTCATTTAAAATTAATGAAAGTAATTTTTTGCTACTTAAAGGGAACTATGGATTTAGGACTATTCTATTCTTATAGAAATGATTTTGTTCTGAAATTTATTTCAGATGATGAATTTTTTGGATGTAGAATGGATAGAATGATCAAATATAGAACATGTCATTTTTAGGAAATTCTTTGGTTTCTTGGTCATGAAAGAAACAACACTCAATAGCACTATCCACTACTAAAGTAGAATATGTAGCTGCTGAAAGATTTTCTGCTTAGGTGTGGTGGATGCAACACACACTCACTGACTATGGAATGAGTTTCTCAAATCCTAAAATACTATGTGAGAATAATAGTGTCATTACTCTTCGTAAAACCCATGCACAAAACTCAAATGAAAAACACATAGAAATTTGGTATCACTTTATTAGGGATCACATACAGAAAGGAATGATCACTATAAAGTAATCATTCACATCAATTTCTTGTTTAATCCATCTCCTTACATTGAGTTACTATTTTTCAAAGGGTGATTACACATATTTTACTGGTTTTATTCTTTATTCTTTATGTTCTATAAGTGTCACTCTTTAACTTTCTATTCTATAGTTTATTGGTTTCACTTTTTGTTTTACAGTTTATCGGTTTCACTATTTGTTTTATAGTTTTTCAGTTTCACTTTTTTAAGTTTATCAGTTTCACTTTTTGTTTTACAGTTCATCGGTTTTTCTTTTTTCTTTTTTTTTAATTTTATCAGTTTTCTGTTTCGATTTCAAAAAACTTTGGTACCAAATTTAGACCATCAGTATTAAATCATCTAGTCAATTATAAACTATCGGTATTGAATTACTTTTATTGTATTGAATAATCAGTATTAGGATTACCTTATTGGTATTGAAATATCAATATTGGTAGTGAAATATTGTTGTGGATTATTCTATCAGTTCTAAAAATTTCGGTATCAACCGATTTGACCTCATCGTGTTTTGTCTCTTTGTTGGTTTATGTTTGTTTCATTTTCATAAGAACATTATATTGAAACCAAAATATATGTCCTATTACATCGATAGGTAAATCACCTTAAATATTAATTTGGTTTTTTAAATGGTTGTTTCTCATTTATTTCTTTTAAATTCTGAATGGTTTGACACTGAATATGATTTTCTTTTAAAATAATACCTCAAGAGTTCGAAATTATTCTTGAACATTAGATATCTTACATCTAATCTTAACTGTCATTTTCTTTTAAGAAAACCTGTCGCACATCAATTTATTCTCTGTTTTCTCCCAAGACAAGATGATCTATAAATAGTCAGCAAAGTCCTATCATTTCTCACCCATGTTTTCATAATTAGAGAAATTCTAAGCTTTTATAATCAGTAGATTTTTCAGGGTGTGAGTTAGTGTTTCATGTATGAGTCTTTTGTTTCTTCCCCGAAAGAAATTTCTCCTACGAATTTCTCTTCAATGAATTTCCTTGGTGAAAGGATCATCTCCTGATATTTTTATGACTCTTTTGATTCTTCTTTTGAAATAATTATTAGATTTAATGTCTGGGAATAGATTTTTGTACAAAAACTAGGTTCCGATTTGGATCATGTTTATCATGATGAAGTTTTACAATTTTATGAATCAGTAGGGATAGATATGGATCTCATGATCTCCTTTATGATCTATAAGAAGAAATATACAAATTCTTCAAAATAGGATGCTACGTTTATAGATGTTCCTTTTAAGGTAAATGTATTATTCCCTTCTCATAAGTTACAAGAAGCTGATGGAACCTTCGATAAATATAAATCTAAAGAAAGGATTTTTGAGATTCATGATGACAAAAGAAAAGTAAGTCATTTATCATGAGACAATAGACTCATAGACCTTTGTATGAAAGGGTTTTTTTCAATAAAAGGTGATATGGAAACTTTGATAGTATCATATGTGTATGTGTTTGACTACTTGTTCAACATGAAGATGTTTAACCTTATGGGGTTTATTTTCCAAACAATTAAGAAACTCAAATTCGGTGGTATAAAATCTATACTGATCATGTGTCCCTCGATTATCAATATGTTTTTGAAATAGTACTTAAGCTAATTCAATATTTCAATTAAGTCATATATGAATTTCTTCAAATAGCCCTTAATTAGTAAGGATTTGGTAAGAAGGCTCAAATTACGTTTTATTTGTAAATTTAAAAAGTTTGATAAAGATCCGGATACTGAGAAAGAAAAGGATGATGCTTAAGGTAGTGAGAAACTTTCTAAGCCATCCAAGTCATCTTTGAACAAAATAAAGGCAGTTAAGGCTACAAATCCAAAACCCTCAAACAAATAAATGGTTGTATTCAATAATGTTGCAGCCATGTGGAGGAATAAAAATCAATAAACGAAATCAGGGGATACACATTTTGGATTGGATTTGGCTGAATCTTTGGATTTAAGAGTCAGGTTTGGAGAAAACTTGAAAGAATAAGAGAGATAGAAGAGATTCAATAAATTTAAGGTTGATGCTACTGACATTGAAAGTCTTCTTATAGTAGCTCAAAAACAGAATTATGGAATAGAAATAAGGGTTCCAGTGGGTAGAACTCAATCAATTCCAGTAGGGAAAGGAAAGGGGAAACATGTTTCTGAACAATCGGCTACACAGTCTCTTGATAAAGAATATGAAGAAGAGGAAGAAGAACAAGAATAAGGCCAAGAGAAAACTGATCAAGAAGATTATGGAAAATTGGAAATTCAATTCAAAGAAAATGAAGATACAAACAAGATAAGACATACCACTAAGTTATCATAAGTACAATATTTTTTTATCCATCTCTTGATCCTCAACCCTACAAGAGAATATCTCTAAAGGTTTATTCCATTAAATTCATTTAGATTTAAGATAAACATGAAGATTATGATGATGATGATGATGATGATGATGATGATGAATCTGATAGAAATTGGAATCAGAATGCTCAAGTTATCCGCACTATGACTCATTTTGGTGATCTCCCACAATTCACTAAAGATATAGATTCTGAAAGAACAGTCTCTTTAAAAGGAATTCAGTAAATTGAACAATCCTCGAATAGGATTGAGAAGTTGTTACCTTTTATTCCAAAAGTTTTGGCTAGATTGGAAATTCTTTCTAATGCCCATAATGAAAGAATGATTTTTTTAAGGTCTTGATGGACTGATTTTTATCTCTCAAAGCTGAGTTCAATGTTTTTAGGTAATTTTTTTCTGAGAATAGTAAGGCTTACAATAAGGTCATGAAATGAACTTATAATGTCGATGATAGTCTCAAAAACTATTCGGTCATGCAAGATGATTTGCTGCATTGGGTAAATGTTCTCAATAACTTGTATCAAAAGCTGTTTTCTGATTTAAATGTAAATCTTGAAAACCATCAAAGACCCAGTACCTCTCAAGAAGTTATCCTAGAAGAGATTGAGACTTTAAGAGAGAATTTTCAAGATGATATTATTGATATTGTTTCACTCTCAAATAGAGTTGTTACTCTTGAGAAAGTCTACAAAAATATATTGTATGATTTTAATAACCAAGAAGAAAGACTTAATGATCAAGAAGCTATTAATATGCTCCATGAAGATCGGCTCCGGATGTAAGAAAAGAGTATTTCTGAATAGGCCAAGAATTTGAAGGCTCGAAAAGAAGCTCTTGAAAATATAATGGAGGATATAAAAGAGTTCAAGAAGGTGAAACATTCATAGTTTAATCATTCGGAAAAAAGGGAAAAGAATTATGGTTGAACTCTTGTTGTAATAAGACTTTGTTTCAAGTAACAATTATTGTTTCATACTCCGTTTCTCTAACCTTTTGCAGGAAATACATTATTTTCCTTATTCTTTTTGAAAATCATAAAGGGGGAGAATGGATTTGAAAAGAAAGTTTTTTAGGAATTTTTTATTAAGGTGGATAATTCACTAGTAAAAGTAAGGAAAATATGATCCCTTGTGATTTGTTTAAACTAAGGGTAGAATTATCCATATTCATTAGAGTTATTAAACTCATGGGGAAACAAGTCATTATTTTTTGTCAAATTATTTGTTTTTTTACTTTGTGCTTTCCAAAAAGGATGAAATTGTTGAGTAAAAACATGTTTCAACATACCCGTCAATCATTTTTTTGGATGTCAAAAATCACACATATCATAATCACAAATAGTGTTAATCAAGTATATTGTTTTAATAATCGTAATGACTATTTTTCGTTTTCAAGTTTTATGTATCATTATCAATGTTGTGTTTTTTGATTCATTTACTTTGTTTCATCTGATGTTTCAATGTAAAAAATATTATGCATTAAATTGAAAGTAGTAATCATAATCAAATTATTTATTTCTTTGTAAACATAAATCATAATAAGTTTATACACTACATCAAAATATGGAATCGCAACCTCACTGAGAATTGTATTTTAATCAAAAATTGTAACCTGATGGTTTATTTTATTATAATAATAAATCATAACTAGGTTAAGTACCGCATCTTAAATATACATCATAACTGAGTTAAATATTACATCATAACCATGTATCATAATCAAGATAATTACAGTATCCCAATCGCATGTTTCTTTTATAGTCACCAGATTATGTTTTGAATTGTAATCATGTTAAGAATCGTAACCATGTTATAATTTTCAATTGATATGTATTCTAATAATGATGTGACTAGATAAAAAGTTATGTATTTCACTTTATGAAATTCATTATATTATTTTCATAACTTCAAAACTGATTTCATGTATTTCATACACTTTGTTTTATTCTTTTGTACTTACTTCTTTCTAACTAAAACGATGTCGTTGAGTTGTTTATTTACCAATAAAAACGATATCTTGTATTTTGTTTTTTTACCATTGTAATGCTAGGTGTATACGTCCCTCTTTTTTTGGATAAATATGACCATTGAAGAAAATATAACTATTGGAACCGAAGCCTATAAATAGGAGGTCATTCAATCCATAATACAAAACTTTTTATTCTATCAAGTGCTAGAGAGATATATTATAACATCTCTCTTACATTGTGTGATAGCCCTAAAGACACAAGAAGTGAACAGCTTGTTCCAATTTCTTACAATTCTATAATTTCTTTGTTTCTACTTCATGTGACCGGTCATTGAAATAATGATCGAGGACCTCTGGTGATAGGAAGATGTGTTTTCGAGAATTTTATCGAGGGGATTAAATTTCTTGATGGATAGAGGTACCAATTAACTTCTTAATCACGGACATCTGTGGATAGGAAGACAACCATACATATCATTGTATTGAGGGTTTACCAAGATGGTGGTAAGATATACCTTCTATCCTAGGTGAATGGATTCCCTTCTCTTTGGGTTAAAAGAATTGCAATACTCTTAAATTTCCACTTCTATTTTTAATAAAAAGTGAATTGTATTATGTACCTTTTCTTTTCATATTTAATTCATTGTAATAGTTTCAAATACGATTCATATTATATTAAGTGATTCTATACTCTATATGGTTGAATGATTAACATTTTTATTACTTTGATCCTTGTATTCACTTCAAATACAATTGTTTTACAATACCTATAGTATTACATCTTAATATTTCAATCGGATCTAATAACTTTATGGTCTATTTTATTGATTGTGAATTTTATTAGTTTATGACCTCTTAAACTACATTATTTCTTAAGAGATTAAATACAATGTCTTTTAAACATACAATTTACCCCCCCCTCTTGTATTGTGCCATCTAATATACATATACATCAATATTACGATCCAATAATTAATACCTGAGGAATGTTTCCACTATTTTATAATACTTTTGCAAATACATTTATATTTGTTTTGAAAATATTTTTTTTACAACTACTTACTCAAGAAATTTGTGGAGTGGAGAATTATTCTTTTATAAGATGGTATTAATGAGTATTGGATAAATTGACAATCCAAACCAAACTAGACCAATCTAGTGAAACAAGAATATCAACTGAATTACAAGGTACATAATACTTTGTTGTGTTCTATGACTAGGAATAAATATATACAGATATAATCTTGTGATGAATCCAATTGCATCGGGAAGAAATTCGAAGTCACGCATTTTGGTACACCAAATGTCATAGAAATAATAAGTGTAATAGTTGGAGTAGAATATCAGGGGTTTCTATTTTCCTTATAGAGAACCCGTATGCAAGGTATAATAAAGGTTTATGAAAATTGTAAATAGTCGAAAATCTATGGGATAAAAAGGAGTAGATGATGAAGCACTTGTAGACAACATCATTGATATTATTCCTAATGACTGGGAATAAAAAAGAATAACTATGGATGAAAACCTGAAAGTTACTCAAATCACTCTTGATGAGTTATTTGGAACTCTACATCAGCACAAGACTAGAATGAAAAGAGATGCTGATTTCAATAAGGAGAAAAATATAAATGAGAGAGTAGATTTTACTACTGCCAAAGCTATGACACAAGAAAGTATAACAGGATCCAAAGCTATGAATGTTGTTGTAATATCAGAATCAAGTTATAGTAATCACTGAGATAATGAGTTATACAATATTTCTTGAAGGATGAACAATATTGTTGGAAATAAATACTTTCAATACAGATTCAAAAAGAAAGATAGAAAATGAAAGAAATTTTCTGAGGTCACTTGTAATGAATTCAAAAGACTAGGTCATAATAGACCATATTGTACTTTTCTAAAGAGAAAAGAAAGAAAGGATAAACATTTTGAATGAAACAATAAAAAGTATTTCAATGAAAAGAGAAAGAGAGTTTTGAATGAAAATGATACTTGGAGTGTAAGTGGTGGTGATTCATTAGATGAATCCTCATATTACAAATCTTCTAGTTAGAGAAACATAGGACTCACAGCTTGACTACCAATTAAAAATAATTGACACATGGATAAGGTACATAATGATGAATCCCTAAAAAATGTATCATTAAATTAAAATTACCCTATTGTGAAACATTCTGACTCCTCGGATGATGAATATTCCTCAACAGAAGAAAATTTACCTTCTTTTGAAAAAATTTCCAGATTTTCCAAATTATAGGAGAATGAAAATTCAAAACTCAAGAAAAGGCTTGATAAGGAATATTCTAGAATATCTATTCTTAAAAAAGTTGTAATAGATCAATCAAAAGATATTTATCATAAAACTCTTGATTTTGAAAATACTTCAATGTATTTAAAGGAAGAAATTTTTGAGATGGATAAAATTTCTATAGACCGTGAACAACTTATTTTATAGAATTGTGTTTTTGAAACCAGAAGTAATTCCAAAGAAATTTATTGTGAGAATGATAATTTAGACATTAGATTGAAATGAGAATTCTATTCTCTTAAGAAAATTTTATCAAACTTTACCAGTGGTAAATAAAATTTTGTTAAGATTTATTGTCAATATTTCCTTTAAAGAATACATATGGATTTGGATACACTCACTCAAAACCAATTTTTAACAATAACTATTTTTTTCAAAAAAGTGCTACATTTCGTACGAAAGGTCATTGTGGTGGACATTGGGAAAGATTTTATTCTATTAACAAAACACAATCATTAAAATTTCACAAAGCCCATTTTTCAAAACAAATTTTGATTCCAAAACATCTTTTATCTAACATTTCTAGATCAAAACATGTTTGGGATCTAAAAAACTAATTGTTTCTTTTTCATGAAAATAAAAAGTGTTCCAAAAATAAGATAATTTGGTGCATGGATAGTGGTTGTTCTCGACACATGATGGGTAACAAATATTTCTTGGAAAATATTATTGAAATGAAAGTTAGAAGAGTGACCTTCAGAGATAATTCTTAGTAAAAGATCATTGGTATAGATAATACTGTTATTTTTGGAAAAGTTTTAATATCAAATGTTTTGTTTGTAAAAGGTCTTAAGAAAAACTATATAAGCATAATCCAATTTTGTGATGAAGGTTAACTTGTGAATTTTAGGAATGATAAATGCTTAGTTCACAATTCCAATGATGAATTCATTCTTTCTACTCATAGGAATGAGAATGTATAAAAAACCAATATATAAGACCTTAGAATCCAAGACTTACCTTGTTTAAGTGCAATGGAAGACCAATCATGGTTGTGGAATAGAAGTTTAGGACACTTCAACCTAAATAATGTTTGTAAACATTCAATGAAAATACTTGTTAAGGATCTACCAGATCTTATATTTTATTCATGAATGTTTTTTATCCTTGTTAATATGGAAAGAAACATAAAACTAGCATTAAATCAAACAATGAGGATTAAACTTCAAATGTATTATAGTCAGTACACATGGATCTCTTTGGTCCTACGTAATCTAGAAGCATCGGAGGAAAATACTATGCATTTTTTTAGTTGATGACTATATTAGATTTACAAGGGTCTATTTTCTAGAAAATAAATATGAAGCATTTTTATATTTCAAAAATTGTAGATCCCAAGTTAAAAATGAGAAAAACCTACCGTAGATAACTATACATATTTATCATGGTGGAGAATTTCAAAATTCATATTTTGAAACCTTTTGTACTAAGAAATGTATTACTCAAAGTTTTTTCAGCTCCCAGAACCCCTATGAAAATGGTGTTGTTGAAATAAGTAATCATATCCTTCAATAAATAACGCGAACCACGTTGAGTGAATACTCAATTTCTAATAATTTATGTCTTGAAGCTGTTAGTACGGCATGTTATACTATAAATCATGTTTTAACGATACCTTTTCTTAATAATACACCTTATTAATTATGGACTGTCTGAAAATCAAAAGTTTCATACTTTAGATTGTTTGGATGAAAATTATTCATATTGAATACAAAAAAAATTTACTGAAATTTTCACCCAAATCTAATGAAGGAATATTTCTAGGTTGTTCCATAACTTTTAAGGCCTATAAGGTTTTTAATAAAAACTCATGTACTATTGAAGAAACATTGCATGTTAAATTTGATGAAACTGGCCCCGTTGTTTTTAAAAAATCCCTAACTACATCAACTAATGTATTTTCACAAACTAATTATCAACATATGATTGAAAACTCTTCTGATAAGGGTAATACTCAAGAAAATGTTTCTGAAACATTTAATCCAGAATATTTTCTATCATATGTTTATGAATAGGTTTTACAAAACCCAAATTAAAAGTTTCTTTAGAATCATCCATGTAAAGATATCATTGGAGATGTAAATCAACATATAAGGTCTATAATTTCCTTGAGAAATGAAGTAGAACATCGTTTCTCTCTTACTCAATTCAAACCAAAAACTTCGAATGATGCATTATGTGATGAATATTGGATCAAGGAAATTCAAGATGAACTAAACAAATTTGAGAGGAATCAAGTATGGTCCTTGGTTAAAAGACCAAAAGAAACAAATGTATTTGGTGTTAAATGGGTTTTTAGAAACAAACGTAATGAAAATGGAGTCATATGAAGAAATAAAGCTATAATTATTACTAAAGGCTATAATTTACAAGAGGGAATAAACAATGAAGAAACCTTTGCTCCTGTAGCTAGACTTTAATATTTTAGAATTCTATTATCCTTTTCAGCATACTTCAGTTTCAAACTTTTTAAAACAGATGTAAAATGTTCTTTTTTCAATGGTTTGGTTCAAGAAGAATTTTTATTTGATCAACCCCCTGGTTATGTAGATCCAAAACATCAAGATCATGTTTTTAATCTTACTAAATATTTTTATGGTCTTAAAAAAGCCTCAAGATCATGGTATGATAGACTTATTGGTTTTCTTTTACAAAACAATTATGAAAAAGGTACTACTGATCAAACACTTTTTATAAAAAATGAAAACAAATATGTATTGATTTTTCAAATTTATGTTGATGACATTATATTTGGTTCAACTCAACAATTCTTAAATAATTCTTTTGTAAAACTAATGAAATATGAGTCTGAAATGAGTATGATGGGTGAGTTAACATTCTTTTTAGGTTTTCAAATATCACAAAAATCAGAAGGAACCCATGTATCCCAACATAAGTATATCAAATAACTACTCAAAATGTATGGATATGAAAATACTAAAAGTATTAGCACTCCAATTGGTACCTCAAATACACATGATCTTGATGAAGCTGGGAAACCAGTGGATCAAAAAACATTTATAGGTGTGATAGGAAGTTTGTTATACCTGATAGCTAGTAGTCACGACTTACTATTTTAGCTATGAATATGTTCAAGATACCAATATAATCCAAAAGAATCTCATTTAGAAGCAGTGAAAATAATTTTTCGCTAATTAAAAGGAATTATGGATTTAGGACTACTCTATACTTCTGGAAATGATTTTGTTTTAATTTTTTTTCATATGATGACTTTGGTGAATGTAGAATGGATAGAAACAGTGCATCCAGAAAATGTCATTTTTTAAGAGATTATTTGGTTTCTTGGTCATGTAAGAAACAACACTCTGTATCACTCTCCACTACTGAAGTTGAATATGTAGCTTTTCGATTTTTTTGTGCTTAGGTGTTGTCGATGCAACACACACACACTGACCATGGAATGAGTTTTTCAAAAACTCAAATACTAAATGACAATACCAGTTCCATTTCTCTTTTTAAAATCCCTACACATCACTCACGTTCTAAACACATAGACATTAGGCACCAATTTCATAGGGATAACACATGGAAATGAGATATTGTTTTATAATTCATATTAATGAAAGAAAAACTTGTTGACATTTTCAGAAAACCCTTATCTTTTGATAGATTTGAATATATTAAACAGAATCTAGGAATGATAACTTTAAAGTAATCATTCACATCTATTTCTTGTTTAATCCATCTCCTTACATTGAGTTACTCCTTTTCAAAGGGGGGTATACATATTTTAATGGTTTTATTATTTATTCTTTAGGTTCTATATGTTTTACTATTTCACTTTATGTTTTACAGTTTATCAGTTTCACCTTCTATTTTACAGTTTATCGGTATAATTTTTTTATAGTTTATCAGTTTTACTTATTTTTCTAAATATTATCAATTTTATGTTTTGATTTCAAAAAAAAATCGATACTAGATTTAGACCATCGGTATTAAATCATCTAGTAAATTATAAACTATTGATATAGCATTAAATTTTTTTTATTGAACAATCATTATTAATATTACCTTATCAGTACTGAAATATCAATATTGGTACTGGAATATTGTTGTGGATTATTCTATTAGTTCTAAAAATTTATGTATCGACCTATTTGACCTCATCAGTTTCAGTATCTTTGTAGGTTTTTGTTTATATCATTTTCATAATAAAAATATACTGAAACCAAAATATTTATTCTATTACTCTGACATGTACATATCCTAAAACCTTAATTTGGATTTTTTAAATGGTTTTTTCACATTTCTTTATTTTAATATATATACAGTTTCACTTTGAATATGATTTTCTTTTAAAATAAAACTTCATGGATTTGAAATTATTCTTGGTTATTAGTTCTCTTAGATTTAATCCTAACTGTCATTTTCTTTTAAGAAAACCTTACCCACATAGATTTATTTTCTATTTTCTCCCAAGATAATATGATCTATAAATAGTCAGCAAAGTTCTATCGATTCTCACCCCAGTTTTTTTAATTAGATATCTTCTTAGCTTTCGTAATCAGTAGATTCTTTGGGGGGCGAGTTAGTGTTTCATGTTTGAGTCTTCAATTTCATTCCTGAAATAAATGCCTCTAAAGGATTTCTCTTCAATGAATTTTTCTGGGGAAAGGTTAGTCGCCCAAAAAATTTATGACTCTTTTGATTATTCATTGAAATGAATTATTAGTTTTCCAGTCTAGTAATAAATTTGTGTAGAAAGACTAGGTTCCTATCAAGATCACGTTTATCATTATTAAATGTTACGATTTTATGAATCAGTAGAAATATATAAGGATATCAAGATCCCCTTTAGGATGTATGATATGAAATATACATCCTCTTTAGAACAGGATGTTATGTTTCTAGATGTTCATTTTGATGGAGATTCTTTATGTCCTTCTCATATGTTACAGGAATCTGATGGAACCGTTGATAAATATTTAGCTAAAGAAACTCTTTTTGAGATTCATGATGACAAAAGAAAATTAAGTCATTTATCCAGAGACAATAGACTCTTATCCCTTTAGATGCAAGTTTTTTTTGTGCTGAGAAAAGGTGATAAGGAAACATTGAATGTTTCATATGTGTATGTGATTGAATACTTGGTCAACATGAGGAAGTTTAACCTTAAGGGTTTTATTTTCCAAAAAAATACATAATTCAAATTTGGTGGTATAAAATCTCTACTGATCATGTTTCACATGATTATTAGTAAGTTTCTGAAAGAGTGCTTGGGCTTGTGTAATATTGCAATTATGTCAGATCCAACTTTCTTCAAAGTTCCCTTAATTAGTAATGATATAGTAAGAAGGATCAAATTACGTTTCAATTCTGAATTGAAAAAGTTTGTGAGTTATTTATTTGATGAGAAAGAAAAGGATGATGCTGAAGGTAGTGAGAAACCTTATAAGCCATCCAAGTCATCTTCAAACAAAAGAAAGGTAGTTAGGGATAAAATTAAAAAACCCTCAAAGAAACAAAAATTGTATCTGATGAGATTGATGCTGAGTGGAGGATGAAAAAAATAAAAGGAAAGAAGGGGATCCTCAGTTTTGATTGGATTTGGCTGAAGATTTGGATTTAAGGGTCGGGTATGAAGAAACCTTGAAATAAGAAGAGAGAAAAAAGAGATTGAAGAAAATAATGGCTGATGCTATTGACATTAAAAATATTTTTATAATATCCCAACAACTAAAATCCGTCATTGAAATAAGATATCCATCTGGTTGAACTGAATCGGTTCCAGAAGGGAAAGGAAAGGAGAAACAAGTTTATGAAAAATCGGCTACACAGTCTCTTGATAAAGAATATGAAGAAGAGGAAAAAGAACTAGAAAAAGAAATCCAATCAGAACATGGTGAATAAGAAAAGGGACTTTCAGAAATTCATGTTGATTAAAAAGAAGATACAAACAAGGGAAGTCATATCCCAAAGTCATTAGAAGTACCATCATTTGTTTATCCATCTCTAGTTCCTCATCCCTCCAAGGGAATATCTCAAATGGATTATTCTAAGAAATTCATTCAGATTTATGATAAACATAAAGAAGAATAATAAGAAGAAGAAGAATAATAAGTGGAAGAATCAAATAGAAATCGAAATTAGCAAGCTCAAGTAATCAGCACTGGGACTCATTTTGTTGATCTCCCACATTTCACTGAAGATACGGATTCTAAATGAAGAATAGCATTAAAAGGGGTACAATACACTGAACAAGCCTTAAATAGGCTGGAGAAGCTGTTACCTTTTATTACAAAAGTTGAGGCCATATTTGTAATTCTTTCTAATGCACATAGTGACATAATGGATTCTGTTAAGGTCTTAATGGACATATTTCTATCTCTCGATGTCGAGTTCAAGATTTTCAAGGAACGTGATTCCAAGCACAGTAAGGATTGAAATAAGGTTGTGAAATTGTCTTCTAATGTTGATGATAGTCTCAAGAACTATTTGTTCAAGCAATATTATTTTCTACATCAGGAAAATATTCTTAGTATCTTGTATCAAATGTTGTCTGCTCATTTAAATGAAAATATTGAAAACCTTCAAAGACCCGGTACCTCTCAAGGAGTTGTCTCAGAAGAGATTTCGACTTTAAGAGAAAAGTTGAAATATGTGAGTAATGAGATTTTTTCACTCTCAAAGAGTTTTTTTACTCTTTATAAAGCCTACAACTTTAGATTGAATTATTTAAACAACCAAGAAGCAAGACAAAAATATTAGGAAGTGATTAATCGGATTCTTAAAGACCAGCTCCGGAAGTAAGAAAAGATTATTGCTGAATTGGATGAGAAGATGAAGGATGAGAAAGAATCTCTTGAAAAGATAATGGAGGATATAAAATAGTTCAAGAAGATGAAACATTCGTTGTTTAATCATTTGGAAAAACAAAATGGAAATGAATGATGGTTCAACTCTTTTTGTAATAGAACTTTGTTTTAAGTAACAATTATTATTTTGTAATCTGTTTTTCTATCCTTTTATAGGAAATAAATACTTTCCCTTATTATTTTTGAAAATAAAAAATGGGGATAATGACTTTGAAAAGAATGTTTTTCTTATTAATCTATGATTTAGGTGGAGAATTTACTAGTGAAAGTGACGAGAATATAATCCATTGTGAGTTGATTAAACCAAGGGTGGAATTAGTTGTATTCACTGGATTTATTAAACTCTGGGGGAGCTAAGTCTTTATTTTTTTTATCCTGATTGTTTTTGTTTTGTTTTGTGGTTTCAAATCATTGGGAGATTATTGAGTCAAAATATGTTTCAATTGTCCCATGAATCATTTTTTTGTAAATCACAAATCACACATATGGTAATCATAAATATTGTTAATCGTGAATGTTGTTTTAACAAATCGTAATCACTCTTTTCCTTTTTTATGTTTGGTATATACATATCAAAATTGTGTTTGTTGATTCATTTACTTTGTTTTATATGTTGTTTCGATAATAACATGATTTTTCATTAAATTGAAAGCATAAATCTTAATTAGATTATATATTTCATTGTAAACATAAATCATAACCCGATTATACACTACATCATAATCTGAAATAATAACTTGACTGGGTATTGTATTATAATCAGGAACCCTAACCAAATGGTGTATTGTAATATAATCATAAATAGTAACTAGTTTAAATATCACAACTTAAATATGTATCGTAACTAGGTTAAATACTGCATCATAACCATGTATCATAATCAAGATAAGTACAGTATCATAATCTCATATTTCATACATCATAACCAGATTAAGTTTTGAATCGTAATCATGTTATGAATCATAACTAGGTATTAATTTTGAATTGATATGTATTGTTATCATGATGATCATAGATAAGAAGTTATGTATTGAGCTTATGAAATGAATTAAATTATTTTCACAACTTCAATACCAATTTCATGTATTTAATACTCTTTCTTTTATTCTTTTTTCGCTTACTTATTTCTAAATAAAATTATGTCAGTGTGTTGGTTATTTACCAATAAAAAAGATGTCATGTATTCTATTTTGTTTTGACCTTTCTAATTCTAGTTGTCTAAGTCCCTCCTTTTTTGGAGAAATATGACCATTGGAGAATATATGACTGTTGGAAACTAAATCCTATAAATAAGAGGTCATTACATCCAAAATACATAACTTTTGCTTCTATCAAGTTCTAGAGAGAGGTGTTGTAACTTCTCTATTTCTTTGTGTGATATCCTTGAAGACACAAGAAGTGGACATCTTGTTCCACGTTCTTGCAATTTGTTATGTGCTTTGTTTCTGCATCGTGTGACTGATCATTGTAATAATGATCGAGGGCTTCCAAGGATAGGAAGACATGCTTCCAATAATTGTATTGAGGTCCTTCAATTTCTTGAGGGATAGAGGTGTTGATTACCTTCTTAATCAAGGACTTCCGGGGATAGGAAGGCAGCTATACCGATCATTGTATCGAGGGCTTACCAAGGTGGTGGTAAGACAAAACTTCTATCCTATGTTAAATGATACCCTTATCTTTGGGTTTAAAGAATTGTAATACTCTTACATTTTGGATGCTATTTTTATTAGAAAGGAAATTTTATTGTTTCCATTTTCTTTATATATTCAATTCAATTTTAATTGTTTCAATTATGATTCATATTTTATTAAGAGATTATATACGCTATATGGTTGAATCATTAATATTTGTATTAATTTGATCATTGTATTCACTTCAAATACAATTGTTTTACAATACCAATAGTATTACATATTAGTATTTCCATTGGATACAAGACCTTTATGGTCTGTTGTATTGATTTTTAATTGTACTAGTTTAAGACCTCTAAAACTAAGTTCTTTCATAAGAGTTTAAATACAAAATTTTTTAAAATTAAAATTCACCCTCCCCCCATCTTGTATTGTGACATCTAGTATACATATACATATATATTACGATCCAACAGATAAAAATGATTCAAGACCACCTCAAAAGTCCAGGGGATGGAAAAAACCACTAAAATGAATAACTAATATGGGACACCTTTTATAAATGTACCTGTGATCATTTACAAAACCATATCTATGCAGAGGATTAGGGGAATTAATATAAAATATGGTATCATATAGAGTGTCAACAATACATGTAACAACCTCTTGGGAATAAAAAAGATTGTAATAATGAAATCTGAAAAAAGGGGTAAAAATTCAATCCCATTAAAAAAGATATATCATCTAGACAATAACTGGTAAAGTAAATATTGAGAGATCCTAACTCTATATAATCAGTCCCCGACCACCATATGTGGTTAAATTCACCAAGGTATCTCTATTCTCATCTAAAATCACCACTTACCTATAGTTCATCTATTCAATACATGACACATAGGGAAAATCCCATGTTTGGGTGAGTATATACATACATAGTAGAAGACCTTGGAAACTGGAGGGTGAGAAAAAGGAGATGCAATATCGTAAAACAGATCAACCTATAGTAAGTGAGAAAAAAACCTATTAATAAGGATATATGATCATAATAGAAACCCAGAAGAAAAAAAAGGGTATCTCTATCTCACGTCCCAGTTTAAGATAATTAGTCCACCATCAGCTCCAAAGGACCGTGATTGATTCCCAACATCTCACATGGCTAATAGATGTAACTGTGTGGAGCCACACCTCTCCAACATCTCTCAAAATCATGGGGTCACAATCTTCAAGTACATAATGGGTTCCCTAATGCATAAAGGGTGTTCCACTCAGCATATGGAGGTCCCAATATCAAGTATAATAGGGAGTACCACTCGGTATATAGAGGACATGTGTCCATCTACATTAGGGGGTACCACTTAGTAGATAAGGGACATAATCTCCAGTAAATTAGGGGGAACCAATCAGTAGATAGAGGAAATGTGCCATATTTTATTAAGGGGTACTAATCAGTAGATAGAGGAAATTATCCACAGTGTGTTAGTGGGTACTAATAAGTATATAAAAGACCCATTCTCTACTGAGTCAGAGGGGGAATCACTCATTAGATAGAGGATCTAAACCCTGGTTCATTAGGGGGAACCACTCATTAGATAGAGGACGCACACCCCAGTGCACCAGAGGGTACCACTATAGATAGAGGATATTCACCCTAGTCCATAAGGGGGTACCAATCGGTAGATAGAAGACCTCTGCCCTAGTGCATTAGTGGGTACCACTAAGTAAACAGATAATATGTGGCCTAGTATTTTTATGGAACAAACTTAGTAGATATAGGACTCTCATCTTAGTCAATCATTCATTCTCCTAAAACTAAAGGGAAATGCCTACCTTTATTCACCTCGTCCCTTTTGCTACCATAAATTGGAATATGATCAGCTGCTCGAAGCCCACATGCACCATCATTGCTCATGGAACCTCCCATTTCAGGATAGAATTTCCAAATCCATGGTGGAATAACCTACATCCCAAAAAATACAATCTTCCATCTGATCACAGATCCATTCATCGCACATTTATCTACCAAGAATCTGCGGGGGGATCGATCACGCTCGATCCAACTCGGTAATGTCGAAACATGGTCATGTAGGCCAATAATGAAGATCATGAAGTTAGATGGGGGAAAATAATAGAATCCAAGAGTGAAAGAATTGTTGTCCATACATTCATAGGAAATGAATATAGATTTATGATATCTGTGGTGAGAAACACGGAACAATGAGAATATATTGAATAAACAAATGAAATCTGATACATGTACTCAAGTAATGGCTTAATTTAATCACATATCAAGGAATACAATTTTGATAACGTTCAAACTATTAATTATAAGGGTGAAATATACAAATTAGGAGTCTTTCCTCAAGGTTTTATCAATATCTAGTGAAGAATGAAAATTCCATCAATGGAGAAAGATCTCTTGAATTTGATGCGCCTTTATTCACCTGGGTCCGAAATCTCTTCATCGCTTGATCTCAACTCACCAGTGATGGGTGGTAGAACCTCATCTCAATGATCCCATGGTCATGTGGATACCATTGGAGATTTTTCAAAATATTCTAGTTTTATGGGGAATTAGGTTTTTAGACATTAAATGAATTAATAAAATATTTTAATTAATTACTTAACCTACTATACCCGCCAACGATGTCCTTATTTGAGCATCCCATGATGACCAATTTTAGGACATTCATAAGTTAAATCCCATGTTCTGAATTCAAAGGTTGACTTAAATTTCCATTTTAAGACTCTTTTTATAATATATTCTATTATTTATGAAAAAAAAATTGTGTCTAATTTAAAATATATTTAATATATATATATATAATTAATTATATTCACATTTGGCCTCGAGATTGTGTGTCGTATCAGTGCATATCTCTAGAAATATTCATTGATATATTTCAAAATCTTACAAGGAAAAAATAAAGACTCTCCAGAAGTGATAAGGAAAAAATCATAGATTGTTTGGGTAACACAACCAATTTAAAAACTATCGAAAGGATGTGAAATATATCTTACAAAGTGGGGATCTACACAAAGAGGAATTTATTCAACAAACTAATTTTTTTTGTCTTTATGGGGATGTTAGTAGGGTATTCAAGCATATGAATGAATTATTGGGTATACAATGGGCCCCTATATTTTACAATTCCAAGAAATATGGTTTCTTGAGAAGTGTGTATTTTTTAAATACAAACATTTATAGTAATTTTTATATAAAATAGTTTTCCATAGGTACTCTTACTATTATTGTATATGTTGATGGAATTATTTTTATAGGTGTAAAATATAACCATTCTAATGGATTTTCTAATGATATGAATAAAAAATTTGAGACGTCTAGGTTGGTTAAAATACAATTGTTTCCTGGATTACAAATTATTCAAGTGGTTGATTATATTTTAATATCCCAAGATAAATCTTCCAATGAATTGTTGAAGTGATTTATCATTGTTTATTAAAAGGGAATATTGTCACCCAAAAATCATGGAACTAAAATGAGTATGGATGAGTCTTGTCAAATTGTTAATTAAAGATATTTAAGAAATATCTTTTTCATCCTTCTTTATTTAACAACTTCTAAGACTAATATTTCATTTTCTATAACTCTATGTTCTAGATTGAATATTGACTCAAAAGTGTCTCACATGTTGGAATAGAGAATAATTATGAGATATTAAAAAATTACATTGAACTTTGGAACTCTCTATAAAAACAAATCTAATTTTAGGTAACATTACTATATAGATATTAACTGAGCTGAAAATTGAGTATACCGTAAGTCAACTTCATGTGGAGAATTATTTCTTTGTGAAATTAGTCATTAATTGAATAAAAAATAGATAAATTCAATAGCATTGAGAACATATAAAGCAATATATATAGCAATTATACTTCCATGAACAAAGGTTTTATGGATGCATGTATAATATAAAGACCTAAGAGTTGTTGATTAGAATCCATTTAAATTTTGATGACATTCTATGAACATTTTGATCCTTTATAAAATCCGATTTGATACTCAAAATCCAAGCGCATTGATATTAGATACCATTACATTAATGAAAATTTGATAATTATAATGTAATGTTTGAACTTAGTTTCAATAAGGAATCAATTATATACATTTTCACTAAATCCATGCCAAAATGAAATGTTTTTTGATCTAAGGATACAATATAATGTTTAACCATCACTTCCCAACTAAATCTATGTGAAAAGAGAACCAAGACCACAAGTCATTCAATTCTATTTTCATGGGGAAGATAGTGCACAACTATATTTTGTAATTTATAAAAGGAGGATAATGATTTTTAAAAGGATAGTGACAACTATTCCAATTTTATATAATTTTATGTAGTGGTAATTGAAGAATGTGTAGAATTTGTGAGGAGTTGTGGGGGAAATCTATTGAATCATTTAGCCACACATTTCTTGTCACTGAGTCATGTAATTCTATAAAAAACTACATTATACTATGTTGTAGTGTATAGATTCATTTAATATGAGATAATATATGATTTAATGATTCTTTAGTGAGTTAATATTATTCCATTTCAAATTAGCGTTGAGTTCAAAAAATAGTTGAATGTTTTTTGAAAGTTGTTGACAACAAATCTAAAGTGGTATATTAAAGAACCCAATAAGTGATTGACTAATCCCATTAATGTGTGCAATTATTATGGGGTTTTTTTTTTGTCGGATATATGTTTGAAGTGTTTTTAGATCGATTTGTTTATTATTGAGAGAGATTGAAATATTTTTGATATATTTGGATTTTGATTCGAAAGAATTGAGTTCAAATAAATATCATAAAATTTTACTAAGTATTGATCCCTACAGATCATATAAGATACAAATGAATAACTTCATAGGATTCTATAGATATCAAAAGCTATATCCATTTACAAAAAATTAACTTTATAGGGTACAACTAATGATTTTAATAAGGCTGATGGACCTACATAGGGTATAATGAACCCCCATAAGGTTCCATCTTAAGGTAAAAATATTTTATTCTGTGCACCTTTTTTGCATACCATGATTATTTTTATGGTATATTGCACCCTATGATGGGATTACTATGTTAAAATTAGATCTGAAGTCAAATTTTTTGACGAAGTCAAAATCGAGACACGCTTTGTAGAATACATAGACTTCATAGGTTACATTAACTGGCCATAATACTATGATTTTATAGAGTTCAAGGATATTCCATATTATGAAAACATAAAATCATGTGATACTAATTCTAATATTCAGTTGAAAAAACATCAAAATTCTACTTGTGATTGAAGAATGATATTGAGAGATATATTAGTGTTAAAATAACATGAGTCGTAACTCACTATTCAAGATTAAATGGTTATATTTGTTTAATATTAATCAGAAATGAGTTATGATATTATCAAATATTTTATTAAATCATTTTAAATATTTAAAATAATGAAGTTTGATTGACTTGAGCCTATAATCATGTAGAATTGTTTCACTATTTAGAAAATAAAATTTGACACGTTTTCATGAATAATGAAGATATAAATTTGAAAATGATTTACAAAACACAGTTCTATAATCACATGAAAATTATGTAGTGATTAGAGATGATTTTGAAATAATTAATTATTTTTTGAGAAGGTTTGGATCATTTATAAAACCAACTATATCTAGGAATGACCAGTGTTGTTTCAAGAATAAAAACAATAATGTTTCTACAATAAAATTTATTATATTTTTTAAGTAAAGAAGTTTTAATTGATTTTAAATGAGTTTCCTTTTGAGAAGATGTTAAATATATTTTAGTTTTAGTTATTTATTATTAATTATTAAAGATGTTGTTATGATGATTTTGGATGAAACTGTTACTTTTGGAAGGATTTATAAAAGGATATGGGAGAAAGGGCCACATGAAATGCATATTAAGAAGTGAATATAAAATTATGGGAAAATTTTATTATTATTATTATTATTATTAAAGTATAAATTAACTGAAAATTATTAAATATTAAGATACTAATAATGATGTAAGAATATCAATTCTTCTGGATATATGACATTTTACTTATCAAGATTGGGAGATTATGATTAAAGAAGGAAGAAAATATATTACTATACATACTAAACCCATGTGAGTGTAGAAGTAGTAGATGAAGAAGTATAAGAATAATAAAATGTGTCAGTTCAAGATGTTCATATGAGATTATTTTTTAAAAATATGGTTTATGGAGAATTTATAGATGAAAATTGAAAAATAATCTTGTGGTTTTGAATATAATGAAATGGAATTGAATGAGATCCAAAGTCCTTATTCAATGGGAATTTTTCTGGTTTTTATTTCTTAAATAATGAGATTTATTCTCTAGTTGTTATCATCTTGTCTTGAAGAGAATGATTTCATATCAGTTTCTAAAGTAAAATAAATTAGAATTAAGGCCTTTATCATCTGGTGTTGTTTGGGTTTCATTATAATTGGTGGGAGTTATTATAAAATTATTATAACAAATGGGAGTTGTAAACTGTTAGTGAAGGATGATACCTTCCTAACCACTATTTGTGGGTACTATATTGTTGTTCCAAATCCACATACTAGGATAAAAACAAATAGTGACAAAGAGTATTCTCTCACACTAAATCCAAACATTATAAAAAACATTTATTACTTTTTTTCTAATTATTTTCTTCATTTATCAAATTTTATTTTGTGTAAAAATTCAATATATATAATTAAATAATTACTAGTTGTAGAGGTTAATTTATATGTAAAAAAATAAATGTAAAAGCTGAAATACACTAGTTCATATCTTCTCAATATTTCCATTCAATCCAATATAAATAAAAATTTTGATGGATAAGTATTAAGGTGAATTTTTATAATATTTTTATAGATAATGAGAAACTAATAGAGAATGCATATATTGTTTTTTGTTACATACATTTATGGATCATACTGTTTCCTTTGGAGGTGATTTTGTTTAGGGGAACAACCTAATATAGGTTGATATTATATCTACATGGTCATCCTATGTATTTCATTTAGTGGAATTTGTGTTAGGAGTAGTTTTAGAATGAATTTATGTTGTTCCTCTTATGAGTAGAGTACACTTATGAGATTTTTTTATTTTTGAATTTAATTCTAGTGTTATGGAGTATGGAGTTATATTTCATTGTTTTCTATGTTATTCTCTACATTTCCAAACTAATGTGGAGTTTAGATTTATAAATATAAAGGTGTCACTAAATCCTGAGAACTAATGGTAGATAAGTACATGGAGACTTATTTTATATAATATGGTGATCGACCAAGCTGGGATAGAAAAGATATTATAGCTTATGGATTAGTATATGGTTATTTAGTACAATAATGTTTAGAGTGTAGTTGGGAGTTATTGTTTTCATTTATTAGGATAGTTGAAGTTCTTCCATTATTATAGACTCCCTCATTGACTGTCATCATGATTTTCAAGAGTATATAATTTTATATTATCTAGAAGTTTTAAAGGTAAATAATCTTTTTCATATGAATGGTTTGCATATATTTGGCATGGGTACTCTTAATTTAATAGTGATCATTCATTGAAGAGACATAATGTTCGATTAGAAAATCCTATAATAGTTTTAGAGAACTCTATAGAAGGAATTTAGGAATAATTTACGATTTTATCATCCTATTGAAATACCAATACGGATAATATGTGGTTGAGGTTAATAAAAAATTAGATCTCTGAGACATCATGTTCAGTATTTGGATATGTCCAAAGGTGGAGTTAAATATACAGTTCATGGGGGTTTAGTAATAATGAGTAGTTAGTTTTAATAAATTATAGTTTTTTAGGTTGACATATTTTTAGTTATGAGAGGTATTCTACCTCTATATTTTTCTATTTTCTCAGTATTGATAAATGATATGATATTTAATTCCCATAATTTTCTAACTCTTTTATTATGGTTATTATTAACTATGTATAGATTGAGTCCACCACCATAATTCTTTATGATATTTTAAGGTTTTTATATATTTATTAAAGTGTTTTTGTGATGGAAACATACATTATAGATGGATCATAAATCATTAGAGTATTTTTAAATAAATAAATCCTTGTGATCATATTATTAAAACATATTGGGAATTCTCTATGTCGTACTTTATTGACTATTATTTACATTGGGATAATTTTATGACATTTATGGGTCTTTTTTGTATCTTTGTGTGAGAGAATGATAAGACTTATAATTATATTTGTTTTTATCTTTATTATTTTTCTTATCAATCACAATTTATGTAATTGAGTATAATAAATACAGATTAAAAAGTGTTTTATACTATTATTTATGAATTTTTTTATGTTTCCACCTAAGAGATTGTCATTTTCCCATAATGTTTGGAGGTGGTGTTCAAAAATGAGTTTCATTATAAATCAAAGCCTATTTTTTACATTTATATAATTTTCAACAATTTTAGGGTTTTGAAATAAAAGATTATATTAAAAATATATTTAAAAATTTTTATTTTGACTAATTGTTTCACCATGGAGTTCTTCAGTAGAATTTTCTATGAGTATGGATTAAATCAAGTGGTTTTGTGTTGATTATCCTAGGAGGGAACATGTAATACTGAATTTTTTTTCTATTACCATTATTTTTAATAATTATTATTTTTTAAATGGTGTGATTTTGTTTTCAAATATTTTTAATCTTTTAAATATCATCAATTGAGAATTTTAGAGGAGGATATATTTCTGATGAATTTTTTATATATGTAATGACATTATGGGAATGTTGTGATACCATTTGGTTTGATGAAAATTCATCAAGTATTTATGGGATTGATATACTGAATTATTCATTCATTTCTAGGTCAACATATTTTGGTATTTATATATGATACTCTTGTATTTTTCTTGTTGGAGGAAAATCATGTGACATATCCAAGGGTTTTGTTGAGTTTTTTGAAAGAGAATCATCTATCTAAGAGTTTTAAAATTCATTCTTTGTGGAATGTCATGTTTATTCAAAAATTTATTTTATTTTATGTTCTATGTTTTCAATGACCTAATAAATGTTCACCTAGTTTTTACATAACTAATTTCTAGTAATGAATCAAAGGCTCATAGTTTCCATATTTAATAATGATATTATTTAATCTTCATACTTAATTATTCTCTAATTGTGACTCTTTTATCAAAAAATTTTTAAAGGTTAATTTATTTATCTGGATAAAGGAATTTTGGGTATATTTTCATTTTAAAAATGAGTATCTAATAATTTTACATGTTTTTTTGTTTTAAAAGAAGGATGTTCATTAGAAGGTATTTTTTTTTGATTCTACACATATTGGTTAATGATAAGTTTAATAAAGGATTGTGTTACAATTTCTTACGAATTTTGATAATTGAACTTTTATAAGAATAATTATGCTACCCATGATATAGAATATCTAGTTGTAGTGGTTTTCTATGATATTGAGTTATTATATTCTTGGAAAAATATTTATTATCTTTATATATATAAAATGATTATGTTCTAAACTTTTCCTAATAGACATGAGTTTTTTTAAAAAATATGGATTTCTTTCCTTCAAAATTTGATTAATGGCTATTTTTCCTTATAAATTATGATTTTGATATCATATATACCTTAGTAAATAGTAATCTAGTTTCATATGATTTGAGATAGAATTATTAGGTTTATGTGGTTTTGGATTCAATTGATGAGAGTAATATAATGGATGATATTTTATCCTTTCATCTTGGAATAAATTTTGTTGATTATTAAAATTGTTTACCTAAAATGATAGTGTATTGTTCTTCTATGTAGTAAATTCATAATTCTAAAATAGTATATCCTAAGATAGAATCATGGAATGATTTAAATATCCATAGTGAAATACTGGACGGTCAATATAATGTTGGGGTAACCATGTTTTTTTTTTGAGGGAATTTGTTTTTTCTGTAGAGTATACATGAGGTGACATCACATAAGATATATTGTTTACCTTTGAATGATCACCCAAAAGTGTTAAAGATGTATTATTCATTCCGAAATTATTTAAAGTGATGTATTTTTGTGATGTATAAGGTTAAATTCGTTTTTATTTTTCATATATATCCAGATGCGAAAGATTACATTAGGTTCTAGATGGGTTATTAAACGTTTATCAATTCCATATTAGAAGTGGGAAAATATTTTTATGGATATCATTACTAGGTTTACTTAAACATTGAGAATTTATGATACTGTATAGGTATTTTTTTGTTTATTGAGAATTTTTATGCACAATATATTCATTATATATAATTATTTAATGGAGTCATTAATAAGATTTTATATATTAAAGTCACTGATATAAAATGTATTTACTATTTAATTGTTTTTTATTGAATTAAATTTTATATCATGGATATAAAATGATTATAACATGCATTCGATAAATATTTATTTCCAATAAATTCATTTTATCTATATAAATATGGTCTAAATGTGATGGTAATATAGATTTTTTAAGATATTATTTAAGCATTAATATTAGATTTTGGTGGATCATGGGTTATGCACTACCTATGGCATTTTTTTCTCAAAACAAAAAATGATATTCTATTTCAAGTATGTAATTTAATGTTGCATTTGATTTTAATTCTTCCAAATTTCAAATATATTCGGTGTATATTTGATAGATGTGGTTTAATATGAATCTGAGTATATTGGGTGTATTTTAAATGTATTGTGTATAATAGATGTGGTGTAATAGAAATCTGAGAGTATATTGGGTGTATTTTAATTCTTCTAGATGTGGTATGTAGTCTTGATTCGGTATAATAGGAATATAATTATATGTATTTAATTTCAGAGTGGATGAGTACAGTAGATGATAAGTATAATTCATAAATTAATCGAAGTAATAGTTCATGGGAGTTTTACATTGATAATCAAGTGTGTCTAAAAATACATTTAGTAGAGTTAGTAATTCATCTACAAGGATTATTTAGACATTTTTTGGTGTTGAAGTAGGTTATCTATGTGATACACGTATTTGAAATACCCACTTCATTAAAGATGCTATAAAATGTATTATACTTTCTATACCTGAAATTTTTTTTACACAATCATTCTTATGTGATAAATTAGGGATATTTATATATTTTTTAGAATATGATGTCTATAGAGTATCCAGTTATTATTAAATATCTTCAATAGAATGTTTTTCTAGGTGTTTGATTCCATTGGAAAAAGTGTTTTAGATGAATTGAAGAGTTAAGGAGGACACTATGGAGAAATGTTTTGAGATAAGGTTATAGTTTATGGATTTTTTTATTTTTTTATTTTATATTTAAATAAACATTTTTTCTAATGAGGATGAAAATATTGATGATTGAATAAATGATATGGCTAGTTTCAACTAATATTTTTCTAGATGTTTTTAAGAATATAATTTATTCATTGTGGGTATGATTTATAAGACATTATTTGATTGTATCATAGATTGTTTAATTTTTTTGATTATTTTTTATCTTTTATTAAGTTAAATGTTGTAATTTTTAACATTACAAATGATCCTAGATTTGAATATCATAGACATAATTACATCGTTAATGGTATTTTACGCCAGTTTTGGTTTTTTATTGGGATTATAAAAACATGGATGATGACTCTCTAGAAGGCATCACATTGTGTTTATACTCACTTTGAGACCCCTTTTTCAACAAATAAAGGTTTTAGGGGCTCATTTTACAGCATTATGTTTCTATTATTTTCTCTATTTTTATTTTAACGCTTTTTAAGTGATTCCATCAGGGTTTTTTGGGGAGATATTATTGGAATTATTTTGGGGTTTCAATTATTATAGATAGGTAGGGTATGCAAAGGAGTTTATCAAAAGATGGACTTTAGATTGATTTTATATTCTCTATTTAGTAAATATTTTATTATTTTTTCATTCATATATTTTGATAAAATAAGGATATATTTTTCATTAACATAGAAATAAATTATACTATTCAATGAAAATTTATTATATGGATTAATTTAAAAAAATTATATGGTTTATTATTTTTGTTACAAAAGGAGTGTTCAAGGATGATTGTGACAATTGTATATATAAGGGATATTGTGCTTCATGTTTTCAAAAAAATTATAGGAGTCATATTTCATTCTATGTACCTATAGGTCTGTTAAACCAGTATAATTTTTTTCTTTTCTTATGATAGGTGGGGACCACACAAAATATTTTTATAGATTTTTGAGTAGAAGTAAGTACCTCTATTGAATAAATATAGATAAGGAAAACATGTTAATTGAATTCTAGAATCTCTTCGAGATGTTGATAAATTTAATAAAATATGATAATTTTCTTAAAATTATTTTTATATGGATTATAAAATTTTGAGTATTTGAGTTTAAATAGGTGGTAATATTTATTTTATATTTGGGTTTTCACTTTTATATGTTTCTATTATATAAGTGTTATTGGATAAAAACTAAAATAAAAGTTAGGTGGTGGTAGGTTATTGTAGAGATGAAGTTTGAGGGGTGAATCTAAAAGGTGATTGGTGGTTCATTTATTCTTTTGAATTAATTTACATCATCCTTAAGGGTGAGGGTCATAGAAGGTTGAAATAAATAGTTGTGGAAAGTTTATTTCTAGAGGGAATAGAAATTAATTTCCCTTTCTTTATCTCATTATACTTTTTAGATATAAAGATAGTGAAATAGATGGTTTAGAGTGTTTAGTTCTAAATATTTATATGGTATTAACCAAGAATATATTTATTTAGGGAGTGAATTTATTATTTTTAATTGTATTTATTATTTTTTAGGTGTGATACAATATATATTTTTATTAGTGGTTATGGTGTTTTTAATGATGGTTACTTTGGTAGTCCTCAGCATAGTTGCATATTATATATTTTAATATGGTGCATCTAGCTGATGAATGTAATAGAATATTTAATTATATATTAAATAATATTCATGTATATTATTTTTTATTAATTATATATTAATGTTCATTATAAAAATATTAAGTAATTTTTAAATAAAAAAAATATATTTAACGAACTATTTATTATAAGGTTCTATTTAAAATTTATATTTATAAATTATAGAATTTAATTTTTAAAAATATAATTTAATTTTTTTAAACATCATATCAAAATTAAACAACTGTGAATTGTTAGATTTTTTTGAAAATATTGATTTTCAGTTAATAGTGAAAAATTCTCATTTTTTTGTAAAAATGTCAATTACTTTCAATAAATAAATTAATTTAAAAGACACATTACATTTTGAATACGATTTAAAATAACATAATTATTCATTATTTATATTTAGTTAACACAATTACTTTTTAATCATCATAATATTGAATTTTAGTTTAAATTTTTTATTAGGATTAAAAACGGGTTTTTTATGCAAACTATTTTAAATTGCATAATGTTTCTCCATTTTAATTAATTAAAAATCCACTGATATTGAATTATTTAAATTAAAATCATACATTATATATAAAAAAATAATAATTTAAATTTATAAAATTATTATTACAAAATATAGCATTCATATAAAATCATATTATGTTTGAAAGATACATTACCTGAAAACCCATTTTTTAACGTCTATCTGAGTTTTATTTTTATATTAAGTTATTCCCCTTCTGTGAGTATAAATTGGTAAAATGTATTAAATATCTTGATTCATAATAATTTATATTATATAATATGCTCATATTAATTCTTTTCATAATGAATTGTGAAATCATTAAAAATAATTTACCATTGTTAAGGAAAAAACATATTTACTTGGGGTTAATCAAAAAATATAATGTTTAAAATGACCTAAATCCTTCTATAAAATAAATTTTATAACCATATTTCTAAATTAAACCAAATAATTCTTGATAATGATAAATGTTTCATCATGTGTACCACTCACGTCACTTATAAAAGGAGAATCCCAATACTCAAAAATTATCACATTAGAAAACATTTGGTTCAACAAATAACCACAAAAATACCTTCCATAAATCCGTAAACGTTATATAATGACATTGGTCTATTCCAAAATCCATAATAAGAAGTATTTTTGTGCTATCCTAATGAGGTTTCCTGAAAAAGAGGTATTGTGATTAAACAAGCTTTTTTATTTTATATTTTCATCCACCACATTAAAATCATATTAATTTAATATGATATAATAAAAACACTAAAGAAAATATAAAAATATTTTATTGTGTTAATTCAATAACCTAAATCCATCTCCTATTCTATCAAAAGGGAAACGAAACCATCATTATTTGGATGAAGGACTACCACCTCATGAACTGATGTAATTCATTTTTCATCATTTCCACTCAATAATTATTATAATTTTAGATTAATAGTATATATATGATATTTGAAGCAAAATAATACTTGTTTAATTATGATATTATATATAACTTCTTACTTTCCATTCCTTGGGGGATATTATAACATCACTCTTGTGTACCGCAGACTACCGCCTCAGGAAGTTATGTTAATAATTATTCACTAGTGATTTACACATAGGGTAATATGTATATTTTTAATGAATATATGTGATATATGTGACATAATTATGATATTAATGAAATATTTAGAATTTTAAAAATATAATATATCTTTTTATTTCTTGCACTATAAAATGATAACGTCGTTCATGCATATTTGTGGGTTATCGCCTCCATAGAGTGATGTGATTCTTTTTTTATAACCAAATTAAAATGATGATATATAGAAGTATATTAAAATTAATAATATGATATTTATGATATTATTTTCATGTTTTAAGCACAAAATATAACATAACTTATATCCATAATGATAGTTGAATAATTGAAATGTTAGTCATGCGTATGTACGGCATACCATCGCCTTGATTGTAACATAGTGTGTTTTTCATAATAATATTTCATTATTGGTTTTAAAAGAATATTTTATGTGTATAAATATATATGATAAATTTTTCATGACTATTTTTCTATATATATTCTAATAATACACTCTCTAACTATTTTCAACCTAATGTAGTCATTTTGACACATAAGCTAAATATCATCAAAGCACATGACATAATTTTTTTGGTTAAGTAATCATATATAACATGGTAATAATTTAAATAAAGAAATAATAAACATGAAAAGGGTTCTTAAGAAATAATATAATTAACATATTTTTATTATTCAAGATTATAATGAACGTATGTGGTGAATTGGACTCACGGTAATGGACCTCATCTCAGATTCCATTCGTTGAGGTATATTTTTATGTTATGATCCTATATTATTTTATGAGTTTTATAAATATAACCTTTGACTTTTTATATCATTAATTTGCCTATTATAATAATATTTAATTTATTTTTTTAATTTTATTTTTTAATGGGGCCTATGATTCAAATGTTTTCAAAGATATAAGGTACTATCTTTTAAAAAAAATCATTTTTTAAAGTTTTCTTTCCAATGATTTATCTTCCATGTATATGTTTTTAAAATAACTTTATGAATGTTTTTATATAGAAATAAAATATTTACAATGGAAATTTTATGAATAATTTTTCAAATCATTTCAAAAGTAATATTTTTAAGTGTATTATACAAAATGTTTTTATAAAAAGACAAAAGGTAGTATTTTATTTTAATGTATACAGTTTTAATTAAATTTTTCACCACCATAACCGTTATTTTATTTCTATATTCTTTTATAATATTTATTGTTTTCTTCAAATAAAAACATAGTTTCCCTTTTTTGGGTATCTTAGTATTGAAAATTAGTTTTTTTAAAATGAAATGGAATTTTAATATTAGAAAATGTTTTTCATATGGGTTAAAAAGTGTTTTTCAAAGGGTTTTTTGATGAGAATGTGAAAGAATAAAATATTTTATTCATTATATTGTACTTGAGAATTATATGAAATTTTTTTGACACTAATACATCATATATGATGGTAAAATCCCCATCACAACTCATGGGTAAACCCGATATAACATATATGAAGGGTTAACCCCATTATACCTCATCAAAAATTGGTGATCCTGATATAGAATATATAAAGGGTGATCCCTATTATTTCTTTATATTGTATTAGGTAATGATTAAGGTCTCTAAAGAATAATATTTAAATTAGACCACATTGTAATTCTAATTGAAATTATTTTGGAAGGGTTATATGAATATGATTCCCTAAGTGGTGTAAAAGGGTCTTTATTTTATTTCTATGGATTTTAATGGTTTCAACTGAGGAAAAAGTGCATGTTTTTTTTTCTTTTTTAAATGTTTAATTTCCTGTCTCAAATAACATTGAATATAAATAAAACATTACATGGGTTTTCTTATTTTTCACTCGACTAAGATATTTATTCTTTTTTATGTACCTTTCTGTGATTTTAATTATAATACAACGTTTTAAAATATTTTTTTGGGTTTAATCATGGATAAGAACAAGGAAGAATTCAATTTCAAGTTTCTCAATATTTTTCATTAAAATAAATCATGTTTTATTTAAAAAGTTTTATATTGTGGGAAAAGTATATTCTAATTTAGAGTGTCCAATTTATATATATATATATATGGGTTTTCTGTAGGATTTATTACCTATCTCTCAAAAAATCTAAACCTAAAGGATCATTGGGAATGCGAGAATGTAAATTATAGTTTAATGTTACTAGAATATGTAATGTTTAAGGTTGAGTCCCTATAGTAGGTAAAAAAGTAAATGTTGAGATAACATTATAGTTTAGGATAATTTCAATACCATGACCTTAAAATATTTTAGTTTATGGTTAAACTAGAATGATATAGAATTCGATTATTAACATGTTTCTTCATCTCAAAATTGGTTGTTAAGAATGATTTAACACATATGAAATATGTAACGTGTATTGGGATGGTACAAGAGTAAAAAACCTTCTAAACCAGCATCTCGAGATGGTTAGAATTAAAATAAAATAGTTTGTTATAGTGTTTTATTAATTTACACATGCTATAAATTATGGTGGTATCCATACTAGGGATAAACTAGATCTATCATAGATAATCATGTCAATATTAGAGAATTTCAAAACACAAGGTCCCATATCATTCAGTGGATTATCTAACCCTATGATATTCGATGTATGGATCAATGTCATGGAGAAGATATTTGATATCATAGGTTTTTCAAAATGTCTAAATGGAACCCCTTATATATAACATTATTAAGGTAAATATGATTGATGGTGGTCTTTGGTTAATAACACTATATATAAATATGATATTGAGGTCATGTAATGAGATATGTTAAAAATTATTTTACTTGAGAAATATTTTCATAAGATTGTTTGACATAGAATAGAGAAACAATTATTATAGTTGAGGAAAAAGGATGATGATTTAGTGGCTTCATATGAAGAAAAATTTCCAAGATCAATGTTGAATATACCATATTTTATCTAGGATCGTGATAATAATGTTAATCAATTTTACTCCAGATTGAAACCAAGTTTTAAAAGGGCTTTGGACACCCAATAATTGAAATGTTATTAGAAATTTGTTCTTTGTGAACCAAAATTTGTGATGGGGTTTTCTGAAACTTATATTCCACAAGATAAAAAAATAAAGAAATGATTAAAGTGGATATAATTAAGGATGAAACCAATTAATATGTCTCTAGTTATGCCCCTAACATATTCCATGTGTAGTAAACGAATTTTGGGGGAATTTTTTGGTGATTTAGAAAGTGTTACCGATTTGGTATATTCGGTCACATGCCTCATGATTATAACGAAATGTCTCAGGAATAATCCAACAATGATATAGTAGATACTAATTCAATGGTGAAATGATTTTTCTACAATGAATTGGGAAATAATGCTAATTTTGATTCCTAAGATACTTACTGTGGATTTCAGTCTGATCATAAATAGAAATGTGTGGAAAATAATTTGCTACTACCACAGTTGATGTTGGTTCATATAGTGATTGGTTACAGGTATGTTAATTGTTTATTCAAACTATTACAATACCTTGTTTGGATCTATATCTTTATATTCATTCATTTATGAGAAATTTGAAACTAAAATGGGAAAATTTCCAAATGAAAAGAAAATAAAACTTTTGGTTAAATTATTAGAGGAAATATTAATGAAACAAAAAGTTATAGGGGCCTTAATATTGTTATTAGTGGGATTTATTTCTTATAAATATAGTTGAAATATCAATATTTGAGTTTCACATTATTTTTTGTATTCATAAGAATTCAGTTAATTATGTTATCATAGCTTTTATTGTTAAGAAATTTTTATTCAATGATTACATACCATTGATCATCTAACAAATATATAGTAAATTTAATGGAAATGGGAGTGAAAGTTACCTATCTCATGTTGTTGAAATAAAACAAGACTAGTGAAGTCCATTTATTAAATGAATATGTGGATGTTTTTCCTGATAACTTACCCAATGTTATTTTGGATTGGGATGTTGAGTTTTCTGTTGACATAATTTCTAATGCTAACATTATTTCAAAACCCACTTATTGAATGGCTCATGGGGATATTTTAGAATTGAAAAAATTTTGTAAGATTTTTTTATAAATATTTCATTCATCCTTTCACTTCACCATGTGGTGTTATAATTTTATTTATTAATGAAATATGGTTCAATGAAACCTTTCATTGATTATATACCCTTAAAGAGAATCACTTTTTAGAAAAATATCATTTTTCTCATATAAATGATTTGTTTGATTACATTTATGTAGTGTCATAATTTTCAAATATTCATCTCATGTAAATGTACCATTACTTTAATTTAAAGAAGGAAAAAATTACAAAGATAACTTTTCAGACTAGATATGGGCATTATGAGTTTGTATTTATGCCATTTGGATTATCTAATGAAAATTTTGTATTTATGAAACTTATGAATAGAGTTTTTCATGAGTTCATGGATAATTTTTTGGGTTATTTCATTGATAAAGTTTTGGTATATTATAAAATTTCTGAGGAACATGAAATACAGTTGAAGATTTTTTATCAAAATGTAAAATAAAAGAATATATATGGTAATTTTATTAAGTGTGAAGTTTGGTGGAAAATAATTTATTTCCTTGTTCATGTTGTTTCTAAAGGTGACCTAAATATTAACTCTACAAAAAAAGTTTCTAAATAATGTATAGGACCAAGAAATATCCCATAGAATCATAAATGTCTTGGATTATCCGAGTTACTGCCCACTATTTTTTGAAAACATTAGTCAGTTTTCTATCCCAAAAACTATGTTAACTTGTTAAAGGAGTTAAATTTAGCTTCAAAAAATAATGAGATGATTTTTTACATGGACTAAAAATAAGATTAGTAAAGTCTATTGTTTTGGCCATACCTTTCAAAAATAGTGATTTGTCATAGAAATTGATGTTTCATTGAAGGTAATTTGTTTTTTAGATAAATATGATTAGTTAAATTATTATTATTCATGTCAATTGAAACCTAATGGGTTAAATTACCCTACAGATGATGTGGAATTAGATGATGTGTTTTTTTTACAACTTTTTAGGAATAATTTATATGTAATAAATTGTTATAAATATACTAATCATAAAAAGTTTTAATTATATATTAACTCAGAAATAATTTAACATGAGATAATGAAGATGGATAGAGCTGATTCAAGATTATGATTACATGATTGATTAATATACTAGAAAGGAACAATATTTTGTATTCCTTGAGTTGGAAAAATAATGTTATATTAACCATGTAATATTTTGAACATGACCTTTTGGTTAATGATTTCATGAATTTTGGCTTAGAGATTGGGGATGTAGGAACCTCTTATGTTTTGTTTTAGATGTCGTTATAATTTTATCTATCATAATGAATTTATAATGATAAAAAAAATATGATCTTGTTATATAGTAAAAGGTTAAATTTGTTAATAAGGGTTGGTTTCCTACGTATAATGTTGATAAAGATAGAGTTTTGAGATTTTGAAAAAGGTTATGTGTACCCTGTGATTTCCCATTAAAGATAGAGTTGTCGAGTGAAGATCATTATTATTTATTCTAAATTCATACTATAATAACTAATATTTACCAATAACATCAAAATAATTTTGGTGGAATGGTATGTAGAGATATTTTTGACCTCACCATGCAGTGTTTGACTTGTTAGCGGGTTAATCTAGAATAATAATTATCGAAGGTAATTCTTTAAACATTTCAAGTGCTCAAATTGAAATGGGAAAATATATCAATGGTTTTTGTGGTGGGATTTCCAAATTAAAATGGAGGTAACAATGTGATTAGGGTAATGTTTTATCAATTAACTAAATATGTGCCTTTCCATCCCATTTGATATACTATATATTTGGATTATCTTTCTAAAATATATCTCAAATAGATTGTCAAGTTAGATTGAGTTATCTCTCCATTTTATTTGACTATGATCCCAAGTTTTATTTTAATTTATATAAAGGAATCCAGAAATAATTGGGTACTAAATTGTATTTCAGTACATCATTTTATCCTCAATCCAAAATAAAGTCTTATTGAATAATTCAAACTATGGAAGATATGCTTCTTTCTTGTTTAATGATTAATAATGTAAGTACGGATTAATATATTTATTTGGATGAGTTTTCTTATAATATTATTTTTCATTACAATATACATATTTCACCCATTGAGCTATTATATGGAAACCAGTGTTGGACACCAGCTTTTTGGGATGATGTAGGATAAAGAAAGATGATGGGATCAAAGGAAAGACCCTTTTTTAAGGTCGGTGATCGTGCTTTTTTTTAAGTATCTCTAAGTAAAATTTTTATGTGTTTTGGTAAAATTGAGATGTTAATTCCACTTTTCCCTAAACCAGATGATATACAAGATAATGTTGGATCATTTTTTACTGAGTGAACTTTCATACGATTTTATTGTCGGTACATAATTTTTTTCAATTTTTAATGTAAGTGAAATATATCCCAGATTCATCACATGTTTTGAGCCCTAAAGTAGTTCTATTAAAAGTGATTATTTATTATGAGGAACAACCTATTCATATTCATAACCATAGAGATAAAGTATATAAGAATAATTTGATTCACATGGTTAGGGTGTTATGGAAAAACAATGTAGTTCAAGAATCTACATGGAAATTTGAAAATTCCATGAGGGAAATATATACCTACTAGTGTAATATGTAAATTAAATTGAAAAAAAGTAATTAATAGATGGAATTAAAAATTTTAAAAAATAAATCATAGAATAAATCATTATCATGTTTATTAATATTTATTAATTAGATAGTTAAATTCATTATAAAAATATTAAGTATTTTTAAATCAAAAAGGAAATATATTTAAATAAACTATTATATAATAAGGTTTCATTTAAAATTTTAATTTATAAATTATAGAATTTGAATTTGGAAAAGTTAATATAAAATTTTAAATCAGCAGATCAAAATTATCATAGACTGAAATTTTTGGGATTTTTCAAAAAATAAATATTTTTCTATGAATTGTGAATAATTCTGATTTTTTTAAAAATGACATTTAGTTTCACCAAATAATGTAATTTATAAGTCCTTTTGTGTGTTAAATAAAATTTAAAGTAAAAAATAATAATTATTTATATTTAATCAAATTAATTACAATTGAATCATCCTTATATTGGATTTTTGTAAAAGTTTATTTTTTTGCTATAAAAAGGGGTTTTTTCTGAAAACTATTTTAAAGTGCAGAATATTTATCCATTTTAATTATTAAAAACAAACCCTAAAGAGGAATGAATAAAATGAAATGTATATTATATATATATATAATTAAATTCATTAAATATTCTTTACATGTTAGATATTTAAAATAAAATCATCTTATGCATGAAAAATACATTTCTTGAAAAACCTCTTTTTCAACACGTCTTCGAATTAAAATTTTAAAATAAATTCTTTAAATTATGTAAAATGAATTTGGAAAATGAAAATTATTTTTTTAATATTAATAATTAATATTTTCTAATAAGTCCAACTTAATTTTTTATCATAATTAATAGTGAAAATAGTAAAAATATTTTATTAAGGTTAAGGTAAAAACATATTTACCCAGGGGGTAAAATAGAAATTTAAGGGTTTAAATAAACTAAAAACTTAACTAAAATATATTTTATTTCCATATTTAGATATTATGTTATCTAATTATTTTTAATGGTAAATTTTTGATCCATTGTTCATTTTAAAAACATCGGTAACCCATTTTATTTTAAGAAATTACAAACAGGTCACTCACCGCACATATACATGGACACATCCTCCCCTCTCATCATTACACATTCAAACCATTTAGGTTTAAACAATACCTACCCTATACCATCATAAAATTCCAACTGATGACCTAGATCCTATAGTTTTATTATAAATGCATCCTAATAAGTCTTTTATTGCTAACATAAGGAGGTTATTCCAAGAAGAGGTTTCAGGCTTAACCGAGTGATTTTATATTATTTCTTATTCCACCACATTCAAACATCCTTCAATTATACATGTAAAAAAACAAAATTATATAAAAAATAATGTGATATTATTATTAGGTTCTAACCTAAATCCATCTCTTCTCCCATCAAATGGAAAAATAATCCCTCATTTATGTGTACTATAGACTACTTCCTCATGAACTGATGTAATTAATTTTTCATCACCGCCTATCATGGCTTGTTATAAAGATGCATTTAAATTATATATGTGATATTATAAAAATTATTATACTTTTGGAATTATGATACATCATATAACTTCTTAATTTCTATTCTTTGGGGGATATAATAATGTTTCACGTGTGTGTGGAAGACTACTGCTTCATAATGTTATGGGATTAGTTTTTTTCTAATTCTTTACATAGAAGGTAATAAAGATGATATTAATGAATATTTGGGATATATATGTCATAATTGTTATATAAATGACATATGTATCATTACTAAAATATAATATATCATTTTATTTATTATACTGAAAAATGATAATGTCGTCCAAGCGTACGTGTGGACTACAACCTCTATAATGCGATGTGATTATTTTTTTCACCACCAAATCACATAGATAATACATATATAAATATTTTTAAAGAAATAAAATGGTATTAATGATATTTTGGTCATTATTAAAAGATAATTTATTTCTTACCTTCTTTCCATAATGATCTCAGAAAAATATAAATGTTACTTATGTACACATACAACCTACCGTCTCCATGATTACAACATAACTCATCTTTCAAAACCATAAGTAATGATTAATTTTTAATTTATTATTTATCAATAAATTTGATAAATATATAATGATTATTTTTTCTGAGATATCTAAAAAATTACCACTTTAAGATAATTTTATTATTCATGATGATAAAGAAAGTACGTAACGAATCAAACTCGAGGTCAGGGACTTCATATTAATTTCCTTTTCTCAGTGCATATTTTGATGTTATTCACCTTTAATATTTTATGATCTGTATCTATATCACATTTGACATGTTATATCGTAGATTTATATATTATTTTTATATTTTAAGTTTTTTAATGTTATTCTTTCATTAATATTATGATTCAAATTTTCCAAAGTGGTAAGGGACATTCTTTTTAAAAAAATCATCTCTTAACGTTTTCTATAATACTATTTATCTTCCATTTTCATGTTTCAAAAATGATTTTATGAATGTTTTTATATATAAATATAGGATTTATAAAGGTAATTTTATGAGTCTTTTAACATTATTTCAAATCATTTCAAAAGGAATTATTTATGTGTTTCATACAGAACCTTTTGATAAAAAGACAAAACAGAATACACTATTTTAACATATATAGTGAAAAAAATCCCACTACTGTAATCATTATTTTATTTTGGGGTTACCATATAATATTTCATATTTTCTTCAAATAAAAACCCTATTTCCATTTTTCTGGTTATTTTTATTAGTGAAAATGTGTTTTGGAAAATGAAAGCGCAATTATATACCAAGAAAAGGTTTTCATATGGGTTTAAAAGAGGTTTTCAAATGGTTTTCTTATGAAAAGTTGAAATAATATAATCCTTTATTTAGTATATGGTACTTGATCATCATATTAACACTATTTGATCTCAATAAATCATATATGACATGTTGATCCACATTATAGCTCATGTGTGGTACCGATATAGAATATACGAAGGTTTGAGACCCACTATGGATCATGAAATATGAGTGAGTCTGATATAGATTATATGAATGGTGAGCCCTATTATAGCTCAATAATGAATTTGGTAATGATTATGTTCTCTAGATAATTATTTTTCATTTGATCATATTGTTACTCTAATTGAAAGAGTCTTGAAAGGGTTTTATGAATATAATAATATAAGATACCTAAGAGTTTTTTATTTTCTTTTTATGGGATTTAAAGATATTATATGAGAAAACATTGTGTGTATTTTTCATGTGGAAATGTTTTATTCATTATGCTCAAAGAAGTTTAAATATACTGTTAAACACTATATGGGTCTCCATGTTTTTCACTAGACTAAAATATTTATTCTTCTTATGCCCCTTATTGAAATTATATTCACATTAATAATTTTAAAATGGTTTTGGTAGGGTTTACGATTGGGTAATGACAAGTAATAGGTCATGTTTAATTTCATGGATATATTTTAGGAAAATAAATCATGTTTTATTTTAAATGATTTATATTGTGGAAAAATGGATACTAGTTAAAAGTGTCGAAATTGTATATATATATATATATCTCTGTGTGTGTGGTGTGTGTATATTTTATGTAAGATTTATGACCTATATCTTTATAACTGTAATCCTAAAATTTCATTAGGAATATAAGAAAGTGATTTTTTTTTTAAATTCTCGAGAATATGTTATGTTTAAGGCTGATTGTTCAAAACGTGTTCTAGATAACATTTATAGAATGTGATATATATATATATATGGTGATTATGGATTATGTATTTTGGATGTCCAGATTCTATAGGTGTGGTCATCCTTTGTGTTATGACTTTTTTCCAATGATAGAATTTTCCAGAACATATACTTACCAAAATTTTCTTACTAGGATGTCATTGATTCCAGGGTGGGGAGTCATATTATGACTATTCATGATATGTAATATCTGGATGGTCTCATTGGAAATTTATGATATATTTTTGTTGAGATGTGTACCCAAATTTTACTATGCATATATCCCAAAAGTGTAGTGATGATTAATTAGGAATATGGGGTTTTGTATCTGTATGATAAGTTATGGTATTAATGTGGTGGCATGGGGTCAGTATCTATATCAATCACCAATTGTGTAAGGGAAGTACAAGTATATCACAACATCCATGTAGTGAGAAAATTTTCTATATGTATGACAGAACCATCACCTAGTGTAAAAACTGTAATATTAATTTTTTTAGTGCAATACAGTGGATGTCCATGGTTGTCTCTCTTGAGGATCCTTTTGTTTCCAATCAATATCAAACTATACCAAAACAATATTATAGTTTTTTTGTTATATATTATGTTAATGAAAATTATAACGGGTGTACTTTGTAAAAAATAATTTAATAATGAAATATAATTGGAAATAATAAGAAAAAAAATAACAGTTAATAATAATGGACATGGTTCTAGGGATTTCCACTTGAGTTCCTTTATTATCCATTATAATTTTCTAATTTCTATTTTATAGATCATAAAAATATAGATGAACTTTTATCCCATGATTTTACGGTGAAACATAGTACACTTGGGCGGTAAATTCAACACACAAAATCTCAACTCCATAAATAGTCATGAATGATGTACTCACTATTTTTTATTCATGACAACATATGTGACCTAAATCTATCACATGAAATTTCATCTCTTGAATACAATAAACTCCGTCACCAAAAGAAAATTCATGTGAGAAGGGAGAGAATAATTATAAGCAAGGAAGATGAATGAAATAATGGATAATATCTTTAAAAGATGTAAAATATCCATATCAAACCTCTAAATACACACTTCCTTTTAATAAACAAAAAATAAAAACTGGGAAATTAAAATAAGGGATTTAGTGAAAACAAGAAAACCTCACCTAAGAATAACCCTCCAGTTAGTTACTCCCAATCTAGATTTTTAGAGACACAGTTTAACAAAATGGGGAAAATAATCAAAGATAAAAGATAAAATAGTATATATTAAAATATTTCATAAATTACTTATAGTAGAAAGAAACAATGTAAAGCCTATTCTAAAATCTTTATGGTGGCTGAGTACTATAAAATATGGGGGAAATCCAATAAAATAATAAATGATCTTATAGTAGAGTTTGATAAGATCATAGTGATGCTTTTTTCCAACATGGGAAGTCATGTGACAAGATTCTATTCGGAAGTCACAATATTATTTTTATCTTTAAATTTATCCAAATATTCTAAAAGAGCCAGTGACCTTTAATCATCATTGAATTTTTATTCCCATGATCTCCAGTAATTATTCATTATTTAACATTGAATTAAATAAACATTGTTATCCAAATACATATAAATATTTAAATTTATAAAGTTATTCATATTTATAAATGATTTAATAATTTTATTCAGGTTTTGATTCGTAATGATTTATTTACTAAATCTTTTTTCTTATAAGATTTTGTATTATATTAAGGAGTATTATTGAATCCATGCACTCTATCAATGGAAGATTCTAATCCCCATAGATACTCATAATTGATATAATAAAAAGATTAATTATATTATATCATGGGTCACCATCATTTGGTTTGTCACATTATTGAGGACCTCATATGGAAAATTTGATACCACGGTTAAATATCGAATTTTTGGTTTAACCAAGGTGTGACCTACAGGTGGATAGATATAGAAATCTGATTGTGTAAGTCATTATTGGATCCATTTAATTAAAATAAATAAACAACAATTTAATTTATTTAAAATAACCAAATCCAAAATTTTGGTATTTATACCTCATAATAACCAATCATCAGGTTAATCCCCATACCCCTTGGATTATTTGATAGCTGGTCTTGGATTCTATTTATTATAGGATCAATATTATATAAGGATGGGTGGTTGGATTGAGGTGGATAGAGAGTAAGAGAATGGAATAGATCATATTCATCATTGGTAAGTGCATTTATCACCAACTATCGATCCAAATTGAGGAACTAATTGTCAATTTTTGTTTCCACCCTTTTGAATAACATTTTGATAAATGATTTAAATATATTTTATTGATATATGATTTATCTGTTCTTCACCCAATAAAAATTTAATAAATTGATTTGTAGATTTCAATTTATTTATAATGTCATGTTTTCAGCCATGATCTTTCACATATTTTTCCTCGACTAGGATCACATCATAAAAATATGGTTTAACATTTTTCCTTATTCCTACCCCACCCTTTCATTGATTTCTTCATCGTTGGATCATGAGGTTGTGGTTCAACATTTTCATGGTGGTTTCAAGCATGATTGATCTCTCGGATTCATGGTGGTTTCAGGAATGAAAAATGGATTTGTGATTTTTTGTTGGATCAGGATGAATTGTGGTTGATGCTTCATGGATCAAATATTTAGAGTATCAATATTGATGAGATTCACTAAGAGACATGTATGGAATCTTTAAAATTTAATGAAATCAGATTTATGGCCTCTAGGGGCCGAAAATTAACAGTTGGTGGAGATCCACTTTGATCTTGGGTTGTCAAACAACAAGATTCACGGTGATGACTATGGAACATAGAAACTTCATGATGGAACTCATCTTTATGGAAAAAAACCACAATTATCACCATATAGTATTGAATAAAACACACCAATTATATACTTTTTCATGGTTTATAGGGTGTGTATCTAAGATAAGGATCACACATCATGTGGTCGAGACTAGATGTAGTGTCACCCTAACTGAGCATCTAGGAATTGTTCCAATTGAAAACACCCAAGACCATGAGTTTCATGACACAAAATTTACTCTATGAGTACATAGGAACACTGATAGGTTTATGAGAATAGCCAGGTTCATAACCTATTACACACACATCCCTAGGAGTGCATGTGAAGTCCTTTAGTGGATGAGACACAAATTGAAACACTTTTACATGCCATGTAGTATGAAATGGACTCCCAATACATGTATAGAGGATATAAAAGTTAGGTAAATAAGCACGGTAAAAAACTTTTGGACCCCCATACACACCATATATTCTCTAAAAAACATATATCTCTTGTATTTTCCTCATCGGGACTCAAACAATGTCTTGCAAGTAGCCAATCCTAGATTTTTTATCATGTAAAAAATCCATGGTGGCCTTTATTGTGGAATTTGATATATTATGTGAGGTGTTATAATCATGGAAATCCTTAAAAGAATCTCAATGATGGATGTAATCAGGGTAGGATCCTCGAAGAGATGAGGGGGTTATAACTCCATTATCGCACAAGGGAATGGTTCCACTATTTATTTTATATTTATATGGATGGTACACCCTTACACCGGGTGTGTCTCCTCTACCAACTGAGTCATACTACCAATCTTCATGCACTGGAGGTGTGTTTGGCCCTCTATGAGTGTTTTGGATCCCTCGATTGTGGAGTGCAGTATCGAGGAGTAGTCCCCAACACCTTGATTTTAGAGGGGTTTTGTTTGATGTTGGTAATTGGTCATGGATATTTTGAGCTACAGGAATTATCATAACCATTGTATGGGTTGTGATATAGAAATCCCAATTATCTCATTATGTAATTTCTTTACGTGAGTATATGTATATCCTAGGTTTCATTTACCTCTTACTTTAGTTTGACCTGGACTTTAGTTATATTTCTATATCACTCCCTTTAAGGTTTTTGGGATGTCTTAATGGATATGTCTATACTCACCCTGCATGGGAATTTCGTGTACATGTCATCTCTTATGTAGATGATAAAAAAATCTGCGGTGACTTTGGGGGAGTTTATGTATACTTGGGTGCATTTACCACATAAGGTGGTTGGGAATTGGAGATCAAGAGTTAGGATCTCTCAGTTTTAATTTATTCCAATTTTATTAATTTTTGGACTTTATATATGTAGGGCGTGTAATTTTTCCATTTCATTTTGTTTTATACTATGGTACTCTATTTTATTTTCATATATATTATTGTATTCATGTTTACACTCTAGATTTTATTGTCCTTTATATTCATGAACACTTTCATATGGAGAGGTTTGAGTGTGTGCATAAATATATATTATTAAAAGGACTCCAAAAAAATCTATACCTTCTCAGTTATTTTCAATAGGCCATGGCCTGTTAGAGGTGGGCTTGGGGTTGTGAATGCTCGACCTTCTACTGGACATGTAGGCCCTTCTTAGTTGGGTTGCAAGAGATTTGTATCAGAGTAGTGCATTCTTTTGTAGAGAGTTATGAGTTTTACCCATACATGGATTGGATGGAAATTATGGAAATGATGTAAAAGTTTATTGATTACATATTTCATTCTAGGGAACCTAGTGTTGGTGTGGAAACTGACAAATCCATATACTAAGACTCTTAACCCCTACTTGTAAACTCAGTATTCCAAGACACTGGTTGTAGGGAAAATTGGAACATGAATCACATCATATTTATTCCTCTGACTTATCTTCTTGAGTAATCTCCCCATATTTATATGATCATATATTTTTGTTACACCTTTATCACTTTTAGGATGCCTACGAAAAGACAACCATATAGGTTATCAATTCAGGATCGTGATGATGATCCGGTGGGTGATGGGGCCTCATTTCTACGGCCATTCGACAAGGTGTTTCTTTTATGTGTGCAGAGAGAAACACCACCACCATTAGAGAAATAGATAGTATCGGTAGTTTAGGCCAATTACATGTGCAGTCTTATCATGCAATGTAAGTTCTAGTGTTAGAGATCAATTAAGTTCCTTGGAGTTCCAGATCATTGGGAATCATAGGATTTCTATGTGTTTTCGGTTAAAGTATTTACACTGGTTTGGAACCCAAATGATTGAATGGTTGAATTGGTAGATAGTATTCCTCATAGAGTAACAATACACTACTGGATTTTAGTCTCAAAGGATCATAAAGATATGACACTCTCATGGACCAACTTTCAGTGGCTATTTCATGAAGAGTATTACCCCTCATTATTTTTCTAAGTTATGATCTAGGAATGTTTTATGTAGTAGTATGGTAGTATGATGGAAATTGATTATTCCATGATTTTCACTGACCTTAAAAGGTGCTCCTTTGATTTTGTGTGACATGGATTATTCAGGGTGAGAAAATTAAAGTAGGGTATTTGAAGAGAAATTATTACCAGTGTGGCTTTTTAATGACTTCCCACTTCAGCTGGAGATCTAGAGTGATCTCAAGTGACCGAGATATTCATAAAATAGGGACTCTAGTGGTTATATCCGGTAGCATGTATCAAGTGGGTGAGTCATCAATTAAAGGTAAAGGCAACAAATGTGTAGGTCTCAGCAGAGGAATTATTATCATTCTTGGACTAAAAATGCAAGGATCTAAGACTCAATGATCTAATAGAGGATCCATCATGCCAGGTAGGGTTTGGGTTTATGGTTATGATGGGTGAGGTCCCTTGGATCATTAATTAATAACATGTTATTCCATGAAGGAAATGAATACATTGTATATATTACCATAGTATACATAGATTTATGATCATGGATCTTACAGACATAGCTAGGGTGGCCTCCTAGGAGGCTGTACTAGAAGAAGATCAGTAGCTTCTCCGGAGGGAGGATGAGTTGGTGGAGAAAGATTTTATTTTCTACTATAGACACCACCACCATCAGTCGTCCAATATAACACATAGGGATCTTGTGGTCAAGGTCATGGGAAGTTATAGGGAATATAGATCTATGACCAGGTTACACATTAGATAATCTAAGGTACAACATGTTTTTCTTATAATCATTCCTTCATACTTGTAGAAATAGGTTCATGTCATTCATTCATTTCCTTATTCCTAGTATTAGAGATACAGATTCTAGTAGACACATTTTCTTAATTGCTATGGCGAGATATACCTATGGCGAATGATTCGTCTTTATCCTATATCTACTAAAAATGAGAGTTATCAATTGGTGTAGAGAGTTTCATGTCGAACATATTATTTATCAAAATGAGACCTTGTGAGGTAATATTGAGTATGGATTGTTTGTATACAGTCTAATACTAGGTTCACTATTAGCGCATATGAGTTAAATTCTGCTAGATAGCAGAAAGAGATTCCCCTTTATGGGTGAGAGATATCTCATGGTGGAGTGATTGGGTCTTGGGTGAAAGAAGATACAGCCTATAACCCATTAGTCGGTGAGTTTATCCCTTATAATAGAAGAAACTTTTGGAATCGGTATTCCTTTGATAGTGGAGGAATTAATGGATGTATTCCATAATGATATTTTAGGGCTACATTCAGGGAAGGAAATGAACATAATAATTAAATTTCACCCACATACTACAACGATATCTTATCAGGCATATCAGATAGCCCCTGCTGATAACCAGGAGCTAAGGGTGTAGTTAGAGGATCATTAAAATAAGGGTTTCATTAGACATAGTGTGACCCCTAGGGAAACTATAACTCAGTTTGTGAAAAGTTAGGATGTGAATTTGAGGCTTTTGTTGATTATCATCACTTGAACCTGGAAATGATAAAAAAAATTAAACCTTATTGAGGATTGATGACATCTTTTACCCATTTAGAGGTGATATTTGGTTCTAGAATAATGATCTCATGTCTATCTACCACTAATTGAGGGTTTTCAATGCTGGTACTCGGAATATTGAATTCTTATGTCACCATGAAAAATATTATTTCCAAGTTATTCCATTTTGAGTGATGAATTACCAAGCTGCATTTAGGGCTTGGATGAACAAGGTCTTTCAGTGATACATGGGCCAATTTGTGATCGTATTCATTAATGACAAACTCATTTACTCTATATTGTAGTATGATAATTCATATCACTTTTTCATGGTCTTTTACTTGCTCTCTAATCTCTAGATTTGTGGTAAGAAATCAATGTTCTAGTTTTAGATCCTCATGGTTCACTTTATGGGGCATGTTATTTTAGAGCATCGTTTCATTGTGGACCATGTGAAGATTGATATAGTTCATTTTTTGACCCACCTCATATCTTGGAAAAGTTTTAGAGCTTTCTTGATTTTTTAGGGTAGTTTAAAAGGTTTGTGTAAGACTTCTCTTGGGTTAAATCCCCTTTGATTTCCCTGATGTGGGAAGGGTATGTGTTTACCTATATCAAGCAGTGTGAGAGGGCCTTTGGGGAGTTGAGTTTGGGGCTAACTAGTGATTCTATATTGAGACACTAATAGAAAAATGGGTTTATCTAGAACTAGGAATATAACAGCACTATCTAAAAGTAATGTTAAAAATTCCCATTTTCAACGTAAGAAAATGTGTTGTTAAAGGGAGTCTTTAATAGTTGGGTTTCATCTCAATTAAAGGAGGTTTATAATAGTGATAAAAATAACTATTAAAGGGGTCCTTTTATCAAAAATTATAAAAAAGAACTAATAAATCCCCCTATTATTAATACTAGTAAAAATGTTCTAATAAAGGGGGGTATTTATCAGTTCTTGTAAAAAATCACAGATAAATGGGGGGCCTTTATCAGTTCTTCTAAAAAACTCATAAAGGGGAAATCTTTTTCAGCACTTTTTTAGAAGCACTGATAAAAACCCTACCACCTCCACCCCCATCATCATCACTTTTTACTATAACATGTAAAGGGTATATTTCAAAAAAATTATATTTAATTAAAAATAATATGTTTATATATCTATATTTATATAAATATAATATATATTTTTAAATATGTTTTATATAAGAATAAATAGGCCTTTAACATAATATATAAGATATTTAGTGAAAATAGATTATAAAAAAAATAAAAAATATTTTGAATTTATACTTTTCTAATTATTAACAGTCAATAGTGATTTAAAAATATTTGATGATAAGAGAAATAAAAAATAAAAAAATATTTATAATTAGTTGAAAATATAACTCGAACTTCAAACAACCATAAATTTTGATCCAGGTTTCCATATAGGCTCTACCACATATAAAATAAAATATTGTGATAAGCTCTACACCCTCGCTACTGAGGGACCCCAATTAATTTTTTTGAGGCCAGAAAAGGCATAGAAGGCCTCTAAAACTGAGTTTTTAGTTGGGGAACCACAATTTTTTAACATTTTTTGAAATTTCCTCTTCATTTAAGGGGGTATTTTCCCCTTTTTCCATGGGGACTGAATCTTTTTTAAGGGATTACATTCAAATTGATATTATGCTTTTTAAATTTTATGATTTTTCATATTGTACTATTATTTATAATCAAATATATAATAGTATATATGTATTTTTTACATATTAACAAAACAAATTATTTTCTAAATAAATATTTGACCTTATTTACGTATAAAATATATATCTCAATATATAAACCTTATTTAATTAAAAAATAAAATACAATTTATTTAAATATGAATGTATGAATATTTATATACTTATACAATAATTTATATATAATGCTAATATATATATATATATGTGTGTGTGTGTGTGTTGATAAAAAGATATATATTTGTCTTTATATTCTAATATATGTATATAAATATTAATATATAATATAGGTAAACAAATAAAAACATGTATAGTTACATTTATAAAGGCACACACACACACACACACACATATATATATATTGGTATATATTTATAAACAAACACACACAAAAACAAATTTTATATATGTATTTAATATATATATATGGATAGAAATTCTAAAAAAATCTAAAAAAATATATAGATATATCATAAAATCAGAAAAAATAAAATTGGGGAGTTGAAAAGGTTCTAATGTATAAGTAGTTGGTCTCAGGTTTGAATATCGGTGGAGGAAGGGGCATGTAAAAGAGGGTGGGGGTTATCTAAAGCATTAATAACTGGGAAAGCATTTATAAAAGAGCTGATAAAAAGGTGGGTGTGAACAAAAAAAATATCCAAATTTTTAGCAGGGCCATTATCGTCACTTTTCATGAGAACTGTTAAATCCAACTCTTTAACATCACTCACATTATCAACATTGATAAATACCCTTTTTTAGCACAGTTAAAGGCCTTATTTATTGTAGTAAGATTAACAGAGGAGGGAATTTAGTATGTAGTTTTTTTTATATTTCTCTAGAGTTAGGATTTATTGTGCATTGATACAGAGGTTGTAAATGATCACATATGGTTAGAGGAAGTTAATCCCTACAAGAAGAATTATGAGACTCAAAACCTAGAGTTAACAATATTAGTGTTTTATCTAAAATGGTTTAGGGACTATATTCTTGGGGAGCATTTATTTGTTTTACTTAGTGCACCAAAGTCTCAGGTACATCTTTAATTAAATTTATTTTAACTTGATACAGAGGTCTGGGATGTATTTCTTTCCAAACAATAACTTTGAGTTCATCTATACTCATAGGAATATAAAAGTGGTAGTTTATTCCTTTAGTAATAATTTTCACAATTATTCGGTGTAGGAGATGTATGAGTAGTTGGATCCTTTAAAACTGACCCTAGTGGAGGAGAGGGGTGCAGTTTTTCTTCTGTTGATAGTGTTGAATTTTCTACTCATTCACTGTCAGAGGGATTCATAATTGAGAAACAATTATTCTGAGGTTTACATGACAAGATATCCTCATGGGATTCAATAGATGAATTCTATGGAGAGAATAAAAATATCATTTTTTTAGGATGGACGGTGGTTCCAATTTCAATACAAGATGATGTGATGAGGGAGTTTCATACCATTACTTTAGATATACATCCTAAAGTATAGAATATGTAAAAGAACATTTAACATCAGTTTCAGTTAGATGACTTGAGTCATACGGTCACTGAGTTTGTCTCTTGGTGTTTAACATTTAATCAAGTAAATGTGGATTACCATGTTCCATTAGGCTTGGTGAAACTTCTTGATATCCAAAAGTATAATTGGGATGAGATATCTATAGACTTTGTGACTGGGATTCTATGGATAGGGAGATTCCATAATCCTCTCTGGGTGATTTTTTACTGACTTACTAGGTCATCACACTTCATTTCTTACATGGAGTATAGTTTTAGGGAGATTTTGGGGTGGTTTTACATGTGTGAGATTTTCCAACTCCCAAATGGATTGGAAGACCTGGTGGAATATCTAGGTGTTTGATGATATGTTTAGGGCCTATGTGTTGGACTTCAGATGGAGCTGGGAGGATCACATTCCACTATTAGTGTTTTCTTATAGTAATATTTATCACTCTACTATTAGCTTGGAAACTTTTTAGGAATGATATTGGAGACCTTTCTACTCACCCTTATACTAGATTGGGATTGGGGAGACTTCTTATATTTGACAAGAGATGGTGTAGGAAACAACCAAGAATGTTTATGTGATCTATGAGCATATGAGGATAGCCTAAATCCTATAGAAATATTACACTGATCGATTTCATATGCCATTGTAGTTCCAGAAGGGATACCATTTTATCCCGAGATTCTCACCATGATGAAGATTATCAATATTTGGCCGAAGAGCCAAGGTATATATTAGGTTCATCAAAAAAATTGAGTTCTTATGGAGATTTTACTATATTTCATATCATTTGGAACTTACCCCCATAGTTGGATCGGGTTAAGGACATCAACCATGTGTCACAACTAAGGGGATATTTTTATGATCTTGTCCTTGTTATTGAATGGACCTTGAGAATGGATCCACCTTCATGGAGTACCCATTGGTGATCAAGGATCGGATGTTCATGATCATGTGAGGATGGAAATTATTAGGTTTCATATAATTTTGAATCATGGAAGTATACATGAGTGCTCTTGAGATCATGGTAGTCAGATGTTGGCTCAATATCCACAAAATTTTTGTTTTTCTTGTGATTTACATGGGGAAAATCCTTGAATGAGGGAAGAATGTAGCCACTGTATTTTTTCCTTGTAAAAAACATATTATATATTAAGGAATATTTTCATAACCAAGAACTAATTCATCTTGAGATTCTAGGCCCTAAAAAGATTCATAATTGATATATTAAATATATTAATTATATTAGATCACTCGCACACCTCATTTTTATTTCCCATTATCCGAGAACTTGAATGGAAAATTAGATGCCATGGTTGAATATTGAACATGGGTTATATCTTAGGTGTGACCTATGGTTGGTTGGTGATGGATGTCTGGTTAAGGTAGTCATTAGATAGTTCATTTTATTAAAATAAATAAATTATTATATTTATTATATTTTTAATGACCATGACCTAAATTCCTCTATTTATTTTTCATAAAAAAATATTCAAGGTTATAAACAAAATCATTGTTGGATTTGAGAGGATTCATTAGACCTTGATCATTGGTGGATCAAGATTAGAGAAAGATGAGTAATCGAATTGAGGTCGATCGAGAGAAAATGAACACAAAAAATCATCCCCATAATTGGTGAGTGAATTCTTCACCAAAAACCAATACAAATCAAGGAAGTACTCATAAATTGTGGTTTTCTACCTTTTGATTAAAATATTGATTATGGAATTAAATAACTTCTACTGATCAAATATTTTTGTTTTCTTCGCATGACACAATTTTAATAATTTGAATTATTGATGTAAATTTATTTATTATTAAATTTTATCAGGTATGATCCCATACATATTTTTCATTGGTCAGTTTCACATTCACCAATGATGGATGCACCTTTTTCATGTGTTTTTACCACAGATTTTCTTTTCATTCTTCATTATTGTCCCACAGAGTATCCGTTCAAATTTTTCCATGAGGTATTGAGCATGATCAAACCCCATGATTCATTATTCTTTATGAATGAAAAATGAATTTTTTATTAGTGGGTGGATCGAGATTGTAACACCCCAAGCTTCTACAGTACGCTTCTCTTTGAATAATACTGTAGCATGTGTTGTACGCAACTTCGAGTTCTAACACACACCACAACCAATCAAACAAGACGTTATAAATAGTAATACCCACATTTTGAAATTTTATAAATTTTATATTTCAAAATTGACTTCATTTTTGGATTCGGAATATCAAAATTTTCTTAGGGTGATTTTTTTTATTTTTCAGAAAACATTCAATTTTTGACAAATAGTGAAAAAACACATAGTTATAGATTAAAACCGAATTTTTATTTAAATAATTATTTATTTTATTTAAATTTAATTAAGGTCAAAATAGAAACATAATACCTATATACGTTCAATGTAATTCATTGGAGTTAGTTTAGAATAATTTTAGATACAGAAAAAATTTATGGAACTTTTCACCGTCTTTTACCCACCTCCTAGGAGAATTTGGAAAATCACATAAAACGTAATTTTACCGCTTATGTGAGTGGAATTTAGAAAATTCGAGAGACACAGTTAATATCAAGGATTAAAATTTGGTTCAATAAGATAAAAATAATTTTTGGTGTATAGTAACTTTTTACTTTTATTTACCACGGTTAAAAGTAAATATGGTAATTAAGGGTAAAAATGATATTAATATTACACTAAAACATGTCCTAATTCTATTGGAAAAGTGTATATTGATGAAAAACAACCCTAGGAATAAGATATTATCATTTTGGTCCACTTGGATTAGATTAGGACATTTATTATTAGTTAATTCAAAGAAGAGTTAAATGAGATAAATTCAATGTTTAATAACTAAAAAATAATAATATAGGATTATACATAATATAAATTTGATTATAAATATTTATTATAAATACAAAAATATTTCCTACATAATGGTATTTTATTTATAATTTTTATACATTAAATAATTTAATCTATTTATGACACAATGATGATGTAGTAATTACCTTATTAGTGAAATATTAAAATAATTGATATTATAAATACCTAAATATATATAATTTGAGACTTTTAATTAATTCCAAGATTTTTATAGCTTAATATGACATGTTATTATTGATTTAATTATGTTTTTTCGATGTAATATTGCAGTTATTATTTTCACAAAAATCAAATACCAAATAGTGTCAAAATTGACATAAAAGAGTTTTTAAAAAAAATATTATATTATTAATTGATATTAAATTCTTAAAAATCTAAGGCTCGGACAAATGACTTATATCATGATAGGTGTATCATTAACGGACCACTTGGGGGTCTCTTGGATGTATATATTAAGTTTATTAACTATATAATATAAAAATACAAATTGACATGGTAAATGTCAAACTAATTAACTAAGAGTTAAAACTAAAAGATAAGGTTAATATAGTGACCCAAACCTATCTAAACCCTATTGGTTGAGTTTTTTGTGACCCATTCCCACCTTAACCTTTAAATAATTCACTTTAGATCCAATAGAAACTCAATATGAATTTATTATAAAATAATATTTCTTGCTTTTCCAAAGGTGCCCCTCACCCCTCTTATAAAAGGGAACTCCCCCTTCTATCTAATTTACACCTTCAAAGCCTTTTGGCTCGCCCAAACTCTGCCCAAATATTCTCTCAAATTCTCTCACTTCAACCTAGAGGCCGTATTTTTATTAGAAATCCATCCTATGGAGCCCTTTTGATCAAATCAAAAGGAAGAACCCCAAGAAGAGGTAATGATTTCACCTCCCTTTTTCAAGTTCCTTTCTTCTTCAACTTCTTCATTCCTTTTTATTTCCATTATAAGATAATAAATAGAGTATCTTCTATATAATGTGATGTTATAATAAATATGGAACAACAAAATTCATTATTCTATCCATCCCTTGGATGACATGTCACCATACGTGTGTATGTACGACCTACCGTCTCCATGTCATGGTGTAATTGTTATTCAATGTATTATTATTTAGATGGGTATAATAATGGTGTATAATTCATGTAAATAATAAATATAATATGATAATTATTATGTATATATATGATATACCATCAAATTATATATAATTTTAATATCAAAAGAATGATATTGTGGCTCGTGCGTACGTACGGACTACCGTCTCCACGAACGCGATGACATTCATTCCCCATCAAATACATTCAAGACTAAATTTCATTTGATGATACAAAATAATTTTTATAGACCTGATATCATTCTAGATATGAATAATATGCATCCCATCCATAAAAAATACGGTTCACATAACAAATAATATAAAGGAAAATAAATTCGTTAACACCTGAAACGATGATAATACTAAGATATTATTAACAAAACAATGTTAAAAGATCATATATGATATCATATTAATGTATATGATTCTTTTATAAATTAATAATAATAATTTAACCATTATACAGAAGGATAACCTACCCTCAACCATGTAAAAGTACAAGTTAAGGGTTTATTTCACAATCTCTTCATTATCCGAGGTTGTTTATACGTAATTATCTATGGGACCTCTTTATCAACCACATCAATGTTTCTCAAAAATGTATTTCAAATCATTCTTAATATTTTATAGACTATGGTTTAATGTCATTTATACCCTTTTTTAATTTTTATAAGATGTTTATAAAGGAATCTTTCCGTCACTTTCCAAACAAGGTCCTTTTTAACCTTTTCGACAATATTATGGTTAGAATGTCTTTTTTTAACTTATACAGCGGGTGCGGCTATTTTCCGCCATTATAAAATCGTCGAAGCTTCCCTTACAAGATTATAAAGATATTTTCAATGTAAATTTTTTATGTTATAATAATGTGAATTTTGTATGATTTCAAAAAAAGAGATATTTCTCTCAAATAGTTTTGATTTCATCTATGTCAACATCCTTTGATGGATTTTAAGATTATTTGAAGTTGATTTATTATGATACAAAACATCCATATTGTGTTGAGGGTTTTGTGATATGTTTGACTGTGGATGTGTTATTTTTATACCATTCATGTTTTATGGAGAAATTATTGACATTTCGTATGCTAGTTTTAATACGAATGTTTATGTTACGTTTAAACCTGTTCATATAAGGAATGCATTGGACTTAATAAGTGACCGGTGGAGCCCACTATAGATCCTAGATGCATCGGTAGGTCTCATGATACAAACTAGTGTCTTGGCATAGGGCCATGAAAAAATCTTATATGTAGTCTTGGAATGAGGCCTTTACTATGTGGTTATGATAGTCTGGAATTATGCATTCCATCATTATGAATGTGGTTATTGATATTGCATGTGATTATTCAACTAGAAGAATATCCATGTGAATAAGTAAATGGAATTATTTAATTTTATTTCTAAAATATTATGATGAAGTTCAAGTTTAAAAGGATTTTGTTTTAGTTATACATTTCCTTAAATGTTTATGCTTATTTATGAAAGTTTCCGCTATATTGTTATCCTTACTGGGAATTTTAGCTCACCCCTTTCTATTTTTTATTTTTTCCAGGACGTAAAGAAGTATTTTATAAATGACCTGTAGGGATTTTATGAGGGGATATGAGTGTGGAATATGGAGACTATTTTGTTGTAGTTTTCATTTTATACTGTAATGTAAACTTTATGAATGTATCTAGTTATTCCAAGGCTACAAAACTAATCGGTCTTTCGAGACTTGATCTTTTTTTATCATGCCAATGTTAGTTAATAATGCACTGACTTTGGGTAACTGGGGTCGGGGCATTACAGTTGGTATCATAGGAAGTTTAGTACAAACCTTGGAAGCCAGATTTAGATAAACTCTGATTAGAGCACATATATCTAAGATGGACAATGAGGATTATTATAGAATAACTTCCTAGAATTTTGTTATTGTAGAGATTTTGTGAGTTTTCCCAGAAATACATCTCTGTCTGGATACGAGCAGGTAGAGGAGGCTCTGGCACAGATGCACCTAGGGGTAAAACCCAAAAACACCGCTTTGAGCTAGACTCGAACGGGAACTGGTGCACAACAACGGGCCTTGCTGCACTCTTGGTTACGACACTCTCATGGGATATGCTTAGAATAATTCTCATTTTCTTTACAAACCATTATGAAGGGTTTATGAGTATATACTTTCTCAAAGAAAACATTTTTTATGGTTATGGATTATATCCATAAACTATTCAATTTATGTTAAGTGTTTTATAAGTATCGAATTATGTATTTTGAATCATAAACTGATCTATTTTATGCCATTGTTTAGAAATGGAACCTGGTGAAAGGAATGGAAATTGTATCAATGAACGCACTACATGTAGGTATTTCCCTCCTACTAAAGATAATTATACTGGAGCTGGTAATGCAATTGGTTCTGATCAGCTAATCACCATACTGGGACAACTCACCTAGGTTATGAATAATAACCTTACCCGTATGGAGCACCCTGATCCGCAGCGTGGAGGATCAATGTTAGACCGCTTCATGAGGAAACAACCACCAACATTCAATGGGAGTACAAATCCATTAGTAGCTGAGAAATGGATAAGTTCCCTAGAGAAAATATTTCTGGCTTTAGGGAGTAGTGAAAGTGAAAATGTTATCATGGCAGTTTATCGCCTCGCTGGAGATGATGATCAATGGTGGTCATCGATTCAAAACACAAAGGAAGATGATGAAGTATCAAATATGGAATGGAGTGATTTCAAATATCTTTTCTTAGAAAAAAACTTTCCTCGTGACCATCGAGCAGATATGGAAAGGCAATTTCTGAGTCTGGGAAAAAAGGAGGATGATAATGTCGCAAAGTATGAGGCTAACTTTACAAGGTTATCAATGTATGTTGGAGATTATATACATAACCCAAGAAGTAAGATTGATCAATTATTTTATGGGTTAAAACCATTTCTTCGTCGAACATTAATGTCACAATCCTTATCGTCATACGAAGATATTGTCTCATGTTCTATCAAGATAGAAAAATAATTCTCTAAGTCTTAAGATTTTAAAGAAAATCATGAGAAGAAGAGATTAGCTGATCACTCTGGGAATGGAAATAAGCGAATATGGGAAAATTTTAATATCCATCCTATAGTAAATGTGGGAAGAAACACCCCGGTACTTGAATAAATGAAATGGTAGTCTGTTACAAGTGTGGTGAAAAAGGCCACTAAGCTCGTGATTGTAAGGGGAAGAAAGAAGCTATCGATGTTCAATGCTACAACTGCAGGGAGATGGGACATTATGAAAATGAATATCCTAAGCGTTAGGGGAACATCCCTCAGAAAAGGACAAGGGATCAAGGCCAAGTATATGCTATCACTACTGCTAAGGTAGAAGCTCTGAAAGACGTGGTGGCAGGTAATTTAATGGTTTCCTCAAGTTTAGAAAATGATTTATTTGATTTTGGATCATCTAATTGTTTCACATCTTCCCAGTTTTCTAAGAAAATTAGATGTTTCCAATTTTATTTAACAAGGGAGTTTTATGTTAAAACTCATAAGGGAAATATCATTGCTACAAAGTTTTGTGGATCTGTTCCCATTAGGGCATATAAATGTTCTTTATCTGCTGATCTCATTACCATACCCATGATTGAATTTGATATATTCCTCGGTATGGATTGGAATTCAGACTACTATGTGAAGATTTATTTTAAGAAGAATAAGGTTACAATTTTTGATGATGATGATAAGGAACACCTTATCTTTAGAAAGGAATCATCACCATCTAATTCTTTCCAAGATCCACCCCCATTAGCTCAACTAAATTCAATTATTGAGGAGGAAGAGAATGAAATGACTATGGGTGGGGAAAGGAATGTTCAAATAGAGGATGTACCAATTGTGAGAGAATATGTTGATGTGTTTCTAGAAGATTTACTTGGACATCCTCCAGAATGAGAAATTGAGTTTTCCATTGATTTAATTCCTTGTTCAAGGCCTATATCGAAGACCCCTTATAGAATGGCCACTGTGGAATTAGTTGAACTAAAGAAACAACTAAATTAATTGAGTAACAAGATATTTATTCACCCTAGTGTTTCTCCATGGGGATCCCCTGTCCTTTTTGTTTAAAAGACTGATGGATCTATGAGGTTTGTTTTCGACTACAAGGAAATCGATGCTATAACAATAAAGAACAAGTATCCCCTACCTCGTATTGATGATTTATTTGACCAACTGCATGGAGCACAATACTTTTCAAAGATTGAACTTCGATCTGGATACCATCAGTTGTGTGTGAAGAAGGGAGACATTCCGAAGACAGCATTTCGAACCAGGTATGGGCATTACGAGTTTACAGTAATGCCTTTTGGATTGACTAATGCATCCTCTGTATTCATGGATCTAAGTAATAGAGTTTTCAAGGAATATCTCGATGATTTTGTGGTTGTATTTGTTGATGATATCTTGGTATACTCCAAAAGCTATGAAGATCATGAAAATCACTTGGGCATTATCCTAAAGACTCTTAGAAGACATGAATTATATGGGAAGCTTAGCAAGTGTGAATTCTGGCTTCAGGAGATCTCTTTTCTTGGTCATATTGTCTCTAAGGATGGAATCTATGTTGATCCTTCTAAGACAAGAACAATCCAAGAATGGCCATCACCAATAAGTATAACCGAGGTACGCAATTTTATTGGTTTAGCAGGTTATTATCAGTATTTCGTCCAAAATTTTGTCTGATTGGCTAACCCATTAACGAAGCTCACACGTGAAGGGGTTAAATTTGTTTGGACAAATGAGTGTAAAGAATTTTTTGAATAACTTAAGAGAATATTAGTAAATTCTCCTATATTGACTCTACCATCAGGGAACAAAGGATTAGCTATTTATAGTGATGCATCGAAGAAATGATTTGGTTGTGTCCTTATGTAGAATGATAGGGTTATTGCCAATGCATCACGACTACTAAAAATTCATGAGAAAAACTATCCTACTCATGATCTTGAGTTAGCTAATGTAATATTTTCTTTGAAGATATGGAGACATTATATCTGTGGTGAAAATGTGAGATTTATACTGATCACAAGAGTTCAAAGTATATTTTCTCACCGAAAGAACTCAACATGAGGCAAAGGCGATGGATTGAACTACTCAAGGATTATAATTGCACGATACACTACCACCTAGGGAAGGAAAATAAGGTGGCAGATGCTTTGTGTAGAAAAGATCATGGAGTTTTGAACATGATGAGAATTGAAAGGGATCCTATTTTTCATGGATCTAGTGAATATTGATATGGGAATTACCATGGGAGGTGAAACATCAATGCTTTTTCAAATGGTTTCCAAACCATTTTTACTAGAAAGGATTAAGAGTTCTCGGACCGATGATGAAGAATTTCAAAAGAAGATTAATGCTTTGAATGATGGGAGATTGAGTGACTTTATATATGAGGATGGAATTTTGAAATTTGGGAAGAGACTTTGTGTTCCTGATATACCCGATCTAAAAAGGGAATTGTTGGATGACGCTCATAGTTCCAATTTCTCTATACACCCTGGGAGCACCAAAATGTATAGAGATTTAAAGGAACATTTTTGGTGAGACAACATGAAGAGGGAGATTGCTGATTTTGTGTCAAGATGTATGGTTTGTCAAAAAGTGAAAGCTGGAAGGCAACAGCCTGGAGGAGTCATGAAACCTCTTCCCATAACTGAGTGGAAATGGGATAATATTACAAAGGACTTTGTCATGGGGCTACCAAAGACTCCTAGAAGGAATGATGCAATATGGGTTATTGTTGATCGTCTCACCAAGTCAGCACATTTTCTTACTATAAGAGAAGATCTACCACTGGAACATCGAGAAAGACTATATATTAATGACGTTGTGAGACTTCATGGAGTACCCCTATCGATTGTTTCTGATCGTGATCCCCGTTTTACATCAAGATTCTGGAAGATTCATCAAAAGGACTTGAATACTGAACTTCGTTTGAGAATTGCCTACCACCCTCAAACAGATGGACAATCAAAACAGACTATTCAATCCTTAGAAGACATGTTGAGATCATGCTCACTTTACTTTCATGGTATGTGGGATCAATATTTACCACTGGGGGAATTTTCCTATAACAATAGCTTCCATTAAAGTATTCAGATGGAACCATATGAATCATTGTATGGAAAGAGATGTCGCACACCAACCTGTTGGGATGAAGTTAGTGAAAGAAAACTCATAGTCCCAGAACTGGTGGAGTAAACGATAGAAAAGGTGAAGTTAATCCAAAACCACATCAAAGCAGCTCAAAGTAGGTAGAAGAGCTATGCAGATAATTGAAGGAAGGATTTGGAATTTCAGGTAGGAGATCATGTTTTCTTGAAGGTATCTCCATGGAAGGGAGTTATACGTTTCGGTAAGAAAGGTAAATTGAGTCCCAGGTACATCAGACCTTTTTAAATTCTAGAACGAATTGGTGTTGTAGCTTACCGTTTGGAAATGCCTCCAAGTCTCTCCAAAGTTCACGATGTGTTCCACGTATCACAGTTGAGGAAATACATGATTGACCCAACGCATGTACTCACCTATGAGGAACTAGAACTGGAACCCGATCTGTCTTATTGCGAAGAGCCCGTCAGGATTCTTGATAAGAGAGAACAAGTGCAGAGAAACCGGATGACTCGTCTAGTAAAATTTCTATGGAGAAATCGTAAGATAGAAGAGGCAATGTGGGAACACAAGGAAATTAGGATGAAAAACCACATGAGTCATTTCATGTGGTAGTATTCTAGAAATTTCGAGGAAGAAATTATTTTAAGGAGGGGAGAATTTAACACCCCAAGCTTCCACGGTATGCTTCTCTTTGAATAATACAGTAGCGTGTGTTGTACGCAACTTCGAGTTCTAACACACACCACAACCAATCAAACAAGCCGTTATGAATAGTAATACCAACTTTTTGAAATTTTATAAATTTTATCTTTGAAAATGGAATTCATTTTTGCATTTGGAATATCTAAATTATCTTAGGGTGAATTTTTGGTATTTTTCTGAAAACATTCAATTTTTGATGAATAATGAAAAAACACTGAGTTATAGTTTAAAACTGAATTTTTATTTAAATAATTATTTATTTTATTTAAATTTAATTAAGGTCAAAATAGATACATAATACCTATATAAGTTCAATGTAATTCATTGGAGTTAGTTTAGAATAATTTTAGATATATAAAAATTTCTTGGAACTTTTCACCGCCTTTTACCCACCTCTTATGAGAATTTGGAAATTCACATAAAACATAATTTTACCGCTTCTACAAGTGGAATTTAGAAAATATGAGAGAAAATGTTAATATCAAGGAGTAAAATGTGGTTCAATAAGATAAAAATAATTTTTGTTGAATAGAATATTTTTACTTTTATTTATCACGGTTAAAAGTAAGTAGGGTAATTTAGGGTAAAAATGATATTAATATTACCCTAACACATGTCCTAATTATATTTTACAAGTGAATCTCGACGAAAAACAACCTTTGGTATAAAATATTATCATTTAGGACCACTTGGATTAGATTAGGACATTTATTGTTATTTAATTCAAAGAAGAGTTAAAAGAGATAAAATCAATGTTTAATAACTAAAACATTTTTAATATAAGATTATACATAAGATAAATTTGATTATAAATATTCATTAGAAAGATAAAAATATTTAATACATAACGGTATTTTATTTATAATTTTTAGACATTAAATAATTTAATTTATTTATGACAAAATAATGATGCATTAATTACCTTATTTGTGAAATATTAAAATAATTGATATTATAAATACCCAAATAAATATAATATGAGACTTTTAATGAATTACAAGAATTTTATAGCTTAATATGACATCTTAATATTTATTTAATTATGTGTTTTCGAAGTAATCATGCTGTTATGATTTTCACAAAAATCAAATACCAAATAGTCTCAAAATTGACATAAAAGGTTTTTAAAACAAATATTTTACTATTAATTGATATTAAATTCCTAAAAATATAAGGTTCGGCCAAAGGACTTATATCATGATAGGTGTACCATTAATGTACCACTTGGGGGTCTCTTGGATATATATAGTAATTTTATTAACTATATAATATAAAAATACAAAGTGACATGGTAAATGTCAAACTTATTAACTAAGAGTTAAAACTAAACGATAAGGTTAATATAGTGACCCAAACCTATATAAAACCTATTGGTTGATTGGTTTCCGACCCATCCCCACCTTAATCATTAATTAGTACACTTTGGATCAATTCTAAACCGACTATTAATTTATTATAAAATAATATTTCTTTCTTTTCCAAAGGTGCCCCTCACCCCTCTTATAAAAGGGAACTCCATCTTCTCTCTAATTTACACCTTCAAAGCCTTTTGGATCATCCAAACCCTGCCCAAATATTCTCTCAACTTTCCTAAATTCTACATAGAGGCCTTATTTTGATCATAAATCCAACCTAATGATCCCTTTTGATCAAATCAAAATAAAGAACCCGAAGAAATGGTAATGATTTCACCACCATTTTCAAGTTCCTTTCTTTTTCAACTTCTTCTTTCCTTGTTATTTCCATTCTAAAATAATAACTCCAATATCATCTATATACTGTGATGTTATTATAAATATGTAACAACAAAATTCATTATTCTATCCATCCCTTGAATGGCATGTCACCATACGTGCGTACGTACGGCCTACCGTCTCCACGTCGTGGTGTAATTGTTATTCAATATATTATTATTTAGATGGGTATAATAATGATTTATAATTCATGTAAATAATAAATATAACATGATAATTATTCTTTATATATGATATACTATCCAATTATATATTATTTTAATATCAAAATAATGATATTGTCACTCGTGCATACGTACGGACTACTGTCTCCACGAACACGATGAGATTCATTCCCCATCAAATCCATTCAAGTCTAAATTTCATTTGATGATTAAAAATATTTTTTAGAGACATTATATCATTCTGGATATGAATAATATACATCCCATCGATAAAAAATACAGATCTCATAACAAAGAATATAAAGGAAAATGAATCCGTTAACACCCGAAACGATGACAGTACTAAGATATTATTAACAAAACAATGTTAACAGATCATATATGATATCATATTAATGTATATTATTCTTGTATAATTTAATAACAATAATTTAACCATTATATAAGAGGTTAACCTACCCTCAACCAAGGAAAAGTACAAGGTAAGGGTTTATTTCACAATCTCTTCATTATCCGAGGTTGTTTATACGTAATTATCTACTGGGACCTCTTTATCGTCCACATCCATGTTTCTTAAAAATGTATTTCAAATCAATCTTACTTTTTTATAGACTATGGGTTAAATCCATTTATACCATTTTTGATTTTTTATAAGATTTTTATAAATAAATCTTTCCGTCACTTCCAAACAAGGTCCTTTTAAACCTTTTCGACAAAATTAAGGTAAGAATGACTTTTTTTAACTTATACAGTGGGTGTGGCTATTTTACACCGTTATAAAATCATTGAATCTTCCCATACAATATTATATGGATATTTTCAAAGTAAATGTTTTATTTTATAATTATGTGACTTTTAAATGATTTCAAAAAATGAGATATTTCTCTCAATTTGTTTTGATTTCATCTATGTCAACATCCTTTGATAGATTTTAAGATTATTTGAAGTTGATTTATTATGATACAAAACTTCAATATTGTGTTAAAGGTTTTGTGATATTTTTTATTGTGGATGTTTTATTTATATACCATTCATGGTTTATAGAGAATATATTGACATTTCTTATTCTAGTTTTAATACTAATTTTTATGTTATGTTCAAACCTGTTCATATGAGGAATGCATTGGACTTAATAAGTGACGGGTGGAGCCCGCTATAGCTCCTCGATGCATCAGTAGGTCTCATGAGAAAAACTAGTATCTTGGAAGAAGGCCTTGACAAAATCTTATTTGTATTCTTGGCATGAGGTCTTGACTATGTGGTTATGATAGTATGGCATTATGCATTCCATCATATTATGAAAGTGGTCATTGATATTTCCAGTGATTATTCGACTAGTAGAATATCTATGTGAACAAGTAAATGGAATTATTTCATTTTATTTATCCCATATTATGATGAAGTTCAAGTTTAAAAGGCTTTTGTTTTATTTATACATTTCCTTAAATGTTTATGCTTATTTATGAAAGTTTCTGCTATATTTTTATCCTTACTGGGCATTTGAGATCACCCCTTTCTATGTTTTATTTTTCCCAGGATGTGAAGAAGTATTTTATGAATAACCTAAAAAGATAATATGATGGGATATGAGTGTGGAATATGGAGACTATGTTGTTTTATTTTTCATTTTGTGATGTGGTATAATCATTATGAATGTATCTAGTTATTCCAAGGCTACTAATCTAATCGGTCTTTCGAGAATAGATCTTTTGTGAACATGCCAATGTTATTTAATAATGCACCAACTCTGGGTAATGGGGGTCGGGGTATTACAAAGATTATTATTTGGTGATACTTCGTGGATTAAGGATCCATAATGGAGATGATATAGGTAAGCACTACATGATGTGTATTAGATCCTTGAAAAATGAATAGAATATGATTTCACGCCAACTGAGGCTATGAATTGACATCAAAAAGTGTCCCCCGTCACTATTGGGTGGTCAAATGGTGAGATATGCATTGAAGATTGTAAATATAGAAATAGCATAAAGGAACTTGTCATTATGAAAAAATACATAGTACATTACACGTAGTTCCAAATAACACATGATGTGTACTTCCATTTCCATGGTGGCTAGGGTTTCATGCTGATTTAAGTATCACACTATAGAGACCCTACCATTATTAAATGATTATTGAATCATTTTGAAGGTAAAAAACAAAATATTTACCCAAAAAAGATCCAAAGGTTTAATATAAATGGAAATTTAAAACCATTCATAACTTTTACAAAATAAAACATAAACATTAATTTAATTCCCTCTTCTCTAGATTCTTAGTGTCCTTTAAATTATATTTATTATAAGTAATCACCTAAGGATGTACATTAAAATAAGAAGTGATATAAAATCCCAAAAATATGATGAATAAGAGGCATGAAACATGTGTTAGAACAACCATCATAAAAAATTGTCATAATAATCAGGATTGGAAGCATTAGACAAGGGATTGGAATGTGGAAATGCATAAAAATGGAACATCATGTCTTAGTTTCCAGATACCTCACATAGTTGTCAAAATAGCTAGAATCATATTCACACTTATTTCACATTTTTCTCGTGATATAAATCATATTACCCAATAAATTGGTGTGATATATAATTCCAAATGCACCCATAAAATCCTAACATTTTCATGATCCGTATAATTCTAGTCACACCCATCACATCATAACATTTACATTTTCATGAATTCCACAATGTACATAAATTATGGATATAAAATAACAATTGATAGGAATGGGTTTCATTTCATAAATAATAAATTCATAAATAAAATTTGGGGTTCCAAAATTAAATAGTTAATATAATACTTGGTATAAGAATCATCAATCTGGATTGAAGAAGAAACATTTTCATGAGAAGTAAAAGATATATTTTTGGAAAGAATACTTATTTGGAAAAATATTTTCATTTTCAAAAAACCATTTTCGAAACATATATGTCCTATAAAGTAAAAGGTAAGAAAATATAAATTATATTTAAGCAACATTAAAGGAAAATCTATAATGAAAATGGAGTGAATGGGGGAGAACCCAATAAAAGAAAGTTGGGTTTGAGAATCCTCTAACATTATGTCTGAATGTTTTCATCACATTAATATCAAGGATAATAAAATAAAATTGATTAATTAAAAAACTAAATAACCATATATACATTAATTTTTTTCATTATAGTTTTATTATGATCAATTATGGGATTTTTGATGAGTTATATAGTTTAATTTCATAGTTTGTGAGTGTTTATTTTCTTGGTTTTCATGATCGGTTCTCTTGTATATGAGTATGGATGTTCAGGTAAAATTGTAATAGTTATCCAGAATTGAAATTAAATTTAGTAATGAAAATTCATAATGTTAGATGATATTATATATCATTTTTTATATTGTATGAGGATGATTTATTTGAATGAAGGTTACTGAAAATGATTTAATTAGTTTTGGCAGTTTGACGACCATTCTGAGATTATAAAATTATATTTAATATCATGTTTATTTATTGCGTCCAAAACATTATATAACCTTTAATATATATAATGAAATATTATTTAACCATAATGATGGTTTTATGACCAGACTTGAAGGTGGTAGTGAAAAATGTAAATGCATCGTCTGTTGTGGTGCTAAATCGACACACCACAGATGATGTTTTCATGTTCACAAAAATAATAAAAGGGAAGAGTATTTAAGAAGAATTATTGAATTAACATAATAAAAATTTAGTATATAATGTATATTGGAGTTATGATGACCCTTGGAAATTGTGTGGTTAGCATAGGATAATAAAGGAATTAAATTGAAAAGAAAATAAATAAAGAGATGAAGGATTATACCTCTTGAATTTCTCATCCTTGAAAACCTCCTTGAGGAAAATGGTTTGATATTTTGATTAGACCAAGGGATAATGGAATTTTGGGAGGGGATCACGAAGAAGATTTGTCATAATTTGGACAAGGCTCAATGCTTTCATTGGATTGAGGATATGTTGTGGTATTTATAGGGGAGGAGAGGGGTGTTTTCTCATTATTTTATTAATTAGTTTATTGCTTTGGATAAAGACAATAAATAGTTTTAGAATTATAAAAAAACTATTAAAATGATAATTTAGTGTTTAATATTATCATTATAACATCATATATGACTCAATGAATAGTTTATTTAACTTATAATATATATATACTGTAAATTTCCATATTTCCCTATTCACAAAACATCATGTATTTTAGAAAATCCCCAAAAATTAACCATAACCATTTTTTAATTTTTATAATTAATAAATGAAACCTATTTTTTGAAAATAATTTTCTACCTATGATATATTAAATTTTTAATTAAAATCATCATTTACATGGAAAATACTAATTCTAAAATTATAACTAATTTTACAACACATTGAAAAATTAATTAAGGTCTCATAAAATTATATTATAATCATAAGATAAATAAATGTTAATTTATCAATATATTTTATCAAAATAAATTTTCTTTTGAATAATTATATTAATTATTAAATTTCAAAAAAACCATATTGTTTTTTAAAAATACCAACACTTAATTAATAATATTTAAAATATTTAATTACATAGAGTATTATATTATTATATCATATTTTCATTTATATGATGCATAATTTTTATTTTTTCTTTCATAGATGAAGTTATTATTCTATTGAATGAATTAATTTTCCTAAGGGTTGCATTACTATTCCAAAAGGTCATGTTACTAATCAATAGGTATAGGTTCCTAAACTTCTAGAAATATATCATATTTCATTCATTATTTATGTATAAAGTTTTTATTATGTTCTAAAAGTTATTTTAAGTGGTTTATAATATATCAAAATAATTATAAGAATTGAATTTCTGTTGATACAAATTTAGGGTTGTTAAACACACACAGTGTGGCTAGGCCCACAAACCATTTGACCCTACCTAGGTAGCTATGTCATGTGCATGTTGCACAAGCCCAAGACCAAAAGTGGAATGACATGTTTTGTACAATTGGATTACATCAGAATGTCCAAAGGTATATGAGCATGGCCTAATACCATGGTAGGGATAGATACTTGTGCATGATCCAAAGTACATGGACATAACTAGGAGCACAGGGTATGACCTAAGTGGTTGAGGAATTTCATTACCACCAATATAGGTCATGTAGTATGACATAGCTTCCCAAGCCATGTACAGAGGATAAAACATAAATTTGAAAAGGTGGGGTAAAACCCCATGTGGACCCCCATACACACCAATTACTTCTCCCAGACACTTCTACGTCTCATATCTCCTTCATTGGGATCTAGATTTGGACACACGAGTAGCCTATCCTGAGTGTTTTTTCACATAGAATATGATTGTTTCCATATTTTATGTATTTTAGATTTTATGTGAGTTTATAAAAGCGTGATTATTATTTACATGATTCTCAATGATTGAGTGATCATGGAAGTATCCTCAAAGAGATTATGCGGTCGGAACTCTCATTTCACACTAGGGTGTGAGTCCCCCAAAATATTTATACATATAGAGACGGTACACGCCTAATCTAGGTGTGGGTACTCTATCTATAGTGTAGTAATTTCCCATATTTGATCTTCGTTGGGATGAAGGTCCTCTAAAGGAGTGGTGGATATCTCATCTATGGGGCAACATAGTGAGTAGTGACCCCTACACATAGATTCTATTGTTATGGGTTTGATTTTGTGAATCAGTTATGAACTTTTGGAGCTACAAGTCGAATCATCAACTTAGGTTTGTCTATGTAATGGATATATCATTTATCTCTCTACTTTTTTTATGATCATATATTTATGTCATAGGTTTTCCCCCTTTATTTAGGTTGACATGAATTTTAATTTTATCTCTCTATTTCTCCCTTTATAGTTTTTAGGGAGTCCTTCTGCGTATGTATATACTCACTCCTATGTGGGAATTCCAAGCACATGTTGTTCCTTTTGCAGATGACAGATATATCAGTGGAGACTTTGGTGGAGCATAAGGATACTTGGGTGCATTGATAATATATGTTTGTTGGGACATGGGGATCAAGAGTTGGACACACTAAGTTTTCATTTGTTCCTATTATTTTCCAGTTGACACTTTATTTTGTGTTGGGTGTGTATTTTTTTCCTTACATTTTGGTTTATACTATAACACATCTATAGTATTTTCTTATAGGTTATTTCTTTCATGTTTACACACTAGATTTTTCAATATTTTATATTACATTTCACTTTTATATTGATACGGTTCTGTGCATGAATACATGTACATTAGGAATATTCATCCCCTTTAATTCATGCCTACTCAACACTTTTCACCATCCCATAGCCTATTGGAGGTGGGATTTGGGTTGTGGAAGCTCAACCTTCCACTATCAAGGCAGGCCTTGGTGGGTTTGGTCATGACAGCTCCCCTATATGAGTATGTTTTATTCCCATGTGGCTCGATTTTCATCACAATGATGACAGCTCCAATAAACCAGCAGTAGTAAATATATTCCTTTCCACTTCAAAATGAAATAGATATCTTCCTAGTGAAACCTTTTATATGTTTGGAATCTATGTTTGTGGTGAGAATCAAATGTGGTGAAACATCATATTTTATGATATAGGTATTATTTATTAAATTTTACAAGGATACCACATTATGTAATAGATTGGATATAATTTTACTAATGAAAAAACCTATGCATATGCCCTACCACTTGAAAAATATTTTATAATTTAGTTTATCAAAAATTTTAATAAGTTTAAAATCATGAAAAAGCATTTTTGACTCAAAATAATTTTTTATCACAAAATATATTATATGCCTTAAAATAATTATATATTCTCCAAAGGAAAAGGATAAATTTTTATGTGTCTTAGCATATCTCTAATGAAAATATTACTAATCAACGTAAAAATTTACATATGATTTTAATATTTTACACAACTCCCTAATTTTCTAAATTTCTAATCTCATACTTCTACAAATATTACCTATAGAAAAAAAAATATTGCACATGGAACTTCTTTCAATCCACTAAGTAAAATTTCATATATAACATCCATAGATGTTATATAGGTCTATTAGATCCAGGAAATTTCCATTTTCACTACTTTCCAATGTATATTACATATCAAAACTACCTCATATGAATCATATGACTTAGGTATATTTCTTCATAGTTTCTTCATAATATCCATTTTACCTAAAAAACAAAAAAACAAATTAAATGTTTTATTATTATAATAATTTTCTAAATGAATACAAATAATTAAAACTCATTCATTAACATATTTTCATAATAAGTTCAAAAAATATTTTCATAAACTAATAGTGATGAAATTATCTATAAAATTATAAATTGGAAGGGGTTAAATAATTAAAATAAAAATTAAATTTATTGAACAAATGGGTTCTATAAATTCACCCACAAAAAAGAATTTCACTCCAAATAAATCATCAAATACATATATCAAAATAGATTTCCCAAGGAAGTATTATCATTACATGTTATTTATCACATCCATTAAAATATTAGTTTAATACAAGAATCTCCATTTTCCTTTTCCTCTCTCAACATAAAAAATCATTAAATATCTTATTAATTCCCATATGAATCATATACTTACATCCTTGGAAATTTATTTCTCTCCTTACTCTAGGAATTTGAAATGAATATTTTCACATTCTCAAGAGAAATCAAGATCTTCATAGCATTATTGTGTTCTTAGAATCCCCAATTCATAGACACATAAAAGTGAGTCTAGCATGGGAAAAAATGTGTTTTTTCTATGGCTGATGGTTGGAAATATAAAATGTAAAAAACATTACAGAAACAATAAATAACGATTGGAACTAATATAAATTAATATTCATGAATAAAATTTCGTCAAAATGTTGTTCTCCTCACTCACCTATGAAAATTTGGATCATAAAACACCTCCTGGTTTTCCTGGGCGGTCTTCACATTAAGAATTTTAGCATGAATAATTTTATTTCTTTATTTTCTATTCTCTCTACCCCTAATAATAGTTATATATTAAATATTTTGAATTTTGAATTTCATCATATATATGTGAATGTTTTATATTTTAAAATTGTAGAGTCATAATTTGATCTTCATAATATATTAAAAACTCCCAACCTGATTTTAATGGTTTTTTCTATTCATTCATCTTTTCAAAATTGATGTTCTCCCCAAAATAGTAACAAAATGTGACACACATTTAATATTATCTCCTAAAACATCCATCTCCCTCACCCACACTCGAGTTCAACCATGATCATTCATTAAGATTATATATAGGGTTTTCAAGTGAGTAATTTCTTATAAATTGGATACCAAACCAGATTTTTATTGGCTGATAGGGGACTAAAAAAAATATATGTAAAGTGTGAGCTCAAAATAGTAGTCTAATTTAAAAATGGGGATTCTAAAATGTTACCTTCATAAAATTTGACACATTCTATAAAATCAAAAATATTTTATAACAATAAAAATAGAATGTTATTGATCTCAAGACATTCCTTAAGACTCCCAAGAATAAGGAAAAGGTAAGAATATGTCAAAATGGCTAAGATCCCTCATAGGCTGGGAAAGAATAATAATTTTAGATAGTATAAGTGCATAAGAGTTTCATAATTTATCAAACGTCCATAAATAAGTAGTGATGAAATAAAAAACCCCATTTTAGTAATCATTTAATTCCTTATAATTTTTAATCAAATAGTTACCATACATACTAGGATGGTCAGAATTTATTAAATCATTTAGGGATGCTCAAAATTTCTTAAAACACAAAAAAAATAAAAAATAATAAACAAATAGTATAAAAATTAAAAGATAGATTAGTAAACAACTTCCCCAAATTTAGACAATTACTACCTACTTTTAGTTCAAACATGATCACAATAGCTTTCCACAAAAAAATTAATTGAGTAGTAAACCAAATAAGAAACAAACATGTTAATAAACAAACCTTGACTTATTCTTATATATTCAATCCACTCAAATTATACAAGTAAAAAAATATAATAAATTTGTTGGTATAAAAATAAATGAAATGAAACTAAAAACAAATAAAAAGGATAAGGATATGTTTAATCATTAAGTGGGTGCTTGGTTTTTACTACCCCCATAAAGCCACTAGCAGTGGTAAATTAAAATAATATTGTGTGTGGTAACATGAAAATAAACCAACAAATTTAGTTTCTTCAAATTTTCATTCCATTATACTTGTTATAGCGGATCTATATGATAGTGTATTGCAGGTCTATTACCATTTTTTATATTATATAGCTTATATAGTTCAGGTAAGAGAAGTTATGGGTATTCGTCTAATTCATCCACAACTTTGGCATAATTCTCTTAATCCTATATGTCCTACACATATGATGCTATATTAAATTATTTATAAATTGTAAATATAAGAATAATTATATTTGAATGGAATTAAATTAAGACAAATCAATATTAAAATATTCCCCTTCAATGTGAATTTTTTTACACATTTTTTCCACTAAATTTGTTTGAAACTCTTCATGTAATCCCTCTAACTAATATTCAATGGGTTCAAGTATATTAATGTGTTCCTCATTAGGTGGGTATTATTTTTATTCTTAATCCTTCTTGAAAATCCATGTCTTGTGAGAATATAAAAATTATGATTCTAAGAAATAATTATCTCCCAATATTGGGTCAACTCTCAATCCTTCTTCAATGGAAAGTTCCTTTGGAATTTGAGTTTTCATTTATAGAGTTATTTAGTCAATATTCTATATCTTCTATTGAAATCCTAAATATTTTTTGGGTTATTATTCCTAATTCATAGAAAGAGAGAGTGGTTTTTATTATTCTTCTCAAAATATAGGAAAATAATTTTTCAAGTTACCTTCAAAAAAATTATTATCAAATTCATCCAAAAACTATTGATCTCCAACTTTTGTATCAACATGAAAGTGTTATTTATGAATATCATTTATAAATGGTTGAGTGAGGACTGGTATCATATATATTTTAGTTATTTCATGGCCTCCTCTCTTTCTTGAATTTAAAAAATATGTAGGGAAATCTCTTCCTCCACATTCACTTTTCCATGTTAATCCAAATGATTCTCATTAGACGCAATGATATATTAAATTATTAATGTTAATTGGTTTTTTATCTCATTCACATATTCCCTATCATTTTGAAACTAAGATTCTCTTTCATAATAAGTCTTTTCTTCTACATTTTCCTAGGATTATTGGTTAATCCATGTATATTAATTTGAATTTATATACATAATAGAAGTTTTTATGTTTTTTATTAAAAAAAGAAACTTTTTTTCAAGGGTAAAAGTGGTTGAAAAGTGATTCACTGGATTAGCATCCTTGAAACAGTACAATATATATAACATTAAATTTTCAATATTTATAAAAATGATATTTATTTTCTGAGCGTGGTGTAGGGGCTCATAGAGGTAATTTCACTTGATTAGAATTTTTATTCCAATAAATAACTAAATATAAAAAAAAAGTATCATATAATGGGTATATCATATGTTATATAAAACTGGAAATGAATGTTTTCTGGAAAAATAATGTAAGCATAAAAAATTAAAACATTAAAATCCTGAACAACTACAAATATTAAAGAACATGGCCCTAGGGTAGGAAACTCGATAACCATTAATATATATTATCATTATCTCAATTATTTTTGATTTTTTTCCCATAATACATGAATTAATATCCCCTACACTAATTGTGAAAATATGTATTCCTAGGATATTTATTCCTCAAAACATTTATCAAATCATATAATAGTCAATAATAAAGAACACATGCCATCATATGTGTGACTTTATAAAAAAATCAAAACCATTATCTAAAATTTAATCTATTGAATGATCTCAAATCCATTTCATGAATAATGTTCCTAATTGAATACATGGATTGATTATATATAGTGTAATATAATAAAATATCTGGTAATATATTTGAAATATAAAATTATCAACATCAAACCTCATCATACATTCATTCAAATTGTATAATTACTTAATTTCAAGAAAGAAAAAACTCAACATTTCAGTGGGAAACCAAAAACGCATTACAAAAATCATGAATTTTAATTTTAATTTGAAAGTAAAAACCATTCCAAAATAACCATCAATTATTGGACTCATTACCCTATGAATATTATATTCGATAAACATTTTACTTCATTCTGGTTCCTCATGAATTTATTCCTCAAAGAGTTATGTCATATTTTTCAAGGTCCTCATATACTCTTTCATATTTAAATTTTCTTTATTGAATCCATATATAATAATAAAATAATTAGTGTTAATACATTTTTACTAATCTTCATTAGTGTTGAATTGATGTCCTTTATCATATACCCTACCACCTTTTTCTTTTAAAAATTTAATAATAAATTCTTTTTCCTTCATATCCTCCACAGATTGAATGAGTATATCCTTATAATGAGTTGGTTAATATTATTATTAACTATTAATTACTACACTCCCTTTATTATCTGATTGAGATTAATTAACCAAATCATGGAATGTAATCATATGTACCTTATTCATAGTGTCCACTGTTATTATTAAAAATTGGTTATTCTGATTTTTTCATGCAATACAGGTTCTTTATTTAATGTGTCCTTCCTCTAAACTCCATCTCCATTTACAAAATTATGTTAACCCTTGGTATTATTATGTTCATAAACCTCCATATATAGTAACTTCCAATGTTTCTTGAACAAAATACCCTTATATTATCATCTAGTGATGATTAGTTTATATAACTAGGAATATTCTTTGTGATGAAGTGCTTTCATCCCATTCATAACTGGATATCCACCTAAGTCAAATGCCATGTTATTCCAATTATTGTAACATGAGTTGAAATACTATTTATCATGTCTCAATTCTAAATGTTAAGAGGATGTTTGGGAAGGAACATTAGTACCATCCCTTTCATCCAAATATGTATCAAGTCCCAATCCAACACAATCCTCTTCATCTTCCACCTAAAAACATTTTTAAACATTATTTATCTTTAATTTTAGCATTGAAATTTGACAAAAATATGATTATTTATTACCCATATCATCTTTACCTATTTTGTTGAACCCATTTTTAAGAATAACACATAAAAAGGTAATGGTTAACTATGAAGCTCAAAATTATGCATTCTTCTTCGCCACACCATGGTGCTTTTCAAAATAATTCATAAAATCCTATTTCCCCATGACTAATTTTGGTGATCCCTATATATAATGAGACACTGAAACCCCTTTATGAAAAACAAGCACAATCTATGATTCATTTTCATATATAGGGGTACCAATGATTTTCTATTGATAGTGGAAGTCCACTCAAGGTCAAAATGTGATATCATAGATCTGAAAAGGTATTGAAACATATGTATCTAGGCTATAAGGGAGGATCCACCCACATAGAAATTACCTTACCATCAATGATGACATAAAATCAATGAACTAAGGTTCTTAAGTGAAATATATTTGAAAATAAATAGAATGAAAATTCTTGACATCATTATGAAAAGAATCAAAAACTTTTCTGATTAAACATTGAGAAGAGCGAACTTATGTTCATTATAACGATGAAAGGCCCTATGATAATGACCCAACCTAAATAGAGATGAATAAAAATCACACAAAGAATCCAAATTCACCGCTTGTAAACATCAAAACTTCTCTAAAACTTAAATCCCAATCAAAATGAAAAAGTGATTAAAAATTAACTTTCAATCAAATGCATAGAATAACGGGGTGGAACATGGACTTAGAATTATAGTAACAATTCAAAAATTTAATAACCGGGTTGAAAGTATTTTCAAGAATCAATAGATTTAGGGAAAAAATGGAAAATTAATGAATCTTACCCAATTAGTTGATGATTTAGGATCTCAATTCATATTGAAATGATATTACCATTGTAATAATCAGATGAAAAGATCTTATAAATTTCCTTTAGTATTGGGCCAAGTGAAGGGAGGTCTTCCACAATTACAAACCATATTAGGATGTGGTAATAATATATTAAACCAATTATAGAACACTCCTTTAACTGAGGAAAGATTTGATGAGTCTATAAAATACATTTTATGATGGTCAGTGTCAACTGAAATGGGATACTAGTGAAAGATGATGAAAGGAAAAGTCTTAGGAGAACAACAGGAGTGAGATAAAAAAAACATCTATATCCCATCACATTAGTATGTTAAGGGAACATTAGGATAATATAGATGTTGTTAAAGGTTATTAATGGGATGGGGGTAGTGATGGGGGTGAAACCCATGGGGTGATCTGAGGATAAACCACCAGAGGGTCCCTTCCCCTATATAGATAGGGTTGGTTAATGTCATGACCCGTTCCTCGGGGCTCATGTCGTGACTACCCCAAGCCCTCCTACCATAGCCCAGGGGATAGTGACTAGCACTGGAATGAAGTATCCCTTAAATGGGAAGGAATTACCTTTTTAACTTATACATACACATAGTCCAAGAACGCAACAAGATGCAACCACAAAGTAAATTGTTGCTGTAAAAGAGTGCTGAAAGTAAAAAAGGGTTCGGAATACAAGCCCAGCTTTAAAAGTAAAAGTATAAATGAAATTATAATACAACTGAAAGAATAATGAAAACATCAGTTGGGTCATACTCTAAAGTTCCTACATGTTGGGTTGGTACAGATCGCCTCCTTGGCACTCCACATCCGTCAGTCTCCTCCATGTCACGTCATGCCGAATGGTCCACCTCCAAGAAATGTCCAGTCCTAGCTCTCTCAGCCTCTATCAATGTTGTACATCATCTTCATAAGAGACAACATGGTGCGGGTGAATCCCATGCAGGGGTGAGTATAAAAATACTTAGTAGGGACCCCAAGACCCCGGTAGGTCTCCTCAAGTTCCATAAAGGAAAAATCACAAACCAAGTCATCAACTCTATTTATGTATATACCCATACATATACCTAAGTTATCAACATATACTCATCTCATTCATGAGGAAAGGACACCAAATAGATAACACCATGAAGGTAGAAGTACCACACATGTAACACAACGAAGAAGATACCACAGAGGAAGAATTACCACACAGGTAACACCATGAAGATAAAAGTACCACATATGTAACACCATGAAGACAATACCACAAAGGTTGAAGTACCACAAAGGTAAAAGACTCAACTCACAATTAAAAATAACATAAGTAAAAAAGTACAGATGATTAATCGTAAGGCTAAATAATCTTATTTTGTTAAGTAGCACTGCTTCTGACCCACATAGGATTGATAGGTAACTAACCCCCTCTAACCCACACAGGATCGGTATGCGCTGACCCACACAGGATCGCTGAGTGCTGATCCATACAGGATTAATATTCTCTAACCCACAAAGGATCGTTGAGCACTGACCCATAGAGTATTGATGTTCTTTCTTCACGTTACAGCCATCCACAAGATTCATCACACTTGGTGCGCTCAAGCTCCGTAGAATCTACCCCTCAAGATATCGGACGTATATAAACTTCCACTAAGCTCCACCAAGGAAAAACCCAATGGACTTCCATGTAATAAGAGTTCCAACGCCACAGACGGTGCATCAACCAGACTCCCAGACTATATGTTATAGGTATTTTAGTACCAAGGTCCCGGTTGGATTCGGGTGTGGTCCAACCCAGCTGAACTCAATGTTTCTCCAAAACACTAGTGGAGTATGTCAAAAGAATTGTCTCACTCCAAGGGTCCAAACACCGCAGAGGGTTTGTCAAATGGGCACCCAGTCTGTAATTTATAGGCATTTTAGTGCAGAGGGCCCAGTTGGATTCGAGTACGATCCAACCCGTCCAAACTCAAACTTTCTTTGAAAGTCCCATGGAGTATCTCAAAATGACCACCTCATCCTTAGTGTTCCAACACAATAGATTTCGTGTCAATTGGATGGCTAGTCTATAAGTTATTGGAATTTTAGTGCTGAGGGATCGATAGGCTTTGCATTCGATCCAACCCAGCCGTACTTCAAACAGCACCAGATAACCAAACGGGTCACACCTTTATGATCCACACAAAAAACACACACGAGATGGACTACCTGTTTATCCAAAATGGATACCCATTGAAAACGTTGCATCTCACTGCAAAACGGGTGAACTAGGCCTCGGGGGGCCAGCACCTCAACCTCATCTTAAATATCCAAAATTGGTCTTGAAATGTACATCTTAATTTCAATATCAGAACACTTCTTACGGTTCTCCAATCTGATGTCTGATGAATGAGTTAGGAAATAAGAAATATTCCGCAACAATATCAGTAACATTATTATTGGGAGTTTCGTGAAACCGAGTCACCACCTAGAATTTAATATTCAATATTAGACTTGGATCGACCATCATGATGACAGGATCAGGTCACCACTGACGGAAAGTCAATCAGACATCGCACACAGGAGTTATGGTGGCTTGAAGATTTAATAATAATATTAAATCTATTATTTCCCAATCCCTTCATGTACTAGATCCGAAAACCTGAAAAAGGCATCCAAAATTGGACTCGAAATGTCTACCTCAATTTTGGGGTCGCACAGCCGCTGATGGTTCATGAAACTAAGATCACATGAAGAAGTTGCAGACAAAAAGGTGTTTTATCATCAAAAGTAATAATAACAATATTTTATTATTATTATTATTGTTATTATTACTTATTTATTTATTTATTCCTAACTCCAAAATCAATCCATGATTTAGATCCCCTTCTTACGCACGAGAATCAATCACTAATACCCTCATTTATAATTTATTTATCATTTAATTCTATTCCCTTTAAATTCATTTCTCTCACCAATCTAACTCATTATTTCACATTTTCTTCTCCCAATTAGCACCTATACAAACCAAAACACTCATCCTTCTTCCACACGACTAGAACCGCCGCCACCACCTTTGGCTAGCCCAACCCTAAACACATTCTGTAAATCACACAGCCACGTCGCCCCTTATGTGGGCCGACACAGCTTCATTCTATGCCTGAAAAATGTGACGCCCACAGATTCGGGATCCTCAGGTTGAGATCTCCACATTATTATGTCGTGCTCAATGAAACATTATGTTTTTAGTGCAGTTAATTATTTAGTGACGGAGAATGCATGAAGAACGAAATGGAAAGGATAGGGGTCTATGTGTGGATCGATGATAATGTTTTTTTGGACATCGTCATTGAGAATCAAGAAAAAGAGGAATTAACAAATATATATTTATCAAACTACAAAATAAACACCCTTCCTCATAAATCTGTTCGAGAATGTTCGCGATTGAAGGTGGGTTGGTGATCATCATTCCTCCAACAAGATTCCAATGATGCCGCTCGAACAACGATCTTCGGTTCTCGATTGTGAGATCCATTCTTTTTCAAGAGCCTCAAGATCATACTCATCCTTTCATCAATAGAAACAAACACTCAACCCTAAGGGAGTGTTAATATAATTCTTAGTTTAAGAATTCATTCATCTATTTTGAATTAATGAATCCTATTAATTAAAGGGGTTTGTGGTAACTCATTTTGTGTAACTATGCATTTAATTCCCAACATTTAAATGCCCGACCACCCTCTTGTGGTCCCCACCACCAAAAATTAAAAGGGGAGGTGGGAGGAAATTTAAAATAAAATATATTCATTTTATTTAATCCTCTATGAAAAATTCAAAAACCTACTCCTTATCTCGACCCACTACGGTCAAGGTTAAACTACCCTTAAGAAAATCTCGAAATTACGAGTTCAACGGTGCCTTCATATTTTTAATCCGAGCATTGGTTCAAAATTTAGAAAACACTGCCTGCGTGTTTACTGAACGTACCATAAAAAATGTTCAATAAATTAATAACATTCACCCTCGACCCGCACGGGTTGTGGTTAGGCTTTTCTTATGGAGAAAAAACCCCAACAAACTCAATGGTACTCTCGGATATTTAATCAAAGTTACCATTTAGAAGTTATGGATTTCACAATAAAATAATTTTCATTTAATTATTTTACTTATGGACAAAAACTAACTTTCACTGGTGGCCCACGATGACCAATGTTAGTATCTATCTAATTATAGAATACCCTCATGAGTTTATCAGAAGTCTCAGAATTTTAATCCGAGTTACCGTTCATGAGTTATTTGCATTTGAAAAATAAAATAATTTATTTAATTATTTAATTTACAATTATACCATTTTTGGGTTCTCTCACAGGAGTCTCGCGCCGACTAAACTTAAGTCACGACTAGGGTAAACCTGCCATCTTGAACGCAATAGTTCCCTTTAATATATAATATGGTCAACCGTATAACAGTTATTCCACTTTTTCAGGAAAACTGTGTAGGCGTGCTATTTAATGTTTAACAAAACTTCAACAGGCCATTTCAAGCACTCCGGGCCTCGGAATAACACGCCCTCAGATTTCACAATCTCGAAGTAATTCTATATAATTAAAAAAATACAGAAATTTTGGGACATTGCATTCTCCCCACCTTATGGATTTTTGTACTTAAAAGCCCAAACATAGAAATGTCAATCAAATGAGGGTACTGAGCACAAATCTGAGTCGCCTCCTCCCATATGCTCTCCTGGAGGTTCCTATGTTACCAATCGTACGCGCACCAGAGGTATCGACCACCCATGAAGGACCAGCTCCTGTCAATCCTCAATCTCCACTGGAACCTCCGTAAATGTCACCCCATCATCAATTTCCAACTCGTCATGGTTGATGATGTGAGATGGGTCGTGCACATATCTCCTTAGCTGGGATACATGGAAGACATCATGCACCATTTCCATCTACAATGGAAGGGGAAAGCGATATGATTCCTTGCTCATCCTCTGAAGTATCAGAAAAGGACCAATAAACTTAAGTGATAACTTTCCACCTCGTCCAAAATTATGTATCCCCCTTCAAGGAGAGACGTGCAATAATACGTGGTCCCCCTCATGGAACTCCAAGGGTCTCCATATTCTATCAGCAAGAGACTTCTTCCACTGCTTCCTTCATCCCTGGCCACCAGTACTAACACCGGAAGTCCAGGTACACCTTCACCACACCAGGATGTAATGATAAATGGAATGTATGGATCTCCCTTAACATATCCTCCTGAAGCATCACTAGTACTATGGTGCGACCTCTAAAGAGGATGAAATGCTCCCCACCTTCAGAAAAATCCTTCAGGAGACCGTCCAGATGATATCTAAGAACGTCGGGCCTCAGAGTAAACATCCCAAGCTATGCCTCCTCAATTTGCTGAGGAATTGGGGGAGTGACAGTCATAGACTGGAGGTCAGCTACTCCATCATCATCCATGAAGGATATCTGAAGTGCGACTAGCTGATTTGACGCCTCACTCTGAAGCTATAGACTAGATCTCCTTCTAAGTGCGTCTAATACCACGTTCCCCTTCCAGGGAGTATAGACTATCTCAAAGTCATAGTCCTGGAGGAACTATAGCCATCGTTGTTGTCTTACCTTCTGAAAGCTATGCTGACACTTCTCTGACCATAAGAAAGGCTCTCCCTTCTTCATCAAAGATGACAAGGGTGACACTACCCTAGAGAAGTCTGGTTCAAAACTCCAGTATTACCCAGCCAAAGTGAAAGTCTCTCTCCCTTTGGGGAGGTAATCTGGGAAACAACATTAGAAAATATTTCCCCACACTCTTCCACTCTTATTGGGAACTCAAAACCCAAAACTCCTATTGCCACGTAAGGCTGGTCGACTCAAGAGTGATCGGTTACACCCTCCTTTGCATGATTTTATCATGTGCTGTCTAGGATTCCTTTTTCTCCAACCAAAGAATACCTCATTCCATCATTTTAGATAAACTGAAACCTTTTTTCCTAGTACATTCAATTTGAGTATGAACTTTGGATGTCCAATTCATAACCAAAATCACATCATAAGGCCTCAATGCTGCCACCAAGAGGTTCCAACCGAAACTCTCACCTCAAGGTTCACATCACACTGTCGTCATAAGTGGGATTATCGAGTCTTCCCCAAAAGGAATCTCCAAACGTAATGGTCAAGTCAATATTTTAATGATAAACTCTAGGACTTGAAGAGGATTTTTGGAAGTTATGAATGATCGGTACCTATGTATATTGATACGGAAGTGAGTAGTAGACACAGACTGTACCTCAAATCATTCCTAGTGCCCTTGGGTTGCACTCCTTGACTGTATGAAGCTACTCCCATTTCCTGTCCTCCGACTCCCTCAGCTTGGTGGAGACCACAATGGGGTGTTGGTTGTAACATGTCGAAATGTACACCACCTCATGCTCTTATCTTAGCTCTACTTCCACATCTACAACCCTGTAGATTCATCTATCCTTAAAACGTTTTCTTCCCAAAACATTATACATGCCCAGTTCTCCGAGACTGGCGTCAGTTTACTACTTTACCACTATTAACATTCACTGGCTGCATTCACCCAGCTAAAGAACATTCAACCAAAAAGGTTATTTCTAGAACCCTAACATCAGAAGGAATGTATTGAGGAATAGAGCTGGCTCGGATGACCCTAACACACCCCGCTCATAGGTCCGAGCCCTGAAGCATTGGTCATACTATATTTATCAAGTACCTGGGATGGTCGGTATTCCTTGATGAATACTCAGCTTCTATCATGTCATCCTACCAATGTTATAGAAGATCTAGGTAACTCCCATCCCTTAGATATTTTTGGAAAGAGACCCCCTTCTTTGAGGAATGTTCTCATGCTTGTCCAAAAAAAGTCACCTCTTTGAAAAATCAGGGTAATCTAAACGCTATCATAGTCCTGTTGAGCCACATATATGGATCTTTACCCGGACCTCCATTTGATCGAATGGTGCCATGACTAGATGGAATCATGGACACCTCCTCCATCCATTCTTTAGCCACCTGTGGGTTGGGTTCACCTCAAAACCTGAGGGGTATCTGATACTGAAACATGTGTGAGGAACTAAGCCTATATGTTTCCTCTACTGGTACTACCGGTAATAACTACTGACCAACAGGTAGTGATATAACTAAAACACTACCCAAAGGAACTATCTCAGGCAATGGTCCACATACCGAAGCCTCATCACTATATAGACCATCCACAAGTTCACTCATAGGAAAAGACTAGAATCTAAGATCACAATATGCTCTACTGGTGCCTCAACAAGGAAAAAACTCTATCCATAACCTCCATCCATTCCTCAGCTACTGGAACTCGTGCAATGCACTTAGTTGGCATGCAGAATCCACTGGTAGAATTTGTTGCAAACTGCTGCCCAACGGGTGGTGGTGCTTTCGGTACACCTCCCAATGGTGCCAATACAGTAAAAGGGCCCAGCACCGGAGCCTCATCACTCGGTCAACCATCATCGTGTACTCTATCAGGAATCCTAGATGGTTGTCTATGTGGTGGAATCCTGATAAGGAACATGTGCGCCACAGTCATTAAGTTATACCTGGTAATCTGACTCTAAAGAAACCGAATTTTTTTTTCAAAACACACGCAATCAGTGTTTTTGTGTGCTGAGTTAGAAATCAGAATTCAGGGTCCTGGTGTATGGATACGTTAGTCGCCGCACCAACACTGGATTCCCTAAACTAAAAACCACACTCATAACACTTAACACTATTTAGACACAAAGACGATCAAAGTCTTAGTTCTTCGGTAGAACCGAACTCCTCTGATACCAAATGTGAAAACTGAGTCCCAGTGACAGCACAAACACCCCGCCCTAACATGGTTGTTGGGTCCTTGACCTCCAGGTACCACCAGTTGCCCCGTAGACACATGGTCCCCACCGTGGGTCCCACCCACGTTCCTGAACGGGTCTTCTAACTAATGATTGTCCCCACCGGCCAACACATGTATTTTTCAAAACACACACAATTAGTGTTTTCATGCGCTGAGTCAAAAATCAGAATTCAGGGTCCTGATATATGGATATTTCGGCCGCCACAGTAACACTGGATTCCCTAAACTAAAAACCACACTCATAAAACTTAACACTATTTCCACATAGAAAAGATCAGAGTCCTAGTTCCTTCGTAGAACTGTACTCCTCTGATACTGAATGTGACAACTGGCTCCCGGTGACAGCACATATATCGCGCCATAACATGGTCGTTGGGTCCTGGCCCGTCAGGTACCACCAGATTCCCTACAGAAATGTGGTCCCCACCCTGGGGCCCACCCATGTGCCTGAACGGGTCATCTGACTAATGATTTTCCACACAGAAAATATCAGAGTCCTAGTTCCTCAGTAGAACCGAACTCCTCTGACACCAAATGTGACAACTAGGTCCCTGTGACAGCACAAACACCCCACCCTAACATGTTCGTTGGGTCCTGGCCTACTAGGTACCACCAGTTGCCCCGTAAACACATGGTCCCCACCCTGGAGCCCACCCATGTGCCCGAATGGGTCATCTGACTAATGATTGTCCCCACAGGCCAACACATGTCCCTTTCAAAACACACACAATTAGTGTTTTCATGCGCTGAGTCGGAAATCCGAATTCAGGGTCCTGGTGTATAAATACGTCAGCCTCCACACCAACACTGTATTCCCCAAACTGAAAACCACACTCATAAGACTTAACAATATTACTACAAAGAAAATATCAGAGTCCTATTTCCTCGGTATAGCCAAACTCCTCTGATACAAAATGTGACAACTAGGTCCCGGTGACAACACAGGCACCCCGCCCTAACAAGGTCGTCAGGTCATGGCCTGCCAGGTACCACTAGTTGCCCCGCAGACATGTCTTCCCCACCCTAGGGCCCACCCACATGCCCGAATAGGTTATCTAACTAATGATTGTCGTCACAGGCCAACACATGTCCTTTTCAAAACACACGCAATTAGTGTTTTCATGCGCTGAGTCGGAAATCTGAATTCAGGGTCCTTGTGTATAAATACGTCAGCCACCACACCAACACCGGATTCCCCAAACTGAAAACCACACTCATAACACTTAACACTATTGCCACATATAAAAGATCAGAGTCCTAGTTCCTTGGTAGAACCGAACTGCTCTGATACCAAATGTGACAACTAGGTCCCAGTGACAACATAGACAACCCGCCCTAACATGGTCCTTAGGACCTGGCCTGCCAGGTACCACATGTTGCCCCACAGACATGTGGTCCCCACCCTGGGGCTCACCCATGTTCTGAAACGGTTCATCTGACTAATGATTGTCCCCACAAGCCAACACATGTCATTTCCAGTGTTCTTGGTCCTCACTTGCACAAACTCTGGGAAACTTCCCAGAAGGTCACCCATCATGATCACTACGTCAAGCCAAGAATTCTTAACTGTTGAGTTCTAACCAGGTAGGCTCCCGAAAGGAAGGTGCACCTTGTTGATATGATTCATATCATTTATTCATATAACTCTTTATCATTCTGGGGTGTTATAATCACTCCCTCTTTAGAACACAACGTCCTCATTGTGGGTCCTACATCTCAACCCTGGCAGTGAGCTGCACCTAAGGATGGGTACCAACTCTGATACCACATTGTCATGACTCGACCCTCAGGTCCTGTGTTGTGACTACCCCAAGCCCGCCTTCCATAGGACAGGGGCTGACGAATAGCACTAGAAATTCATATCTCTTAAATGGGAATGCATTTCCTTTTTAACCTATACAGACACACAATCTAAGAACACAACAAGATGTAACCACAAAGTAAACTGTTGTTGGAAAACAGTGTTGAAAGTAAAAATGGGGCCGGAATACCAGCCCAACTGTAAAAGTACATGTATGACTGGAAGAACAATATAACTGAAAGAAACAGGAAAACAGCTACTAGCTCATCCTCTGAGGATCCTACCTGTAGGGTAGGTACATATAACCTCCTCATCACTCCAAGTCCTTCAGTATCCTGCATGTCACGTCACACAAAATGGAAATCCTCCAAGAACTACCCAGTCCTAGCTCCCTCAACCTCTATCAACGTTGTACGTTGTCTGCACCAGACATAATAAGGTGCGAGTGAAAACCGTGTAGGGGTGTGTATAACAATACTTATTAGGGACCCCAAGACCCTCGTAGGTCTCCTAGAGTTCCACAAAGGGAAAAACACAAAACAAGTCATCAAATATACTTTGGTATATGCCAATACATATACCTATGTTATCAAGATATACTCATCTCAAACAAGAGGGAAGGACAAGACATAGATAACACCACGAAGGTTGAAGTACCACACAGGTAACACCACAGAGACTATACCACAAAGGTAGAAGTACCACATAGGTAACACCACGAAGACAATACCACAAAGGTTGAAGTACCACATAGGTAAAAGAATCAACTCACAATAAGGTATAACTTAAGTACAAAAGTATGAATAATTATTCATAAGGATAAATCATCTTATTCTGTAATGTAGAACTGCTTCTGACCCACACATGATCGATAGGTAACTAACCCCCTCTAACCCACACAGGATCACTGAGCGCTGACCCACACAGGATCTGACCCACACAGGATCGGTATGCGCTAACCCACACAGGATCACTGAGTGCTAACCCACACAGGATCGATGTTCTTTCTTCACATTATAATCAGCCATATGATTCCTCGCCCTCGGTACGCACGATCTCCATAGAATATGGCCCTTGAGATACTGTTTTTACCTCGACTACCACTAATATCTACAAAGGAGTAACCCAAAGGACTACCATGTCATAAGAGTTCCAACGCAATAGATGGTGCGTCAATTGGACGTCCGGTCTGTAAGTTATAGGCATTTTAGTACCAAGGGTCTGGTTGGATTCAGGTGTGATCCAACCCATCCGAACTCCAAGTTTCTCTGAAACTCTAATGTAGTAATTCAAAAGTACCATCTCACTTCAAGGGTCCCAACGCTATAGATGGTTCGTCAAACGGGCACCCGGTCTATAAGCTATAGGCATTTTAGTGTTGAGGGCCTGGTTGGATTTGAGTACGATCCAACCTCCAAAAGTCATGTGGAGTATCTCAAAAGGATCACCTTTTCCTAAGGGTTCCAACATGATAGATGCCACATCAATCAGATAACTGTTTTGTAAGTTATTGACATTTTAGTGTTGAGGGCCCAGTTGGATTCATGTTCAATCTATCCCGATCATACTTCAAATGGCACCGGATAACCAAAAGGGTCACACCATTATAATCCATATAGAGAAACACACGAGATGAACTACCCATTTTTCCAAAATATATACCCATTGAAAAAGTTTTATTTCACCGCAGCACGCGTGAACCGAGCCTCATGGGGCACATGCCTCGACCTCGACATAAATATCCAAAATTGGTCTTGAGATGTCCGTCTTAATTTCAAGATCACAACACTGCTTACGGTTCGCCAATCTGATGTCGTATGAATGAGTTACAACATAATAAAGATTCCGTAACAATATTAGTAACATTATTATTGGCCGTTTCAGAAAACTAAGTCACCATCTAGAATTTGATATTCAACATTAGACTTGGATCAACCGTCTTAATGACAGGATCATGATTCCCCTGACATAAAATCAATCAGAATTCGCACACAAGAGTTATGGTGGCACGATGATTTAATAATAACATTAAATATATTATTTCCCGAGCGCTTAGGGTACCCAATCCAAAAAACCCAAAAAAGACATCCAATAATGGACTCAAAATGTCTGCCTCTAAGTCAGGGTCACACTTCCACTGATGATTCGTGAAACTGAGATCGCATGAAGAAGTTGCGGAGAAAAGGTGTTTTATCATCAAAAGTAATGAAAACAATATTTTATTATTATTATTAATTACTTATTTATTTATTTTTTATTAACTCCAAAATCAATCCACTATTTGGAGACCCTTCTTGCACAGTGGAATCAATCACCAATTCCCTCTTTTATCATTTATTTCTCGTTTAATTTTATTCCCTTTCAATTTATTTTTCTCACCAATCTAACTCATTCTTTCACGTTTTCTTCTCCCAATTAGCACCTACACAAACCCAAACACCCAACCTTCTTTTGCACGACCAGAACCTCTACCACCACCTCTGGCTAGATGCGCCCTAAACACATGCCTGAAATCACACTGCCATGTTTCCCCTTCTGTGGGCTGCCTCATCATCATAATAATCCCGAAAAATGTGACGACTACTGATTTGGGATCCTCAGGTCGAGATCTCCACATCCGTATGTCGTGCTCAACGAAACAATATTTTTCTTACTTACTTAATTATTTGGTGATAGAGAATGCATGAAGAACGAAATAAAAAGGATCATTGTCTATGTGTAGATCGATGACCATGTTTGTTTGGACATCTTCATTGAAAATCAAGAACAAGAGGAATTAACAAATAGTTATTTATCATACTACAAAATAAACCTCATGCCTCAAAAATCTATTGGATAATGTTCGTGATTGAAGGTGGGTTGGTGTTCGTCATTCCCGCAACAATCTTCTAATGATTTCGCTCGAATGATGTTCTTCAGTTCTTGATTGTCAGATATATTCTTTGTTAAGAGCCTCAAAATCCTGCTCCTCTTTTCGCTAATAGAAACAAACACTCAACCCCAAGGAAGAGTTATTATAACTCTTAGATTAAGAGGTGATTCATTTAGTTATAATTAATGAATCCTATTAATTAAAGGGATTTGTGGTTAAAAATTTTGTGTAACCAAGAATTTTAGGCCAACCATTTAAATGCCCGACCACCCTCTTGTGGTCCCCACCACAAAAAATTAAAAGGGGAGGTGGGAGAATATTTAACATAAAATATATTCATTTTATTTAATCCTCCACGAAAAAACGCAAAAAACAACTCTTTCTCTCGACCCACTACGGTCAAAGTTCAACCTCCCTTATGCGAATCTCGACACTTTGAGTTCAACGATGCCTTCAGATTTTTAATCAGAGCATCAGTTCAAAAGTTAGAAAACACTGCTCACACGTTTAGGGGACGTACCTTAAAAAAGTTCAATTAATTAATAACATTCACCCTTAACCTGCACCGATCGAGGTTAGGCTCTTACTAAGAAGAACACACCCCAACGAACTCAATGGTACTCTCAGATTTTCAATATGGGTTGCCAGATAGAAGTTATGTATTTTACAATAAAATAATTTTCACTTAATTATTTTATTTATGGCCAAAAACTAAATTTCACGGGTGGCCCACAATGGCCAATGTTAGTATCTTCCTAAAGAGATCATACACTCATGAGTTCAGTGGTGGTCTCATATTTTTAATCCATGTTAATGTTCGTGAGTTATAAGCATTTGAAAAATAAAATAATTTTTTTAATTAATTTATTAACAATTATTCCATTTTTGGGTTTTCTCACAGGAGACCCACGCCAACTAAACTTATGTCGCACCTTGGGTAAACCCGCCATCTTGAACACAACGATGCCCTCAGATTTTTAATCCATGCAACCGTTTAAAAGTTATTCAACTTTTTCAGGAAAACTACTTACGCGCGCAATTTAATATTTAACAAAACATTGACAGATCATTCCGTGAACTCCAGGACTCAGAATCACGTGCCATCAGATTTCACTATCTCGAAACAATTCCATATAATTAAAAAATATATACAAAAATTCTGGGACATTAAAGATAACCTGGGTGGTCATTTTCACTTGGCTAAAACATTTGGAGATGCAAGATAGAACCTCCAGAAAGGCTAGGAATCAAGTTATTTACTCAAAATGATTATTGATAAAGATTTAGTGGAAGGAAATTAAGAAAAAAAAATCAAGGAAAACAAAAAATATTTTATATTATAACATGAATAATGAGTTACTATTGAAAAAATAAATGTAAAACCTATTCTAAAATAATTTAGGAAGGTGATTACTTTAAAATGGCGGAAAAACTTCCTTAAATAGGCATTATAATTTTATTATGGTATTTTGAGTTCAAGGGGATGCATCTTTTTAACGCATTTTTAGAGTGGGTTACTTAGAACCAACTTAATATACACTTTAAATTAAATTTATAACAAAAATAATTGAATGTGAAATAATATCTTATCACATGACGGTTATTATTTTTCATCTCATTAATTTTATAAAGTTCTTAGAGTATTTTTTTCATTTAAATGTTATATCAGTTCCCCTCTATAATGAAAAACATGAAGTGATATAAAATTGTTTTTAAACATATGTTCTATGGTCGGATGAAATCGATCTTACTAGTCATATATAATGCTTGGATATCAAGAGTTAGGGTCTCATAATACATTCATAATTCTTCTCATAAATTTATAAGGTATAAATATTCTAAAATTGAGGTTATAATAAGATACCCTCTAATACATATTCCACATGTTTTATGTTTCATTGGATATTACTAGATATTTATGTGTATATTGGTCTGTAAACTTGATATTATTATTGATTTGTACCTTGAATCGCATACATTGTAGTATTTAGGAAAACCATGATGACATATGCTCTTTATGAGGTAGGATAAATTGGGTACATCATAAATAATATGAAATTAATAAATAATTCAAGAAATTATTTATTCTTTCAATTTTAATGGAATTAAGTATTTTTGGCCCATTAATAGAAATTGAATTATTTGATTAATTTTATGTCCATGGATGTTTTCTGATGAGTTTGTATAGGGTATTAAAGGAAATATATATCATGTATATAGGTTGATGGAATGAGTATGAAACATTCATGGTGACATATTGAGACAAATGTATTATATTATGTTAACATTCATATGAATTTGTTGTCTTTAGAAAATTAATATCTTTCTCTAGGGGTTACATGATGCGTTACTAGACACTAATCATGAACATTAGACGAGCTCACCTAATACAACTATGAAAAAGGTCAAGAGGGACATATTAAAAGTGTGTATATAATTTCAATTAAATTCTATTTGAGTTTATTATGAGAATAAATATTATTCTCTAGACTTATGAATAATAAATATTCAGGTTATTATGATAACATAAATTTATTCCACATTTATTCGAGTTTGGAATATTTGTGATTTGGAAATTAAATAAATATTTCTTCACATGGTGGCGAATGTAATATTTATTTATTTATTTAATGAATAATATGATTATATTTATTGATTTAAAAAATATATATTAATAAATTTTTTATAAATGCATGAGGGGATTGATGAAAAAATATACAAGACTCTCAATGAAATGATATATTTTATATAATATCAGTTAAAAATTATTAATTTATTTATTTAAGAATTTTTTTTAAATATTTTCATGTCATCATGTGCCATAATATATCAAAATATTATAATTTTTATCATTTAAAGTGGGTTTTTTTACACTTAAAAGTCAAATAATGTCCCCTGAAAAATTATTAATTATATAATCCTACTTACATTTAACTGGTTATGTCATTTTCATATATGTAGGGGTTTTTCATGAACACTGGAATTATATTTAGAAAATTCACTCAAATCCCAAGAGATAACCTTTTAATAATGATCACATGAGATTCAACCATCCCCCCTCCCTTTGATGGCAAATAAAACTTGATAGAATCCTTAAATACTGAAGGGATTTTTCTATGATCATTAAAAACGATACAAGATGTTTGGATTATTCATACTAGGACCTGTAGTTTTACCAATGAAATACTATGTTTCATGGAGCATGTGTGGACACCACTAGAGAAATTATACTTTGGTTTATCCCTCAAAATGATGTCAATACAAAATGATCAATTAATTATATTTAACTAAGAAATAAATATAAATCCCATGTAATTTTTATACATTATTTATAATTTATTTTCTTAAATATCCCCTCATATAATATTATGGTGTTTCTATCTACTTATTAGTATTTAATTGAATTAAAATCATTGAAAAAAGTAGTTGGAAATAGGACCGACCATTTTTTTGGTTCCTGGGAACCTATATGTGGTATCAAAGTGAATACATATTAATTTATAATTATAAATTTATTTTAATTGAATTTTAGTTTTGTTAACATTATTTCATTTCTAATTTTTTCATAATTAATGTAAAAGATGATATTATTATTTTATTCACATTTCCAACAAAATTTCAAGAATAGATGAAGAATTATTGATGATCCCATTTGGTGGTGTGAAAGATTCTTGATACATGATAGAGGTATATGGTGTGTAACAAAAAAATTGCATGTCAAGTAACCATGGTTAACCAGCCCAAGATGAGATAAAAAATTCACCGAATTTTGTTTCTGGGTATGGAACATGGTGTCATTAAATGTTGGGTATTTATCACATGTCAATATAGATTTATATTGGGGTATATTGTGTGTAGATCATATACACGTCGTGTAACACATCACTATTTATCACCTCATGAATCATGTGATCCATGTAAGAAATGTAAATGGAATTTAATTATTAAATTATATGTATTGACTACCATTAATGATAAATGACATTACGTGATGTACATGGTGTGTAGTGGGCTCTATATTCCATGTAACAAAATAAAATAGATGTGAAATACACACTAAGTCCTTAGGTTTCTATTGAGAGTGGCATATAACGAATTACTTACCATGTAATTTTGGCCAAATAAGGCATGGACCCTTGAAATATATCTTTATTGTGTGACTCTTTGTGAGGTGAGAATAAATTAATTAAATAAAAAATAAACTAAACTGCATTTTCCTATCTATTCACACCATATAAAAGGTTTTTCTATATAAAATGCATGCCATGTGTTTTTAATGGGGTTTGTAGGATATTAACTGCTTAAATATTTAAATAATTTTTTTATTCTATAGATACACGATGAGAATAGATTTTATATACACCATGTTGTTCATGGGCATCACCAATGCTACATGTTGTGTGTATTTAAGTATTATAGTGTAGTCATAAATGGTACGCACACTAAGAAGCTTGAATCTCAAAATACCTTTCCATGTATATCTTGAAATGGACTACACACAACAATAGTTTCATGCTGTGTAATGTGAAGGAACATTTCAGTTAATAGTTAAACTCTAGAAACGAGTTTAAGAAAAAGTAGAATGGTACACACCATGTTGCCTATAGTACACCCCATGTATTTAATTAATTTTAATTTATTTTTATTAATTTAATATATATTAAATTATAGTGGATGGAAATCTAAATGGATTATTATAATGTTAATTAAGATAAATTAATTAATTAATTTATTAGATAATTAATTCCTAAATAAGGAGAATATATCTTAAAACAGAAAGAATTGAGATGAATTGTAGTAGTAATCATTACTTATGTGGATGATCATGAGTTTGGCCAACCTATATGTGAATTTGGTTTCTATTTAATTTAATTATTACAAGTTTAATTTTATGATAAGTTTATTATTAAATTAAATATAATGATATGTTCATCATCCCTTCTAATTTATTATGTACAGGCCAATGTGCTCATGGATTCTCTTATTTAACCTAAAACCCTATTTCCATTTATCTGTTTGTGAGTAAAAAAATTTAATATATGGAGATCATAGAAACTAAAGATGATTCTAGACCGAGTTAGGGTTAAACCAACCACAAGATACATAGTTTAGGGGAGGAATGTTTCAACTCGATCCATGCTCGACTAATAGAGTTCCCCCCTTTACAAAATGGTAGATGTGTTATCTTTATCATAAACTAATAATTAGTTAAATTCTCATGACCATAACACTAGATAATTTTATTTTTTAAGTGAATAGTTATGTATTTATTTATGAGATACATGTTTATATGATTTTTAAAGATGAAATCATAAATTAAATGAAATAAAAAACATGCTATTCTAAAATAAAATTAATGTATTGTGCATAGAATGTTTTATCAGATTCAGCTAACTAGTTATTCAATATATATATATATATATAATAATAATAATAATATAAAAGTTTAAAGTAAATACTATTTATTCATAATAAAAATAAAACCCCTGAATTGAATATTATGTTATAAAATCCTTCAATCATATTATTTAGAATATATGCATTTATAGATGTACTTTATTTGACCCTTGTAAACATACTTCCATTTATCAAGGAATTATAAATAATTCTTTATGTAAAATTAACCTAGTACTTATCTGGGTTTGATTACTTTCATAAGAATTTGTGTGACTAAGAGGGAAGTTCTAAGGAAAATCAAGTATACCAATTTAGGATTAGAGATTCCACTCAAAGTATCAATGTATTGTTTGTTAATATAGTAGGAAGAAACAACTACCTGAATTCCTTTCAGAAATTTAACCAAGCCATTTTCAAGTTTACGGGTAGGTAAATATGGATCCATGATACTATAATATCCATGTAATAGGATATTCTGAGTCTAACGGTGAGAGCTTTTAAAATTTTATAAAATAGTGATATACTAATAAAAAATTACTACATAACAATTGGTAATATATAAAACATACAAGAAAATAATTTTTTTATAGAAAATGTAATTTAATATGAACTCAATATTATCCGAACAATATATATTGAAGCAACAAAATATTATAACAAGAATAAAATTCAAGGTGTGGTAAGGGTCCGCATGGATCATAATCTTCCAAGAGTTAATGTTTTATATGATTGAATCCTTAGTTCCATAAGATAATTCTAAGGTGGTTAGTTAGGGGGTGAATAATGAATTCTTGAAACATGACTATTATATATGAGAAGTATAATTACTCGTGTTATCATCCATGTCTACTGATCTCTAAAATATTAATGAAAACATGGATTCATACCCCATGTTATCCCATATATGTGATCACTGTCCAAATAAATAAATACCAGAGAGGTATTATTTCTCAAAGGAACTCTATACATAAAAACATTGATAAGGTTCCATAGTCTGACCTCATATAGTTCAGATGATTGGCTATATTCATAATTTAGAAATTCTTGTTTTCAAACTACCCAAATTATCATGCACATATTCCACTCTCACCCCACATATGTAGAAATTTTCTAGTTTTATTTTGAATTTTAAAATAAAAAACATTTATAATTTTATCCTAGATCGTTTGAATCTGATTCATTAAGAAGATGAGGACTTTTTTCTTGAAAAACTATTAGTCCTTATGGTGAAAATGAGAGTATAAGATGTTAAAATACCTAATACTAACACCTTGTCCAAGGAGACATCTAACCACCCTACCAAGAGGAATAAGACAAAAATTTAGAATAAGTAAAATAATTTGAATGTTTTACATATGGTGGGAAGAGAAATGGAAAAAATAAGTTTACCTCATCGAAGAAGAAAGGTAAATCTCTATGTGAATTTTTATCAAATATAACCTCTCCATTTATAAAAATTGGTAATTACATAAAACATGTGGTTCCGATATTTGTATCCAAATACTAGGACCAAATAAATTTTAGAAGGTTTATATATGTGAGCTAGAGCTTTGAGCTGCTAATAGGTTAAGACTGGCTAAATTGGATATTAGATATTACCATATTACATTATCGAATGGTTTGATTATAGTTTTAAAAAAAATTATAATGTGCCAAGTATAACTAAAAATATTATTTATGTGTCCAGTTTATATATGGATGGAATTAATTTAAAATTTTGAAATAACATATTCTTCATTTATATTGATGGAATTTGTTATCGGATGACACATCTTAATAATGGCCTTTTCATATAAAAATTTTAAAATAAAGTGGTGAAAATCAATAAAAAAAATAAGTTCAAATGACTATTATCATACCTAATTATGACACCCCAATCTTGGTCATTTAAATTTAAATCCTTTTCCATAGCTATATGATGAAGGGTATTTATAACCTTTTGAACAAAAACTGCTTGATATATTTCATGCATGTTTTCAAGGGAAAATGTCCAAACCTCCAATTAGTGGAAAGGCTCAATGTGCCAAAGAGATTCATCAATTTGACTATACAGATGTGTGTAGACCATTTCTTATATAATCTATATGTGAATAATATTACATCATATATTTTAAAGTTTAATTGAGTAGATATATTTATATCTATATCATGAGGTAAAATTTTGAATCCTAATAGAAATTTAATGGTAATAATACTGAAGTAGAGAAAAAACATGGGAAAAAGATAAACAATGTACACAAAAACCACTAAGGAAAATTTTTTAACTATGGATTCATCAATTTTCTATGGGAGTTTGGGATTATATGTCAAAACACTGTAATTTATACACCACAATGGAATGCTGTTATAAAAAGGATGGTCCCCATATTTTTGGGCATGGTGAGATCGATGATTCATCATGGGTGTATTATATTATCATTTTTGGAATATTCATTAAAAAATAGCGCATATAAAAAACCAAGTTCCGTATAATGTAAAAAAACAATATTCATTAAAATTTATGGAGTGGGAAGAAATCTAATTTTTCAAATTTAAATGTATGGGTATTAAAATAATTCTTTAATTATATATTTTTTAATAAAATAGCCTCTTCGTGCATTATATGAATCTTTATAGAATATCAAAACAAAGAAAAATATATTACATATATTATCCCTCATATAGAAATTAATTTTACCAAGACATGCAATATTTATTGAGAGGGAGAATATATCCAAATAAGATAGTGGGGGAAAATTGACTTTAATGAAGTCATGGCTTAAGATACACAATAGTTAAAAAATTATTAAATTCCACAACTTTTTTTGGAATTTATTTTCTTGTGACACAATATCTATGTAAGAGAATAACAAAGGTTAGATAACTAGGGAGAAATAGTTTTTTAGTCACCAAGTATGGGAACCCTTTATGAGTTTATAATGACAAACCATTGTCTTATAATGATTCCATAAGCATCTCAAGGGTTTTAAAATAGAAAGAAACCATGAATTATGAAATGGGTTCAATGTACCAAAACCGTGTTTGGGTTCTTGGTACATCCTCCAGTGAATGTAAATCCATTTGGGTGTAAATGGGTATTAAATATTTCACTATACATAGAGGGTATTGCCAGTGCCTATAAAGGATGTCTATTTTATAAAGGGTTTATGAAATATCGTGGAATTAAAATTTATTAATCATTTTCATCATTATATATGATAAAATCCATTATAATTCTACTTTCCATTATAGATTGTCATAATTATGCGATTTAGAAAATGGATTCCAAAATAACTTTCCTTAATGGAAAAATTATGGAATTTCTATATTACACAACCAGAATGATTTGTCACTCTGAAGGACTCTAATAAGTTATCAATGTTATAGAAATAAATTTATTGGTTAAAATAAGAATCGATAAAATTGTATATTATTTATTATTACAACATAATACAATTCAGTTTCAAAATTAATGAATATGAGTCCTATGTAAACATGATGTTTAGTGGGAGTCATGTTGTTTACCTAGTAGTATATGTTGATGATATATTATGTAAAAGAAATGAGAATCCAATATTATAATTTTTTATGAAAAGGGTCAAAAATTGATCCTCGTGAAGGACATAGTTGAAATAGTTTACATTCTAGGGATCAAGATCCATTATGATAGAATAAGTAGGTTTCTTGGACATTGTTAGGTTGTACAAATTGATAAGGTATTAAAGGGATTTGGTATGGAAATATCCATATGGGGATGATTGTTTCTAGTGTCACATGGTATACATCTATCTAATAAAATGCATCCTAAAACACAGGAGCAGTGAGAAATATGGAGGATGAACAAGATTCCATGGGAATTAGTGATATGTTATATAAAGTATTCCATAATATATAACGAGCATGATGATTCCTATTTCTTGACCATGGTAACCATATTTTATGAAAACTATATGTGAAAAACATTACTCTAATATTAAGTGTGTCTTAAATTATTGGAGGTGTACTAAGGTCATATTCCATATTTATACAGGTGATGATGAACTAATCATCTGAGAAAATGTTGATTCTATTTTCTATACAGAATAAAATTATTTAAAATCAAATTCAAGATATGTATTCCACCTTAATGTAGGAGATATAATCAATGAGTGACCAAATCAACTAGTGTTCATCAATTATTTAGAAGATTTCAGGCATAATGCAGTGCTTGATATAGCTCAATATGTATTCAGACTTGTGACATAAACAAAGAGCTTGTTGTGGTGACAGTAGTAAAAATGATATCTCATTGTATTGTGACAATACTACAATGGTATTCCTAGCCAAGTAACCAAGATCACATTAACAGATAAATCTGATACTATTAAAGTATAACCAATTGTGGTATTAATATTAAAGGTATGAGGTTGAAGTAAGTCAGTTTTATTAGGAGGATTGTTTAGATTACCCTTTAACTAAATCCATGTCTATTTGGAAGCACAAATATCATGTGAGATCTAGTGGACTGAATGTTATTTGTAGTTAGATCTAGTGTAATTGGGATTATTTAAAATTCAGATCCCTAGAACTAACTTACTTTGTACAATTGATTATTACAATATTCAAAATAATTTAATATTATGAAATATATTATCACAATATGATTATTCTTATACATAAAATTAATTCAATAATCTCTTTAGATTATTCTATAAATTGAAAGGATATAGAAGTTCCCATGGAGAATGAGAACCTTAATGTTATATTATAATATTCATTAAGAATTTGTTCTTTGTTTGGATGACATCTATCTGATAGGATACCATGATGTTTGACTATCAGATGGTGGGGGATTGTAATATATTGCAACTTATTTTCATCAAGTTCACCCATTGAAAAATCTGGTAAGGGACTGTATGATAAGTGGGCCACTAAAAGGAATTTCAGAAGTTATATGTGTAATTGGATATTCCTATATTTATTATGTGTATTGGTACATATTATTGAGATTAGTATTAATATATATCATAAATAATATTATTAGATATATTTATGAAAACACTGATGAATTATTCTCGTGTGAGGCTAGATACGTTGTGTGATTCACATGTGATATGATATTATGGAATAACTCAATAAATGATGGGTCCCTTCCATTTCAATGGATTTAGATATTTGTATCCATTGATTGAAATGGAACTTTATGATTAAATCCATATCCATGGTGGTTTTTTCACAAGTTAATTTCAAGTAGTAAAGAAAAGATATATCTAGTATAATGGTGGATGACATGAGTATGCAACCTTCTTGATTAGATATCAAGAAAATGGGATTATCTTATGTAGTAATCATTCTTATGAAACTTTATCAATATGAAATTAACTTCTTTCTTTTATGTTTCTTTATATATTTCTAGATGATAATATTTGATTTTACTCTAGCTTGTCTAATTTCAATGAGAAAGAGGCCTAAAAGTATGACACTGCGTGTATCAAGAGTCTCAATTGAATTCTATTTGAATAAAATGGGTTTTAAAAAATTATTCCTGAAACCGATAAATAATAATTATCCTAGTTATTTCGATCTCATCAATAAAATCACCAATTATTCTAGTTTGGAATACAAGTGAGTTGAGTATTAACGATGCATTTACTTTTTGTGGGTGAATATAATGTAAATTTATTTATTAAATGAATAATATTGATATAATTATATTAAAATATTATTTATTATTCATGATTCGATAAATGATGAGGTTGATTGGAAAGCTTAGTTAAATGTCCAAATGAAATGATATATTTTATTTAATATCAATCAAATAATTTCAATTTATTTATTCAATAACAAATATTTATGTATTCATGATTTAGTGCATGTCATTTAATATAATTATAATAATTTTATCATTTTAGATGGGGTATATTTAATCAATCCAAAGTAATAAATTTTATAACAGGACCCCCAAAAAAGGGTTAGGGAGGTCAAAAATAGTACAAGCCAAGGGCATCAATGCAAACAAAATTTGCACACTTAAGGGGGAACCAAAACTAGAAAATAACGTTTTATGATTGCCTTGATTATATTTTGAGGCCAAACAGTCAGCCACTTTGTTTCCTTCGCACAATTTATGGGTCAATAAAGCTTGATTGATGAGACCAAAACATTTATGGATGTTATAATTGATCTACCAGGGGTATTAATCTTACCCTGTAGAGAACTGATGAGAACTGCATAATCCAACTCAAAGGCTGACAAAGAAATTCCCATAAATCATCAAACCTGAAGTCCATCCAAGAGAGCTTTCGCTTCATCTAGAATCAAGTCAACTAGACCATAGAGGTTACTAAAGGTGACTACCACCAAGACGATGGAGTCATGGACAACTCCGCCACCACGCATGAGACCGAGCATACATCAGTAATCTGTGTTAATCTTGAATCTGCTGGAAGGAGGCCTCCACCGCACACAACACATAAGATAAGGATCTCTCAGGATAGGATGAAGGTGACTCACGTGGGGCACCACTCTCCCCAACGTAGCAGATTGATCCCAGTTCTTTATGTTTCATCCCAGGTCAGCAGTGAGGTAGCGAACTCAGGCATGCATGGCCACCTAGGAACTAGTGATGTTATCATGGCGAGTGTGCGTTCCTAGCCGACCACAATCACTATCATCCCTTAGACAAAAGAGTGGATCTTGCCTTAGCCTCTAGTGAATTGCATTCCACATCGTTGAGCCATTAATGAATAAAAGAATTGGTGGTGATATCATGAAAACCAACTCTAGAAATCTCTAGGCCGCTCCATATAGTCATCGACCATTTTCACCTGAATAATGGGTGGTCTAGAGTCTCCTCTTTAGGGTTGTGGCAACAGAGACACCTCGAGGAAAAATTAACACATTTCTTCCTGATTTCATCATAAGTTGGGAGTGCCATATTCCATATACACTAGGTGAGGAAGTTGAATTTACCAGTGATTTCATTGCACCGGAGTATGCTGCCCCACCCCATGTGGCTAGAAATCCTATGCATATAGTGCCTGTAATTCTTCGTAGAGAAGGCTCTCGACGGGGCTCTAGTGAAAATGAGTTTATCTAGGACCTCAAATAAAGTGGTTTTTCTGAAAAAATTCAGTTGTTTAAGGTCCATCACATCCTCAATCAAGGACGGATGGCGGGAAGCCTCATGGAATGAGATACCAAGAGTCAGGCACCCCGAAAATGCCAACTTGACCCCTGCACAGTTATGTAACGATAAGTTGATCGCCACACACCCCACCATCCACCGCGCTTGGTGCTCCATAGCCAGAATGTGAAAGCTCAACATATTCAATAAATGGACACCTTTTTATTAGGAGTAGCCTGGTCACCCCCGTATTTCCCAACAATTAGCTTGGCCTAGGGGGAGCTTCCTTCTAATACATCCCATAGAATTTTGGATTGGAGGAATTTTATGGAGTCCACCACACTATAGATGTTAAACGACCGTCTTCCACTAGTCTGTCCAGCCTGCTCTAAGAAGCCCAAAGATAGCTCCCCTCCAAATGAGCATCTGAAAGGAAGGAAGACACACTGTTCTCAAATATCTTGATAATATTCTTCGGGACTCTGAGGGAAGCTGAAAAATTTATTGGAATGGGTGAAAGAACATTGTAAACAAGGGTGATTTGGCCTATGAAATATAGAAAGTGGTTCTTCCAATTAGTGATACGATTCAATATCCAACCTAATGGCCCCTCAAAGTGTCATACACGAAGCCTTCCATCAGTAATGGGAGCTCCCAAATACTCCATAAGAAGTCCCCTCCTCTTGAAACCCAACAGATTATCAATTCTTCTAATTCTTCTATCAGTGAACGAGCTTTCCTAGTACACACTTCTTTTCCCACAATTAACCGACTGGCCACTCCAATATTCTTAGAAGATCGTATTGATGCATGAAAAGATCTACTATAACTGTTAGTGAAAAGCATGATGTCATCAGTGAAGTGAAGATGGGATATAACATTAAAATTATTCTTACACCAGAAAGGGAAAATGGAGCCATCATGCATGGCGTGGTTCAGGCACCTGCTAAGAGAGTATTAAACCCTAACAAAAACACTGGGAGATATGGGTTCTCCCTAGCTAAGGCCACTAACTAACTTGAAAAATAGAAAACTATGACCCATAAATATGACTGCAAACCATGGGGAGGATAAGCACATTAAGAAGATTTCAACCACTTGAGTGGGGAATCCCATGCAGAACATCACCTAGAAAATAAAACCCCACTCTAATCTATCGTTGGCCTTATCTATGTTAATTTTGATAACCAAATTAGATCCAATCATATTCTTGCTGACATCAACGATTATTTCCTTGGAAATTTCTATAGCAGCTTGGGCAAACCTGCCATATATAAAATTGTGATGTTATTCAGTGACTCACTTTTGGAGGTATTGAGAGAGTCTCACGTTGATCACACTAGCAATGATTTTTTAGGTGAAGATACAAATACTATTGGGTATGTATTTTTTCATAGAGCAAGGATCACTCACCATATGGATGAGGATCAATAGGGTAGCAGAAACAACTCTGGGTAGGCTTCCCCCTATGAAGAAATATCTGATGAAATCAACCAACTCGACCTTGATTATATCCCATGAAGCCTCATATAAGGACCCAGGGAAACCATCCATGCCTAAGGAACTCTCATAATTGAGATAGGGAATGGCCTCCTTGATCTGCCTTTTCTTTGAAATGATATAAAAAATAGGTTGATACTTTCAGACACAACTCAAGAAATGATACTAAACAAAGAAGAGTCGCCAAAGGGATAGCCATTCGGCATGGTCGTGTTGGAACCATTAAGTATGTCGTTGAAATGATGTTCCACCATCCTCCCAACCAACTCAAGGTTACTAGTGAAGCTTCCAACCTCTTGGAGAATGTCTGTCCTGACCCTTCTGTTCATCACTATTAATCAATCATAAAAGAACATTGTATTTCAATCCCCCACTTTGAGACACAACTATTTGGATTTTTCACGAGCATCTGATACCTTTTCCAACAATGCGTCTACGAGATGACTCTTATTACAATCCAACTCAAAGAATTTCCCATCATCTCATCTCTCTTCTGAACCATCCTCCTCTAATTGAGTATCCTACTTGATGTGATCCAGGAGGGATATCTGAGAAGTAGATCTATCCCCCCAAGATATTATGTTCCCCGTCAGACTTCTAATTTTATTATGGAATCCAACCCAAGAATTTTCATGCATTGGATTATACAAGTATGCCTGCACCACAGATGGGATAGAAGTATCAGAAGACCATTGTCCAAAAAAGAAGATACCAACGGATTCAATTGCTCTGGTATCCAAATTAACCAGCAAAGGAAAGTGGTCAGAGAGGGAATGAACCAGATGAAAAACTCTAACACTGGGAAAGGAAGAAATCACTTGAATGATTCCAAGGAAGTGGTCAAGGAGGCCCTAGGTACCCCTGTTACTCTTCTCGTTATTTCAACATGTATATTTCTATCCAGAATAACCCAGGTCCTACAAACTGAATCTGATAGAAAATGAGGTGATGTCATACATATCCTTCCATGGAACCAGCCCTCCTCCATTTTTCACCACTTTATCCATAATAACATTTATTTTCATTCCAAAAATCCAACAATTTTCCTTCAGATTAAAAGATTCAAGATCACTCCACGCCTATTCTATAACATGACAATCTCACTTAGAATACATGATGGTGATGATAAACGAAACATCTGAGAAGACCTTAACAGAGATCAGTTGATTTGTGACAACCAACTTTTAAACTGAGATTTTTGGCATACAGAAAACCCATATGTTCTAGTTGGTATAGTCCCCATGGATGAAGATTCACATACCTAGCTTATGATCTAAGTCACAAATCTTTGAAGATGCCTCTTTGGGTTCCAGAACAACTATAAGGGAGGATTTGTTATTGCGGAGTTCATTACAATGGAAATATATTTTAACCCTATCACCAAGGCCACTAGAATTCCTAATGATACATGAAATCATGGATGAGAGGGACTCCTGGTTTGGCCCGAGGCACTGAGGCAAATTTAACTGGTGAAGAAGAACCAAACGATCATTAATTGGACAGAGAAAGAGTACACATACCATTTGGATATGAGGCACTAGTCAGCTTAGGAAGAGGAGAAACAAGATGGACTTCTTAGAAAGCACAATTCGAAATCAATTATGGAGGCTCCTCATGAAGGAGAGCTAAAACCTAAAAGGGATTTTGTGGGATAATAGAGGGGTCATCTGGGCCTCTATGATCCTGATAAGGAACCTCAAGAATAGGTATTGGTCCATCCTCAATGCTGAGGATGATGCCGCTAAAGGTTGAGCCTCAAAGGATTATGGCTGAGAAGGAACCTGTAGTGCCGTAGAAGTTGGACATGTATAAGAAACAATAGAGGATGCTAGATCTGAAACAACATGAGGAAAATAAGGCAGAACTACAAAGGAGGGAGATAGGGAAATAACCCCTGAGGTACTAGGGCTGCATGTCAGGAGGCCATAAGGATATCAGCTTCACCCTCTCGAACCATCTCCTTCATGCACCGAACCAACTCCAATCCATCCTAAAGGGCATGAAGGGAGCTCATATAGAAAGGCACCAGGATACGACAACATTTAAGATCTCTGACCAATGGATCACCTACGAGGCCTGGGTACAACCGAATAGCCGCCATGGTGCTGGATCTAGGTGAAGAAACAGGCACATGCCTTGATCCCCTAGACGCTGGCATATTCTAGCCAACAACATGTTAGATAGAGGCACCCCAGACATTTGGAATGGGGTTGGAATGACCATACGATGATGCCTTCAAGGAATTGATGAGTGAACATTGAGGCAGCAGTGATAGTAGAACCTGTGATCCGTAGGATAAAAAATATCGTTCTACCAATCAAGGACACCCTCAACCCGGAGGAGAAGCCGTGGTGGAAGAGGAAGCAACATATCCATGTCCACGCAAATCTGGGAGACTGAGTCATCCAAAATTCTGAGAGTCTGATAATTTGTGGAGAGAAACACACCCGGTGAGTCTTCGATGCTATGCAAGAAGGCGACGTTGTGAAGTGAGATAGGATGCCCCAAAAGATGAATCCACACCGCAACTTGATGAGAGTCTCTGCCCTAGTGAACCTCCATTGACTAGCAGAAAAGGAAAAAATGACACCTTCCAATAGCTCAGGGACAGCTGGACAAAGTTGTCACAAAATCATCATAAGAGGGGAGAACCACACAAAATGACTTCTGATTCTCCACCAAAACCTGAGTATATAACTCCATGTCCCATGAACCAATGATTCATTAGAAGTGAGCTAAGGGGAGATTCTCAAGGCTAAACCTCGCTTCTAGAGTCCATCGAAGGAGATTCAAAGCCACTACAATGAAGGGTTCTAGGAAATTGATCATCAACAATAAATCCATCAGGGAAGAGAAAATTGTCTCCACTAGAGGAAGTTGAGAAGTGGGAGTTGGGAGGGAGAGGAGCAGAGAATTAAATCACTGAGAGAGGGTTCGCGGTGCTACTCTAGGCCAGGGCCGCGAGTGTCAACCCTCGCCTGTGAACAAGAAGCACCCCCAGGGGCAAGGGGAGGAAGATGGAGCTCCGAGGGATGTCCAGGATCCAACTAATGCAGTGGCACCACCTGGAAGAGGGAAGATGGGGTTTATTTCTAAAATATGTTTTTTAAACATATTTTATAAAAAACGTTTCAGTTAAACTTTTTTTAAAAAAATAAGCTCTAAAGTCGGCAGTACAGTTGCCGCCTTTACACTTCGGGCGAAAGGCGGCATGCTAGTTTTCACCATTCTTCTACAAATTTTTTTTTGTTTCAATACACAACTACAAAATATGGCTATATCCACGGTTTGGAACCGTGGCTATATTCCCAAAAACCATGGCTATAGGTTATAGCAATAGTTTCATAAACCATGGCTGGTAATAGCATGGCTATAGGGAAAAACCTATAGACACTGTTTGAAACTGTGTCTATAGCCCTATAGCCACGGCTTGAACGGTGGCTATACACCTATAGCCACAGTTTTCAAACTGTGGAAGAATCCTAAGCTAGGAAATACATATAGCCATGGTTTAAAACCATGACTATAGGCCTTTTGCCACAGCTTTAAACCTTGGTTATATCCCTATAGCCACAATTTAAAACAGTGTCTATATGTCCCCCCATTCCATAAAAAAACAGCACCCCCCTGCCCCCTTCCCCAGCACACCCCCCTGCCCCCTACACACCACCTGCCCCTTCCCCAGCACTTCCCCCTGCACTCCCCCCTGCCCACTAAACTTCCCCCCCCAGCCCACTGCACACACCCCTGCCCCCAGCAAACCACCCCTGCCCCCCTCACCCTGTCCCCTGCACACACACCCCGCCCACTGCACCTCCCCCCAAGCCCACTGCACCCCCCATGCACACACACCCTGCCCCCAGAACACCCCATGCCACCTGCACTTCGCCCCTGCCCACTGCACTCCCCCCACAGCCCACTGCACAGCCCCCTGCCCCCATCAAACAACCCCTACCCCCTGCCCTCAGCAAACCACCCCTGCCCCCTCACCCTGTCCCCCCCTGCACACACCCCCTGCCCACTGCACTTCCCCCCAGCCCACTGCACACCCCCCTGCCCCACCCTGCACATACCCACTGCACCCCCAATCCCACTGCACACCCCCCCCCCCAGCACACCCCCCTGCACCCTACCCCTTCCCCTTGCAAAAGAACCCAGCACACCCCCTTGCCCCTCCCCCCATGGAAACTGGTTAAAATCCTTTTGAAGAACAATAACACATTATGATCATGTACACTAATTGGAGGATGGATGATTCTAATGACCAGGAATCAATTTATTTTTCCACATTAGTTACCATATCATCTCATATAGGCTGGGGGAAGGTTTGTATAGAATTTAACCCTGTGTTTAATGTGATGCGGGAACAACTAGAAAGTGGTAAACTGACAGTTGAGTGTTCACTATTTGATGATGATGTGTTACCATTTTATAAGAGTTATAGTCCATGAATCATTTAGTGAATAGTTGATGAGAGACTGTAATACCTCTGTGGTTTTTGAATCCTAGAGAGACAAATATGGGTGATGAATTTGGGTGTCTGTTTTGGTGTCCATGGACCTAGTAGAAAATATTGTAATGTTTTATATCTGTGAATACTAATACTATCATGGATTTCCCTTAAGAATTATATCAAAGAGAGATTCACATATTATGCCGTGATTTTTGGAAAGGGTTTAATATGACCTTAGAGAATCATCTAATATCGAGCACAACGTACCATCAATATATAGACAGACACTAAGAGTAGATGATACATATATTGGTGGATATACTTCAAGATTGTGTTCAATACATCGATGGATCTTGGGTTTATTATGACCTTAGGGAATCATGTAATAATGATTGAGAGATGCGATATCACACTAGCGGGTGAAACCAAGAAATTTTAGGAAAATTCATCTAGAGGTGAACATACTAGTGTTTTTTGTGGGGTTGGATGCAGTGAGCTGAAAAACGCATTGAGATCATTTTTCAAAATCCAATTACCAGGTTGATAGACCGTTGGAAGATCATTCTCAGTTGAAAATTCATATGGTTAGGAGAACCATTATGTTTAGTTGAGGGGTGAACTTCCTATCTAGAACATTTCCAGTTGTGAACCTCAGTTAAAGCCATGAAATTCCCAGGGGTAGGGATTCATGGTGTGAAACCCCTGGTCACACCATGAATCATGCCTAGGTGGATTTATTTTAATAAGTTAAATTCTGTCTTTTTCTGGGTCAAGTGTTTCAAAATGTTGAGACTGAAGAAAGTATCATGTTTTCAAAGCCGGTAGTTTGTGTTTGATGAAATGAAATCAAAGATTTTCATTAAGTTTTAGATTTTTATGAGAATGATCGGTTGATGATTTCTCAAAATGAGGACATTGTCATCTCTAAAGTGAAGGAAATTTCATTTTCTACTATTGAGTTGGCTGCAACATTCTACTAGTCCACATTGAAGGCTTAGGGAAATCATGTAAAACAGGTGAAAAAGTCATTATAAAGATCCACAACAAATTTGAATAGCATATAAACATTATATAATAATGAAAACAAGTTTTTAAAATACTCTAGAAATTATTGAATTCAAATTAAAGTGTTAGGAAGAGGAAACCTACATCAACCTCAAGGCGTTGCTTTTGACGACAACTCGAATCTTCTTTTTTTTCCCGCTTTCACGCATATGCAAAATCACACACACATATATATAAGGACACCTAGCCCCTATGTACATATTTTCATGGCCATATATGCACAAGTGGGGTCCTTAGATATATTTTTATACTTGCATATACCCCTTTACACTTACACATGTATTCATTTTTCATATGTATTTATGGTGGTCATGTCAACATAAAACAGCTACAAAAACACACATTGTTAATCATAATATCAATAATCATTGCACCAGTACATGCATAAACAATAGAAATAACACATCTATGAAGCATACCCCCCCCACCTACACCCCCACTTCCCCCCATCCAGCACCAGTCCCCCTGCACCAGTTCCTCCCACCTCCCCACCCCAAAACACCCCCCACCCCACTGCCCCCCAGCCAGCACCAGTCCCCCTCCACCACTCCCCCCAGAACCCCCCCACACCCCCCCACTTCCCCCTACACCACTCCCCCCCCCCACTGACCCCTACACACCCCCACCCCACCCCACCACTCCCCCCACCCCCACCCCTAAACACCCCCCACCCCACTGCACCACTCCCCCCAACCCCCTCCCCTGCCCTCAGCCCCCCCCCCCCCCACCCACCTGCACCCCCTACTGCCCCCAGCACCCCCCCTACACCCCCACACCCACCCCCCAGCACCACTCCCCCCAGCGCCCCCCCAACTGCACCCCCCAGCCCCCCCTACCTGCACTCCCCCCAACCCCCTGTACCACTCCCCCCCCAGCCCACCCCCCCTCCTGCACCAATATTACTCTTCTTCTTCTAGGATATCTTTAGTATTAATTTAGAATACAAATATTTAGAAGTTAGTATTACTCTTATTCTTTTAGGATATCTTTAATTAAATTAATCCTACTATTCCTTTCCTGAATTGATTCCATTTGTTACTTTAGATCACTTCCATCAGTCATGACATTAATGGCCAATTTTCAACGGTCCATGATTTGGAATATTCTTCCATAGTGTAGGAAGTTCATCTCTATTTCAACATCCTCTTCACTTCTATCAGTCATGATGTTATTATGCCAACATTCACTATACTTATGTCCAAATTTCTAGTATCACTATTATTGACAAATAAATCACCTTCTCTTTCTATTGTATGTAGTATATCTAGTTTTCCTTGCATTCTATTTTTGGAAAAAAAACAATATGATCTTGAGATTTATTTAGAGATCCAAGTATTTTATTCATGCTCATATCCAAATTGGATGATATGGATGGATTCTCATTATTTAATCACACCCATATTTTTACAGAATTTTTTTTAAACAATGGGTAATAGATTAATATGAATGAGTAACAACAGATTTATTAGGATAGTCTGTCTCATTCCTCCATGAGGTTACAGTGAAAAAATTAGTGGATCAATTAAAGTTATTTTGACACAATTATGAGTCTTTATGTTAGTAATATTATCATCATTAGTTTGTTTGGTAGCTACTCTTATTTTCCTAAAAACATATAATGATTCAACTTGGGTGACTTTTTGATTTAAGATAGCAATTATATTTAAATTGAGTGTGGTCACTAGAATGGAGAATGCTCATCTAAGAATGTGATAAAAACAAATGGATAATGAATACCACTAATGATGAAAAATGGAAGAAAACTTCCTTTGGAAAATTTTAAAAAATTGAAGTTGGAAACACTATTCCCAAGAAGTTTTTAAAGAAGGAAGATCATACATCCTTGGGTAATAAACCTAAGATGACTAAGCCAAGTGCTAAATATAAAAGGATCAGTTCATCTATCATGGAAGAAGGAGAAAAACTTAGATTCATGCCAAGAAGCCTTGCTTGTATGTGAAAATAGAGGTAAGAAATAATATAATGGAAGATTTGTCCAAGGAGAATACAAATGAAGGTGGAAGGGGGTGGTGTGGGCTGGATGTGGCTAGAGCATGGCCAAATAATGGCATTACCACTACGTGACCATGGCGTGACCATGGAGTGACCGCGGAGTGACCTCGACGTGACCTCGGCGTGACCGCAGCATGACCGCGCCGTGACCGCGGGGGCAGCATCTTCCGACCAGGAGTGAAGGGAGCGGGAGGAGGCTGGAATGCTGGTGGAAGGGGGCTGGTTTCAGGTGCTGGGGGGATGGTGCATGCAGATTCGAAGGTGGAAGGGGGGGCTATTATGGGCTAGAATGTTGGTGAGAGCTGGCTGAAATGAAGGTGGATGGGGGGTGGTGTGGGTTGGATCTGGCTCGACCAGGGCCAAATCATAGCATTATCGCGGCATGACCAGAGTGTGACCGTGGCGTGACCGCGGCGTGACCGCGGCATGACCGCGGCGTGACCGCGGCATGACCGCGGGCGTGACCGCGGCATGACCACGACGTGTTGGCCCGGTCAAGTGACATCTGCAGGGAAGCATCTTCCGTCCTGGAGCGAAGGGAGCGGGAGGAGGCGGGGCAATTGAATTGCGAAAACCAAAAACATGCTAATATATGTTTTTATACAAAAATTTCCAGTCAAATTAAATAAACTAATCAAAAAAATACTAATATTACTAGAACTAAATCAAACATCATCAAGCCAATTTGAGTAAAGTGGAACCAAACTAAATGGTTTTGAAAAAGATAAAACTGAACCAAATTGAAAATAATGTAACCAAACTGACTCAAACCAATCAAAAATGACCTCAATAAAGCATAATTGAGCGTGCAAAAAATGAAACTAATGAAAAATACCTGATTGGATCTAAAATTAATTTGATTGAACTGAATAATACCAAATCGAACAAAATGACCCTGTTAAAATTGACATAAACCAAAAAAAATGAACCCAATAAAAAATAACTTAGAAAACCTAACCTGGCCCAAACTGAACCAAGGAGACGGGCCTTGTGATGAACATTTAGAAGGCCTCATGCCCATAGGTTGAGAGGATATCCTAGTCATGTGGTGCTTCACTGTCCTAAAAAAGATCCAAAACACACTGCAAAAAGATAGGGAACCCAAAAATCACAAAAACCCTAATTAAAATTGATCCAAAGAATAAACATGGAAGAATCCTTACCTGAATCCGATGTTGATCTCACTGCCTTCTATGGTGGTGGGTAGAATCGACCTCATCATAAGTAACCACCTGTAAGTAAATAATAGGAAAATGAGTGAGATATAACAACTTCTTATATATATGTGATCAATGTGTCAACTGTATATGATAAATGATACATAACTCCATAATCAAAAATGAAAAAAGAATATTCAGATTGATATGTAAATCCTAATACTGAATAACATGATCATTAATAAAGGATTTTTGTTCAAATAAAATCTAATTTCATTCAATACATACACAATAGAAGCGTTGGAGTAATACTATTCTATATTTGTTGAGTATTCCATAATGGAGTAGGTTGTGCCACTATCGATGGGAAACATTAAAGATATGAGGAGATAGTGATGCAGTTTGACACCCCTTGGGTTGTGTTGTATTTTTTGACAAAATGTGTGGACATTTCCCAAGATGATTTTTTGAAAATATGAGGATATTAATGGACCCCCCTAAAGTGAGTCTGAGTTAGACATGTTGACAATGAGATGTGGTGGACGAAGAGTGGTGATGAAGCTTGGCCATGTGAGGGTGTTCATATATTTAAAACTATAAATGTAGGTGTTTTCAAGTCCAGCATGTAAGCTTACAAAATATCAGGATGCTTCATGTAAGAAATGCTCTAAGTCATGGAAATTTCTCAACACCCATTCAGAATGATTTCTTTCTCTTGAAGGAAACATCAGATCCCATCAATAGGTAGATAATTCCTCCATGTTTCCCACTACCTCTAAAATATGGTATATATGAAATCTATGGGGACGAAAAACTAGGAAGATAACTCCGTATCTTGTGTCGTGGGGATGTAACTTCTATTTTAATGGTTCATTCCCAGAATCATCAATATTTTCCTCTGCATTTCAGAAATGAGATGATTCCTTGGGGAAATATAATTTATCGGCCTTATTACCGCATTTTTTGAATCTTTATCCCTCTGCAGCCCCCCTTCCACCCTGGACAAACTCCCCCCCCCCCACTCTTTTCAGAAAGACCCCCTCCCACAATGGACAGACCCCCCCCCCCCCAACTGCAGACCGCCCCTACTTAACATACCCCCCACCCTGCACCCCCTGGACATGTGTCCAGGCCCCACACTATAGACCGCCCCTACTAGACATACCCCCCCACCCTGCACCCCCTGGGCATGTGTCCAGGCCCCCCACTACAGACCGCCCCTACTAGACATACCCCCCCACCCTGCACCCCCTGGACATGTGTCCAAGCCCCTTGATATTTACTAGACACAAAAAAACAAGAAAACAAAACAAAACTCTACCACCTAGCATTTAAATTTCCAAAAACATGAACCCACTAATCATGATAGAACCATATCCAACCAATAAACTAATAGCTCAGTCATCATATTCTATAACTATTAATACAGATAACAGACCTGAAAACTAAAGGATTAATCATTCTTGAAACAAAATTCCCAAATATAATAAAACAATCAAACAAGGAAACTTCCATTTAAGAACCCCCTTGCTTCATGCACAACTTTTTCAAAATTTGTTCCACAATACTGCATTATGATGAGCCAAAAAGAGGAGGGAATGGTTTCTAATTACTATGACTATAACCATAAAAAAAGATAACCAAATTCCCTTGAAATGCAATGAGGCTTTGGTGAACACCCAGTTGTCAACTGGGAGACTACCAGTCTCCATTTTAATATCTTATACATATGGCTCTAAATATATTTTTGTGGAAGGGGACCCATACCAGCTTCATTGCAGCACATGGCTAGACACCGGCACTTCCATAAATAAGAATCCCAAGTTGTTTTGTTAGAAGATCCAAGTTCTGAGAATTCTCTTCCAGATAGACCCCCCACTCCATCCTGGACAGCCCCCACCCACCCCTCCCCCATTGCATCCCCCCCTAGACAGCCCCCCTCCCTGGACACCCCCCTGGACAGCTAAAATCCCACTCCTTCCGGACAGACCCCCCACTTCTTCCTGGATAGACCCCCCCCCCCTCATTTTCTGAATCTTTACCCCCTGCAAAGCCCCCCCCCCCATCCAATCCCCCCTGAACATCCTCCACTCTCAGTTTGCACAGATTTCCTCCGGAGTCTAAAGCCATTATCTGGACTCCATCCAGTGCTACATCTGAATCAAGAATTAGGCATTCATCATGGAACCAGATATTCATACGTCTATTGAATTTTGGTCTTATGGAGTCTTCAAGATAATCCAAGGGTCATTATTATGAAAGACCATGAACCTTCCCACAAGATAGGTCATTTAACATGAAACCAGGTTGATAATCCCCACCATAGTAGTATATTTATTGTTACCCCATAGCACTCACATCATTCTACCTACACCTCGACTAGTCCTACGCTGAACACAATGACTTAAAATGATTGTCAATTCACACTTGATTACCAAGATACTACCATGTATTGTATAAACCTAGATTACCCAGAACAAAACTTACTGCATTCAATGATTGACATGAGTTCTGAATTTTAGTAACCTAGGTGTGGGATATGAATTTTGACCTAGATTGTTTTTAACCCCTCATACATTATTCTACTTCAAGCCATAGTATTTGTAATAAATGAAAAACTCTCGTCAATCGCACAATGGTACCTAGATCTATCATTGATGTTGTCTTACACCATGGAGACATCTGCACACACACACTCCTTTGGGATACCAAGCGCTATCATATTCACATTGAACACGTCGGTTTCCAACTATATGGGTGACCCTAAACTAAATTACACAGTGACCTACTATCACCACCTCCTTGGAGATCATCCACATAAATAGAAATATTCTCAATGGTCATCTCACCACCTCACTCTATTGTTTCAATGGACCCCTCATGTAACCACAACATGTATTATCATTCACCAATTCATTCCCATCAACTCATGATTACACTACTCTTTAATATATCATCGTGATTCCCCCATGAGTCAAGGACCTCCAGGCCTGGACACACATTCCATCACATTTTCCCCATTCTTTCAGCCTTCAAAACACCACCAACTGTCTTAGATTCCTATATCTAATATTGATCTTTTTTTCTATCATATTGATCTTCCTCAACATAATCATAAGAATATTGTTCTTGCTCCTAATTCCATTTAATCATTAGATCTGCAATCACTTCCGGTGCCAACATAAATGGCCTTACCTCTTCCACAGATTTCTTTGTTTTTCCAGAAGATCTAGTAGCCCAAGGGAATCAATAAATTTGAATAATACTTACAATTAATTATTCTTTTCCCTTTACTGACTGGATAATTCCATGAATCACTGATGTATTTCATCCAATTCCTTAAGCCAAACCCAAATGGAACTATCGCATGATGATCCTACTCATAGTCTAAAAAAAATTCAGAATCTACTTATTTATCACTCTGATCTGGTTCTTCTTAGATATTTGAACCAACCTGCTTCATTTTTCACCTAGGAATGACTATTTTCCACCCTTAAGGATCGTTATCACCCTCGAAATTTTCATTCAAATCTTTGAAATGGTTGTGAATAAGGATTGAGTTAGGGGGGCTCACATCTTAGAAGACAACTACATTTCAGAATCACTGGTATCTGGACCATAAAATGTCTAAGGTTTCAGTTATGCCACATTTTTTCCCAAAAAAAGCTATAATAATACTAGAAACACCAACCTAGAGTGTTGAAATATGAACTGAATCTAATGGAATCGGACTACAGTAATTCAAAATTCTGAAAGTAGTGATCAGAACAACACCATCATCAAGATCCTTCCCTTTGAACCCATTTATAGAATTCGTGGATTCGGAATAGGTGAATATAGCAGTGGAAGAGCTTGGCTCTGCCTCTCCCATGACTTGCATATCCCACTTGGATCTTTCCAAGTCTTTCCTCAAACTACAAAGATATATGTGACCCTTAGTTCTAGTTGTAGTGACCTCACCCCCTCCCAGTGAGAATCATTTATTTTACTGCCTTTGATTTATGAGTTACCTATTGAGAGGCCTACATGATGTTAAAATTTCTCCCCATGCTGAAATTTGGATAGATCATGACTCATGTGTCTACATGATGAACAGAAGTCATCCCAAGATTCATAGCAGAACTGCTGCTTCCAATAAAGCTCCCCTTAAACATCAATGCAGATAACGTCCATCGGTACCTTTGATACATTGAGCTCAACACATATTTTAGGATAAACAAGGTGTAAGAAAGTTATGGTGTGATTATTAGTACATAAGAAGTGTCCAACATATTTACACACAATTTAAGAACGCCAAATTCGAAAATGGGGGATGGAGGATAGGAAACGGAAATCCAAATCACCATGGAGGGAAGATCCTGTTTTAGGTGGAACTTGAAAAACCAATAGAAAATAGAGAAGTTTAAGCTAGTGAAATCATGTGGAGCATTCAATCATGCAGAGATAAGGGCATCTTTAGTTGAAAAAATTTCCACAGATCCATAATCCCTATAATCACCCATTCAAGAAAACCATATGAATCCAAAAATAAATATATCAAAGGTTTCCATCGAGGGGAGACTCTTGTCGAAGTGAGCCACTAATGTGAGATTCTATAGAAAAGAAGCATTTAAAAATTCTAGGGGGAAACTACAGTCTTAATAATTTCATCATCTCATGACAGAATTTTAGGGCTAATTTAAATTTTGGGAAGATGGGCAAAAGGCTATGGTTGATAAAGGGGGATAATGGTCAGAACTATGAATCCAGAGTAGTCGGGATGAATCCTCCCCCCACCCACCCAAAGAGAGGGGGGACCAGAGGGGCATCCATACATCCTACAACATTATCGAAGGAATCCACATGATCGAAATAGGTATAGCCTTATAAGTAGACAAACATAAGAGTTCAGTCAAAATAATTTCATCAAAAACTCATATTAGTGCTTTCTCCTCAATAAGCCTAACATCTCAACCATTCCAAGTCTAATCACACAACCACCCATAAACTAGCATCTTATAGAACCCTGAGTGTATACTTGTACTCCATCAATCCAAGATCATATCATTTAGGATCATAATCATCTACGTCATCGAAATTCATACCCAAAAACAGTCAGGCCATGTATCCTACCAATCCTTCCCTTTGAAATCCAAACCTCAATACTGAAATGCCTAAGGTGATTTTCATCATGGAAGCCTAAAGAATCCCCATTCCTATACCACATACTCGATATTACCTATAATGCACCAATATCATAATTTAAATCATCTACCCATTATTTTGTCTCTAAAGGAACTAACAATCCCAAGCTAATGCCTCTATTAGATTACTATCATATACCATTTCTCATCTCAAGAATATTACCCGAATAAACAATATCTGGAGTCATATATCAAGGGAATTAGGCCCTCCCACCTAGCTTAATAACCACATCTCACATTGGTGAAAGCTCATAGAGAAACATCTATTTTTTCCCGTTTGAAATATCTTAACACAACTAATGTGCTAACCCCCACTCTAAATTTCTCAAATATACGCATATCATGAATTATATGCAAATCACTATCCTACTAGGGAACTGATCCTAAACTAAGGTTATACTATCATCCCCAATCCTCACCTCATCCCAATTTTCAATATCTTCCAAGATATCTCAATAAATATTGAAACTATAGGCTTCTTCCCATCCTGAACCTATGATTAGTGAATTATTCTCAGGTTCCCAAGCATCATGGCCACCCAAGAAGTGTTTGAGATCAAGAAAGTAGAGAAATACCAACAGGGTACTATGCATAAACAGAAAATATAGTTTATGGGTAGATGATATGCTCAGTTGAATAAATAAATAAACCGCGGAAGCATAAATAAATACCCATCATTGATCCTTGGGCTATAACATGACACTCAGTATTGGTTATACCTGCTTTGGGTAGTGTCAGAGTTTTTTTAGCATGTCACATGATCATTCCCACTAGTACGGAGCCCAATAGAAATGTATTATAAGGTGAAAGCATCAATTTCATGGAGGTAATTCTATTAAATCTAATTGTATCAAGCCCATGCCTAATTCCAAGGAGTGTGTTCTAGGAAATCTTATAGTATCGAGCATATAACAAATTCCTAGGGGGATAGGCATAGGAAATCCAGTAGTATCATCAATACAATCGATTCCTTGGGGGACTACCCTTGGTAATCATATTGACCCAAAGATGGAATCCCAATATCCTGGGAATTATATATAAACCAAAATATTGAATATATGGGGATTTTCCAATGCATTCATAGTGTATCCGGATCAACATCCAGATCCTAGGAGCACATCCCAAGCATCATATTTTGACCATACAGTTGAATCCTAGGTAAACTCTTGGGTATTCCACTTAAATCCTTGAGGGTAGTGCGTCCCTCCCATAATATCTCATATAAAACATTATATACAAGTTTTCAATCTTCTCAAACCCATCTCAAAAAACAAGGGTTTCACTCTCAAGCACATGACCTATTATCATCTCTAATGCCATATCATCATCGCTAATGCCATATCTGGCTCACACACAATTGATTTGGGTTTGAAAGTGACACCTAAAATCATCTATAATCCTTATTTCATGCACCCTCACAAGGTTCAAAATCAATGAGGCATCCTCATGGGTTCCCTAGGTTACATTATAGCATGAACACCCTATGTGGATTCCTTTATCAAATTCACATATATCACGTAAACACCCACCACTAGGAATCACGTCCCTTGAAATTTTCATAAACATCTCATGACCTCACTATACTCATAAGAAAATCCTCACTTGCAAAGATCTAAAGAGATGGAAACCTTCATATATCACTTTCCAAGTCACACTATGTCGGTCCTCTCACCAAACCTATCATCAATTTAACTAAATTATACCCACCAAGGTATCTAAACCTCATTAGGGGAGGAACACCTTCCCGCACTCATCTCTACTAGCATGAAGGTTTTAAGGCATATTGAGGATCATTCATGGCCTACTAGGTATAATAACTATATCTCATCACATCCATCCACTTGAAGGTCACCAAGGAACCTAGACTAAGCCCCACTGCGCTTATATAATTCACTTCATTTTATATACACCCTATATGGGGTTCATGTTTCTCAAGGCATAAAATTATACTTATACTCTTAGACATCTTCGGTCGAGATATATAGTCAGTTCACAATGGACCATCATGGACCTTGGTACTTTCCACATTTAATTTAAATGAATTCCATTATAATTAATCTAATTAATTAATTTATAAAGGTTAATCTCTTGAGGTGGTGAAACTGCACACATCACATTTCACATAAATCCTGTATAAACCAAAGGGTTATGCCCAAGAAACCACTGACCTTAATTGAAGTTATTTCCTTTAAAGAAGCATGACCACCTTCTAAGCTTGTATAAGATCTAGCATCAACTAAAGATCCTAACCTGGCCCCGAAATTACAAATAATCAATTATAACATTTTATAATTAATTGTCTTATCCAATTAAATTAGTTATACTGATTATAATTAATTTCATAATTTAAAGCAAAAAGACATAAATGCTTAATCAATCACTAGACTGCCTCAATGCATCAAAACCATGAACAAACACACATGGAGGTTCTATGGAATACACCCGATACTGTCATGGGAAAATCGAAAAAAATGGTATCTATTTAATAGGTGATTTTAGTTAATTTAGCTGAAGACTATAAATAAAATCATCAAGTGATGTAACTTTTATGACACCGTGTGAAATAACATACAGACTTTATCTCAAGACATCCTTTATCTACACCAGGAAAAATCCCCATAATGTGGGACAATTTCCACCATCCATTGGTGGAAATTTCCAATAAACCCCAAAATAAATCTTCTAAAATTATATACTATGGATGGAAACCAAAAAAAAAGGAAAGGGATGGAATAACTCACTCAAAATCATCATTGAATAATCCAGAAATCGATCCCCTATCAAGGTGGATCAAAGGAGGGACAGTGAGGTAGAACCATCAAGAACTGGCCTTCTCCTAATATCAAAAACCCTTTAAACCCAAATCACCCTGATTTCAAATAAACAGGACTACCCCCATGGAAAAAAGAAAATTCGGCTCCATTCATGGAATGAACAGGGGGTTCATGGAATGATTTACCTTTCACCTGAGTAGCTTTCGTGAAGGAGTAACTGCAGCAATCTTCGTAGAAAGTGTTGGTTCTGGCTTGTGCAGATCCCACTCATGGAAGGTCTTAGTTCGGCCGATTCACTGATTGGAGGAGGAACACACAATGAAGGGGGTTGAGGAGAATATGAACATGTGAAGAAGGGGATGGGAGGGATCACATGAGGGAGGGCTGAACCGAGTGGAGAATCCAACGAGGATTGGCCAAGGGAGAATTCACTAGTTGGAGACAAGGGAGAAAGGTTTCGCGAGTGGGAGATGAGTCCCGACGAGGGAGAGATGCGGGTGGGAGATGAGTCCCGGTGCCGAAGAGATGCAGGTGGGAGATGAGACATGATAAAGTTAAACTAATTGAATAACTATTTCGATGGACTTAGTTTATCCGTAGGTTTAACTATTCTAATGCCATGGTTTTCAAATAACCGTGGTTATATTTTAATCTATTGCCACTGACCAATTAAACCGTGGTTACATGTCAGTTGTTATAGATCATTTTTCTAGTTGTGATATATTTATTTTTATTTTTATCATTATGTTTTGTTTATATATACATAAAGAAAAGAAAAAAAAATAAAAAAAAACTCAGAAAAAATTATCCGCTATTTAAAATCCAGCAGTAATGTCATTACAACTATCTAGATGTTGACAGAAGATCTCACCCATGGATCCCTTTTATAAGAGGGCCTACCCTAGATATCATTCTGCATTTCCATTGTGGGATTCTGGATCTCTCTTTCCTATGCAGAACATTTTTCATTTCTGATGTGGGATCATGTTTCAAGTACATGACATTGAAATACTATAAAATATAAACTATACAACCAATATAAATGAATCTTCAAACATGGATTAAAAATATAAAAAATAGTTGAAAAAAATTCATAAAAAATGATAATAAAAAATAATTTATAAGGCTTCAAAACCACCTAATTAAAATAGAAAATTTTTTCATGTAAATTTGGAAGCCTATAAAATATTAACTACATGACCAATATAAATTAAACATAATACATGGATTAAATAAATAAAAAATAGTTGAAAATAAAAATAATTTCATAAAAAAATGTTGATGGAAAATAATTTATATGTTTTCAAAGACACCTACATGAAGCTTAAAAATATTTCAATCACTTGACTTGGAAAACTAATAAAATATAAAATATAAGACCGATATAATTTAATGTTAAAATATGGATTAAACATTTAATTAATAGCTAAAATCAAAAAGAATTTATTAACTAATAGATTATTATATAATTAATTATTAATAATAATAATTAAATAATTAAATAGTTATGATATATTTAATCCATTTTTTAACTTTAAATTATATCATTCTTGTAGTTTATATTTTATAGGCTTTCAAAGTCACCTGTTTGAAACATTTTTAAGTTTCATTTATGTGTCTTTGAAAACATATAAATAATTCTACATCAATTTTTTTTACAAAATTATTTCTATTGTCAACTATTTGTTATATGTTTAACCCATGTATTATGTTACTTTTATATTGGTCTTGTAGTTTATATTTTATAGGCTTTCAAATTCACATACTTGAATCATTTATAAGTTTCAAGTAGGTGGGTTTGTAAGATTATAAATTATTTTTTATCATCATTTTTTATGAAATTCAACTTTTTTTCAACTATTTTTTATATGTTTAATATATGTCTTATGTCTCATTTATATTGGTATTAAATTTTATATTTTATAGTCTTTCCAAGTCACGTAATTGAAATAGAATCCCAAATTGGAAATGCAGAATGTTCTGTGTAGGAAAGGGAGAACCAGAATCCCACATCGGAAAAGCTGAATGATTTCTAGGGTAATCCCCTTTATAAAAGGGAGCCCTAGGACATGGCATCTATCAGAATCCAGACTGTTGGAATGGCAGTACTGCTGGATTTTAAATAGTGGATAAATTCTACTATTTTTTTATTTTTGTTTTTGTTTTGTTTTGTTTATATATATATATATAAACAAAAAATATAAAAAAATTATTTTTTTTCTTTTAGGGGAAATACGGCATCCACGATATCGCCTTTGAGGCGCTGTTTTAAAAAAATTACACCTAATCATTATTTATTTTTTTTAAATGTATTAAAAACTCAGGAAGATGATGAAGATGCAGTGATTGAGAAATTTTGAAAACCAAGAAGTGTGTGCCACATGTTCCCCAACAAGCGAGCCATTTTAACAATCCCTAGAAAATTATATTTAATGTTAATAGTTAGATAAGGGAATATGTGTGATTATTAATTGTATAAATCTAATTATAGTAACATTATTATGTCATCTTCATAGGTGTATATGTTTTTTTTCATAATTATATTCCCTCCATAGAATTATCTCCAATACATCAGGAGAAAATCTAAAAGAATATCTGAATAATAAGAGTTGAAAATCATCTTCCTCAGTCTCGAGATCTAGAGAACTGTAATTGTTGAAGACCTAAGGTATTATTCTTATGGTCAGTAAGGAATGACGCACGATGTCATCACCCATCCCCTAGGGCCTGTACTGTGACTACTCCAATCCCACATTCCATAGGCCAGAGGCTGGCGACTAGCACCAAAGGTGTAAATCCCTATACTTAGAAGGCATTGCCTTTAAAACTTGAAAATGCACACAATAGAGTATGAGCTGGAAGAAAATCACTAAAAACAATATACAAAGAGAGCTAAAAGTGGAGGGGCTGGAATACAATCCCAATAAAAAATACAAGTACAACTGAAAACAAATACAACGGAAAAGGAAAAAACAACTGAAAGTTGAAGTGCGACTCCTTGATCATCCACCACAGATCCTACCAGAAGGGTAGGTACAGATAGCCTCCTCAGCACTCCACATCTGTCAGTCTCCTCTGCGTACCGACACGTCATATGGTCCACCTCCAGGTACCGTCCAGTCCTGGTACTCTCAGCCTCAGTCAGTGTTGTTTGTCATCTGTAACCAACACAACGTGGTGAGGGCATAGCCCGTGCAGGGGTGAGTATAACGATACTCAGTAGGTACCCTGAGACCCTGAAGGTATCACAAAATCCAACAAGGGTAAACCATAAAGTATTAAATCAATAGATAACCCCACTTAGGAATATTCCCATACATATACCTAAGTTATCAAGTAATCCATCTCAATCATGAGGTAAATACAAAAAAGTTACTAACTCAACTCAACTAGGATTTTATTCTAGGGATAATATCAATCTGAACCCTTGACTACTAGAGAACTCTTCCATTATTGAGTACAGTGGGCCTATCGTGTCACACAGAGGAGCTTCCCACTAACCTTGGACTACTGAGGTACTCCTCTTGTTGAGTACCGTGGGTCTGCCGCGTCACACAGAGGCGATAAACACTGTGGATCTGCCGCGTCACATATAGTCCCTCCCCCTCATAGCCTCCAAAGGTAATCCTCCTCTCGAGTACCATGGGACTTCTGCGTCACCAAGGTGCTCCCAAATATGGGTCTACCATGAAACCAAGGTGCTCCCCACAAGGCCAGTTGAGTCACTACGAGTCAAACGGTCAGCAGTCATCAGGTCTCAGCCAAATACTAGGTTCCCGCACAATTGCTCGCTTCTCTCCGAAAGATCTTCTCCACAAGCTACTGCTCGATTATCCAACTACCATGAATTCCCACGAATAAGTGTATCAAAGGTCCCCCCATGTCATAGACATCTCAATGCAACAGAAAACACATCAATCAGACGCCCGGTCTGTGAGTTATTAGCCTTTTTAGTCCCGGGGGCCCGGTTGGATTCATGTACGATCCAACATAACCATATCTCAACTTTACCATGAACTCTAGTGGGGTATACTCAAAGGGACCATCGATATCCAAGAAAACTAGCACCACTGATGGTTCTTCAAATGATCTTCCAGTCCCAAAGATATGGCCAAAGAAAGTAAAGGGTCAACAGTAGACCCGGGTCCGGTCTGACCTAGTCTGACCAACCCGTTCCTTCCTAGTCTGTGCCGAACCTCTCTAGGTCGACCCGGTCAGACCTGTTCGGTATGCCCTGACCCATTGGATGGGCCAACCTATTAGGTTTGGCCCAGTCCGCTGGGCCCAGCCAAGCAGACCGCATGGGCAGTTCAGCGCAAGATCGGGGCTGGTTCGGCTCGGAGCGTCGTGCGGGTACGGCCCTCTCTACTCAACCTAGAGGTCACGACCATGCTAGTTCAGAAAGGGTTCCGTGAGGGGGGCATCGGGCTAGTTCGGGAGGCCAGGTTGCTAGGAGGCGGCCGGTTAGGGGGCTCGGCGGGCGGCCGGGTAGGGCGTGGATGAGACGACAGGCGGCTAGGAGGCCTGGAGGCTGGGCCGACGGGGTTTGGGCCGACATAGTTTGGCATCGCTCAGGCCAGCACGGGCCGGTGGGGTTCATCCAGGGTGCGCGGGAGGCCGCCGGTGGTGCTCTCGGGCGCGTGGGAGGACGACAGTGGTTCGGCACATGAAGCGTGCCCGGTCAGGGAACCGGAACGCAGCGGGGGAAGCGTGGTTCACGGAGGCTGCGGGAAGCGCGGCCTTTGCCTATTCCTTCATCGCCTTCAACGACGCTTCATCACCATGATGAGAAACAACACAAACAAGAACAGCGGAGGGTTCGGGCCGTGTTTGTTTGGCCTGCACCCTCCGTGTTTAGGGTGGTAACACTTGGCTTATCAAAGAGTAAGAATGATGAACAATATTTGTTTTACAACCACACAACGATAACTTTCCAATCCGATGAAGAGAAAAGGAAAAGGAAAGTTACAAAAAGTAAACCCCCTACCTTTTATTGTCGGTCATCGATGTTGAAGTCATGGGAAGAAGACGAAGGAGTTCATCATTCGTCGTGTCCTCCACACACTCCCAATCCAGAGCTGCGTCGGCTCACTGACAACGATGAGGAGGGTGGATCATTTGAATATGCCCCACGTCGATAGGATTTGAGGGAGGAAGTCGAAGAAGGTTAGCGTTCTTCGTCGGTGGAGCGTTCTTCTTTGGTGGAGCGTTCTTTATTGGAAAAACTTTTCTCCCAAGCTATTCTCTTCCCAAGCTCCACCAAATGAGAAATGCCAAGCAAAATAATAATAGATTGACTTTTTCTATTATTTAGATACTGACACAAAAAAAAATTACTGAATTAATAACTTGGCTCCCCTAATAAATTAGTGAGTATTGGCATAAATTAATTTGGGGAGTTGGCACCAATTAATTAAAGAGGGGGTCAAGAGGCTCTCCCTCATTAATGAGGGATAGATGAGAGGTTTTAGTCTCCTCCATCAATCGGGGGGTTTAGCCCCGTGTGGTCCCCACATCATAACCTCTCGTGGGAGGTTGGGTTTGGGTGGGCCCACCACTATAACCTCTCATGGGTGGTTCATGTGTGGTGCTCCCACCTCCAACTTCCATGAGGATATTTTAACCGTCAAATAAAAATAAAGCTACACACTTTATTTTTATTTAATTCAATCTCTAAAAACCCCAAAAAATATCTTTTAAACTCGACTCACTACCATCGAAGTGAAAGTCTTCTTAAGAGAATACCGGCGCTGCGAGTTCAATGCTTCCCTCAGATTTGAATTCTGAGAACCAATTCAAATGTTATAAATAACCACTCCAACGTTTATTGAATGTACCTGAACAAAACTTCAGAAATAGATTCCGGGCACACCGGGCCTTGGAATCAGGCGCCGTTAATTTTCACAGACTTGTAAAATTTATATGTATTTATGAAAAAAAACTCCATGGAATTTCCAGGTCTCTACATCCTCCCCAACTCTAGGATTTATGTCACCGTAATCTACAACTCGAACTAAGGGAACAAGTGGTGGTACTGAGCACACATCTGAGCCTCCCGCTCCCATGTTCTCTCTCGGAGATTCCCGTGCTGCCAGTGAACGTACAATAGAGTTATCGACAATCCACGAAGGACCCACTCTTGTCGATCCCAAATCTCCACTGGATCCTCCTTAAAATTCACCCTATCATTGATGTTTAGCTATCCATGGTCGATTATGTGAGAAGGGTCTTGCACATATCTCCTCAACTGGGATACGTGGAAGATGTCATGCACCCGGTGAAACTGAGGTGGAAGAGCTAAGTGGTATTCCACCTTGCCAACACTACTAAGGGCTTGAAAAGGTCTGATGAAACGCGGGGATAACTTTCTGCCTCGTCCAAATCTCTGTAGACCTTGTCAAGGTGTGACCCATTGGAAGACGTGGTCACCATCCCTGAACTCTAGAGGTCTCCATCTCCTGTTAGTGTACGACTTTTTCCTACTATGTGCAGTCTTCATCCATTCCTGGATGATTTGAACTAATCCGTGGTAGCTCATACCATCATTGGTCCCACTAGTGCTAACTCCACAGGGCCAGTCCAGCACAAGGGTGATATGAAAGGTCGCCCATATAACGCCTCAAAAAGTGTCATCCCAATGGTGGAGTGATAGCTTTTTTTGTAAGAAAACTCCACCAAAGGTAAGTGATCCTCCCAGCTGTGACCGAAGTTGAGGACACAAGAACGTAGCATATCCTAGAGGGTCAGTATGGTCCGCTCAGTCTGGCCATCCGTATGATGATGGAAGGCGGTGCTAAGATGAATCTACATCCCGAAATCCTCATGCAACCCCTTCTATAGATGGGAAGTAAACCGTGCATCACGATCAGAGATAATAGATGATGGTACTCCATGTATCCGCACAATCTCCGGCACATAGAGGCATCCTAAGCTCTCTACTGAACCCTGCTCTCTGATCGGTAGGAAGTGGGCTGACTTGGTGAGTCGGTCGACGATCACCCAAATCGAGCCGTGACCCCTGGATATACGTGGAAGTCCTGTCATGAATTCCATGGATATCCCATCCCACTTCCACTCTGGGACCTCTAAAGGATACACCAAGCCTAATGGTACATGGTTCTCTTCCTTCACTTGATAACAAGTCGGTCATTGAGAGACAAACTCTACTACTGCCTTCTTCATACCTGGCCACGAGTGCTGTCGTTGAAGGTCTTGGTACATCTTCGCCACTCCTGGATGTACCGCTAAAGGGGATGTGTAGAACTCTCTCAACACATCCTCATGAAGTGACACTGGTACCATAGTACATCCTCAGAAAAGGATTAAGTTCTCCCAACCTTCAAAAATCCATAAGGTGTCTTCCCTGTAGAGATCTGAGAACGTCGTGTCTCGCAGTCAACATCTCCACGATGTACCTCCCTGGTGCACTGAAAAGTGGGGGAGTGACTATAAGAGACTATAGAAAGGCTACTCCACCTCTATCCACAAAGGATATCTATAAGGCAGCCATCTACTCTATTGCCTCGCCTAGTAGTTGTATACCAGATCTCTTGTTGAGTGCATCTGCTACAACATTCCCCTTTCCAAGAGTATAGACTATCTCGAAGTCATAGTATTGGAGGAACTCAATCCAACATCACTGTCTCAGATTCAGGTCCTTATTGGAGAGGATATACCTGAGACTCTTGTGATTAGAGTACATGGTAAAACATTCAACCATCAGATAGTGTCACCACATCTTCATGGCGAGGACCAAAACTGCTAACTCCAGGTCATTGGTAGCATAGTTCTGCTCGTGTTGTCTCAGCTATCGAGAACCATATGTGATCACTACTCACTCCTGCATCAGGACACACTCAATTTCGGTCCCTGATGTGTCACAGTATACTTCGTACCCTATGCCTTCCTCTGGAAGACTCAAGATGGGGGCACTAGTTAGCCTCTTCCTCATCTTTTGAAAGCTCTACTGGCATCTCTCCAACCACACGAAGGGTTTCCCATTATTCGTTAAGGCTGATAGTGGTGTTGAAACTCTGGAGAAGTCTGGAACGGACCTCTGGTAGTAACCAGCCAAACCCAAGAAACTTTGTACCTTCGTCACACACCTCAGTGGCTCCCAAGAATGTACCACCTCAATCTTAGCTGGATCCACTACAACTCCAGCCTTTGAGATGATGTGTCCCAAGAAGTGAACCTCTCGGATCCAAAACTAGAACTTAGAGAGATTACCATAAATATGGTACTCTCGGAGTGTGTCCAGTACTACCTAAAAATGGTAGGCATGCTCCTCCTCAGTAGTTGAGTAGATCAGAATGTCATCAATGAAGACTATGACAAAGCGATCAAGGTATGGCAGGAAAATCCAATTCATGAGTCCCATAAACACTGCTAGAGATTTGGTTACGCTGAAAGGCATAAACAAGAACTCGTAGTGTTCGTACTGACATCTAAAGGCTTTCTTCTGCACATCCTTATCTCGAACTCTGAGCTGGTGAAAGCCTGATCTGAGGTCTATCTTCAAGAACCACTGTTATCCCTTCAACTGATCAAAGGGGTCATCAATCCTTAGGAGTGGGTACCTGTTCTTCACAGTCACCTGATTTAGGTGATGATAGTCAACACAATGTCTCAAGATCCCATATGCCTTCTTGGCGAACAGAATTAGGGCTTCCCAGAGAGAAACACTGGGTTGGATGAATCCTTTCCCCTACAAGTCCTCTAGTTGTACCTGCATCTCACGAAGCTCAATGGGAGCAATCCGATATGCTGGTGTAGATATCGGTGCCATCCCGGGATACATGTCAATATAAAAATCCACCATTATGTGAGGAGGTAGACCTAGAACATGATCACGGAAAATATCCACGTATTGGTCTACTACTACAGGATAGCTCAGACTCTCCACATCAACTGCTCCGAGGGTAAGGTAGGCTGACTGATTAGTGATTGACTGCACCCTCCTCCGTGTAAGTCTGTCCTATGCTACAAATGATACCTTCTTGCTGGTGAAGGTAAAATATGTCCAATCTGTGTATACACACCACACATTACACTTAATAAAGTGAATCTGAGCATGGAATGTAGATAACTAGTCCATACCCAAGATGATGTCGTAAGGTCTCGATGCCGCTACGAGGAGATCCCAGCCAAAGCTCTCACCTCATAGAGTATGCTCACACTGCCGAAACCAGTGCTTAATTGTTGAGTCTTCTCCCGTAAGAGTCTCTAGACGTTAGGATCAAGCCAATGGCTCCATTGGAATCTCCGCTCTCAGAACGAGGGCAGTGTCAATGAAAGAGTGACTGGAACCCGTGTCTATAAGAACTACAGATATGGTGGAGTAGACACATATCGTACCATGAATATTATATGGAGTGTCATGATCATAGGCCTCAGCTTCCTGGAGTTGAGCTCTCCCCTTTCCACCTGCTCCCTGCAGTCGAGGTGGACCTCCTTGTGGTGGTGGCGGTAACACCTCGAAACGTCGCCCACCGATAGCTGCACGACAGATCCCCTACCACATTCGCCTGATCCCTACAGACCACATCAATCAAATCATTGCCTCTGCATGGACGGTCCTTCGACCATCTGATGATCATCTGAATCGCGGGTTGTACAATCACGATCCATGTGACCATGCCCACTGCATGAGTAACATTTCCCGCTCCTGGAACGCGTGTCTCTTCCCCAGGTGCCCCGTACAACTGATCATGAGTCATGCGGTCATCCAACCGGGGGTATGGTCCTCTTGGACCTCTGAGACATCTGTCTACTACCAGCTGTAGAAGACTCGGTTGCATGTCGACTAGTGGTGGGTCCCGCCACTAGAGACTGCTTATCAAGGAAACTCTCCACTAAGAGGGCTCTCTCTAACACCCCATCCAGCGTAGGGATTCTAAGGGAGATCATCGAAGCCCCGATCTCTCGCCTGGGCCCCTGCTCGAAGGTCTGGGCCCTGAAGAATGGGTCCCGCACCATATCTTTGGAGTAGCATGAGAGATCGGTGAACCTTTCTATGTATTTTTCCACTATTATGTTGCCCTGCTGTATATGAAGTCGCTCTTGTATGCGCACTATGCGAAGAGTTTCTTGAACAAAATCTTCCTGAAATAGGCTCTCGAAGTCTACCCAGCGAAGCGTCATCTCGTCGTGAACCTAGAGCATCAAGCTCCACCATCTACCCGATGCTACCTATAGAAGGATAGAAACAAGAATCACCATGAAGTCAGCTGGTGTCCCTTCTAGTCTGAAGACTCTCACTACAACCTCCAGCCAAACCTCAACTACCTGCAAGTCCATATCTCCCCTGAACCTGGGTGGCCTCTGGTGCTGGAACTCGTGCAACGCGCTCAAGTGGCGTGCATTGTCTACTACTTGGGCTAGTGGCATCGGTGGCCCAACAGGGTGTGGTACCACTAGTTCCTCCATTGGAAAAGGGACCTCCACCGAGGCCTCATCATTCGGTGGGCTATCCGAACATACACCACTCAGGGATCTAGCTGGTCGTTAGCAGGGAGGCATCCTGAAAGAAGCAGATGCGACACGATCAAAAGATTATACCTGGTGAGCTAACCTGGTTGAGATGACTTATATAGAAATTTTGAAAATAGACACGCAATTAGTGTTTTCGTGCACTGAGTTAGAAATCAGACGCCAGGGTCTTTGTGTATGGATACATCGGTCGCCGCACCAACACTGGACTCCCTGAACTGAGAACCACACATAATACCCTTAACATTATTGCTTCACAGAAAAGAAATATCAGAATCCTACGATCTTCCGTAGAACCTCCCTCTGATACCAATTTGTCATGACCCATCCCCAAGGGCCCATACCCTGACTACTCTAAGCCCGCCTTCCATAGGCCAAGGGTTGGCGACTAGCAACCAAGGTGTAAATCCCTAAATTGGGAATACATTGCCTTTAAAACACGGAAACACACACAAAACAATATGAGATAGAAGAAATTCACTAAAACTCTATACAAAGAGTGCTAAAAGTAGAGGGGCCGGAATACTAGCGCAATAGGAAAATACAAGTACAACTGAAAACAAGTACAACTGAAAAGGAAAAAACTGTTGAAAGGTGAAGAGTATCTCCTGGATCGTCCACCACAGATCCAACTTGAAGGGTAGGTACAGATAGCCTCCTTAGGACTCCACTTATATCAGTCTCCTCCATGTACCGACACGTCGTATGGTCCACCTCCTGGTACCGTCCAATCCTGGTATTTTCAGCCTTAGTCGGTGTTGTCCATCATCTGCAACCAACGCAATGAGGTGCGGGAATTGCCTGTGCAAGGGTGAGTATAACGATACTCAAAAAGGACATCGAAACCCTCAAGGTCTCACAAAATCCAACAAGGATAAATCACAATGTATGAAATCAATAGATTAACCCACTTAGGTATATTCCTATACATATACCTAAGTTATCAAGTAATCCACCTCAATCATGAGGTAAATACAAAAAAGTTACCCACTCAGATCAACTAGGATTTTATTCTATGGATAGTATCAATCTGAACAATCAACTGCTGGAGAAATCCCCCTCTATCAAGTATAGTGGTCCTGTTGTATCACACAGAGGTGCTTCCAACTGACCTTGGACTGCTGAGATACCCCTCCTATTAAGTATCGTGGGTCTGTCGCATCACACAGAGGTGCTCCCACCATGGGTCTTCCGCGTCACACCGAGGCGCTCCCTCTCATAGCCAGATGAGGTACTTCTCTTATCGAGTACTGTGGGTCTATTGCATCACCAAGGCGTTCCCCACTGTGAGTCTTCCACGACACCAAGTCACTCCTCACTGGTCTAGTAGAGTCACTCTGAGTCAAATGGTCAGCAGTCGTCAGGTCTCATCCAGCTACTAGGTTCCCACACAATTTCTCTCTCATCTCTGGAATATCCACTCCACAAGCTACTAGTTGATGCTCTAACTGCCACGATGTCCCAAAAATATGTATCTCAATGGTCGTCCACTTCATATAGGTCTCAACGCAACAGACTGAGCGTCAATCAGACGCCCTGTCTGTGAGTTATTAGCCTTTTTAGTCCTGGGGGCCCAGTCGGATTCGTGTACGATCCAACATGAATATATCTCAACATTAAACTGAAATCCAGTGGGTTATACTCAACGGTACCATCACACTCCAAGAAAACCAGAACCAATTACGGTTTATCAAACGGTCGTCTGGTGCCCAAGATATGGCCAAAGAAAGTAAAGGGTCAGTAGTGGACCCAGGTCCGGTCCGACCCAGTCAGACCGAACCAGTCTAGGTCAACCCAGTCAGACCTATTGTGTCTTGCCTAAGCCATTATGAGGGACAACCTGTTAGGTTCGTCCTAGTCTACTGGGCCTATCCCAGCAAACCTCATGGGCGGTTCGGACCCGGCTCGGGGCCGGTTCGGCCTGGGGCACCGTGAGGGTTGGGCCCGGTGCTGCTCGGCCCGGATGGCTCGGCCGCGCCGGTTCGGAAAGGGAACTGTGAGGGGGGCCGCGGGCTGGTTCAGGAGGCTAGGAAACCAGGAGGTGGTCGAGCAAAGTGTGACCAGGCGGGCATGCAGCGGGAAGGGCGTCGAGCGGGCCGGCAGGCAATCGGTCATGGCGTGGTCGGGTAGGGCGCCAGGTGGGCCGGCGGGCGGCCGTGTAGGGTGCGGCCTATCCGGCAGGCGGCCGGGGGGCTGGGCGGCCGGGTCGGCTCGGCTCGGTGAAGTTCAGGCCGAAGCGGTCCGACAGGGTTCTACCGGGGCGCACAGGAGGCCAGCGGCGGTGCGTCCGGGCACGCAGGAGGTCGGCGGTGGTTCGGCCCACGGAGCCGGCTCGGTCGGGGCACCAGAACTCCACGGGGGCAGCGCGGTTCGCAGATGCTATGGGAAGCACTAAATTTTTCTATGCCTCTATTGCCTTTAACTCTGCTTCGTATCCATGGCGAGAAACAACACAAACAAGAACGGTGGAGGGGTCGGCGTATATTGGTTTGGACCACACCCTCCGCATTTAGAGTAGTAACACTTGGCTCATCAAAGAGTAAGAAAGATGAACTAAAATTATTTTACAACCATGCAACGATTCCTTTTCAAACATAAGAAGAGAAAAAGGAAAGAAATGTTACACAAAATAACCCCCCTACCATTGATTTTCGGTCTTCAACGTTGATGATGCAGGAAGAATATGAAGGAGTTCGTCGTTCATCGTGTCCGCAATGCACTCCAAATCCCGAGCTGCGTTGGCTCGTTGGCGACGATGCAGAGGGTAGGTCGGATTATGATGCCCCACATCGGTAGGATCTGAGGGAGGAAGTCAAAGAAGGTCAGCATTCTTCATCGGTGGAGCGTTTTTTATCGGAGGAGCGTTCTTCATTGGAAGAATTTTTCTCCCAAATTCATCTCTTCCAAAGCTCCACCAAATGGAAAATTCCATGAAAAATAATAATAGATTGAGTTTTTCTATTATTTAGTAGCTGACACACAAAAATTGGTGAATTAATAACTTGGCTCCCCTAATTAATTCATGAGTGTTGGAAAAAATTAATTAGGGGAGTTGGCACCAATTAATTAAAGGGGTGGTCAAGAGGCTCTCCCTCATTAATGAGGGAGAGTTGAGAGGTTTTACTGTCCTCCATCAATAGGGGATTTAGCCCCGTGTGGTCCCCCTATCATAACCTCTCACGAGAGGTTAGGTTCGGGTGGGCCCCACCACCATAACCTCTCATGGGAGGTTAAGGTGTGGTGGTCCCACCTCACACATCCATGAGGAGATTTTAACCAACAAATAAAAATAAATCCACACACTTTATTTTTATTTAATTCAATATTTAAAATCCCCAAAAAATATCTTTTAAACTCGACCCACTGTCGTCGAAGTTGAAGTCTTCTTAAGCAAATATTGGCGTTGCGAGTTCAACAGTGCCCTTAGATTTCAATTCTGAGAAAATATTCAAATGTTATAAAAACTCACTCATACGTTTACCTAATGTACCTGACCAAAACATCAGAAATTGATTCTGGGCACACCAGGTCTTGGAATCATGCACCGTCAATTTTCGTGAACACGTAAAATTCCCATGTATTTAATTAAAAAACTTCCACAGAATTTCCAGGTCTTTACACATGAAATTTGGATTATCAGTACTAGAATCCAAAGTTATGAATTTGATGTTTTGATGTTCATAGATAATGTGTTGATATAACTAGATGAATTTTACTTTTGAGTCTTCCTTAGAATGTAAGTAAGATAAGAGGGTTAACTAAATTCATCAACAATGAAGTAATTATCATACTGAGATAATTCACATTTAAAATATAATTATAAATTATATATGATAATTTCATCTATTTAAATGTTATGGTATTACATTCTTCTTGTTATAAGGATTTGATCCTAGTAAAATAATAAAAAAAAGATCATTGGACATGGGCCCTACTAATTTCTCTATACCCCGAATCATTCATGCATGGGATGAAGAGTGTTGAACTTCCATTTGGTTGTGATAATATTCTTCCCAATATTTATATTTACAAAAAAATTCTATAGATGGTAGTGAATTTTATTCTTGTTTTTGAATTATTTTTCCCATGATCATTGGTAACATTTCTATCATTTCACTTCAATTTGATAAACATGGTCATCCAATGTTTTTGAAGTGTTTAAATGGAAAAAAAATATTGATATTTATTCTGTGATGCAATATATTTCCTCATGTTGTGATTCTTACTAGTTTTTTATCTCAATGCCTTTTTTCCCTTGTAGCCCAATTATCGTCACAAAAGCATAGGAACCTCAAAATAGGAAATAGTTTACAATATTATCCACGACACACCATGGAATAACATATATTCTCAATGAGTGATCTTATTTACATTTTTTTTACATGTGATGTTCTTTAGAATGATTCATGGTGTGACTTCATCTTCAATGGTGGAAGGTTTAATAGTTATTTAAAAAAATGATAAGGCAAATTATGATAGCTCAACCGAAATTGTTCTTGATTAATTTTTTTTTGAATCCCCTCTACTAATTTCAAAAAAAAACTTGCGCATCAATTTAGTAAAAATTCATGCAATTATAAAAATAGACAAAATTCCTTATTCTAGAAAAAAAATCCAAAAAAAAAATTATGCAATTAATATAAAATAATTACATATGATTTAGAGGTAATGGTTAAAACATTATATATCTAAGTAAAAATCTTGGGAATATATGTGGTGTTAGCGCAAAATACTATATATGATCTGAAAATTTTATTCAAATACCAACTTATCAAAATTTATTATATTATACTTCACAAAATATAACCTTTTTAAAAAAAATATGACTATCTCTTATCTTGAATCCAAAAAGACAAATATCATACGTAACATTCAAAGATGTTAAGTATCACAAGTAGATACATGAATTACCCATTTTCATTATACTATAAAATACATTATGTACCAACACCCCATCATACACAACTCAAGACACAACCAAAGTTCTCTAATGATACTTAACAATTACCCCGTTACCTAAAAAACAACAAATATATAAATTAAATTTTTGAATTTGTTCTAATAATTTTTAAAATGAATAAATATAGTTAGAAATAAGAAATTAATCCATTTTCATTATAAAATAAAATGTATTCTCATAAAATAAAACTGATGAAATCTACCTGAGAAAGATAAAATGGTGTGGATTGAATCATTAAAATTAAAATTAAAATTAATGAAAAAATGGTCCTTTTCAATGGACAATTCAGAATTTGTTTCTCTTTGCAACATGTTTGGATATATATATATATTCATTACAATAAGAATGATTATATCACAAAAACATTGGTTGTGAATTGGTTTAATGATGTGTGGAATTTAGAAAAGGACAATATAGTGGTGGTTATGGTTTATGGGGGGCCTTCATTAGCTAATTTTAGTGGTGTAAATTTTATGTACTCTTTATAACATTATGATATGTAGATAATATTTTTGGATCGATATAAGATTGCTATTTAAGATGAAAACATACTTGATAGTGTTATTTTTTTTGTTTATCTTTTATATTATAAAATTCATTAAATGATATTATAACATGAGCATAGTTTTATAATTGAGTGGAAATATATTGACTAGTTTATACTCACCCATATCTTATTATACCTATTTTATAAATATTTATAAATTTATAGGTGGTGGTGTAGAGAAATATTTTCCTGATAGTTGATGGACAACTAGAATAGATTCTTAGTTTAACTAGAACATTGGTTTCATATATTTACATATTTATAGTTTTTTGGGTTATTTTATTATATTTTTTACATGTGTTTTTATATACCTTTATGGATGTGTAACAATATTTATTGACATGCATGAAATTTATTTTAATGTGTCTAAAATTTATGATATTTTCCCTCATTGGATTATCAATTAATTCTTGATCATGGTTATTAATGGAAATTCTTCCCATGCATGTTTATTTTATACATTTATTTTTTAATATTATCCTATGGATTATTAGAGGTTGAATTAGGGTGTTTACTATGATATTTATATTAATCATGGATAGATTCTAAATAGGGTTAGGTTATAAAACTTGAGTTATGTTTCACATCCAAGAACCCTATATTCTCCATTTATATTATAACATTTTCCAATGATTGAAAACAACTATGATTTAAAGTAAATCCAAAAATATTAAAACCATTATTTATAATATATGGAAGAGTATAGGTATAAAATTATAAAGGGTAACATATAGAGTACCTTATTTTTGATAGTTAATTGGGATTTATATATAGTATAAAACCTCATGTACTACAATGACATTATTTATGTGTATCCTTGGGATATACACTAGTGAATCATTAAACAAAATAAATCAAATACATATTTAATGACAATGGATAATATTTTGGAATGAAATAAAATATCACATGATAAGATATGGATTTTAATGATTTATAAAATTTGTGTATATGACATACAATGATTTTTTGGGAATGTGATGTATGGTATTAAATCATATGATATAAGACTTCATATCTCCACTATCATGAAACATTTACAACTTTTTTCATGAGCTATGGTAATTATGGTTGTTTTATAATTTGATAATATGTTTAAATGGATTTATAAATTTTTTTACACATATTTTTTCTATCAAATGTATGGAAAATGTATCTATTCATAAATATAGTGAATAATGAATATAAATGTCACATATTATGATAAATATAGAAATATTTCAGAAACATCTATCACATGGAACCCATATCATTATATGATTAAAATATTTCTAAGATATAAATAGATATAAATAAGGGATTTTACATATTAATTATTAACAAATATATATAACAAATCTATTTTAATTTATTCTTATACATTAAATATTGATGTTTTAACATTTCATTGGATATGAGAATTCTTATGTATGAGGTACGTGATTTAAGCATCTTACAGATTTCCTATATAAGAAAAATACATTCTATTTTCTTCTGAGGGATATTTATCATATAATTTGAAGATAAACTTTTTCCCAATATATAAAATGAGAAGTTCTTATTTTGTTTAAATTTATTATAAACCACCCCTATATATATATCTACATTTGAGTTTTGTATTTCTTATATTAATTATGGCTTGTTATAAGTCGTAAAATCTTGTTAGTGGTACTAAATCTAAACTTGTCCATGTTTAGAAAAATATTTAATTATAGATAAAATAATGAAAATATAATGAACATTAAATATTACAAGTAGAAATATAATAAGATCACTGGTTATGAGATGATTTAGCCTAATTTATATTATGGATCAAAAAAATTAATATGAGATTTTATATTGTTTAATTGTATATATCTAGGTTATCTATCTCAAAAAATTTACATTATATTTTTGTAACATTGTGATGATAACTCAATACATTATATATTAATGATTGGATATTTTTTAATATTCATGATATGACTACCTCAGATTAAAATATGTCCAATGGAATGTGATGAATATGATTCATTAACAGTGACGTTCTTTGTCATCAATAGAGTTATGGGGATATTGTTACATATTATATTGAATAAATTGTGGTCAATGATATAGGATATCACTATACTTTAAGGCCAATATAAAAAAAAAAAAAAGTTAGTGTGATATAGTATGAAATAAAAATGACTTTTATTAAAATATGGATATTTATGTAGTCAAATATTTCACATATATCATATATTGTTATTAGATATTTATGTTGAAAAAATCATTCATGGATTTTTCTAGTAAATAATTTTAATTCCATTCTTCTAGTTACATAACATTTAGGGTTAACCATCCAAGTGAATCCTAAACCTCACAATGGGATATAATTTTCTAAATTATAGTGATAGCCACATATTTCATTAATTATAAGGGATAATATATATACACCTACGTTTATGTTATCTCTTACTAAATGATCAAGGAATTAAATATTTTTTCACTTTACAAAAAATCATTAACCTTAGTATTTTATGGGGTTTTAGAATTGTATCACATGTGAATTATTTTACATTAGATGTATATTTTATCTTTGGATTTCGATATATTTATATATTCTTTTAAATGATTTAATGTATATTTATTCATTTAATTACCAAAAATAACATTTTTGTCAAGTTAATATATTATTCATTACATATCCAATTATATTATTTATGTATGTACCATAGATAAATTTTAAAGGAATAAAATTATATTAGAGATCATAAATGAAATGAAACACTATGCTTAGAAAATAATGTAAATCCTTTAGAATTTATAATATATTTATTTTTAAATAAATTTAATCTCAAAAATGATTTACTGTACACATAGCCCCAATATTTTTTATTTTTGGTACTGTATTCAACAATGAAACACCAAGCTTAAACGACCCATAATATATATTACTGTCAAAACCTAGCCGTTAAATTGGTGGGAATGAATATTATAAACTAATTTATAAATTATATATATATATTCACACACACATATATATATCCATCTAAATATAAATTATTGATAATGTTCTAGTAAATTAGTAATCAATTTTTAGTAATGTGGTTTTATTCTTCAAAAATATGTTTTCTTCAAAGATTAATTTTTATTTATTTTCATGAAAACATATTATAATAATTTTTTTGAACTTTTAGATAATATATTTGATAAATATAACTTCATTTTTATAATTTTAAAATAAATATTTATTTATTGTGAAATTCTAGATTTTTTTTAATATGTTTTAATAGATATTGATAAGTTCTGTTATTTATTCAAATGCCAATTATTTTCAGTAAATTAAGAAATTTAAAATTACAATTAAGTTTTGAATATAATTTCATGATCCAAAAGTATTATTTAGTTATATTTAACAAACTCAATTTCTTTTTAATCAAAATTATATTGGATTTTAGTATAAGATTTTTTTTTGGTTTTAAAAACGGTTTTTTCTTCAAAAAGTTGTTTTAAAGTGCATAATGTTTCTACAATTTAATTAAATTAGATAATTCTTAATTAGGAATTTTCTGAAATAAATTTATAGATTATATATCAATTAATTTTAATTGAGATTCTTTTTATGATTATTATATGTCATAGAGTTAATATAAAATCTATTTATTCTAAAAAAATACACTTCTCGAAAATCAATTTTTTCATCACCTCTGTGGGTTTTATTTAATTTAATTTTTTCAACAATTTGAAAATTTATCTAAAAAAATAAAATTTATTTTAAAAATCATAATGTCAAAAATTATATTATGGTGACGTTTTTATAGTTTTATGAAAATAGTATTTTTCTGATGAATAGTGAAAAATACTGAATTATAATTGAAAACAACTATTTGGTTTAAATTATTTATAAGGATAAATTATATTTTAAATTATATTTGATATAAATGTTTTTCAATTTTATATCAATTAATCCATTTCTTCATAGTTTAATAATTTTTTTAATTTTTTTATAAAAACTTTTAAACTATTAGAAATTTTCATTTTGAAAGCTTGTTTTCTTATCACGTCTACAATATTAATATTAATGTAAAATTTTCCAATTACATGAATTTAATTTGGAGAAATGCATTAATTTTTTTGAATTTTAATAATTTATAATTTTGAATAATTTGAACAAAATTTTTGACTGAAATGAATACTGAAAGAAGTAAAAATAATAATTATCGTGGTTAAGGTAACAAAAGGTTTACCCCGGGTTAAACTAGAGGATAAAGGTAAAAATGACTTGAAAACTTGTAAAACACAATTTATGGACATATTTGGGAAATATATCTTCTTGTTTCTATAATTTCTCATTTTATAAGATTTTTTTATGAAAAAAATATGGGTATAATGGATTCTTTTCAAATCCTTACAACTGTGCCACTCACCTTAATTATAAAAGGCCACCCCCTTTACTCTCTATTCACACCCTCAAACCTATTTTTAATGATCAATAACTACCTAAATAACTTCCCAAATTATATCCCCTCAACCTAGAAGAATTATTTTGCGGATAAATCTAATTTAATAAAGAGTTTAGTGGAAACCTATAGAGGATATCTTAAAAGAGGGTAATGTTCTTCATCTAGAATTTTTATTTTATTTAATTATTTAAAGACTATAATTATTATTAAAACATTATGATATATTAACCTCAATATATTACATATATTTTTATTTTTTATAATAATTTCATGTCCTATATCCATTTCAACTTCCATAAAATGGGTTACGAAATCATTATTCATTTCTACGGTAGATTACAGCCACACGAACATATGTCATTGGTATTTCCATTATAACATATCATGGTTGGGTATGATGATATATATAATGTATATATGTAAAATTTATAACATAATTATACCTTTTTATTCATTATATTATATATATATACACACATTCCATTTTGTAGGAGATATGGTAACGTCGCTCGTCTTTACGATTGACTACCAAATCACGAAGTGATGCAGCTCTTCTTTCACATATTCTATAAATATAATATAATAAGTTTAAAGTTAATTAATATACGAGATATACATGAAAAAATTATGAAATTCATGATATATTTATCATTATGAAAATATAATATATCATTTCCATTTTTCACTAAAAACATGATAACATCATTCGTGTACGTGTGGACTACCTCCTTCACAATGTGATGCGTCTCTCTTTTCACCACAAAACCACATAGAGGATTTATATATAATTATATTTAAATAAATAATATTTTATATTGGATAATATTATCATTTTTTAAATATATAATATTACATACCACTTTTCCATAACGACCATTGAAAAATGTAAACGTTACTCATGTGTACGTATGACATACCATATTTATACCTGTAGCGTACTTCATTTATCAAAACAAAATTTCATGATTGGTATTAAAAGTATAATTGATTTATAAATATGATAATTCTTTCATAATCATTATTATATATATGATGGAACTATATAATATTCCTAAGAAATGGAACATTCATAACAAAATATAAATAATTAAACAAAGAAATTAACACCAAAACTATAAAAATAATTTATGATTATTAATGAATGGAAGATAATATATCATAAAAGTTTATATATGATTTTATAAATATCAATATGGTTTTTTTATTTCATTAATAACATGTCTAGAATAACAATACTATAGTTTAATGCATGATCAACCAAAAGGAAGCGTGAGGTAAGGGATTTATATTATATTTTTTAATTCAGGGAAACATATGAAAAATAACCACTCATTTATTTTTTATTGTTTATATACTAATCCTTGAAATGATATATTATTAATCCAATTAATTTTTTATATTTAAGGATTCATTTTATGTGATTCTTTACTGGGGATTACGATTAAAAATATTATTAAATTGGTATGAGTTTTTTTGTCTCGTTTTTAATTCTTTGAGACTTTTTTCATTTTATACACCTATATTATTTTATGAAATTTACATACATCACCTTTAAATGTAATATCAAGAATTTATTTATTCCCATGATATTTTTTCCTTTATGTTTATCCATTATTAAGGCTTATGAATCAATTTTACCACAGTGGTAATAGTTTTATGTTACAATCTCATCATTTATCGGGATTGTTTATGATTAAGTCTCTATTATTGAGATCCTATGATATTCATCTTAATAAATCCCAAAAAAATTATTATCCATTGGATATTGATGATATTTTCAAGTAATAATATTGTATTTTCAATCTTTGGTACTAATATTTTTTGAGAAAATGTTTTTAAGAAAATCAGATAACATTTCACTCTTCAGTCAGAAATCCTTTTTACATAAAATTTATTATTTTATAAAAAGATTCACAAAAATAATTTTAAAACATAAAAAATGACATATTAAATGAATTTTTACCCATGTTTTAATTTTTATATAATGGTTTGAAATTAATCTTCTTATCATTTTCAAAACTATGATCTTTTTTTAACCTTTTTCAAGTGAAAAATGAATGGTATTTTTAACTTGTATGGAATTTATGGAATTAAATTCCACCACAACTAAAATTTAATTTTAATATTCCTATGAATTTTTATAGTTATATTTTTTACAGAATATTTTTTTTAATATTAGGAAAATTCTTATTTTCTAAAAGTGGTATTCGTAGAAAATCATGTTCAAAATGCTTAATGATTTAAAAATTGGTTTTCAAAATGAAAATAATATTTTCCTCAAGAATGTATTTATTAAACTTTTAATGGTGTTAATAAATATTAAAAACCCTTTTTATTACTTATCCTCCTCTGGGGATATTTTTATTTGATACCATCATCATTCTTTCTCTGGATGGATTAAGGTTGTTTCAAAGAGATTGTTAGGGAACCCATTTCTTTTCTATATTCTAATCAGGATTTAGAGATATTTTTACATAACTCATTTATTTTAAATGTCTCAATAATATTTCATATATTTTTCATGTAACTCATTCCTTTTCCATGGGTTATAAAATTTATGGACAGAATAATGTAGGTTTTATGAGTTTTATGATGATGTTTAATCTCTATGAACTTTATTTTTGGTCCTTGAATAAAATATATAATTATAAAGAACAAATATCAGTGGCTGAGAAAATTAAATATTATATGAGATGGAATAATAGATAGTCCAATTGATCCCATTATATCTCATTTGATGGGGCAGACTGGATTCTGCCAAGTGAGCCTATTATATCCTAAATGAAGGGTTCACCCAGACAATGCTCCAATACACTCGGTGATGATTATATTCCCCAAAAATTATAATATAAGTTGTCCATATGGTTATTAAAATTTTTAAGTCTTACATAAGGATTCTATGATGATGATGTTCTATGATACCTACACATTATTTATATTATTTCTATATGTTAATATTGTTTCCATTGATCAGGATTTATATCACATGGCTCTTGATTATCTATTTTTTATGACTATTTGCTTTTTTAAAATCCTTATGCCATGATAATTCATTGATGATTCATGTATTTATGGGTATGATTTCATTTATGATTCACTCATGCACTATGATTATTTCATCATACCCTTATTATAAAGACCCTACCCCAAAATCCCAGAGCTGGTGAATTATTTTTTTACATTGACATATATACAATCTGCAAATCCCAATGGTCCAAAAAATTTAGTAGTTTTGAAAAAAAAATACATACACGATACCCATAATAATTATGAAAAATAAAATAAAACACAAATTAATATAAAATGAGATAAGGATCATCCTTAAAAGATTTTCAAATATTTTTACTTCATCACTTGGGGAAATAAAACATAATAAATGTGTGATCAAATTCACAGTAAGGGTATGTAAAGAAGAATCACTAATGAATTGATGAGAGTAAACAATATGTAAATGTAAATAACTAAAAACACATTATATTCAAATAATTGGATAGGGTAAAACAATATTACAAGGTAAATAACTGAAACATATTCAATTTTATCATTATACTAATAATTAGCTATATCCAATGATAAAATCAACATAATAATCTCATGGATAAATAATAACTGAATCTAAATAAGGAAGATTCTTAATTATTGGACTTCATGTATCCTAGATACATAGTACCTTTACCATATATAATTATTCAAAACATAGTTTAGACTCTTATAATTTATCCAACTGATTCATCTCTTCGGACTACTGATGCCTCGAGGGGTGATCTATAACTGGGATACACCCACATCATACCTGTCCAAATCCTTCCTTATATATCAAGTAATCAATTTAATTCATGAACAATGTTCCTTTAAAAATATTTGTATCAAATAAGATAAATGTATTTATCAATAATTTCTCAATTGGAAATAAGTATGAAAAAGGGTTGTTAACATTTATTAATGGAAATACCATTAAAATTTCATTAAAAAATTCTTGAGGAATATAATCTTTAAAAATTACAGAGTATTCCACACCTCAATGAAACATTTGAATCACAATCCCAATAAAATAATGACATTAAATGAAATTTATAATATCATGAGAATAAGGATATTCATGATATAAAAGGTCAAAGGGAAGCATATATACCATATAAAAGTGAATTGGTGTATAACAACAAATAAGTCTCAATAGAATGTAAATTGAAACGAAATATATTACCTTGTGTTTACTTTTGTTTGAATGGACTTTGAACAAATGTATAGTGGTTTAAAGAGTTTTAATAACATATTAAATAATTATATTAATATTTATACTTAATTTTACTTCACTTATTACAATTTTTTATACAACTACATAAATAATTAATTTTACGTTCGTTGTTTTGATGACATTTGGTTTATGTGTAATCAATGAAATTGGTAGATCAACTATGACTAAAGGTTCGTTGTATAAACATATAAAATTTAATAATAATGAAATAATTATCTTACTTATACATCAATTATTTTTTTAAAACCCATCATGAATGTTGTTTATTAAAAATGAAACAACGTTCCAATCCTGAAGATGGTAGGTCGTACGTACGCATGAGTAACATTCCAATTTTTTATGGATCATTGTGGAAAGAAGACAACTAAAACTATATATTTACAGAATGGTCATTATATCATAAATAAAATTTTTATTAAATCATATATACTTATATATACAATTATTTTTAATTAATATGTATCACATCGTGTCGGGGAGGGAGTGGTTCGCACTTCAACAACCAACATTATTAATTTTTAGTGTGTGAAAGTGTAATAAATAAAATAAAATATTATAATTATAGACAGATAATTATGTCACAAATATAATTTATATTTCATTTATGTTAAATATTTTTAATTAAAACCATCCTATATATGTTTCAAGTACAGTGTGAAAGAATTTCATCAGATGGAGGATGTGGTAGTCCACACGTCCATCAAAAATGTAATTGTATTTACACAAATGGAAAACATAAAGTAATGTGTAATACAATAATTAAATAAGATTAATTAAATTTTAAATGATATATATTATATAAAAATATCATTTCCATAATAAGTCCCAACCATGAGAGGTGGTAAAGGAAAAGTGAATGACATCGTTTTGTGAGGCGGTAGTTCGACGTACCCATAAACGGTAATTTCGTTACTCATTAGATGGAATTGTGTTTAATTGTAGGTGCAACCCTTATAATAAAAACATATAAGTATATATAGTGTACTATTTTTAATAAAAAGTCATTGAATAATAATATTTTAAGGGATGTAGAATGAAAATAATACTTATGAACTTAAGGAAGGATGTTACCACTTCTTTGGGTAACTCTTTTTGGTTTACACTGAAGGGATTACTTGAAGGGATTTCTTCCCAAGTTGAGGATTTTAGGATTATTGGTGGTATTTTTAGGATCTATTTGGGAAGATATTGGTCTATCCAAATTATCTTGAGAGGTGTGAGGAAGAGGGAGGAGTGAGTTCTTTTTTATTGTTGAAGGAAAAGACACACTTGGTATTTTTGAAAAGAATTTTGATTTCCCTAAGTATTAATTATTCCCCATGTGTAAAAATAGAAAATTAGAGAAAATTATTTATCTATTGGTGGATATATGTCCATATAATTGGTTTTTATATGTTTATAGGTCATTTTTCCTTTTATGATTATGTTTAGTCACTTGTTATGATTAATTTTACCTTAATCGACGTAATTAATTTTAATTACTTTCACTACAATTTTTTGTCAAAAACTAATAATCCATTATTAGATATTATAAATTAATATGATTAAAAATATGGAATATATTTTTTCAAATCACAATCAATTTATGTGGAAAAATTAATTTAAATTTAATCCCACAGATAAGATGAAAATAGAGGTTTTTAAAGTACAAACGCTGAAATGTTTTCTATATTTATATATTCAATTTTGAATTAAAATTAATTAAAATGAACTAAATTAAATAATTTAATTCAAAATTATTCTAATTAAACATTAAAACTAATTAAAAATATAATTTAACCTTATAAATTAATTTAATGAAAAAACTATTTTGAATTAAATTTTATTATTTTTCTCTATTCACCACAAAATAAAACAGGACATAAAAATACAAAAAACTAACCCTTGCACAATTTTGACATTTATATTTTAAAATATGAAGTTTATTTTTTCATATTAAATTTATAAATGTTTATAAATTCATATTTAATGTAGGTACACCATTATAAGGTGGTAGGATTGTATTTATAAAAATATTTGTTTTTATACATACTATTGGGGTTGTTCTTATCTTATGATTATCAAATCTACTTGATCAATGTCAAAAATATTTTATTAAATATAATATATATATATATATATTATATTAATACCACTCACTAATTTTAATTAATTTAATTTATTAGGATAAAATGACTTCATGAGCATAAAAATAGTTTGTTATAAAAACATTCACCTTATAGTCAATAGGTTCTTATATTCATTTATAGTTAATTTGTAACCAATGATTTCAACCATATATTTTTATAAGTTAGTTAATCCTATTCATAACCATCAATTTAATGGCTAGGGTTTATTATATTAAATAAAAATATTTTTAATAATATGTTATTGTTTGGTAAAACTCAGTATTGCATGAATCACAAGCCAGCAAAAAAACTCGTTTCATGCAATGTAAGAAAAAAATTCAGTGCATTTAAATATATAGAACAGATTGAATCTATTTAAAAATATAAAATTTATAGTAAATTTTTGGGGTATTATACTCCCTTATGTTCTTAGTGTTGTGCGTCTTACACGCTATCAAATACAGTGTTCTTGATTTATATTTTTGGGGTGTTACATTCTACCCACCTTAATTAAATTTCATCCTCAAAATTTAAAATTTATATCGATAATCAAGGGATTTATATTTGAAAAAATATTTATTTTTAAAACACAAGAGAAATAGGGTTAATAATAAATCTTACTAGTTATAGAGAAAGGAAAGTACAATGGATAGGTAACTCAGTTCCATAGTTGGAGGAAATTAGTGGGAAATGGAAGCATGGATATGGAAGAAAAATATAGAAATCAAGTTAGGATAGAGAGTTCTAGAGAATATGTTCTGATGAAAGTTGATGACTAATATACCATATACCAGATGTGTGAATAGAGGATATTGATATCATAAAAGATGATGATAATATGAAAACATTTATGTTTCAATAGATTTTTTTTCCTAAATTGGAGAAATTATTTTACACTCTAAGAATTTCAGAAAATATACATTTCTATGAACACAATATTATCCATTATTATTCCTCAAACTATAACTATTTAATATATTATCAAAATATGCTTCATATTATTAAGTAATAAATTAATCTCTAAAACCTCATTCGAATATCAACTTAAACCATTTCCTAAATGGTTTACCTTTCCAAAAGAATATGATCCGACACTTTAGAATCATTTCTAATGTAGTTACTACTACATAGTTTAATTTATCCTTATCAATAATCTCTTTATCTAAACAAAATTATTTCATAATCAAGAACTTATTATGGGTTATATTTCCCTCAACCATGTGTTTTCCAAAAAAAAATGACTTTCTACTGATTCACTTTTCTTGGTATCATTCAATATGTGATCTCAAATACTTATAAAAATAGTATTATTATAAGATCCTTACATATATCATTAATCATATGATAATAACATCATTAATAAAATAACTTTACAACATAATTCATAGATCCATATATATAATAAAATTAATTATTCCACTTCGGTTGTGTTAACACTAGTGCAGAAAACGTTTTTTACGTCATCATTTTTTACGTCGGTTATATATAACTAACGTGATAATATGTGAATCGTGGTTTTTTACGTCGGTTATTTTATAACCGACGTAAAAAATTCAGCGAGAATATTTTTAACATCGGTTATTTTAATAATCGAAGTTATAAATCGAGCGCGTTAGTTTTTTACGTCGGTTATGAATTAACCGACATAAAAAACCAAAGCACGGGGGGATTTTATGTCAGTCATTTTATAACCGACGTAAAAAACGCATCTTCTAAGACATTTTTGATGTTGGTTATTTTATAACCGATGTAACAAAACAATCCGCAGAAGTTATTACATCGGTTATAAAATATCCGACGTAAAAAAAGCTGTATGTGATACATTTATAACGTCGGTTATTTTAATAACCGAAGTTATAAATGTAAAAAAAATAGTTTATAACGTCGGTTATTTAATAACCGATGCTATAAAACATTTAAAAAATTAACAACCCACGTGGACTGTCATTTATGATTTTTCGATCGAACGTCCGGCGGCTCGTCTCTCTCGCGCGGTAAACCCTAATCGGCTCATCGATCTAGCTGCGTTAAACTCATTTTGCCTTCATCGTTTATCATCCTTACTCTCCTCGGATCTATCATCTCAACTCGCAACACTCAAGTAAGCTTCCACGAATTTATTTCGTTCGTTTTTTTTTCGGAAAGTCTATATTTCTGTTTTGCGTTTTTTGTGTTTAAACCAGGTAAGATTATTCCATATCCAAATACATAAAAACCCATTTGAGGTGGTAACTTGGAACAACAAGATACACATAATTAAAAAAATAATACTATGAGATAATGTTAAAGTCCACCTACCTCATTCTCATACAGAACCGCTCAACACACATTTACCCTAGACGGCACTTGTTACGTCATTAGTCATCCACTTTCCCTATATGGTTCTCATAACCACACACATGGTCTTATAACCACCATCTTACCCTTTTTAGAACTTCTATTGTATAAATAATTACCTATAGAACCTCAAACTAAAGCATCACAATTTACTCTATGCTTCTACCACTCCACTTATCTCAAACATCCACAAGAATACCATATTACATTGGCATCCAACATTCCTTGAAAATCAACTATAATGGACATACATAAACCTTCCAAACATAAACTAAATACAACATGGTTCTTACCCAACATCTGAACCCATTCCAAAAATGGATTTATCATTTAATAACATCAAATAGAGGTGGACTACAATACACTACATGTATTTATTTTAACTAGCTGAGGAGAGACATCACTGACCAAATCATCATAGAAACACCAAACATTACTTTTGGAATTTACCTACTTAGCTATGATACCTTCTAACTGAAGTCACATAATCACCACCTAAATTCACCTAGTTGAGTCCATACCTGATTCTATAAAATATTCCAACACCGCTCCTCCATTTCCTGCAACCTTCATCATTCCTCATTTCCCTGTCAACACCTATGACATTATTACCTCAGATCACTTTTTTTAACGACACTAAGCCCAATTCAATTGATTTTCTCGATTAAACACCACATTTATGCTCAATTCAACTGCTTATGTTTATCCTATTTTATATGAGAATCTATTAGACATATAATGTAATGTCTATTGACCACTATGTCCATTCGATTCATCACTATGTCTCATGATTCCAAATAAAAATGGCTTCTGCTGAGGGGTGGGGGTGCTGTCTGGAGGGGTGGGGTGCTGTCTAGGGGGTGGGCGGCTGTCCAAAGGGTTGGGGGTGTCCATTGGGGATTCCAAGGGGGTAGGGGGTGGGGGTGGTGTCCAGGAGGGGTGGGGGGTGCTGTCAAGAGGGGTGGGGGGCTGTCCAGGGGGTGGGGGCTGTCTAGAGGGTTGGGGGTGTCCAGGGGGGGTGTCTAAGGGGGTAGGGGTGGTGTCCAGAATGGATGAGGGGTGCTGTCAAGAGGGGTTGGGGACTGTCTGGAGGGTTGGGGGGTGTCCAGGGGGGTCCAAGGGGGTAGGTGGGTGTGGGGGGCTGTCCAAGGGGGTGGGGGCCTGTCCAGAGGGTTTTGGGGGTTGTCCGGGGGTGGGGGTGCTGTCAAGAGGGGTGGGGGCTGTCCGAAGGGTTGGGGGGGTGTCCAGGGGGGTCCAAGGGGGTGGGTGGGTGTGGGGGGCTGTCCAAGGGGGTGGGGGCCTATCTAGAGGGTTTTGGGGGTTTTCCGGGGGGTGGGTGTGATTCTCAGGTTTACTCCATTTTCTCCAATTTTCTATCAACCATGTAGGAGCCATGGTTTTATTTGATTCAATGAAATTTAAAACTATTATATCTAACTATATTTTGTTTTAAAAATAATATTCAAGCATAGTTTTTTAAATACCCATAGATTTGTTTTATATTTCAAAATTGTTTTACATTCAAATTATGATTTTTTTCATATAAACATATATTTGTCTTATCTTAAAAGTATATTTATTTTTGATATTTTTTATAGGTAATAATAAGTCGAAGTTGGATTATGGCACATCGAATGAGCAATGAATTTGAGGAAGGTGTTGATGCCTTTTTGGAATTTTCTAAACGAAATGTTCCAAGTAGTGGCATTTTTTTCTGTCTATGCCTGAAATGTTTGAATATGAAGAAGTTGAAAATTAGAGAGATAAAAGATCATCTAATTTGTCATGGTTTTAATCCGAGTTACAGCCCGTGGATTTGGAATGGTGAAACTGGACAAAATGTCACTGATGATGATGATTCACAATATGGTAACTCCGATGGAATTGAAAAAATTATTTGTGATATTGTAGTAGAACAAATTGAGATAGAACCGACAGTTGCGCGTCTATATGGTGATGTTGAAAAACCATTATATCCTGGTTGTATAGATTTTACAGTTTTGTCTGCGGTGTTAAGATTGATTAACCTGAAGGCGAAACATGGATGGAGTGACAGAAGTTTTACAGAACCGTTACAATTGATGAAAGAAATTCTTCCACAAGATAACGATCTTCCAGATTCACATTACAAAGCCAAGAAAATATTATGCCCGATGGGATTGGGATACAAGAAAATACATGCCTGTCCGAATTACTGCATTATATATAGGAAGGAATATGAAGTTTTGTCAGAGTGTCCTAAATATGGGACATCACAGTATAAGGTGAAAGAAAAATCACAGGGTGATGTAGAGATTACAAAGCTCCCTTCAAAGGTATTTTGGTATCTTCCAATAATTCATCGTTTCAAATGTTTATTTACTAATTCACATGATGAAAAAAAGGTTAAGATGGCATGCTTATGAGCAGGTATGTGATGGAAAAATACGTCATCCATCTGATTGTCCACAATGGAAGAAAGTTGATGCGCAGTATTCTACATTTGGAAATGAAATTAGAAATCTCAGACTAAGGTTGTGCACAGATAGAATGAATCCATACCGAACCCTCAGAAGCACACATAGTTCATGGCCTGTTTTATTGGTAATTTACAACCTCTCTCCTGAAGTTTGTATGAAGTGCAAATATGTCATGTTGAGTATAATGATCTCTGGTCCAAAGCAACCCAACAATGATATTGATGTTTACTTTTCACCATTGATTGATGATTTGAAACTGTTATGGGATGATGGTATTAGGGTGTATGATTCTTATAAAATGGATTATTTTCAACTTCATGCAGTGCTTATGTTAACTATAAATGACTTCCCAGCGTATGTAAATTTATCTGGATACAGTGTTAAAGGGAATAAATCATGTCCAATTTGCGAACAACAGACGTCATATTGTCAATTGCATCATGGGAGGAAAACAATGTACATGGGTCATCGAAAGTTTTTCCCTATGTATCACCCTTATAGAAGACTAAAAAAGGCATTCAATGGCTCACAAGAATTTGATACTACTCCAAAACCTTTATCCCCTGATCTGTATTTTGAGAGGGTGAAAAACCTTGATGTGACATTGGGAAAGACACAGAAATCTGGTAATGAAAGACATATTTGGAAGAAAATGTCAATATTTTTTGAGCTACCATATTGGAGGTATCATGATGATAAACATAATATTGATATCATGCACGTGGATAAGAATATCTGTGATTGTTTGATTGGATCATTGTTAGATATTAAAGAAAAGACAAAAGATGGGTTGAATGCAAGATTAGACTTACTATCAATGGGAATATGTTTGGAGTTAGCTCCCACTCCTAAAGAAAGGAGAACATTTCTTCCCCCGACTTGTCATACATTATCGAAGAGGGAGAAAATTAGCTTCTATCAGTGTCTTCACAATATCAAAGTGCCTCAAGGTTATTCTTCTAATATAAATTTTTTTTCTCATTGAAGGACTTGAAGTTGATAGGTATGAAATCACATGTTTGTCACGTCATGATGCAACAAATTCTACCGGTTGCATTGCGTGGAATATTGCCCATTAATTTTAGAAATATTATAATGAAGTTGTGTTATTTTTTCAATTCAATTTGTAAGAAGGCGATTGATGTGAATGCTTTGAACATTTTGGAAAAGGATGCAATTTTTATACTTTGTCAATTGGAAATGTATTTTCCTGCAACTTTTTTTGATATAATGGTGTATTTAATGATTCATTTGGTTTGAGAAATAAAGCTTTGTGGACCTGTATATCTTCGTTGGATGTATCCTTTTGAAAGGTATATGAAAATATTAAAGGGGTATGTTAAAAATCCATATCGACCTGAAGCCTCCATTATTGAAAAGTATATTTCTGAGGAGATAGCATAGTTTTGTACGAGCTACTTGGCTGCGGCGCAACACATAGGTTTGCCTCCATCTCGCCATGAACGAGTTAATAATGAGGGATAGGGGATCTGTGGCTTGAAATTCAAATCATTTTCAGCTAAATAGATGAAGAATTTAGAATCATACATCTTGAATAACATAGCTGATGCTCAACCGTATATCACATTGAATATCAATGAGTTGAAACAATTTCATCCAAAGAAGAAAGAAATACGGATTTTGAATGAGCACAATAAAACTTTTTTTTCATGGATTAAAAAGAATTTTCTTGGTAGATCAGATGTATCAGAGACATTAAAATGGATAGTGGGTGGTCCATGTTTAAATGTGATAACATGGTCCGGTTATGACATTAACAGTTATACATTTCATACAAAAGCTCCAGACAACAGAAGTGCAGTTCAAAATAGGGGTGTATTGGTGTTTGCAGAAGAAATGCATTTTTCGAGTGCTAAGGAAAAAAACCAAATTTCTGCATCAAGTGCATATTATGGAGTGATTGAAGACATATGGGAGGTTGATTACTTTAAAATTAAAGTTCCTGTATTTAACTATAAAGGTTTTATCGGTAACAACAATGTCAGTCACGATGAATTTGGAATGACACTTGTTAATCTGAATAGATTGGAAGACACAATTGATTCTTTTATAATGGCAACACATGCAAAACAAATTTTCTATGTAGTAGATCAATCAGATATGCAGTGGGCTGTTGTTTTACAAGGTAAAAAACAATATGTTGGTGAGGATGAACTTGATGAAGATGCTGATTTATGTGATATCCCAACTTCCATGGAAAGATTAACAGAACATAATGATGAACATGTTGAAGACATTGTTTGTGCCATAAGGAACGATCACGATGAAGGAATTTGGGAAAACAATCCATTTGTACATTCCTAAAATTACAGGTAACATATGTTGATTTCTTGTTTACATTTATTTTTTTCATAAATGTTAGATATTGTAAGTTTTGTATTTATTAAAACATGTTTTAAAACAAAATAAGTATAATTTTTTATTTGTTTTAAGTTTGTTTAGTTTACTTTATCATGTTTATAAGCATTAAATGAATTATATATCTATTATTTTTGTTTAGTGACATTTACTTTACCATGTTTACCATGTTTACCATGTTTACCAAGTTTACCATCTTGACCATCTTTACCATCTTTACCATTGTTTAACATGATTACCATATTACCAATGTTTACTATTACGTAACTTAGTACACTTTTCTATTTTCTGATTATAGTAGTATTAAAATATTTGAATTTGTATATTTGTGAACTGATGTTTGTTTGTTTTTTGATTTGAAGGATAACGAAAGATCATTCAGTTGATCAACCACATGATTCTGGAGATGAGCATATTGCTGGTCATACCTCTGGGGATGAACATTCACATGCTCCTATTAAGACAAAGAGTTCAAAGGTTGGTAAACGTGGGTGCACACGTTTACCAAAATTATCAGTTTCTCGTACGCAGTTTCAGAGGATAGTCGTTGAGTTTGATGATGATGATATTCCTAGAGGTCTGAATGTAAAATATTTTAAGAGTTTTGTAGAAACACAGGCCAAGAGAAAAGTAAGCATTCTGTATGATGATTGGAGAAGTGTGGATAAAGCGATAATCTCTCAATTGTGGGAGACGATTTTGGTAAGATCTTTTTTCATTGTTTGACTATTCTTTTAATGCTTCTAGTATATATAATATGTTTAACCTCTTCTTTATCAGATGCCATTTGATATTTCTGAAACTCGAGGGGTCAGGAAGAAATGATTATCGTTGGCTTCTAGGAGATGGAGGGATTTCAAATCAACCCTCTCATCTGATTTCATTTATGGTCATTGGAGTCATGACAATCCATGTCGTATATATCCTTTTATAGATGAAGACACATGGAGACAGTTTTTTGAAAGTAGAAGAAAAGAGTCATTTCTGGTAAGGGAAATGTAATCTTTTATAAACTTTCTTATATAAATGATTTTATTAATGTTTTGTTAATGATTTCTTATTCTTAAATTATAGAAAATAAGTCAATCTCATCAGGAGATCCAATATAAAAATGTATACCCTCATAGTTTATCTTGGGGAGGGTATGCATTATTGGAAGAACGAATGATGGCGTAAAAATTTCAACAACTAAGAGCTGAGTCTTCAAGCTCTGGAGAGGTGGCCCCTCCATCCCCTCCATCTAGACATGAAAAATGGAAGAGAGGTCAGAAGGGAAAAAAAGTTCAATATCCTTTGGATGAATCGAGAATCTTAGCTGAGAGGATTGTAAGATATTTATTTTATTTATTTAAGTTAACTATTCTCTTCATATAATTTCAATCATTACAGAAATGTTCAACTAATTAATACAGGACTCTCTTGAGGAGCAGAGTTCATAGGGGACATTTACAGCTACTAGGAGGGAAGATATTTTATCTGCAGCATTGGGGAGGCCCGAACATCCTGGTCGTGTAAGAGGATATCCGGCAGGTGTATCAGTAAGAAAAGTGTTGCCACGTTCTTCAACTTCTAACGTTGAGGGGGTTTATAAAAATATAGAATCCTTGGAGGATGAAGTTCATAATATTAATGCGACGATGGAGGAAAAGATTAGAGAGTCGGTGCAGTCTATGTTTGCAGAAATGAAAAGACAATTTCAGAATGCAGCTCCCACTCCTCCACCTCCCCATACAGACCCTGTTATTTATCCTCCACCTCCGCCGGTAGCTTCCACTCCCCCACCTCAGCCTGCGGACCCCATTTTTTATCCTACTCCTCTGCCGCAGCTTCCTACTTATTGCGAGTTGTATGTTGATGATTCTAAACATCATATAGTAGCATATGGGTTGGTATATTGTATAGGAGATACAGTTCATCATCAACAATTAGAGGTAGAGAATCAAAGTGTCATTATACAGGATATTATAGATAGATCATCTAGGGTACCAATACCTACAGATGAGGTGGTGACAGTTGGACAGAGTATTGGCCATTTTTTAATTTTTCCATCTAGACTTCTTTGACTCATTACCATAGAAGTATGAATGTTATATCTTTTAATTTATTTTTTTATTAAAGTTGTTTTATCATTTGAAAACTAATATATTTTTCAATTTATTTTTACAGGAATACTTCAAAGGTAAAGAAATACTGTATAGACAACAACAAAGACAAATGGATATGACATCAAATATAGATTCTAGTAGTCTTGACAGATTGTCAAGATATTCAAATTTGTTGGCGGGTCAATATGAGTTTCCAATGGAAGCTCATATTTGTGGACGTGAAATAAATGTGGGGATTATGAAAAGTGATATCATGGAGCTTGTTACTGGAGATAAGTTGGGCATCAATGCGGTGAAAATTTTTTCCTTGTAATTCTTAACACCTTTTCCCTGCATTATATTTATTAAAAATGTATACTTATGTATGTTTTGTATTAGGTATCTTTATAAAATTTGTGAGAGGAATGAGCTGACAGATGTATATGGATTCATGGACCCGCAATTGATTTCCCCTGAAGCATGTGCATTGAATGAGGAATAAAGAATGGTTTATATTGCTGAAAGACTTGAAAAGAATATAGTCACAAAATGTTGGATGATGCCTTTTTGTGAGATGTATGAAACACATTTCTCTCAAAGAGTTAACTACCTTTTAACATAAAAAATCACTAACGTTAAATTTTCTTTTATCAGTGATCATTGGATGTTAGGGGTTTTTTCCCAAGGGAGAAAGAACTTTATTGGATATGCTCTGTCCATGATGATGTGCGGGAAACTTTTAAGAATATATTGGAAAAGTAAGTTTCAATTTCTCAATAGTTTTATATATTAAAATGAATTTTAAATTTAACCCATTTGTATTATTTTCTAATAGTGCATGGGCCTACTTTCGAAAAAATGCAAAGAAAAAGGGTGCAAAGATCAAATATGTAAAGGCGAAGGTAAATATCAATTTATAATTTGTACTTTTTTATTTATTACATAAAAATAATATATTGAATTTACACTAATTCAAAAATAATTTTCATGAACAACAAGGCATCATCGAATGCGGATATTATATGTTAAGATTTATGTATGAAATAATAACAACTGGGACAGTTATAAATTTTGACCTGGTACGATTTCCTCTTAAACATTGCCATAATATTTCAATTTGATTTATTCATTATACACGTTAACTACTTTCCTTTTCATTTGTAGCTTTTTGATGACCCTCAACCCTATACTGCTGAAGACATCAAACACTTACAAGTGGAGTGGTCAAATTATTTTACAGGTTTGATTAAATTTTAGTTGTTTGTAATGTAAAATGTAATTTTGAATATTGTTGTTGTAATTGTGTATTTGGTAGTTGTTTAGGATGTATTTTGTTTTTTTTGAAGTTGACAGTGTACGATTTGAATGTTATATATGTGAATGTTTAATTTTTCTCTACTTCTTGTTTGTTCTACTTATGATGGTTTTTCTGTTATGGATTTTGGTCTGTGGGGAGGGGTTCCAAGGGTGTGGGGGTGTGTTCAGTGGGGTTGGGGGGTGTCCAGGGGTCTGGGAGGGCTATCCGGTGGGGTAGGGGGCAGACCAGGGGGGTGGGAGGGTTGTCCAGGGGTGTCAGAGGGCTGTCTAGGGGGTGGGGGGTATACATGAGGGTAGGGGGGTTGTCCAAGGGTGTTTGGGGATTTCCAGGGGTGTGGTGGGGGATCCAATGGGGTGGGGGCTATTAAGTGGGGTGAGGGGGTGTTGTTCAGGAGGGTGGGGTTGTCGAGGGGTGTTTGGGGCTATCCAGGGGGCCGGGGGCAGTCCATGGGTGTGGTGGGGGCTCCAATGGGGTGAGGGAGGGCTATCCAGGGGGTATACATGAGGGTGGGGAAGGGTTCCAAGGGTGTGGGGGTGTGTTCAGTGGGGTTGGGGGGTGTCCAGGGGTCTAGGAGGGCTGTCCGGTGGGATGGGAGGGCTGTCCAGGGGTGTGGGAGGGCTGTCCAGGGGGTGGGGGTATACATGAGGGTGGGGGGTTGTCCAGGGGTGTTTGGGGCTTTCCAGGGGTGTGGTGGGGGCTCCAATGGGGTGGGGGCTATCAAGTGGGGTGAGGGGGTGTTGTTCATGAGGGTGGGGTTGTCAAGGGGTGTTTGGGGCTATCCAGGGGGTCGGGGGGTAGTCCGGGGGTGTGGTAGGGGCTCTAATGGGGTGGGGGAGGGCTGTTCAGGGGGTATACATGAGGGTGGGCGCTACAATGGGGTGGGGGAGGGCTGTCCATGGGGTATACATGAGGGTGGGGCTGTCTAGTGGGGTAAGTTTTATATGTTATCAATGTAAATGTTTCAATTTGATCTCCTTCTGTTTTTGTGGTATGATTTTTGGATTTGTTTTCTGGTTTATTCTGGGGGAGAGCAGATGATTGCATTCTATTTTTTTAAAAAAAATTTGGTTTATCACATCGGATATTTCATAACCGGCATTATAAAAGGCCTGGGAAATGGTTTATCATGTCAGTTATTAAATAACTAACGTGCTAAAAGGCCTGGGAAATGGTTTATCACATCGGTTATTTATTAACCGACGTGAGAACCCCCCCCCCCGGACTGTTTTATCACGTCAGTTAATTAAAAACCGACGTGAAACACAGGGGGGATGGGTTTATGACGTCGATTATTATATAACCGACGTGATAAACCCCCCTCCCCCCGGTTTATCACGGCAGTTATAAAATAACCGACGTTCTAAACCCGTCCGGGGGGGGGGGTTCTCACGTCGGTTATTTATTAACCGAAGTGATAAACTATTTCCCAGGCCTTTATTCACGTCGGTTATGAAATAACCGACGTTATAAACCCTTCTCGTTTTATTTATCACGTCATTTATAAAATAACTGACATGATAAACATCGCGATATTATGTTTTTGACGTTGATTTTTAAATAACTGATGTAAACAATGTTATTTATAACGTCGCCCGTATTAACGTCGGCAAGAAACCGACGTAAAAAATGAAAAATAAACGACGTAAAAAACGTTTTCTGCACTAGTGTAGTAACAAATATTTGACCTTGACCCCTTAGTTTCTTCAGAGGTACACTCCCTTTATGCTTGTGGAATTTGTTTTCATAGTTACACATCTCCCTATAGTTATAACATTTAATAGAAACCTTTTTATTTTTCAATTTGCATTCTTTATCATGGTGACCCTTGTCTCCACACTTATAACAAACTCCCATTCCCACCAAGCATTTACCACGGTGATTACTTCCATAGTTATCACATATGGGAAAAATATATATTTCCCTTCTCTCCTTTAGAAATTATATACTCTTCCTTTATCTTCTTATCTTTATTCTCTTTGAATCCATAAGACATGGATAATTATTTCTTTATCTTTATATCACATAAATATATTTCATTGTATAATGAAAAGATTTGAGACACCAGTTCCCTTCGAAGATCTGGATTAAGCCCTTCAATGAAATGATCAATCATGTATTCCATGTTGCATATGAAACCTATATCATACCTTTCTTACCTAGTAAAGGTAGCTTCATAATCTTCAACACATTCCACCTCATTTTTTATTAAACTAAGAAAATTACTATTTATCTCAGTTTGTTGACCATGATAAAATATTTATCTAAGAATATATCCTTAAAAGTAATTCATTCCATGAATTCTATTTCTTCTTCTTCCTTAGTATTGTGGATCAACAAACACCATTGATCTGTATCATTATTGAGAAATTACACTAAAAGTGTAACCATTTACTTTTCACCACATCCCAATTCCATAAAAATATTCTCTAAATACTATATCCATTTCTCAGCCCCCATTGTTTTAGTAGTCCTACTAAATTTTGGGGGCGTCTGTTGTGTAATGTGATCCATAATTGGAGAATAACATTTTGGAACATGTTTCTCCATAATGTAAAGGTTATGTGTAATAACCTAATTAAGTTTCTACAATATAACTATAACTTTCTCACTTCCAATAAGAATATTATTGGTTACCTCAATAATGATATCTCTACATTTTCTAAAATAAATGATACCATTCTTCCTTCCAACCGTGATTTATAAACAATGCTATATACTAGATTAGATCATAACATTTTGTAACATAATTTATAATATAAAAAATAATTAAAAAAATAAATAAATTGAAATTTTTTTCCATAGATAATATCATAATAATAACCATGGTTTAATTTCATATGAGCCTCTACCCAGTTAGTGAGGTATCCTTATGTGCATCCACAAGTCCCAGGTTCAAAACTAGGTAGAGGCATATTTCTAGGTACTGTATGTAACATCCTAGATAAATAAGGAATAAGACACTTTTCATGTTTATTATTATTTGTGAATTAAATATTAATTTTACATTAAAGGGGACTCTATGTTCGATGGCATACCCGATACGCAACCGTGGGTTTCTTTGAAATCTTATGTTGTACACTAATAATATAATATTATTATTTTAAATGGTTGATAATGCCAAGCCATTGTATTGGCCTGAATGAATAGAACTAACTAAAATATTATTATATATATTTGTTAAATGTTTTTACAACTATCCAATAAAAGGTAGGGGATTAGAATATGAATGAATCTAATTTTAAGCATGAATACTCTAATATTCAATAAAAGATAGATTTACCAACTTTTGAGGTCGAACACTATATAAATCTAGTATTGGTCATTTTTATATGTTCTTTTTGAAAAAAATAAAATTCTTCTTTAGATTTGGGACATCAAAATTTACTTTGGGTAATTTTTTGGTATTTTCTGATAAAGTATATTTTTTAATGAATAGTGAAAAATACTGTATTTTAATTCAAAAGTTCCTTTTAATCTAATTTATTTATATGGTTAGATTATCTTTTTAATTGTTTTTAAAGTTTAAATAGAATATATTTTTACCATTTAATCTAATTTTTTTCATTGGAAATAATTTTATTTTTAAATCGGACATAAAGAAGTGTTAATCTTTTGATAATTATTATTTCTTAAAAACACGCTATTTGTTTTGACAAAGGAAATTAATTTTAAATTAATTAATTCAACTTTTACATAATGAATTTTTTAAAATAGATATCATTTTTGAATTTGGATTATCAAATATACCTTAGGCTAAAATTTTGGTTTTTTTCTGAAAAACTTCATTTTTTGATGAATAGTGAAACCACTTAGTAGTAGTTAAAAAAACTAAATTTTTCATTTAAATGAAATTTTACCACTTCTGTGAATTTTATTTCGAAAATATGACATACATGGTTGTTATTATTACGTAAAATGTTGTCCAATAAGATTAAAATAATTTTTTTGGTGAATAGTAACTATTAACTTATATTTATTATGGTTAAAGGTAAATAGGGTAATTCAAGGTAAAAAGAATAATATAATAATACAAAATTACCTTAACACATGTGCTAACATTATTATATGAGTCATGTCCGACCATGTTCATCTTTGGGTCGGTTTTGGGACCCTATGGAGCCACTTAAGAGTGATAATGACACTTTATTTTAATTAATTTAATGTAAAGACCAAAATGACATAAACAAATATCTTTTAGTAAATTATTTTTTGTGTAGGGTCATATAAGATATATTTTAAACTACAAATATTAATTGGAATGCTAATAATATTTCCTACATAATGGTTTTTTTTATAATTTTTTGACATTAAATAAATTAAATTATTTCTGACACAATAATGATGCTGTTTTTACCTCATTAATAAATTATTTAAATAAATAAGATTATAATGACTAAAATAATATCCAAAATATGTCCAATTCCTATTGGATGAATTTATTTAGAATATAATTCAACTTATCTTTGAATTTAATTTGTTTTGGACCTTTTGAAACCTAATATATGATTGTAATAAAATAATGTTTTCACACTATCCTAAAGAGCCCCTCCTCTCCCTTATTAAAGGAGACCACTTATAACCAATTTCTCACACCTCTCAAGCCTTTATGATCGTCTATATTCAACCAACGTAATCTCCCTACATCCCTCTCCTCCTCCTAGAAACCTTACCATAGGAATAAGGCACTTCAAGAAGTCATTTTTGTTCAATCCAATAGAAGTTACCCAAATTAAAGGTGACAGTTCCTCTTAACTTCTTTTCTTTTATTTTAATTATCCAACCCCTAAACTCTTTTTATTACTTTATTTTATAACAAACCCAGTATACTCAATATACTAGGATGTTGTTATGAGATAGATGTTAACTACACTTACACACAATTCCATCTAATGGGTAATGAACATACTGTTTCTATGGATGGAAAACTAACGTCTAACGAAACAATGATTGTTAGATTATCTCTTACCGCCTCTCAAGGTGGCCATTATGATGGAACTGTATTTATATATGATATATATTATGTTTATGTTTTCATTATAATTCTGTATTTTTCCATTTATATTAATACTTTATGGTTTCCATAGTGGGTAAATACGATAACCTCTTTAGAGGAAGTGCGGACTACCGCCCCCTCAATGTGATATGACTCGTTAATGCCTTATGTGGGACGTATAAAGGGTGCTGTTAATAATATTGTATATGATATTATACTGGAATTTTAATATAACTATTTATCATTATGTTTTTATTTCCATTAAAATAATAAATAGAAATGGAAGTAGCGTTAATGCGTACGTACGACTTACCGTCTCCATGAACAGTGCATTTCATTTCTTACTTCTAAATGTTATGTACTATTATAAATACATGCATATACTGGATATACATGAAATATATGATATCTAAATCTTTAATATCATTATTAAGATAATGTATATCTTACCACATGAAAAACTTGTAATTATAAGGTGTTCATTTTTTTTACTCAAGTACCAAATATCGACAAAACGACCGTTATTAACTTAAATGATTACATAATTTTTATAACAAGGTAATTAGTAATATAAAAGGAATTATAAAAATTAAAAAGGTTCTCAAGTATGTATAAATTATCATTTTTTATTATTCAGGATATTAAAGAACGAATGGGTCAAGTCGGACACAATGTAAGGGATTTTCTTATCTCACTTTTAATTCCACGAGATTTCCATTGTTCGCCACTTATTATTTTCATGTGGTGTATTGTGTACATCCATTATATATATATATATATTATCATTATTATGAAGAAATTAATAGTATAATATGATTCATTTGGTGGTTATTAACATTTGTTCATACGAATCAATTGATTACAATGTGGTAAAGGGTTTCATCTCACTTTTTATTCCTGTGAGATTCATGATATATTTGCCACTATTTACTTTTGTGTAGTGAATGTACTTCCCATGATTGTACTATTTGTGTAATATACTTTCATATATGAGTATTTACATCTTCATTGAACAATCCTTCTTTTGTGTGGTGTATGTTTTGTAAGTTACAAAATCGGTAAGGGATCCATTCACCATCCTCTTTTTAAAAGACTTCTTTTTGTTATGTCTTTTAATTTACATCATATTATGTTGGGATATTTTATTATATATCCTTATTGATTTTAAATTTCTGTCCAAGTGATGAAATACCCTTTTTATCTCATAAACTCATTTTCTGAATTTTAATGTAATGTCGTTATGCTATCAAATTTTTACAAGGGAACTTCTTAACCCAATTTCAATTCTTTGGGTTAAACTTGTACTTCTGGAATATGTCATCCAATAAATATGTGTGAATAACCTCTGATTTTTTTACACTTAATATCCAATTATATTGGGTGTATTTATATTTTTCACACATAATTATGTGATTTATTTATCCTTTATTTAAGGATACCATCTTTATAAGGGATTTCATCTCAATTTTCATTTCCACTGAGACTTCATTGTTGTTATGCACCAATTCACTACTTTATGGTGTATATATTGTCCTTTGACATATTATATAATGAATACCTTTATTCTCAAGATATTATAATGTTTTTATTAAATGTTATTCCTCAATTATTTGTATTCAAGTGTCTCTCTTTTTGTTAAAAAAACTCTTTAACTAAAATATCATTTTAAATATTTTAAAGATTTATTCTTCTAAATATTTCTCATTAATGTAAATGTTTTCAAAATGGGTTTTAGGATTTATTTTTATGGAAATTAATGTTTTTCAAATGATAATTCATTTAAAATCATCAATGTGGTATGAGACACTTTGATTCAAAAATATTTTTTTTAAATGGTTTTGAAAATGATTTGATAAAGCATTGTTTATTTCAATATATTGATTTGATATATTGGAATGTGGAAATGTTATCTTTACTTTATACATGTGTTACCTATTATGATTATGTTATGGTTATTGGGAATTTTTTACGTATACAGGTGGTTCCGTGATAAACCTAGGGCACGTGAGCCCGAGATAGCTCTCCAATGGATTGGGTAACGTGGTGAAGGTAAACATGATGTTTCTCCTAAAAGATTTAGGGAATATACTGTGATGGGTATTCCAAGTTTAAATACCTATGTTGATATGATAGCTAAAATGTAAGTTTGATATAGATTCCATAATTAACCTTTATGATTTATGATTTGAGTTTTCTATTCATAAATCTTACGATTTCATAAGGTATGTTATGATTGAAAAAATATAGTTTCATTGATTTGTATTTATTGATGGGGTATTGTTTTCCTACCTTATTTAATAACCCATACTGATATTTTTATGCTCCTCCCATGTTTTTGAAATGTTTCCCACAAGACTTAAAGATAAATAGGGTCATGGATGGGATCAAGGAAAACTAATGTTTTCTAAAATATGGAACTATACATGTTCTTTTAAAAAAAATATTTTATGAAAAAAATGGATACTGAGTAGTAGTGTATACTAGTAATATTCAAGTTGTTTTGTAATAGTTATGGCCTAAATTCTCTAAAACTCTAAACCTGAAAAGATACTCAATGTGAATTATTCATTAAATTCAATATTATGTAATGTTATAAGGTCGGGTTCTTATAATTGGTATTAATGGGAGGTTTAGAGAACTTTAGGGATTATGAGTTTTCATTAGACATATGGTTAATACCTATGTCTATTATTTCAGTTAAATCCTTGTTTTATGACTTTTTTTAGATCATGGAATGTTAGTTACAAATGGAAGGAGGAGGATCTCAAACGACATTCCTATCTCTTCCTGATGGAATTCTTGAAATAATTATTTCAAAGTCATGTTTGGATGATTGTGAAACTTTTTCTAGCATACAATCACTTGAAAGCAGTTTTTTGAGACATCAAACACCTCCAGTATACCTCATTATCATTGTTGATCATGGTTTGTATTTAGACAAATCCTATTTTCAAAATATTCTCATATTTTCAATAAAGGTAAATATTATTAGGGAATTTTCAAATATTTTACCTTATCAAAAGATTTGGAATCATATTATTATTTTAAAAAAGGCAATGAAGAAGGAGACCCTTGAGCAACCTATTTATATTTTCTTTTACAATATAGTCTCTCAGAAAATTCCTACGGTATTTTAAAAGGACCATTAATTGAAAGTTTCAACTCAAATTCTGTCCTACTATTTTATTGAAATCATGTTCTATCAGATGTTTCGAAATTATATTTCATACATGATTATTTTCCAAAACTATTTTTCTATGAACTCCCATATGACCCATGTATACAAGGTGTATTTGGATGGAGGAAGAAAATGATTTTCAATGATCTCTAAATAATTGTTGCGATGCATGAACCTTCTACCTACATGAACAAGATGACTATAAAACCAAATGGACACCATGATCAAGGTATGTTGTTCTTCATTTTGGGGATCATTTTATTTTATCATATGGTGGTGAAATAAGACTTCAAGAATAAAGATGTTGAGATCATAATGAATTTTGATGAAAATAAGAGGTATAAGGAAACCATTGAGGTTAAAACATGTTAGGGTTATTTTTTAGTTTTATAAAAAGTACAACCCATAGGATGGGTGACAACCCATCGCATCTAGTAATGCCACGGGAATTGAACCCACAACTGAAGGGAAACAAGGGCGCATCGCCTACCACTAGCGCAGTTGAATTCCCTGGTTAGTATGACTTATTATTTTAGTAAAATGTTTTTATGGAACAAGAATAAGTTGATTTTTGGAACTCATGTTTTATCAAATCGATATACTTATTTTAGAAAAATGATTTAGTGATTAAGTAATAAAGGTTGTTGGGGATGATGTTCTCTCTTTTGAGGAAATACAATATGCCTAAGGAAGATAGAATACAATGGATTTCAATTATGGAATAATGGTTGAAATTTTAGTTTGGAAGAATCTATGTTTTTTGTGTGAACATATGATTATTTGGTGTATTTATGAAACTGATTAACCTATCATCGAGAATATGTGATTAGGTTAATTACTTTTCAATATGATATTTTATGAGTAACTAATTTTATTTGGTGACAAAGGATAAGATTTATCTTGGAAGACTATGTAACTAATTACTTATGAGATATAGGGTTAAAGTCTTACTTTGGATTACTTTTGAAGAATTTTATGGATATTTTTTAATTTAATGGTATTGGTTGTACTTTGGGTATTTTTTTACAAATTTTTTAGATTAAGAGTAGTTTTTAGTTTAGTAAAAGATTATCCTTTTTAGGTATTATCTGATCACACGCTAACACTTTTGGTTTCAGTTGATTTCTAAAGAAAAGGGAAATATATAGTTCTTCTTTTTTGGATTATTTGATTGTCAAGAAGATTTTTCTTGTGCCTTTGATATGACCATGTCTTTTTGAATTCTCTTTATTTGGAGAAAAGATTAGTTTTTCATAGAAACTTATTAAAGTATGAAACTCTACTTGGAGGTAAGTATATTTCCTTATGTTCTTATTCTATGTAGTAAATGAATTCCTCAAAATTATGAAAAAGAATGTAAAAAAACATTGTTGGTTTACGTTTTCTACTTGGTAATAAAATACCATTTAACACATCACAAGTTTGGGATTTTCTGGTTGTTAACTTTCCCCTAATCACGTTTTCTATCACTCTCCATTAGATCTTGACCATTTGTTCTCTCTTACATATCCATTTTTTCCAACATGGAATCCTAGTACGGGTTATCTCGGGTGACCATCATACTTTTATTTCTTTATTTTAAAGTGATAGATTTACTTACTCTTTTTTGATGTGGGACTTTTAATAAAATTTCCATGCCCAGTTTTAAAATTGCAAGGACGCAATTCCCAAAAGTGGGGAAGGATGTAACATCCCAGATAATTAAGGAATACGAAACTTTTCATTTTTATTATTATTTGTGAATTAAATATTAATTTTACATTAAAGGGGACTCTATGTTCGATGGAGTACCTGATATGCAACAATGGGTTTCGTTGAAATCTTATGTTGCACACTAATAATATAACATTATTATTTTAAATGGTAGATAATGCCTAGAAGTTGTATTGGCAGGAATGAATAGAACTAACTAAAAAATTATTATATGTGTTTGTTAAATTCTTTTACAATTATCCAATAAATTTTAGGGGCTTAAACTATGAATGAATCTAATTTTAGTCATGATTACACTAATATTCAGTAAAAGGTCGATTTACCGCCTTTTGATGGAGAACACTCTATAAATCTAGTTTTGGTCATTTTTATTTTTTATTTTTGACAAAATAAAATTATCCTTTAGATTCGGGACATCAAAATTCACCTTGGGTAATTTTTTGGTATTTTTCTGATGAAGTTCATTTTTAAACGAATAGTGAAAAATACTGTATTTTAATTCAAAAGTGCCTTTTAATCTAATTTATTTATATTGTCATATTATCTTTCTAATTGGTTTTAAAGTGTAATTATAATATATTTTTACCTTTTAGTCTAATTTTTGTCATTGGAAATAATTTCATTTTGAAATTGGACATAAACAAGTGTCAGTCTTTTCATAGTTATTATTTCTTAAAAACACTCTATTTGTTTTGACAACATGAATTAATTTTAAATTAATTAATGCTACTTCTATATTTTTAATTTTGTAAAATAGACATCATTTTTTAATTTGGAATATATAATATAGCTTAGGCTGAATTTTTGGTATTTTTCTGAAAAACATCAATTTTTGATGAATAGTGAAACCACTTAGTAGTAGTAAAAAAAACTAATTTTTTCATTTAAATGTAATTTTACCACTTCTGTGAATTAAATTTCAAAACTCTGACATACATGGTTGTTATTATTATGTAAAATTTGGTTCAATAAGATGAAAATAATTTTTCGGTGAATAGTAAATTTTGACTTTTATTTACCACGATTAAAGGTAAATAGGGTAATTCAAGGTAAAAAGAATATTATAATTATTCAAAATTACCATAAAACTTGTCCTAACCTTATTGGATGAGTCATGTCTGACCATGTGCATCTTTGCATCGATTTTGGGACCCCATGGATCCACTTTAGAGTGATAATGACACATTATTTTAATTAATTTAATGTAAAGGCCAAAATGACAAAAACAAATATCTTTTAGTAAATTAATTTTTACACAGGGTTATATAAGTTGGATTTTCAACTATAAATATTAATTAGAAATCTAAAATGATTTCCTAAATCATGTTATTTTTTTATAATTTTTAAACGTCAAATAAATTAAATTATTTATGATACAATAATGATACAGTTTATACCTCATTAATAAATGATTTAAATAAATAAGATTATAAAGACTAAAATATTATCCAAAACCTGTCCAATTCCTTTTGTATGATTTTATTTCGAATATGGGTCATCTTAATGTTGACTGTAATGTTTTTTGGACCTTTTGAAACTGAATATATGTTTATAATAAAATAATGTTTTCACACTTTCCTAAAGAGCCCCTCCCCTCCCTTATAAAAGGAGACCACTTTTAACCAATTCCTCACACCTCTAAAGCCTTTAGTCTCATTAAAACTCTGCCATATTAAGCTCCCTAAATACCTCTACTCCCACTAGAATCCTTACCTTAGGAAGAAGGAACTTCAAAAAGTCCTTTTGGTTCAAACCAAAGAAAGTTACCCAAAATAAAGGTAACAGTTCCTCTTAACTTATTTTATTTTAGTTCACTTCTCCAACCCCTAAAATCATTTTAATAATTTATTTTATAAAAAAACCAGTATCCTCAATATACAAGGATGTTTTTTTGGGAAGTATTTTAACATCACTTACACACACCTCCATCTAATGGGTAAAGAACATATTGTTTCTGTGGATGGGAAACTAACGCCTCACGAAATGATGATTGTTCAATTATCTCATACTGCTTCTCATGGTGGCCATTATGATGGAACTATATTTATATTTGATATATATTTGTTTATGTTTTCTTTATGATTCTCTATTTTTCAATTTATATAAATACTTTATATTTTCCATAGTGGGTAAATACGATAATCTTATTAGAGGAAGTGCGAACTACCACCCTCAAAGTGATATGACTCGTTAATGCCTTATGTGGGACATATAAAGGATGGAGTTAATAATAATGTATATGATATTATACTGCAATTATAATATAACTATGTATCATTATGTTTTTAAATCCATTAAAATAAGAAATAGAAATGGAAGTAGCGTTCATGCGTACGTACGACTTACCGTCTCCATGAACGGTGCATTTAATTTCATACCTCTAAATGTTATGTACTATTATAAATACATGTATATACTTAATATATATTATATATATGATATTTAAATCATTAAAATCATTATGATGATAATTTATATCTTACCACATGAACAACTTGTAATTATAAGGTGTTTATTTTCTTATTTATGTACCAAATATCGACAAAATGGCCGTCATTAACTTAAATGATTACATAATGTTTATAACAAGGTAATAAGTAATATAAAAGGAATAATAAACATTAAAAAGTTTATTAAGTAATTATAAATTAACATTATTTTATTATTTATGAGATTAAAGAATGAACGGGTGAAGTCTGACACAAGGTAATGGATTTTCTTATCTCACTTTTAATTCCAAGAGATTTCCATTGTTTTCCAGTTATTCATTTCATTTGGTATATTGTGTAATGAAATTTGAGATATATTATCATGATTATTATTAAATTATTGGTATTCTATGATTCATTTGGTGGTTATTAACTTTTGGTCCTATGACTCAATTGATTACAACGTGGTAAAGGGCTTCATCTCAATTTTTTATCCCGTGAGATTCATGCTATATTTGCCACTATTTTCTTTTGTGTGGTGCATGTACAGCCCATTATTTTAATATTTGTGTAATATAATTTCATTTATGAGTATTTACATCTTCATTTCATGATCCTTATTTCATGTGCATGTGTTTTGTAAGTTTCCAAATCGGTAAGGGAACCTTTCCCCCTCCTCTTTTTAAAAGACGTGTTTTTGTTATGTCTTTTAATTTACATATTATTACTTTGGGTTATGTTATTCTATATCCTTATTGATGTAAAATTTATTTACAAGTAATGAGATACCCTTTTATCTAATCAACTCATTTTCTGAATTTTTTTGTAACGCCGTTAGGTTGTCAAATTTTTACAAGGGAACTTCTTAACCCAATTTCAATTATTTGGGTTCAAATTGTAATTCTTTAATATGTCATCCCATGAATATGTGTGAATGACATATGATTGTTTTAAACTTAATATCCACTTATATTGGGTGTATTTATATTTTTCACAAATAATTATTTGATTGATTTATCTTTAATTTAAGGATACCATCTTTATAAGGGATTTCATCTGAATTTACATTTCCACTGAGACTTAATTATTTTTAGGCACCAATTCACTCATATATGATGTATGTATTATACATTGACATATTATATCATGAATCAAATTATTCTCCTAATATTATAATGTTTTTATTAAATGTTATTCCTCAATTATTTGTATTTAAGCGTCTCTCTTTTTTTTAAAAAAACTCTTTAACTAAAATATCGTTTTAAATGTTTTAAAGATTTATTCTTCTAAATAATTCTCATTAGTGTCCATGTTTTCAAAATAAGTTTTAGGATTTATTTATATGAGCATTAATGTTTTCAAATGATAAATCATTTAAAATCTTCAATGTGGTATGGGACACTTTGATTCAAAAATATTTTTTTAAATGGTTTTGAAAATGATTTGATAAAGCATTATTTATTTCAATATCTCGATTTGATATATTGGAATGTGGAAATGTTATCTTTACTTTATACATGTGTTATGTGTTATTATTATGTTATTTTTATTGGGCATTGTTTACATATATAGGTGGTTCCATGATAAACCTTGGGCGGGTGAGCCTGAGATAGCTCTCTAATGCATTGGGTAACATGACAGAGGTAAGCGTGATGTTTCTCCAAAGAGATTTAGGGAATATACTATGATGGGTATTCCAAGTGTAAATCCCTATATAGATGTGATATCTACAATGTACGTTTGATATGGATTCCATAAGTAACCTTTATGATTTATGATTTGTGTGTGTTATTCATAAATCTTATGATTTTATAAGGTATGTTATGATTGCAAAATATAGTTTCATTGATTTTTATTTATTGATGGGAAAATGTTTCCCCTCCTTATTTTATAACCCTTACTGAGATTTTTATGATCATCCCAAGTTTTTCAAATGTTTTCCATAGGACATAAAGATGAATAGGGTCACAGATAGGATCAAGGGAAATTTGTGTTGTCTAAAATATGGAACTAGATATGTTTATTTTTAAGACTTTTTATTTTATGAAAAATTGGATACTAAGTAGTAGTGTCTACTAGTAATCTTCAAGTTGTTATGTGATAGTTATGGCCTAAATTCTCCAAAAAACTAAACCTAAAAAGATCCTCAATGTGAATTATTCATTTAATTCAATATTATGTAATGTAATAAGGTTGAGTCCTTATAATATAGCAATACTGTACACTATGCGGGTTTGTAACAGATCTGCACACTGTACAGGTACTGTAGTAGAACAGAACATTGTGCGAGCACTATAGCATACACTGTAGTAGGTATTGTTTCGTACTGTAGCAGCTGGAACTATTCATCTTGGGCCCCCAGTTTGGGATTGGAGTCCTTAAGGCTTTAGCGCCACTCAGGACTTCGGGTTAGTATGGATTTCAGGCCACCTTTAAGGCCTTCGGGCCACCTCAAGGACTTCGGGCCACATGCAGTTGCCCCAGACACACTATAAAAATAGGAGAAACCCCAGAAAAGGATTCAGAGCAAGTGAACTCACCAGAGCAAAGAAAAATGGATTTTTTAGAATGAGAAGGGCATGTCTATGACCTTGGGACCAGCCTGTGCATGCACGGGAAGCCTAGACAGACAACCATGTGAAGGTGGAGAGCTAATATCATGATACATATGCTGGGGAGGGGCAGTTCCTTGTAGATAGTCTGGTTGAATTCCCTATGACCTTTGGGTCATGTTATCTCTTAAGCCTACAGTCCATGTAATCTCTGAGCCTACGGGCCTTGTAAGGGTTCCCCCTCATCCCTTGAAAGTGGGGTTATCAAAAATCAATAAAAATGAAGGCCTTCTGTCCATCAGAAAAAATAACCATAGTTTATTTGGGGATATTGTTACATTAAAATCCTCCATAATGGTGTGTAAAGAAAATTATAATTATCATATGGGTGTCCCCATGTTGTGTGAAAATAGTGGTGCGGTAAGCCTCATTGTCGTGTATGATGTTACTCCAAGTCAAGCCTGACTCACTTTTTCGGAGTTTTTACCCCTATGTAGATCTATTCTAGAACCACATCCACTTTTAGTATCAAGATATGGTTGTATTACTAAGAATACCCACACAATATAAACCTTACCAAAATTATAACATGTTATTCTATAATTATCCTCATAGTCTATCTTAGGGATATGTTCCCTAATATAGGTTTTCAAAATCCAATTTCCAAGGTTAATGCTAAACCCACATTGATTACAATTATAATTCCTTGACCCCAGAATCCTGGATCTGGTGGATTATTTTAATACATTAGCATAGATACAATCCTCAAATCCCCAAGGAAAGAATAGTTTATCATTTTTGAAAAACTAGATTGCGTACATGATACCCATAATATTTTGGTAAAAGGAAATAAAAACATGATACATAATAAAATGAAAAAAAATCCTTTAAAGCTTATTCAAAGATTTATTCTTCATAACATAGGTAAGGGAAACATAATAAGGGTAGGATAAAATGTTAATTAAGGTTTTTTAAAGAATAAGATATAATGAATTGATGGGAATATCCACATATAAATGGAAATTACTAATAAAACATTCCATTAAAATAACTAGATAAGGAAAAACAATATGGTAATTTAAGTAACCAAATCATTTATCATTTAATCAACAGACTGATAGTGAATTATATCCATAGATAATTTCAATGTAATAATCTTATGAAAGAATTATAATTGAAATGAAAAATTATTGGATGCCATGTTTCCTCAGTACATAGTACCTTTACAATCAAGATTTATTCCCAATATATTATAGGCTATTTTGATTTTTTAACTGATTCAACTCATGAGAATATCGATACATCGAGGGGATATCTATAACTGGGCCCCATCTGTGTCATACCATTGCAAAGTATTCCTCATATATCAAGTAATTGATTTAATTCATGAACAATGTGCATTAAAAATATCAATACTGAATAATAGATGTGTATTTATCAATAATTTATAAATAGAGGTTAAGTAACAACAAGGGTTGTTGGCGTTAATGAATGGAAATACAATGAAAAATATCAAAAAAAAAATCTTGAGAAAAAATAATCTTTAAAAATTCCAATGTGTCCCATAAAAGTTTGATGCATTTGAATAATAATACCCATGATGAAATAACATTAAATTAAATTTATAACATCATGATAATGAGGATATTAATGACATAACATGTCAAAGGGAAGTATATACACCCTATAAAACTGAATTGGTGCAAAAAAAAAATAAAACTCAATGGAATTTAAATTGAGATGAAATTCCTTACCCTATGTTTAATTTTATGTGAACATAAATTAACAAGTAGTATAGTATTTTTAAGAGTGTTTCTAACTTATTAAATAACAATATTATTGTTATTATTTACTTTTACTTCACTTATTGCAACGTTTCATACAACTACAAAAATCAATTATGTTTATGTTGGGTGTTTTGTCCATATTTGGTTTATGTGTCAAAAATTTCTTTGGTTGGTCAACTATGGTAAAAGGAACCATTGTATAAGAAAATACATAATAATAATCATGTAATAATTATCATATTTATACATTAATTAAAAATTTAAAACAAATCATTAAATATGGTTATGAAAAATGCACCAATGTTAGACTGATAAAGATGCTAGGTCGTAATAACACATGAGTAACATTCCCATTTTTCATTGATCAATATGGAAAGATGGTAAGTAACACTATATATTTAAAAAATGATAATTATATAACAAATAAAATTTTATTTAATCATTTATACATATATATATAATTATTGGGAGTTAAAAGGAATGACATCATGTCAGGGAGGTGGTTGTCCAAACATCCCTGAACAGCATTATAACTTTTTAGTGTGTTCAAAGGTTAACAATAAAAATGATATATTCTTCTTCCAGAAATGATATTATGTCACTAATATCATATATATTTCATTTATATTACATGTGATTAATTAAAACAATCCTGTATATGTTCCATGTATAGATTGAACGAATCGTGTCGCTTTGAGAAAATTGTAGTCCACACTTCCACAGTGTAATTGTATTTACACAAACTATAAAACATAAAGGTATGTGTTATACCTTAATTAAAAAAGAAAAAATACATTATATATATTATATATATCATACATAAATAGTATTTTTATCATAATTCTCAACCATGAGATGTGTTAAAGTAAAAAATGAAGGACATCGTTTTTGTGATGTGGTAGTTCTCTGTACACATATACGGTATGTTTGGTACCCATTGGATAGAAGTGTGTGAAATTTTAGGTAGAAAAATCAATATAAAACATATTATTATATTTTTCATCTATTATTTATTACATATTCAATGAATAAGAAGATTTTAGGTGTTAGAGAATGAAAATAATACTAAATAGCTTGCAGAAGGATATTACCTCTTCATTGGGTAACTCCTTTTGGTTTTCACAAAAAGGATTCCTAGCATGGATTTATGCCCTAGGTGAGGCATATGGGATTAGGGTAGAGATTTTAAGGAGATATTTGGGAAGATCATGATCAGTTAAATGTTTCTTGAGTGGTGTGAGGAAGTGGGAGTATAAAGTACCTTTTTATAATGGAGGGAAAGGACACATTTGGTATTTTAGAAAATAATTGTGCGTTCCTCAAGTATTACTTATTCCAAATGTTTCTAAATGGACATTTATAAAACATTAGAGGTTTATTGCCCAAAATATTACCATTAAGTAGGTTTTGGAAATGTTTATTAGTCATTTGGACCCTTAAGATTAAGATTTTGTCCCTTCTTAAGATCAATTTTACCTTAAACGATGTAATTAATTTTAATTAATTTCATTAATATTTTTGGTAACAAATATATTTTTACAATATTAAGTATTAAAAATTATGATTATCCCAAATATGGATTACATTTTTCCAAATTAAAATCACATAATTAGCATAAAATACTTTTAATTTTATAACATAGACAGGATGACAATATGGGTTTTTAAAAGTAAAAATGTTCAAAACTTTGTTATGTTTTTATATTCAATTTCAAACGTTAAATTAATTAAAATGACATTAATTTAATGAATAAATAAAAAAATTATTCTAGTTAAACTTTAAAACATATTAACATTATAATTCAACCTTATAAATTAATTAGACGAAAAAATAAGTTTTGAACTAATATTCTATATTTTCTACTATTCATCAAAAAATGAATCTTCACTGAAAAATAAAAAAAAACACCCTAATATAATTTTAAAAATTTTCATTCAAAAATAATGTTTATTTTTAAATATTAAATTCTGGAAATTTTCAATATTCATATTTAATATAGGTGCACCATTAATATTTCTTAACATTCTTTTAAAAAATATAGGTTTTTATGTGTAATATTGAGTTTGTTCTTATCTTATGCTTATCAAATATATTGGATGAATGTCAAAAATATTTGATTGAATATATATTATATGTATATATTAAATTAATATCACTAGCTAATTTTAATAAATTAAAATTATTAGGATAAAACAATTTCATGAGCGTAAAAAAAGTTTTTTTATTAAAACATTCCCTTTATATTAAATTAGTTATTATATTAATTTATAATTAATTTGTTACAAGTTAATTAAACCATTTATTTTCAAAAGTTATTTAATCCTATTCATAACCATCAATTTAATTTCTTGGTTGTATTATAGTAATTAAAAATATTTTAAACAATATATTATAGTCCATTAAAACTCGATTTTCCATGTAACACAATCCATCGATCAAACACATTGCAAGCAATTCCTAAAAAAATAAACATTATGTGAATTCACTAATAAAAACAGGTTTTATCCATTGATAGGTTTTTAATAACTCTAATTAAAATATCTATTAAAAACCCCCTTTGTTAGCACTATAAGAATCATTGCTAAAAGGGTTCTTTAATAGAGCATCATTTCAGTGATGTTAAAGGGGGTCATTAAGAGCACTAAAAACTGCTGTTAAAGGGGGCCCTTTATCAAAACATGTTAAAAAACACTGATAAATGCCTCCCTTTTATCATTTCTAGTTAAAGTGTTCTAAAAAAGGGGGCCTTTCTCATCTCTTCTAAAAAAGTGCTAACAGGAGGGGTCTATCAGCACTTGTTTAGAAGCATTCATAAACAACCCCGTTAACCGTAGTTTATTACAAGCAATGAAAAATGGTATATTTTAAAATAAATTATTTTTAATTAAAAATAATATATTAATATATGAAAATATTTATATTGAAATAAATAATATATATATATATATATAGTTTTTATATAAGACTAAATGGGAATTTACACGTAATATATATGATATTTAGTGAAAATGGATTATAGAATAATTAAACAATATACATTTAATTAATAATTTGGAAATTATTATTTATTAATAGTAATTCAATAAAAATTTGAAGTCAAAAAAATAAAAAATATATCTCAAATATGTTGATGACATAACTTGAACTTTAAAAGGCCATGACTTTTGATCCAGGTGTCTGTTTGGACTCTACCACATATAAAATTGAAGCATGTGATGGGTTCTACACTCTGGTGATATAGGTGGATACTATTTTAATTGTTTTGAGACTAAAAATTCCTATATTTCCTACAAAACTGAGATTTTAGTCAGGTACCCCATTTTTTTAACATTGGATGGATTTTATGCCTCTTTTATGGGTGTTATTTTAAACTTTTTCAGTGGTGAATGAATTTATTAACAATGGTTAAATTCATATCGATATAATAGGTTTGAAATTTTATCATTTTTTACAATGCACTGTTATTTATAATCAAATATATGACAATATAAGCTTATTTTTTATATATTCACACATTATAATTTAATTTTATAAATAAATAATTAAACATATTTGTGTATACAATATATTTCTCAATATATAAACCTTATGTGACAAAATCAACAACCATTTTTTTAAAATAAATATTGATGATGATTTAGATACCCAGACAATTAATATATATATTGTTTATATATATATATATATTTATATTTATGTGTGTGTATTGAAAAATAGATGTATATTTGTCTATATATTCTAACAAATGTATAAAAATATTAACATATAATATATGTAAATAAATATAAACATGTATAATTTTTTTTATAAATGAACATATATAAATATATAAATGATATATTTATGTTTTAATGTACTTATAAACACACTCAAACACACTGAAAAAGACATATTTTATATCTGCTTTTAAAAGTATAAATAAATAAATATATATATATATATATATTGATAAAAAATATAATGAAATATATAAATATATTTATATATCCTAAAATATAAAACTAAATAGTACAAGGGAGTGGGAAATGAGCTGGTGGATAAGATGAAGGTTTTAGGTTTGAAACTCGCTGGAAGCCAAGGTGCACACATGAACATATGATTATCTACAAGACTGATAAAGTGTTGGGGAATGCGCTGATAGGGTGTGAGAAGAATTGATGAAGGGCCATTAAAAAAAATATACCATTTATCTATCATGAATTTATCATAGATTTTTATGAATTCTGTTAAAGGTAACCCTTTAGCATCGCTTACATTACCAACTCTTTTATAACACAGATAAACCCCTTTTACTAGCATATTGAATGGCTCAATTTTCAGTAGTGATTGAAATATATTGAATTGATTGAATCTATTCAAAGATAAAAAATATAAAATAAGTCTATAGACATTATATTACCTTATGTTATTTGTGTTGCATGTCTTACATGCTGTTAAATACAATATTCTTACTTAAGGATTTTGGGGTGTTACACTTAAGTACATCTTATGCTCACAAATGAATTTCAAATTTTAGATGATATATTTACCCCAACTATGAATTTAAGATCATGAATATTATATTTCCTCTTCACTAGGTTATAAATAATGAGTTTTAATTAATTAATTCTAGAAGTTATTTCACATGGATGGTGATGATGACTTAATGTGAAATTAGAAAATTTTGATTAATTGGGGTAAATTATCAATTAAGGACTTGGGTATTATTTATGTAAGAGTTTCCCCTAATTATATATAACTATAAACCAAAAGGTTCATTGATAATGTAAGGGATTAATTTCTCTTTTTTGATGTTGTTTGGTTTGGATTGGAAAAAAGTAGGTCACAATTATCGGTATCAAAGGCATAAATGCAAAATAATGATTTTAGCATCATATTTGGGAGTGTAGGTTTGATGTTGTAATAGTTGGTATTAATGGTTTTTTATAACATAGGAGATTATGATGTTTTCATTTTAATTAATCTTAGGATTTATAGATACCATCATAGACCAGTAAGCATAAGGATGATCATAAATTCAATGTCTTATACACCCATTTGGGGTGTTAAACGATGGGATCTTAATGTGATTAATGACATTTTAAAATACATTTTAGTTTGTTGATGTATTTTAATATCCATGGTTTAACATGATGTATGCATTTAAATTTTGTTGAAATAATATTTAAGGTATTGATAACCTTTAGGGTTTTTATGGTCTTAGATATTGAGAAGACACGTTTTATTGTATGGAAATCCATGAAATTAAAAAGTGATTTGGGGACTAAGTGAATAACGTTTCCAAAAAATAAGATGTCCATTTTTTTCGCATTGAATCTCCAAGGAATGATGTTATTAAGGTTATTTTTGACATATTTTTATATAATGATTTAGTTTCATCTTTGGGTATTATTGTGGAATTTTAAAAATCAATGCATCACATGAAGTTTTATTCATTTTGGAAATTAACTTACCATTTCTTAACTATTTTTGTTTTTTTATTGTGTAAGATAGGAGGAATATTTTTTTCTTTTCTAGTAATGTGGTATTTAAAATTTTATTTTAGTGCTTTATTGATGAAAAATTCATATTTTATACTAATAGTTTGGAGAAAAATATGATATTGTGGTAGAAAATGAAAAAATGATTAAATTATACTCATTAAGTATGTAAATTTCCTAATTATCTTATTATATATCGAAAATAATTCCTCAACATTCGGAAATGTATTTTAAACAAAAAATATTATCCTATTGCAATCATATATAATGAATTACATGGTCTTTTAGATCCAATTTTTTTTATATTTTTGATTCCATTAACTTTCCATTGATCATTCTTTTTCTTGTGATTAATGACCTTAATAAATCTCTAAAATTATTTATGATTATTTTCCTTTCTAACCTAGGTTATCCTTTTTGGAAACCTAATTATCTATTATTTTACATGACCTTTTCACTTCCATTTCATTCTAATTAAGAGAATTTTTTATTAAACATTTTTATGATGTGGGTTTACAACATAACTATATTCAAATTTCCAACCTGTTTTTACAAAGATAGATTTCAATTCGGGAGGACACAATTTACTAAAGGGGAGGATGTAATGCTATGATATTTTTAAAAAAAAAAAATTATATTCGAAAGATTAAATGACTCACAATAATAATTTTACACAATAATTTAAATTCCCAAGAATTTATTATATGATTCATTATAAATAAATTCAATATCTTCAGTAGCTTGTGGTACACACAACCCTAATATTTTTTATGTTTGATAGCCTATTTAGCATGCAACATCGATCCTAAATCACCCATGATATATATAAACGTTAAAACCTAGCCATTAAATTGGTAGGTATGAATAATATTAACTAAATTATGAAATAAATAAATATATATCCTAATCAATAGAAAATATTAATAGATCTTCAGTAAATAACCACCCAATTTTTTGTAAAGTGATTTTATACTTCAAAAATATTTTATCTACAAAAAAGAATTTTTCTTTCATTCCATGAAAAAAAATTATATTAAATTTTATGAACTTTAATAAAATTTATTTTATAAATATAACTTCATTTTTTTAATAATAATATAAAAAATTACTCTGTGTGAAATTTTTAAATTTTTCTAAAATTAATAATTTTTCAATTAAAATTGAAAAATACCAATTTTGTAAAAATTTCTTTTATTTTCAATAAATAAATCAATATAAAAGTACCATTATTTTTTGAATATTATTTTAAGAAAAATAATTATTTTTTATTTATACTTAAACACCTTAATTTCTTTTGAATTAAATTTATATTGGATTTTAGTATAAGTTTATTTTCGGGTTAAAAGGTTTTTTAAATTATTTTAAAGAGCATAATGTTTCTCTATTTTATATAATAAAAATATTACCTAATTGTGGAATGTTTTAAATTATATTTATACATTATATTTCAATAAAAATTTTAATTTACATTCATTCAGTTACTATTATAAGTTATAATGTTAATATAAAATCATCTTGTTCTTAAAAATACACTTCTAGAAAACATGATTTTTATTATGTTTGCCACTTTTGTTTAAATTTAATTTTTCCTAATTAATAAAAATTTAAAAATTAAAATTAATTTTTTAAATAATAATTTAAAAATTATTTTAGAATTATTTATTTTATTTTTCTAAAAAGATATTTTTTTATGATAAACAATGAAAAATATTTAATTTTAATAGAAAACATCATTTTCATTTAAATTATTAATAAGGAAAATTTACAATTAAAATTGGGTTTAAAATTAACTTAATTAAATTTTATATCAATTAATCCAAATGAGTTCATTTTAATGATTTTCATATTGGATATAGATATAAAACGTTATAGTTTTTTGAAAATTTTCTCTTTGAAAACTCGCTTTCTATTCATAGTTGTAGGATAAATTTATAATTATAATTCTTCCCTTATGTGAATTAAATTTGAAAAAAATGTATTTGATTTTTGAATTTATAATAATTTATATTTTCTAAGAACTTTCACTTAATTATTGACTAGAATGAATAGTGAAGGTTGTAAAAATAATACTTACCACAGTTAAGGTAAAAATAGATTAACTATGGATTAAACTAAAAATATATGTGTAAAAATGACCAACCTACTTGTTCAAAACCCAATTTTTATCTATATCTCATCATTAACTCTTATATTATCTACAATTTCCAGTTTTTAAATCTTTTGGAATGATCAAAACAAGGTTTTAATTGATTCTTTTTTTTAAAGTACATGTTTTCCACTCACCTCACATATAATAGGCCACCCCTCTCCTCTTTTCTTCACACCCTAAAATCTCTTTTGTTCAGCCATTACTTGACCAAGTTACTACTCAACATCCCTACCATAATTCTAGAAGACTTATTTTTGGAATAATTCCAAACTAGGAAGGCCTCTGGTGAAAACCTGAGGATACTAAAAAAAGAGGTAACATTATTAAAACATTGATTTTATTTTATTTAATTATCCCACTCCATAATTTATTCTTAAACTGTGATTATATAATAACAAGAGTAACCTATATATAATTTTATTTTATTTATATTAATTTCATGACCTATAAATCTCTCCACTTCCATCAAATTGGTTTTGAAATTATCATTTGTGGGTACGTCAGGCTGCCACTTCGTGAACCGATGGAATTTGTTTTTCTATAAAACCAATAACGGTTAGAGATAATGATGTATATAAAGTATTTATGTCATATTTACAATATTATAATACTTTTTTATTAATTATACCACATAAAACTTTTTTTCTTTCTTTTTCGTACGAGATACAATAGTGTCACTCTTGTGCACGGTTGACTACCACCTCACAAATCGATGTTATTCATCTTCTAATAACTCGTTACATGGAATGTAATAAGGGTAAATTTACTGAATATATGTTATATAAATAAAATAATTATTATATTCATGGAATATTTATCATTATTAAATTTACATACATCATTTTCATTTTTCCACTAAAAAGATGATAATGTCGTTCATGTATGTGTGGACAACAACCTTCACGATGCGATGTGACTATATTTTCATCACCAGACCATAAGAATGATATATATATGTATATTTAAAGAAATAATATTTTATAAATTATATTATCATTATTATTTAATTATAAAATATTACATACCTCCTTTCTACAATGATCATTGAAAAATGGAAATGTTACTCATGCGTATATATGACATATTGTCACCATGATCATAACATACTTCATTCCCCAAAAAATATTTCATTATTGGTATTGAAATTATATTTGATACATAAATATTATAATTATGTTAGGATTATAATTCTCTAGATTATGTGACTATATAATATTCATAAGAACTATAATGTTCATAAAAAACACAAATGAGAAAGTACGGAAATAAACACCTAAAACTATAAAAATAATGAAATATTATTAATAAATGGATGATAAGATGTTATAAATATTAATATGGTTCCTTAATAACTTAACATAAATTTTAAATGCACTAAAAAAGTGTTTAAAGATATATTAACTAAAATAAAGCACAAGGTAAGAGATTTTTAGTATCTCTTTTATTTCTAAAATACATATGAAAATTCCCAATTAGTTTATTTTTTGTGGTGTATATGATACTAATTTACATGATAAGTCATGAATCCCATTCATTTAAGGATATTTAATTTCTCATTTTATATTATTATTTACTAGGGATTTTGATTCAATGGTTTACTAAAGGGATAATGGATTTTTCTCTCATTTTCTACATCTTTGAGAATTATGTCATGTTATCCAACTATCATATTTTGTGATACATTTATAGAGACCATTCAAGTTTAATTTAATGAATTTATTTATTCCCATTATATTTAAATTTCATTTTGTTTTATCCTTTCATGGGTATTAGGATTCAATGTTACCAAAGTCGTAAGATTCTTATGTTTTAATCTCATAATTTATCGAGATTGTTTATGACTAAGTGTCCAATATTGAAATATAATTATCTACATCTCAATAGTTGAGAAAAATTTATTACCCTCTTGTTATTCATGATATTTTCAAGTAATAGTACCACTTTTACACTTTTTGGTACTTAAACTGTATTACAAAATGTTTTTAATCAAATCAAAAATTATTTCTCTCATTGCTCGAAAATTTGGTTTTCTTTAAAACCCATGTCTTATAATATAATTTCAAATTATTTTTTAAACATTTAAAAATGATTTATTAATGAAATGTTTACTTGTATTTTAATTTTTACATGGTAGTTTAAAATTAACCTTCTTTTCATTTTCTAAATAAGACACTTCTCTAACCCTTTTCATTTGTAAAAGGAATATTCATTTTATATTCTACGACATGTGAAAATTACCCTTTGTCATATCCATCATTTCGTTGAAGCTTCCATTCAAAGTTTACATTGATAGTTTTTAATGAAAATTTATTATATTATATTCTATAAAGTATTATTTTCTAAAAATGGTTTTCAATGAAAATGATTTTTAAAATGTTATATGTTTTAAAAAGTGATTTTCAAAATTAAAATTATATTTTCCTTAAGAATTATTTTAACGATATTTTAATGGTATTCATAAAAATTAAAAAAACCTTTTTTACTTATTGTCCATTGGAGATATTTTGTATATATATCAACCCCATTATTTCTCTATATGAATTAAGATAATTTCAAAGAGAATATTATGGAACCTATTTCTTTTCCAGGGGTTAATCATGTTTTAAAGATATTGTTATTGAACTCAATTATTTTTCATGTTTTTGTCATGCATTAAATAGATTATTATGGAACATGTTTTTTTTCCATGGGATAATTAATTTATGAAAGGAATAATGATTTTTTATGAGTCGTATGATTATGTATAACCTCTACGTTCTTTATTTTTGGTTCTTTAAAATTATATACTATTGAGTGGACCAGATAGAACTAGGTGATCCAATTACAGGTTTTATGGTGGGGAAGCCTAGATATCATTAGTATAGCACTTTATAGCTTATACGATGTGGAGAACCAGATAACACTGAGTGAGCCCATTATATATTATATGATGGGTTTACATAGATAGAAATCTAATTCATTAGATAATGATTATATTCTCATTAGAATTATATTATAGTTTATACATATGGTTATTCCGATTGTAAGGGTTCTGTAAGGGTTCTTTGATGATTATTTTACAAGATACCAACCCATTATATATATTCTTTCCTTAGGTTTATAATGTTTCCTTTGATCAAGAATTATGTAACATGGACCATGATTATTGATTTTTTTATTACTCATTCCTTTTTTAAATCCTTATTCAAATTTTCATGATCAATGATTCATTTATTGTTTGTTATGAGTTATTATATGATCTGCTCATGCACATTGATTGTGTCACCATACCCTTATTCACATCTAATGATCAATAATTAATTTCAAATATTAAGGCTTATATTTACCCTTAATGGAAATTTATTCTCAGATTTCAAATGTTTTATCTTCCCTAGGCTATAAATATTGGGTTTGAAAGAATTTTTTCTACAATGTATTTCATATGGATAATGATAATGACATAATGTAAAATAAAAAAGTTGGGTTATAATGAAAAAAATTCTCATTTATTGATATAAAAATTGTCTATATGGGATTTTATTTTAATTATCTGTAAATATAATCCAAAAAGGTCCCTGATAATGTAATGGATCCATTTTTTCATTTTGATATTTTATAATTTTGATGGAAACAATTGGGTCATAATTATCAATATCAAATCTGGAAATGTAATGTTTATGATTTCATAACTAGATATGTCACTGACCATCCCCCGGGGCCCGTGCTAGGTGGCGTGAGGGCCATGGAGGGGTGAGTGGCTGCAAGGACGGTGTGGAGGCCGCAAGGGCGGCGCAGAGGCCACGGGACGACGAGGCCATGAAGGGCCATAGGGCGGCAAAGGCTGCAGGGGCCGTGGAGGGCCATGGTGTAGCGAGGGCGTGAGCAGTGAAGGCCGCGGGAAGCATGATGGTTGTTAGGCGGAAGAGGTCACGGGTGGAGGAGGCCAAGGACGGTGCACGAATAGAGGGTGGCAGAGGCCGCGTGCGATGGAGGTTGTACGCGGTGCAGTTGCGCCCTCACCTTTATCGCGGCCGGCGGTGGTGTCAACCACCATTCTCATTCCCCACTGAGGTTGGTTTCCATCCTCCTCCCTCATGAATAACACAACAATTAATCACAAGATTTGCAGAGAGGTCTGGCCTTGTTTGTTTGGCATGCACTCTCCATATTAGAGCGGTAGCAAGCGACTATAATCTCTTACTGATTTTATGATGAATTATCAAGAACAAGAGAGGATAAGAAATTCAGACAACCACCCTACCTAGATGTTGTGTTGATGTTGGTGCAAAAACAAAATCGAAGATGTCGACGTTTTTCACACCCACCACACACCTCCGATCTCGGGCTCGTTCATCGGTTCGTCGTAGTTGAATACGTTCCTCATTGGTGAGAGCATTCTTCATTGGAGGATGAGTCTCTCCATTATTCCCCAAAGATTCTCCCTTTCCAAAAGTTTCCCCAATTCCAACCAAAATTAGGGAATATCCAGCTTATTAATATAAATTATGTAGACTAATAATGTTGGCACAATTAAAAATGTTGACATATTTCATTAATTATTGGTTGGATCTAACGATTAAATGGGGTGTTGGCATATTTAACTGTATAAATTTAATTGTCTCATATTAATGGAGGAAAATAATTAATGGGGAGTTGAGCGGTTTCTCCCATTATGAGGGTTCGGGGTGTCCCCACCTTTAGGAATTCAAAATAGGGGTTTTAGGCTTAGTGATCCCCACCTCCATATAACCCTTGTGGTTGGTTTTAGTTCAGGTGGTCCCCACCTTTAAACCATTCAAATGGGTGGTTTCAAAAAAGGAAAAATAAAATAAAATTTTATTTTATTTTATTTCTATTTCCATGAAAAACCAAATTATATATTTTACCCTCGACCTACTAAGGTCGAGGTGAAGGTCCCCTTAAGTGTAAATAGGCGTTGTGAGTTGAACGGTGCCCTCAAATATCAATTACGAGAACCGGTTCAAAAGTTACAAAAACCCACTCGTACGTTTATTGAACGTACCTGAAACAAAGATCAAAAATTCATTCCAGGCACTCTAGGAATCAGAATCACAGGCCATAAATTTTCGCAGACTCATAAAATTCCCATATATTTAAAAAAATTACATGGGAATTTTAGGGTCTTTACATTCTCCCCACCTCAGGGCTTTGTGTCTTTGAAAGCCACATCACAAAACTAGGAAAAAAAGTGGGGGTACTGAGCATGAATCTGAGCCACCCGCTCCCATGTGCTCTCTTGGAGGTTCCCGTACTGCCAAAGAATGTGCACCAGAGGTATCGACCATCCATGAAGGACCCACTCCTTTCAATCCTCAATCTCTACTGGAACCTCCGAAAACATTGCCCCATCGTCAATGTCCCGCTGTCCATGGTAAATGATGTGGGATGGGTCATGCACGTATCTCCTCAGCTGGGATATGTGGAAGACATCGGTTACCCAGTGCAACTGAGTGGGAAGAGCTAAGTGGTAAGCCACCTCGCCAACTCTGCTGAGGACCTGAAACGGTCTGATGAACCTTGGAGATAACTTTTTTCTTTGAACAAATATCCGTAAACCTTGTCGGGGTGAGACCCATAGAATGATGTGGTTTCCATCCTCGAACTCCAGAGGTCTCCGTCTCTTGTCGGCATAATACTTCTCCCTGCTCTGTACAATCTTAATTTTCTCTTGGATGATCTACACTTTCTATATGGTTGCCCATACCATCTCTGGTCCCACTAGTGCTGACTCTTCTAGGTTTTTCCAGCACAAAGGTGATTTGAAAGGTCTCCCATACAAAGCCTCAAAAGGTCTCATCCCAATTGTGGAGTGATAGTTGTTGTTGTATGAAAACTACACCAAAGGCAAGTGATCCACCCAGATACGACCGAAGTCGAGGATGCAAGCATGTAGCATGTCCTCGAGGGTCTGAATGGTTCGCTCAGTCTGGACATCCATCTGCGGATGGAAGGCTGTCACATACATAACTTATTTTAAAGTTATTTTTAATTTATTTTCCATTCATGCTTTGTTTTGGGGGTTTCCAAAGGTTTTATGGAGAATATGTGAGTTTTCAAGAATTGGGCCAAATCGTGATCCCAATTCCAGATTTCAAAATAAATTTTTGTTTCTTTTATAACTTTTTCATTTTTTAATATTTTTTAGTAATTCCAACTCCTAAATGTCCTCCCATGATATATTAACACCAAATGTAAATTTGGAACCATTATAAATCCATAATCATGGGGGATATGGGTTTTTATTTGAGAAATGGGCCAACCCGAAAGCCCATTTTCCAGTTTTAAATTGTTTTTTTAAGTTTATAATATCTTATTCATTATAATGAAATTTTCGGTGATTCAACCTCCCTCTCGACCCTAAGAAGCCCAGGCGCGCTCCCATTGACTTTCCACACACTTTGGAGATCTATTTAATCGCGATTTGGTGCTGACATTCTTGGGGTTTCTAAAATCGGGCAGATTTGAGGAGGTAAGTTCATTCCATCATAACTCTCTCAATTATAACTATTTTCCCCCCATTCCAATTCCTACATTATCTGATAATCCCTGTTAGAACTTACCTTGAATGGTTGGATATTTTTAAATTCATATTCTGGCGGAGTTTGGGTCGTTTTCTTCATGATTATTTTGGGTAATGTTTCTCTTTTCAATACTTCTCTTCTCCTTAGGGTTTCCACCCTATCTCAAGAGTTTATAGAATGTCCAAAACATAGGGTTCGAACATATGGTCTTATTTGGTATCTTTTGGGTCAATTTTTGGTGGTCTAGGTCTGGATTTATATTCCTTGATGTGCGGCGGTGGTGCGGTTGATGTTTCTCACCATGTTTTGAGGGTTTCGGCATAAAAGGTAGGTGATTCCATGTGTAATCATTTCTAGATGAGTTAGTTTGCTTGAATTACTTATTATGCATTTACTAATATGCTGTGTGTTGTGCGGGAACTGTTTATTTTGTATTTGGTAAAGCATTTGTTTTTACAGTTTCATTTTAGTTTGAAAAATTTGGTGTTTTACATGTGCAACCCTTTGGGTATTGTTTTGGTGTGTTTTATAACATATAAAATTGGTTTAATAAATCTTGTTTGGGATGAAAATTATGATTTGTTAGGTTATTGGTGTTCCATTAGGTTTTAAAGAGGTTTCTTTTAATGGGTTTAAGGTGTAAAGCCTTATTGTACTTCTTGAAAGTGATTTGGAAAATGTGTGCTTTTCATGTGGATCTTTTGTGGTATTGTTTGAGGTGTTTTTATAACACATGGGGGTAGTTTAATAAATGTTTTTGGAGATGAAAATTCTGTTTTGAATTTGTATTGGTGTGATTTTGTCCTTGAAATATGGTTTTGAAATGAGTTTTTTTGTGAAATGATTTGGTACACTCTTTAGAATTGTTTTATGAAAGTTTTGAATGGTTTAATGATTTATGTAAGATGTGAAACCATATTGGAAAACTGTTTTGGATTGTTTATAATTTCAAATGGACCATTTTAAATTTTAATAGTTCTGTTATGTTATGTGTTTCCTCTTGGAAATGTTTTATAAAAATGTTTAATGGATTTACTAAAATGTGAAAGAGGTGTGAACATTATATGGGCTGTTTGTGTGAGTGCGATGTGAAAAGTGGATTTTGTTTATAAAAAGGGTTTTAGGAAACATGTGAGTGGGCTGTTATGTGATGTTTAGTATATTTTTAGGTATTTTATAAAATTTTTAAAGGATGTGTTGGATTGTGAAAGTTATGCAAAAAGTGTTGTGGGCTATTTTGGTGTGGGTTTGATTTCAAAATGCATTTGAATGAAAAGTGGACTTTTGTGACTTGTGTTGTATACATGTGGGATGTTTGGTGAATTTATGATATGGAAATGATATTTTCATGTGAAATGTGTATTCATTGACTTGTTGAAATTGTTTGAGCACAAAGGGAAAACCCGGGTATCTAGGTGGGTGGACGTGTACTAGTATGCTAGTGATCCTGTGGGGTTTGGCCTCAGTTTCACTTAGCAAGATTGACACTTACAACTCTAACTAAACTAAGATGATAATGATTGGGGACCACTAGGTTATGGGTATGTTCCCTACTAGTGGCTCGTGCACGAGAACAGATATTTGTAATGGTTACTCTCACCGAGATACGAGGTACCTGGGACCCACAGCTAGCTAGTGCCTAGGGGTTATTTCCCATTGCTTGTGCTCGCTGGATATTTTGTGCTTACTGTCGGCATACGGTACATTTTGCTGGAAAATTAAGTAGATTTGGTGTCTATTTTAAAAAGTGTTAATCCTTTAAAATAGCCCACTTGAAAACTGTTCTTATTCAAAGTTGCAGATTTTAGAAATTGTAACTAGCTTTTCATGTTTTTGAAAACTTGCATGATTTTCGTCTTTAAATGCTTATTATGTGGAATCTCTTAGTGGTGGTATCCTATTGGGATTTGGATCACAACCTACTTACACCCTTGGGTGTAAGTAGACTTGGTTATTTTGTTGTCACAGGTTTGGGTATAACTTTTGTGCCAACAGTTCGGGTTTCCACTGGTCATTCATGATGCGGTGTTGTGGAGATGGCTTGAGGAAGATGCCTCTTGCCATGTTGAGGTTATTGGGCTGTCTTTTCATGGGTTTGTACCTTTGTAATGATCTTCAAAAATTGTTTAAAATTGTGCAATTCAGTTCTGAATTTATTAAAAAGATGTTTCGGTTTGAAAAATCCAGATTTGGTTTCTTGGATTCATTTGATGTTTCAAGTATAAAAACTCGGGTAAATCGTTCCCAATTTTCAGTTTTTGATACCCGGGCACTTGTGCCAGCCCGTAGGGATCGGGAACGCCCTTCGGGACTTGCCACAGGTCGGGTCGGGTGATGGTTTTTACGGCGACCAGATTCTGTTCGTGACAAAATGGTATCAGAGGAGGTTTTGGTTAACTCTTTGGGTCATGTTATTTTGGGAACAATCGGGATAGATTAGAGTTTGAATTGTTGGGACTTTGTAGTTTGGTTATGGGTAGTGTGCCTGATCACCACACCTCATGATGGGATTCGAGTCACCAGGGGAAGTCGGGATTTATCTATGTTCTTTGTTTTTATTGGTTTAATGATGATTAGGGGAAATGAAAAGGGAGTTGGGTTAATGGTCTCAGTGAGCTCACAGGGCCTGGAAAGCCATGTGGAGCCGGGGATATTCTCTAGAACACTCTCTGTGATAGTGAAGTTATTGGAATATGGCCGCCAACCATATTTACAATTCACCCACTGAAACTAGTTTCCTCTCAGATTGTTTTGTACTATAGTTTTGCAATCTTGGAACTTTGGTTTTAAAAGGACTTGGTTTTAAGAAGTATAAAGTTTTTCTGAAATTATTTTCAAATAAATATGGAATAGATTTATTTATGAAATGGTGGAACTGAATTTTTAGAATTGTTTTGAAATGGAAAATGGTGTTTTTACACCTCTTTTGAAAGCAAGAACTATATTGAAGTTGGTTTTGAAAAGTGTTTACAATAGGGTTTTCTAAACAATCAAAGAGTGTTTTAATGGGATGAGATGTTTTGAAATTGATGTGAATATATTGAAAGTGAGTTATTTTTTAAATGGTTGTGCATTTCTGAAAGGTTTTGTAATATGTGAGTTGGAATTTGATCTCGTGGTTAGCGGTTTTGAGAAAAAGGATGTGTTGGTTGACCATTTTGGTTTTGAAAAGTGGAAAGAATTTTTGTTTTAACCATTAGTATTTTCATGAGAAACCACATGCATGGGGTTATATGGGAAGAGGGATGGTTGATGAAATGACTGGATGAGTGTCGGGATGGATATGAGGAGGGTGCCTGGTGTGGCATAGAAACATGCATGTGTAAGGCCCATGGGGTACCATTGGTGGATGCGCTAACCGCTGAACCATTTGTTTTCAAAGAAATGTTTTTAAATAAAAAAAACATGATTTCTTGATGATTTTTTTTGGATGGTGTATATTATGTGTTTTTGGAAAATGTTGATGTTGTGGGATGTTTTGAGTCCAAGAACCCCTCCTTTTTGAACTGTGTTTTGGGTTTGGGTTTGGTCAGTAAATTTTGTTGTAGGGACGGTTAGTGGTCTCTTTTGAAAAATGTTTCGGGACGCCTTTACGATGGTTCCCTACATGTGTTTGGATCTGGTTTGTGGTATATCTTGACCAATGGACTATCTTGGTTGGGTCCTTGGGTTCAATCATTGGATAAGGTACACCCCCATTAAAGGTTAGTGCACAATTGAAGTGCAACCCAGATTGTTTCTCCGTTTGAAGACCCTACAGTTGATCAATATAAGGAATCTTTTTCAAGAGATTTCTAGATTGAGTCTACACCCATTCCTTTCATTGATTTTTAGATCCTCTTATAACGGGAGAGTGCTCTTGGAAGGTTGAAAGAGACCTTAGTTTCTTATGTTTCTTGATTCGTCGAAGGTGGATATGGTCTAGGGTTGTTAGTGTGGATGATTGTCTTGATGGTGTCTAAGAGGGCCTTTGGGTTCTTCAAAGTTTCTTTGAATCATGAGTTCATGTTAAACCACTGGTGTGGGAAATATGGTCATGATAGGATATTATGGCCACTTTCTAGAATTGTGTGTTGTTTGGGGATGTTGTATAAGGTCCCTCTCCATGCATTGTTTATATCAGTCACAATGGCCATGTTCGGTGATGCCTTATGATGTCATGTGCTCGATTGACCATATAGGTGAAAGTCGTGAAATCCTCTGAGAGTCCCTATTGTGTTGGGTGAATGTCTCCCTTGGAAAAAACATCAAAATATTCCATTTTAGAGGAAGGTGAGTGTAGGTGTTCTTTACTTCTATTGTTTCTCACCTGAAGAAACAAGGTGTGATGTGTGTGCATTTTCTTAGCCCTTGTTTCAGTGAAATATTGGGATAGGGTAAAGTGAGTATGGAATTTGTTATCTCTGGAAAACTTATCTTGGGTTGTGGTGTAGTTTTTGGTGGCACCGAAAGAATAATTCTCATTTAGTGAGTTTTCGAATACTAACTGCGAGGCCGAATATGCTTCAATAATTTGAGCTCCAACCATAGGTCTCGGAGAGAAGCTGGCTCGTAGTCAGGGGAAATCACAGGGTCATTTAAACCCTTGTAAAATTTCATATCCTCGGTGTAAAAGATAGGAAGTTTTTAAACCTATGGTGTCATAATATTCCCTCGGTTGTTCTCGTTCGGTGGAAATAGGTGGTGGGCCTTGTACCTATGTCATCGCCTAATGTCATTCCCTCCCCCTTTGGTTTCCATTGAGTCTTTGGAGAATGGTTGGAAATTTGGCTAGACATGCTGAGCACATGGTTTGTGAACTATTAAGAGAGACTATGTTCTTGGAAGCCATGCAGGAAGATTGATCAGCACAGTTAGTTCACGGTTTCAAAAACTGTGCAGACTAACCGTGCGACCTTCCCAAATCTTGAAATTTTTGGGTCTTTCTGTGCCGACATATGCTGGTCGATTAAGATGGTTGGTTTATATGGTGGGGAGAACCACTATGATTATCATATATGTTCCTTAGGAAATTTTGAATGGAAGTATACCTTAGGTACCAGGGAGTCCGTTTAGGCCTCCCCCTATTAGTGTCATGATTCTGTCTCGAAAAAAATATTGGTTGTCTCTTATAGTGGGGAGCATATTATTGTCCCCCCGTACCAGTAACATAGATTTATCTATGGTTTTGGCTTGGTGTAGATAGTCTCGTTCGGAGATATATAGCTACCAACATCTTCCTTGACTAATCGTTGGTACTAGAGGGTGCCCAATGGTTTAGTTAAAGTAAGGTAAGTGTAACCTTGTTTAAAGTTATTGTTCGTTTGGGTGAATTGCTTGAGTCTTGTTCAGATAGTGTTTGAAGAGTTTTATTTTGGGATAAGTTATGAATGTTATTGATCCTTTCAGGAAAGTGGTTTATGTTTTGATAGTGAGAGTAATCCTTCCTTAATTGATCACTGGAGGTGTTTTGGCCTTTGAGGGTGAAACCTTGCAAGGGAGTACCTATTGGTTTCTCAGTGGGGTTTGGTTGTTGCTTTAACCTTGCTGTGACTTTCCGGGGCGGAAAGTTTTTAAGGTGGGGAGAATTGTCACATACATAACTTATTTTAAAGTTATTTTTAATTTATTTTCCATTCATGCTTTGTTTTGGGGGTTTCCAAAGGTTTTATGGAGAATATGTGAGTTTTCAAGAATTGAGCCAAATCGTGAGCCCAATTCCAGATTTCAAAATAAATTTTTGTTTCTTTTATAACGTTTTCATTTTTTAATATTTTTCAGTAATTCCAACTCCTAAATGTCCTCCCCTGATATATTAACACCACATTTAAATTTGGAGCCATTATAAATCCATAATCATGGGGGATTTGGGTTTTTATTTTAGAATTGGGCCAACCCGAAAGCCCATTTTCCAGTTTTAAATTGTTTTTTTTATGTTTTTAATATCATATTCATTATAATGAATTTTTCGGTGATTCCACCTCCATATATACCCTAAGAAGACCAGGCGCGCTACCATTGCCTTTACCCCCACTTTGGAGATCTATTTCATCGCGATTTGGAGCTGACATTCTTGGGGTTTCTAAAATCGGGCGGATTTGAGGAGGTAAGTTCATTCCATCATAACTCTCTCAATTCTCACTATTTTCCCCCCATTCCAATTCCTAAATTATCTGATAATTCCTGTTAGAACTTCCCTTGAATGGTTGGATATTTTTAAATTCATATTCTGGTGGAGTTTGGGTCGTTTTCTTCATGATTATTTTGGGTAATGTTTCTCTTTTCAATTCTTCTCTTCTCCTTAGGGTTTACACCCTATCTTAAGAGTTTATAGAATGTCCAGAACATAGGGTTCGAACATATGGTCTTATTTGGTATCTTTTGGGACAATTTTTGGTGGTCTAGGTCTGGATTTATATTCCTTGATGTGCGGCGGTGGTGCGGTTGATGTTTCTCACCATGTTTTGAGGGTTTCGGCATAAAAGGTAGGTGATTCCATGTGTAATCATTTCTAGATGAGTTAGTTTGATTGAATTACTTATTATGAATTTACTAATATGTTGTGTGTTGTACGGGAACTGTTTATTTTGTATTTGGTAAAACATTTGTTTTTACAGTTTCATTTTAGTTTGAAAAATTGGGTGTTTTACATGTGCAACCCTTTGGGTATTGTTTGGGTGTGTTTTATAACATATAAAATTGGTTTAATAAATCTTGTTTGGGATGAAAATTCTGATTTGGTAGGGTATTGGTGTTCCATTAGGTTTTAAAGAGGTTTCTTTTAATGGGTTTAAGGTGTAAAGCCTTATTGTACTTCTTGAAAGTGATTTGGAAAATGTGTGCTTTTCATGTGGATCTTTTGTGGTATTGTTTGAGGTGTTTTTATAACACATGGGGGTAGTTTAATAAATGTTTTTGGGGATGAAAATTCTGTTTTTAATTTGTATTGGTGTGATTTTTTCATTGAAATATGGTTTTGAAATGAGTTTTTTTGTGAAAAGATTTGGTACACTCTTTAGAATTGTTTTATGAAAGTTTTGAATGGTTTAATGATTTATGTAAGATGTGAAACCATATTGGAAAACTTTTTTGGATTGTTTATACTTTCAAATGGACCATTTTATATTTTAATAGTTCTGTTATATTATGTGTTTCCTCTTGGAAATGTTTTATAAAAATGTTTAATGGATTTACTAAAATGTGAAAGAGGTGTGAACATTATATGGGCTGTTTGTGTGAGTGCGATGTGAAAAGTGGATTTTGTTTATAAAAATGGTTTTAGGAAACATGTGAGTGGGATGTTAAGTAATGTTTAGTATATTTTTAGGTATTTTATAAAATTGTTAAAGGATGTGTTGGATTGTGAAAGTTATGCAAAAAGTGTTGTGGGCTATTTTGGTGTGGGTTTGATTTCAAAATGCATTTGAATGAAAAGTGGACTTTTGTGACTTGTGTTGTATAAATGTGGGATGTTTGGTGAATTTATGATATGGAAATGATATTTTCATGTGAAATGTATATTCATTGACTTGTTGAAATTGTTTGAGCACAAAGGGAAAACCCGGGTATCTAGGTTGGTGGATGTGTACTAGTATGCTAGTGATCCCATGGGGTTTGGCCTCAGTTTCACTTAGCAAGATTGACACTTAAAACTCTAACTAAACTAAGATGATGATGATTGGGGGCCACTAGGTTATGGGTATGTTCCCTACTAGTGGCTCGTGCACGAGAACAGATATTTGTGATGGTTACTCTCACCGAGATACGAGGTACCTGGGACCCATAACTAGCTAGTGCCTAGGGGTTATTTCCCATTGCTTGTGCTCGCTGGACATTTTGTGCTTACCGTCGGCATACGGTACATTTTGCTGGAAAATTCAGTAGCTTTGGTGTTTATTTTAAAAAGTGTTAATCCTTTAAAATAGCCCACTAGAAAACTGTTCTTATTCAAAGTTGCAGCTTTTAGAAATTGTAACTAGCTTTTCATGTTTTTAAAAACTTGCATGCTTTTCATCTTTAAATGCTTATTATGTGGAATCTCTTAGTGGTGGTATCCTATTGGGATTTGGATCACACCCTACTTACACCCTTGGGTGTAAGTAGACTTGGTTATTTTGTTGTCGCAGGTTTGGGTATAACTTTTGTGCCAACAGTTCGGGTTTCCACTGGTCATTCATGATGCGGTGTTATGGAGATGGCTTGAGGAAGATGCATCTTGCCATGTTGAGGTTCTTGGGCTGTCTTTTCATGGGTTTGTACCTTTGTAATGATCTTCAAACATTGTTTAAAATTGTGCAATTCAGTTCTGAATTTATTAAAAAGATGTTTCGGTTTGAAAAATCCAGATTTGGTTTCTTGGATTCATTTGATGTTTCAAGTATAAAAACTCTGGTAAATCGTTCCCAATTTTCAGTTTTTGATACCCGGGCACTTGTTCCAGCCCGTGGGGATCGGGAACGCCCTTCGGGACTTGCCACGGGTCGGGTCAGGTGCTGGTTTTTACGGCGACCAGATTCGGTTCGTGACAAAGGTGGTTCTCAAACGAAGCTTCCTCCAAAAAGTTTCATGCAACCCCTTATATAGAGGGAAAGTGAAACATGCACCACGATCATAGAAAATATTTGAGGGTACTCTAGGTAGCAACACAATCTCCTTCATAAAGAGGCGTTCCATGATCACTATTAAATCCTACTCTCTGATCGGTTGAAAGTGGGCTGACATGGTGAGTCGGTCGATGATCACCCAGATAAAATCATGACCTCTGGAAGTACGTGGAAGTCTTATCACAAAGTCCATGGATATCCTATCTCACTTCCACTCTGGAACCTCAAAAGGCTGAACCAAGCCTATTTGTACTTGATGCTCTGCCTTCACTTATGGACAAGTGAGGCACCGAGAGACCAACTCTGCTACTACTTTCTTCATTCCTGACCACCAGTGATGTCATCGGAGATCTTGGTACATCTTGTCCACTCCTGGATGTACCGCTAGAGGGGATGTTTGGAACTCCCTCAAGACTTCCTCCAGAAATGATACTGGTACCATGGTACGTCCCTTGAAGAGCATGAAATCCTCCCCACCTTTAGAAAATCCATCATGTTCATATCCTGTGTGTATCTGAGCACGTAGTGTCTCATAGTTTGTTCCCCTACACAACGCCTCCCTGACTCGATGAAGAAGTTGGGGAGTAACTGTAAGATACTGAAGAAAAGTTGCTCCATCTTGATCCATAAAGGATATATGAAAAGCATCCAGCTGCTACGTCACCTCACCTAGTATCTATATACCAGAACTCATGCTGAGTGCATCTGCTACAACATTCCCCTTCCCAAGTGTATAGAATCTCTTTAAGTCTTAGTCCTGGAGGAAATCAAACCCAAATCATTGTCCCAAGTTCCGGTCCTTCTGAGAGAAGATATACTTAAGACTCTTGTAATCCTAGTAGACTGTAAAACACTCTCCCATCAAGTAATGCCGCCACATATTCAAGGAAAAGACCAGTTCTACTAACTATAGGTCATGGGTAACGTAGTTATTATCATGTTGTCTCAGCTATCGAGAACCATATGTGATCACTGCTCACTCTTGCATCAGGACATAACCAAGCCCGGTCCCGGATGCCTCGCTGTAAACTACGTACCCAACACCCTCCACCTATAGCCTTAAGATGGGGGAACTAGTCAGCCTCTTCCTCAGCTCCTGAAAACACTACTGGCATATCTCCAACCACATGAAGAGTTTCCCCTTCTTTTTCAATGCTGATAGTGGTGCTGTAACTCTAGAGAAATATGGCACAAATCTCCGGTAGTATCTGGCCAAACCCAGAAAACATCGTACCTCCAACAAATTACAGGGTGGATCCCAGGAAAATACTGCCTCAATATTCATTGAATCCACTACAAATCCAGCCTCTAATATAAAATCTCCAAAAAATTAAACCTCTAGGATCCAGAATTGGAACTTCGAGAGCTTACCATAAGGCTGGTGCTCTCAGAGTGTGTCCAATACTAGATGCAAATGATAGGCATGCTCCTCCTTAGTAGTCAAGTAGATCAGAATGTCGTTGATGAAGAATACTAAAAAGAGAACAATGTATGGATGAAAGATCCAATTCATGAGTCCCATGAACACTATTGTAGCATTGGTAATGCTGAATTGCATAACCAAGAACTCAAAGTGGTCGTACTGACATACGAAATCCGTCTTCTTCGCATCCTCATCTCATACTCAGAGATGGTGACAACATGATTTAAGGTCTATCTTCAAAAACCACTGGTCGCCCTTCAGCTGATCAAAGAGGTCGTCAATCCTCGGGAGTGGGTACTTGTTCTTCACGGTCACCTGCTTCTAGCGCCGAATGTCGATACAAAGTCTCAAGCTCCCATCCGCCTTCTTGGCGAACAAAATCGGGGCTACCAAAAGAGAAAAACTGGGCCAAATAAACCCCTTTCCCTGTAAGTCCTCCAGTTGTACTCGCAGATCATTAAGCTCTGTGGGAGCCAACCGATACGTTGGTGTAGATATCGGTGTCATCCCACGGTACAAGTTAATGTAAAAGTCCACCTATCTACGAGGAGGTAGACCCAAAACATCATCAGGGAAGACATCCACATACTAGTCCACCACGACATGATAACTCAAACTCTCCACATCAACTGATCTAAGTGTAAGGCTAGCCAATTAATGAGTGATCAGAGTCACTCTCTTCCGGGTATGTCCATCCTGTGACGCAAAGTCTCTCTTCTTGCCAGTGAAGGTAAACCTGGTCCCATCCGTGCTGACACACCGCACTTTGTGCCTAATACAGTCAATCTGAGCATGGACTATATATAACTAGTCCATAACCAAGATGGAATCATAAGGCCTCGACGCCGCTACTAGGAGATCCCAGCCAAATCTCTCCCCTCCTATAGTAAGCTCACACTGTCAGCACTAGTGGGTAATCTTCAAATCCTCTCCTGTAGGAGTCTTTAGCCATAAGGATCGTGGAGACGGCTCTATCGAAATCTCCATTCTCCGAAAGAAGGTAGTGGAAATAAAATAATGACTGGAACTTGTGTCTATATGTACTGCAGCTAAGGTGGAGTAGACATAGATCTTACCTCGTATCATCTCCGGTGTGCCAGGGTCGTAGGCCTTAGCTTCCTAGAGCCGAGCTCGCCCCTTTCCACCTGCTCCCTATGGTCGGGGTGGACCACCTGGTGGTGGTGGCAGTAACATCTCGAATTGTCACCCACCTCCAACTGCACAACCAGCTCCTCTACCATGTCTGCCTGCTCCCAATAGACCTCCTTAGTTGAAACTCTATCTATGCCTGGGAGGTCCTTTGACTGTCTTCTTATCATCCGTAGGACGGGTCAGATAGTCATGAGCCATGTGACCCTACCCACCACATGTGTAACACTGCATATTCCTCACATGACTGGATCTGTCTTGGGTGCCCCGCACAACCGACCCTGAATCATGCAGTTGTCCACCTATAGGTATGGTGCTCTTGGTCCTCTGTGACATCTATCTGCTTCCAGCTGCAAAAGCCTCTACTACGTGACGTCCGGTGGTGGGTCTCAATACAGGTGACTACTAAGAAAGAAAACTCTCCACTAAGAGAGCTCTCTCAAACACCCACACCTGCATCGAGATGCTAAGAAAAATCATTGAAGCCTTAATCTATCACCTGAACCTCTTCTCAAAGGTCTGGGCCCTAAAGAATTGTTCCCAGACCATATCAGTGGAGTAGCGTGAGAGGTCAGTGAACCTCGCTGAGTACTGAGCCACAGTCATGCTGCCCTACTACAGATGAAGAAGCTCATGTATGCACACTGCGCAAAGAGTTGCTGGGACAAACTCTGCCCGAAATAGGTTCTCAAAGTTTTCCCAGAGAAGCGTCACCTTATCGTGAACATGGAGTATCAGGATACACCATCTTCCTACTAATTCCTATAGAAGGCTGGAGGCAAGGATCACCATGAGATCAACTGGTGTCCCAACTAGTCAGAAGAATCCCACTACGACCTGTAGCCAATCCTCAACCGCCTATGGCTCCGTCTCTCCAATGAACCTGGGTGGCCTATGGTGCTGGAACTCATATAACGCACTCAAGCGGCGTGCACCCTCTGCTGCTGGGGTGGGTGGCATCGGTGGACCAGTGGGTAATGGTACCACTGGTGCCTCTGCTGGTGCCTCTACTAGAAGAGGGACCAGCACCGAGGCCTCGTCGCTCGGTGGGATGTTAGTGCATAATATATCTGGAATCCTCGCTGGATGTCTACGTGGAGGCATCATGAAAATAAACAGGTGTGCCATGGTCAATAAGTTATACCCGGTGATCTCACTCTAAGAGATCACAAAGAAAACTCTTTAAAACACACACACAATTATTGTTTTTGTGCAGTAAGTCTAAAATTAGATGTCAAGGTCCTTATGTATGGATATGTCGGTCACTACACCAACACTCACTACACATAACACTATTGTGTATGGATTCCCTAAAATAATAACCACACACACTACACTTAACATTATTTCTATTAAAAAAATATCTGATTCTTATGTTCTACGGTAGAACCGACTCCTCTGATTCCAATTTGTCACGACCCATCCCTTGGGGCCCATGCTAGGAAGCGTGGGGGCCATAGGACGGCAAGGACGTGGGGGCTGTGGAGGGACTCGGGGTATTGAAGGCCGCGAGGGCCATGGAGGGCTGTGGGGTGGTGAGGTAGCGGAGGCCACAGGAGGCGATGGTCTCAGGTAGTGGAGGCCACGAGCGTCGTGGTTGTCATGGGGCGGTGGAGGCCACAGGCAGCGAAAGACACAGGTTGTAGAGGGCACGTGCGGCAGAGGCCCCACACAGCACGAGCCCGTAGGGCGGTGGATACCGTGGGCATCATAGTGTCCGCGGGGTGGCAGAGGCCGCGACCAGCAAAGGACGCGGGTGGCACGGTTGCGTCATTGAATTTGTCACGACCAGTGTTGGTGTCACCTCTGTTCGCGTGCCCCACTGAGTTTTGTTTCCATATTTATCCATCATGAAGAACACAACAATTAACCACAAGATTTTCGGAGATCTAAGGCCAAGTTTGCTAGGCCCACACTCTCTGTGTTTGAGTGGTAGCAAGCAGCTATAATCCCTCCCTAATTATATGATGAATTATCAAGAACGGGTGAGGGGAAGAAATTCAAACAACCACACTACCTCGAAGGTTCGTTGATGTTGGAATGAGAAATAAATCGAAGGTGTCGACGTTCGTCACGCCCTCCACACACCTCTGATACCCACATGTCATGAACCGTCCCTCGGGGCCTGTTCTATGACTGCCCCTAACCTATGAAAGGTTTGGTTGGGGTAGTCATGGAATGATCCCCGAGGGATGGGTCGTGACAAGATACAGGAGTGAAGGTTCACAGTTTTTATAATCTATTCCTAGTAAAATTTAATTTTAATAATAAAAATTTATCCGTAATCATAGAAATTATAAAAAATACTATTTCATGTAAAATAATGAAATCATATGAAACCAATATCTAACTTAAGAGCATGTATAGTTCAATATGAAGTCAGCCCCCTATATTTATAGAATATATACTAAACTCTCAAGCTATAAGTAAGTTTATATAAAGTTATAGCTATATATAAATTATTACTAGAGACTTATTTTAATTTTTAACACAATATTTTACTCTAAATAGGTAAGAATATTCATATTGAAATATCACGTTAAAATTAAAACAAAAAACCCACTAACCGTGGAAGAATAAAATAAAATATTATGGTACACCAAACATGAAACATCATAAATACACAATATAACATGGTTGAAATCAATTAATTTTTTTTAAATTAAGTATAAATGTATTAAAAAAAATAGTTCATATACAAAATACATATATCAATAGGAAATAAATAAATAAATGAATAAGTTATAAATTTTACAATAATAATTTTATATACTTGTCTTTTTTAAGTAAATATTCAATGATAAACTCATTTGAGATAAATATTAACAATTTATATTTTAAGCAAATAAAAAAGTTCATTTCATAGAAAATATTAATAAAGTACTTCAAATAGATATAGGATGAACTTATTATTTAAATATAACATGGTATGTTTGAATTCTAAAATTTTCATTAAAATATATAATTTTTAAAAAATAACACTAAATATTTCCAATATATTATATAAATATTTCATATGGAAAAATATAATTAATTTATATTATATTAAAAGATTTTTTCAATCAAAAAAATTATGTTATACTATATTTAAATTGAAATATCTCATGTTGCTAGTGGTGAAATAGGAAAGTATATATCCTAATTTATCCCTCTACCTTACTCTCATGTCTACCTAGGGTTTCCTCCAAATACCCTTCTCTGTGTGGTTGATGGAATGCATGAACACCATCTTCTATTATCAGAACATTTCTTCTCCCTTCCCACCTACTCTAATATTCTTCCATCTTTGACAGTGACGTGTTCTAATTGTGATCTTCCCCCCATGTTTGTCCCATTGTTTATATATGCCTATCTTTTTCCTTCCTTTTTTTTCTTGTTCCTTAAATAACGTCACTGGGATGTAGATCTTGTGAACCATATCTTATATTTTGAAATTCCATGACTTATTCACATTTTAACATCTAAACATCAAAGGCTATGGTTTTTTTACATCTTAGGTGTCATACTCGATAGTGACCACATATCTTAGTGGTGTCTTTTTTATGTTAGAGAAGTGATAGTACACCTCCCAGAACTAGTGGTTCTATATTTTTCTCCGAGCTCGTTCCAATCTTTGAGCATGGGTGAGGGAAATTTTCATGTTTCAAATTCTTCCACATAGTTTTCAGCCCCATTTTGTTTTTATTTTTTTAACTCTTATTTATTCATCCTCAGTAGTTCCCCCTTAGTTTTTTTGGTTCCACATTCTAGATTATATTTATGTATTTACCCCATTATTTCATTCATTTTCCAATTTCATTTCATTGGATATAGTGTTCCAAATACTCTTATTTAGTTATGTTTTTGGTTTAATCATAGGTGTTTTCTTAGGATAATCCTTGTCAAAAAAATGGAAACGTTCTAAGGATTGATATTGTGTGATGGGTGTTTGGATGAGATGTGGGGTGTTCATAAAATGTGTAAGTAATGTTTTGGTTATCTAGTTTAGTTTAAAGGTGGTTTTTGATAAAGTATTTCTTTAAGATATGATGGTGTCATCTCCATTATTAAAGAGAAAGTTTTGTTTTTTGTTTAATCTCTCTATTAAATTTGACTGAATCATTAATAAAGACATAAATACTTTTTTTGGACTCAGGGGTTGTTTTATACTATAAATGTATATGCTATAGTGTTATGGATTAGTGGGGTCTTGAGTAAGTGATGTGGGGCTCAATGTAACATTCCATTATCCACTTTCTGTTATTTTTCTTTTCTATTTTAATTTCCCCTTTTATTTGGGTGTGTTTTAGGACTCCTGGGGATGTATTGAATTTTATGAGGTAGTAACCTAATGTTAAAAGATGTATGGCTTTTGAATTAATAGAGTTAGGATGTAAATGTGTTCGTGGATTTATAGTTTTCTCCCTCTGTTTAGAGAACAATGTTGTTGGTTAGGTTCTTTTCTAGAGAATATGGAGTTTTTATAGCCTGTTGGGTGATTACATTCCATGAAATGATTACACATAATGAATTTTAAACATGTCATTTAATGTATAAGACAATATGATAATGTTTTGACTTGGTTTCAATGAATGATATACTTAATTTCCATGAATGTTTTTTACACATCATGAAATGTATTGACATCTTGTAATGGGTGTCGGGAATATGTTAAAAACTAGTACAAGGCATGATAATTTTACATTCCATGAATATATTACATATCATGTAATGGTAAAATATAGTTTTTTTACATAAGGTGATGCCTTTTTTTAATTTTATTGGTTTTGTGGATTACAGAATGTGAAAATAGATTTTATGCAAAGTAAATCTCATATATTGGGAAATTATGTTAATACATAGAGGATTTATTTTTTTTCATTCTGCCATTGGTCTCTAACCAATATACCTCTCATCCCTCTTGATATCTTTGTTTAGTGACTAATCTTTGTTGTGATTGTGTTGCATTTATCTGTGTGAGTAATCATTCTATTTCATCATTTTTTTGTTAATTGTATAACCATTATGTTGTGTTATTTAATTTGTTGCTCTATAATGATAATATTTTTGATACTCTTAAAATATATTGCATTATCATCTTCCACAGGCTGACCAAAGTGTTGGTTGTGTTGTGTCATGCTATTTTCATTGATTTATGTTGTGATTTGTCCTCTCTACTGGACAATTTTTTTATTTAATTAATTTTTATATGAAAGGATTGATTATAGGTCCTCCATCACAATATCTGTTTTTTTCATTGTTGGTTGATCCCATTATGGGCATGTGTATCCAGAGTTTTAGGAAAGTGGTTCCTTATATAGCCTATGTTCGAGGAACAATATTATGATGGTTTTATAAATTGTTTCATAAATTATTTGGCATGATTGGTTTGTGTTTTTGAAAATTCATTTTAGTAAAACATTGTTTTCCCCTAGTTTTAGTAAAATAATGGTTATTTTTCAAAGCATTGTAGAATATATTTTTGAAATAGTTTTCAAATAATTATTGGGATGAAATGGTTTGGAAAATATTGCACCTGGAAAGCCTTGGGTACTTAGGTGTAAGGTGTATCTTCAGTCTATCATCCATTTATTATTAGGGGGTTCACTCATGGAGTGTGACACTAACCCATGGGGTTGTTGTTTTAGGGTCTCAATTGAAATTTTTATAGTTCACTTATGGGGTATTCCCCTATTATTGGCCTCTATTCTATGGACCTGCATGTTTACTAGTTATTAATTGTGGTTTGAGTACTCTTCCAACTTGACCTATAGTGATCCTGGAAATGATCTTACCCATTCTTTGTTTTTTATTTTTTTGATATAATTTTTGATACATGATTTGTTTTTATTTGAGTATTTATATTTATGTGAAATGATTTGAATTGTTTCCTAGCTTGTTTCAGAAATGAGGAAAAGGGGAAATTAAATTTTTTTTCCATGATTTTGATATAAAAACTATTTAACTAGTTATAATTCATTTTTTATTAAATTTTATAATGTTTAGATTATTGTACAAAGTCTTTTTAGGGAACACTTACGTGAGATCCTAATAATAGCGTTATCTCACACCTTGTGCACCCCTTCTATGGGGCACAAACCATTCACTATATTTCTATATTTGGAATGGAAAGGTTACATGGTGTGGTGGTGTGGTTTTATTTTAGTGTTTCATGGTATTTGGTGGTGATATGGTGTGATATTTCCCCCACTATCACATGGATTAGGATTTTTTTTTTTATTTTCATTTATTATTGGACTAGTCTTATAATTACCCTGCTATTTGTTTATCATTAATACTGGATTAATTCCATAATATTACACATAATAAAACCCAAAATATTGAGAAGTATTTTTTCTATTGGAATTAGGTACATTACAAAACAAACCAAACAAGAAATAAAAATTCTTTATGGAACACATTGAAAACACATTCATAATATTAATTTATCCTTAAAACTATATGGGATGACCTAGGGACAACATAAGAAAGGGGTGAGATATAAATCCTAGTAAGGGAATAAATATAGAATAACATAAAGATAATAATACATCTTAAAAAATTGGAATATCAATTAGGAAAATAAATAATATGACTCATAAATATAAATAGATAGACTTGATATAACATGATAATCAGAACATGGGAAACATGGTAATAAGTTAAAAAACTATGTCATAAATATATTCCAATGCTAAACCCAATAATAAATCATGGTGTACAAAGTCCCATAAAGTAATTAGGTTTACTTTATGTCCCAACATGATGTATCAAGATATTAAACAATACCCAATGCATTGGAGATATATCTAGGAACACCAATCATATTCATTCCACACTCATGCTTAAGTGTTCCATATAGATCATACAACATGGATTAATTCAAAATAATAATTTATTCAACACTCAAGGAATATGTAATAAAAAAATATATTCCCCCAATAAAAAATTATATGTTCATAAATGTGCATACCCTTTATAAGAAATGGTTATGGTATTCACTACAAAATTATTTTGGCTTGGAAAAATGAGGTGACACTTCAGCTTCATAACGACGTCACATAAAAATTAATAAAATGTTTCGATTAGAGAGAAAGAGGTCTATCATAATTTATAAATTAAACTAAATGTAAATAGTATATTTAAATACATTTCCCAACATGTGGAATTGTATATAGAAGTCACACGATATTGAAGAACATTTAATAAAGAAGAGAAATGAATGAACCCTTTTAAAATTTCTTCTTGGTAACAAGTGTATATAATGTTTCATTAGAGGGAATAATTAGAGTGAAATGGGATATCATAATTTATAAATAAAATGGGAATTAAGGGGGATATGGAATAAAATATCACAATATATGAAAATTGATATAAAAATTCATAACATAAAAGGAGTGTTCGATAAAAGGGAAGAGTGGAGGACCCCTTATGAAATTTTGGCACAATGTCATCTTAGGTAATTTCCTAAATGAGGGAGGATAAATGATTCCAAATTAAATAAATCAATTTGAAATTAAATTAATTTTTATAAATGAATTAAAATATAACCAATTTAATTGAAAGTAACTAATTTCAACTATGGTGCTTGAATTTGAAAGGTGGGGAGGAATGTGAGGATCCCTAACTTTAGTGTGTGACTTCAAATGATTAGGAGGAGATTCATATGAGCTTGGGGAACAATGGGATGACTCTAGGGAGTGTAGGAAGGAGTTTTTTCATGATCTCAAGATTTTTAGTTAATATAAATGGGATCTTGGGCGGGTATATAATGGAAAAGAGAGAGATTTATATATTATTAAGGTTTGGGACTCTTCATAATAAAATATACAAAACCACAAACCAATCCATGCTTTATGCTCATGTTTTCCACTAAATGGTAGTGTTTTTAGTTATTTTATGATTCCATGGTCTGGACTTGACAATATTATTACCTTGATTATGTGGAGGTGAGTCACACTCATAATGAAAGGATGTTAAAACATTAAAATATATTAGTTTTTGGAGGATTCATAATCTCCTTAAAAAATAAATAATATAAAATTAAAATTACATTATTTTAATCTTAAAAAATATCTTCTGTCTTGGATTCCGTTTATAGTTATTATTACAATAAATTTGGGTCATTATGATGTCATTAATCAAAAATTATATTTATATGGTATTTAATTTTTATCCAAAAATTTGAATTTCTCAAATAATTATGATAAAATAACCTTTTTATACTTTCAAATTTAAAATTCCGAAAATAGTATTAATATTACCTAAATAATTTTCCAAATATGTGAATTTTCACTTTTAAAATAACAACCAATATTTATTGACAATGATGGGATTTTTTGAAAATATTAGTTTTCGAACCCTTATAAAAGTTACATTTGAATTCATAAAAATAATTTGATAATTTATATTTATTAAAAATTATATAATAATAATATTTTATTAAAATACTATTTAATTCAAAAATCCATTAATTCATCAAAATAAATTCTGTAATTGAATTTCAATATAACCCAAAAATATTATTTGTGCTTTATTGTATCAAAATAGAAATAATTTATAAAGTAACAATTATAGGATGATAATATATTCCATATCATAGAAAAAATAATGTACATACTCATAATTCTTGGGTCTTCAAATGTATCCCTTTAATAGACCACCAAACACCCCCAATATATGTTGTGCAATGGTTGGACAATCATGGGGCGGTTCGGTGAACATGGTTTGGGTCATGATCTCAATGAGCTTAAACTTATTCCATAAACAGTTTCACTCATGCCTAAGTTTTCAGATCTCTACTTGGTTTTGGTCATGGTAAAATCCTAGAAATTCCATATCACTCAAAATCTTGGATAAATAGGCTTCATAAGGCACAATCCTACTAGTTAATGCCACCAATTCTTTTTTATTTGTCAATTGGATTTGTTAAAAAACTATATTTAAACTAACCATGTGATCACTATTCAATAACTATATTAACAATTTTAAAGATACAAAATGATAATTTAAATTCAATTGTATATATTAAAACAAAATAATTTCATATGTTTTCTATAACAATATTTACTTAATCGTATTTTTAATTAAATCTAATGTTGAATTTTATTTATAATAAGTCGGGTCATTACAATCTTCACTGATTTTAAAATTTCTCCCTCGAAATTTTCATTTCCCACACTAAAATAGATTATGGTAATTTTTATTCATCACCTCCTTTGGTTCCCAAATTACTTATTTAAACATTTGAATTCAATACATTACTTTGATAAGGTTCATTTTCTTATTTCATATAAATTTTTCTCTATAATCTATTGTTTTCACTTGATTCTCTTCATAATAAAGGATATTCCCCAATGGCACCACATTTGGATTGAGTACATGTGATGTGTCGGGTATGTACTTCCTCAAGATGGATATATGGAATACATCATGTAATTGAGATAGGCTTGTTGGTAGTTCTAGTCAATATTAAACCATTCTGACATGATCAAGGATATCAAAAGAGATGATATAACTTGGACTAATATTTCCCTTATTCTCAACTCTAATCACTTTTTTATTGGAGATATGCGGATGAATACTATGTCTTCAAAATCAAACTCTATGTCTCATCTATTATTGTCACAATATCAAAATTTTCACTCTGATAAGCGTTGAATTTTTTTCAAAATGGTCTTAACCATTTATTTCATTTCCTCAACCATTTCATGAACTATCAATTTTCATACCCCAACATCATCTCTATATGTTGGTGTTCCACACCAGCTCCCACAAAGAGATTTATAGGTATCAATTTGGATTCTTGAGTGTAAACCGTCGTTGTAAGGGAAATCTACCAGAGAAAAATGTTGGTCCCATCCTCATTTTAAGTCAATTGAATATTCTCTCAACATGTCCTCAATTATTTGCATCGTCCACTTATATAGGTCATCAGTTTGAGGGTGATAAGCTAGACTGACGTTCATCTTAGTTTTAGAGCATACTATATATTTTTCCAAATCATAGAGGCGAATCTTGGATCTCGACCAGACAAAATGTATAGTGGTACTCCTTGTAGTCTCACCAATTCTTTGTTTTATTTCTGTTCAAGTTGATTCCGTGAAAATGAACTCAAATCATAAAGTATTGTCTAGTCTATGAAAGACAGTCCACAAAATCCTATATAGCGTTGTTTCCTTTGGATGTCTTTAGAAGTATGGGGATGAACTCCATTGGGATGTTTTCTCATTTACATGTGGTTGTGTGAAATGGTTTCATCATTCCCTTTGGATTTTCCTTTAGACCTCCACTTTCTTACATACAAATAACTTCGATGTATATTTATCAATCTACTTCTTCATATTTTACCACCCTTAGTTCTCTTATAGATCTCAATACATATTTATGTTACTTGGGTGAATAGAGAAATTAAAACTATGTGAATCTCCTAATAGTTCCTTCATTAACTGAGATTTTATGGAACACATAGTCTAGAACCAAATATCACAATTTCTACTTCCTAAACATTGAATTCTAATGATTTCCCAGTTCCTATTGTTTCTACTATATTCTAAATTCCCACATCATCTTTTTTATTAATCTAAAAACTTTTAATTAGATATGGTTGCGATGTAATTTGTTAAAGGATTGAGGATGTTCCTTCTTTTAGGATTCCCATGTCCAACCTCTACAATTCTATTAATATTAGATCCTTCTTAATTCTAATCAATGTCAAAATTTATGGACCCTTTATAATTAGAGAATCCTATACTTTATTTTCATTACCATGATGGTAGTGAATTCAAAATTCATAGTCATTGATCAGATCTAACAATATTTGTTGGTGCATATTTTTCTATTTATGTGTGAATATATATATGTGACTTTTTTATCCTTATATATTTCATAATTCTCACCAAATAGATATTTTCACAATATTTTTAAATAAAATATCACTAAAAGTAATTCTAGATCATGCGTTGGATAGTTCTATTTGAGAAAATTCAAATTCCTTAAATCATAGGCTATGAAATTTTCATTTTGTATAAACACATAGCCAAATCCAATCTTCATAGTGTCGCTGAATATTACAAAATGTTATCCACTTGTGGGTAGTGTGTTCATAGGGGAAGTGATAATACTATTTTTCAAATCATTCATAATTTCTTCACATTCATCATTCCTAGAAAAAATGAATCCCCTCTGAGTTATATTTTTAAGAGGGTTTAACAATAACGATATTTTTCTTATAAATAGGTGATAATATCTAGCTAACCCAAATAATATATGGATATATATCATATATGTTGGCTGCAACCATCGTTCAATTACTTTTTTCATTGAAGGATCCATATATATTCCAATAATTATGATGATATTCCATAAGAATGAGAATTCCTTCATCTAAAACTCACACTTAATATATTTTCCTAAATTATCTCCTTTTGCAATGTCTTTAGCGGAGTGTTTAGATGATCCACATGATCCTCCTTGATTTTTGAGTATGTTAGAATATCATCTATAATGTCTACCACAAATAAATCCTGGTAATCTCAAAAATAATCTGTTAATAAAAGTCACGAATATTGACGGAGCATCAGGGAATCGTAACGGAGTTACTATAAACTCAAAGTGCATGTATATTGTACGAAGGGTGGTGTTGGGGATATCCTCATTCATCACACTAACTTATTAATATCCTGATAGTAGATCCTCCTTGTAGATGTAATGTGCTCTATGTAGATAATTGAATAAGTTATAAATCTATGGAAAATGATAGTTGTTCTATATTGTGATCTAAATGATCTCATGATAATCAATTCAAAGGTATATTGACCCATAATTTTTCTTGTTGGAGAGGACTAGTGCACCCCATGTTAAAGAACTTATAGGTATAAACCCATTATCTAAATTCTCATGTAGTTTTTTCTTTAGCTCCACAATGGCCATCCCATATAGAGTGTTGGATATTGGCAATGCCCCTGGTATAAACTTTATTTAAAATTCAACATCTCGACTAGGTGGAAGACTATAAAATTCCTTCGAAAACAAATCAGTGTATTCCCTCCCAATAGTCATATATTTGAGAATGATCCTTTCCATATACAAAATCATTTTATCTAGATACACTTTCTCTTAGGGAAATAATATTCTTTCTTGATATGATGGTTCCAAAGAATATTCATCTTCCTTCTTTCACTAGTATATAATCTGGTGTCGATTTTCTATATGGAGTGTAATTTCTTTCTCGTGGAAATTTATGTTGGATCTATGTAGGGAAAGTCAATCCAGGACCAAAATTACATCAAATTACACCAAAGGTAGTATGAAAAGTTTTTATGGAAATTCCATCCCAAAAATTGTGGTAGAGATGGAGTTATATACGTGGGATGAAATAATTCTTCCATTTTACAATTTCACTAATAGCATAACTTATAATATTTGTTGTGGTGTTTGAATAGTTTGACTAAACTATAATGATATGAAGGAATGTGTAAAACTATAATAAGAATGTATGTTCTCTATTATTCAATGAATAACTAGAGTGCATGTCACCACTTTTCTTTTGGGACCCTCCCTAGTGGTTTTGATGGTAAAATCTCTCCCTTGTTTCCCTGGAGGATGTTGGTTGTCTCCGAAAACCCTTAGCTTAGGGTATGGATTTGAAAAGTGTCATGGAACCATGTAGGTGAAGCAATGAACAATGCAGTGAGAGTTGACTATAGAACTCCTTTCCTCTAATTTATTAGCATTTTTATACTTTCAACAAAAATTATCTGGGTGTCCTTCCTTCCCACACCTAAAGCATTTTTTCATACACTTTAGGTAATTTCTGGGGTTCTTCTTTCGACGCGTTTAACAAGTGGGATGTTGTAATTTATTAGTACCATTAGATTTCACCATCAGATTTCCAAAATTATAATCAAATTTATTCTTATTATCCCCATGAAACCCTTGATATTATCCAATCTCCATATCAAGTTTTAGGTCCCATCATGAATGTTTCTGCTAGCTATCAAAGCTAGGGATCACCAAGGTTTTTTTAAACTAGTTTTTATTCCACCAAAGGAGTGTTCAACCTTTCATTTGTGTGTAATGACAAAATCAGAGGTGTATCAGGAATGTATTCTGAAATATTCCTCATATGTACCAATAGATTCATCATATTTTTTCATGATTTCAAGGAAATTTGTTTTGATATTAAAATGGTGAGTGTGAGAAAAATATTTATTGAAATTATTTTTCACTATTCCTTCCACTCAATTTCTTTGATATATTCCTCAGGCTTCACATTATTCATCAATGTACAACATTAATCATATTCTTCCTCCATGTGATAAATAGCCCAAAGAAATATCTCTTGTTCATAACTATTAATGATATGTAACATCTTTTCAATGGATTTGAACCATTTTTCTTTGTTTGAGGGATTATACGATCCATTGAAAGTATGATGCATTTATCGCATGCAGATCTATATTTTGGATTTTTATCTCTTAGGGGGCTTGGAAACTCCGCTTGATGTATGTTTCTACTCATAATCTATGTCATCTAAGATAGTATCATCAGGTAGTTCAATATTCCTACTCCCATCAGGTATGGGATCTCGTTGGGGTGTTCATCACATTTTCTAATGCATTGATTTTTTACCTGATCCCTTATTTTTTTTATAAATTTCCTAGAATAAAATGATAACTAGGGGTGAGTATTTTTAAAATTTTAAAATCATAAAAGGGAATCTAATAAATTAAAAGTAAAATTTATAAATTACATTTATTTGCTTAACTTATGAATTTCTAAGATTCAATCTATGTTGTCCATGATCTATTTACTAACACGGATTCTTGTGGGAATTTATTTATTCCCTTAATAATGGCTCGAAATGAGCATTGGAATTTACAATAGAATAACCCATAAGAGTTTAAAAATAGGTGCGCAGTAAGGCCCACTGTTATGTACCTGGTTACATCAAGTTAGGTACGAAACGACTTGTCGGAGTTGTTACTCCTAGGTACATCTCTTCCAGAACCACATACACATAAAGTATTCATAAATGGATGCATTTTATTGATAAATAAGTTTCTCTCTAAATAAACATATTTGTTCATGTCTTATTACAATTAGTCTAATAACTAAGTCATTATCTAGAGTTCTCTAATCCTAACACTGAAAATAACAAAAAAATATACTTTTATTCCAACTATAACAACCCTACTCTTTATTTTGAATTAATACATTATTTATTTCATAATATTACACTTAATAAAACCAAAAAATATCAATATGTGTTGTGTCTTTTGGAATTAGGTACAACACAAAATAACATAAAACACGAAATACAACACCTTTATTGAAAACATCCTTAACATGTCCATAATATTCCTTGATACTTAAAACTTCATTTGATAACATGGGGACAAAAAAAGAAAGGGGTGACCTATAAAGTAAAATATTGGAATATTCATTGAATAATATAAATATTATAATACATGTTAAAAAAGGCATAAAAATGAGGCATAAAAGGAGTAGGAATAATAAACATTAACAAATTGTCATGATAAAGAATTATAATCATAACATGGGAAATGTGGAAACAACTTAAATCACTACATAATAAACATATTCCAAGGCTAAACCCTCCAATAAATAACAGTTGATAAAGTACCATAAAGTAATTAGTTTCACTCACTTTCCCAAATGACATGTCGTTATACTAAATGTTACTCAATTCATTGGAATGTTATCTGGGCGCATCCATCATATTCATTCCATACACATGCTTAAGTGTGCTGTATAGATCATACAACATGGATTAATTCATCATTATTATTTATAACATGGTAAATAGTTGTGGAATAAACATATTTATCTCCCCAATAAAAAATTATATGTGCATAAATTTTAATACACTCGACAAGAAATGGGTATGGAATTCAATACATAATTTTTGGGCATGGAAAATTGTGGTGACATTTCAGTAGCATAACATCATCACATAAAAATTCATAAAATGTTTAGATGAGAGATAAAGGGGTATATCATCATTTAGAAATGGAATTGAAATTAATATATACATGGAATTTCATTTCCCAACATGAGGAATTGTAAATAAATGTCATATGATATTGAATAAATATTAATAAAGAAGATAATGGAAAGAACCCTTATAAAATTTTGGCATCGTAACATTTGTACAAAAGGGTTCCTATGAGGTAATAATGGGAATCAAAGGTGATATCATCATTTTTACATAAAATGGGTATTAATGGGGATATGGAATAACATATCCCAACATTTGAAAATTAAAATTAAAATACACAACATTAAATGAGTGCAAGAAAAAATATAAGAGTGGATAATTCTATACAAAATTTCAATGTAATAACGAATTAGGTAAAGGTCCAAATGAGGGATGATAAATGATACCTCATTAAAAAAAATCAATTTTAAAATAAGGTAATTATTATAAATGAATGTAATTATAACCAAATAAAATTAAGAGAACTAATTTCAAAAAGGGTACTTAAATTTGAAAGAGGAGTTGAAGGTGAGGATCCTTTACTTGAGTGTGTGACTCCAAAGGCTTAGTAGGGGATTATTAAGATAATAGTGGACCATTATGAGGGAAATATGGAGTTTTTGTAAGAGTTAATTATTTATCAAAAGAGTTTTAGTGAAGGTAAATCAATGATTGGGTGGGTTTATATAGGAAAATAGGGGATTTATATATTATTTAGGTATTTGAATCTTCATAATAAAATATCCAAAACCAAAAACCATCCCATGGTTTTTACCAATTGTTACCACCAAATGGGAGTTGTTTTAATTATTTTACAAATAAAATGTCCTAAATTAAAAAAATAATTACATTGGTTATGTGGAGGTGAGTCACACATTTAAATAAATTATTTTAAAAACCAAAATATATTTTATGTTTTTGAGGATTAATAATGGCTTTCAAAAATAGATGAATTAAACATAAAATAACAATATTTTAAAGGGAAAACATATATTTATTTTTGGAAACCATTTATAGAAATTATTGCATCAATTTTGTGTCATTATGATGTCATAAAACATAAAGTATATTTATATGGTTTTTAATTTTATCCAAATAATCAAATTTCTCAGAAAAAATATGAAATAATTACATTTGGATATTTTTAATATTATGATTCCAAAATTAATATTCACTTTATTGAAATAATTTTTTAATTATGTTAATTTTTACTTTTAAAATAATAACTGATATATATTTAAATGATGGGTTTTTAATAACACTTTTTGAAACCTTATACAAAATAAATTGTACATAATTAAAATTACATGATCATTTATATTTATTAAAAATTATATTATAATAATATTTTGATAAAAAATTATTTAATTAAAAAATCCATTAATTCATCTAAATAAATTCATTAATTTAATTTGAATGTAACCCAAAAATACTATTTGTCTTTTTTGTATCAAAATAAAAAACATAGAAAAGTAACAATAATTTGATGAAAATATATTCATTATCCTATAAAAAATAATTTACACATTCATAATGATATGGTATTGATAAATATCCATTTAAAAACACATAAAATTCCCTATGATTAAGATGAAAGATGGTTGGACTTTCTATAGGGCGATTAGAATAACATTATTTGGGTCGTGATCTCAAAGAGCTTAAACTTTTCCCACAAGTGGTTTGAATCATGCCTAAGTTGTTGGAAATCATCTTGTGCTTGGTCAAGGGAAAATATATGAAATCATATCTCCCTTAGAAGCTCCCATATGTGGGTTCTATAAAACTTGATCCTACCGGTTGAGGCTATCACTTCTTCATTATGTGTCAATAAGATTTGATAAAACCCTATATTTATACTAGCCATGTGATCACTATTCAAAAACTATATTATCAATGGAAAATATACATATCTTTCCTTTAAATTAAAATAGAGATAATAAGACAAAAAAATTTCATGTGTTTTCTATAACTGTATTTACATAATAAATTTTTTATTAAATCAAAACGGGAATTGTATTTATAAAAATTCTAGTCGTTACAAGTATCTTGAATATTGAATATAAAGATTCATGTTCTATCATTTTCATTGTATTTTTTCAATTATGGAATATTTTTATCTCTTCTATTGTTCCTCTCTATTATATATATATATATATCTGTGTGTGTGTTTATTACATGTTGTTACTTCAAATGGTGTGAAATGATTCCATCTAGTTGTTGTTTGATTCTCAGGTTCTAGTATCTATCCCGTGGGGTTTTGGAATTCCCTTTAGGTATGTTGAAATTTGGGTCAGGTACCAGTTTTAGAGGGTATTACTATTGGGTTTTCCAAACTCATAGTCTCCCCTCTTCTATAGCATGCACTATAATGCATACCTATCTTGATCCCCACAAACCATGAGATCTGATTCTAATGGTTCAAATTTCGAGTGGTGTTTTTTTGGTTACCTTGGTATCCCATTTGGTACCCTAGTTTCCCTTCATTTTTATTATCTATTGTTTTTTTCTGTTTTTATAGTTTATAGATACATATAATAATTTTTAATTGGTTCCCATTGAACCCAATGTGTCATTAAAAAAAATAATTATACCCCTTCCAAAACATATAAATATATTCATTTCTCATTCAACTTATTATGTTCAATATCCAAAACAATGATATCATAATTAATATTCCTATAAAAAATATGATTTTTAATGAATAATAATCATCACATGTCACAATCAAAGTTCTAATCACGACTAGAAATATCATTATATCACTCCCACCAATATCCCAAAACATGAAATTTCACATTATATCAAGCATCTCATTATGAGCATGATGTGGCATCATTATAATTATTTATATATGGAACCCAGGTATAAAAGTTATAGTGATATCAAATATATTTTTATATATCACAATAACCAATGGATTTTATTGGATTTCATTATATATCAATCAACGACATGCCTATTTTGTGGCTGCTGAAATTAAACATCCATCATGTTTTTAAATTCTTCTCTATAATTTATTTTTCTTCCAAAATTAATAAAATTTGTCTTAGATACAATTTATTATTTTCATGAATAATAATAATTTTAAATAAGATGATAAAACACAAACCCCAAATGGTAGGTCCTATATAGAATACTTTTCAAATAAATATATATAAATTATGATCAAGTGTTCTCTAATTTGGGTGGAATATTTTTCTTAAAACTGTTCGTTATTGATCCCTAATAAATAGTTGACTGACTATTTCCTCCATGAATTATTAAACATATGTTTTAATAGTGTATGTAATATATAATAATTCTCATTGAAATGACATGTTAGTACCTCAACATATAAATTACAAGGACATATGAAAAGATCATTGGCCTAAAATGTTTTTCAGTATCAAATCTATCACTCTACTTTTTTAATGGTATTGATCTCTTCTAAAAGATTTAATTATTGAATGAAGAAGTATGTAAGAGTTGATTTTTTTAAAACACAATCTCACTAATAGAAATATGATACATCGATATATAAAATTCTTCATTTTATGTAATCAAGATAATAATAATAATTCATTTAACACTACAACATTAATAAAAATAATTATAAATCAACTTGAAAAATAATTGAATGATAAAATAACTATAATGATTATTGGTTTTTAGAATAATTAAAATAGTAAATGAAGAAAATGTGATATATCCAACATCACATGATGATATATCTCCTGTCTCATTCCATAATCATATTTCTCTATGATATACAACCAAATTTTAGGAAGCAATAAAATTCTTATTTGATTGCGGGACATGGGTTCTAGTGAACATATATTTTATAATATCCCACTCATAATAAATCATAATTAAATTTATTAATATTACAAATTATATTACAACATATATTAAATCTTCTCAAACCTTATCAAAATATTTTTAAAGAAAACATCAAACCTCTTCTGATAAGGTATCATAATAGATCTCTCAATTTTGATCATAAAATATATATTGAAATTTAATTTTAAATAAAATAGTATTTATGGGTTTTTCTATTGTAATTTACAGTATTGTAAATAATTATTGATTCTTAATAAGTAATCATATACAAATAGTGGTCTATATCAAAGCCATATTACTACAAATTCTAAAAATGATTTTTTGTGATATCTATTAGCCACATGTATATATATGTAATCATCCACCATAATTATCTCCTTAATATATGATTTGTCATAAAAAAATTAACCATGAAATGAAATATAATTTTCAGACATTGAACATGTTAAATCCTATAAGATGACTCATACATTCTTCATTATCTTGGTAAAGACTAACTAAGTTGAAGGAATGTCTATAATTTCATTCATTCAATATAGGAGAACATTTTATGTAACATAATAATATATGAAAATTTTCAATATCTCTCATATTATATCAATGAAATATATTTCATACCATATATATATCTTGGAAAACTCATCTTGGATAATAAAAATCTATAACATTACATGTACCATACCCAACCACCCACTGATTAGCTCATAAAACAAACTAGTCAAGGTTGACCTTACCTAGATGATGACATGTCCCAAAGGGGGTTATTGATCCCAAACAGCTAAAAACTAATTCTTAGGAATTAGGTTAGCATGCCTATGAATATTTCTTGTAACACCAAGAGATTTTATAAACTATATTTTTAACATTAATTTCATCAAGAACTTATTATACACACAAAACCGAGCCTAACCAAACCAAGAAATATTTTTATTTAAAGATGAAAATTATAACATAGACGTTATAATGGATATTATGAATTGGATAAAATAATTTAAGAAATATATATATATATATATATATACACTCTACTCAATATAGATGTTAATTCATTTTATTCATAAAAAACTCTTCAAAAACAACATTTATTTATTTGTTTTAGTAAATAATATTTATAGTCTATATAACATTTATACTTTCCATAATAAAATTAAAATATTTTTTAAATAATAATATAAAAAATATATTATGATAATTTTTTTTGAATTTTTTTGAAAAGATTTATCTTCCAATGAATCATGAACAATATTGATTTTTATTGAAAACTGTATTTTCATTTCAGCCATGTACAAAGATCCATTATGTTTGAAAACACATAAAAATTAAAATTAGTAATATTATATTTTAAATATTTCAATTAAGTTAATTTTAATGAATTTTATTCTTAAATTTGGTATAAAAACATTTTTATATATAAAAGATACATTTTTCTAAAAAACATTTTTATAGGCAAAATGTGTTTTTACCATAATAAAATAAATTTATCATTATTATTTAATTATTTTGATGAAATTTATACATTATATAATAAATAATATTTTTTAACATTCATATAATATTTTTAATATGCATGAAATAAAAATAATTCTAGGTTTATGCTTAAAAATAATTTTTTTCTTAAAAGTGATTTTTGTCACTTTTTGTGAATTTACATTAAAATTAATTAATTAAATATATATTTATTAAAATAGATAAATATAATTATATATTTATAATTATTAGCTATAAATGTTTTAAATAGGCCTCATTTATTTACAGTCAATGTGAATAGTAATCGTGCTAAAATTTATCACATCGGAAAAGGGTAAATCGAGTTAATCTAAATTAAAAATAATTTATAAGGCCATAATTATTCATCATAATTATTAATAGATTAATTTACACCAATAAATAACATCTTATTCTCTATATTGAGTTTATTAATGGAAACATGTATATGAAATTGAGTTAAATATTATTTATATCTAAGAAAGATACAAAATGACACTTTCTTAGTATTAAATGTCCTTTATGTGTTCACATATGGAAAATATTTCTTATGAATAAATTTTACAAGTAATTTTTCGATTAATGAAATTTTATTTTTGTTGGTAATTTATTTAAAATTCTTAGGTATTATATAATTACCTTAAATTCTTAAACATTATCAAAATAGTATTTATTCAAATAATGAAAAATTAAATAAATAATTTTGAAAATGATAAAAGTGATATATTTTAGTAAATTATAGTGTTACATGAAATTTATAGGTTAACATTGAAAATTAGTGTCGTGTTAATATATTTTGTTATAATTCCATTCTTTTATTTATGTATTTAATGTCAAATAAAATGAACAGTCTCAAAATTCACAATATTGATATTTTATCAAAATAATATTTTTAAAAACTTATTCAATAATTATAAAAATATAAAAACAAAAAAATTGACATTATATGTTCTGAAATGTCATAAATTTTCCATTTACAGGAAATTTTTTGCCTTATAAGTAAAAATTACAACCCTTTAATATTGAAAAAGTTGTTATCGTAGTAAAAATTAATTTTGGGTAACTAAGAGTAAATAAAAAAGATAAGGTTTAAACTGGAATGAAAACATTTGTAAATTATATTTTTTTGATTGTATTAAAACACTTTCCTGCCATATATTTTAATTCTAGGCCATTTTGAGGCATTTTTCATGAGAATTATGTTATTGTAATTTCACATTTCGAGAAATTCCAAAAGTGACCCTAACTCCAATTTAAAAAGGTCACCTTCTCAATCAATTATTTACATGACATTGAGCCTTATATATTGTAAAAAATATTCAAATTTAATATATAAACTTTCCTATACAAATTATAGAGGTTTTGTTCTTTCCAAAGACCAACCTTAGATCCTTTTAGAGGTGATCAAAAGAAGTCATTTCAAAGTAGAGGTAATTACCTTACCTGATGACATTCTTTTCTACACTTATTTACCATATATAAATTTATTGTATTTATCATGAAATAATAAATTATGTATCCTGGATATTCTAAAATTTTATTATTATTTTTTAAACACCATTATACACCCTCTTTCCCATGAAATGATATGTGAAGGTATCGCTCGTACGTACGCATGACTTATCGTCACCACATAGAGATACAATTCATTTTCCATAACCATGTTTTATGGATGGGTATTATAATAGGATTATGGGGTATATATTATATTTATTACATAATTATATTTCAAAAATTATAATATCACATCTACCTATGTACCATCCAATTTTATGGGAAACGATAATGTGACTCATGCACACATGTGAACAACATCCACCACGAAGCGATGTGATTAATTTTTAATTTATATTTCATGTTGTGGTATTTAGGTTTAATTTTATTAACATATATGATATATATGATATAATAATTATCTTTTAAATATTAAATAATATCTACAATCCTTTTATTCCATAATTTGGAATATGAAAACACTGTTCATGTGTACGTACACTATCTGTCTCCATGAACGGTGTAATTCTGTTTTCTATCCCTAACTTTTATGAATGAATGTAAATATGTATATATTTAACATATAATATATTTAAATCATTATTAATATTATAAAATTTTTGTAACCATGATAAATATATAATTAATAGAACTACTCAGCTTAAATACTCATGATAAAAGAATTAATTAACACCCAAAAATGACAATTTTAATAAGGAATTATTAACCAAAAGGGGTATTGTAATGTTATAAAATATTCATATATGATATAAAATGTTTTAAAATGAATATATAATATAAGTATTAAAAATATAAATTTATTATACATGAGGTTAGAGTGCTCTTGAAGCAAGGATAACTCATGGTAATGTATTTTCTCCTCATATTAATTTATATGGGACACATGCCATATTCACCACTTGTTTCTTATATATAGTGTATATAATGTCTATGAATTTCGAATATTATTCTTATTATGTAATTTTATAATAATTAAAAATTTATCTAAGGTTATTTCATTCATGAGACTTATGATTCAAACGTAACCAAAGAGGTAAGGGTTTTATGTTACAATCTTATTGTTTAACAGGATTGTTTATGAAAAAGTTATGGTTATGAAATATTATGATAAACCTATCATGATATTAATAACATATAAATTAGTTATTTATTAAAAATACTTTTTTTCCATTAATTTACCTCTCCATTATTACTTAATGGATAAAATATTTATTTTAAAGAAAAACTGACTTCATTTCCATTTTCAGTCCAAAAAATACTTTTTTCTACCATACAAATGTTTTTTAAAATATTTTAATAAATATTTTTTCTATTCACATAATATTTTTAATGTCATTTTTAACCATATTTGGATGTTTTAATTTTTTTTGAAATTAATCATTTTTTTTGAAATGAGGTACTTCATGAGTTTTCCAACAAAAATATAGAAGAAATGTTTTGTTAAATTATACCGCATGTACTTCTTTTCCCATAGTCATGAATAAATTTTTCATTGAATCTTAAATTAATTTTTTATGTTGTTATTTTCAAATAAAATCATTTCCTTTATAATTTCATATTTTTTTAAATAAGTGATTTTAAAATGGAAGGAATATATTCCTGAATAATGTTTTAAAGATCATTTAATAGAATATCAATTTATCAAATAAAAAACACTTTATATAAATTACAATTTACTGGGGACATGATCCAAGTATGTCACCCTAATTATTTATCTGGATGGTTTATTTTTACAATTATTTTTTTATGAAACCCGTTTATTTTACTTGGTTTAGACCATGATGAAATACTTATAAAACCCATTTATTTTCAATATTTATGATATGATACATGTTTTATAATCTTTTGGTACACATATGTATGATTTTCATTATATGATGGGTGGGACCAATATATCCATCCAATTCATTAGGTAATGTTGATATACCCTGAGATAAACAAGATTGGAATAGAGAGTGAACCTAGTTTAGTAATGGACTATGTCCACTATGATAATATTGGGAGTGAACCTTGACTACTATGATGAGATTCAGAGTGAAACCATTCCACTATGATAGTCTTGGATATGATCATTGATGACTTTCAAAATGATTTTATTAACTTATGTGAATTCTAAAAATCCATGTATTATAGAAACGTCATTCTATCATGTGTCATGTTCTTTGTTAACTTTGTAATTCACGTCTTATTAACATCGATGAATGATCACATGATTAAAAATTATTATCTATGATATGTATGGTATTTTTTTCAAATCTTAACCTCATGTACACAAACCATTTTTCTAAAATTATGCTTATATAATCCCGGATATCACCCTTGTTGACCTTTTCTATGAATCTGATCTCACAATTTTCTTGTTTTTCCATTACCTAATTTATGAAAAAGTGAATTATGTCTGATATGTTTAATAAGGTTTTGAGTTATAAAAAAATAAGTGAGAGATGATGTAGATATTTTGTGAACTTTTTTTTTATATTTCTGATTTTCAAAAAATACTAGTCAAAAATAATTACGGAATTGATCAAAATATTATGTATTAAATGTTCATATATTAACATGTAATATTTAGGTATAAAAATTATGGGTCGTTATACCTTCTCCCTACATCTAAGAGACCTCCTCCCTAAAATCCAGCCTGACCCATCCATATATTGGAAATTTATCCACCAAACTAACAGAGCATATAAAATACTTAAAATAGAAGTTATATGTAATGAAAAAAATAATTAACACACTACCATACATCAATAATAAACTGAACAAAAATAAATTAGAATCCATAAATAAATAAACCAAACAGATAAATGAGTGTTCTGGGAAAATTAATCCAATATTAATAAATCTCTGAAAATAAATCCCCAAAACCTAAACACCACCAACAATCTCTATATGACCCATGATCACTCACAATATCCCACTACTGTATCCTTGAAAAAAAACAAACACAAAATGTCTAGAGAATGGAAACCAGAAAAGAAACCATAATGGGAGTATATACCCATTGATATATATTGGGTGTGAGAAAAAAATTTCTATAATTTCTTCAAAAATATTTTTTACAATTACATTAAAATTAATTTAATATAATCTGTTTTAAAATATATTTGGAAAATAAGATTTTAATACATTTAAATATAAGGTCAAAAAGTAAAATCTCCTCTATGGTCTTTTTAAAAGATCACACCCCACATTTCATTTAAATGAAAAATATTACATTGAACACATTTATATGGAAATCATACACAACATTACATCTAATTAATTATTAATTTAAAAAAAACTCTTTAAAATATTTCCAAAATACATTAGACAACCCCACCAACATTTCATAAATAAATAATTAAAATCAGAAGTCACCATATCATAAAAAATAAAGCAATCAAATGAATGTAAATAAAAAAAATCCAAACACCATCCAAATATGTAATACAGAAGTATGTCAATGGTATCACCTACAAAAAATCAAAATTATTGTAATATGTGCCTTGAGATTTACCCTAGGGTCTTAAATGAGATAATCTTAGGATTTCAGAAAACACTATAAAAACTCTAGGATTATCTTTCGTCTTATATCCCACTATCCACGTGATTATATTTCACCTAGAATTATTGGGGGAACTCCCCATGTACTCTTACGACCTTAACATACCCTTACACAACACTAAAAACACCATTACATGAAACCCTTATGTGATTCCCTCCACAACCCAACCCATATACTAGTGGAATAGAGTATTCCCCTTGGCTGGTTTTCCTAATGATATACCCTTACACAACCCCATATCCATGCCATAATGTCCCAAAATATAACATGGTACTCTTCCCACACACACACCATGTTGAAAAGTCCAAGGTTTTAGTGTGTTATAAATCTTGTATCTTTACATAGAAAACCCACTAGGGACACTAGTAAACACAAAGGAAACACTCAAAAACTCTAAAATATACATGAATTAAATAATAAACTACAACAATAACATGTGAGTGTTAAAATTACCACCACCATACTATATTGTTCCCTTATCAAGTCCTCAGTGAAAATATAATGAAATAAAAGATAATATTACTTACTTCCTCACATCAAGAAGTGTGTGGGAGGCCAAACAACTAGGCAGGGTCCTAAAAAGGTCTACCAAAGAATATACTTATCTAAAGTGACAAAACTATTCCATAAAAACTTCTGAGTGTCTCCCTTAACATTATAACTCTGAACATGAGGCATGATACCAAAATTCACATCATACTACCTAAGACAAACCCAAAAGCTCAAATAAACCACAAATAATATCGAAGTAGAGAAAAATTCTTATAAAAACACTCACCATACATAAGGGTATAACCACTAAACCTCCATTACATATCTATGAATCCATAAAACACAAGAAACCTCTCTATATAAAAAACTACAAAATAATGACCATCTAAAGACTACAAGTACCCATTATATATCTTATTTTGATACATAAATTATTAAATCCTCTAAATATGGCCCATGAGGCCACACCAATGACACACCCTATGATATTTTGAATAAGAAAACATTTAAGGACCTGGTGCACCCAACTAGAAGAACACAATATATCTATTCCACACTGATATGGCTGACCCTTCCCAATAATCCTTTTCGACATAGGAAAAACCACCTCTTAATTCCCATTAGAGAAAACATATTCAACTGAATCACCCAAAACTAAAGCCTCATTCAACATAGGTTTCCATGCCTACCCACCTTCTATCAACCTATCCCCCACCCATAAAATCTTATATGTTTCAACATAACTAAAATCTTTATTAATAAACTCTGATCACATAGTTTCATCAATAAGGCATTTATTCACATAAAAATAAAGTGGATAATTATTTAGGAATAATTTGATGGGGTTTAAGTGTGGAAAGTATTTTTTCTCCACCATTCAATATTGAGTCTTGGTAGAGACAGGAAAACCAATATTAAAGGATGTGGGAAGTCACCCTAGAGACTATTCAAATAAATTGACAACCTAATATTATCCAAAGACTCTATAACAAGCATATTTTATAAAATTTAGAATGAAATTAAACCATATATAATTCCAAAAATGAATCAAACCATTTCAAATAAGTCAAAAAAATATAAACAAACCACATTTTACATAAATTTTATAAAAATTTTCTTTTTAAATAAAAACCCCCTTAGTGAAAATCGACTGTAAATTTCCTTAAAACGTAAATATTTCTATTTAAAACTAACACCCATATATATACATCAGACTTTGAATTTAAAATAACACTATCAATTTAAAATGAATTAATAATTTTACTATATAGAAATTTCTTTCGGAAAATGCACCAGCACCTTTTGAAAAAAAATAAAAAAATAGAAAAATATATATTATAATTTAGGGTATCACATTTTATATAAAAAAATAGTTTAAAAAACATATAACCGACCATTAAAAGTTTAATCCAATCAAAAAACATTCACATTAATAAAAAAACTCTCATAACATAAATTCTAGAGTTAAATTAATGTAATAATAACCACATTAATATAAAACCCATTTAAAGTAAATCTAGAGAGTAATATAGTTAACAAATTAATCTGAAGGATAAACTAGATTATGTATGGTTTGGATACACTAGCTAGAAAATTTACTACCAATCATACAAAAGATATTATAATAGCCTCCAAAACAATCAACATGGAATCCACACTATATTCTAAACTGTTCAGAGTTACTTTTCAGACTTTTTTCCTTCACCATTTTCTATTTAGAACTTAATGTGGTCAAATGAATCATATATAAAACCAACAAGGATCTAAAAATCGTCAAAAAAACAAAAAAACAATTCAAAATAAGCACTCAAATATGGACATCCCATGGTAACTAAAATTTCATCATAAAGCATGGTGATTTAGAACCCATCCATGATCATTCTCTTAATTACTAATGAAGATCCTAATCCCCTTTCAAACATGAATCCCCCAAATAACAGAAGGTATTTTCAAGGACTAAGGATCCATCTAATGATCCTTAAGTTCAGATTCCAATTTATCATGAACTATCTTGTGTCGACCCAACCTGACTGCTGACATATCCAAAAAGGAATTCCTGATCTCCACTAGGTGGAAACCAGTCTTTGTATTCAGGGTTCACATTTGGAAATAATTAGTTCAAAAAACCATGTGACTTACACCTAAAAATCTTGTATGACTCATCTATTTATTGAGTATTCATGCTCCAAACTAATTGAATAAATAAAATACATCTTATTAGACTAATAAGAAGAGGGAATGAATTGAAAAAATTGGATAGGTCATCAGTAATAAAAAACATAAAATAATTAGTGTCACTACATAAATAAACTAGATAGATAAAAGGGATATTTCTACTAATGAATATGAAATATACACATATCAAAAAACAAAAAAAAACACTATCTTGAATCTCCATGTGACCCTCATTTACACACCCTATCACACTACCATGGCCTAGAAAACATGGAATTACATACATGAATCATAGTTCTTGAACCTGAAAGGAACCATACAGGTTGTAGATGCCCATTGGTATATATAGAGTGTGAGGAAAATTTCACTCTATGATTTCACAAATGATTTTTTCAATTTCTTTTAATAGGATTTTCATTATAGAAATTTTAAAATAAAATTGAAAAATATAAATTTCATATATTAATACATATGGTATGAAGATACATCTCATCTATGGTCTTTATATTAACTATTTTTCCACATTTATTTTAAATAAAATCAATTCCATTGAAAATATTTAGAAAAAATAGGCACACCATACAAGGCAATCCATTTTTAATTTAAAATATACGTTAAAAACCATTTCCAAAATCCTTTAGAAAAAATAAATCACACTATATAAATTTTAAAGAAAAATTTGAAGGTGACATGTCATAAATAAATAAAAAGAGAAAATGTATGTAAATAAATCAATGTTTCATACACTAACCAAACTTGGATAAAAATAGAAGTCATATCAATCACCTTCAAGAAACCAACAATCAAGAAATTGGATTCATGGTATCTATAAAAATTCTTAATGTGGTACAATCTAACACTTTATCAAAAATATTTGAGCAACTACCAACTACTATTTAATTTTAAATATCACTAATCCAACTTACTAAACTACACAATACATCAATGGTGGACCCCCCCTTATAGTGTTATGTCACACTAGAGTGGCCACTTGTAGTAAGTTACTATGTAGTATAGAATAAATATATAATTCCCACTGAGATGCATGGGTTCCCATGACAAAAAAATGGTATAGGTGGTAAATAATCATGACTAGTCTCTACAAACATCTTAAATCTTTCAAAATATGTCGCCCTCACCCCCAAACCCTTGTAATAAACAACCCCATTTCATTCATCACTAGATCACCACCTACATCAAGAAACAATCGTAAAAAGGTAATATAAATAAGCAGAAAAATAGGGTCCCTCACATCCACACATTTTAAAACCCTTTGAATTATCCATACATGCCGTTTTTTAAATTCACTAAAAACACCTCAGAAAATCATTTAATGAAACACATCCACATTTTATTAAATCACTTAAAGGTTATGAAAAAACATTTATATCTATTCTATGATCCAAAAAATTTCAAATATTATTACAATTAAACCCCTAATTTTTGAAACCATTGAAATATTTCAAAACTCTATTTATTTAATCATTTGGTAAAAATATATATAAAACACCATTTGGTAACTTATATTCCAATTGAAGAATCACTTTTAAACCCAATTAAAAACTTAATAAAACTATTGTTTATAATAGCAATTTAACTAAAAACATTTAAAACGATCAATATCCCAATGAAATTTCATAAAAAGAAATTTTATAAAAACAAATTCCTAGAATAATGGAGAATCAGGTCGTGACAATTTGGAATGTTTCGTCTTCGACAGTGAACACCCAAACAAAGATAAAGATAGATCATATAAGGCATACAAGCCGAAATTGATATGTTAGACACAAACCTAAACCATAATCCTTTTTTGGAAACACCAAAAGATTTGTTGTGGTGGTGAAATTGATAGATAAGTAGAGAATGAGTGGAAAAGAAAGAAAAATAAATAATAATAAAAAGGTTTACCTCATGAAATACAATTGTAATATAAGAGTAGATGTATAAAATGAATAGGATAGGGGGAACTCCCGAGGTCACAAACACAAATAGGTTGAATGAAATGGGTGAGGATGGTGAGGATAAATCCTTAAATCATAGGGGAAAAGGTATAAAATTAATTTTTTTTAAAAGAAACTAGGCATTCAACAATTACTATATGGCCTTGATTACTACGGATCAAAATTTCTTAGGGAGAACTTATTATAGTTTTATCTTGGGACCATGATGCAACTAGACTGAAGAAGGAATTACAAAAATGAATGAATGCTATAACATACATTTACTTTAATTTAATAACAATATTTATTTGAATATTTCAATAGTATTATAATATATAGAGAAAAAAATTTACATAAGAGTTAATCATTCTATATCTTAATATATAATAACTATAAATGACCATTTCTTTTATTGTTTTCATGGTCATGCCATGTCATGATACTTTAACATGCATCACATACATAAATTGAATATTAATACTTAACTATCATGAATATATCTAAAAATTAAACACATTACTTCCTACTAAAATAATTATTGAGGTGGTTTCTTATGAATAATGTGTCTTAATAGTCATGATATTATGATTCTTAGTAATTGTATTTAAAATTGGAATTATAAATTCAATAAATTTTATTTATAATTTCCACTATAAATATGTTTTATTCTCTAAAATTGTAAATTTTATGATATTTTATACGATTGCTACTTTCATGTAATCATTTGGATTTCTTAACTCAATAATATTAACTAGAATAAAGATTGTAATTATAATATTTGATTTTTGTAACTTCCATTGATATAACAATTAAAATGATATTTTCCTTAAAATAAAAAAAGATAATATTCTAAGATATTGTCCACAATATTATAATATTATTTAAAAAATTCAAGTGACCTTCATGAGAATTTTATTACTAATTTAGTATATATAAGAATTATATAATGACGTACCAGTAAAACCCATCAAATTTATAGAGAATAATCTAACTCATAAAATTTATTATAAAATATCCCACATATAACAAAAAATATGATCACATTAACCCCATTATAATCATAAATTCAAAGTGTATTATGAGTCAAGTTTATTTTTAGAACATCTTATGAAACCAAATTGTCCTCTATGTTAGAATAATTTCATATTTTTTATTTTTTAACTTCATTGAGTTTATAAATTTTACCAATAGATTCTTAGCATTAAATTCCATCTCAATGAATGCATGAAGTCTACTCACAAACACTATGGAAATTTGATAGATTTTTCAAATTAGAATGCACTATTTGTTTTTTATAACAAAGAAATAATTAATATTTAACAATTTATGTTTAAACTATTATTATTTTTAAAACAATTTACATCAAATGTTCTAATTCAGAAATATCCAATAATAAAAACCCTGAATTATCAAATATAGTGATTTTATACTTATGTTATCTCATATAGTAACTATTATATTTAACTCTATTAGATGATCTATTTTACTTCTTTTCTTAATAATTTCATAATATTTTAATTGCACAATCTCAAAATCATTATAAAATTTTATTATAGAATTTATAATAAATACAATTATTTTTTTAAACCTATAACCTCTTTTTCTAATTTGGTATTATTAAACTAGATACATCAATATGTAATATGATTAATCACTTACATACTCTTCCCCATTTTCACAGAAAGGAAATTTTATTATGTTTATCTAATAAAAAAACATAAAATTATCAAATGATCAAAATAATTTTTATTATGAATGGAGTTATTATTTCTATTAATGAATCTATAAATAAGTTGTTTCGAATCAGAAATATTATTCTTCTAATTTATTATGTTATAGACTAAACAATCTAGATCTAAAATAAAAAAATAACCATTATCAACGTCCTTTATTTATATATATAATGAAGTTGTTCTTTATGATGAATAATGACCCTCCGTACTATATGATAAGTGGAAAACATTTTTTTTCTAATGGGATAATAACAAATTTTTTAATCTCAAAAAATTATCCTCAAATAAGATTATAATTCATCAAACAATAATATAAAAAACATTTTCTTCACTAGAAACATGGAGATATACATCTACATGAATAAATATATATTTTATATATAATTAATTATAAACACATATGTAAGTGTGATGTAAAACAACTGTACAATAACATTGTATTAGAAAATTATTGATTTACACAACATAGATTTCTTTCATAAGTCACTTTGTATAATTAAGAACACTTTTCAATTTCGAATAAAAATATGGGAATCTATTTTAATTGAAGTAATAATTCTCAAGAGTACATCTCAATTTAAAATTTATTTTTTTATATTATAAAATAAAATATATTCTTAGACCAGTTCATATTCAACAAGGAATTTTATTGAATATACTCTAAATAAAATAATGGCTCAATTTTACATTATATTTATAAGTATGATAAGATTAATATATCATTATACTATGATCCCATGATAGTTTTATCTCAAAATATAATTATTTATATTCTTAAAAATATTGATTATATCATATATTACACTTACATAATTATGTAGAAAATAATTTTTTTATATTAATCAAATAAATAAACTTAAAATATTCTTATGTCTACCAAAATTTATTGGTTGTCCTGGTGGAACCCAAATATAAAAATTAGAAACATTAAACTGTGTTTTATGTATAAAAATATGTTTAAAGTATTCATGATGAAAATAAATTTCCATATACCAAACAAGGTCACTCATAAAAAATGACCAAGTTGTTAACAGGTCTTTACATTAGAAGGAATTTAATACCTTGGTATTTTGATAAGTTTATGAAATTATCCCACCATTTGATTCTATATAAATATAATATCTATTTCATCTCAAGCTATCCTTATATTATATGAATTTTATAAATTTATTTAATATATATATAATTTTATTTATATAAATAATCATGTTTCAGTCAGGTTAATATTGATTTTTTATACAATCAATGCCTTTTGTTATATATCTACAGTGAAATATAATTATAATAATTAATAGATATCTATATACATACAATTAAAATTATACATGAATATATTTAATGATAATGTCACAAATTATATAAAACAAAAATATTATTCAAGATAAGATAGGTCAGGTAGATAGCCAACCCGTAATATAATATATTAAACCCCATGCTTCTAGGCTAGTTGGAATTTATACCCAAATTCACATTATCCATTTATTATTAATCAAGATTTATTATATAATTTAAAATAATTTTTACTCTAAATTTATATAAATAATTGTAAATAATATTTAACTTTTATTTTATAATAAGATAACCACCAACCTTGACTGAATTAAATTAAATACAATTTTACACCACTCATAGACCACATTAAATGTATAAAATTATATATATAAATGTAATTGAAGTAATTTTGAATTAGTATATAAGAATTAACATATAAAAAAATCAAATATTAAAAAAATAACAATAGGGAATAAATATATTAAAAATTCAATTGAAAAATTTAAAAATGAGAAATTATGAATATTATATATTTTAGGTAAATAATATATAAAAAATTCATATGAGATGAATATAAACAATTTATATTTGAAACGTTTAAAAAACTATTTATCTATATAAATTTCAAATGTGAACAACTCACACTTATACTGTAAATATAAACCTTTTAAATTGAAAAATTACATGGTATATATGAATACATTAAAAATTATTGAAATTTAGAATTTATGAATACGATATCATCAAATTTAAAATTTATTATATGAAAATTTAATATTTAATAATATGAATAATTTATATTTTCAATCAAAATATATTTTAAGTTAAATAATTATTTTCTATATTAATATATATTATAGATAGTAAAATATCATATCACTAGTTACAATATATGCCAATTCTATATAACTAGGGAAAAAGCATAGTGATATCATATATCAATGGTCATATTTGTTTAAATATTGTGAACAATGTTATCACTATAATACTAATAGAAATATATTTAATCTCTATTAATGAAACACAATTATAACTTATTTATAGACTCATATCAATATAAATTATTGATATTTTAATATCTCTACAAATAGTTTCCAAAGAAATGAAATTTACACTATATCATGCACAATGTTATCAACATAACACTATAGTGATTTGATTCTATACTTTGGGAATAAAAATACAAGAAATTTCACAAACATTGATATCAAATATAATTTTTTCAGTATTTTATTAATAAATTTGGTTTACACCATGTCATTTTATCTCTAAAAATACAATTATAACATTATTGATTATATAGAGTATTATCTAAAATATTTGAATTTTAACTAAAATTTATATTTCACACAAATTTCACAAAATGTTTTTTGATACAATGGATGGATTTTGATGACTTCTCATAGACTTAAATTAAGTATTAAATCACACAAAAAACAATTATATATCCATGAATGGCCTAAATAAACTATAAACCACTCAATAACATGCCTTTTCTCATGCATAAACATGCCATGATGTATATCCTTCTTCCTATGATCTTTTTTCACAATGAAATGAATTGTATATACCAAGTAGTTGGTGAAATATAGTTTTTTAAAGAATTGTACTGATTAAATATTTACATTTTAATATAATGAATATGATCCCTCTACTATTTTTGGCATCAAATCCAAATTTGGTAAAGTATGGAAGAATTCTGATGTTTTTAGAAAATTATTAAAATTTTAAGAACACTTGATATACTATATTGAAATATAGAGATTTAATTTTTTTTGTTATATAAAATATCTTAATCAATTCTCTTGGTCACAATATTGTGGTAAATTCTAGCACCCGGACTCAAACCATTGGGTAAAAACCAAACTGTCACATTACCTCAGGCAAGCCTCCTCATAGACAAGTGGATACCAACTAGCTGCGAGGGTCTATGTCTAGTGGTGGGGATACAATATGCTCAATATAATTTCCTAGGATGAATAATAATTAATTAAAAATATAATAATCTAAGTAACAAGAAAAAACTATATAACCAAAAGAGTACACATGTCATAAAGATAATCAACAGGCTCCCAATGTGGCTAGATAAAACAAAATATAATGTCTAATATAGAAATAAACAAATAAAAATATGGTAATCCCTAAATATTTTCTCATTCCATTCTCTATCTCCAAGATCCATAGCACATCCATCCTCTATGGGGCCAATTTCCTTACTCGGATCCATATACATGAAATCTGCACATGCATCAAGATTCCCAAGAACAATGTGATTATGAAACCCATTTTGGAAATTTCCAATATGTCCTTTACATGAGTTGTTATCCATATGAGTGTATTAAATGATAGTAAATAAATTTTCACTCAAGTAAGAAATCATATCAAGCATTCATGTGCTAATGAAGAATCCCCAAACCCAATTATACCATTTTTGTCTCCTTACCAAAACCTATTAAATAACAACAATCCACAAGGATTTAGGTTATCTCCTTAATTTTTTATGATTCCTTGTACACGATAGGCCATCATACCCTATCATTATCTCTCATTTCAGGTCACATAGGCCATCATGCACCATTTCTACGACATGGGTCCAACAACAAATGACCATCATTCCTCAAGGTTATGCCATACAATAACATCATACCTCTTTATATATATTGGTCCTAATATCAAGTCACATATATCATTTAATTACACTATACCTTTAGGGATAACAATATATAATTAGGAACCTTATCACTTTGGAACCATTTATATAATAACAAAAACATTGGATATATAAAAATATAACACAAGGAAAAAGTATTGTCACATTAAGACACACATATCATACAACGAGTGTGAATAAAGAAAAAACACGCACATATGGTCAAACTCACCATTTTTTACCACATCAACACACATCATCATATCATAATATAAATCTTAAATATGGCCTTAATATGGTAAGAATATTCCTACCATAGGGTTTCTGATGTCAACATTCTATGTCATCTCAAACTACTCACCAAGGATTCCTAAAACTAATTCTATCATTTTATTTCATGAAGAAATAAAAACTTACATGTGGTGATATCATTCTCTATCTTGGATGATCTAGTATAATTACTATAATTTTCATATTATCATTATTTAATAATTTCCAAATTATTTATTACATAATAAGAACCTTAAAATTTTACTAGATTGGTTTGAAAATCTTATTTAACAAAAAAACTAGAAATATGATTACCTAGGATTTATTCCATTAAGAACTCTACTCTCCAGAATAGAGTAAATAGTTACATTTATTCATTCCTTGAAATATTTGAATAAGTACATAGTTTATACAAATAGGACTTCACAGATCTTGTGTAAAGGAATTTATGGGATTCATGAACACAAAAGGATCTCCAAAAGAGTAAATTATTATTAAAATATCAATACCATGTATAGGTCTATAGCATTATATCTTAAAATTAAATTAACATTTTAACTTGTCCATCAATTATTTCTTAATATAAGAGGTTTTATGTATTCATAAAAATTTTTCATATGGGAAAATGAATCAAAATAATTTAATTCTATGAATTTTTTCATTTAAAACCATAGAATTATGTTATAGGTGAGATATGGGGAAGAAGGTGCACAAAATAGGGGTTTCAATATATTATCCTAAAAATGTAATTGTTGAAGTGTAACATGGTTTTACCCTTACGTAGATCTAAGTCTTCATGTAAGGGTAAACATTTACCCTTACACATCCAATGAGAAGTATGGGCTACCCATATGTAGCTCATCTTTCACTTATATACCCTTTAGAAAGTAAGGCCACCCATACATAGCTCACAGGTTTCCCATAAAAACATTAAAAACTAATGGTTACCCATATTTATCTCATAGGTTACCATTATCTAATATTTTTAAAGTATAGGATACCCTTACACATCTCATAGGTTAACCTTATACAACTTTTAGAAATGTAGGGATACCCTTACACAACTCCTTATTACCCTTAATTAATGCATATATACCCCTTTTCAACACCTAGGTTACCATTACACAACCTTCAAAAATCAGGGGTTACCCTTATATTGAACATTATATTTCAAATACCCTTATAGATAAATCTGTGTACATTTACAGAGTGCATGTTTACCCTTAGGGATGGTTTTTTACCCTTACATAATAGATATTTACCCTTACACGAGTCAGATAAAAAGTTTTATAACCATACATAGCATTTAGAGAACAAGATTTACCCCTACCATAGGTCTTTAAAACCCATTTTACATTTATATAAAATTATAAAACATATAATGTGAATAATTTTATTAATAATAAAATATTTTCACATAAAAATAATTATAAATTATATCCAGAATAGAGTTTTATGAAAAATTAAAAATAGAGAATTTTATAATTCTCCCCTTCTAATAGCTTCTCATCCCTGAGAAGTATTATATCAGTATATATTGAATAACTCCTGCCACTGAGATTGATCATCAGACTCCTTCTCCCAAATATTATCTTGGATCCATCCATATTGCCCTAGTATCTAACCAAGTTCAACTATCTTCCCCAATAATACCTTAAAACTCTAGTCTCTAATGCACACTGGTCACACATATTTAGTTGAATCTCGCTCCAACTCAACATATTCAAAGTCTATATCATGTGTAGTATCAGGCTTGTACCTCCAAAGATAATAAAAATTGAACAAATCATGCATTCATTGATAATATGGATGAAGAATCAAATTTTATGCCAATATACCAATGCATTCAGTGATCTTGAATGGTAAAAACCCCATTTTTCCATTTTCCCTAACCATTGAAAATAAAAAATGAACCAATTATTGTCACACTCATAAGAAAATCTAGTCACCAATAGAAAAATGTAAATGTCATATCCTCTAGTATGCACATTATCAATACCTATTCTGAGTGGTCACCAACCACATCCAAATCAATTACACCCTCTTAGAGGTCTTCTCCACCACAATAGGCCTAACAACAACTCCCTCAACAACCTCATTTTAACATAGAGGTGAGCAGTATGATCATCCACAGTGAGACAAAAATAGTTTCATCTATAAATAAGGAATCTGTTTCTATAAGTGAAATCTAACAAGGCTATATTCTAATCCCAAACTCCTCTAAAGTTTAGAACTCAATCCCAAAGAATGTTCCCTGATATGTTAATAATATCCTCAAACAGTCCATATTTCTTAAGACGGTACACTATTTTCAATCTTAGTTAAGTAACATGGTCTTTTTTATAAGCCCTATCAAAATCCTGCACATGGAATATGTTTCCCTATCAGATACAATTCTTATGGTAAATCCATGTAATCATTGTATTTCACAGACCTACAGCTCCCTAGCTCATCCACTAATTGAGTCTCTGAGATCAGTAAGAATTGATCGACCTTTATTACCCAATAAATAATCACCTAGATAGGATTATGACTCCTCTTGGTCCTAGGTAACCCCATTAAAAATTCCTAAATGTATTCAGCCAACTTCCACCTGAGCATAGGAAGTGGATTGAGAAAACCACCCAGATGTTGGTTCTCAGCCTTTACCCTGGGGCTGGTATGGCCTCAAGAAATAAACCCAATGACATATCTATTCATCCTTATCAAGTAGAACTATCACTATAAGTCATGGTATGTCTTCTTTCACCAAGATTTACATCCCATATTGAGTTATGGATGTTCCTTATCATCTCTTCTCTAATAGAAGTATGGACTATAATCCTCTCATGTACAAGGATTATATCGTCATCACCCAATGACCACCTATGTTTTGGGTATCATCTAATAATTTGTTCTTGAATCATCGAACATTCTATTTCTGTATCCAATCAGACTTTCACATGGTCTAATTGATAATATATAACCCCAATGTAGTAAAATTCATAAATCATTATTCCTCATAAGAATCAAACCTTCACACCACCAACAAGCACATCAAGTGACACTACTCCTCTGAGGGATTCTCTCTAATATCCTACACAAAATTCATCTTACATATAATATAATATACCACAATGTTACATTTACCTGGTGAATAAAACCTCCCAAATTGTAATTTCTAAAGATATTCTAACTTGTGCCTCTACCTCATGTTTAAGTCCCATTGTGTGAAGATATTACATTTGACCATGTGGTCAATGTGGACTACAAATATCTCACTAGAGATCTTGTGTCACCAACACATTATAGAATGGACCAGGACTAACTAATTAAAGCCCCAAGTAGGGCAGTTCCACTCAAGGGGTTACAACTGACATGGCCCATAGGCCACCACCTACTCCCTCAACATTAGTACCACTCTTATACCAATGCCGAGGGAATCACATTATATAGTATAGATGACCCCTATATTATGAAGTATCAACTTTGTTGTTATATTTTACCTCATATTGTTCTCATGAAATGTCTGTTTACACTGATTTGACCTCTATAATTTCAATCCATTCATCATTAACTAATTCATAAGTTATTATAATCCATGAAATTTAGTAATAAAATATTGTAAATATCTTTCTAAACCCAAAAATATCTTGATCATGAACATATTCTAGAGACAAGGTAAGGCAATCACAACTTCTACTTTCACTTGGTCCATGGAAATACCTATCTTACACACCGCATTCCCCATGAAATTCACCCAATAAATATAGATGTTACACTGTAACATCTTAGCATAAGTCGGATGTTCTTGAAGCTTTCTCAAGACTATCTCATTATGTTTGGAATGTTACACCAGTGTCAGTAGGTATACGAGGATGTCACCAATGAATACCCACAAAACAAGGCCTTGTAAAGGTAAAATATTATATTCATGAGAAACATGAACATTTACACTATATTATTCAATCTTAATTCCCCAACAAAGTACTCCTAAAACCCATTACTATATTGAAATTTCATCTTCAATATGTCCTCCTCTAACCCACAACTGGTGATAGCCTAATCGATGATCAATCTTGAAAAACATTTGGGCTCTCCATAACTGATCAAATAGATCATCGATCCTTGGAAAATGATATATTTTCTTCAAAAAAACCCTGGTTATATTCTGTTAATCAATGAAGAGTTAAATACTAAAATCCTCCAACATGGATAAAAACATTATTGCATCACATGGTGAAGTACTCGGCCTAAAAAAACCATTTTTATTTTATGTCTTAAAGATTCACCCTAATATCCTTCAACATGGATGGTGTCATGCAATGAGGGGGTATCAAAATGGGCTATACACATGATACAAGATCTATCTAAAATTTAACACCTATATTAGAAGTAATTATTGTGAAATCATATGGAAATACAACACAATGGAAATCCATTAATGGAGGAATGTTGAGGGGGATTTCACAGATCCTTCTAAAAGATCGAATCTTTCCTTTTATATTATGTTGGAACTAAATTCACTCAATTCTAGACCAACTCTATTCTCCCTTGATTCCTATTCTCTGGTCATTACATACCTATCTGCATTTAGTGAAATAAGTAACACAGGTCTTCAATAACAATAAATGTGAGCTAAGTAGCTGGTCAACCCACACATACTGAGAATTACATAAAGTATATTTGTCTAGTAAAAAATTAATTCCTACATGTTTTCATAGCCATAAATGTAAATAGGTTACTCATTGTATCACAAAAGATGTTCCACTTTTATCCATGAAGGAGTATCAAGGGAAACTAACTCAAAATATAACTTGACTGGTAGGTTAAGTACAACAACAAATTTTATAGATATGATGGAATGGGTAACACTAACACCAATAAAAATGTTATCTTAACCTGCTTGTCCCATAGAGACTCTACTAGGATAAGATTTCCCACAATGATTTCAACTCATTCATCAATATCCTAAGGGACTCTAACTCCGTGGAAAGATGAAAAATGTTATAGATGAAGGTTGTGGAATATTAACCCATAGTTATAAACTGAAACACCTAAGAAGAGGAATGAGATAAATAATTCTAGCTAAAGTGTCCATGTTTCCTAAACGAAAGTGTAATTGTCGGTGTATTCTCAGTTGTACACTTATATAGGTCCACTGGTAGAGTAGGACTTCCACCCCTATGGAAGATTTACAAACTCACTTTGCTAGTAGTCCAATAAGTCTAAATCGAGGGAATATAGTTTGAAACATGAATGAAACACTTAAAAAATAGATTCATTAGGATAAAACCTAATAATTATATGGGATCACACTTGGTTCCCAAAGGAGTCTACCCTTAACATAGGGTATAACATTACTTACACTAACCATGGTCTCATCCATACATGTTATTCATTTTCATCATATATATACTAAAACATAACATGATGAACATTTAAAAAAATGGAAATAAATATATATAATAATAGCAAGGAAAAAAAATATATATCAAAAAAATAAATAATATATGTCAAACTGATTGTAAAAACCAATGAATTATATTATAGAACTAATATTTATTATTATAAATGTTAAATATATGGAATTTGGACATTCTTATCTATTCATGACATATGACTACAATAAAAGTATCATAAAAACTACAAAAAATTCCCATCAATAGTAATTGGGAGGTCGGTTACACATGTTTTAGCCATGTAAAAGATAACTCCCCTACCCAAGTCCTGACCTTTTAACAATATCCTTGGTTATTCCAAAAAATAAAACATGGAAATAATTCTCTGATACAATTTTGTAGCACCCCGACCAGAACCATCGGGTCCGAACTGGAGTGCCACGTGACCTCATGTGTGTATCATCAAATTCAAGAGGCTTCCAACTATCGAGGATGGGATAAATCTAGTTGTGGGGTTAATCTACCCTCATTATTAGATCATTGGACAAATAATAAATAGTAAACAATATAATATTAATTGTACTAACATGTCTAAAACTGAATAAAAAAAGACTAAACATGTCATATAGATAATCAATCATCTAAAAAAATGTCCATACAAAACAATGATTAAAATGTGATAGGTAAATAAATAAATAAAATAGTAGTGATCTCTTGAGTAAGTGTTTTACTCCTCTAATTCCATTCCCAATGGATTAACCATCTTCCACATGTTCCGTTCCGTTATCAGATCCCTATACAAGAAATTTTCACACGCATCGAGATGTACATAAAGGGCGTGAGTATGAAACTCATTAGGACATCAATAATTCATCCTTAACATGATTTATAATGCATAAGATCATATGAAATGATAATAAAAAAATTCACGAATAAGTAAAAAATCATAAAAAAAACATTCATGCACTAACCAAGCCACCATAAACATTTTTTTGACATGCTTCAGTTCCCTATAGAAAGGTATCAAAATGGTCGACTATACATCAAAAATAAAGAATCCAACCTCTAAGATGAAAAATAGTTGTATATTCCCTAGGCCTCTAGGTCAATCTTTACAAGGAAATCATATACTATTATTATCTAAAAACTCAAGTAACATAGACCATCATGGTTCATTACTACCATATGTCTCTAATAAAAAATGATTTTCATTCTCTAAGGTCAGGTAACCCTAGGAACTCATACCCCATAATCTATGTTTATCCTAACGTCAAATGATATGATGTGTCTAAACACGCTCCTCCTCTAGGGATACTATTCCATGACAAGTCCACCTATCACTTTGGTACCATTAAAAATAATAATAACAAATTAACATATACCTCAATATAAAAGAAGGAAACTATGGTATAAAATCATGGATCACATAACATATCATGACTATGAAAAAAAACAAACATTCGCACATGTGATCAAACTCATCATTGTCCATGAAAATTAACACACATCCTTATATCATTCTATTAATATTAAACATGGTCTCAACATGTAGTGGAACCTTATATCTCATGGTTATCGATGTAGACATGATTTATAACCACTATGTATAGTTTAAAACCCATGGTAGAATCTTATATATCCAATAACACCTCCTTTTGGGCCTTATATTATAAATTTTGACATTTAAATGTGTTTTATAACATAAATTTATCATTAAGGATTCCTAGAACAATTTTTATTTTTTTCAAGAGGAAATAAAAAATTATGTGTGATAAAACCATTCTCTCCCCTAGATTATAAAAAAACCTGATAATTTGATATTATCATCCTTTGATAATGTCTAGAATATTTATGGCATTAAAAGAAATATAATGTTTTTTCTATAAATCTTATATAATCTTATATTAAAAATAAATATAAAAATATGATTTTTGGGGATTTATTGTTTGAATAAAACTACTCTAAAGAATTGATGAGATTGAGAGAGTTTTAAAGCCACATAAAAAAATCATAAAAAAACATGGTCTTGTCTACGAGGTCATCACAGATCTTATGTGATGGAATTTATGGGTAGATTAGACTCAAAATGGTTGAAAAACATTTAGGGATTTAAGAGTCAACTATTTTTAAAATATCAATACAAAATACTGAGATATAGCCTTAAATCCAAAAAATAAAATAAAAAATTAACATGTCTTTCAACTATTTATTAATAGAGAAACCGTTCAATATTTGTAAACATTTTAATTATGGTAAAAAGAATAAAATAAATTTAATTCCATTATTTTAGGAATTTAAAACAATTAAAAACTGTATCAGGTGTGATCTAGGAAAGAATGAATGTATTAGAGGGTTTTTAAATTATACCCTCTAAAAAAGGAATTGTGCGAGGGTAATATGGTTTTACCCATATATAGATCCAAGAATTCTTGTAAGGGTAACAATTCATCCATATGAAACCCTTTATAAGTAACGGTCAAACATATGGAGATCTTTTTATCCATACATGGCCTTTATAAAGTAAGTCTTAACCATATACATCTCACTGTTTATAGTTACATTGCATTTAGAAGGTAAGGAATACCCTTATGTAGCTCTTAGGTTACCCATATTATTCCTTTAGAAAGTTAGGGACACCCTTATATAGCTCCATATTACCCTTAAATGGTTCTAATATACCCTTATGCAACTCCAATTTTTCCCTTATGCAACCATTTTAAGTCACATGTTACCCTTATGTAGTACATGGGATTTCCCTTACCTTTATATAGTGGACCATAATCCTTTACATAGTTCATGGTTATCATTATGCATGGTTTTTTATCCTTACATTGAAAACATTTATTTTTACAAAAGTCGTAGAAAAAATTTTCTAGCCTTACACAAGCTATGGAAAAGAGGCTTTACCCTTAGGCAAGGTCTTCAAAACCCATTTTACCTTTGTGCACCACCATAACATTTAAATAAGGGTCAATTTTATTTAAAATAAAATATTTTTAAATAAAAAATCTTATATGTTTCATCTAAAAGGGGTTTTTATGAACAATTAAAAACATATAATGTTACATCAAAGATATTTGATAATGTTTTTTGTGATATGTTTGGATTATATACTTCAAAAAAAGATCATTTTAGTGAGGCAGTGTTATGATAATAACACAACATGAGATATAGTGTAAATTTTATATTTTAAGATGTTATTAGTAGAAATTTTCAAATATCACTACATATGATTGAAATAAAACTCATTACATGATTTTATTATGATAAATTAATGGTTATAATGTTTCTTGTAGGCAGCATTATAGCGATATCGCTATCTTTAAAATTGAATAATAGTTGATTAATGACATTTGATATTATTGTCATTTTTACCAATTGATGTCAAGTTTTCTTATATCATAGGTACTAATATTTGATATCATTGTCTTTAATATGGTGTATATTATAAAATTGATAATCTATAAAAAATTTCAGAGTGGAAAAATCAATAATGGGTGAATTGTGTTTCCAAAAAAAAATTTTGTTTAAAACTATTTAAAATAATATACCCTGGTTTAAAATACATCCGATTAAATTAATATAGTACGTACATCTAATTTAATGGTTTTAAATAAACTCTCAAAAGTTCAATAAAAACTCAATTAGAATAATATTATATCTATTATAATTATTTTAAATTAATCTAATGAAATTAAATAATTCAAATATCATGGATAAAAACTAACTATCAAAGTTTTGTTTTGTAAAACAGATTTTAAAACTAGTTTAAAAATAGATGTAAAATGACATTAAATATAAATAAGAGTAAAAAATAAGAGTTTCAATCTCAAGAAAATACATAATCCTCTCCACTTAGATGTTACCCACCACTAATCATGTTTATTAATGAATAAAATGATCCAAAATTGGGAGCATGTTTTACAAAAAAAACATATAGGGATATCTAGGCTACACACAACCTCTTCTATAGTTTTGGTGGGAGTACACATATAAATAAATAAATAAGATAGAGTATCTCATACTCCAAAATATAGCACATGAGTGAGTGATAATAAATATAAAGTTTTCTATAAGAAAAGTTAGTAAGTAATCAAATAGATATAAATTGAAGAAGAATGAATTAGATATAGAAAAACAATTGATTTTTTGTTGTTCTAAATATGTTCCTTCTCTTCTCAATGTGTGTATTTTGGTTTGAAAATAATATATGAATATTTTAGGATATTCTAGGATCATACAATTATGCTCTATAGAAAATAGAGTATCATGTTTTCATTATTCCTTTGTAAAAGATCTATCGTTAATCCTTTTATCGACACTCCATTTTCTCAGATGATAGTAATCATTTATAATGAAAAAACTTCTCTAAATAGATCAACTGGAAATGCATCATTTTTAGTCCTCATACTCAACATGAAATCTGGGAGAATTAAATACATCTGATTATCATTTAATTTTATGTGGAAATTGTTTTTTAAAATATAATATAGTTAAATATATTATCCATTTTATACATGCTCTATTTAAGTTTGAAATTTCATATTTTCCATAGTAGATCCAACACTTAGAGAAAAAATTGATCATATTCCTTGAGTGGTAATATGGTCGCGTATTTTTCAAAAATGTTCAATCCAAAGCATGGTAAAAGTTTGCATGGTTACATCAATGTTCTACATTTTATTCAATACTTATCTAAAAAAAATCTTCCCTACTGTCACATCAACTAAACATACCTTCTCTTGGACTGACATGGTATCTTCAATAGTTTCAAAAAACTCCCAAACTACCATATAGTTGCATGAACTCATTATGCAGTCACTCTAATCCGTAGCGAGAAATTTAAATGATTCAAAATCATGTGGTCACTTCAACAAGGAATTATTATTTCATAGGTTTTTATGCGATTGATCAATTATTGGGTGAGAAAATGACCATGGTTGATTCACAAGGTTTCTGGTTGATCAATAAATCCAACTAGAGGTGTGATTGATCAAATCATTTGTGAAAATATTGATAGTTGTCGTCATTATGAGATATATCATTTGTTTTTTGAGTGATTTTCAATATTTTCATCATGCTCAATATAATAGACATATGTATGATTATTTTTTGTTTTTTGGATTCAAAACATTCTAAAATATAGCTTTTCTAGAACCATGGGTTGTATTCTAGCTACTTTGGCATCATTTTCAATTCAGGACTTAGGAAAAATCATCTAAATTCATTATAATAATATATAACATCAATAAAACAGAAAAAATGACGATGAACATATAAAAATGATATGAGATTATTAAAATCTATAATTTCTAGACTAATCCAACAATACCCCCTACTAAAGATCAAAAGTCATAGAACTAATAATCTCACATAATTCAATAATAATAGAACTTTTATATAAAAAATCAATCAGTTAACAAACTAAACTTTATAAAAAAACATACATTACTCCCCCTTTTACATATATGAATAGAAAACTTAAATAATTTCTCTCCAATTTTATATTATGGAAATAACTATATAAATGGTGAGAAATTAAAAATTAGTATATATGAAATTTTTTTTTGAAAAAAATAAAAACAATAACAAGATGAAAACAATATTCCATTGATAGAGGAAAGGGGGTTATTACAAGGTCCTATCAAAAATCTAATCCGAATATGAATCTATGTAACACCTCGACCCCCGTTACCCAGAGTCGGTGCATTATTGCATAATATTGGCATGATCACAAAAGATCAAGTCTCGAAAGACCGATTAGTTTAGTAGCTTTGGAAACACTAGATACATTGACAAGTATTACATTACATCATAAATTAAAACAAAACTACAACAACATCTTGTCTTTATATCCCATCATAATATCCCTGAAGGCCATTCATAATATATTTCTTCACATCCTGGGAAAATAAAACATTGAAAGGGGTGAGCTCAGATGCTCAGTAAGGATAACATTATAGCAGAAGCTTTTATAAATAAATATTAAACATTTAAGGCAATGTATAACTAAACAAAAGCCTTTTAAACTTGAAATTCATCATAATATTGAAAAATTACAATGAAATAATGCCATTTACTTATTCACATAGATATTCTACTGGTCGAATAATCATACGCAATATCAATAACCACATTCATAATGATGGAATGCATAATTCCAGACTATCATAACCACGTAGCCAAGGCCTCATTCCAAGACTACAAATAAGATTTTGTCAAGACCTCGTGCCAAGACACTAGTTTGTCTCATGAGACCTACCGATTCATTGAGGGGCTATAGCGGGCTCCACCCGTCACTTATTAAGTCCAATACATTACTCATATGAACAGGATTAAACATATCATAAACCATAACATAATCGTATCACATAAAACATACATAAAGGAAACATAACATTTCCACATTTCAATCACAAGATATCAATACAACACATTGATATAATAAAAACATTATCAAAACCATTTTCAATACCAAAATAAAGAAAAGTAAAACTTGGTATTTATTTTTCATTTAAAAAAATTTATGGCTTGTAGAGGAAGCCGAAACTCAAATAATGGTCATGACGGTGGAGAAATCATTGTCTCCGCATGCGCACGACAAGAAAAACATTCCTTTTTGTCGTTTAGTAAAAATATTCAAATAAAAATATTCCTTTTGAATAAACGTAAATGTCAAAGGGGTTTATACACCGTATAAAAGAAAGTTGTGTATAAAAAAAATATTCCTCAATGAAAGGAGAATGAGATTAAGTCCTTACAAAGATCATTTTTTAAATAAAATAGATCTATTATGTGTATTCACTATAATTAAACATAAAGAAAGTACAAATACAATATAAGACATAATAATATCATGACATAATTTTAATGTAGGAGATTAACCCAAAGAACGGAAATTTGGTTAAGAAGTTCCCTTACCTCGTGTCTGACTTGACTCGACCGTTCTTTAAACTCCTGAATAATAAACTAGAGTAAATTTATAATTGCTTAAGAACCTTTTTCATGTTTATTATTTCTTTTATATCACTTATTACCATGTTATGAGCATTATGTGATTATTTATGTTAATAACGGTCGTTTTGTCGATCTTTGGTACTTGAGTCAAAAATAAACTTCTTATAATTACAAGTTGTTCATGCGGTAAAATATCCATTATATCCAGAATAATATTAATGATTTATATATCATATATATAATATATATCCAGTATATAAATTCATTCATAATATTACGTAACATTTAGAGGTAAGAAATGAAATGCACCGTTCATGGAGACGGTAAGTCGTACGTATGCATGAACGCTACTTTCATTTCTATTTCGTATTTAATGGAATGAAATAATAATGATATAATGGTGAATTATAATTCCTGTATAATATCATATATAATATCATTTACTCCATCCCTTATACATCCCACACATGGAATTAACGATTCAAATCACTTTGAGGGGGCGGTAGTCCGCACTTCCCAAAATGAAATTATCGCGTTTACCCATAATGTAAATCATAATGGTATGCCATAAATGAGAAATAAAGAAGCATAAGGAAAACATAAGCATAATATATATATAATATATGAAAATATTATCATCATAATGTCCACCATGAGAGGTGTTAAAAGAAGATTGAACAATCATCGTTTCGTGAGGCAGTATTTCGCCACCCACAGAAATAGTATGTTCTTTAACCATGAGACGAAGGTGTGTGTATGTGTAAATAAAATAAATATCATAAAAAAATCCTAGTATATTTTAGATACTGGTGTTGTTACAAAATAAAGTAAGAAAAATATTTTATGGGGTTGGAGAAGCAAAATAAAACAAAATAACATAAGAGAAGACATTACCTTAAAATCGGGAAACTATTTTTGATTTGAGCTAAAGGATTCCTTGGGAAGACTTCTGCCCAAAGTGAGGCTTCTAGTAGTAATAGAGGTAAGTTAAGAGAGTATTTGGGTATAGTTTGGCTGAGCCAAATGGCTTTTATGGTGTGAATAAGGTGGTAGAGGTGGGGGCCTTTTATAAGAGGAGAGGAGGGGCACTCTTGGAAGGTCATGAAATGTTACATTATTATGAAGTGCTTTTCGGATTTCAAAAGTCCCAAAATTATATATTTCAAGGATAAGGTGATAAGGGTTCAAAATATACTCATCCAATAGGTTTTTGACAAGTGTAAGTCTTATATTTTACATTTTATTTTCATTTTATTTAAATCGTTAATTAATGAGGTAATCACTGCATCATCATGGTGTCATAAAAATTTTACATTATGTAATGTCTAAAAATTATATAAAAAATATCATGATGTATAAAATCTTTTTATATTTACAATTAATATTTATAGTCTAAAATTTAACTTATATAACCCCATGTAGTAATTTTTTTAGTAAAACAACACATGTTTGTGACAATTTTATTTTTACTTTAAATAAAAAGTTATTAATGTCATTTTCTTACCCAACTGGCTCCATGGGGTCCCCATGTTGACGAATGGATTTTATTGGTCGGCCATGACTCATAAAATAAGGGTAGGACACGTGTCAAGATATTTTAATATTTTTATAATATCATTTTTACCTTAAATTTCACTAATTACCTTTAATCGCGATTAATAAAATTTAAATGTTACTATTCACAAAAAATTATTTTAATCCTATTGAACCACATTTTACTTCCTAATGACGACCATGTATGTTGGATTTTTGAAAATCAAATCACAGAAGTGGTAATGTTTCATTTACACGAAAAAATTAGTTTTTAAACTACCACTTAGTGGTTTCACTATTCATCAAAAATTGATGTTTTTCAGAAAAATACCAAAAATTCGCCCTAAGATATAATTGATATTCTGAATTCAAAAATGGTGTCTATTTTACAAAATTCCAAATATATAATTTTCATTAATTAATTTTATAATTAATTCCCATTCCAAAAACAAATAGCGTGTTTTTAAGAAACAATATCAATTAAAAGATTGACAATTGTTTATGTCCAACTTAAAGTGAAATTAATTCTAATGACCACCATTGGATAAAATGGTAAAATTATATTCTAATTATACTTTAAAACCACTCAATAGTATAATTTACCACTATTATTTATTTTGATTAAAAAAGTTGTTTTTAATTAAAATTTAGTAATTTTCATTATTCATCAAAATATAAAAGTTATCCGAAAAGTTCCAAAATTTCACCCTAGGCTAAAATAGATATTCCTAATCCAAAAATGAAGTCCATTTTGAAAGATAAAATTTATAAATTTTCAAAAAGTAGTTATTACTATTCATAATAGATACTTTGATTGGTTGTGGTGTGTGTTAGAACTTGAAGTTGCATACAACACACGCTACTATATTATTCAAAGAGAAGTGTACCGTGGAAGATTGGGGTGTTACATTATCCCCTCTAATAAATTGTGTCTTCACAATTTGAAAATTTTCTTTGAAAATAAAGGTTGAAAATAGAAAATACCTTTGTGGAAAACCCAAATCGGAAATAGGGTAAATAAAAATATAACTTTAAAAGAAAGAAAGAGAAGTACAATGGTCACCCAAGATTTCCCATACTAGGATTATATGTAAATATGGATATGGAAGAGAAATAAACCATCAAGGTCTGATAGAGAGTTGTAGAAAACAGGATTAGGAGAAAGTTTAACTACAAGAAAATCACAAACTTGTGATTGGTTAATGATCATAGATTTCCCAGTAAGAAAAGTTAACCGACAACATTTTTGTTTTAAGTTACCTTTTATAAAGTTAAGGAATTTATTTAGGAGATTTATAAAGAACGTAAGGAAATATACATACTTTTCATGTAGACTTTCGTTCTTTTATAAATTTTTTCCACAAACCCATATTTTACTCAAAAATATTATATTTATCCTAATCGTGTAAGGTTCCAAATATTAACACATACCATTTAGATTAGGAAAACTATTTTGTAATAACCGGGGACTTCTTGTAGGCTAGTGGTAGGTAATAAAGGATTATCGCACTATGGTTGTGGGTTTGATTCGAACAGCTTTGTCCGACGTGACGGGTTATCCACCAACCTGTAGGTTGTCTTTTTCCTAAAACTATAGTATTATAATATTCCAAAAATAATCTTCATAAATGTTTTAACCTTAAACAATACTATCCAATGTTCAACTTAATCCATTCCAACCTTTATAGTTATCCAAAATACCTATGTCCAGACTTTCTCTAAAAGGACTCTAAATTCCAAAATCAATTGTATCATCAGATTCCTCAAACAAAATAAATTTTCTCTTATTGTCACATACAAAAATATTATTACCTTCATCATATTAAAACCTTAATGAAAAAAACATGTACTGTAGTAAAATCCTTATATATATCACATTATTATTATAACCCGAATATAATCCCTGAGTCCAAAAGCACCAATACATTAATTATTCCACTTCAACTGTAGTAATAACATAAGATTTTCCTTGATCCCTTAGCGTTTTCTGAGGTATGTTTCCCTGACACTTAGGAAATTCATTTCCATAGTGCCCCATTTCCCTATAATTGTAGAATTCAACATTGATAGCCTCTTTGTTTCCCTTGCAATCACGAGCCTGGTGACCTTTTTCTCCACATTTATAACAAAATCCCATTCCTTTTAGGCATGTACATGGGTGATTCTTCCCACAATTATTGCATAATTGAAAATCCTTCTTTCCCTTTTTCCCTTTATCTTTCTCTTGTTCCACCATTCTCTTCTTCTTTTACTTTACTTTATTGTCATAAGATTTAGAGAATTCCTTTTTTGTCTTGATAGAAAATGAGACAATATCTTCGTACGAAGAGAAGGTTTGTGACACTAATGCTCGATAGAGAAATGGTTTTAACCCATCAAAGAAATGATCAATCTTACTTCTTGGGTTACGTATATAATCTGGAGCATGCCTTACTATCCTTGTAAAGTTAGCCTCATACTTTGCGACATTCTCATTCTCATTCTGCCTCAGACTCAGAAATTGCCTTTCCATATCTACTCGATGGTCATGTGGAAAGTATTTTTCTAAGAAAATTTCCTTAAAATCTCTCAATTCCATTCTTGATACTTCTTCATCTTCCTTTGTGTTTTTAATCAGCGACCACTATTGATCAGCATCTCCAGTGAGGTGGTAAACTGCCATGACAACCATCTCCCTTTCGCTACTCCCCAAGGCGTGGAATATTTTCTCTAAGAAGTTTATCCATTGCTCAGATACTAATGGATTTGTACCCCCATTAAATGTTGGCGGTTGTTGAATCATGAAGCGGTCTATCATTGATCCTCCACGTTGCGGATCAGGGTGCTCCATACTGTGTGAGTTGCCTCAGTGTGGTGATAAACTGATCGGCACCAGTTGTATCACCAACTCCATTATAATTATCTTGAGCAGGAGGGAAATTCCTACATGGAGTGCATGCATTGATACGGTTTCCATTCCTTCTACTAGGCACCATTTCTAAACAATGGCATAAACTAGATCAGTTTATGAATCAAAATACATAATAACAAACTTGCAAACCATTTAACATAAATTTAAATACTTATGGATATAATCCATAATCATAAAAATGTTTTCTTTGAGGAATTATATACTCAAAAACCCTTCATAGAAGTTTGTAAAGAAAATGAGAATTATCCTAAGCATATCCCTCGGGAGTGTCGTAACCAAGAGTGCAACAAGGCCCGGTGTCGTGCACCAGTTCCTGTTTGAGTCTAGCTCAAAACGGTGTTTTTGGGTTTTACCCCTAGGTACATCTGTGCCAGAGCCACCTCTACTTGCTCATATCCAGACATGGATGTTTTTCTCGGAAAACTCACAAAATCCCCATAATACCAAAATTCTAGGAAGTTCTTCTATACTAATCCTCAAAGTCTATCTTATGGCTATGCACTCTAATCAAAGTTTATCTAAATCTAGCTTTCAAGGTTAGTAATAAACTGCCTCTGATAGCAACTGTAACGCCCCGACCCCAGTTACCCGGAGTCGGTGCATTATTGCGTAACATTGGCATGATCACAAAATTTCAGGTCTAGAAATACCTATTAGTTTAGTAGCCTTGGAAACACTAGATACACTGACAAGTCTTACATTACATCAAAAAGTAAAACAAAACTATAACCACATCTTGTCTTCATATCCCCTCATACTATCCCTGCAGGTCATTCATAATATATTTCATCAAATCCTGGGAAAATAAAACATTGAAAGGGGTGAGCTCAGATGCTCAGTAAGGATAACAATATAGTGGAAGCTTTCATAAATAAATATTAAACATTTAAATAAATGTATAACTAAACAAAAGCCTTTTAAACATGAAATTCATCATAATATGGAAAAAGTAGAATGAAATAATGCCATTTACTTATTCACATGGATATTCTACTGGTCGAATAATCACTTGCAATATCAATAACCACTTTCATAATAATGGAATGCATAATGCCAGATTATCATAACCACGTAGCCAAGGCCTCGTGCCAAGACTACAAATAAGATTTTGTCAAGGCCTTGTGCACATACACTAGTTTGTCTCATGTGACTTGTCAATGCATCGAGGAGGTATAGCGGGCTCCGCCCGTCACTTATTAAATCCAATGAATTCCTCATATGAACAGGTTTAAACATATCATAAACCATAACATAATCATATCACATAAAACATGCATAACAGAAACATAACATTTCCATATTTCAATAACAATATATCAATACAATAAATTTACATAATAAAAACATTATCATAACCATTTTCAATACCAAAATAAATGAAAAGTAAAACTTGGTATTTATTTTTCATTTAAAAAAAAGTTATGTCTTGTAGAGGAAGACGGAACTAAAATAATGGTCATGGTGGCGGAGAAGTCGTTGTTGCCACATACGAATGAGAAGAAAAACATTCCTTTTTTTTAGTAAAATGCTTCGTATAAAAATATTCCATTTGAATAAACGTAAAAGTCAAAGTGGTTTATACACCGTATAAAAGAATGTTGTGTATAAAACAAAATATGCCTCAATGAAAGGAGATTGAGACGAATTCCTTACAATGATCATTTTTTAAATAAAATAGATCTATTATGTGTATTCACTATAAGTACACATAATGAATGTACAAATAAAATATAGGACATAATAATATCATGACATAATTTGAAAGTAGGAGATTAATCCAAAGAACATAAATTTGGTTAAGAAGTTCCCTTACCTCGTGTCCGACTTGACTCAACCATTCTTTAACCTCCTGAATAACAAACTAGAGTTAATTTATAATTGATTAAGAACCTTTTTCAAGTTTATTATTCCTTTATATCACTTATTACCATCTTATGAACATTATTTAATTATTTATGTTAATAACAGTCGTTTTGTCGATCTTTGGTACTTGAGTCAAAAATAAACTTCCTATAATTACAAGTTGTTCATGCGGTAAAATATCCATTATATCCAAAATTATATTCATGATGTAGATATCATATATATAATATATTTACAGAATATACATTCATTCATAATATTACGTAACATTTAGAGGTAAGAAATGAAATGCACTGTTCATGGAGACGGTAAGCCGTACGTACGCATGAACGCTACTTTCATTTATATTTCGTATTTAATGAAATGAAATAATAATGATATAAAGGTGTATTATAATTATAGTATAATATCATATATAATATCTTTTACTCCATCCCTTATACGCCACACATATGGCATTAACGATTCAAATCACTTTGAGGGGGAGGTAGTCCGCACTTCCTAAAATGAAATTATCGCGTTTACCCATAATGGAAATCATAAAGGTATGCCATAAATTAGAAATAAATAAGAATAATGAAAACATAAAAATAATATATATATCATATATGAAAATAGTTTCATCATAATGTCTACCATGAGAGGTGTTAAAAGAAGATTGAACAATCATCATTTCGTGAGGCAGTTATTCACCACACACAGAAACAGTATGTTCTTTAACCATTAGATGAAGGTGTGTGTAAGTGTATATAAAAATACTTATCATAAAACATCCTAGTAAATTTTATATACTTGTTTTGTTACAAAATAAAGTAATAAAAATATTTTATGGGGTTGGAGAAGAAAAATAAAACGAAAGAACATAAGAGAAGACATTACCTTAAAATCGGGTAACTCTTTATGATTTGAGCTAAAGGCTTCCTTGGGAAGAATTATGCCCACAGTGAGGCTTCTAGTAGTAATAGAGGGATGTTGTGAGATTATTTGGGCAGAGTTTGGCTGAGACAAATGGATATGATGGTGTGAATAAGGTGGTAGAGTTGGGGGTCTTTTATAAGAGGAGAGGAGGGCCACTCTTGGAAGGTCATGAAATGTTACATTATTAAGAAGTGATTTTCGGATTTCAAAGGTCCCAAAATGATATATTTCTAGGATAAGGTGACAAGGGTTCGAAATATACTCATACAATAGGTTTTTGACAAGTGTAAGTCTTTGAGTTTACATTATCTATTCATTTTATTTAAATCGTTAATTAATGAGGTAATCGCTGCATCATCATGGTGTCATAAAAATTTGAATTTATTTAATGTCTAAAAATTATATAAAAAATATCTTGATGTAAGAAATATTTTTATATTTCCAATGAATATTTATAGTTCAAAGGTTAACTTATATAACCCCATGTAATAATTGTTTTAGTAAAACAACACATGTTTGTGACAATTTTTTTTTACTTTAAATAAAAAGTTATTAATGTCATTTTCTTACCCAAGTGGCTCTATGGGGTCCTCAAGTTTACCCATGGATTTTCTTTGTTGGCCATGACTCATAAAATAAAGTTATGACAAGTGTCAAGATATTTTAATTTTTTTATAATATCATTTTTACCTTAGATTTCACTAATTACATTTAATCGCGATTAATAAAACTTAAATGTTACTATTCACAAAAAATTATTTTAATCCCATTGAACCAAATTTTACTTCCTAATGAAAAACATGTATGTAGAATTTTTGAAAATCAAATCACAGAAGTGTTAATGTTACATTTACACGAAAAAAATTAGTTTTTAAACTATCACTTAGTGGTTTCACTATTCATTAAAAATTGAAGTTTTTCAGAAAAATACCAAAAATTCACTCTAAGCTATAATTGATATTATGAATTCAAAAATGGTGTCTATTTTAAAAATTTCCAAACATATAAGTTTAATTAATTAATTTAATAATTAATTCCCCTTTTCAAAACAAATAGTGTCTTTTTAAGAAACAATATCAATCAAAAGATTGACAATTGTTTATGTCTAATTTCAAAGTGAAATAATTCTAATGACCACCATTTGATAAAATGGTAAAATTATATTCTAATTATACTTAAAAAACACTCAATAGTATAATTTATCACTATTAAATATTTTGATTAAAAAAGACGTTTTTAATTAAAATTTAGTAATTTTCACTATTCATTAAAATATAAAAGTTATCCGAAAACTTCCAAAATTTCACCCTAGGATAAATTTGATATTCCAAATCCAAAAATGAAGTCCCTTTTGAAAGATAAAATTTATAAAATTTCAAAAAGTAGTTATTACTACTCATAACGGCTACATTGATTGGTTGTGGTGTGTGTTATAACTCGAAGTTGCGTACAACACATGCTACTGTATTATTCAAAGAGAAGTGTACCATGGAAGCTTGGGGTGATACAATCTAACTCAATAAGGGTTTAGGTAAAAATTATATATTTTCATTTTCTAATGATTTGAGTAGTATTAGGTGTATGGAGAGGCCTATCAACCTCTCCTGGAATCATGAAGGGTTTTGAAACAAGTCTAATATGTTTAAATGATAGATGAAGGTTGATACCAAATGGTTTGGTTGAAGGTGAAATGAGTGGATTAGAATAAATTTGGGAAGTGGAAACTTGAAAAACTAAAAATGATAGTTGTTTTGATACAATTATAGGAAATTATGTATTCACTAATGACGTAGCTTCTATAGGAGGCAAGGAGACTAGAGGTATAGGTAGAGTTGGAGGTGCCAAAACTTAAGCATTTGCAACATACATCTAAGGCCTAAGAGTCATTGTAATATTTGTTATAACTCTCAAATAATTCTCAATAATCTTTAATAATTCATATTTCTTAGGAATAAACTAATTAGTTAATAGTTAATTTAATAAATTTTACGATAGGAGTAATCTTAAGATCCCTTTTCAATAATTTAAATTAGGTTTCCAAATCTAATTTAGTGTAAATTTGGATAAGGTAATTCTTTATAGCTTACATGATGTAATCATTGTCTTTTAAAGAATTAACAAATTCATCATTAAACAAATCATATAGATTATCTCCATGTGTATATATATCCATTTTTATTTGGTTTCTAATATATTTAACACTATATTATATACTTTGGACTTCTTCATTACTAAGAATTCAGATATGTTCCTCAATTATAGATACATGTGGAGGAGTAAAAATTGAATGTGTGAAAGGAATTTTAAGCACAAAAAGATATCTTTAGTCTATAGAATAATTCATGTATAATGAATTATCCAAAAGAGCTCCAATTTTTTCATTTGAAATATTCCATATGAGATTAAAATTTCCAATCTCATAAGCCATATAATCCATCGTTAAAATAATATTTAACTGAATATGAGAAACTATACATTCAATGGTATAGGAAACATCAACCATTCATTTATACTCATGGGAAATATTAAAACATATAAAGAATTATTTCAACACTTCTAGTATATTGTTATTAATCTAAATAAAGTAATAATAATCTCTCATTTAAGAGGGAAGAGAAATATGAGTATCTTGTTAAGGTGGAATGGATTGAGGTGGATAATGAGAATTCATAAGAGATAAGGTAGGATTGTAATAACTGAACTCATAATCTAAATTTATAATCTTAGATACTTCATTATATAAAATAATGTCTGGTGGTATTTCAACTACTTGAATATAAAAATATGATTCATCCATAAGTACCACCTTAGTTAAGGGAGAAGAATCAGAAATTAGTTCTACATGAAAATGTTTTTCTGAGATAGGACCAAGATAGGAAGCAGTATCCAAATATTAAGAGATTCTCATTAGGATAAAACCTAATATTTTCCTCTGTAACAATTTAAGAAGGTCTTGTAACAACATGATATTTGAAATTGTATGGAAAGGAAATGTCCTAGATTTATGTCTTATGATTATTTTCATCATGATTTTAATCATCTCCATTTTTATCACTACTACCATCTGAAGTAGATAAATCCATATCAAACAAGGGATTATCTAGTGAAGAATCATCCGTTGGAGGTTTGAAATAAGTGCTAGTGGATAATACTATATAAAAAAATTTAGGAATCTCTTCCAAAATATTATATCCCTTATCAGTATACGAGTCTATGGTAATCAGTCCAAGAAGAACATATCTAGGAGTTCTCTCTCCCTCAAGAGTTACATGTTCTTTTATATGTTCAGACTCAATAGGTACCTCAAAATCCTTTGAAACTTCATGACAATGAAAAATTCCAAAGATCACTTCATATTCCTTTTTATATTCTTAAACTAAATAAATTATGTCTTGAGATCCATTAACATTAGAGTAGTAGTTATAATTGATTAAATATTTGGGAACCAAACTTCAATAAATGGAATATCTTGGTCTAGTTTGGTTTATCACATGATTTAACCACTAATACTTTCTATCTTAATTAGATACCATTAATTTATTCTAAGGGATTCAAATATTTTTCATTCTTCTTATTGTGGATTGATTTTGTTAGACACTACTAAAATATTTTGGCTTCTCCACTCCCATAAGAATCAATCATATAAAACAAATCAGAGAAAAAACAAACTTTGGGTAGGGGAAGGAATTGAACCATCAATTATCCTTACTATGATCTTCCACATGCATTATCCAAAATCTAGGCCAATTTATTTGAATTCCATAAACCATCAGGTAGATCTAGAAGATATCATGATACCGAATGCTGATAAAATCTCCCATTATATGGAAAATAAATTGAACTATAAACATCTACAATAGCCTACAAAAACCCATTAACTCTATAGAATTAGTTCTTTGAGGAGTTTTGTCACTATTTAACTCTTATATAGAAGTATTAATCTCTAAATGTAGATGATGTTCAATATATTAGCTTTGGTAGTCTTCAAACATTCCTTGGTATGATAATTTTTAGCTTTCAAGGTATTTATTTGAAGAAAACTCATATTCTTGACCATATGCAATGATTTTTATGATGTATTCTTCATCTATAACTTTGAAATACATGTTCATGTAGAAAATATTCACTAATAAAGGATGGAAATTATTGTTTTCATCCAAAAGTGTCTAGATCTATACTTTAGGAAGTATATCTCTCCAAACTAAAGAAAAATTTATTCTAAACCATTTGAAATAAACTTATGTTTTAGGGTAGACTTATATTGTTAGATAGTGTGAATTCAAAATCAGTGTGGATCTACTGGTGATCTCTTTTTAACTCTGGGAAGAATTGAAAGATTTAGGAACATATTTTTCAAAAGAAATATTCATCTAAACTATTTTATTCATAGATAAAAAGGTTGAATGGATTAGGGATCCGTAATAATTGGTTGAGGAATAGGTTTAGTTTGAGTTTAAAACAAGTCATGATGATTCATATTCTAATTCAAATTATTAAAATTATTTATGGATCTATTTTACAATAACTCATTAGAATATTAAAATGAAATACTTATAAACACATAGGTTATCGTTAATTAAAAACAACTAGATGAATATGAAAAAAATAAATTATTAATATAAAAAGATATATTTATAAATAATATAAACATAGTTGATCATTACTAAATCATGTATAATATAACTTAATAATTAATAATTCATAGTCTTTGTAAAATATCCAGCAATCTGATGTTCTTTTCAAATGAATTCAAGAGTGATATCTCATTTCTGAAAATTAACTTTCAGAAAGTGGGGTCTAATATCAATGTGTTTTTTCTAAGAGAGAGAAATTTAATTTTAGAAATGTTAATATCAGTTGTATTGTAGAAATTTATAGTTATAGTTTTGAATTTATATTTATAATCTTGAAAAGTTTGTTTCATCCACCTAATTTTTTCACAACAACAACCTACGTCTATGTATTCAACTACAAAAGTAGATATTGCAACAAAATGTTGTTTCTTACTACACAATGAAACTATAGATACTCCAAACAACTTACATATTTCAAAGCCACTATTTCTATCTAACATAAAACCACCCAAATCAACATTGAAATAACTAATTAAATTAACATCATGTCCTTTAGAATAGAATGATACAAAATTGGTTGTGATTTTGAGGTACTTGAAAATTATTTTAATAGTTGTTACGTGTGATTCCCATTAGTTTTCTTAAAAATGAGCACACAAACACACACTAAACATAATATAATTTCAGTTATATAACATGTAAATTAATCTCTTTATGAAAACTTTATAATCTATTTCATCTACTAGTTTTTCAGTTTCTTCAAGCTGCACTTTACAGGTGGTAGTCATTAGAGTATCACTTCCTATTGAGTTATTCAAGCCAATCAAATTTAACTAAACTTTAATTTACTTTCGTTATTTAAAATTATTCCTTATTTTAGTTTAAAATATTTGGAAACTAAGAATTAATTTTAGCTCACCCAATAAAATCATTACAAATTCAATTTTCATATGTTTTGGAAAATAAATACACAACGATTGAGCACACGAAGTCTATTTGGATGATCCAAAAAATGATATAAACAATATATATTCGAACAAATAAAACAACCTTTTAAATTATTTTTATAAATAATGTAGGATCAATAACACTTTTTGTAAGATCATTTAAAATAAGAAATGTGTTGATTTTATATTACCATGACATTGGAGTTTGTTTTAAAACATACAAAAAATATAGTTAATTTAGAAAAATGATTTTGAAAGTTAGGATTCAGAAAAGTAAGGGGGTCATTTAACAAAATAATCCTTAACAATGTAACCACCTATAAATTCACTCTTTTTATCCATTCAATATAATTTTAAATTTAGATATCTATCATAAGAAAGTATTATTCTTATGGCTTAGAGACTATCTACTACTAAAATAGTCTATTCATCGTCAATACCCTCTTCTTGGCTATAACTATTAACAACCAATGTATATTTGTTTTTATTTATAATACCAGACTCATAAATGTTTTTCCTATATACAAAAATAGTGTTAATAGTATGGTAGTGTTTAGGTATATATACTAACTACTAGAAATTATTTCATTCAAATTGATCCAATTATTTTTTTCATAACCATTTATAGATGTTAATAATTGATTACTTCAATGATGGGTTTAGGTTTAATTTGTGACAGGAATACTTAATGTTCAACCTGGTTTCTTTAAAACAACCCTGATCTTTTTTACACACATAAACAAGATTTATTACATAAAAATTCACTTAAGAAAACGGTGAGGTTTGATAGGTCTTCTGTCTTGGGAAATTAGAAACATTACATAACAACTAAGAACAAAAATCAAAACATATTTATTGAAAACTTCTTTTACAGGGCCACAATATTCCTTCATACTTAGCATTTCATGGTATTACATGAGGAAATGCATAAGAAAAGGGTGAGAAATAAAGCCCAGTAATTGATTAAACAAGTCATAACATAAAGAATATAATACATGTTATTAAATGGGAATATAAATGTAATAAAAGATAAACATGAACATAAAGGCATGATATAGAATGATTATCAAAACATGTAAATGTGGCAACACCATTTTACATGATATTAGCATGATCCAAGGCTCATTGGACATGGAGCAAGAGTAAACACTCAATGCACTTCAACTAGTAGGAGTAAACCCTCATTTATCTTATATTTTCATGATTAAATCCTCATTACACTTGAAATATCATGATAATGATCTTTACTCTATGAATTGGAGCACTATTAGGGAACACCCTTTATGAACCTTTCATTTCATACATAAGTGTGCCACATGGATCATACAACATTTATTCATTAATCATCATAATTAATTCCTTGAATTAGATATGTATAATACCTAAATTTATGTCCTAAATCAATAAGTACATGGTCTTAATTTTGAGTACCCTAGATAGAGAAATAGGTATAGTATTCACTTAAATAATGATTTTGGCATGGGAAATTTTGGTGTACCTTTGGCAGCATAACGATGTAAAATAGAAATCGTAAAATTTGTTGAAGAGAGAGAAATGTGTATATCATCATTTATAATGAAATGGACATTAAGGAGGTCATGGAAAATAATATCCCAATATTTTTAATGGAATTTAGATTCATAATATAAAATAACTGCATGAATGTAAATGATAAGAGAGAAATTTCTTACATAATTTTTCCATGGTAATGGGTGTACATGGGAGGCATTAATGAGAGTGAAGGAGGTCGATAATCATTAAAATATAAGTAGGTAATTATGGGGGAGGTGAGAAAAAATACCCCAAAATTTTATATTGAAAATAAAATGGTATAATAACATAAATAAATTTGGACAAAAATGATAAAGGTACAAATCCCTAACTTTGAAGTGTGATCCCAAAGGCTTGGGAGAGGCTTGAGAGAGGCTTATAGGGAGGTTGGGGAGTCTTGGGAGGATTCTAGAGAGATGAAGTCAGATGTTGGTCGAGATCCAAAGGTTATTAGTGAAGATGAATGGAATATTGATTGGGTTTATATAGGTAAGGAGAGGGGATTCTTTATTATTTAGGATTTGTAAACTACAAATTAAAAAAATCAAAACCACAATCCATAACATGGTTTTTGACCATAGTATTTTCCAAAGTGAAGTGGAAAACATTATTTTATAAGTCCAACGTCTGAACTTATTAAAATAATTGGCTTTCATATATGTAGGTGAGTCACACTCTCATGGAAATCATTTTAAAAAGTTAAAATATTTTACAAGTCATGGAGGGTCCACTAAAGCACCATAAAATTAATCTAAAAATTCTAGTATTAAATTATTTTAAAGATATAAAATATATTTTATGAAAAAAAAATTATATTATTTTATTACATCACTATTTGGTCACTATGGTTCCATAAAACACATTATATATTTAAATGGAATTTAATTTTTACCCAAAAATTCAGCTGTCTCAGACAATTATGAAAAAGTCATATTTAGATAAGTTTGTTGTCCTAAATCCAAAAATAATATTAATTTTATCAAAATAATTTTCTAAATATGTGAATTTTTACTTTTAAAATAAAAAACCAACATTTATCGAAAATTTACATGTTTTGAAAAAAACATCTTTCAAACCATTATAAAAACTAAAATTTTAATCATAAAAAATATACAATCCATAAAAATGTTATTTAGTAACAATAATTTATTAAAATATAATTTAATTCAAAAATCCATTAATTCACCAAAATATATTTATTAATTGAATATTAACTAAAAATTTTATTTTTTCTTTAAAACCCAATTACAAAGTAACAATAATATAATGAATGTATATTCTTTATACAAAAAATAAAGCACATAATCATAGTGCTAGGGTCCAGTTTCATAACCCCTTATCAAACCCACATAAGACCTGAGGGTAAGGTGTGCAATGGTGATAGACTCTTGAGACAACTCAGATAACATCACCCAGGTGGTAATCACTATTAACTTCCACTTCTACCATATTCGACTCTGTTCAAGCTCCACCTATTAAATCACAAATTGGGATTGGCCAAGAGAAATGCCCAGTGATGCTACCTCCTTTTTGAGCTCTGACAAATGGGCTTCGTATGGAGAAATTCTACTGGATGAGGCCATCAGTTCCATTGTCCGAGTAAAATGGATCTGTTAAAGATCTATATTTATACTAATAATGTGATCATTGTTCAATGGATATATTAGCAATGGTAATAATTCATAATGGTATTTTAAAATCCAAAAACATAAAACCATGGAAATTCATATTTTTTATATAACCATTTTACATGATAATACATTTAATTAGATCAGGAGGAGTTTTCATCAATAAAAGTTTGTGTCGTAATAATCTCCCCCCCACCCCTTAAGAAACTTCTCCCTTGAAATTTCTTTTTCCGACACTAAAATAGATGTGGTTAACACTGCTTCATCAATTTCTCTGATTCCCACATTGCCTCTGCAAACTTGTGGTTTTGATACAACACCTTGATGATGGGCATTATCTTATTTCGTAGAAATTTTCCCCTATGATCTAAGATCTTCCCTATATTATCTTCATAGGAGAGTTAATTATCTAATGGAACCACCTATGGATTGAGTACATATGATTAGTCAGGTATTTGCTTCCTCAAAAGTGATAAATGGAATATATCATGTACTTGAGACAGGTTCGATGGGAGTGCTAGTCGATAGGTCACTACTCCAATGTGATCAAGGATCTCAAAAAAGACAATTTACCTTGGACTAAAATTTACCTTCTTCCCAAGGGTCATAAATCTCTCCCATGGGGATATACATAGGAATACTATGTCTACAACATTAAAATCTAGGTCTCATTGATGATTATCATCATAGCTCTTTTGTCGACTCTGAGTAGCTTTAATGTGTTGTTGGATGGTATTAACCTTCGCCACCAATTCTTCAACTATTTATAGAACATAGAGTTTTCGCTCCCCAACATCAACCCATCATGCCAGTGTTCTGTACCTCTTTCCATAAAAGGGAATCATAAGGATCCATTTGGATGCTTGAGTGGAAACTGTAATTGTAAGAGAACTCAATCATGGGAATATGTTGATCACATCCTCCTTTGAATTCCATTGAGAATTCACTCAACATTTCCTCATGTGTTTAGATAGTCTACTCAGATTAGTCCTCAGTTTAAGGATGATTAGCTGTATTGAAGTTCATCTTAGTATTTTGATTATGTTGGAATCTCTTCCAGAACATAGAGGTGAATCTTAGATCTAAATGGGATAAAATCGATAGTGGTACTCCTTGAAACTTTACCACTTCTCTAATGTATATATGTGTTGGATGATACAATGATAAATACTCTCTAATTTCAATGAAATGTGCATTATTTGTAATACAATCCAGAATAGCCTCGATAGCATTACTTCCTTTTGATGTCTTCAGATGTTCGGTGACAAAGTCCATGGTGATTTTCTCCCATTTCCATGTTGGTATGGGTAATGGTTGCATCACCCCCTTAGAATTTTTCCTCTCAGCCTTCACTTTCTCACATACCAGGAACATTGATGTAAACTCAATATTATCCTTCTTCATGTTATACCACTAATAATTCCCTCAGATATCTCAATATATCTTTATGTTTCCTGGGTGAGTAGAGAATTTTCAACTATGTGCGTCATCCAAATGTTCCTTCTTTAACTCTGGATTTGATTGACCACATTGTCTTGACCCATATTTCACAATTCATTCTTCATTAACATTGAACTCTAAGGATTTACATTTTCTGTAAGTTTCCACATTCTTCTAAATTCCCACATCATCCTTTTGAGCATCCTTCAACCCTTCAAAAAAAGAAATTTGATCAATAATTTGTGAAAGGACTGATGGTGTTCCCTTCCTTATTATTCCCATGTCTATCTTCATCAGTTATAAGAAGATTAGATCCTTTTCAATTATCTACCAATGAAGGATTTTTTGGATCCTTTCTACATAGAGCATCTTCCACCTTGTTCGCATTACCATGGTTGTAATGGATTGAGAAGTCATAATCATTGATCAAATCCCATGGTGGTAATGTAACAATATTTTTAAAGTGAATATTACTGTACACAACTCCATATCACCTATTTTATAGTTTTTCTCATTATCATTCAATTTCCTTTAAGTATAAGCAATTACATTTTCATTTTTCATCAACACAAATCCCAAGACCTTTTTTGAAGCATCACCGAATACCACATAAAGTTCATCACTTTTGGCTAGTGTGAGGATGTGCCCAGTGAGAAGCCTCATTTCCAAATCCTTTCATCAATCTTCAGATTCACCACTCCAAGAAAACATGAATCACTTCCTAGTTATCTTGGTAAGAGGGTTTTAGAATCTTGAGGAATTTTTCAACAAACAGTGATAACATCCAGCTAACCACAAGAAGCTACGGATATCCGTCACTAATGTTGGACTCATCAATACCTCAATTGTAGCTATCTTTGAGGAATCCACAGATATCCCATTTATTGCAATGATATGGCCCAATAATAAGACTTCCTTAAACCAGAACTCAAACTTTTTGTACTTTGCCTAGAGAATCTTCTCCTGCATAGTCTCTAGTACATTTTTTTAGTTGCTCCTAATGATCATCCTTGGTTTTGGAGTATATTAGAATAAAATCTATAAATAATACCAAATATTTTTCAAGGTAATCACTAAAGACTCTATTCATCAAGTCCATGAAGATTGTTGGAGCATTAGGGAGTCCAAAAAGAATTACTAGGAATTCATAGTGGCCATACCTTGTTCAAAAATCAGACTTGGGTATATCCTCCATCTTCACCCTTACATGGTAATATCCCGACCGAAAATCCACCTTGTGGAAGTATTGTGTTCCATGAAGCTGATCGAATAATTCATCAATTCAGGCAGAGGATACTTGTTCTTTATCATGATTTTGTTGATATCAAGATAATCAGTATAAAGGGGCATTGACCAATCTTTCTTCTTGATGAAGAGGACTGGTGCACCCCATAGTGAATCACTTGGGCGTAAAAATCCTTTATCTAGATTCTCCTGTAGTTCTTTCTTTAGCTCCTCAAGCTCTACAACATCCATTCTATACAGAGTTTGGGATATTTTCAACACCCCTGGTATAAGATCAATTAAGAATTCGACATATCTTCTAAGAGGAAAACCATATAATTCCTCATGAAACACTTCAACGAATTCACTCACAATGGGTATTTATTCAATGGTGGTTTCTTCCCTAGACTCAATCATCTATTCAAGATATGAGTGCTTATAAGGCATTAATATCCATACTAGAGATGGTGGTGATAAAGAAGATTCATCCCCATCCTTTCACATGTACAGAATCAAGGGTCGACTTTCCATAGGGATAGTGATTTCCCTCTCATAGAAATTTATGGTATCTCTATATAGGGAAAGCCAATATGTGCCAATAATTGCATAAAATTTCATCAAAGAGAGTATGAAGATATCCCCTAAGAAGTTAAATCCAAAAATTGAGATATGGGAGGAGTTATATTTAGGGGATTTATTTATTTCCACATTTGTGGTTCTTACTGACATCTCTACTTCAATGATTTGTGGTGGTGTTGGGATTGTTCTACTAAAATTTCGAGATATAAAATAATGTGTAGAACTAAAATCAAAAAGTAAATTCACGATTATATAATGAATAACTGGAATACCTATCACCAATTCATTTTCAGGGTTTTCTTTAGAAGTAGTGATGGAAAAACCTTTCCCCTGCTACCTTGGATTTTGTCGATTGCCTCTAAAAATACATATCTTAGGGAACTAGTTTGAAAAGTGTCATGGTTCTTTGAAGTTCAAGCAATGAACAATGCATTGAATGTCAAATGGAGTGTTCCTATCCACTATCTCATCAGTGGGTTTTTCTTGTCAGAATTTAATGGTCAGTTTCTATTATTTTCCACACCTAAAATATTTCCTTGTCCCCTTCAGGAAATTTCCAGGGTGCTTCTTTCTGCACCATTGGAAAGTGCGGTGTTGGAATTTCTTAGCACCATTGGATTTATCCATCAGACCACAAGAATTAAGGTCCTCTTTATGCTTCTTATCCCCATGATTCCTTGGATATTCATAGATCTACATTTCGACTTTGAGGGAATATCAGATAATTTCCACATAAATATCAAATTCACAGATCTCTAGGACTTTCTGCATGCTTGGTTTTAGCCCTCCGAATAAGTGGTCAACATTGAATTAAGGGGTAGTGGAAACGCTGAATGAATTTCATGAAAGCCTTGTAAAGTTTTCCTTTTACGCTATGATAGATTATTTATCTTTTTTCTTGAGGGAAAGGAAGTCCCTTTCTATCTTAATTCGGAGGGTGAAAGGAAAATATTTATCAAAAAACATTTTCAGGAAATCATTAAATAATAATGCCTTGATATCTTCCTCAGTGTTCGTATTTTTATTAGTGTCCATCATTGATCAGCTTCATCCTCCATAGGATAAGGGACCAGAAGAAACTTCTCTTGTTCATAATATTGAATTATGCAAAATACATTTTCAATAGAGTTAATCCATTATTTGGTGAACGAGGGATTAGATGATCCATTAAAAGTAGGAGGTTGTTGTCTCATGAAGCTCTAGAATAGGGATTGTTCTTTATTGGGGGGGGGGGGTTGGTTGTTCCTCTTGACCCATGTTTCTATTCAAAACATGGGTCAACTGAGAGAGTATCATGACAGTGTTTACAATTCCAAATCCCATCGGATTGGGAATCTCATTAGAACAGTCATCATATTGATCCCTACATAGATTGTTAGCCCAATTTATCATATTACTGGACATTGGATGGAATAAAAGGAATTTTTGGGGTAACACATAATGTGTAATCCAATGAATAAATGGATGACATATAAATTTCATTTATTTTCTTAACATATCATTTTATAAGATTCAATATATATTGTACTTGATCTACTTCCAAACATATATTATTAGGGAATTTTTTATTCACATAATAATATTTCATACTAAGAATATGGATTTACCAATGAATATCCCTCTAGAGTGTCATAACCAAGAGTGTAACAAGGAACATTTTCAGGCACCAGTTCATCTTTTATTATATCTAAAATCAGTTTTTTCAGGTTTTACCCCTAGATAAATCAATGTCAGAGCCGCCTCTACTTGTTCATATCTAGAAATGGATGTATTAGCATGATAAACCAATTAATATATACTCAAAAAAAATTTGGTATGTTTTTATTATACTTTGTCTTATTCCTAAGGCTTTCACTATGGTTTTCTAATCCTAATCCATTAAATAACTAAACCTGTCCTTTGATACAAACTATAACAACCCTTCTATTTATTACGCACATAAACATGATTTACTAAAAAAACATTCATTTAAGACAACTCTAATGATAAATAGGTCTAGTGTCTTAGGAAATTAATAACATTATATAAAGACATATAACATAAAAATCAACATATTTATTGAAAACTAATTTACATGACCAAAATATTCATTCGTACATAGCATTGCATGGGATAACCTGAGGACATGCTATAGAAAAGGGTAAGCTATAAAGCTCAAAAAGTGAGTAAAAAAGACATAACATGAAGAATATAGTAAATGTTAAAAAATAGTTATATCAATGGAAAACGATAGAAACATGAACATAAAGGGATGATATAGCATGATTATCATAACATGGAAATGTGGCAGCAACATTTAACATGATATTAGCATATCCCAAGGCTTATTTTACATGGAGCATGACTAAACCCTCACTTCACATAATATATCAAGAGTAAACACTAGTTTCAGTTGAATTGGAATGATTAAAACCTAATTTCACTTTATGTATCATGATATTAATCTTTACCCAATGCATTGGAGCGCTATCAGGGCACACCCTTTATAAACATGTAATTTCATTCATAAGTGTGCCACATGGATCATAAAACATGGTTTCATTAATCATTGTAATTTAATCCATGAATAAGAGATGTGGAATACCTAAATTTAAGTACTCAATCAATAAGTACATGTGCATAATGTTTATTACCCTTGATAGATAAATGTTTATGGTATTAATTTATAAGATGATTTTGGAATGGGAAATTTTGGTGTACCTTAAGCAGCATAATGACGTCAAATATAAATCACAAAATGGGTTGATGACAGAGAAAGTGGTATATAATAATTTATACATGAAATGGAAAATAAGGGGTCATTGAACATACTATCCCAAAATATTTAATTTAATTTATATGCATAGTATAAATGAATTTTTTGAATGTAAATGAGAAGAGAGAAATTCCTTACAGAATTTCGGCATGGTAACAAGTTTACATGGGAGGCATTAATGAGAGAAAAATATGTCTATTTTCATTCAAATATAAGGAGGTCAGTATGGGTGAGGTTCTAAATCATAACCCAACATGTTTAATTGAAAATAAAAGGGTATAAAAACATAATGAAATTTGCATAAAAATGATAAATGAAGAAATCCCAAACTTTGATGTCTGATCCCAAAGGCTTGGGAGAGGCTTGAGAGAGCCTTATAGGGGGCTTGGGGAACCTTGGGGGGATTCTAGATAAAGGAGGGTAGAGGTTGGTCGAGATCCAATATTTGTTAGTGAAGAGGACTGGGATATTGAGTGGGTTTATATAGGAAAGGAGAGAGAATTCGTTATTATTTAGGTTTTGGACACTACACATTAAACTAATAAAAACCAAAAACCATCCCATGGGTTTTACCATGGTTTTGGACCATAGTTTTTTCCAAAGTGGAGTGGAAAAAATTATTTAATAATTCCAATGACCAAACTTATTAAAATATTAGGCTTGCTTATGTGGAGGTGAGTCACACTCTCAAGGAAATCATTTTAAAAAGTTAAAACATTTTATAAGTCTTGGAGGGTGCACTAAGGCACCATAAATTAATAACAAAATAAATAAAATAAAATTATTTTAAATATAAACATATATTGGACTAAAAACCTTTTTATAGTATTTTATTACATCACTATTTGGTCATTAGGATGTCATAAAACACGTTATATATTTAAACGGTCTATAATATCTTCCAAAAAATTCGATTGTCTTAGATATTTATAACAAATTCATCATTAGAGGATTTCGATGTCTAGAATCCAAAAGTTATATTCATTTTAGCTAAATAATTTTCTAAATATGTGAATTTTTTACTTTTAAAATAAAAACCGACTTTTATCTAATATTCTTGGGTTTTGAAAAAATTGCTTTCAAACCATAACAAAAATACAATTGTTTTCATAAAAAAATTATAATATCATTTATAAAAAGTAATTTAGTAATAATATTTTATTTAAATATTATTTAATTCAGAAATAAATTAATTCACCAAAAAAAATTTCTCAATTGAATATTAACTAAAAATACTATTTGAGCATTAAAAACCATTTACAAAGTAACAATAATAAAATTATTGTATATTCTTTATACAAATAAAATAAAGAAAATAATAATAGTGCCAGGTTATTGTTACATAACCCCTTATAACACCCATATAAGATCTAGGGGATAGGTGTGCGATGGTGAAAGACTCTTGGGGAGGCTCAGATAACATTGCTCAAGTGGTAATCTCTATTATCTACCACTTCCCTCGTAGGCAATTCCGTTCAAGCTTAATGTGTTGAAGCTCGACTTGGGCTGGGTCAAGAGAGAAGCCCAGTGATGCTCCCTCCTTTTTGAGATCCGAAAATGGGATTTGTATGGGGAAATTATATGTGAAGAGGCCATCACTTCCTTTGTCTATGTAAATTGGATTTGTTAAATCCCTATATTTATACAAATCATGCCATTACTATTCAGTGACAATATTAACAATAATAACAATTCATAATGGTGTTTTAAATTCAAAAAACATAAAACCATGGAATTTAATATGTTTTATATAATCATTTTTCATAATAAAACATTTAATTAGAGCAAGAGGAATTTTCATTAATAAAATTTTGGGTTGTTACATTCTTAGTGAGGCTCGGGTTTGAGTACCTTTATCTCGTTCCCCTAAAAAATATCTATGTGATGGTTTTGAATTTTTATGGTTCTAGGAATTGAATAACATGGTTATTATAAGGTTACATCTAAATTTGGAATCATTTTCAGATCCATACTGTGAGATTTTTTAGGAAAATTATCTAAAAGATCATAGGAATTATAAGTATTATGAATATTTAAATTTGACATATCATTATCAAGGATTTATATAGTAGGTTTTCATTATTAGGGATATGTCTCATAAAAATTGAAATAAAAATATTATTCCACAACATTTGATTTATTTTTAATGACTTAATAAGTTTTACTAGTGATTAATTAACTAAATAATTCAACTAAATATTTTTTTGTTAAAATTATTCCAAATTGTCTTTATATTTATAATGTATTCATTTCATCAAAAAATTCTAAAGTAATTTTCTTTAAATTTTCAAAAATTACTTAATTCATATCTATTAATATTCAACATAAGTAAAATAATAAATATATTAATTTCATAACATTCTATATTAATTTCTTCAGCCAAAAAATGGACAAATGTTTCATATTCACTGAGAATATTCTTGTAAATTTCTTGAAGTGTATTATTTCTCCATTCAACAAACAATTTTTTTAGGTTTATGAGGCAGTTTTATATCTATGTTATGAATGGATATATTAAATTCTTGATTCTCAAACTCCCTTCCCTGATCAATCCTCAATTGTTTTATAGTGAGTGCAATAAGTATTTCTAATGACTTCACATATGCTTAAAAAGGGAGGAGGTTCACTATTATGAGAAAGACAAAACACTCATGTATTTATTGAATAATAATCTACAATATCATATACGTGGTGTTTTATAATTAAACATGAAACTATAGATGATCCAAATAAATTCTTATGAACCAATTCTACTGGTTGAGTGGTAGAGACCACTTCTTTTAGTCTGAATATTGTTTTTGATTTCCCTTGGGAAAAGGGTTACATGATCTATCTTTAGAGAAATATAGCTTTGGTAGATCCTTGAAAAAATGTTTTTATTTTTCATTAAAATTGAGTTTATATTGAAGTGGCCTAATATCTGATGCCACAACTAATATTCTTTGTGACATGAACTTAAAAAAGAGACACATTGATAAAATAAGGAATCCAATTTAACAATATAAATTTGATTATTTACTGAAGTAGTTAATATTAAATTATTCTTGTAATCATAAATTTTCAAATAATTTCTATAATATCTAATTTTTAAACCTTCATTATAGAGTTATGAAATAATAAATAGGTAATATTTTAAATAATAAACAAATAAAACATTATAAGTAATAAGATATTCATATTTACAAATTTTGTAAAGTTTAATAACCATTCCTTTTTCAATTTAACCTAAAGTTACATGTCCACCATTCACTATTATAAGACTATTAATGCTTTAATAATCTATGGTCATATTTATAGAACATCTATAATATAGATACCAATTATTTTTATTCATGGTTTTCAATTAATTTTTCTATAATCAATTAAATAAACATTGATTTTTATACCCAATTATATTTTGGGTCAAGAAAGGTTAGAAATAAAATATTTTAGAATACATATTTCTTTCACAATCTTATATAAAATATAATAAAAAATTTTAGATATAATAACATTTTTAGGTCTGAAATTTATAGAAATATGTACAAAACTAGTCATTTTATTGGAAACTATTTTTTTTGAACTTGGAATTAAATGTTTTTTGTACAAACACCCTTATTGTAAAAATGATTACGAAATAATAGATTTTTAATTTGGATTTATTTATTCTCCAGACATTTATTTTAGTTTTTTATGGTATTAATAAATTGTACCAAAAATTTTTTAAGTTATTCTCTTAATAATGTCACATAAGTATTTTATTTTAATATAATGAATTCTTTTCTTTTTCTATACTTTGATCTGATTTATATAAAAAATAAAAAACATAGAACTTTTCATAATTTTTTATTTACATTTTAGCTCATTTATGGAATCTTATTACATAGTATAATACTCTTCCAATTATTCATTATACATTTTAGAATCATCAAAAATATGTGTAAAATACATTTTGAATACCATAGAAGCACCACCCATAAATCATAAATTTTCTTTTATATTTATATAATATTGAATAGAATCTAATCCACTGAATAAATACTAAGATTCACTCCAAGTGGCTTTCATTTACTTCTATATTTTCTACTCTTAATCCTCATATTTTTTTTTATATTATAGCTTAGGATGGATTTATTTTATATTCCACTTTGATTTATATTCATAATAGGTAATTTGTTTTGATAAATCATCATTCTTCCAATATTTTCTCAAATTTACTCTTTCAAAATACTTTCCTCTATAATTTTTCATACAAAATAAGTTCTTATTTTTAAACAATTTATTAAATTTTTTGGATAATAGGTCTATTTTCTTATCATTTTCATCTTCATCTTAACTTATAATTAAATGTTCTATTTTGAAAACTTCATTATCTTTCATCTATTATTCTTTTAACAAAAAATATTTTCTTTTTGGGTTATACTTTATATTTTTTACCTTTATATCTTTTTTTTATATCACTAGATTTCCAATAAATTTCTTCAATAGTAATTTGATGATGCCATGTGATTCTCAAATAGAGTTTGTAGTATATCTCCATTGAGCTGGTAGACATCTAGAAATCATCAAAATGTGAGCTATATCGGTCATATTCTATCTAAGTATAGTCATAATATTTATTATATCATTGAACCTAAGATACTATTTATTGATAGATTCATTTTTTTTTTATTTTTAAGGTATCATAGTTATTATTATATGAATTTAATTTCATTTCATTCACATTAGATTTACCTAAATACAACACAGAAAGGGTGTCTGAAATTTTATATGTAGTTTCACATGAATATATATTATTAAATTCATATACTCTTAATTAAAACACAATATGGGATGTATTAAATTTACGATGAAAATTTATATTTAAAAATAATATTAAATAAAATCCCCCAATTTAAAATATAGAACAGTTAATTAATATAGTAGCCATGCCTAATTTCATTTTCATAACTAACCTCCGAAAAGTTAAATAAAAAATAGTTATAATAATATTAATACTATCATAATCATTTTAGATTAATATAATTATATTAAATAATAGAAATATCACTTTTAAAAACTAGTTATACATCATATTTTTTCAAAACAGATTTAAAAATATTAAAATAGAGGAAGAAAAATATAGAAATTAATAGAAAAGGGTTTTTTTATCAAGAGAGAACCTAATCCTCTCTACATAAAAGTATCCCACTGCAAGAAACATTTATTAATAAATTAAATGATCTAAAACCTAGATTATGTTTTTTCAAACAATAGCGTACATATTTTCTAAGATATACATATCATCTTAAATAGCTTCCATCAAAGTATAAATATGAAAAAATAAATAAGAGAGTTTATCTCATACTCTCCAATAAAAATTAGGAGAAGTTTATAATAAATATAAAATATGATATATGCACCACTCGTATGTGATATGACATAGAGAAAGAGAATAATAAATTATTCAATGTAGAAAAAAATTGGAGTTTGGTTTTTCTGTAGATGTTTCTTCTCCCCTTAATTTTCATCTTATTTTGGTGATAATATTCAAAGTTGTGAAGTCATTTATAGATCTTAAAATTATGTTATTGATAAAAAATAATATCATTTTTCAATTCTTTATTTGTAAAAGGTTTTCTGTTCACCCTTATGTACATAATCCGTTTTCTCTAACATTTTTCATCTTTTATAAATAAAAAACTTCTCCCAAATATCCATTGGAAATAAATCAATATGAATCCTTTAATCATCATGAAATTTATGTACACTAAATTATTCTAACTAATAATTTAATTATATATAAAAATTTGGTTGGAAAATATTGTATTTAAATATAACACCCATTTTTTAACATGGTCTTTTATGTGTTCCCCATAATTTAGTCAATTGTATATTTGAAACTTAATGAAAACCATGATTAGATTACATGAAATGTTATAAGGTTTATTAATTTCGAATTCATGGTTGATCCAACACTCTGTAAAATTATTTATGGCCACTTTTAGTCCTTATGGTCAATCTATGTCATATACAAATAGCTAATTTTTTGTGTTATCACTTCAACTCAACAAGTAGTTACTTTGAGTCTTAGGGTAGCTTCAATAGTTCTTCAAAACTCTAAAACTATTATATGATCACTAGAATTACTTATATAAAAATTCCAAGGCTTCATGAGAAATTTAAATGATGGAAAACCCATATGAAAACATCAAATTTTCCCCAAAGCCACGTGGATTTTCATGCAGTTGATCAAATAGTTAGCGAAAAAATTTCCATGGTTGAAACATTATTCATGTTGTTGATTAATTGATATAACTAGTCAAGTGATCGATCAAATCCTTTTTAACACTACTGAATGTTTTAATCTCTCTGAGATATAGTGTGAAATCACTTGAGTGCTTTAAAATATTTTATTCACATTTTATTTGATAAACATATGATCGATCATTTTTGGAAATTTATCTTTTCCAGATTCATGGTCGGCAGTATGTCTTTTTAGCCTCACGATCAATTCAATAATTAACTTTTTTTCCCAAATTCCCCATATTAATATATAACATTCATAAAAAAATAAATGATTAGTAACACATAAACATGATTTTTGAGTATTAAAAATAGTCATATTTATTCTAATCAAAATGTTTTATTCAATATAAATTATTAATATTATTAAATTATAAAATTATCATATAATATATGTTTTATTTGAAGATGTTGTTATTGGAGTTGGTTCCCTAGAACCAACTTATGTTTACTTTATGATAACTTGTGTTCATGATTTCTAATATTAATTAACTATTTATCATATTATTATTATTCTTCTACATGACATTATATGTGATGATATCTTAAGAGTATTTGTCACACTAAAAGGTCATAACAGGTCCCTCTATGATGAGAACCCATAAGTTATATGAAACTATTCTTGAATATATGTTCTCTGGCCAGATGAAATCATTTGAGGGACACAAATGATAATGTCTATTAGGGTTGGAAACTCATAGGACTTCGAGGAACTATTTTATGTCTTACGCACAGGGTAATATCTAGTAGGATATTATGAGAATGACACTCGAAACAAGGAAATATATATTTATATGTGTCATTTTATGTTACTATATATATATGTGTGTGTGTATTTTTCCCCTACACTTTAAGATTATTATTAATGTGTATTATGCGTTTCGTACTTTGATGTATTGACGAAAACATTGATAAAAAAATGTTCGAGGTGAGGTAGAATATGATATGTGTGTCACAAGTAATATTTCATTAATGAATATTGTGAGAAAGGATTTATTGCTTCTATTTTAATGGAAGTTGTAATATCAGGCCCTTAGATAGAATTTATATAGCCTAAATACATCCATAGACATGGTTATCTATAGGCAAGTTATATTTTTGGAAATACAAATAAAGGGACATAGAGAACATAGGTTGATGGAACTGGCATGAACCTTCTTGATTTGAGATATCACAATAAATAGATTATATTACACACTAACCATCCATATGAGGTATCATGTTATTGTAGCAATTACTTCTTTCTTTATAGTTTCCTTGATGTGTTTCTAGACACTAATATTATACATTAGAATACTTCACCTAAGGCCAATAAGAAAGATGCCTAGAGGGTCACTCACTAAGTGTATCCATAATCTATGTTAAAAAATATATTATTATTTAAAAAGTTGAATAAATATTATTCATAGACATGGTTTATTAATTCTTCATTTATGATTTATTGCATATATTCTTTCAACAGTTATTTGAGAGAGTATAATGTGAGTGGAATGTTTCATAAATATTTATTTTCTATTTTTTGAATAAAAAATTTATTTATTTATTGGAAAATAATGATTTTATATTTATTTAATAAATAAATTGTCATTATTCATGAACTGATAAATATAGACGAATGGCATGCCATGATTTTTGGTTTGGAAAGAAATAATAAATATTGAATATTATTTAAATAAATAATACATAATATAATTCATATGTTAAGATCATTTTGAGAAATAATAATATTAATATTATTATGTGACATGGGGTTCCATTGAGATTAAATAAATAATAAAAGAAACTTTTGATATTATTTTATTTTAATCTAAAAAATATAAACCCATTTATATTATTTTCTCATTGATCCAATTAATTTTTTTGGTTATGCATATTGGATTTGGAGAGTCCCCTCAAGCCTAGAGGGAAAACTTCTCTAAGAACGCTCCCAAGAATAAAGATAAATATTCCTCCACTGGATCAAGAAGAACACTTTGGAAGTAGTTCTCATAGCGATCAAAGGTGGACAATGAAGTCACCAGGATCTACCATGCTAGCACCGGATATTCCTTCGACAATGTCTATATATCCATATAACTTGTGTGGATCAACAGTAGAGGGAATCTGCACTTGATTCCTACAATGCAATGATGTTACAGTGCAGATCATTCACCTAATTCTTTAACGAAGAAATAATTCCAACAAAGGTAATTATATATTTAAATAAGTCAATTTTAAATAATATTTGATGATCCTACCTCTAGTTTTAGAGTTATTAATCTTTTTTGATTTTATTTATCCAATTTCGTAGATCATGATGTTTATCATCATGTAGATCTTTGATTGAGCATCGATCATAAAAAAATGCTCTGTTGGGAACCACCCATCACATGCTTATACTATTTCCAGAACCAACATGTTGTATCTAAATGGTCACATAATTATTTATAATCATTTAATTTTCGTTGGTGATTTATAGATTTATAGTTTAGTTTTTTAATTCTTGTTTTACCTTTTTTTAATCTGAATTAAATCATTTTCTTCTTCCTCCTTCATCCATCGTAAATCTAATCTAAATGATTAATTTTATGATTAAAAATAATAAAGGATCTCATTCGGAGGTGCCAAGGATTTTTGCAGGAAAAAACAAGAGTACATGACATGTAACGAGAGTTACATTCCATGTACATGTGTTTAATGCACCATGAGATAATTCAAAAATTACTCTATATGTGTGCATTGATGACACATAGTGTAGTTAATTCTTACCCAATGTGTTGACCATGAAATATTGGTGCGTGGTCATCTAAATTACACTCCTTGTATCCCAAGTACATTATGTGTAGTCCCTTTGAGTCAATAATGGGTCATGTATTTATAAAAAGAGCTTACCTGACAAGTGACCATGTAATTTTGAGATCACAAAATGTGTATCCCATTTTACAAGTTGTGTACACCATTTTCTGAGGAATAGTTTACACACTGAGTCCCTAAACGTGTGTCTTAGATAGATAGTGAGATATGTAAATGTCATATAGCACAATGTACACACCGTGTACTTATACCAAATTATGAAAATTTATAATTTATTTATTATATTATATAATCGATACATGTTCTTGTCTGTGGTCATTATTTTGATAGAACATTCCATGCGATGGGTTTTAATATTTATATATATAAATGTGTAATTAATATCTGTGTAATGTTCAAATATGTATATTGTGTTTGAGTTATATTATAGTTTTTGTTTTATGTGCATTTAATCATAACATGTGACTGGATAATCATGTAATTCATGTAGTTATACATTTCATGAAAGTATGTGATAAGTTGTGTATGCCACATGTCAAAAAATTAAAACTATATATTAGTATAAAAAAATTTAGGTAGATTTCGATTGGTATTTACAGTTTTACTTCCAAGTTACATTTATGTACAGATTTAATTTTAAACGAAATCATTTAATTTGATTAAAATTATAAATGATGTGAATATCAAAGAAATTAATATGAGAATTAAGATAAAATAATTGATTAATTAGAAATGATAATTAATTTATTTTGGCATGATTTATCTTAAATATTAATCATTAATAATTTAATTCTAGATTTATTAAATAAATAATTTGTTGCATGCATGTGGATGATCCTGAGCAAGAATAGACTTTTTTATGTTATTAGTTTCATTTAATTTATTATTAAATTAAATTGGTTATCTATATACCTACTCTCCTACTATTATGTAGGTATTTCGTGCCCCTAGTTTGTTTTATATAAACCCTATTTCCCCTCACCATCATTTGAGTAAAAGACACATGTAATCGATGGAGCTCCCAAGATAGTGGAGGTGGTTCAAGTTCAGAGACAAGGTGAAACCAATCCATGGAGACATATAGGTGGAAATGTGGAAAATTGTAACAAAAAACTTAATCGTTTCAAGGAGGTTTTCCCTAGGCCGGTGGTTAGTTTATCAACCACTAGATAGACTTACCATTAGTGTAATTTCATGATTATACCTCTTTATTATTTTATTTCTATCATGTTGAATGGTTATTTCATTATGGATTTTTTTAGTAGAGATTACTTAATTTAATGAAATTATTAAACATGAATGATAAAACTATAATAAATGGTCTTACATGAAAATATTATCTAAGACATTGATAATCACTTAATTAAATCCCCTTAATATTAAAAATCATGTGATACATAAAATAATTTTAAATTTGTGCATAATTGGATAAATCCCCACTTATATATATTAAGTTGGTATAAACTTTGTATACTTCAGTTAAAATTGATCTATAGTTCAATGTTCTTGAACAAAAAAGGTTGGGGTGTTTTAAATTATTGGGGAATTATAACATTATGTTTTTGGTTGACTTAAAAAATGTTCACATGAAGGTTTGATTACAAAATTAGGACCTGATGTAATAGAGAGTTAAATGTTGAGGAAATTTAAATTACTAATTTCTGGATTGGGGAGTCAACTCAGTTGATCAAGTAACTATGAGTTAATGAAATTGTAATTTTAAATGCCTGCCTAAAACTATTCAAGTTTCTCGACCAAACAATTTTGGGTTAATGAATAGGGGAATATAGATCCTTTTTAATTGAATTTCCATGAAATAAGATATTCTGAAACCAATGTTGTGGAATATTGGGTATTGAAAAATTATTGGGAGACTAATAAATAAAATAATTATTTAATTGTTAGAATTTTATCATATAACTTACTAAATATCTTCCAATTTTTTTTAGAAATTGAAATAAAATGACATATAACAAATCATTGTGATCTATACATGATACTGTCAACCTTCCCACTAGAAAAAATTTCAAAGAGTGACAAAGGCACCTACGTGTCATTCTTTGCAATGAAAGGAAATTGTATGTGCTGGAAGATCATTTTCCAGTTGTTCCTAGTAATGAGAGAAGTGATAAAGATATATATCTCTATGAGAAAAAACTAAATGATGCTATAGATTTTCAATTTTTCATTCTATCATCCATGTCCAATGAATTTATGATGCAACATAAGGATATGGATACCTAAAGCATTATGTCTCACCTTTGGGGTCTATATCAAAATAATGTGAGAAAAGTGAAGTTTGAGATATCTAATTCTTTCTTTACAACTATGATTATAGAATCTTCACCTGATGGGCCTCATTTAGTCGAGAATATCGGCTACATTGATCACTTATACAACTTAGTGATTAAATTACTAGATGATTTATGTACAAATATCATACCTTCATCACTGCTAAAGACCTTATCCAGTTTTATTATTATTAACAATATGAAAAATAATTACAATAATCTTTTGGAACATTTTTACTTTTACTCACCAAGTGGACAAGGATGTGGGGTGTGATAAACCCATAATCCTTATGGTGAATAATAAAATAAATAATAAATGAAATGGGCCCAAGAGTTATAATAAATATAAAGCTGTTGAGTATCATCCTTTTGAGAAGAATAAGACCCATAGGTGGGGAAAGGAAAAAGTGGTAGCATATTTTGCAAGTGGAAAATCAGGACATAAGAAGAGGAACTACACCCAAAATCAAGGGGAATCTAATGGTGTGTTTATTGTTGAGTGTAATCATTTATTATCTACACATTGGGTATTATATATATCTTTTGGGGCTCACATCTTTATCCAAATGCAGGATCCAAGTAGATTTCATAATATTTTGAGAGGATAGCTTGATCTGAGGGTTTCTAATGGGGAGATCTTGGATACTATGGCCATTGGTGACTACAACCTCTCATTTCCAATAGTAATGTTTTTGGTTTTAAAATATTGTTATTAGGTACCTAAAGTTACCAAGAACATAATTTTTGTACCATTTAATGATATAAATTGGTTTATTTACAGATTTGGAAATAAAAGTTTATTCTTTTATGTGGAAAACACATGTTATGGTATAAAAAATTTAAATAAGGGTATTTATGTATTAAATTATAAAAACCAAGTGTTAGAAATTTATAATGAATCATGTTTAAAAAATACTATAAAAACAATATTTGGAATCACCGTCTTGGTCATATAAATAACCATCATTTGAAAAAGCACTATCAAGATGGTTATTTATAATAAGATAACCTAAAACCACATGATTGATGTCATTCTTTTTTACAAGGAAAAATGACCAAACCACCATATAGTGGATTGGGTAAATGGGCGACATATCATCTAGGATTGATACACACTGATATGTGTGGACCATTTCCAAAAGAATCTAGGGGTGGATTTTCTTACTTCCAACATTTTGATGATGACTTGAGTCAATATAGATATATCTACTAAATGAGTTTTAAGTTTGAGTACTTTGATAAATTTAAGGATCTCAAGAATGAAGTTGATAATCAACAGGGTAAGAAGATAAAGAAGCTTCAATCAGATCGATTTGGTGAATATATTAACTAATAGTTCATCAACATTATATGGGAGTTTGGGATTCTATCTCAACAAACTCCATCTTATACATCATAGTGTAATAGTGTTAGTGAAATGAGGAACTATACCTTGTTATACATTGTATGATCGATGATGATTCATGCCAATATTTCATTATCCTTTTGGGGATATGCCTTACAAATAATAGCATACACATTTAACCAAATTCCAACTATAGAATAAAATTGAATTCCCTTCATGTTATGGAGGGGAAAGAAACCCATTTTCTGTTATACACATGTAGGGGGTTGTGAGGAATTTCTTAAGGCCTTTTTAGGAAACAAACTATCAACCAAAGGTACAAAGTGTATCATTATAAGGTATATTAAGGAAAGAAATGGATACTACCTATACAATCCCACAGAGAAGAAAGTGACTCTCACCAGAAAATCCATATTTCATGAAAGGGAGAACATCCTCCCAAAGGATAGTGGGGGAAATATTAACTTTGATTAATTTTATTGTCAAGATATACCAGAGTTGGAGTAGGAAATGGTTCCATAGGTCCCCGTGTAATAATTAGTTATTAACACCCAAGTACTATGTAGGAGTGTAAGAGAGGTAATAAAACCATAGAAATGAAGTTTTCTAGTAACCAAATATAATGACTCGTTATTGGTTGACAATGATGAACATATCCCCTACAATGAGGTTATAGATATCATAATTTGTAAGATGGAAATAAGCCATGAATTCTAAAATGCATTCCATGTATCAAAACCATGTTTTAGTTCTGGTCAATATGTCAGTTGATGTAAAGCTTGTACGATGAAAATGGGCATCGAAGAGGAAACTAGACATGGATGGTAAATTAAATACCTATAAATCAAGGCTAGTGGCTAAAGGATTTAAATAGTGTTATTTAATTGATTAAAATGAATCATTTTTTCTAGTTTCCTTGTATAAATCCATTAGAATTATACTTACTATAACATATTACCTTGATTATGAGATTTGGAAGATGATTGTTAAAACTGAAATCCTTAATGGGAACCTTAAAAAGGATGTATATAAGACACAATTAGAAGGGTTTGTGACTCTAGGTGATGCCAAAAGTATTTTCAAGTTTTATAGATACATTTATGGATTGAATCAATCCTTCATTTCATGGAATATTCGATTAGAAGAAGACATAAAATAATTTGGTTTCATTAATAATGAATTTGATCCATGTGTCTACAAGAGGTTTAGTGGAAATTTTGTTGTCATCCAAGTAGTATATGTTGTTGAAATATTACTTATTGGAAATGACATACCAGTCTTACAGTCTGTTAAGGGATATTTAAACAAATGTTTATCCCTGAAGGACATAGGTGAATCCTCCAATATTCTAGGGATCAATATCATTCATGATAGATCCAAGTGGCTTCTTATACTTAGTAAAAGTACATATATTTACCAGATAGTAAAGAGATTTAGTATGGAACAATCCAATAGAGGATTGGTTATAATGTCACATGGTTTACATATTTCTAAGAAAATGTTCCCTTAGACACAATAAGTGAAAGGTGAAATGACAAAGATCACATACACTTCTGTAATAGGATCAATCATGTATTCCATTTTATGTACTACTCATGATGTTTCCTATGTATTGAGAATGGTAGGAAGATATCGAGAAGATCTAGGAGAATGGCATTGGAATACAATTAAGGCTATCCTTAAGTGTCTAAAAAGAACTAATGATATGTTCCTATTGTATAAAGGATATGGAGAGATGGTCATTATGGGTTATACTGATGGTAGTTTTCAAATAGATTAGAATGATCTGAAGTCACAATCAGGATATGTTTTCTATCTAACTAGAGGAGCTGTGAGCTGGAAGAATTCATTAAATCCAATTGTTGTTGACTCTACTATGGATTTCGAGTATATAGAGGCTTATAATGATTCCATGGAAGCCATTTGGATTCAAAACATTGTATGATAGATTGATTTGGTACCTATAAGTAAATACCCTATCTGATTATGTTGTGGTAATACATTAGTGGTGGATCTTACCAGAGGGATAATGCTTCACTAACGGATAAAGCACATACTCTAGAAGTATCACCTATTTAGGGATTCTATTTGACGAGTAAGTTTATTTAAGCAGAGTACCCATAGAAGTGAACATGGCAGACCTCTTGAATAAATTTATATCCCAGTAAAAGTATGAGTATCATGTGAGAGATAGTGAACTGAAAGTTGTTAGTAGTTGGATCTAGTGAAAGTTGGAGTATGTTGGAGTTTGTGCCCTAGAACCAACTTCTTATGTACATTATGATAACATATATTCATGGTTTTAATATTAATAAACTATTTATCAAATCCTGATTTTTCTTTTCAATGACATATTATATGAAAATTTCATAAGAGTGGCTATCGCACTAGAAGGTTGTAGTAGTTACCCACTATGATGAGAACCTGAAAGTGCTACGGAACTCTTCTTGAATATATTTTCTATATCCAAATGATATAATTTTAGGGACACAAATTATATAAGCTATCATGGGCGGAGACTCATAAGACTTCACGGAACCTTCTTAGGATGTACTCCCTTGGTAATATCTAGTAGGATTTTATGAGAATGAGACCCACCAGTAGGAAATCCACAATTATGTGTGTCATTGGATGTTCCTATATGCAGACATGTGTATTGGCCCATATAATTTAATATTTTTATTAATGAATATTATGAGTTGTATAATTAAATTTATTTCCAAAAAATGTGATGACATGTGTTCACGGTGAGGTAGAATTTTTTAGGTGCATCACAAGTATTGTTGCGTTAATGAATTATGTGAGAAAGGATTTATCCATTCTATTTTTATTGTCATTTGATATCTCAATAACATTTTTTGAAACAATATAGCCTCAATAAAATCATGTTAAAGGTGTTATATAGGAAATTTTTATTTCTAAAAAGTAAAAGAAAGAGACATCGAGCACATAGGTTGGTGGCACTGGCATGGAACCTGCTTGATTTGAGATATCATGATAAAGGGATTATATTATATAGTAAGTCTCCATATGATGTATCATGTCATTCAGGAAAAAAAATTCTTTTTTTATGGGTTCTAGGTTATGTTTCTAGATGCTAACCTTGGAATTTTGACTGCTTCACCTAATTCAACTAAGAAAGAGGCCTAGAGGGTCTCACACTTTGTGTATCCAAAATCTCAGTTAAATAATATATTATTATTTAAAAAGTTTAATAAATATTTTCCCAGATTTGGTTTAACAATTATTCTTATAAGATTTATCGCATATATTTTATCACCAGTTATTTGAAAGAATATAATGTGAGTGAAATATTTAATAAGTATTTATTTTCTATTTAGTTAATATAATATATATATATATATATATTTATTATAGCATAATGAAATGATATTTATTTAATAAATAAACTGTCATTATTCAAGGCCAGATAAATATGGAGTAATCGAGGAATGAGATTTTAGGTTCGATGAGAAATAATAAATATTAAATTTTATTAAATTAAATAATATTTAATATAATTATCAAGATAAGTGAATGTGAAGAAATCATAATTTTAATATTATTATATAATTTGATTTTAGTATAGATTAAATAAATAATTAATGGTACTTGTGATATTATTTTATTTTAACCCTAGCAATATATAATCTCGTTTATATTATTTTCTCATTGAGGAAATTTGTTTTATTAGCTGTGCACAATGGATTTGGAGAATCCTCTCAATCCTAGAGAGCTCCCTTCTCCAAGAATGTATCCAAGAATGGAGGGAAATATTACTCTACTAGATCAAGGAGAATGTTCTATATGTAGTTTTCAAAGAGATCAAATACATACAATGCAATCGCAAAGATATATAGTGGCATCACCTAGATATTCCTTCAGTGATGCCTAGAGAAACTTTGAACACATGTGGATCACCACTAGAGGGATTCTATAATTGATTCCTAAAATGCAATGATGGTGCTGCATAGATCTTCCACCAGTTTATTCAAAGAATAAATAATATTAACAAAGGTAATTGTTTAATTAATTAAATTAATTATAAATAATATTTGATGATCCTCCCTCTGGTTCTGGTGTTACTAGTCTTTTCTAGTTTCATTGATCCAATTCTATAGATCACAGAGTTTATCATCATGTAGATCTCAGATTCATCATTGATCATGAAAAAAATCCATGTTGGGAACTCCCCATCACACACTTTCACAGCACCTGGAAACTACTAATGTCTCCAAAAAATATATACATTAATTTTTTAGTGAATTCATGCTTACTATATAAATACTAAATAGTATGTGTTTATATTTATAGTATAAATTTGAAGTGTTCATATTGATATTTTATAAAGAAGTACACTTTTTTATTATTAAAATACGAATTTTTTATATTCATTCCATATGAATTGATTACATTATTACAGGAAATAAAAAATATTCTAATATTCTAATCTTTAAATTATTAAATTGTTAATTTATAAATTTACTCTATTTTTCAAATATTCATAATATACGAATTTATCAAATGTGTTTACATACATAATAAATTGAAATTATTGAAATTCACCCTATATGTGTCATGTCATTCATGTAAGGAGTTCCATGGTAAAAATTACATAATATCTAATTCAATTCATCCATGTTCAATGATTTGTTGGCTATAATTTCAAAAAAAATACATATTAATACATATTTAAATTTGAATGTTGGTTTATTCTAATTTATTAATGATTAATTATTTAAGGATAATAGTAATTTGGTTTACAAATTACATTAGACAAGGAGAATGCACTCTATTTTATAATTATTGGGAATGACTACATGATACACCTTATATTCCCTTGTATAATATTTATTTCATAAAATTCCAATTCCTTTCATGAGATATTTTCATGTACCACTTTTATGTGATTAATATTGTTTTGTGTTAAATATTGTAATGAAATATTCATATGAATGTAAAATTTAAAATGACCTAGACTATCTTGATCTGTTTTTTTTATTTTTGGTGTTGGAGGTATTAAGAGAATATCCAATAGAAGATATAGTGAATTTCAAGCTGAAATATGGTCTAGAAGGAGTTGGGACATGAAATATATCATTCAATCATAAAGGGTTGGTTTATTGAGAGGGGTTTCTACAGTATGGTTCATTACACCATAATTAACATAGTTTTGGTGTGATTTATATGTATCTCTATAGAGTTCTAGGTGATGAATCTTAGTGCACTTTATATGTCTGGGAGATTCTTGTTGCAGTGTGGTATGTTTATTTATAGTGTGAGGATCTATATGGAAGACATGTGAGAGGGATATTTTACCATGGATGGTGGTGATTCACTATGGATATCTAAGTTATCAATTTTCATGGTTTTTCAAATTTTTGAATCGTTATTCCTTAATATTTGTGGTTGTGATGTCGTTGGTGTTTGAGGTGTATTGGGTTTAAGAGAAGATTTCGATTCTTAGTCAATCAAGTATTTTAGAATAAATTCATTTCTTTTTTCCATGACCGTTGGTGATGGAATTGTTTTTATCAGTTGGATTGAAAAAAATACTCATTGGACAAATAACAGGGGTTTTCATGTGATTTTTTGTGATTCATTTTACCTAACCCTGTTGCGTCATTACCCTTACAATTATTTCATGATGTTTTACTACTTATTTTAAAATATAAATTTCAAATATCATTTGTTTTTCTTGTAATTACATTGATTTAACTTGAATCTAGGGTTCCCTGGAGAGTTTATTTGGAGATCATTAATCATCCCTTTATCTATTTTGATTCTTTTCCTCACATGATCAATTATTTTTGATCTATGGTGAGTTTATCTCTTTGTTCCTTTATAGTTATCCTCTTTTCTTGTGTCATTCATTCATTAAATTTGTGTTAGTGGTTTAAAATAATTTCCCTGTCATATTGGTTTAGGGTATCAATCTATTTTTTTGTGATATATATTTTTGAGATATTTATTATGTTATTTTGTGTGTTAATAATTTTGTTTACCTATTCTTGCATAGAGATATTTGAATCTCTGGTTGATGTCAAGGATTAAATACTTTTCATTAATTAATTAAGAATGGATGTGGATTAGTTATGAAGTGAATTTCATTAGATATCTTGTATGAATTAACATAAATAGGATAAATAATTGATCTAATTAAGTATAAATGGATGTAGTGATCTATCTGTGCATAACATAAATGCATGGTATTTATTATTTGTTATTATTTCCCAGTTGATACTTCCTATTGTGATAAAAATTATTATTATTATTTTAATTATTCAATGAACTTCTATAAAAGGTTAAATAGTTAAATGTAGTAATGAAAAAATTACATGGTAAAACTAGGTTTTTATTATTGTTTATGACACTTGAGGATTAATAAATTTGATTAAATAATTATTGGATTGTTTTAGTTAATTTATGATGTTTTAGAGATTTTATACTATAAACACATGTTACATGCTGTTAGTGAAAATATGATGTTTGGGGTGTTATGGGTGGTCTGGAAGGCCATCCCAGCTTCTCAGCGAAGCTTAAGACTCCTAACGGTTGCCTCAGCCTACCAGTAGCTTTGGCCTACCCGTAGCTCGGCCTATCGGTGGCCTCGGCCTACTAGTACCTCGACCTACCGGTAGCTCGGCCTACCGGTAGCCTCATCCTACCGGTGGCCTCAGCCTACTAGTAGCCGCGACCTACCGGTAGCCTCGACCTACCTGTAGCCTTAGCCTACCGGTAGCCCTGTCCTACTGATAGCCTCAGCCAACCGGTAGCTTGGTCTACCAGTAGAGCTAGCCTACCGGTGACCTCTCCACGGGTTTTCCAATAGCGCCTCCTTTTTTGCGTGAATTGGATTTTAAACCACATTTTGACCCATTTTAGCATGTTTTAAAGGCCATTAATGGTATTTAATTAAATTATTGGTGTGGTGTGCGTCTTTTTTAACCGCCCCGAAGGGCGGGGACCTTTTAAGTTACGCGTGGGGTGTCCCAACTGCGTGGTCAACCCACGATTCCGCTTCTTCCGCGGTTTCAAGTTTTTCTCCATATCTTAACTATCCCAAGGATGATGTATCTCAGCCATTATAACCTAAAGGCTTTTATTCTCTCTAGGATTCATTTTCTCTATCACCCTACACTCGGAATACCCTTCCTCCGGACGAGTTGTACCCCCACAAGTTTTCCTTGATCGCGTACCGTGGAGTTCCTGCTACTCCTAATTTCCAATTTTCACGTGAGGACTTAACGTTGATCCTTGATCAATTAGGTATGGATTTTATCCTTCATCTCTCCTTTATGTGCATCATTCAAGGTGGGTATGCTTTTGTATCTGGAAATGGATGAAACCAAACTTAATGAAGATAATGAACGGACCTCAAAAGAAGGAAGGTGGGGTGTGATCGATGTTATGTTGCGTTCTTTTATGTTGATATGTGTTGTGAATTATACATGCCTATAATCACTAAAAATCATGGTCATTTGTGGTCTTTCTTTGTGAACTAATGAAACTCGGTTCCCCTTGATGATTAAATAAATGTAACATGGAATTGTTTAATTACATATACTCGGTTGAATAAATTGAAAGCACCAGGATCGACCCTTTTCTGTGATAACTCTAGTTAATGATCGGTGGAATTGAAACCATGGAGTGTGTTAAATCTTTTAAATCTGAAAATACCTTCAAGGGCCTACCTTGTGTTGGTGGTAGTGGTTTGGTTGTTTTATTTCATGGGCTTAGATTGCTGGGGTGATATGGGGGGGATGGGATCCTTGGTTGTTATACATTCACTGGTTGTGAATCTGAGGTTGTGTGGCTGCTCTGTTGTGGCAAGAATTCAGGTGGGATGCTCTGTTGTTGAGAAACCATTGGCTCCTGGATTTTGGGGACATGGGGCTATGTCTCAGGGTTGTTTTGTTTCCAGTACATTGAGGGATCTCACTTGACCTCTAGTTGTTGTGACATTACAAGACAACCGGGTGTGAATGCTTAATTTTTCCTGATAGTTTTCCTTACTGCTTTAATTTTTGTTTCATCTGTGGGTGTGACTATTAGTTTCCCAGTAGTGAAAGGATTAATTCATTCTGAGATGTTATGAAATGATACTTGAATAGGGAACTGGGAACTGTTTGTTGTGTGCCTGTTTTCTGAGGCCGTAGTGCTTGGGCACTTTCTTGTATCTGTTTAAGAGCCATAGGTTGGGCTGAGTGTTGGTATATATATATATATTTATGTAACTGTATGTTTTGTGTTTAGTCTCACCCCACCCACGTTGGGAACTTAATGTCGGACACCCCATTTCACGGGGAAGGGTGTTTCCCCCTAGTTAGTCTCCTTCCTACTCCCTCTTCCCTTGGCTGTGATGGATGGAGGAGACCTCACATCCAAGATTCTTTGGGTAGGTTTCGATTGGTGTGTTGTTAGACCAGGACTCTTCAGGCAGGTTTTTTTTCCCAGGTGTCTTAGGGATGAGGCCCAGGTGTGTGCGGGCAGGGATGGATGGTTGTGAGGCCAAGGTGTGTGAGGGCAGGGATGTGGGGTTTTGAGGCCCATCTGTGTGCGGGCAGGGATGTGGATGTTTGTGAGGCCCAGGTGTGTGCGGGAAGGAAGAGCATGGTAGCATCAGTACATTTGTCGTTAGGGATGAGCAGCTTGCTAGTGGGGGAAATTGTGGTGCGGGGTACCCAAATTCATTGATATTTACTATTATCTTACTACTTGTGTTATTTGGTGAGCGTGGCCGGTGAGGTGGGATGGATAGATTCCTTGACAAATGATGTTTCTTCTGCTTCTCACGGGAATTTAGGACGTCTCCCCACTTGAGAACAAGAGCTTTAGGTTTTCCTACTGAGTATACATTCTATGCTCACCCTACGTTTACTTTTAGGTTTCCAAGAGGGCTTCAGAGGCTGTGCAGGACCTTACTAGTCTGGATGTTGGAGTTGTTGTTGGTCGGTGTTGGATTCTACATAGCCTTTTTCCATTCCTGTTAGTTATTTTACTTTGGAGACCTTGTACATTTTTCAGTTTTATTATTAAAACATGCATGTATTTTGGTTTTTACTCTGTGTTTTCTATACTTGGTGGTGTTTGGTGTTGACTCATTCTTTCGCCCAATCATGGTTAACAAAAAAAGGGTATTGCCTCCCATATTGTGAAAATGTTATACCCTTGGTACTATTCTCCACTCCGGGGCCTACTGGAGGTGGGACTCGGGGGTCATTATCTCTCATTCAACATAAAGAAGGAAGGGCTTGGAAATATTCTGTCCCTTCCATCCTTTCGGTGAAGGCGGGTCGTGACATTCATGTTTTTGATAGGGTGTCATTTAGTGGTTTTTTGGCTGGTTTAGATGATGAGGTGTGGTTGTGTAGGAAAAAAATTATTTGATTTTCATATTATTTTATATACACTACCACTTGATTTGGGTAACCATACAAACACTTATATGAAGATATAGGTTCTGAGATTATTCCATACAATCAAAGTTATAATGGGAGTAGATTATTTAATACTCCCTCTTCCTCCCTCTCCCTTTAGATATTGTGTGGGTTATATAGTCCAAAGAAGGTGTGTATATACAGGTTGAAATAGATTAAGTTAATAGTGTATGTATCTGTGTGTGTGTGTACTGACATACATAGTTTTTTAGTGGTGATGTGTATATATGGTGGAGGATGTGCGTAGTAAGAGGGGGGCACAAGGTTTTTTTTCCTTCATGTTCATGATGTGATTTAATGGTAAGAATATAATGTTTTATTTTGGTATTGTATGTGATGATAAATATTTATTATAGATCTAGTGAGGCATTTGTTATTGATTATCTGATTATGGTTTGGAAGTGTTATATAGTTAAGATAAATAATTTGATATGAAGGGGTTTGTTGAACATAACATGTGCCATTAATGTATGAGAGATATAATATGAGTGGCATGTGGTTACAAGATACCTTATTGAAATATTCCATTTATATTATGTAACTATAATCATATATGTTATTGGGTCAGTGAGCATTTTTGAGAATTGTAGATAATATGCCTAGTTTTTGGGAGATTATGTTCTATTTTTTATTCACGAAGGCATATGTATGTTTTTCTTTCACATATTTGTGCAACATTTTTTAGATGATCATACTAAGTGAATTTTTATTCTCATCCATTACATATATATATATATATATATATTATATTTTTAGTAGGGAGTTGGTAATATTGTTATACATGACTAGGTCCAAAAGTTCATTGGTAGAATTCATGGTTTTTTTCGATGAGAGATTATATTAGTACTATTTTTAGTGTTTATTTATTTATGAAATTAAATTAATTATTGGATAATGCTTCAATTATATATGATATGGAGTTTATTGGTGATTTATTATTTTTATTTTTGAGATTATAATGGTAAAACTACATATAGGTGTGTTTTCCAACCCTTGGTGCTATTCATCAACCCCTGGCCAATTGGATACATGATTTGGAGGTCACTACCATATTCAATACTATCCAGAGCAGGGTAAAATTATAGATGGTCCATGATAGAGTGGTATTAGATCTATAGATAAGATCTATGATGTAGTTTGTAAGTTGGAACTGATGAGGGTTATATGGGTTTGGTAGGGGTACTATATAAATCAAAAATATCATGTGACATAGCAATATAGAACAACTAATACACTGGTGTTTATTTTCCCAAGTGATATAACATAATTACATTAATATTACTAAACATACTTGGTAGAATGATTATAATTTCAAGGTAAAAAATTATTTACGGTAAATACATTATGATTATTTGTACTTATGTTTGAATTGGGATGATTCTAGGGGTAATTAAGTGGGAAGTATTAATTATAATTTCTTAATAAAAATCCATGTTCTGGGAGTAGGGGTTTATTTTTTCATTTTTCCCCATGTTATGGAATTTATGGTTTTAAGGATTATTGGGATCCCCATATATAATGTTTTTATTTGTTTTTAATGTTATATGTCATGGCTAGTATATAGTTTTTAAACATTTTGGAATTAACTTTTATATTTAGTGACATTATTTTTGATATGGTAGTGATTCTCACATGTTAATGGTTTAGAAAAAGGAAATTGGAACTACTATAAATTTAAAACTCCACAACTTAATGATTTTTATTTAAAAGTAATTGGCCAGTGAGAAAATAAAACTTGATAATGGAAAAAACATATTACTTGATTCCAAAAATTTATATTAAAATATATAATATGTGTTTTTTCTTGGAGGGTCATCGATAATTGATGATATTATAGTAATATAAATAACCTTCAAGTTCACTAAGATAAAATGTTTTAAACATCATATATTAATAAATTCTATAGCATGTCACGTCTTAATATATAATCCATGATTTGGAAGATGATAATCTCGATACTGATTAGATAAAGTGAGTACAAGGGATTATAATGTTATAATTAAATTATGTTATACATGTATCATACATATTATTTCAAATCATTTGAGTTATTAAATAAAAATATTTAGCATGATATGTTAGGAAAAATTTTTAGTATGTTATATATTTCTAAAATATATCGTGCAACTTGTTAGAAGGCATTCTAAAAATACAACATGATAAAATTTAGTGCAGTGATGTTTGGAACCATTAGTATCCAATTATTCATGAAATTTAAAAAATTTAATTCTTTAATTTCTCAATCATGTTTAATTGTAGACGAGAGATATATATATTTTTAAAATATTTTAGATTATAAGATGGTAATTTTGAATTATTATTGTTCTATGTAGAAATGTTTAATGTAATGACTGATAATATTTTGTAACTAATTTAAATGATGACATAAATATTTGTAAATATTTTTCCATAAATAAAGAATAACGTTAATGAGAATTATTTTAATAAAGTTATGTTTATTTTAAATGTTATTTTATAAAATGTTATGGTAATTTTTAAAGATTTTTTTTACTCATTCCATCTTAGTGATACTTTTAAAAAATATATTTGAAAAGGATTTAGTATGTGAGGTTTCTAAGTATTGTTTTTATGTTTTAAAAAAAATTATTTTATTCTTAAAAATATTCTAAAAATTATTAAATTGATATGAAGTTTCTTTTTGTTTTAATAATTTTTTTTGTGGTTTTCCCTATATTAGGGTTTCTATACTGTTTGAGTGATAAATATGATTATTTGTATGAAGAATGTAATTTTATTAATGTTTGGTGGTATTTGGGATGGTCTATTGGGGGTTCATGAGGAGGATGTGTTGATAGAAAGAAAACATGATATTAATCAATAAAGATGAGGGTATTTTTTTAATAATGGATGAGTTAGTCTTATTATTTGATAATGTGAAAGTAAAATGTTATTCTTGATACTATGTTGTGTCATCCTTTTTTGTCATGTGATTTAATTATTTGATCTGGCCTTGATAATGTTTTTTGGTAAAATTCATATAAATAGATCATCACCGGTATGTTTTATTTTGGAAGTAGGAGGAGTCATTGGATGAAGAACTATCAGGTTTCTAATAGTAATGAGTCTTTATGTCCTTTTATGGGGTTTTGAGTCACGAGGTTGATGATTGGTTAGAGGAGTTTTAGGATTCCATTAAATTCAATAGGACTCCAAATCAATTCTAAGTATAATTTATAATGGTTTCGTAGAGTGGAGTGGTATGAATATGGTGTATGATGAATCATTGTAAATAAAAGGGTTTTCTTGTATTGGGTTCCCCTTTGTGTTTAAGAAGGATTTATTAGAGTAAAAATAGGAGGATACAATGTACCTTCCTTGGAGTTTATAACGACCCATACTTTACATACATTGTTAATACTTCAAAATTGAAGCACACTTATTACAACATATGACAAAACCACAAAGGACCATATCGGTATAGTGTCTTTAGAAACTGGGAAACATAAAAAACTGGTTCATAAATCTTCTACAGTGTCTCCCATTTATTTCATCATATCTAGGGTCCCTTTTAGCATATTCTACTTAATATCCATCTTCCTGACCTCGGGAAAAGAAAACATACAAAAAAGGGTGATCTCAAATGCTCAGCAAGGGCAAATAAAGGAAATAAAAATCATATCATATCTTTTTGAAAATCATAACCTGCAAAAGAGATCATAATATCTTAACATGGAATAAATCATAGAAGTGAAAATGATATCCCCATAATCATAACATAAAACTTGAAACTTTGTGGCATGCACACATAATCATCGAAAATCATTTCTTGTTAGTCATGACTCATTGCCAAGACTATCTTAGCGGACAAAGTCCATTTCTGAACCGAGTACACTCCTCGTTTCAGTCCTGTATCACTGAACCGAAATAACCTTCCGTTACAGCCATGTCTATCTCATGAGATATAAATCTTTACCCAATGCATTAGAGGGAGATATAGGTACCACCCATCTTATAATGAATCCTTTCTTATGTGTTCCACATAATCATAAATCATACATCATTGCATAACACATGTAACAAAAATGGGATTTTTGAAACATCATGACATCATAAAACAAATCATATAAGGTAAATGACTTCATAAAATAATTCCCTCACAACATAATCAAATCAATGTAATAATAGGGATAAAAACAGAACCCTATATTATCTTAGATGGAAAATAATTTTGATAAAACATTTGAACTCCATTCTTGAGGAAAATATCCTTTCTACTTCAAAAACACTTTTCTTTTCTTAACATATCATACAATTATAAACTAAAAGAAGTTGATTAAAAATAAACTTGAAAACTTATAAAGTAAGATTCTTGGAAATAATGTTTTAAAAATCCATTCTTGCCGTATAAGCTAAAAAAACATTCTTCGTACTTTTGTCGGAAAAGTCAAAAAGTACCTCGTATGAAAAAAGTAACAAAAGATTCCTTTCATATCTTTTACTAAAAACACACCGAAGGGTAAAATTGGATATAAACTATTGTATAAGGATATAAATATTACATATTGAGGAAACATGGATGTGGATGATAAAATACACCCCAGTAAATTTCAAAGTATAAACAATCTCGGATAAAAATGAGATTGTGATATTTCCCTTACCTTAGGTCCGATTTTCTTTGTACGTGTCCGAAACACCTGTATAATAGTTTAAATAATGTTATTGACTTATTCCAGAATCATAAATATTGATATGATATCATATATGGTCATATTGTTAGCTTCTTATTAGTAATATTTCATTGTTACTTGTTACTCGGGTCTTTATTGCCTTTTGTTCTTATGCGTGTTTTGCCGAATAAATTCTTATTCTTATTTTAAGGTTATAGATACCTTATATACAGAATTGTATTAGTGTAACATATATCATATTTATTCATTCAATTCATTTATATAATTACTATGTAATGATGATCATGTAGAACGAGTCACATCACATCGTGGAGACGGTATTCCGTACGTACGCACGAGCGATGGTATTGTTCCCATGATCGTGGAATTGTATTTAAGTGTATTTATACTATTTAAGTATCAATATAACTTTATAATAATCATATATAGTTACTCATTACACCATTATACCCATCCTTGTAAGGTGATGGTGGAAAATAGATTACACCACAGCGTGAAGACGGTATTCTGTACGTACGCATGCGCGGTGATTTCATTTTTCCATAGGATGGATAGAAGGTGAATTAGGGTTGTTTCATATTTATAATAACATATCAGTATGTAAGTAATACTGATGTTATTACTTTATCAAGAAACAACTAAAGAAGAATAAGTTGAAGAAGAATGAAATTGAAAAGATCGGTAATGGATATTACCTCTTCTTTGAAACGCCTCTTTGAATCCTCCACTTAGGGCACTAAGATTGGCCTTTGAAGAATACCAGGACCTCTAGGATTATTCTAGGGAAGTGGAGAAGGGATTTTGTCAGGGTTTGGCCGAGCTTGAGTTCTCAAATTGGTGTGAGGAGGAGGGGGAGGAGGTCCCCTTTTATAAGGGAGGAGACGGGCACCTTATGAATATCTCAAAATATTATTTTATATTAAATTCAAAATCGGTTTATAATGGTTACAAAGGGTATTATTTCGAAGGTAAAGTGGGGATGGGTCGAAATCCTATCAACCAATAGGATTTAGACAAGTTTAGGTTATTATTTTAACCTTATCAATTAGATTTAACTCTAAGTTAAATAATTTAACTTTTACCGTGTCTTTTTGTTTTCTTACACAATATGGTTAATAAACTTACTATAACATGCCAAAAGAACCCCAAGTTGTTTATTATTAATATATATATCCTTATCTATGTCATTTGGCCGAACCTTAGATTTTTAGGAATAAAATAACAATTAATAATATAATATTTTATTTAAAAACTATTTTGTGTCAATTTTGTCACTATTTGATATATGATTTTTGTGAAAGTCATAACAGAAATATATGTTCGAAACAAGTTGATTAAATCAACACTAATATATCATAGTAACCTATAAAATTATTGGAATTCATAAAAAGTCTCGAAGTACATTTTTTTGGGTATTTATAACATCAATTATGTTAACATTTCCTTAAAAGGGTAATTACTGCATCATCGTTGTGTCATAAATAAATTAATTTATTTAAAGGCTAAAAATTATAAATAAAATATAATTATGTAGGAAATCGTTTTATATTTCTAATGAATATTTATAATCGAATTTATCTTATGTATAAACCCATATTAAAAATGTTTTTGTTATTAAACTTTGATTTTAACTATTTTAGCTATTCATTAAATAAAATAATATTAAATGTCATAATCTAATGCAAGTGGACCTAAATGGTCATATAATATTCATAAGGTTGTTTTTGGTCGAATTACACTTATTCAATAGAATTAGGACATGTGTTAGGGTAATAGTAATATCATATTTACCCTTAGTTACCCTATTTACTATTAACCGTGGTAAAAAAAAGTAACAAGTTACTATTCACCAAAAAATTATTTTTATCTCATTGAACCACATTTTACTTACTGATATCAACCGTGTCTGTCGGATTTTCGAAATTCCATTCACAGAAGCGGTAAAATTAAGTTTTATGCAAAATTTAGTTTTTAACCTACCACTTAGTGGTTTCACTATTCATCAAAAATTGGAAGTTTTCAGAAAAATACCAAAATTTCACCCTAGGATAATTTCGGTATTCCGAATCCAAAAATGAAGTCCATTTTGAAAGATAAAATTTCAAAAAGTGTTTATTACTATTCATAACGGCTATTTTAAATAATACTTTAATAGCATATCGTCGTTTAGTGAAACTCGGTATTGCGTACAACGCAAGCTATCGAGGAAGGTCGTGATTGCGTGTAAAGCAAGCCAAGAAAGTGTTATGTAGAAAAAAAAATCCTTTGATGATTTATATAACATAAAAGTCTCAGGTGTTACATTCTACCCCCCTTAAAAAGAATTTCTCCCTCGAAATTCGTCACTTTGTAACAAACAGATGAGGATACTTCTCCCTCATCATATCTTCAAGCTCCCATGTAGCTTCTTCAAGTTGGTGGTTCCTCCATAAAACTTTCACCAATCGAGTGGTCTTGTTTCGTAGGAGTTTTTCACTATGATCCAGAATCTCTATCAGTTGTTCTTCATAAGAAAGATCTCGCTCCAGCGGTACAACTTCTGAGCTGAGTACATGTGAAGGATCATGTATGTACTTTCTCAGGAGAGATACATGGAACACATCGTGAACTTGAGAGAGATTCGGTGGAAGCGCCAATTGGTAAGCTACCTTCCCAACACGATCCAGTATTTCTAAAGGACCGATATATCTAGGGCTCAACTTCCCCTTCTTTCCAAATCTCATGACTCTCTTCCAGGGAGATATCTATAAGAAAACTTTATCGCCCACTTCAAACTCTAGGTCTTTTCTACGGTTGTCGGCATAACTTTTCTGTCGACTCTGAGCTGCTCTTATGTGTTGTTGAATAGATCTAACCTTTTCTGCCATTTCATCAACGAGATCAGGTCCTAATAGCTTTCTTTCCCCAACTTCATCCCAGCAAGTTGGAGTCCTGCATTTCTTTCCATAGAGAGCTTCATAAGGAGCCATCTGAATACTGGAGTGAAAGATATTATTTTAAGAAAATTCCACCAAAGGTAGGTGTTGATCCCAACCTCCTTTTAAATCCATAGAGCAAGCTCTCAACATATCTTCTAGGGTTTGAATTGTTCTCTCAGACTGACCGTCTGTCTGAGGATGATAAGCAGTGCTGAAACTCAACTCTGTATCTAGAGTATGCTGAAGACTTCGCCAGAACTTCGAGGTAAATCTCGGATCCCGATCAGATATAATAGAAAGTGGTACTCCATTAAATCTTACCACTTCCTTTACTTATATCCTGGAAAGCTGATCTAGAGAGAAATCCTCTCTAATAGCAATGAAGTGTGCAGACTTTGTAAGATGACCAACTATGACCCAGATAGCATTATTTACTTTGGATGATGTAGGAAGTCCTGTGACAAAGTCCATAATGATATTTTCCCATTTCCATTCGGGTATGGGTAATGGTTGTAACATCCCCTTAGACTCCTGTCTCTCAGCTTTAACTTGTTGACAAACCAAGCATCGAGAGACATATTCAGCAACATCTCTTTTCATGCCATCCCACCAGAAGTACTCTTTCAGGTCCCTATACATCTTCGTGCTTCCATGATGAATAGAGAATGAAGAACTATGAGCCTCATCCAGCAGCTCCTTCTTTAATTCGGGGATGGGAGGAACACAAACCCGATTCATGAACTTTATTATCCCATCACAATCAAGGTTGAATTCAAGAACATTTCTCACCTTCTTTTGTAACTCGACATCTTCTTTCTGTGCCTCTTTAATCTTCACATGTATAGATGGTTGAACATTCATTTGAGAAAGATAAGATTTTTCCCCTTCCATTATAATTCCAAGATCCATCCTTTGTAAATCCATAAATATTGGATCTTTTGTGATCCTCATCATGGATAAACTAGCAAGGTCTTGTCAACTTAATGCATCTGCCACCTTGTTTGCTTTCCCAGGGTGGTAATGGATTGAGCAGTCATAATCCTTAATCAGCTCCAACCATCTTCTTTGATGCATATTCAGCTCCTTTTGTGTGAAAATATACTTTAAACTTTTATGATCAATATAAATATCACACCTTTCACCATAATGGTAATGCCTCCAAATCTTTAATGCAAAGATTACCGCAACTAACTCCAAATCATGTGTTGGGTAATTTTTCTCATGTATTTTCAACTGTCGTGAGGCATAATCTATCACCATATCATTTTGCATAAGAACACACCCCAATCCCTTCTTGGATGCATCACTGTACATCACAAACCTTTCTCCACTACAAGGCAGTGTGAGCACAGGTGCACTGGATAACCTCATTTTCAACTCTTTGAAATTCTCTTCACATTCCTCTGTCCAAACAAACTTAACTCCTTCTTGAGTCAACTTGGTGAGTGGATTAGATAATCGTGAAAAATCTTTCACAAAACCTCAATAATATCCAGCCAAACCAAGAAAACTTCGGATCTTAGTTACTGTTGTTGGTCTCGACCATCTTTCAATAACCTCTGTTTTTGCTGGATCAACAGATATCCCCTCTTTTGAGATTATGTGACCCAAAAATGCAACTTTTTGAATCCAAAATTCACACTTGGTAAATTTTGCATAAAGCTTCTCCTTTCTCAGGGTCTTCAATATAATTCTCAAGTGATCTTCATGCTCTTCCTTGCTCTTTTAATAGACAAGAATATCTTCTATAAAGACAACCAAAAATTGATCAAGATAGTCTCTAAAGACTCTATTCATTAGATCCATGAAGATAGCAGGGGCATTAGTAAGACCAAATGGCATCACTATAAATTCATAGTGTCCATACCTTGTACGGAAAGCCGTCTTTGGTATATCCTCCCTTTTGACCCTTAATAGATGATACCCTGAACGAAGATCAATCTTGGAAAAGTATTGAGCTCCGCGTAGTTGGTCAAATAATTCATAAATGCGTGGGAGAGGATATTTGTTCTTGATAGTGATCTTGTTAAGTTCTCGATAATCAATGCAGAGTCTCATTGATCCATCTGTCTTCTTAACAAATAGAACAGGTGCTCCCCAAGGTGACGCACTAGGGCGTATGAATCCCTTATCAATATTCTCTTGGAGTTGCTTCTTCAATTCCTGCAACTCAATTGGGGCCATACTATAAGGTGTCTTTGAAATAGGCAAAGCACCCGATACGAGTTCTATTGAAAACTCAACTTCACGATTTGTTGGAAGACCTGGTAATTCTTCCGGAAAGACATCATCAAACTCCCGTACGATGGGAATATTCTTAATCGTGAGTTTCTCACCAACCATTTGAGATAAATAACCTTCATTTAGTGAAATTAATACCCAAAAAATGGAAGAAATTTCCACTGGATGGTTATGTTCATCCTTGCATTGATAGACGATCATAGATTGATCTGTAATATGAACTGTGACTTCCCTTCTTTGGCAATTGATATGAGCTCTGTATAAAGAAAGCCAATCCATGCCAAGAATCACATCGAATTCCACTAAAGGAAGGATCACAAGATTTGCAGGAAGCACTTTCCCACAAACGTCAATTGGAGAAGAATTATAAACTTTTGATGCGATTGATGTGCCATTAGGTGTTTTCACAGCTAACTCAACATCTAATTGTTGAGGTAATACGATGATACCCTTAGAAAATTCTTCAGAAATAAAAGAGTGGGTGGATCCAAAATCAAATAAAAAATTTTCTACTTTAGAGTGGATGATAAGTGTACCTTTCACCACTTAGTTATCGTACTCCACATCGCTGATAGAAATTGCATGTGACTTTACTTTGTCTTTAGCCTTAAGAGTTTGTTGACGTTGACCATCATCATCAACCCTTGGATTTGGGAATTGATTGGCATAATGCCCCATCTCCTTGCACTTGAAACATTGAAGTGTAGTAGGTTCATTATGTGTATCCCATCCTTTATTTGCATCATTAGACATCTTCTTCCCATTATCGTGGCATTCAAATGCCCGATGACCTTCCTTTCCACATTTGAAACATTTACTTATCCCTTTAAGACAACTCCCTCCATGTTTCTTTCCACACTTTGAGCATAAGGGAAATCTCATCTTCTTTTCAGTGTGCTCTTTAGATTTTCCTTTGAATTCCATTTTCCTCTTCTTATCAAACCCATATGACTGATGGGTTACTCCAATCTCCATCTTGACTTTGAGAGCACATCGAACGATTTCCTCGTAGCTATTGAAGTCCCTTATGGCTAACGCCCTTCGAAGACTTGGTTTTAAGCCACTAAAGAATCGATCGATCTTACTCTCAGGGTGGATAATAATACCAGAAGCGTACCTTGCAAGTCTTGAAAGATTTGCTTCATAGGTACCAACAAATTCATCATCCCTTTGCTTCAGTTCAAGAAACTCTTTCTCCATCTTTGTTCGGATAATACAAGGGAAGTACTTATTGAAAAATAAGTTCTTGAACTCGTCCCATTCCATGGACTCAATTTCATCCCTTTGCCTCGTATTCTTAATAAGATTCCACCATTGATCAGCATCTCCTTCCAAACGATACACTGCTAGGATGACTTCATCATGTTCAGAACATTGAAGAACTAAAAATATCTTTTCAGTATTACTAATCCATTGTTCAGCAACTAATGGATCAGTAGACCCGCTGAAAGAAGGTGGACGCTACCTCATGAAGGATTCAACAGATTGTTGCTCCTTCCTTTGCTCGTTTGGAAGTTCTTCATGATTCATATCTTGAGAAAGTTGTGTGAGCATGGCTACATGATTTTTCATTCCAGCACCCATATCGTTTGGTTGCTCAGGGGGACAATCATTTCATTGCCCATCGCATTCCGCATTAACACGGTTCCTTCGGGTTCCATCCATTGACTAAAACCAAGAAGAATAGTGTGAGCAACACTAATTATAATACGAAAACTACATAATTCAAAAAATTTCATGCTTAAGGTCTTATCCTAGGTTATTCATGGCCATTTCTAAAATACTAAAATTGTGTTCTATGCTTAGACTTATCCTTAGGGTTCTTACTAAGGATTTCACATCCTAGTTTCCAAAGGTTGACTATACATTTCCTCTGATACCAACTATAACGACCCATACTTTACATACATTGTTAATACTTCAAAATTGAAGCACACTTATTACAACATATGAAAAAACCACAAGGGACCGTATAGGTATAGTGTCTTTAGAAACTGGGAAACATAAACAACTGGTTCATAAATCTTCTACAATGTCTCCCATTTATTTCATCATATCTAGGGTCCCTTTTAGCATATTCTACTTAATATCCATCTTCCTGACCTGGGGAAAAGAAAACATACAAAAAAGGGTGAGCTCAAATACTCATCAAGGGCAAATAAAGGAAATAAAAATCATATCATATCTTTTGGAAAATCATAACCTGTAAAATAGATCATAGTATCTTAACATGGAATAAATCATAGAAGTGAAAATGAGATCCCCATAATCATAAAATAAAACTTGAAACTTTGTGGCATGCACACATAATCATGGAAAATCATTTCTTGTTAGTCATGACTCATTTCCAAGACTATCTTAGCGGACAAAGTCCATTTCTGAACCGAGTTCACTCCTCGTTTCAGTCCTGTATCACTGAATCAAAATAACCATCCGTTCCATCCATGTCTATCTCATCAGATATAAATCTTTACCCAATGCATTGGAGGGAGATATAGGTCCCACCCATCTTATAATGAATCCTTTCTTATGTGTGCCACATAATCATAAATCATACATCATCGCATAACACATGTAACAAAAATGGGATTCTTGAAACATCATGACATCATAAAACAAATAATATAAGGTAAATGACTTCATAAAAATAATTCCCTCACAACATAATCAAATCAATGTAATAATAGGGATAAAAAAGAACCCTATATTATCTTAGATGGAAAATAATTTTGATAAAACATTTGAACTCCATTCTTGAGGAAAATATCCTTTCTACTTCAAAAACACTTTTATTTTCTTAACATGTCATACAATTATAAACTAAAAGAATTTGATTAAAAATAAACTTGAAAACTTATAAAGGAATAATCTTGGAAATAATGTTTTAAAAATCCATTCTTGCCGTATCAGTTAAAAAAACATTCTTCGTACTTTTGTCGGAAAAGTCAAAAAGTACCTCGTATGAAAAAAAACGACAAAAGATTCCTTTCATATCTTTTACTAAAAACACACTGAAGGGTAAAATTGGATATAAACTATTGTATAAGGATATAAATATTACATATTGAGGAAACATGGATATGGATGATAAAATACACCCCAGTAAATTTCAAAGTATAAACAATCTCGGATAAAAATGAGATTGTGATATTTCCCTTACCTTAGGTCCGATTTGCTTTGTACGTGTCCGAAGCTCCAGTATAATGGGTTAAATAATGTTATTGAATTATTCCAGAATCATATATATTGATATGATATCATATATGGTCATATTCTTAGCTTCTTATTAGTAATATTTCCTTGTTACTTGTTACTCGGGTCTTTATTGCCTTTTGTTCTTATGCGTGTTTTGCCGAATAAATTCTTATTCTTATTTTATGGTTATAGATACCTTATATCCAGAATTTAATTAGTGTAACATATATCATATTTATTCATTCAATTCATTTATATAATTACTATGTAATGATGATCATGTAGAACGAGTCGCATCACATCGTGGAGACGATATTCCGTACGTACGCACAAGCGATGATAGTGTTCCCATGATAGTGGAATTGTATTTAAGTGTATTTATACTATTTCAGTATCAATATCACTTTATAATAATCATATATAGTTACTCATTACACCATTATACCCATCCTTGTAAGGTGATGGTGGAAAATAGATTACACCACGCCGTGGAGACGGTATTCCGTACATACGCACGCGCGGTGATTTCATTTTTCCGTAGGATGGATAGAAGGTAAATTAGGGCTGTTTCATATTTATAATAACATATCAGTATGTAAGTAATACTGATGTTATTACTTTATCATGAAACAACTAAAGAAGAATAAGTTGAAGAAGAAAGAAATTGAAAAGATCGGTAATGGATATTACCTCTTCTTTGAAACGCCTCTTTGAATCCTCCACTTAGGGCACTAAGATTTGTATTTGAAGAAGACCAGGACCTATAGGATTATTCTAGAAAAGTGTATAAGGGATTGTGTCAGGGTTTTTCCGAGCTTGAGTGCTCAAATTGGTGTGCGGAGGAGGGGGAGGAGGTCCCCTTTTATAAGGGAGGAGAGGGGCACCTTAGGAATATCTCAAAATATTATTTTATATTGAATTCAAAATCGGTTTATAATGGTTCCAAAGGGACTTATTTCGAAGGTAAAGTGGGGATGGGTCTAAATCCTATCAACCAATAGGATTTAGACAAGTTTAGGTTATTATTTTAACCTTATCAATTAGATTTAACTCTAAGTTAAATAATTTAACTTTTACCGTGTCTTTTTGTTTTCTTAAACAATATGGTTAATACACTTACTATAACATGCCAAATGAACCCCAAGTTGTTTATTATTAATATATATATACGTATCTAAGTCATTTGGCCGATACTTAGATTTTTAGGAATAAAATAACAATTAATAATATAATATTTGATTTAAAAACTATTTTGTGTCAATTTTGTCACTATTTGATATATGATTTTTGTGAAAGTCATAACAGAATTATATGTTCGAACCAAGTTGATTAAATAAACTATAATATATCATAGTAACCTATAAAATTATTTAAATTCATAAAAAGTATCAAATTACTTTTATTTGGGCATTTATAACATCAATTATGTTAACATTTCCTTAAAAGGGTAATTACTGCATCATCGTTGTGTCATAAATAAATTAATTTATTTAAAGTCTAAAAATTAAAAATAAAATATAATTATGTATTAAATCTTTTTATCTTTCTAATGAATATTTATAATCGAATTTATCTTATGTATAAACCCATATTAAAAATGTTTTAGTTATTAAACTTTGATTTTAACTATTTTAACTATTCATTAAATAAAATAATATTAGATGTCATAATCTAATCCAAGTGGACCTAAATGGTCATATTATATTCATAAGGATGTTTTTGGTCGAATTACACTTATCCAATAGAATTATGACATGTGTTAGGGTAATAGTAATATCATATTTACCCTTAGTTACCCTATTTACTATTAACCGTGGTAAAAAAAAGTAAAAAGTTACTATTTACCAAAAAAATATTTTTATCTCATTGAACCACATTTTACTTACTGATATCAACTATGTCTGTCGGATTTTTGAAATTCCATTCATAGAAGCGGTAAAATTAAGTTTTATGCAAAATTCAGTTTTTAACCAACCACTTAGTGGTATCACTATTCATCAAAAATTGTAAATTTTCAGAAAAATACCAAAATTTCACCCTAGGCTAATTTCGGTATTCCGAATCCAAAAATGAAGTCCATTTTGAAAGATAAAATTTCAAAAAGTGGTTATTACTATTCATAAAAGCTATTTTAAATAATAATTTAATAGCATATCGTCGTTTAGTGAAACTCGGTATTGCGTACAACGCAAGCTATCGATGAAGGTCGCGATTGCGTGTAAAGAAAGCCAAGCAAGTGTTGTGTAGAAAAATATTCCTTTGCTGATTTATATAACATAAAAGTCTCGGGTGTTACAAAGTACATTTCATGGAATTGATGTCACAATTTATATATCATTCATCTAACTAATATAGATAAGAAATATTTTTTGAGTCTAATTTGAGGATACAGATTTGATATTGGTTTTTTTATTTGTGTTATAATAATTGGCTAGAGGTGAGGGTTCATTTTCAAATTAATGAATGAGGTATGTCCCTTTATTTTAGTAAAGAAAAGGATTGTTCTTCAAGTTATGGGTCTTTATAATGAATAAATTTTAGATTGAGGTGGTCTTCTAGAGATCAAGGGTGATATTAAGATTTTGGATAAAGTATAATGAAGTTTCCTTTATTAGGTATGTTGATCTATTTTTATTTTGATATAGCCGCCCAACAGTAGTATGACTTCCATATTATCGAGGATGTTCCTTGGTTTAGGTGAGGTGATTGTTTTATCTTGTATCATAGTTATATTTTAGTGTATATTATATGAGGATGGAGTTGGTTAAGATTTAAAATTTATGGGTGAGAATGTTATAATATAGTGGCCTTCTTCCATTCATAATAATCTCTACTGGAATTGTCCTTATAATGTTAGATAAAAGTAGTGTCTTTAGAATAATCTCACTCAACTCCTCTTAGATCTATTTTGAAATTCAATATTGATTTTTAATAGAATTTATGATCTAACATCAATTAGTTTCATAGGTTAAAATAAAACCAAATGTTTTTTCTAGTTTACTTAAATCATGTAATGATTTTTAAATGTATTAAAATGTTTAATTAAAATACATTTTTGTTATAATGGGTTTCTTTAGAAACATAATTTCATGTTTCTTTTCGTTTTTTATAGAATTAGTGATTAGTGAGATGATGAAGTATAGGGAAGAAGTTAAAAATGTTTCCATCCTCTATTCTTTTCAAATATGAACCCATTTTTGTGGCATCATTTCATTGTAAAATTTTTCTTTCGAGGGGTTTGGGAATTTGGTCTTCGGTATTCCTTAGAAGTTAGATTTGATTTTTGGCATGAGAATCATTTGATATGTATCTGGTGTAATCTATTAGAATTTTTTTCACTATTAACTTTTCTATTTTGGATATTATAGGATTTAAGGGAAGGATCATGGGAAGATAGAGGGAGTTTTTGGTTAAATACTCAGCTAGAATAAAGCATTACATCATAACCAATAGTATTCAATCAATTCTGTGGAGATTGGTTTATGTATTATTTTAACTTCATCGTGATTATGACAATTTATGACCAATGGATGAGCCACGCTATTGACGTCCAACCATATAATTTTGGAGAATTTCTGGAAATCTATGTTATTATAGTTTTGTAATGGAATGTTCAATTATTGTGAATGGATTTCTAAAATAATATAATTAATATATATTTTTATAACATAGGGGGTGTAGTGACATGGAGATCTTGGTTATCAAGTATAATGGTTCTTTCAATTTTTCATTATTGCACTGCAGCATTCGATATTCCACAACGGTGGGAATTTTTAGTGTATCTGGTTTAAGAGATGAGGTTGTGATTGTAATTCTAAGAGGATCAATAATTGAGGTGTAACTACCCTAGTAACATCGTGACCATAATGTATAATATCAATTCTTTTATTGTGTAACCACTATGTTAAAATAAGATATAGGGGTATTTCAGTGTCATTTCTAGATATTCATTTGATTCAAAAGCATTGTGATGTGACCCATATGGTTACACAATGACCATGGATTCCTTATTTTGAAATTTAAAATCCATTAGAAATTTGGTTTCCTTTAAATTACATCACCTTCCATGGAATCCTAGGTGACTTTATGTGAGTATTTAGAGTTATTTGTTCAACCCTTTTATCTTTTGAATAACCAACTCATGAGATCAATTCCTTGTGATATGAGGTGAGTATCCTAAACTTTCCCTCTAGTCTACACATTCCCTCTTATGTTATTACATCTTGGAATCAATCAAATTTATTATAAATTCATTTTTCTTAGTTATATATCATATTTTTGATGTATTTTGGTATCCCATTGTTTGTTTAGAGCTTCCCTTGGGTATTTCTTTTGGTAGAAATTATTCTTGTTAATTAATGTATAATGATCATTAAAACTATGTTTGAGGTAGGGGATTCCTGAATTCTAATTATTTAATTGTTTTTGAATGTTTATTATTTTTGATATTTTATCTTTTTGTGGAAAATATTAATTAAACTGAATAATATAATGAATTTAAAAAATTATGGGAATAGGTTTTTACATGATAGTTAAAAAAATTCTTTTTACTATGTATTTTTTTTAATGTTTCTTAGTTGATTTTGAGTACGGGGATAAAAAAATTACTATTTTTTAATGATTCAGTATCATTTCATGATATTTTATCTTTTTTTTCGGCCCACGAATCCTAATCTTTTAAATACATAAACATGAAAATGAATTGAAGAAATGAAAATATGGACGCAATTATTGATTGTTTTAGGGTTAATGTAATAATTTGAATAAATAATAGTTAATGGAGTTTGTTTCACATGTGTTATTAGTAAAATCAATATGATTGAAGAAAAATTATATTAATTGAATTAATTTTTGGATTCATTCTAATTATTGGTAGAGTGGTATCGGTTGGATTTTGTGGCTATTTGGGATGATCTGGTGTGGTTTATATTATGATAGTGTAGGATTGGTTGTTGCACAATTATTATGAAAATTATCTAGATAGTTGTGTGCAAAGAGAATTTTTATGACTGTCATGGTGGATATAAATGGTTTTGGTTAATTTATGAATATGATATTGTAGTGGATGAAATGTTACTGGGAGGGGTTATTGTGTTTGTTTTATAGTTTCCTGACAATAAGGTTTGAATCTAAAATTAACGATCTAGTGATTAGATAAATTAAATTGGAATGGGTTAATGGTTTTTGAGGTGATGTAATTATTAATTTTTTAATTGGGTAATTAATATTTGAAAATTTAGTTTTATAAATGTTACAGGTGATTTTTGGGATAAATATGAATAAGGAATAAAGAATTTCTTGAAACTGAAAACAAAACATGAATGAATGTTTTGGAAATAAATATTTGTGAAATAATGTAATGTGGATAAAAGTGTTAAATTATTAGTGTAATAATGAAATTAATAAATGGAATGTTTTTTATATTTTGAGGTTTTTGAAGAATTGTAGTGGTTGGGAATTTTTGGATATTTGTGAAAGTGGTATATTGGGTGTGATGGATAGGACATAATGACTTTTATATGTAGTAATGATTATAGTGTTATAGTTATGATTTTTCCCTTGGTATGAAATTTTAGTGTGTATTATATTCCTCATATATAAATGTTATTCTATAATCATTACCACCTAACATGTCTAACCATACAAATTGAAATATTAGAACATGGGTTTTGGGTGTCTTTTCTAATATCTAGACTTTGGATGGAATAGATAGTTGATTTCTCCCTCTACATCTCTCACCTTTGAGACACTTTATGTGTTATTATTGATCAATTTATGCATATATATATGGGCTATAATGGAAAAATTTTATTGTATATATATTCGAGTTAGTAGGGTTTGGTGGATGTGATGTGGAAACATGGTTGTGGATTTTTGTTGTAGGAGGTGGGAATAGTGTTTATGAACCTCATGTTCATGTTAACCTACTTTGTTGAGGATATGTTGTGTAGTTGTGATGTTGTATGTAGTGATGGATTTTTTAATGATTTTTATATGGTGGTTGATGGTGGTTTTATGGTTATGGTTGTGATATGATAAGTATTTATGCTAACATATTGATATGGAAGGGATTATAGCATATAACATTGTATTGGGGGTGTGAGAGAGACCATATTTTGGGCTATGTGGTTGCAAGGTATCATACCATCATATTTCATTTTTATTATGGTACTATACTTAACTATGTTATTGGGTGGCTGGTCCTTATTGGGGATGGGTGATCATTGATCTAGTTTATGTGTGAATTTGTAATTTTTTTATTCACTGAGAAATTAGTATGATTTTCAAAATTTTCATAAGTTGATTTAGGGATGATAATATGTATTATGTGTGTATTATCATCCCTATATATATATATTTATATTTCATATTAAGAGGATGTAAATATTGATCGAGCTGTAATATATTAGGTCATGGAGTTTGTGACTTGTGCTTCTGGGTTTCTTCCATAGAAGTCGTTGTTGGTAACTTATTTTATAGATTGTTTTATGTATAACATTACATTTATTATTTATATTGGTTTTATTATATATGATACGGGGTTTAATGGTATTTCCACTTTATATTCTTGGGATTATGAGGAAAATTCCTCCCATATGTGTAACTTCATACCCCCCTACTTGATTTTAGTTTCATACCTGTGGCCTAATGGATATGGGATTTTTGGGTCGCTCTAATCTTACCTACCTAACCAAGAGTGTTACCATTGGAGAGGGTCATGTAAATAGATATATTTAAAATAGGATATACTATATAGAGTTATATACTTTCCTTATTGGAATATTTTTTTATTGACATAATATGAATAAATTAATTCAATTAGAATCGTGCATAAATATGATGGATGATTGCGATATTATACATAAGGTGTATATTTAATTGTATGGTAAAAAATTTTAAAAACCCTTTAAAATATAAAGGTGTTATATTTATTCAAAATTAAAAACTCATGTTAAAGGCATGAAGGATGTGGAAAACCTAAAATTCAAGTAACTATATCTGATTTTGAGCTTTGAATTTCAATTATATAATAGAAAATAATAGTTTGGTAATCAAAAGAATTCTATTTGGTTGATTTATTTTATAAATATAGGAAATTTTACATTCAATTAAAAATAAATTAGTTTCATAAGATTTACTTAACTTGGATTTCAACCTAAATATAAATATTTTGAGATGAACACCATGGGGGATCAAATTATAATAAACAGTAGACCATGGGGAAATAATAAATATAATGTAAAACAAGATCTATATTTAATTGGTGTATATGTAGTGAATAATTAATTATAATATTTTATGGTATATGGTATAAAAGGTGAGAAATGGTTTGATCACACTTATAGAGACTTGGATGATCACATGTTTCCTGAAGCCATAAATCCTTCTTCTAATGATGCAGATATTGATTTTGTTGTCCACAATGGAATTTCCCATTTCACTACTACAAATATGGATTTTATCAGCGCTAAAAACGGCCATTAACAGTGCTAGAAAAAATGCCATTAATGTCGGTAATGATAAATGGGGGGGGGGGGGGGAGGTCCCCTTTATCAGTGCTCCAAAAAGCAATGATAAATACCCCTTTTATCAGGGCTAAAAAAAGCACTGATAAAAATTAAAAAAATGAAAAAAAATAAAAACAATACTGCCAATTTCGGGGGGCTTTTAACAGCACTTGAGCCCCCATTTATCAGCGCTTTCTTGCACCTCCAGCACCCACCCACACCTCCTACACCCTTTATTAGTGCTAGTCCTTTAAATCACTCTTGCGCCCACACCCATGCCTCCACCCGGATTTGATCTCGAGACCTCCACCCTGCGCACCTAAAGCCTTTGCCACTAACCTGTATTGATTTGTTCTCTTATTCATGATATATATATATATATATATTTAGTTATATTTATTTGTATAGTAATATATATATATATATTAATATATATAGATATATTAATATATATATAGTTATATTAATATATATATAGTTATATTAATATATACATATAGTTATATTAATGTATATATAGTTATCTTAATATATGTATAGTTATATTAATATATAGAAGTTATATAAATATTCATATATTGGTGTTTAAATTAAAATGGATGTTAGTTATTATTTAGATAAAGCTAATATATTTTATATGTAAAAATGTTTAATTATTTATTTACAAATTTTATTTTTTAGGTTTGAATATATAAAAAATATGTACATATAGTTATATATTTGATTATAAATAGCAGTGAGTTATAAAAAAGGATGAAATTTCAAAGATATAATATCAATATGAATGTAATACCTTGGAATAAATTTAGTCCTCACCAAAAAAAGCCAATAATACCCCCTTAAACGAGGCTTAAAATCCACAAAATGTTAAAAAATCTGGGTACCTCGACTAAAAACTCGGGTTTGGAGGCCTTCTGGGCCTCTTTTGGCCTTGAAAACGCTTGCCCGGGGAGCCCCCAGTCACAACGACATAGAGCTCGTTGCAGGCTTTGATTTTATATGTGGTAGAGCTCAAACGGACACCCGGATCAAAATTTATGGCCGTTTGAAGTTCGAGTTGCGTTTCCAACATATTTCGGATCTTTTTTTAATTTTTTAGTCTTCAAATTGTTATTAAATGACTATTAATCCATAACAATTAGAAAATTATTAATTAAAAATATTTTTTAAAATTTTTTTTTTATGCCAATTTCACTAAATATCTTATATATTAAGTATAATAAGTATAAATGTACATTTATACTTATCTAAAATATATTTAAAAATTATATATCATATATATATCAATATAACTATATAACTATATTTACATATTAATATATTTTTTTAATTTTTTTTTGAAGTTGACCCTTTATCATCACTTTTAAAAAAACGCTAATAAAGGGGGGGGGGGCTTATCAGTTCTAAAAAAAGCACTGATAAAGGGGTACTTTTATCTGCGCTTTTTTTAGCGCTGATAAAGGCACCCTTTATGAGCGTTTTTTTGAGCGCTGATAAAGCCCCCCCCCCTTTATCATCGCTTTTTCGGTAGCACTGATAGAGGGGTGGCACTGGCCTTGCCCAATTTTCTGGTAGTGTTTATCTGTTGTGAGAAAATCCACTATGGAGGTGTGTGACCACATGGATTCTACTAGATTTAGGAATAATTTTGTAGAGGTACTCAAATACTCCCTTAATATTTCTTTCTTAGACTTTGATGTTCCATCCCTTAATAGGGTTATCAAGAAGGCTTTTATTTCTCAAGTATCATCCAATTAGAATGTAGTTGAAGAAAGTGTGAATTTATGAAAAATAAAAAAATTTCTCATCTATTATGGTCCCAGAAATGGAGAATCCGTGGAAATTCAATGATCTCACCTAGAGAATCATGGAGGTTTTGGAATTTTATGATTGGATAATAATTGAGATGTAGAGAGAAAACTATCACATTTTCTTCCCCTTTGATGGCTGTAAGAGTAAAGCATAGAGATTAGGTTTGGATTCCCTAAAACTAGGTATTCTGAGAATATAAGAATGTTAAATTAATTTTTATCCTAAAATTGTTAGGAACTCTCATGTGATGATCTGGATTCATTCTTGTAAGATTAATTGGTTGTATTGGTAGCCAAGGATTCATAGGGACATTGCATCCTCAGTAGTAAATCTAATCAAAATGGATAGAAAGACTAACAACCCACGGATTGGGAATTTAGTGTGAATTCTCATATAGGTATATGTGGATTCTAACTTAGTTTAGTAGGGTGTTATAAATACAAATGATGATAGAAAAATCGTGAAATACTATATTAAAGGAATCCAACATTATCTCTGAATTTTTCTCTTTTTTACATATGACCAATGAATGTAACAGGGGTATGATCAGATCATTTTGTATGTTAATGGTTCATGAGGAGATCAACTGCTGAAATAAGTAAGGGAAGTTCAAAAAGCAGAAATATTATATAATTTTTAGGGAGATTTTTACCTCTCTGCATGGTGGTGGTGGTCCTCTCCCTACAGTTATTCATGATAGAATCATTTTTTTGAAACTTAACTAATTGTACTTGATTAGTTACAGGTTATTGAGTTAGTAGTTGAGAAGATGAATATTTGTTTCCCTATAGGTGATACTAGTGTTGAGAGTGTCTCCCAGAAGGAAATCATTCCTCCTGGTCTTGTTATTTTGGATATTTCTATGTTAGATAATGGACTGGTGATGCATATTTTCCCACCTCAATTCTTTGTTGTGGCCGATGAACCTATTATAATTGTGTCTACAAATATTAAATACTCCACGTAGTGTCTTACTAAAATTACTAAAATGAATGATCCTCATAATGATGTTTGTGTGTATCCAAATATGGAAAACTCCTTGGAGTGTCTTTCTGAATATGTTGAAATGAATGCTTCTGAGAATGGTGTTTCTTATTCTCCTATGAATCTGGATGAATGTTTTACTCATGTCTCACATCCAACCCTACAAGAATAAAAGAAAATGTGTGAAGTCCCCCTGAAAATTTTACATCTATCGATCCGTTCGTACCGATCAATAGGGATTCATGTGTTGATTCTTTTGAATATCATCAATCCAAAAAATGAGTCTCAAGACACTGAACCACCTTAATACATTGAAGTAACACAACATCTAGTTGAGATATCAAATGATTATAGGGGATAATAATTGGAATATGTATTGAACAAAGTGAAAATTACCAAAGTAAAATAGTATATATAGATGGATATATCATAGCTTAAAGGGATTAAAAAAGAGTTCTAGAAAAAGAAAATATTATATTGGAACATCCAAAGGCTAGATAATTCCCCCAACTGTAATTTCCCTTATGAATTTTTTAAGACCCATAATCCTCATTTAATTGGGATTTTTTATCCAGAAATGATGTTTGAGAGTTGGAAGTACTTCAGTTGGGAAAATCTTGGGTATAGTTTTCTCTATCAAAATTCACATATCATTGAATTCAATCATTAATTAATTTTTAAGCATGATAATGTTCATCTTCTCTCTTGTGATAGAGGTTCCTAATGCCTAGAAGTGTCCCTTCATTCATAGGGATCCAATATCAATGTTTCATTTTGATTCCTCTTTATGATATATTAGTAGAAGATAGTAATGGAGGAAAATTTGTATGATGTCTGAGAATATAAATCACTTGTGTATTTTGATGGGGGATTTAAATATTGTCTGACAACCTAAGAAGAAAACATGTTCCAGATATCACATATTAGCCTCTCATGAGTAATCTATGTTCATTGATCAATGAAATTTGGTTGAGGTTCTAAGTTCTAGGGGTTACATCACTTGTAAAAAGTGCACTCTTAATAGTAGGTGGTCCACTATGATTGAATATGTCTTGTGTAGGTTAATAATGGAGGTGGATCTACTGGGGTCTCTAGTTTCTCTCTTCCTAGGATTCACTTGGATCACAATTCATTGATTATTTTGGTCTATATACAAATTTCATGGGAATAATCCTCCCTTTATGATTTAATAATGGGTGTTTGGATATCCCTGGATGTAGGGAAATTGTTCAGGAGGAATGGGAAGTTATAAATCCTAGAAACTCTCCTCATTTATTATAATTAAGAATAAAATACATCAAGCTAATATTAAAATGTTCAAGAAAAAAAAATCATTTTCCAGACTTTATGATGATATCAAGGAAGCTAAGAATCTACTCACAAGATACCATATTGCTAATCAAACCTAAAATACTCCATTGAGGGTGGAATTGAATTCTATATCCATTTACAATGATCTTATGATTTTTAGAGAATGGTTGAGTATAAATCAATTAAATGTGAGATGGTTACAAATTGGTGATAGGAACACCAAGATTTTCCACAGAATGCATAAAGGGAAAAGAATAAGGGGGTCGATTACCCAAGCATCAATGAATATTTCTTTACTTATGAAAATGATATCTTTAATTCATTGATTGGTTATTTTCAATGTCTCTATTCTAATATGTATCAGATAAAACACCAAATATTATTGATAATATATTAGTTTCAATTGGAAATAAAGTGAATCGAGGCCTTATATCAATTTCATCCGAAGAGGAGGTTAGAACAACTATATATTATCTTGGAATTGATATTGTTTCATGAATATAACAGTTCACTAATAAGTTAATTATGTTCTATTGGGACATTATTCATAAGGATGTGGTGAATATGGTTAATGATTTTTTACTCATGCTCAAATTCTTCATGGGTTAAACTCTTACTTCATTTCTATTAATCCCTAAAAATATAATACTATTTATATCAAAGATTTTGGACTAGTTTCAATTGGAATCACCCTTACTAAAATTCATAGAAAAATTATTTCTATCATATTGGTGAAATTGGTCATGGATATCATCACCCCAAATTAGTTTGGATTTATCCCTATTAAGAATATTCAATGTTTTCTTTTTCACTACATCTAAGAATGTTAATCTCAAGAAGATGAGAACAAAGTATGAAAATTTTTCTCTGAAGATCGACATCTCCAAATCCTTTGATACCCTCAAATGGAGTTTCATTTTTCCTTTTATCATAATGTATGGTTTCTCTATGGATTTTTTTAATACGATCAATGATATTCTGATTTTGGTAAGGCTCTATATCCTAATCCATGGATCCCTATGTGGTCTCTTTCAATTATATAGGGGTATTAGGAATAGTGATCCCTTTTTAGGCCATCCTTTTTCCCAAGTTGAAGACTATTTGAACATATTTATGAATGAAATAGTCAATATTCAAGTTTTCAAATAGATAAAATCTACGAGAAGTATGTTCACACCCTCACATTTGTTTTATGCTAATGGTATTCTTATTTTTTGGTAGGAAACCTAGAAAACACTTTTTTCCATCAAAGGAATATTTTATCATTATGAAGATGTGGTTGGGTAAGTAATATGATTGAAAAAAATCCACCATTGTGTTTGGAAATAGAATATCCGTAACAATGTAGAATAATATTTCCAAAATTATCAGTGTCAAGAGGGGTGTTCTTCATTTTATCAATCTTGGTTTTACCCTCTCTTGGGTTAATATTAAAAATTATTTTATCAAAGACACTTTTTTATAGAATTCATTATCATTTAGAAAAATTTAAGGGTAAATTCATGTATAGAATGGGAAAGGTGCATTTGGTCAACTCGGTGATCACATCCATGTTTTTATACCCTTATTATCTTTATATATGGCCTCGTATCCCTATTACTAATATCCAAGTCAAGATCATGAACTTATTTTGAATGGGTCAGTTTATGAAAGGAAAATAATCATGGTTAAATTGAAAGTTTTTATCAAACAAATGGGTATGGGTCATCTTATTGTAAATGATCATATGATTTTTAATTATTCTGTTATATCCAAATTAATTTGGAACCTATTTACCTAAAATGATCCATCTATTTACATTCATTATAGTAGATTTAAAGTAAGGCTGATAAATGTTTACTCTTTTTTTATGATCCCTTATAAAAGGAATGAAATTAGTAAATAATTTAATGACCTCATGGGAAGCTCACAATGTATTTTCTATAAGAATTCCAAATTCAGTTGTTGGAAAACTCATTGGCTCAACAATCCTCTTGTGGAATGAATGATTTTTCAACCCAATGTGAAGTAGAATTTTACCACTGAATACTTTTCTAGTAGGAAAATACCTGATATGAATGTTCTAAATCATGTATCCTCTAAAATTAAATGGTATTCTATTGTGGACATGGACATTATTTTTAGGATTTAGAATCGAATTTGGAATTTTAAAAATAGGGATTTATATAAGATGATTTGTGTTGGATGTATTATTTACCAAGATTGGATCACTTATTTTATGTCCCCCTCCTTCCACCCTACTAGATCGACTCTCCTATAAAAAATATAGAAAATGAGACTACCAACACATGATCAACTTACAATTTTTGTAATTTTTATAGCCTCAACATCCCATCTTTGAGTGGGAGCTGTGGAAAATATACATCAGGTTTCTATTGAATATCCCATCATTTTCAAGTTGTGGGAGTATATTCAAGTCATGTTTTATGTTTCCATTGATAGAAGAATCCATTTATAGGAGATGATAAATACTTTTAATACTATTAGAAAAAATTTTAGCAAGAAGGTTCACCATCTTCTATGAGAAGTCATAGCTTCTGTGGTTTCCTAAACCTTGAAAATAAGGAATTCATCATTGTTTAAAAATTTCATACATTCTGTTCGTATAGGGATAATAGATATTTATAAGGATGTATTCACCACATCTCATATTCAAATAGGTTCGATGAATAATTGTTTCTAAAACCATAACATTCTCATAACTCTTCATTTACATGGCATGGATATAAGACTACTTTGTTTGAAATTAATTCATTGGATTCCTCCTATCAGTCTGTGGATTAGAGTTAATGTCGATGGAATTGAATTTGGTGTACTGGGCCCATCAATATATGGTGGTCTCTTCAACACTCATTGTGGTTTTGTGAAAGGATTTTTCTCACATTATATTGGAAATGAAACCACATATAAGGATGGGTTGTGGGCTTTGATATATGTTACAAAATATTTCATTCAGCATAATTGAAATCATTTATGGATTGAATATAATTCTCATTTGTCTTTTAATGATCTCAGAGAATGTACCAAGAATGTTCCATAGAGTGTTTGGTCTCATTGAATGGAGTGTATTCATGTCATTAGCCAACTAAGTTAGAGGATTTTACATTCATATAAGGAATCCAACAACTTTGTGGATTCTATATCAAAGTGGATGATTATTAAGACATTCTAGATGTGGTAATTTTTTTTTGGATATTTATCATCACTAATTGATGCAAACATGTGGGGTTTTACCCACTACCAACTCTACAATACTTTCTTGTAATTTCAGACTCTTTTATTTTATTTATCAATAAATTTTTAGAAATTTATTCATTTAGTTCCTATGATTTTTTTTAGGGGGAGTAGATTCATTAAAATTATATATTGAATACATAAAAATAGTAACACTCTTACAAAAATCAATTCTATTATATATTATTAAACCAAAAAATTCAATATATCACTAAGATATATCCTTGATAAATATGGGTTTAATGGAAATTTTTCTCTATATTATTAAATTAGATTTATTAAGTGTTATCAATTAAATAAATAGGTGTATAAAAGAAAAATATGTGATAGAAAATAATCTTTAATGTTTAAAATGAAGGATTGAGATGTTGGTTTTACCCCACACCAACGGTTTTTCTAAATATTATTTCATATATAATATAATTATGTTATGGAAATTTTTATCTACCACTTTACAATATTTCTAATTTGTGTTAAAATGAGTTTTGAATAATTATACATTTAACCAGTTTATTGGTTCTAATTTTTTCAATAAAATATTATTCAACCAGTAAAAATTTTAATGTATTTTCCTTATATGAAAACAAGTTCCTTTGTTCACATTTATAAAAAAATTGGTTATATATAAATGAATAAATTATAGGGAATATGGTAAAAAAAATTTATTCTAAACCTTGACAGTCTATTCAAAAACATTAATGAGAATATATTGATTTTTGTTATAAAATCACTTACATATGTAATTAGACATATAAACATTAAATTCATCCAATGATCCCATAATATTGATTTATTGGGTCATTTTATTTTGAATCATTCAATATTATAAATAATTTCATATTACATAAATTTGAGGAAATTTTATGTTCTCAAAAATTGGAATAGATTTTAACTTATCATACATTTTACTTTTTCACGTATACATTAAAATGAGATCACATGAATATATTTTTTACATGTTCTTAAAAAATTTAAATTATTAAAGTGTTATAATTAAATTATAGAATAAAATTTGGAAAGGTAATTGGCATACATTTATAAGAATAATGTGGGAAATACTTATACTAATAAGTAAAATTATTTATCTAAGAGCATGAAATAGTTTTATACTCAAATTAGAGAAGATTATTTTATGTGTTCTCAAGTAGATTTGTTAAATTATATAAAATAAATCATAAACCATATCATATATGGATTGAGAATATCCTAATTTTTCATTATTTTTGTTTTATAAATTAGACCATATGATGTTTAATTTATTTATTAAAAAATAAAAATTCAATATTAAATTTAGAAACATTGTATATTAGAATGTTATCTAAAGGATATGATGGGTTATTATTTGATTGAAATTATAGAAACTAAATTTATTTGTGAATTGAATTAATACATTATTTAATAAATAATTTATTTTTTATGAATCTAGCGAGAGTAAAGTATAAGGTTGGTGAATTTTATAATGAAAAAATAGGTAGTTTTTTTCAAGTTAGAGGATGGGTCAGTTTCACATTATTTTATATAAACTATGTTTACTCATAATACAAAAAAAGTGTTTATATATATATATAAGTTTGATTGTGGTATTGAAATTTCATTATGGTAATCTATGTGGTATTATATAAAAAATAATTTGAGTTAAAACCTTCTCAATGATGAAAATACTATTTAAATTTTTTTCTTGATACACATATTTCAAAGAGAATAATACGAATAACATATTATGGAAAGATAATATATTTTTATGTATACTGTTTTTATTTTCATTATAATATATTCAGATGTATTATCTATTTTTTGTATGGAAAATGTCATTATAAAATTTATATCAATGAAATTTACTGAAATGAAAGATCTCATATGAAGTTTGTGTTTTGGTAAATAATATTGAGTTATAAAATATTTTGGTTCTAGTTGATGAAATTAAAATAAAAAATTACTAAATATTTTTTATCTATGAAAAAAATAAAATTACATTGGATGTCCAGAATAATTTTTTGGGATGGTTAGTTCAAATGATTAACATAGCCTTTAAAAATTATAACCGTTCCATTATATATAAAAACTCCTCAAAACATATAACCTAATTTAATTTTCCAATGTAATGGTTGATGTATCTATTTTCATAAGGTTGAATAATGAGTTAGTATGAGTTGCATATTGATGTATCATTGTTTTAAAATACCATTAAATGAAACCAAACATATGTGTATTTATGGCCCTTATATATTATGATGATATAGGAATGTGTCAAATGTATATAATTCGTCTATTTATATTAAATATACTCATATGATGAAATAATTCGAATGTAAAACTGTATCAAACTATTACATTTAAATAAATTTATATGTTTTTATTCATTAGTTTATATTATATTTTAATCCTTGGAGTTGAATGTTAATTAAATCCATATAGGTAAACATTTATGCTACCCCCAATCATTTAATTTGATGTGGAGGCATGATTCGATAGTTTTATATGTATTGAATAATACTTAGTCAATGTATTAGAGGACATCAAAAAAAAACATACCCAAGATAACCGTGCTACAAAAAACCAAAACCATGCATAATGTAAATTAATAACATATACCATTAACCAATGTTGAATGATACTCCTATCACTAATTATGTTCTTGATGAATATCACTAAGGAAACTTGGAAGGAATTTTCACTCTATTGTGTATCCACAACATTATCTATATCACATTAAATTTATGAACATTCATCCCCACAACTATGATATGATAGTATATCTCAAATGAATGAGAAGGACAAGGGAGATGGTTGTCAGAGATTTGATGTAGCTCATGATAAGATTAGAAACATAAATTTCACCCATAATAATTGTTATTCATATATATATATATATATACCCTTAGGATACTCCCTAATCCCCTCATAAATTTACTCATGTGATATAAAATATATAATAAAATGGAAATGGTTACAATACTTAAAACCCCTTAACGAAATGCATTATCCTAAATGTTTCACAATATGAAATGTTATAATTCATGATACCCATTGGTGTAATATTAGAAACTACTAACAATTAATGTATGATTGTAATTCCTTAATCATAATGTGTCTTTATAAATCATATACTATCATTCCACATATTATAATATTTATAATATGAGTTTATGATATAGCCTAGCCAGTGGATATGATATGACAATTTCGTAGCCAATGATATGGTTATCTAAGAAAATAACTTACTTTTATATTCTTAAAATCATTAAATATGATATCCTTAAATATTATGCTATTATATATGCTAACATGAATCATATACATGTTAGAATTTAAGTAATATCTCCATAAATATCCCTCTTATTCTAATAATTAATTGACTTTGAGTGATTTCACCTTATATTGTATCATATATAATAATTTTTAAAAGCATATCAAAAAAATCTTTTGGATTTATTTTATAACACATTTTTATGTCTATCAGTATTTTTTATATGTGTCAAATCCTATGAAACACCTTGGGAATATCCATCAAAACCCTATTTGGATCAACTCTAAGCCACAGTCAGAGCTGATCATCATGTTTTATAAAACTCAATCTCTATTCAGTAAACTACAAAGTGTAACCCCATGGGATAATGTATCATTGTAAACAAATAGGAATTCTAAAAAAATTAATGCAAGATAACAATGACATCCAATAGATCATAATTCCCACTTACGAAATAAGGGGTTCTAGTGTGAACTCTATAAATCTCAAGTATCTAAATACTTGTTTCCATTGGTTGTATCATATACAAGTATTTATAATCATGTAACCACATTGTCTAAGACATTGAGTTACCATGGGATAAGAAGTATTCCATTACCATATGTATTGTTTTGTAAATACATCACATGTCAATCATCTAAGTGGACGAGCACACTGCATGATCTTAATAAAAATAGGTAATAAAATCCCATTAACTTCATCTAGGAATGGATATACACATCCTTAATATATGTCAATCGATGGACCAAATTTCATAAATTTCATATGATTGGAAAATCATATCATGTTTATGCCTCAATAATTAACCAAAAAGTGATACACCCAACCACTCTCAGATTAGTTATTTCTCATGTCTTGCACAATATAAGAACTAAAATATAAAGGATTACATTCTTTAAATCTTTTAAATATTAGGAACATTGATTCAATTTGAAACATGAACTCCAATCACACTAAATATATTCTATATCACACTTCAAGTGGTATACCTGGTGGGTCATCCACTGCAAAAAAACTTTTTGTGCCATTTGAACATATTTTTTTTTCTTTTTACAAAATATTACTCACTATTACCTTAAAATTTTATCACATCATATAACAGTCCATGGGGAAATTTGGTTAGTGATTACTTAAATTCATACATTTAGAGTCAAATTATTATTTTACTTTATATAATATATATTACCAATATGCAGGAATGATAAAATTTAAACTACCTTTTGTATAATAAGATATGTTTTATATCTATAATATCATTTATAAATATTAAAAATCCATGAATTAGATTGTATCAATAATATTTCATATGATATACAACCAGAGAGGTATTATATTCACCACAAATTATATGTTTTTTTAAACTCATTATACCTCTATGTAATTATTTCCACATATCCAGTGAGAATATGATAACCCCCTCCCCCACTAAAATATCTAGTGAGTAACCTCATTGAAGAAAAAAATTAAATATTAGTGAGAGTTATTTATTATATTCCTAATGTTAAAATCATTAAACATAGTATTCAATAACATTTAACTCTCAACATCACATATAATGATGTTAATAACTTCAGTTGTATCATTATAACTATTTCTATGTTATGCACCATCATTATTAGAAATATTCCATTTATTTTTTAACTTAAGATCATTTTGATAACAAATTTAAATATTTACCTTATTCCTAAACATCTTTTAAATATAAAATAGCTTTAACTGTTTACTTTTTATAGAATAATCTATTATTTAATTAAATTTTAGCCTCCCTAAGTCTTGAAATCCTCCCACTAGACTCATAAATATTATATTCACTTAATAATATCAAGATAAGATAAAAACTAAATACTTTTTTAGGAAAGAACAATTATTTTTTTTAGAGAGAATATTTATCAAATAAACTATAATATACATATCATATATGGTATTATATGTATTTATTGTGGTATTCTGAAAGAATGATTTTATTCTTTAAAATATCCCACTACTGTGTGGTGGCATCATATGCCTCATATTTTAATAAATATCTATGATAAAATCTTTATCGTACATAAAACCCCATTATCATTATCTTTTCTATGTATGTTATAAATTTTGATTAATCATAAACCCTTTGTTTCAAAATATCTATTTATATCATTTAAAAGACTTCCTTCTGAAAAATATCATCTTTTATCGTATAATAAAAATAAGATGAAAATATGAATTCTTTATTTAGATCCAATTGATCCTGATATATTCATATGCACCTAAAATCATGATTCAGCCATCCATTATTTCATTATTTATATGAAAACTAGAAGATCCTTAAATTTGTTTCTTGGTTTTGAATACTTATATTCTTATAACAGTTGTAATACATATGTTTTGTATCATATACCCTTCAAAATTGAATAATTTATTTCTATAACATTGGTACATATAATAGAATATCCATATATTTTCTAAAACCCCATTAGTTATCTTAAAAATTTCTATCATATAGAAACATTTTTTATTCGTCGCTTTTCCATTAAGTTTAAAAGAATAATTTTATATTGGATATATCTAATGTTATTTTCATTACTAAACATTAACCCACTTGTATTGTCAATAAAATAAAAAAACCAAAATATCTCACGCACATTCATCTATAATCAACACTTTGATAAAATAAATTAATACTTTTGTTAAATTCATTCACATTTTTTTTGCATTTCAAATAATTATTCAAAACTAAATTCAATAACCATGTCAAGCCTTTGTATAAACCTGGGTAATCTTTGAGTCATTAACATACATTTTTGTATTGAATATATTGATGTAGAATAACTATTATTTGGTTATTTCAAAACTAATTCCTTTGAAACATCAAGTAAATACATTTATGCTTCTATTAAGTGTATAATTGAACTAATTTTTTTACTACTTAAATATTGGGTTACACTTAAGGGTATTTCTATAACCCAAATAATTTACCATATCACTTAAAACCCATTATTTAGATTCAGTATAATTTTAAGAATTTTATTAAATTAACAATATTATTTCTCTAGGGTTTATCACAAAATAATGATGGTGATTATGCTATTTATCTATATCAGAACCCTATATCATATGAGTATCATGTTTTTCAATCATTTAATAAGTAATATTAATATATTTGGTCCTACTAACATTATAACACCATAACAATCGTTCTTATTAATTAGTGGGAAAACATTCATATTTCATCATGAATTACACCAATTAAGAATACAAGTATGTAACAGTATTATCTAGAGGATAACTAGTTTAACAATATCACATATGAATATTTGATAGTTGAGATGATAACTTTTTAAAATAACTATTATATTATATATCTTAACTCTCTTCATCTATTATTCTATTAGTTAGGGTTTCTTATCTAATTGTAACCCAAATAATTTTCTAAAAATAAAGAATCTAATTATTATTGTAATATAATTAATTTTATTCCTAAAATGAGATAATCTAGTGGAAAAATATTTAACGTGACCTACCTGGTTGTATGATCGGGGTCCTGAAAATATTATTATATGGAGTTAATTTAACCCATATTATTTTAGAGGCCATCTAAATCTCACCATATTAGCTCACAAAAATCCATATACATCTATGCATGATTTAAATGATTTATATTGAAAAATATATTCCATCCAGCAAATAAATATGATAAAATCACATTGATGTGTAACCCTCTACACAACTAGTGAACAAGACTTATTTGGGATTGAATAAAACAAAATATATAATCATACCTAACATGTGTATCCTTATGTAATGCCCTGACCCAAGTTACCCAAAGTCGATGCATTATTATATAACATCGGCATGATCACAAAATATCAAGTATCAAAAGACCAATTAGTTTAGTAGCCTTAGAAGGACTAGATACATTCATAAGGTTTACATTACATCATAAAATGAAAAAAATACAACAACATTGTTTCCATAGACCACACTCAGATCCCCTCAGACTATCCCTGTAGGTCAGTCATAAAATACTTCTTCGCATCCCGGGAAAAATGAAATATAGAAAAGGGTGAGCTCAGATTCTCAGTAAGGATAACAATATAGAATAAACTTTCATAAATAAGCCTAAATGTTTAAGGTAATGTATAAGACTGAAACAAAAGCCTTTTAAACTTGAAATTCAGCATAATATGGCCAAGGGAAAATCAAATAATTCCATTTACATACTCTAATGGATATTCTACTAGTTGAATAATCACATGAAATATCAATAGACACTTTAATAATGATGGAATGCATAATGCCAGACTTTCATAACCATATTGTCAAGGCCTTGGGCCAAGACTAAAAATAAGATTTTTTCAAGGCCTTGTGCCAAGACACTAGTTTGTCTCATGAGACCTACTGATTCATCGAGGAGCTATAGAAGGCTCCACCCATCACACAGTAGGTCCAATTCATTCCTCATATAAAAATGTTTAAAAATAACATAAACATTCGTATTAAAACTATCATTCAAATGTCAATACATTATCCATAAACCATGAATGGTGTAAAAATAACACATCTATAGTAAAAAATATCACAAAACCTTCAATATAATATGGAAGGTTTTTATCATAATAAATCAACTTGAAATATGCTTAAAATCCATCAATGGATGAGGACATAGATGAAATCAAAAACTTTTTTTTAGAAAAATATATCTTTATATTTTGAAATCATTTAAAAGTAACATAATTATAAATAAAACATTTATTTTTAAAATATTCTTATAAGCTTGTAAGGGAAGATTCAATGATGTTATAATGGAGAAAAATAGCCACACCCGCCGTATAAGTTAAAAAAAGTCATTCTTACCATAATTTTTTCAAAAAGGTTATAAAGGACCTTCTTTGGAAAATGACAGAAAGATTCATTTATAATCATCTTATAAAAAGTCAAACATGGGTATAAATTACTTTAACCCATACTCTATTAAATAGTAATAATGTTTCGAAATAAAATTTTAAGAAACATGGATGTGGATGATAAATATGTCCTAGAAGATACTTACAAAAAAACATACTCGGATAATAAAGAGATTGTGAAATTAAGCCTTAGCTTGTACTTTTCCATGGTAAAGGGTAGGTTAACCACCTATATAATGGTGAAATAATTCCTTTTAAATTATACATGAATCATATACATTAATATGATATCATATATGATCTTTTAGCATTGCTTTGTTAATAATATCTTAGTATTAACATCGTTTCGGGTGTTAACATATTCGTTTTCCTTAATATTTTTTATTATATGAGTCATATTTGTATTTTATGTGATGTATATTATTCATATAAAGAATTATATCATGTCTTTAATCATTATTTTTAATCATCTAATCAAAATTAGTCTTGAATGGATATGATGGGGAACGAATCTCATTGCGTTCGTGGAGACGGTAATCCGTACATACACAAGAGTGACAATATAATTCTTTTGATATTAAAATAATATATAATTGGATGTTATATCATATATACAGAATCATTACCATTTTATATTTATTATTTACATTAATTATACATCATTATTGTACCCATCCAAATAATAATTTATTAAATAACAATTACACCACGACGTGGAGACGGTAAACCGTACGTACACACATATGGTGACATGTCATTCAAAGGATTGATATAATAATGAATTTTTTTGTACCATATTTGTAATAACGTCAAAATATATAAGAATTTAATGGATTAATTATTTTATAATGGAAACAACATTGAAAGAGGAAGTGGAAGAAGAAACAATCTTCAAAAAGGTGATTAAATATTTTCCTCTTCTTCGGGTTTTTCCTTTGCATTTGATCAAAAGGGATCCATACGACGGATTTATAACTAAAGGAATGCCTCTAGGATGAAGGGAGGACAGTCTAGAGGGTATTTGGGCAGGTTTTGTCTGGAAAAAATGGCTTCGATGGTGTGAATTATAGAGAAGGGGGAGTGCCCTTTTATAAGAGGGGTGAAAGGAACCTTAGGAAAAGATAGAAATATTATTTTATAATAAAATCATATTCAGTTTATAGTGTCTAAAAAATGGATTATTTAATGTATAAGGTGGGTATTTGTCTAAAACCACTCAACTAATAGGTTTTAGTCAAGTTTGGGTCACTATATTAACTTTATCTTTAAGATTTAACTCTTAGTTAAATAGTTTGACATTTACCATGTATCTTTGTATTTTTATATTGTATGGTTAATAAACATACAATATACTTCCAAGAGAACCCCAAGTGGTCAATTAATGATACAACTTTCATTATATAAGTCCTTTGGCCAAACCTTAGATTTTTAGTAATATAATATCAATTAATAATATAATATTTGTTTTAAAAATTCTTTTAGGGCAATTTTGATACTATTTGCTATTTTGTTTTTTTCTAAATTTATAACAGCATTATTACTTAAAAAAAATTCATATAGCCAACCCGAATATGTCATATTAACGTAGAAAATTAGTTTAATTCTTAAAAAGTCTCAAATAACATTTATTTGGATATTTATAATATCAATTATTTTAATCCTTCATTAATTAGGTAATTACTACATCATCATTATGTCATAAATAAATTAAATTATTTAATGTCTAAAAAATATAAATAAAATACCATTATGTAGTAAATATTTTTATATTTATAATGAATAATTATAGTCGAATTTATCTTATGTATAACCCTATATTAAAAATGTTTTAGTTATTAAACTTTTATTTTAACTCTTTTAACTATTCTTTAAATAAAATAATAATAAGTGTCCTAATCTAATAAAAGGGTACCAAAGAGGTTTATATTTTATTCCAAATGTTGTTTTGGGTCGAATTATACTTATCCAATTGAATTATGAAATGTTTTAGGGTAATAGTAATATCTTTTTTACCCTTAAATACCCTATTTACTTTTAATCGTGGTAAATAAAAGTAAAAAGTTACTATTCACCAAATATTATTTTCAACTTATTGAACCAAATTCTTATTACTGATATCAATCATGTCTCTCAAATTTTTGAAATTTTACTCACAGAAGAGGTAAAATTATGTTTTATGTGAATTTCCAAATTCACCTAGGAGGTGGATAAAAGACGGTGAAAAGTTCAAAAAAAAAATTTATATATCTAAAATTATTATAAACTAACTCCAATAAATTACATTGAAATTATATAGGTATTATGTATATATTTTGACCTAAAATAAATTTAAATAAAATAAATAGTTTAAAAAAATTCGATTTTAAACTATAACTCAGTGTTTTTCACTATTCATCAAAAATTGAATGTTTTCAGAAAAATACAAAAAATTCACCCTAAGCTAATTTCGATATTCCAAATCCGAAAATGAATTCCATTTTGAATGATAAAATTTATAAAATTTCAAGAAGTCAGTATTACTATTCATAACGACTAGTTTGATAGGTTGTGGTGTGTTTGAACTCGATGTTGTGTACCACACATGCTACTGTATTATTCAAAGAGAAGCATACCATGGAAGCTTGGGGCCTTACATTCTCCCCTCCTTCAAATAATTTCATCCTTGAAATTTCAAGAATATTACTGCCTTAAAAGACTCTGGGGGTTCTTCATCATAAGTTCCTTGGGTTCCCACATTGCCTCTTCCATCTTATGGTTTCTCCATAGAACTTTTACCAAATGAGTCATATGGTTTCTCAGCACTTGTTCTCTTATATCAAGAACCTTGACAGGCTCTTCGCAATAAGATAGATTGGGCTCCAGTTCTAATTCGTCATACGTGAGTACATGCATTGGGCCAGGCATGTATTTTCTTAACAGTGATATGTGGAACACATCGTGGACTTTGGAGAGACTTGGAGGAATTTCCAAATTGTAATCTACAACCCCAATTTTTTCTAAAATTTCAAAAGTCCTGATGTATCCAAGACTCAATTTACCCTTCTTACTGAAACGTATAACACCCTTCCTTGGAGATACCTTCAAGAAAACATGATCACCTACCTGAAATTCCAAATCCTTCCTTCAGTTGTCAGCATAGTCTTCTGCCTACTTTGAGATGAATTGATATGGTTTTGTATTACCTTTACCTTTTCCATTGTTTCCTCCACAAGTTCTAGGCCTACAAATTTCCTTTCACCAACATCATCCCAATAGGTTGGTGTGTGACATATCTTTTTGTATAATGCTTCATATAGCACCATATGAATACTTGAATGGAAGCTATTGTTATAAGAAAATTATACCAAAGGTAAGTATTGATCACACACACCTTGAATGTCAAGTGAGCATGATCTCAACTTGCCTTCTAAGGTTTGAATAGTCCATTCTGATTGTCTATCAGTTTGGGGGTGGTAGGCAGTGCTCAAACAAAGTTCAGTATACAGGGATTTCTGAATACTTTTCCATAATATTGATGTAAAATGTGGATCATGATCAGAAAAAATCGATAGTTGTACTCCAAGAAGTCTTTCCAATCGTTCAAGTGGTAAATCTTCTCTTATAGAAAGAAAATGTGCTAACTTGGTAATACTATCAACAATGACCCATATTGCATCATTCCTTCTATGAGTATTTGGTAGTCTCTTGAGAAAGTCCATCGTAATAGTATCTCATTTCCACTCAGGTATGGGAAGAGTTTTTATGACTCCTCTAGGCTGTTTCCTTCCAGCTTTCACTTTTTGAAAAACCATACATCTTGACAAAAAATCAGGAATATCCCTCTTCATGTTGTCCCACCAAAAATGTTCCTTCATATATCTATACATTTTTCTCCCAGGGTGTATAGAGAAACTGGAGCTATGATCATCATCCAAAAATTCTTTTCTTATATCAGGTATATCGAGAAGAAAAAGTCTCTTCCCAAATTTCAAAATTCCATCTTCATACACAAATTCACTCAATCTACCTGTAGGATCGAAATAATGATGTAGATGCTCAATATACAAGAGGGGGGGGGGGGGGTGAATTGTAAACTTTAAAAATTTCCTTAAGCAAGTAAATATCTATGTTTAACAAAGTTAAACTAAGCAGATTCACAACACCTCTAACTCCAATTGAAAATTAGAACAAGGAATGAAGTTACAAACATCTAATTCTACACACTTGATTGAATCAGAAAAGTGATTCTGAAAAATTGGTTCTGGATATGTGGATCCAAAAATTTAAACTAAACTAATTTTTACAATATGAGATTCTACCCTAAAGCGTATAGAATCTAAATGAATCAGAGTACAAGTGTAAGGAAATACAAGAATGTTTTACTTTCCATACAATACAATATGCAGCGGAAAAAACAAGTAGTACAACTACAAGTAACAAACAATATCTTTTTTGGCCCAAAGGGATGGGTATCCAACAACCTTGGATACAGGTCCCTTGATTTATACTTTCAAGCAGGTCTGTCTTAACCACACCAGGGTAAGCCCTCGATATGAAGATTAGAGTCTCTGTCTTGCTATCCCCGCAAGACCTCAACTTCAAGGTAGTTTGAACCTCTATCTTCCTTAGCAAGGAATCCCTAGAACTTCATGGAAGTCGGCACCTCTGTCTTCCTATCCCCGGAAGCCCTAGAATGTAATCACCAACATTCGGAGTCGCACGAAGCAATTTGAACGAGCTTTTCAGTACGCACAAAGCATGAAAATCTTCTCTCTCCAGAAATCACCTTAACAACATATGGTCTCTATATTGATCAACTCGTTATTGAGATCTTTCGAATGAGCTCTTATTTATAGGCTCGATCATACCCCTCTCCAACGGTCATATTTTTCTTAAACTTCGGAGGGACCTGTACACATGTAACTCAACTAATGGTTAGTTTGAAACAAAATAAATGACATCGTTTAATAACAAACTATGTATAACTGAATGCACGACATTGTTTTGTAATGGATCATATGTAAGAAAAAGCCATACTAAAGTTCGGAGTGTAAGAAAATTAAAATTTTGGTGTCTAACAAAAATGAAATTAGGGGTCTATAAAAAGAAATGTTCGGATTCTGTTTTATTGGAATTCTAAACCTAAAATCTGTAGGAGTCTGGAGCTGAATTTCTAAGGAAATTCGGAGTTTTGTTTCACCAGATTTCGGAATCTGAACTTGCAGAGTTCGAAGTCGAACTAGTAAAGTTTCGGAGTCGAACTTCATAAGAGTTCGGAGTCTAACTACTTAAGAGTTCAGAGTCGAACTCATGAATGTTCGGAGTCGAACTACTTAAGAGTTCAGAGTCAAACTTTATAAGAGTTTGGAGTCAAACTACTTAAGAGTTTGGAGTCGGACTTCATAAGAGTTCGGAGTCGAACTACTTAAGAGTTCGGAGTCGAACTCATGAAAGTTTGTATCCATAATTCATAGTGGAACTTCATTATAGTTCACATCCAGAATTCAGATCCTAAAAATAGAATACTCCAATACTTGACATTATATGATTCCGGGATTTTGAGTACGAATCCGGTTTTTGAACTTAAGAGAAAAAAATTGCTATGTATAAGAAAATCTAGGTTAAGATAGATTTTTTAAGGAAGAAAATTTTCCTTATGGAGGTAAAATATATATTTTCTTAAGTATAAGGTGTTTGAGATTTTCAGAACAAGAAGGAATGGAAAAGCCATTAGAAAAACCTTACTGACTCAACAATCTCCCCCTTTTTGGAAAGCACAAACATCCTTAAGAAAAATAATATAAGGACTTTGAAAATTTTCATTAGACTTTGAAATTAAAACTTATCTCCCTTTGTTCGCAGATGAATGTGAATAAAACTAACTCCCCCTTAGGCATTGAAAATATAAGGATTGTATTCTGAATTTCCAGAGTGGAGTTTTCATTATCATGGGAATGAAAAGCTTCGAAGTGAGAAACTCCCCCTTACTTTAAGAATATTTTAAATTTTTCTTTTTCCTCTTTTTAGTGGTTCTTTTTCCTTCTCCCCCTTAGGAGTAGTTCTTTTTCCTTCTCCCCCTTTGTGATTCTCAAAAAGAATTGAATTGAATGGAAAAGAAAATATGGTACCTGAAACATTTGTATATAACAAAATGCAAGCACCAAAATTTTCATTAGAGTTGGAAAACAAATTTACAGGAAAAGAAAAATACATCAAAAGATATGAGTGGGTTTATTTATCTTCCTTTTCCTTCAGGATCAGCTTCTTTAACAAGGTTTTGAGCTTCTTCAGGTCTCTTTGTTCTTCCTCTTCTTGTCTCTCCAAATCTAAGATCCTTTCCTTTTGAACTTTTAAAGCTTCTGCATGAGCCTTCAAGGCATCTTGTTGCATCTTCACCAACTCATCTTGGTTTACCAGTCTTTTCTCAAGCTTGATCCGAAGATTTTTATCACTTATAAAATTTTGAGCCAGAGAATTTTTCTTCTCATTTAGTTCCTTCACTTGTTGACTCCGAGAACTTCTCTCAATAATCACCTCATCTTGAAGATCCTCAATTTTTTTATCCTCTGTGTCAAAAGCATCATTCACATCATTTTGAAAATTATCAAAGACGGCCAAGTCTTCTTCAACTCTCTTAGACCACAGTGTTATTTCGATTCAAGACTTTCTATGAACACCATAATTGATAAGAAAAAATTTATGGTCAGCCTCAATCTTTATACACTTATCCATGACCATGGATAAGGAATCCGATTTCTGATTCATTCTTTGTTGCAGCATCTGACATCTAGAATCTATAGTTGGAAAAAACGGAATGGTGTCCACCAACTTCTTCAAATATTCTACCAAAAAATCATGACCATGAGCTGATGACTCTAAATCAGATAATTTTCTTGGATATGGATCTTCCTCAACTTGCACTAGCTTTCTTCTAGACATACCACCAACCTCTTTCTTCCGGATGACATCTTTTATGGGTGTCTCCATGAGAACTTGCTTCCCCTTATTAGATTTCAGAATTGGTTCCTCATCAGGAGATACTTCCTCAGATTCAGAAACTTGAATAATCTGGTCTTCATCTGTTTTCTCATTTTCTTGTCCTTCCTCAAGAAAATTCCTCTCATAGGATTCTTCCTCACCATAAAAGACATTTTCTTCTTCTTCCTCTTGTTGTTTATTATCATCATTCTTACTACCTTCCACATTTCCCTTTCATGGAGTTACTAACATTGCGGATTATTCCTTATCTTTATAATCCTATAATTGTTTGATCAGGGTATCTAAATCTTTACTTCCCTCTTCTTCTTCTTCTTCTTCTTCTTCAACCTCTTACTCTACTTCTTCAGCAGATTATTTTTCAGCTTCTTCAACTACTTCACAACCCTTGGATTTTTCCGTAGTGGAATAGTTCTTAGCTGGATTTTATGGTAAAGAAGGTTGAGGAACGAAAGTTTCCGGAACGGAAAGCATTCCAGAAACTAACTCTGTAGCTTTCAGCAAAGATTGCACCACTTCAGCTTCTAACAACTTCTTTTTTATCTTCTTTTCTTTTGCCTGCATCTCTAACTCTTCCGTAACTCTTTATTTTAAGGCCTTAGCCTCTGTAGGGTCCAATCCAAACTGAGGATCCCCTTCTTTCCTCTTCTCTTTATCTTCCCTCCAATTGGCTTCCACTTCATCTGTATATGTTTTCTGCTTCTTCGGTTTGGTGGGAGAAGACTGAGTTTCCTTAACCTTGGGGTTTTCTTTATCAGAAATTACATCCTTAACCTTTCTCTTCTTCCTTGCCTTTTTGGATGGTTCTGGAGTCTTCTTATCTTTCTGAGCTGCCTCAACCTCTTCCACAGAAAGAGGGTAGAATTCTCCGGATTCACTAGAATAACCCATCTTCATCCTCTTCAACGTATCATCACTTACCGGCATAAGATTACAATTCCGGACTTTTTATTTGCATGCAACCTTAAAGGATTATAAGCACCGAACTATCAACTTAGATAGTAAGGCAGAGTACATAATTATTTGAGCTCTCAAATTGCCTTCTTTGATGTTCTTGATCGTAATCAAGACATGCCTCATAAAATTTATCTTTCTTAGATTTACCAATAAATCTAAGACACATATATCACTTTTATTCAAATTATCTTTGTCACCTCTTCTTGGTACGAGAAAACCTTGTATGCAGAGCTGTAGAATCTTATTGTTCGGAGTGAGATGAGCAATTTTAGCAGTCGTAGCATCCTTAAGTCCAAGAAATTTTAAAGCCTTCACCTTGTTGAAACTTGCTTGATCATCTGGAAGCATATGTGAGAAAAACTCATCTTCCCCATCATAGGAAAAACCATCCAAGCTCGCGGCCTTGGTGTAGGATAGCTTGTAAGTCTTCCCATAAGACTTAAATGAAAACCACTCTCTGCCATCTTCCATCTGGAAGGAAACTGACTCATAAAACTCGCTCAGCAAATCAGTATAAACCGGATCCTGTTTCTCTGACTTAAACAAGAATATAACTTCCCAGCCATTCAATCTGATATTCTTGGTTATAATATAATCAAGATTGTAGAAATCTGGATGCACGAACGTTTCCTTGAAGACTAACCACTTTGATATTGGCTTTGAAGTTGACATTTCTTGATATGTTGCTTCCACAGACATTCAGAGTGAAGAGTTCTGAACGATTCGGAACAGATTTGCAAAGATCGGAACCGGTCTTAAGAAGATCAGCAGGGCTTCGAGACGCAAAATCTTTGAAAAACTGATGTGGGAAGAGTCTTGGGGTCCCCTTTATATAGGCTATGGAGGTGACCTTTGGTCTTCCAAAAGCCATAAAATGGTTGAAAAACTTTTCGATCTGATCTGACGGTTGAGAAAACTCCCGCAAGGAAAACGTGACTCCGATATTTTGAGGTTTTAGAGAAAACATTCAGATTTAAGGAAAACTAGAAAATGAAAAAAACCGGCAAATACTGGCAAGCAAAATATGATTACGATAACTTAAATAAGGAAATCATACCTTTCAGATTGGCTAGAAAGATTGTTCATAATTGGTAATATTCTTCAAGAAAAAAACTTATTACGAAAGTTCCAGTATGAAAATATCATTACGAAAGTTCCAGTACGAAAATCTCATTATGAAAGTTCTAGTATGAAAATATCATTACGAAAGTTCCAGTATGAAAATATCATTACGAAAGTTCTAGCTTCCGGAAATTTCCATTTCGAGAATTTTCATTCCAGAAATTTTCATTCCGGAAATTTCCATTCCAGAAATTATCATTACGGAAATTCCCACTCTGGAAAGTTTGAAAAACTTACTACGAAAAATTTAGTTAAAATAAGTTCGAAAAACAGATTACAAAAATTTTAGTTACACAAAGTTTGAAAAATAGATTACGAAAATTTTAGTTACACTTACAATCAAATGTACTCCCCCTATGAAAAAGAGTTTATTACTATTAGGAGAATTGTTCAACAAGAAGTTAGTGAAAAATGATTACCTTACAGTTATCATTCCTATCTTTTGTTTAATGTATTCAAATCTATCGGAGGTTAAATATTTTGTGAAAATAACATCAAGTTGATCTTGTGTTCCGATAAACTGAAGAATGATATCTCTTTAAGTGCGTGATCCCTAAGAAAGTTATGCCTAATATCTATGTGTTTTGCATGAGAGTGATGTGCATGGTTCTTACTGAGGGAAATAGAACTTGTGTTATCAAACAAAATTTGAGTCTTATTAAAACTCAAGCCATAATCTGTGAGTGTTTGTTGCATCCACAACACTTGAGCACAACGGCTTCCGGCTGCTACATAATCAGTTTCAGTAGTGGAAAGTGCTACAGAATGTTTCTTATTGCATGACCAAGAAACTAATGAATCTCTTAAGAAATGAAAAGTTCTGAATTTACTATTTCTATCCATTCTACAACTTCCAAAGTCAGCATCTAAAAAAATCATTAAAACAAAATCATTTCCAGAAGTATAAAGTAATCCTAGATCCATGGTTCCCTTTAGGTAGCGAAAAATCCTTTTTACCACCTTTAAGTGAGATTCCATAGGATTGGATTGATATCTTGAACATAATCATACTGAGAACATCAAGTATACTAGACTAGATGTTAAGTAAAGTAAACATCCTATCATGCCTCTAAAAGATGTTTGATCTACTGGTTTCCCAGCTTCATCAAGAACTAAAGAGATTGATGTACCGATGGGAGTACTTATACTCTTAGTGTTGTCATAACCATACTTTTTAAGAAGATAATTAATATAATTTTGTTGAGATATATAGGTTCCTTCTAGTTTTTGAGAAATTTGAAAACCAAGGGAAAAAAGTTAACTCACCCATCATACTCATTTTAAACTCAGATTTCATTAGACTTGCAAAAGATTCAGTTAAGGATTGCTGAGTTGAACCAAATATAATTTCATCAACATAAATTTGGACAATCAAAACATTTTTATTATATTTATTTATAAAAAGAGTTGGATCAAAATTTCCCTTAACATAGTTATTTTGAAGCAAGAATCCTGTATGTCTTTCATACCAAGCTCGTGGGGCTTGTTTAAGGCCATACAAAGCTTTGGTAAGTCTAAAAACATGATCAGGATGTTTTGTGTCCTTAATGCCAGGAGGATGTTCAAAAAAACATCCTCTTGAACATAACCATTAAGAAAAGCGCATTTCTCATCCATTTGAAAAAGTTTAAAATTGAAGAATGCAGAAAAGGAAAGTAAAATACGAATAGATTCAAGTCTAGCTACTAAAGCATAGGATTATTCATAGTCTATTCCCTTTTGCTGATTATAGCCTTTAGCAACTAGTCTAGTTTTATTTCATACAATGACTCCATTTTTATCACATTTGTTTCAAAAGGCCCATTTTAATCCAATAACAGAAGTTTCTTTACATCTTTCAACCAAGGTCCAGACTCTATTCCTTTCAAATTCATTTAGTTCATCTTGCGTGGCATTGATCCAATCAACATCACCTAAAGCTTAATCAGTGATTTTTAGTTCTAATTGGGAAAGAAATGCTAGATGTTCTACTTCATTTCTCAATGAACTTATAGTCCTTCCAGGTTGATTTACATCATCAATGATGCTATCACTGGGATGATTCTTAAGAAACACCTGATTTGGGTTTTGTAAAACCTGTTCATCAACATAGGGTAGAAAGTATTCTGAGGTAAATGTTTCAGAAGTATCTTCTTGAACATTTTCCTTATCAAAAGGATCTTCTATCAAAGGTTTATAATCAATTTTTAAAAACACATCCGAGGATATAGGTTGGGATGGTTTAAAAAAAGGATCAGATTCATCAAATTTTACATGCACTGTTTATTCAACAGTACAAGTATTTTTATTGAAAACTATATAAGCCTTAGAAGTTGTGAAGTAACCTAAGAAAGTTACATCATCAGATTTTGGTGAGAATTTGTGAATATTATCTTTAGTATTCATGATGAATACCTTGCAACCAAAAACCTTGAAGTAGGAAACTCTAGGTTTTCTACCATTTCATAACTCATAAGGAGTTTTATTAAGAAAAGGTCTAATCAAAACTCTATTTATAGTATAACAAGCATTAATTACAGCTTCAGCCCAGAAATGTCTTGCTATAGAATATTCACTCAACATGGTGTAGTTATTTCTTGAAGAATTATATTTCTTCATTCAACTAAACCATTTTGTTGAGGAGTTCTAGGTGCTGAAAAGTTTTGAGTAATACCTTTTCTAGTACAAAAGGTTTCAAAATCAGAATTTTGAAATTTTCCTCCATGATCACTATGAATAGTTTTCAGTGGAATATTTTTCTCATTTTTAACTTTGTATCTAAAACTTTCGATATAAGAAAAAGCTTTAGACTTCTTTTTTAGAAAGTAGACCCATGTAAATCTAGTGTAATTATCAACTAGAATAAACACGTAGTATCTGACTCCAATGCTTCCAGTTTGTGTTGGACCAAAAATATCCATGTGCACCAATTGTAATGAATCAGTTTTTGAGACTTCACTGATTGATTTAAAACTAGATTTACGTTGCTTTCCATATTGACAAGGATCACAAACTATACAAGAATCAAATCTATGCTCCGGTAGATCCTTAACTAGTTTTTTCTTAGAATGTTTTCATAAGTTCCTAAGGTTACATTGACCTATTCACCTATCCCATAACCAAGAATGATCTTCCATTGCACTTAGGAAAGGTAAATCTTGGCTCCTATGGTCTTATAAGTTCAGAGTGTAAAAATTCTCTTGCCTATTAGCTGAGAGAATAAATTCTTCCCTGGAATTGTGAACTAAGCACTTATCATTCCTAAAATTCAAAAGGTATCCTTCATCACATAACTCACTTATGCTAATGAGGATGTGCTTAAGACCCTTAACAAATAAAATGTTTGAAATAAAAGTATTACCAAGAAGAACAATATTACCTATACTAACAATTTCTCCCTGTGCATTATCTCCGAAAGTTAATTTTCCTCCTTTCGTCTTGATAATAATTTCAAAATAGTGTTTGTTACCAATCATGTGGCGGGAACATCCACTATCCAAGTACCATGTATTATTGTTAGTACTTCCTTTATCTTCCTGAAAACAATAAGAGAATTAGATTTTAGGAATCCAAACTTGTTTGGATCCGAGATTTCTGGAAAACAAGATTTTGGGCACTCACATCTTCTTAGAAAAATAAGCCTTATGAAAACCTAAAGATTGGGTTTTGTTTAAAGAACAATTATTTGCCCAGTGACCACCACATTGACACTTGGTACAAAATGAGGAACTTTGGGGAACAAAATAGTTACTACTAAAAGTTGGTTTAGCATGGGTATAACCAAATATGGATCTGTTTCTTAAAGGTCATATTTGAGAATACATTTTATCAAAACATTCTTTACCATGGGTAAAGTTTGATAAACACTTCTTTAAGGAAATAGTTTCATACATGAGTTTTATAATCAAGTTTTTATCATCAAAATCTTTAGATTTAGAACTATATCTATGCTCGAAAACACTTTTCTTAAAAAATACTATTTCTAACTCTATAGAAAGTTTGTTCTTCTCAGAACTTACTTCCTCAATATTTTTTGAAATACTTATAAAATCATCATTTTTCCTATCAAGATCTTTAGTAAGATCTGATATTTCTTTTATAAGAATAGTATTTCTAGAGTTTTCCTTATCAAGATTTTTATTGAGTTTGGAATTCTCAATCTCATGAAGTTCAGCAAACCTAGAAACTTCTTCATAGGTAGGTAAAGTATTTTATTCATCAGAAGAGGATTCTTTATCTGAAGAGTTATAATATTCTTTATCATTAGAATTTAAGGAAACATTGGTCAATGATTCAACATTTCATACCTTAGCCATAAATCAATGATTGTTAATAGGTAATCTGGATATAAGAAAAATATTCTTCTATCCTGAAGATTCATAATCAGAAGATTCATCTGAAGAGTCACCACCACTAGCACTCCAGGTGTCTTTAGCTTTCAGAACATTCTTAGCTTTGGATTTATAATATTTCTTTCTGTTCCTTTCAGAATGCCTTTATTTCCTTTCTTTCTTTTTGAGAAAAGGGAAATCATGTCTAATATGTCCAACTCTCTTGGATTCATAACAAGTAACTTCTCTATCTTTCCTATCTTTCCATTCCTTTTTGTTATACATAGATTGGAAATTTCTCTGGCTAGCTATCTTGTTCATTCTTCGAGCAAGATTTTCTAACTCATTTTTAGAGACTTCACTCTCACTAGATTCGTATTGGATAATAACTTTCTTATACATGGATCTGGTTATTCTCTCAGGAGTCTTGGCTTTCATATGATTTGAAGTTGTGGTAAAAGCAACATTACCATTTCCATTCTTCTTCTTGATGTTGTCAGCATCTCTATTCATTCTTCTTTCATGTTGGAGAAGAGTTCTAAAGAGTTCATCTAAGGAAATTTGAGTAACCTTATTGTTATCATCAATAGCTGTTATTTTGGATTCCCACTCATTGGGAATAATATCAATTATCTTATCCACAAGGGCTTCATCAACCAGACCTTTCTCTCCCATATACTGAAGACTATTCACTATAGTCATAAATCTCTATTGAACTTTACAAATTGGTTCACCATAAGGAAAATTGAAGCCATGGTATTCAGCTCTAAGCATAGCTCGCCTAGTTTCAATCACTTTAGAAGTTCCAAAGTGTGTAACCTATAACTTCTTCCTGATACAATTAGCTGCTTCACAAGAAGAAATTTGGATATATATATTTCTAGTCATTGAACTTAGTATGGTATTGCGTACCTTATAATTGAGTTGATATTCCTGCTTTTCCTGGTTAGTGAAAGTTCTTACTTTCTTATCAGGAATTTTATAATCACCAGTAATCATAAGAAAATTATCCACTCCTGTATTGATAACTAAAGTCTTCATACGATCTCGCCAGTAATCATAATCATTCCCATCAAAAATTGGTGGTCTTGTTGGATTTAGGTTGTCAATAGATCCAACATTGATTCCTTCCATTCTAAGAAAAACTTCGGCAACCAAACTTGTTAGTAGAAAAAGTTCGTAACCACAACGTTCGGAATGAGAAAATTCAGAATGACAATTCGGAATGACATAGTTTTTAAGAAAGGATGAAAATTAATGAAAAAGTGAGGAAGAAAAACTTATATGTGAGTATAAGTATTTCAGAGACCTCCTCTGATACCAATTGTTGGATCAAAATAATGATTTAGATACACAATATACAAGACGGGGGTGAATTGTACACTTTAAAAATTTCCTTAAGCAAGGAAAGATATAAGTTTAACAAATTTAAACTGAGCAGATTCACAACACCTCTAACTCCAATTGGAAATTGGAACAAGGAATGAAGTTACAAACTTCTAATTCTACACACCTACTTGAATCAAGAAAGTGATTCCGAAAAATAGGTTTCGGATATATGGATCCGGAAATTTAAACATAACTAAAGTTTACAATATGATATTCTACCCTAAAGCGTATAGAATCGAAATGAATTAGAGTACAGGTGTAAGGAAATAAAATAATGTTATACTTTCCTTAAAATACAATATGCAGTGGAAAAAACAAATAGTACAACTACAAGAAACAAACAACAACTCTTTTAACCTAAAGAGAAGGGTATCCAACAACCTTGGATAAAGGTCCCTTGATTTATACTTTCAAGAATATCTGCCTTACCCACATAAGGGTAGGCCCTCGATACGAAGATCGGGGTCTCTGTCTTGCTATCCCTGGAAGCCCTCAACTTCAAGGTAGTTGGAACCTATGTCCTCCTTAGTAAGGAAGCCCTCAAACTTCAAGGAAGTTGGAACCTCTATCTTCCTATCCCCGGAAGCCCTCGAATATAATCACCAACATTCAGAGTCACACGAAGCAATCTGAACTAGTGGTTCAGAATGCACAATGCATGAAAATCTTCTCTCTCTAGAAATCACTTTAACAGTGTGTGGTCTCTAGATTGATCAAATCATTATTGAGCTCTTTCAAATGAGCTCCTATTTATAGGCTCGTTCGGCCCCCTCTCTAACGGTCATATTTTCCTTAAAATTCAGAGGGACCTGCACACGTGTAACTCAACCAACGGTTAGATTGAAACAGAGAGGACGACATCGTTTAATAAAAAACTATGTATAACTTAATGCACGACATCGTTTTGTAATGGAGAATATGTAAGCAAAAGACATACTAAAGCTCAGAGTGTGAGAAAATTAAAAGTTCGTTGTCTAACCAAAATGAAATTCGGAGTCTATAAAAAGAAATGTTCGGATTCTGTTTTATTGGAATTTGGAACCTGAAATCTGTAGAAGTATGGAGTCTGAATTTATAAGGAAATTCGGAGTCTGGTTTCACCAGATTTCGGAACCTAAACTTGCAGAGTTCGAAGTCAAAATAGTAAAATTTCGGAGTCATACTTCATAAGAGATCAGAGTCGAACTACTTAAGAGTTCAGAGTCAAACTCATGAAAGTTCAAAGTTGAACTACTTAAGAGTTCAATGTTGAACTTCATAAGAGTTTGGAGTCGAACTACTTAAGATTTCGGAGTCGAACTTCATAAGTGTTTGGAGTCGAACTACTTAAGAGTTCAGAGTCGAACTCATGAAAGTTCGTATCCATAATTTGGAGTGGAACTTCATTATAGTTCACATCCAGAATTCAGATCCTTAAAACAGAATAATCCAATACTTGACATTATATGATTCCAGGATTTTGAGTATGAATCTGGTTTTTGAAATTAAGAGAAAAAAATATTTCTATGTATAATAAAATCTTGGTTAGGATAGATTTCCTTGAGGAAGAAAATTTTCCTTATGGAGGTAAAATTTATATTTGCTTAAGTATAAGCTGTTTGTGATTTTCAAAACAAGATGGAATGGAAAAGTAATAAGAAAAACCATATTGAATCAACAATATCCCCCTTTTTGGAAAGCACAAACATCCTTACGAAAAATAATATAAGTAATTTGAAAATTTTCATTAGACTGTGAAATTAAAACTTATCTTCCTTTGTTCACGGATGAATGTGAATACAACTAACTCCCCCTTAGGCATTGCAACTCTAAGGATTGTATTCTGAATTTCCGGAGTGGAGTTTTCATTATCATGGGAATGAAAAGCATCGAAGTGAGCAACTCCCCCTTACTTTAAGGATATTTTAAATTTTTTTCCCTATTTTTAGTGGTTCTTTTTCCTTCTCCCCCTTAGGAGTAGTTATTTTTCCTTCTCCCCCTTAGGAGTAGTTCTTTTTCCTTCTCCATCTTTGTGATTTTCAAAAAGAATTGAAGGAAAAAAGAAAAGAAAATATGGTACCTGAAACATTAGTATATAAAAAATACAAGCACCTAAATTTTCATTAGAGTTGGAAAAAAATTTACAGGAAAAGAAAAATACAACAAAAGATCGGAGTTGGTTTATATATCTTACTTTTCCTTTGGGATCTGCTTCATTAACAATGTTTTGAGCTTCTTCAGGTCTCTTTGGTCTTCCTCTGATTGTCTCCCCAATACTGATATCCTTTGCTCTTGAACTTTTAAAGCTTCTGCCTGAGCCTTTAAGGCATCTTGTTGCATTTTGACCAACTCATCATGGTTTACTAGTCTTTTCTCAAGATCGATCTGGAGATTTATATCACTTATAAAATTTTGAGCCAAAGAATTTGCCTTGTCATTTAGTTCCTTTACTTGTTGAATTCGAGAACTCTGCTCAATAATCAGCTCATCTTAAATATTCTTAATCTTTTTATCCTCTGTGTCAAAGTCAACCTTCACGTCATTTTGAAAATTATCAACGATGACCAAGTCTTCTTCAACCCTCTTAGACCACAAAGTTATTTTGCTGTAAGAATTTCTATGCACATCATAATTGATAAGAAAACTTTAATGGTCGGCCTCAATCTTTATACACTTATCCATGACCATGGATAAGGAATCAAATTTCTGATTCAAACTTTTTTGCAACATCTGGCATCTAGAATCAATAGTTAGAAAAAACGGAATGGTGTCCACCAACTTCTTCAGAGACTCTACCACAGAATCATGACCTTGAGCTGATGACTCTGAATTAGATAATTTGCTTGGAGATGGATCTTCCTCAACTTGCACTAGCTTTCATCTAGACGTACCACCAACCTCTTTCTTCTTGATGACATATTTTATGAGTGTCTCCATGAGAACCTGCTTCCCTTATCAGCTTTCGGAATTGGTTCCTCATCAGGAGATACTTCCTCAGATTCAGAAACATGAATAATCTGGTCTTCATCTGGTTTATCCTTTTCTTGTCCTTCCTCAAGGAAACTCCTCTCATAGGATTCTTCCCCATCATACAAGAAATTTTCTTCTTCTTCCTCTTGGTGTTGATTATCATCATTCTTACTACCTTCCACATATCCCTTCCCTGGAGTTACTAACTTTGCGGATTCTGCCTTATCTTTATAATCCTCTACTTGTTTGATCAGTGTATCTAAATCTTCACTTCCATCTTCTTATTCTTCTTCTTCTTCAACCTCTTCCTCTACTTCTATAGTAGCTTCTTTTTTAGCTTCTTCAACTACTTCTTTACCCTTGGATTTTTCCGGAGTGGCATAGTTCATAGATGGATTTTTTGGTAAAGAAGGTTGAGGAATGAATGTTTTCAGAACAGAAATAATTTTTGAAGATAACTCTATAGATTTCAGCAAATATTGCACCACTTCAGCTTCAGACAACTTCCTTTTCATCTTCTTTTCTTTTGCCTGCTTCTCTAACTCTTATGTAACTGTTTCTTTTAAGGCCTTAGCCACTACAGGGTCCAATCCGAACTGAGGATCCCCTTCTTTCCTATTCTCTTTATATTCCCTCCACTTAGCTTCCACTTCATCTGTATATGTTTTCTTCTTCTTCGGTTTGGGGGGAGCAGACTGAGTTTCCCTAGCCTTGGGGGTTTCATTATCAGCAATTACTTCCTTAACCTTTATCTTTTTCCTTGCCTTTTTGGATGGTTCCGGAGTCTTTGTATCATTCTAAGCTGCCTCAACCTCTTCCACAGAAAGAGGGTAGAATTATCCGGATTCACTAGAATAACCCATCTTCATCCTTTTCAACGTATCATCATTTACCAGCCTTAGCTTACAATTCCAGACTTTTGATTTGCATGCAACCATAAAGGATTCTAAGCACTGAACTATTAGCTTAGATAGTAAGGTAGGGTACATAATTATTTGAGCTCTCAAATTTCCTTCTTTGATGTTCTTGATCGTAATCAAGACATGTCTCATCAAATTTATCTTTCTTAGATTTACCAAGAAATATAATACATAGATATCACTTTTCATCAAATTATCTTTGTCACCTCTTCTTGGTACGAGAAAACCTTGTACCCAGAGCTGTATAATCTTATTTTTCAGAGTGAGATGAGCAATTTTAGCAGTCATAGTATCCTTAAGTCCAAGACATTTTATAGCCTTCACCTTGTTGAAACTTCCTTGCTCATTTGGAAGCTTATGTGAGCAAAACTCAGCTTCCCCATCATAGGACAAACCAACCAAGCTCGCGGCCTTGGTGTAGGATAGCTTGTAAGTATTCCAATAAGACTTAAATGAAAACCACTCTCTGCCATCTTCCATATGGAAGGAAACAGACTCATAGAACTCGATCATCAAATAAGTATAAACCAGATCCTGTTTCTCTGACTTAAACAAGCATATATCTTCCCAGCCATTCAATCTGATATTCTTGGTTATAATAGAATCAAGCTTGTAAAAATCCGGATGCACCAACCTTTCCCTGAAGACTATCCAATTTGAGATTGGATTTGAAGTTGACATTTCTTGAGATGTTTCATCAACAAACATTCGGAGTGAAGAGTTCAGAATGATTCGGAATGGCTTTGCAAAGATCGGAATCGGTCTTAAGAAGAGAAGAAGGGCTTCGAGACGCAAAAGATTTAAAAAACCAATGTGGGATGAGTCTTTGGGTCCCCATTATATAGGCGATGGAGGTGACCTTTGGTCTTCCAAAAGCCATAAAATGGTTAAAAAACTTTTCGATCTGATCTGACGGTTGAGAACACTCCCTCAAGGAAAACGTGGCTCTGATCTTTTGATGTTTTAAAGAAAACATTCGGATTTATGGAAAACTAGAATCCGAAAAAAAACAGGAAAATACCGGCAAGAAAAATATGATTACGATTACTTGAGTAAGGAAATCATACCTTTCTGATTGGCTATAATGATTGTTCATAATTGGTAATATTCAACAAGAAAAAAACTTATTACGAAAGTTCCAGTAGGAAAATCTCATTACGAAATTTCCAATACGAAAATCTCATTACGAAAGTTCCAGTACAAAAATCACATTACGAAAGTTCCAGTACTAAAATCTCATTACGAAAGTTCCAGTAAGAAAATATCATTATGAATGTTCCAATACGAAAATCTCATTACGAAAGTTATTGCTTTCGGAAATTTCTATTCTAGAAATTATCATTCCTGAAATTTCCACTCCAGAAAGTTTGAAAAAATGACTACGAAAATTTTAGTTACAAAAAGTTTGAAAAACAGATTACAAAAATTATAGTTACACAAAGTTTGAAAAATAGATTACAAAATTTTAGTTACACTAACAATCAAATGTACTCCCCCTATGAAAATAAGTTTATTATTGTTAGGATAATTTTTCAACAAGAAGTTAATGAATAATGATTACCTTATGGTTATCATTCCTAACTTTTGTTTAATGTATTCAAATTTATCAGAGGGTAATGATTTTTTGAAAATATCAGCAAGTTGATCTTGCGTTCTGATAAACTGAAGAATGATATCTAGTTTAAGTATGTGATCCCTATGAAAGTGATGCCTAATATCTATGTGTTTTGCACGAGTGTGATGTGCATGGTTCTTACTGAGGGAAATGAAACTTGTGTTATCAAACAAAATTTGAGTCTTATTAAAACTCAAGCCATAATTTGTGAGTGTGTGTTGCATCAACAACACTTGAGCACAACAACATCCGGCTGCTACATATTCAGCTTCAGGAGTGGAAAGTGCTACAGAATGTTGCTTCTTACATGACCGAGAAACTAATGAATCTCCTAAGAAATGACAAGTTTCGGATGCACTCTTTCTATCCATTCTACAACTGCCAAAGTCAGCATCCGAAAAACTCTTTAAAATCAAATCATTTCCAGATGTATAAAATAATCCTAGATTCAGGGTTCCCTTTAGGTAGCGAAAAATACTTTTTACCGCCTTTAAGTGGGATTCCTTAGGATTGGATTGATATCTAGCACATAAGTATACTGAAAACATCATGTCTGGTTGACTTGCTATTAAGTAAAGTAAACTACCTATCATGCCTCTAAAAGATGTTTGATCTACTGGTTTCCCAGCTTCATCAAGATCTAAAGAGTTTGATGTACCGATGGGAGTACTTATACTCTTAGTGTTGTCATAACCATACTTTTTGAGAGATCTTTAATATACTTATGTTGAGATATATAGGTTGCTTATGGTTTTTGAAAAATTTTAAAACCAAGGATAAAAGTTAACTCACCCATCATACTCATTTCAAACTCATATTTCTTTATACTTGCAAAAGAATCTGTTAAAGATTGCTGAGTTGAACCAAATATAATGTCATCAACATAAATATGGACTATCAAAAAAAATTTCTTATCATTCTTTATAAAGAGAGTTGGATCTGAATTTCCATTAACATAGTTATTTTGAAGCAACAAATCCTCTAATTCTATCATATCAAGCTCGTGGGGCTTGTTTAAGGCCATACACAACTTTGGTAAGTCTAAAAACATGATCAGGATGTTTTGTGTCTTCAAATCCAGGAGGTTGTTCAACAAAAACTTCTTCTTGAACATAACCATTAAGAAAAGTGCATTTCTCATCCATTTGAAAATGTTTAAAATTGAATAATGCAACAAAGGAAAGTAAAATACGAATAGATTCAATTCTAGCTACTGGAGCATAGGTTTCTTCATAGTCTATTCCCTCTTGCTGATTATATCCTTTAGCAACTAGTCTAGCTTTATTTCTTACAATGACTCCATTTTCATCACATTTGTTTCTTAAGACCCATTTTACTCAAATAACAGAATTTTATTTAGGTCTTTAGACCAAGGTTCAGACTCTATTCCTTTAGAATTTATTTAGTTCATCTTGCGTGGCTTTGATCCAATCATCATCACCTAAAGCTTCATCATTGCTTTTTGGTTATAATTGGGAAAAATGCTAGATGTTCTACTTCATTTCTCAAGGAACTTATATTCCTTATAAGTTTATTTAAATCACCAATAAAGCTATCACTGAGATGATTCTTAAGAAACACCTGATTTGGGTTATGTAAAACATGTTCATCAACATAGGGTAGAAAGTCTTCTGGGGTAAATGTTTCAAAAGTATCTTCTTGAACATTTTCCTTATCAGAAGGATATTCTATGAAAGGTTGATAATCAGTTTTTGAAAACACATCCGAGGATGTAGGTTGGGATGGTTTAAAAACAAAAGGATCATATTCATCAAATTTTACATGCACTGTTTCTTCAATAGTATATGTATTTTTATTGAAAACTCTATAAGCCTTAGAAGTTGTAGAGTAGCCAAAGAAAATTCCTTCATCAGATTTTGGTGCGAATTTTTGAAGATTATCTTTAGTATTCAAGATGAATACCTTGCAACCAAAAACCTTGAAGTAGGAAAGTCTTGGTTTTCTACCATTCCATAACTCATAAAGAGTTTTATTAAGAAAAGGTCTAATCAAAACTCGATTTATAGTATAACAAGCAGTACATACAGCTTCATCCCAGAAATGTCTAGCTATAGAATATTCACTCAACATGGTTCTAGTTATTTCTTGAAGAATTCTCTTTCTTCTTTCAAGTACACCATTTTTTTGAGGAGTTCTAGGTGCTGAAAAGTTGTGAGTAATACCTTTTCTAGTACAGAAGGTTTCAAAATAAGAATTTTGAAATTCTCCTCCATGATCACTATGAATAGTTTTCAGTGGAAGATTTTTCTCATTTTTAGATTGGTCTCTAAAGCTTTTGAAATAAGAAAAAGCTTCAGACTTCTTTGCTAGAAAGTATACCCATGTAAATCTAGTGTAATCATCAACTAGAACAAACACGTAGTATTTGCCTCCAATTCTTCCAGTTTGTGTTGGAAAAAAAAGATCCATGTGCACCAATTGTAATGCATCAGTTTTTGAGACTTCAACGATTGATTTAAAACTTGATTTACGTTTCTGGCCATATTGACAAGGATCACAAACTTTAGAAGCATCAAATCTAAGCTCTGGTAGATCCTTAACTAGTTTTTTCATAGAAAGTTTACATAACTTCCTAAGGTTACAATGACCTAATCTCCTATTCCATAACCATGAATGATCTTCCATTGCACTTAGGAAAGGTAAATCTTAGATCCTAAGGTCTTCTAAGTTCAGAGTGTAAACATTCTCTTGCCTATTGGCTGACAGAATAAATTCTTCCTTGGAATTGCGAACTAAGCACTTATCATTCCAAAAATTCACAAGGTATCTTTCATCATATAACTGACTTATGCTAATGAGGTTGTTCTTAAGACCCTAAACAAATAAAATGTTTGAAATCAAAGTTTTAACATGAAGAACAATATTACCTATACCAACAATTTCTCCCTGAGCATTATCTCCCAATGTTACTTTTCCTCCTTTCTTCTTGATAATATTTTCAAAATAGATTTTGTTACCAGTCATGTGTCGGGAACATCCACTATCCATGTACCATGTATTGTTGTCGACACTTCCTTTATCTTCCTGAAAATAAGAAAATAATTAGATTATCGGAATCCAAACATGTTTGGATCCGAGATTTCCATATAACAAGATTTTGGGCACCCACATCTTCTTAGAAAAATAGGCCATATGAAAACCTAAAGATTGGGTTTTGTTTAAAGAACAATTAATTGCCCAGTGACCACCACATTGACACTTGGTACAAAATGGGGCACTTTGTGGAACAAAATAGTTTCTACTAAAAGTTGGTTTAGCATGGGTATAACCAAATTCGGATTTGTTTCTTTAAGGTCGTATTTGAGAATACATTTTATCAAAATTTTCTTTACCATGGGTAAAGTTTGATAAGAACTTCTTTAAGGAAGAAATTTTGGGCTTGAGTTTTATAATCAAGTTTTTATCTTCAAAATCATTAGATTTAGAACTAGGGCTATGCTCGAAAACACTTTTCTTTAAAAATACTATTTCTAACTCTTTAGAATGTTTGTTCTTCTAAGAACTTACTTCCTCAAGATTTTTTGAAATACTTATAAAATCAGCATTTTTCATATCAAGATCTTTGGTAAGATCTGATATTTCTTTTGCAAGAATAGTATTTCTAGATTTTTCCTTATCAAGTTTTTATTGAGTTTGGAATTCTCAATCTCAAGAAGTTCAGCGAACCTAGAAACTTCTTCATAGGTAGGTAAAGTATTTTCTTCATCAGAAGATGATTCTTCATCTCAAGAGTTATAATATTCTTTATCATTTGAATTTAAGGAAACATTGGTGAATGATTCAACATTTCGTACCTTATCCATAAAGCAATGATTGTTAATTTGTAATCTGGATATAAGACCAATATTCTTCTGTCCTGAAGATTCATAATCAAAAGATTCATCAGAAGAGTCACCACCAATGGAATTCCAGGTGTCATTAGCTTTCAGAACTTTCTTAGCTTTGGCTTTATAATACTTCTTTCTGTTCCTTTCAGAATGCCTTTTTTTCCTTTCTTTCTTTTTGAGAAAATGGAAATCTAGTCTAATATGTCCAGCTCTCTTGCATTCATAACAAGTGACTTTTCTATTCCTTTTTCTTATACTTATATTAGAAATTTCTCTGGCCAGCTATCTTGTTCATTCTTCGAGAAAGATTTTCTAACTCATTTTTAGAGACTTCACTCTCACTAGATTAGGATTGGATAATAACTTTCTTAGACTTGGATCTGGTTACTCTCTCAGGAGTCTTGGCATTCATATGATTTGATGTTTTGGTAAAAGAAACAGTACCATTTCCATTATTCTTCTTGATGTTGTCAGCATCTCTTTTCATTCTTGTTTCATGTTGGAGAAGGGTTCCAAATAGTTCATCTAAGGAAATTTGAGTAACCTTCCTATTCTCATCAATAACTATTCTTTTGGATTCCCTCTCGTTGGGCATAATATCAATTATCTTATCCACAAGAGCTTCATCATCCAGACCTTTATCTCCCATAGACTGAAGACTCTTCACTATAGTCATAAATCTCTATTGAACATTACAAATTGGTTCACCATAAGGAAAATTGAAGCCATGGTATTCAGATCTAAGCATAGCTCCCCCAGTTTCAATCACTTTAGAAGTGTCAAAGTGTATATCCTCTAACTTCTTCCAGATACAATTAGCTTCTTCACAAGAAGAAATTTGCCTATATATATTTCTAGTCATTGAACATAGTAAGGTATTGCATACCTTATAATTGATTTGATATTCTTGGTTTTCCTGGTTAGTGAAAGTTCTTACTTCCTTATTAGGAATTTTATAATCACTAGTAAGCATAAAAAAAAGTATCCACTCCAGTATTGATAACGAAAGTCTTCATACGATCTCTCGAGTACTCATAATCATTCCCATCAAAAATTTATGGTCTTTTAGGATTTAGGTTGTAAATAGATCCAACATTGATCAATTCCATTCTAAGAAAAACTTCAGCAACCGAACTTGTTAGTAGAAAAATTTTGTAACCACAATGTTCAGAATGAGAAAATTTGGAATGAACAATTCGGAATGAAAAATATTTTTAAGAAAGGATGAAAATTAATGAAAATGTGAGCAAGAAATACTTATATGTGAGTATAAGTATTTCAAATACCTCCTCTAATACCAATTGTAGGATCGAAATAATGATGTAGATGCTCAATATACAAGAGGGGGGGGGGGGTGAACTGTACAGATTAAAATTTTACTTAAGAAAGGAAAGATCTAAGTTTAACAAAGTTAAACTAAGCAGATTCACAACACCTCTAACTCCAATTAGAAATTGGAACAAGGAATGAAGTTACAAACTTCTAATTCTACACACTTTCTTGAAACTGGAAAGTGATTCTGAAAACAGGTTTCGGATATATGGATCCGGATATTTAAACTTAACTAAAGTTTACAATATGAGATTATACCCTAAAGTGTATAAAATCTAAATGAATCAGAGTACAAGTTTAAGGAAATACAAGAATGTTATACTTTCCATATAATAAAATATGGAGTGAAAAAACAAGTAGTACAACTACAAATAATAAACAACGACTCTTTTAACCCAAAGAGAAGGATATCCAACAACTTTGGATAAAGGTCCCTTGATTTATACTTTCAAGCAAGTATGTCTTACCCACACCAGTGTAATTCCTCGATATGAAGATCAGAGTCTTTGTCTTGCTATCCCCACAAGCCCTCAACTTCAAGGTAGTTGGAACCTCTGTCTTACTTAGCATGGAAGCCCTCGAACTTCAAGGAAGTCGTCACCTCTGTCTTCCTATCCCAGGAAGCCCTCGAATGTAATCACCAACATTCGGAGTCCCACGAAGCAATATGAAGGAGCGGTTCAGTACGCACAAAGCATGAAAATGTTCTCTCTCCAGAAATCACCTTAACAGTGTGTGGTCTCTAGATTGATCAACTCGTTATTGAGATCTTTCAAATGAGCTCCTATTTATAGGCTCGGTCGGCCCCCTCTCCAATGGTCATATTTTCCTTAAAATTCTAAGGGACCTGTACATGTGTAACTCAACCAACGGTTAGTTTGAAACAGAATAGATGACATCGTTTAATAACAAACTATGTATAACTGAATGCATGGCATCATTTTGTAATGGAGCATATGTAAGGAAAATCCATACTAAATTTCGGAGTGTAAACATATTAAAAGTTCGGTGTCTAACCAAAATGAAATTCAGAGTCTATAAAAAGAAATGTTCAAATTCTGTTTTATAAGAATTCAGAACCTGAAATCTGTAGATGTCCGGAGTCTGAATTTCTAAAGAAATTCGGAGTCTGGTTTCACCAGAGTTCGGAATCTGAACTTGCAGAGTTCGAAGTAGAACTAGTAAAAGTTCGGAGTCGTACATCATAAGAGTTCGGAGTCAAACTACTTAAGAGTTCAGAGTCGAACTCATGAATGTTTGGAGTCGAACTACTTAAGGGTTCGGAGTCTAACTTCATAAGAGTTCGGAGTCGAACTACTTAAGAGTTCTGAGTCGAACTTCATAAGAGTTCAGAGTCGAACTACTTAAGACTTTGGATTCGAACTCATGAAAGTTTGTATCCATAATTCGGAGTGGAACTTCAGTATAGTTCACATCCAGAATTCGGATCCTAAAAACAGAATACTCCAATACTTGACATTATATGATTCTGGGATTTTGATTATGAATCCGGTTTTTGAACTTAAGGGGAAAAATATTGCTATGTATAAGAAAATCCAGGTTAGGATAGATTTCATTAAGGAATAAAATGTTCCTTATGGGGGTAAAATATATATTTGGTTAAGTATAAGGTGTTTGTGATTTTCAAAAAAAGAAGGAATGGAAAAGTCATAAGGAGAACCTTATTGACTCAACAATCTCCCCCTTTTTGGAAAGCACAAAAATCCTTACGAAAAAGAATATAAGGACTTTGAAAAATTTCATTAGACTTTGAAATTAAAACTTATCTCCCTTTGTTCACGGATGAATGTGAATACAACTAAATCCCCCTTAGGCATTGAAACACTATGGATTGTATTCTGAATTTCCAGAGTGGAGTTTTCATTATCATGGGAATGAAAAGATTCGATGTGAGTAACTCCCCCTTACTTAAAAGATATTTTAAAATTTTCATTTTCCAATTTTTAGTGGTTCTTTTTCCTTCTCCCCCTTAGGAGTATTTATTTTTTCCTTTCCTCCATTTGTGATTTTCAAAAAGAATTGAAGGGAATGGAATAGAAAATATGGTACCTGAAACATTAGTATATAATAAAATACAAGCACCTAAATTTTCAGTAGAGTTGGAAAAAAAATTTACAGGAAAAGACAAATACAAAAAAAGATCGGAGTGGGTTTATTTATATTATTTTTAATTCGGGATCAGATTCTTTAACAAAGTTTTGAGCTTTTTTAGGTCTTTTTGGTCTTCCTCTACATGTCTCTCCAAAGCTGAGATTCTTTCCTCTTGAACTTTTAAAGCTTTTTCTTGAGCCTTTAAGGAATCTTGTTGCATCTTCACCAACTCATCTTGGTTTACCAGTCTTTTATCAAGCTTGATCCGGAGATTTCTATCACTTATAAAATTTTGAGCCAGAGAATTTGCCTTGTCATTTAGTTTCTTCACATGTTGACTCCGAGAACTCTGCTCAATAATCAGCTCATCTTGGAGATTCTTAATCTTTTTATCCTCTATGTCAAAAGCATCTTTCACGTCATTTTGAAAATTATCAAAGACGGCCAAGTCTTCTTCAACTCTCTTAGACCACAGAGTTTATTTTGCTGCAAGAATTTCTATGCACATCATAATTGATAAGAAATCTTTAATGGTCGGCCTCAATCTTTATACACTTATCCATGACCATCGATAAGGAATCTGATTTATGATTCATACTTTATTGCAGCATCTGTCATCTAGAATCTATAGTTGGAAAAAATGGAATGGTGCCCACCAACTTCTTCATAGATTCTACCACAAAATCATGACCATGAGATGATGACTCTGAATCAAATATTTTTCTTGGAGATGGCTCTTCCTCAACATGCACTAGCTTTCTTCTAGACGTACCACCAAACTCTTTCTTCCTGATGACATCTTTTATGGGTGTCTCCATGAGAACTTTCTTCCCCTTATCAGCTTTTGGAATTGGTTCCACATTAGGAGATACTTCCTCAGATTTAGAAACTTGAATAATCTGGTCTTCATCTAGTTTCTCCTTTTCTTGTCATTCCACAAGGAAATTCCTCTCATAGGATTCTTCCCCATCATACAAGACATTTTCTTCTTCTTCATCTTACTTTTTATTATCATCATTCTTACTACCTTCCACATCTCCCTTTCCTCGAGTTACTAACTCTGCAGATTCTACCTTATCTTTATAGTCTTCTACTTATTTGATCTGGGCATCCAAATCTTCACTTCCCTCTTCTTATTCTTCTCCTTCTTTAAACTCTTCCTCTACTTCTTCAGAATCTTCTTTTTCAGCTTCTTCAACTAATTCTTTACCCTTGGATTTTTCTGGAGTGCCATAGTTCTTAGCTGGAGTTTCTGGTAAAGAAGGTTGAGGACCGAAAATTTCCGGAATGGAAAGCATTTCAAAAGCTAACTCTGTAGCTTTCATCAAAGATTGCACCACTTCAGCTTCTGACAACTTCTTTTTCATCTTCTTTTATTTTTCTTGCTTCCCTATCTCTTCTGCATCTCTTTATTTTAAGGCCTTAGCCTCTGTAGGGTCTAATCTGAACTGAGGATCCCCTTCTTTCCACTTATCTTTATCTTCCCTCCACTTGACTACCACTTTATTTGTATACATTTTCTGCTTCTTCGGTTTGGGGGGAGCAGACTGAGTTTCCTTAGCCTTGGGGTTTTCTTTATCAGCAATTACTTCCTTAACCTGTATCTTCTTCCTTTCCATTTTGGATGGTTCCGAAGTCTGCGTATCTTTCTGAGATGCCTCAAACTCTTCTATAAAAAGAGGGTAGAATTCTCCGGATTCACTAGAATAACCCATCTTAATCCTCTTTAACGTATCATCACTTACCAGCATAAGATTCCAATTCCTGACTTTTGATTTGCATGCAACCTTGAAGGATTCTAATCACGGAACTATCAGCTTAGATAGTAAGACAGGGTACATAATTATTTGAGATCTCAAATTTCATTCTTTGATGTTCTAGATCTTAATCAAGACATGCCTCATCAAATTTATCTTTTTTATATTTACCAAGAAATCTAAGACATAGATATCATTTTTCTTAAAATTATCTTTGTCACCTCTTCTTGGTACGAGAAAACCTTGTACCCAGAGCTGTAGAATCATATTGTTCGGAGTGAGATGAGAAATTTTAGCAGTCATATCATCCTTAAGTCCAAGAATTTTTAAAGCCTTCAACTTATTGACACTTCCTTTCTCATCTCGAAGCTTATGAGAGAAAAACTCAGCTTCCCCATCATAGGACAAACCATCCAAGCTTGTGGCGTTGGTTTAGGATAGCTTGTAAGTCTTTCCATAAGACTTAAATGATAACCACTCTCTGCCATCTACAATCTGGATGGAAACAGACTCATAGAACTCGATCAGTAAATCAGTATAAACCAGATCCTTTTTCTCTGACTTAAACAATCATATATCTTCCCAGCCATTAAATCTGATATTCTTGGTAATAATAGAATCAAGATTTTAAATATCTAGATGCACCGACCTTTCCCTGAAGACTAACCACTTTGATATTGTCTTTGAAGTTGACATTTCTTGAGATGTTGCTTCAACAGACATTCGGAGTAAAGAGTTCTGAATGATTCGGAACGACATTGCAAAGATCGGAACCGATCTTAAGAAGAGCAGCAGGGATTCGAGACGTGAAAGCTTTGAAAAACTGATGTGGGACGAGTCTTGGGGTCCCCTTTATATATGAGATGGAGGTGACCTTTGGTCTTCCAAAAGCCATCAAACGGTTGAAAAACTTTTGGATCTGATCTAATGGTTGAGAACACTCCTGCAAGGAAAACTTGACTCCAATATTTCGAGGTTTTAAAGAAAACATTCAAATTTAAGGAAAACTAGAATCCAAAATAAAATCAAGAAAATACCAGAAACCAAAATATGATTACGATAACTTGAGTAAAGAAATAATACCTTTCGGATTGGCTAGAAAGATTGTTCGTAATTGGTAATATTCTTCAAGAAAAAAACTTATTACAAATGTTCCAGTATGAAAATCTCATTACGAAAGTTCCAGTACAAAAATCTCATTATGAAAGATCCAGTACAAAAATCTCATTACAAAAGTTCCAGTACGAAAACTTCATTACGAAAGTTATAGCTTCTGGAAATTTCCATTCCAAGAATTTTCATTCCAGAAATTTCCATTCCGGAAATTTCCATTCCGGAAATTATCATTCCAGAAATTCCCACTCCGAAAATTTTGAAAAACTGACTACGAAAATTTTAGTTACAAAAAGTTTGAAAAATAGATTACAAAAATTTTAGTTTCACAAAGTTTGAAAAAAAGATTACGAAAATTTTAGTTACACTAAAAATCAAATGTACCCCCCCATGAAATGGAGTTTATTACTGTTAGGAGAATTGTTCAACAAGAAGTTAATGAAGAATGATTACCTTATAGTTATCATTCCTAATTTTTTTAATGTATTAAAATCTATCGGAGGGTAATGATTTTGTGAAAATATCATCAAGTTGATCTTGCGTTCCGATAAATTGAAGAATGATATCTCCTTTAAGTGTGTGATCCCTAAGAAAGTGATGCCTAATATCTATGTGTTTTGCTCGAGAGTGATGTGAAGGGTTATTACTGAGGGCAATGGCACTTATGTTATCACACAAAATTTGGGTCTTAGTAAAACTCATGCCATAATCTGTGAGTGTGTATTGCATCCACAACACTTGAGCACAACATCTTCCGATTGCTACACATTTAGCTTCAGTAGTGGAAAGTGCCACAGAATGTTTCTTCATGCATGACCAAGAAACTAATGAATCTCCTAAGAAATGACAAGTTCCAGATGTACTCTTTCTATCCATTCTACAACCTCAAAATTCAGCATCTGAAAAAATCATTAAAACAAAATCATTTCCAGAAGTATAAAATAATCCTAAATCCATGGTTCCCTTTAGGTAGAGAAAAATCCTTTTTACCACCTTTAAGTGAGATGCCTTAGGATTGGATTGATATATTTCACATAAGCATGCTGAAAACATCAAGTCTGGTCGACTGGCTGTTAAGTAAAGTAAACTTCCTATCATGCCTCTAAAAGATGTTTGATCTAATGGTTTCCCAGCTTCATCAAGATCTAAAGAGTTTGATGTACTGATGGGAGTAATTATATTCTTAGTGTTGTCATAAACATACTTTTTAAGAAGATCATTAATATAATTTTGTTGAGATATATAGGTTCCTTTTGGTTTTTGAGAAATTTGAAAACCAAGGAAAAAATTTAACTCACCCATCATACTCATTTCAAACTCAGATTTCATTAGACTTGCAAAAGAATCAGTTAAGGATTGCTGAGTTGAACCAAATATAATGTCATCAATATAAATTTGGACAATCAAAACATTTTTATTATATTTATTTATAAAAAGAGTTGGATCTACATTTCCCTTAACATAGTTATTTTGAAGCTAGAATCCTGTATTTCTTTCATACCAAGCTCGTGGGGCTTGTTTAAGGCCATACAAATCTTTGGTAACTCTAAAAATATGATCAGGATGTTTTGTGACTTCAAATCCAGGAGGTTGTTCAAAAAAACTTCCTCTTGAACATAAACATTAAGAAAAGTGCATTTCTCATCCATTTGAAAAAGTTTAAAATTGAAGAATTCTGCAAAGGCAAGTAAAATACGAATAGATTCAAGTCTAGCTACTGGAGCATATGATTCTTCATAGTCTATTCCCTCTTGCTGATTATAGACTTTAGCAACTAGTCTAGATTTATTTCATACAATGACTCCATTTTTATCAGATTTGTTTCCGAAGGCCCATTTGACTCCAATAATAGAAGTTTCTTTAGGTCATTGAACCAAGTCAAAACTCTATTCCTTTCAAATTCATTTAGTTCATCATCCATGGATTTAATCCAATCATGATCACCTAAAGCTTCATCAGTGCTTTTTGGTTCTAATTGGGAAAGAAATGATAGATGATCTATTTCATTTCTCAAGGAACTTCTAGTCCTTACAGGTTGATTTACATCACCAATGATGCAATCACTGGGATGATTCTTAAGAAACACCTGATTTGGGTTTTGTAAAACCTGTTCATCAACATAGGGTAGAAAATCTTCTGGGGTAAATGTTTCAGAAGTATCTTCTTGAACATTTTCCTTGTCAGAAGGATCTTCTATCAAAGGTTTATAATCAGCTTTTGAAAACACATCCGAGGATGTAGGTTGGGATGGTTTAAAAATAAAATGATCAGATTCATCAAATTTTACATGCACTGTTTCTTCAATAGTACAAGTATTTTTATTGAAAACTCTATAAGCCTTAGAAGTTGTGGAGTCGCATAAGAAAATTACTTCATCAGATTTTGGTGTGAATTTGTGAAGATTATCTTTAGTATTCAAGAGGAATACCTTGCAACCAAAAACCTTGAAGTAGGAAAGTCTAGGTTTACTACCATTCCATAACTCATAAGGAGTTTTATTAAGAAAAGGTCTAATCAAAACTCGATTTATTTTTTAACGAGAAGTACTTATAGCTTCGGCCCAAAAATATCTAGCTACAAAATATTCACTCAAAATGGTTCTAGTTATTTTTTAAAGAATTCTATTTCTTCTTTCAACTACACCATTTTGTTGAGGAGTTCTAGGTGATGAAAAGTTGTGAGTAATACCTTTTCTAGTACAAAAGGTTTCAAAATCAAAATTTTGAAATTCTATTCCATGATCACTATGAATAGTTTTCAGTAGAATATTTTTATCATTTTTAACATGGGCTCTAAAATTTTTGAAATCAGAAAAAGCTTTAGGCTTCTTTGCTAGAAAGTAGACCCATGTAAATATAGTGTAATCATTATCTAGAACAAACATGTAGTATTTGCCTCCAATGCTTCCAGTTTGTGTTGGACCAAAAAGATCCATGTGAACCAATTGTAATGAATTAGTTGTTGAGACTTCACCGATTGATTTAAAACTAGATTTACATTGCTTTCCATATTGACATGTATCACAAACTTTAGAAGAATCAAATCTAAGCTCTGGTAGATCCTTAACTAGTTTTTTCTTAGAGAGTTTGCAAAATTTCCTAAGGTTACAGTGACCTAATATCCTATGCCATATCCAATAATGATCTTCCATTGCACATAGGCAAGGTAAATCTTGGCTTCTAAGGTCTTCTATGTTCAGAGTGTAAACCTTTTCTTGCCTATTGGCTAAGAGAATAAATTCTTCCTTGGAATTGTGAACTAAGCACTTATCATTCCTAAAATTCACAAGGTATCCTTCATCATATAATTGACTTGTGCTAATGTGGTTGTGTTTAAGACCCTTAACAAATAAAACATTTGAAATCAATGTTTTACCAAGAATAACAATATTACATATTCCAACAATTTTTCCCTGAGCATTATCTCTGAATGATACTTTTACTACTTTCATCTTGATAATCTTTTCAAAATAGCTTCTGTTACCAGTCATGTGCCGGGAACATCCACTATCCATGTACCACGTATTGTTGTCGGTACATCCTTTATCTTACTGAAAACAAGAAAAGAATTAGATTTTTGGAATCCAAACTTGTTTGGATCCGAGATTTCCAGATAACAAGATTTTGAGCACCCACATCTTCTTAGAAAAATAAGCCTTATGAAAACCTAAATATTGGGTTTTTTTTAAAGAATAATTCTTTTCCCAGTGACCACCACATTGACACTTGGTACAAAATAGGGCACTTTGTGGAACAAAATAGTTGCTACTAAAAGTTGGTTTAGCATGGGTATAACCAAATCCGGATTTGTTTCTTAAAGGTCGTATTTGAGAATACATTTTATCAAAATTTTCATTGCCATGGGTAAAGTTTGATAAACACTTATTTAAGGAAAAAATTTCGGACTTGAGTTTTATAATCAAGTTTTTATCTTCAAAATCATTAGATTTAGAATGAGAGCTAATCTCGAAAACACTTTTCTTAGAAAATACTATTTCTAACTCTTTAGAAAGTTTTTTCTTCTCAAAAAATAATTCCTCAAGATTTTTTGAAATACTTATAAAATCATCATTTTTCCTATCATTATCTTTAGTAAGATCTGATATTTCTTTTGTAAGAATAGTATTTCTAGAGTTTTCATTATCATGTTTTTATAGAGTTTTTAATTCTCAATCTCAAGAAGTTCATCAAACCTAGAAACTTCTTCATAGGTAGGTAAAGTATTTTCTTCATCAGAAGAGGATTCTTCATCTGAAGAGTTATAATATTCATTATCATTATAATTTAAGGAAACATTGGTCAATGATTCATCATTTTGTACCTTGTCCATAAAGGAATGATTTTTAATAGGTAGTCTAGCTATAAGACCATGATTCTTCTATCCTGAAGATTCATAGTCAGAAGATTCATCTAAAGAGTCACCACCACTGGAACTCCACGTGTCATTAGCTTTCAGAACATTCTTAGCTTTGGCTATATAATACTTCTTTCTGTTCCTTTCAGAATTCCTTTCTTTATTTTCTTTCTTTTTGAGAAAAGGGTAATCTGGTCTAATATGTCCAGCTCTCTTTCATTCAAAACAAGTAACTTCTCCATCGTTCCTATCCGTCCTTTCCTTTTTCTTATACATAGATTGGAAATTTCTCTGGCCATCTATCTTGTTCATTCTTCGAGCAAGATTTTCTAACTCATTTTCAGAGACTTCACTCTCACTAGATTCGGATTGGATAATAACTTTCTTAGACTTGGATCTGGTTACTCTCTCAGGAGTATTGGTTTTCATATGATTTGAAGTTGTGGTAAAAGCATCAGTACCATTTCCATTCTTCTTCTTGATGTTGTCAGCATCTCTTTTCATTCTTGTTTCATGTTGGAGAAGAGTTCCAAATAGTTCATCTAAGGAAATTTGTGTAACCTTCATGTTCTCATCAATAACTGTTCTTTTGGGTTCCCACTCATTGGGCATAATATCAGTTATCATCATCCAGACCTTTCTCTCCCATAGACTGAAGACTGTTCACTATAGTCATAAATCTCTGTTGAACTTTACAAATTGGTTCACCATAAAGAAAATTGAAGCCATGGTATTCAGCTCTAAGCATATCTCTCCGAATTTCAATCACATTAGAAGTGCCAAAGTGTGTAACTTCTAACTTCTTCCAGATACAATTAGCCGCTTCACAAGAAGAAATTTGGATATATATATTTCTAGTCATTGAACATAGTAAGGTATTGCGTACCTTATAATTGAGTTGAAATTTTTGTTTTTTCTGGTTAGTGAAAGTTCTTACTTCCTTATCAGGAATTTTATAATCACCAGAAAGCCTAACAAAATTATCCACTCCTACATTGATAACGAAAGTATTCATACTATCTCTCTAGTACTCATAATCATTCCCATAAAAAATTGGTGGTCTTGTAGGATTTAGGTTGTCAATAGATCCAACATTCATTCCTGCCATTATAAGAAAAACATCGGCAACCAAACTTGTTAGTAGAAAAAGTTCGTAACCACAATGTTTGGAATGAGAAAATTTGGAATGAAAATTTGGAATGACAAAGTTTTTTAAGAAAGGATGAAAATTAATGAAAAATTGAGAAAGAAAAACTTATATGTGAGTATAAGTATTTCAGAAACCTCCTCTGATACCAATTGTAGGATCGAAATAATGATGTATATGCTCAATATACAAGAGGGGGGGGGGGTGAATTGTACACTTTAAAAATTTACTTAAGCAAGGAAAGATCTAAGTTTAACAAAGTTAAACTGAGTAGATTCACAACACCTCTAACTCCAATTGGAAATTGGAACAAGGAATGAAGTTACAAACTTCTAATTCTACACACTTTCTTGAATCAGGAAAGTGATTCCAAAAAACAGGTTCCGGATATATGGATCCTGAAATTTAAACTTAACTAAAGTTTATAATATGCGATTCTACCCTAAAGCGTATAGAATCTAAATGAATTAGGGTACATGTGTAAGGAAATACAAGAATGTAATACTTTCCTTATAATAAAACATGCAATGGAAAAAACAAGTAGTACAACTACAAGTAACAAACAATAACTCTTTAAACCCAAAGAGAAGGGTATCCAACAAACTTGGATAACGGTACCTTGATTTATACTTTCAAGCAAGTCTGTCTTACCCACACCAGGGTAAGCACTCGATATGAAGATCAGAATCTCTGTCTTGCTATCCCCGCAAGCCATCAACATCAAGGTAGTTGGAACCTCTGTATTCCATACAAAAGAAGCCCTCGAACTTAAAGGAAGTCGGCACCTCTGTCTTCCTATCCCCGGATGCCCTCTAATGTAATCACCAACATTCGGACTCGCACGAAGCAATCTGAACGAGCAGTTCAGTACACACAAAGCATGAAAAGATTCTCTCTCTATAAATCACCTTAACATCGTGTGGTCTATAGATTGATCAACTCATTATTAAGCTATTTAAAATGAGCTCCTATTTATAGGCTCGGTCGGCCCCCTCTCCAACGGTCATATTTTCCTTAAAATTTGGAGGGACATGTACATGTGTAACTCAACCAATGGTTAGTTTTAAACAGAATAGATGAAAACTTATAATAAAAAAATATGTATAACTGAATGCAAGTCATCGTTTTGTAATGGAGCATATGTAAGAAAAAGCCATACTAAAGTTCGAAGTGTAAGAAAATTAAAAGTTCGGTGTCTAACCAAAATGAAATTCGGAGTCTATAAAAAGAAATGTTCGGATTCTGTTTTATAGGAATTTGGAACCTGAAATCTGAAGAAGTCTGGAGTCTGAATTTCTATGGAAATTTTGAGTCTGGTTTCACCAGAGTTAGAAATCTGAACTTGTAGAGTTCGAAGTCGAACTAGTAAAAGTTCGGAGTCATACTTCATAAGAGTTCGGAGTCGAACTACTTAAGAATTCAGAGCCGAACTCATGAAAGTTCAAAGTCTAACTACTTAAGAGTTCAGAGTCAATCTTCATAAGAGTTCAGAGTCGAACTACTTAAGAGTTCGGAGTCGAACTTTATAAGAGTTTGGAGTCGAACTACATAAGAGTTTGGAGTTTAACTCATGAAAGTTCGTATCCATAATTCGAAGTGGAACTTCATTGTAGTTCACATCCAGAATTTAGATCCTAAAAACAAAATACTCTAATACCTGACATTATATGATTCTGGAATTCTGAGTATGAATCCAGTTTTTGAATTTAAGACAAAAAAATGTTGCTATGTATAAGAAAATCTAGGCTAGGATAGATTTCCTTAAGGAAGAAAATTTTCCTTATGGAGGTAAAATATATATTTGCTTAAGTATAAGGTGTTTGTGATTTTCAAAACAAGAAGGAATGGAAAAGTCATAAAGAAAACCTTATTGACTCAACAATATTCCCCTTTTTGGAAATCACAAACATCCTTACAAAAAAGAATATAAGGACTTTGAAAAATTTCATTAGACATTGAAATTAAAACTTTTCTCCCTTTGTTCACGGATGAAAGTGAATACAAATAACTCCTCCTTAGGAATTGAAACTATAAGGATTTTATTCTGAATTTATGGAGTGGAGTTTTCATTATCATGGGAATGAAAAGCTTCGAAGTGAGAAACTCCCCCTTACTTTAAGGATATTTTAAAATTTTCTTTTTCCTCTTTTTAGTGGTTCTTTTTCCTTCTCCCCCTTAGGAGTAGTTCTTTTTACTTCTCCCCCTTTGTGATTTTAAAAAAGAATTGAAGATAATGGAAAAGAAAATATGGTACCTAAAACATTAATATATAACAAAATACAAGCACCTGAATTTTCATTAGAGTTGGAAAAAAAAATTTATAGGAAAAGAAAAATACAACAAAAGATCGGAGTGGGTTTATTTATCTTCCTTTTTTTTCAGGATCAGCTTTTTTAACAATGTTTTGAGCTTCTTCAGGTCTCTTTGGTCTTCGTCTACTTGTCTCTCAAAAGCTGAGATCCTTTCCTCTTGAACTTTTAAAGCTTCTGCCTGAGCCTTTAAGGCATCTTGTTGCATCTTCACCAACTCATCTTGGTTTACCAGTATTTTCTCAAGTTCGATCCGGAGATTTCTATCACTTATAAAATTTTGAGCTAGAGAATTTTCATTGTCATTTAGTTCCTTCACTTTTTGACTTCGAGAACTCTGCTCAATAATCAACTCATCTTGAAGACTATTAATCTTTTTATCCTCTGTGTCAAAAGCATCATTCACGTCATTTTGAAAATTATCAAAGACGACTAGGTCTTCTTCAACTCTCTTTGACCACAGAGTTATTTTGATGCAAGAATTTCTATGCACATCATAATTGATAAGAAAACATTTATGGTCGGCCTCTATCTTTATACACTTATCCATGACCATGGATAATAAATCCGATTTCTGATTCATACTTTGTTGCAGAATCTGGCATCTAGAATCTATAGTTAGAAAAAACGGAATGGTGTCCACTAACATCTTCAGAGATTATACCACAAAATCATGACAATGAGATGATGACTCTAAATTAGATAATTTTCTTAGAGATGGATCTTCCTCAACTTGCACTAGATTTATTCTAGACATACCACCAACCTATTTCTTCCTGATGACATCTTTTATAGCTGCCTCCATGAGAACTTGCTTCCCCTTATCAGCTTTCGGAATTGGTTCCTCATCAGGAGATACTTCCTCAGAATCAGAAACTTGAATAATCTGGTCTTCATCTGGTTTCTCCTTTTCTTGTCCTTCCTCAAGGAAATTCCTCTAATAGGATTCTTCCGCATCATACAAGACATTTTCTTCTTCTTCCTATTACTATTGATTATCATCATTCTTAATACCTTCCACATCTCCCTTTCCTAGAGTTACTAACTTTGAGGATTCTGCCTTATCTTTATAATCCTCTACTTGTTTGATCAGGTCATCCAAATATTCACTTCCATTTTCTTCTTCTTCTTCAACCTCTTCCTCTAATTCTTCAGCAGCTTCTTTTTCATCATCTTCAACTAATTCTTTACCCTTGGATTTTTCTGGAGTGGCATAGTTCTTAGCTGGAGTTTTTGGTAAAGAAGGTTGAGGAATGAAAGTTTCCAGAAGGGAAATCATTTCATAAGCTAACTCTGTAGCTTTCAGCAAATATTGCACCACTTCAGCTTCAGACAACTTCTTTTTCATCTTCTTTTCTTTTGTCTGCTTCTCTAACTCTTCTGCAGCTCTTTATTTTAAGGCCTTAGCTTCTGCAGGGTCCAGTCCGAACTGAGGAACCCCTTCTTTCCTCTTCTATTTATCTTCCCTCCAGTTGGCTGCCACTTCATCTGTATATGTTTTCTGCTTCCTCGGTTTGGGGGGAGTAGACTGAGTTTCCTTAGCCTTGGGGATTTCTTTATCAGCAATTACTTCCTTAACCTTTCTCTTTTTCCTTCCCTTTTTGGATGGTTCTGGAGTCTGTGTATCTTTCTGAGCTGCCTAAACCTATTCCATAGAAATAGGGTAGAATTCTATGGATTCACTAGAATAATCCATCTTCATCCTCTTTAACGTATCATCACTTTCCAGCATAAGCTTACAATTCTGGACGTTTTATTTTCATGCATCCTTAAAGGATTCTAAGAACCGAACTATCAGCTTAGATAGTAAGGCAGGGTACAGAATTATTTGAGCTCTCAAATTGCCTTATTTTATGTTGTTGATCTTAATCAAGACATGCCTCATCAAATTTATCTTTCCTAGATTTACCAAGAAATCTAAGACATAGATATCACTTTTCTTCAAATTATCTTTGTCACCTCTTCTTGGTACGAGAAAACCTTGTACCCAGAGCTGTAGAATCTTATTGTTCGGAGTGAGATGATAAATTTTACCAGTCATAGCATTCTTAAGTCCACGACATTTTAAATCCTTCACCTTGTTGAAACTTACTTGCTCATCTGGAAGCTTATTTGAGCAAAACTCAGCTTCCCCATCATAGGACAAACCAACCAAGCTCACTTCCTTAGTGTAATATAGCTTGTAAGTCCTCCTATAAGACTTAAATGAAAACCATTCTCTGCCATCTTCCATCTGGATGGAAACATACTCATAGAACTCGATTAGAAAATCATTATAAACTGGATCCTGTTTCTCTTACTTAAACAAGCATATTTCTTCTTAGCCATTCAATCTGATATTATAATATAATCAAGCTTGTAAAAATCTGGATGCACCAACCTTTCCATGAAGACTAACCACTCTGAGATTGGCTTTGAAGTTGACATTTCTTGAGATGTTGCTTCAACAGACATTCGGAGTGAAGAGTTCTAAAAGATTCGGAACGGCTTTGCAAAGATCAGAACCGGTCTTAAGAAGAGAAGCAGGGCTTAGATACATGAATGATTTGAAAAACCGATGTGGGACGAATCTTGGGGTCCCCTTTATATAGGAGATGGAGGTGACCTTTGGTCTTCCAAAATCCATCAAACGGTTGGAAAACTTTTCAATCTGATCTGACGGTTGAGAACACTCCCGCAAGAAAAACTTGACTCTGGTCTTTTGAGGTTTTAATAAAAACATTCGTATTTAAGGAAAACAAGAATCCGAAAAAAAACAAGAAAATACTGGCAATCAAAATATGATTATGATAACTTGAGTAAGGAAATCATAACTTTCGGATTGTCTAGAAATATTGTTCGTAATTGGTAATACTCTTAAAGAAAAAAACTTATTACGAAAGTTCCAGTATTAAAATCTCATTACAAAAGTTCCAATATGAAAATCTCATTACGAAAGTTCCAGTATGAAAATCACATTACGAAAGTTTCAGTAAGAAAATCTCGTTACGAATGTTCTAGCTTCTGGAAAATTCCATTCCGAGAATTTTAATTCCATAAATTTCCATTCCGGAAATTTCCATTATGTAAATTATCATTCTGGAAATTCCCACTCCGGAAAGTTTGAAAAACTGACAATGAAAATTTTAGTTACAAAAATTTTGAAAAATAGATTACTAATATTTTAGTTACAAAAAGTTTGAAAAATAGATTACGAAAATTTTAGTTACACTAACAATTAAATGTATTCCCCCTATGAAAAGGTGTTTATTACTATTAGGAGAATTGTTCAACAAGAAGTTAATGAAGAATGATTACCTTACGGTTATCATTCCTAACATTTGTTTAATGTATTCAAATCTACGGAGGGTAAAGATTTTGTGAAAATATCCGCAATTTGATCTTGCGTTCCGATAAACTGAAGAATGAGATCTCTTTTAAGTGTGTGATCCCTAAGAATGTGATGCCTAATATCTGTGAGTTTTGCACGAGAGTGATGTGCAGGGTTCTTACTGAGGGAAATAGAACTTGTGTTATCACACAAAATTTGACTCTTAGTAAAACTCAAGCCATAATCTATGAGTATGTGTTGCATCCACAACACTTGAGCACAACAACTTCCGACTGCTACATATTCAGCTTTAGCAGTGGAAAGTGCTACAGAATGTTTCTTCTTGCATGACCAAGAAACTAATTAATCTCCTAAGAAATGACATGTTCTGGATTTACTCTTTCTATCCATTCTAAAACCGCCAAAGTCAGCATCCAAAAAACTCTTTAAAACAAAATCATTTCCAGATGTATAAAATATTCCTAGATCCATGGTTCCCTTTAGGTAGCAAAAAATCCCTTTTACTGCCTTTAAGTGAGATTCCTTAGGATTGGATTGATATCTTGCACATAAGCAAACTGAAAACATCAATTCCGGTCGATTATCTGTTAAGTAAAGTAAAATTCCTATCATGACTCTAAAAGATGTTTGATCTACTGGTTTCCTAACTTCATCAAGATCTAAAGAGTTTGATGTACCGATGGGAGTACTTATACTCTGGGTGTTGTCATAACCATACATTTTAAGAAGATATTTAATATAATTATTTTGAGATATATAGGTTCCTTCTGGTTTTTGAGAAATTTTAAAACCAAGGGAAAAAGTTAACTCACCCATCATACTCATTTCAAACTTACATTTCATTAGACTTGCAAAAGAATCAGTTAAAGATTGGTGAGTTGAACCAAATATAATGTCATCAAAATAAATTTGGGCAATCAAACCATTTATATTATCTTTCATTATAAAACGAGTTGGATTTTCTTTTCCCTTAACATAGTTATTTTGAAGCAAAAATCCTATAAGTCTATCATACCATGATCGCGGGACTTGTTTAAGGCCATACAAAGCTTTGGTAAGTCTAAAAACATTATCAAGATGTTTTGTCTCTTCAAAGCCAGGAGGTTGTTCAACAAAAACTTCTTCTTGAACATAACCATTAAGAAAAGCTCATTTCACATCCATTTGAAAAAGTTTAAAATTGAATAATGCTACAAAGGAAAGTAAAATACGAATATATTTAAGTCTAGCTACTAGAGCACATGTTTCTTCATAGTCTATTCCCTCTTGCTGATTGGAGCCTTTAGCAACTAGTCTAGCTTTATTTCTTACAATGATTCCATTTTCATCACATTTGTTTCTAAAGACCCATTTTATTCCAATAATAGAAGTTTCTTTAGGTCTTTCAACCAAGGTCCAGACTCCATTCCTTTAAAATTCATTTAGTTCATCTTTCATGGATTTGATCCAATCATTATCACCTAAAGCTTCATCAGTGATTTTTAGTTCTAATTAGGAAAGAAATGCTAGATGTTCTACTTCATTTCTCAAGGAACTTCAAGTCCTTATAGGTTGATTTACATCACCAATGATGCTGTCACTGGGATGATTCTTAAGAAACACCTGATTTGGGTTTTGTAATACCTATTCATCAATATAGGGTAGAAAGTCATCTGGGAAAAATGTTTCAGAAGTATCTTCTAGAACATTTTACTTATCAGAAGGATCTTATATCAAAAGTTGATAATAAGTTTTTGAAAACACATCTGAGGATGTAGGTTGGGATGGTTTAAAAACAAAAGGAACAGATTCATCAAATTTTACATGCACTGTTTCTTCAACAGTACAAGTATTTTTATTGAAAACTCTATAAGCCTTAGAAGTTGTGGAGTAGCCTAAGAAAATTCCTTCATTATATTTTGCTGTGAATTTTTGAAGATTATCTTTAGTATTCAAGATGAATACCCTGCAACCAAAAACCATGAAGTAGGAAAGTTTAGTTTTTCTACCATTTCATAACTCATAAGGAGTTTTATTAAGAAAAGGTCGAATCAAAACTCGATTTATAGTATAACAAGAAGTACTTACAGCTTCAGGCCAGAAATGTCTAGATATAGAATATTCACTCAACATGGTTCTAGTTATTTCTTAAAGAATTCTATTTCTTCATTCAACTACACCATTTTGTTGAGGAGTTCTAGGTGCTAAATAGTTGTGAGTAATACCATTTATAGTACAAAAGGCTTAAAAATCAGAATTTGGATATTCTCCTCCATGATCACTATGAATAGTTTTCAGTGGAATATTTTTCTCATTTTTAACTTGGGCTTTACAAATTTTGAAATAAGAAAAAGCTTTATACTTCTTTACTAGAAAGTAGAACCATGTAAATCTAGTGTAATCATTAACTAGAAAAAAACACGTAGTATTTTCCTCCAATGCTTCCTATTTGTGTTGGACCCAAAAGATCCATGTGCACCAATTGTAGTGCATCAGTTGTTGAGACTTCACCGATTGATTTAAAACTAGATTTAAGTTGCTTTACATATTGACAATGATCACAAACTTTAGAAGAATCAAATATATGCTCCGGTAGATCCTTAACTAGTTTTTTCATATAAAGTTTACATAAGTTCCTAAGGTTACAGTGACCTAATATCCTATGCTATAACCAAGAATGATCTTCCATTGCACTTAGGCAAGGTAAATCATGACTCCTATGGTCTTCTAAGTTCATAGTGTAACCATTATCTTTCCTATTGGTTGAGAGAATAAATTCTTCCTTGTAATTGTGCACTAAGGACTTATCATTCCTAAAATTCACATGGTATCCTTCATCACATAACTATCTTATGCTAATGAGGTTGTTCTTAAGACCCTTAACAAATAAGACGTTTGAAATCAATGTTTTACCAAGACGAACAATATTACCTATACCAACAATTTCTCCCTGAGCATTATCTCCAAAAGTTACTTTTCCACCTTTCGTCTTGATAATCTTTTCAAAATAGATTTTGTTACTAGTCATGTGCCGAGAACATACACTATCCATGTACCATGTATTGTTTTCGGTACTTCCTTTATCTTTATGAAAACAAGAAAAGAATTATATATTTGGAATCCAAGCTTGTTTGGATCCAAGATTTCCAGATAACAAGATTTTGGGCACCCACATCTTCTTAGAAAAATAAGCGTTATGAAAAACTAAAGATTGGGTTTTGTTTAAAGAAAAATTCTTTGCCCAGTGACCACCACATTGACACTTGGTACAAAATGGGGCACTTTGTTGAAAAAAATAGTTGCTACTAAAAGTTGGTTTAGCATGGGTATAACCAAATCCTAATTTGTTTCTTAATGGTCGTATTTGAGAATACATTTTATCAATATTTTCATTACTGTGGGTAAAGTTTGATAAACACTTATTTAAAGAAAAAAATTTGGACTTGAGTTTTATAATCAAGTTTTTAACTTCAAAATCATTAGATTAAAAACTAGAGCTAGGCTCAAAAACACTTTTCTTAGAAAATACTATTTCTAACTCTTTAGAAAGTTTGTTCTTCTCAGAACATACTTCCTCATGATTTTTTGAAATACTTATAAAATCATCATTTTTCCTATCAAGATCTTTATTAAGATCTAATATTTCTTTTGTAAGACCCATAACCCTAATTTAATTGTGATTTTTTATCCTGAAATTATGTTTGACAGTTGGAAGTACTTCAATTGGAAAAATCTTGGTTATAGTTTAGTATATCAAAATTCAAATATCATTGAATTCGATCATTTATTAATTTTTAAGCATGATAATTTTCAAATTCTCTCTTATGATAGAGATTCCTATTGCCTAGAAGTGTCCCTTCTTTCATAGGGATCCAATATCAATGTTTCATTTTGATTCCTCTATATGATATATTAGTAGAGGATAGTAATGGAGGAAAATTTGTATGATGAATGAGAATATAAATCACTTTTGGATTTTGATGGGGTATTTCAAAATTTTCTGACAACCTAAGGAGAAAACATGTTCCATATATCACAGATTAGCCTCTCATGAGTTATCTATGTTCACTAATCAATGAAATTTGGTTGAGGTTCTAGGTTTTAGGGGTTACATCACTTGTAATAAGTACACTCTTAATAGTAGGAGGTCCACTATGATTGGAATATGTCTTTTGTTGGTTAATAATAGAAGTGGATCTACTTGGGTATCTAGTTTTTCTCTTCCTAGGATTCACTTGGATCACAATTCATTGATTATTTAGGTATATATATGAATTTCAAGGGAATAATGCTCCCTTTTGGATTTAATAATGGGTGTTTGGATATCCCTAGATGTAGGGAAATTGTTCAGGAGGAATGGGAAGTTATAAATCCTAGAAACTCTCATCATGTATTATAATTAAGAATAAAATACATCAATGTAATCTTAAAATGTTCAAGAAAAAAATCATTTTCGGGACTTTATGATGATATCAAGGCAGCTAAGAATCTACTCACAAGCTACCAAATTGCTAATCAAAATTAAAATACTCCATTGAGGGTGGAATTGAATTCTCTATCCATGTTCGATGATCTTATGATTATTAGAGAATGGTTGAGTATAAATCAATTAAATTTGAGATGGTTACAAATTGGTGATAGGAACAACAAGATTTTCCAAAGAAAGCATAAAAGGAAAAGAATCAGGGGGTCGATTTCCCAAGCATCAATGAATGTTTATTTACACATGAAAATGATATCTTTAATGCATTGATTGGTTATTTTCAATGTCTCTATTCTGATATGGATCAGATAAAACCCAAAATATTATTGATAATATCTTAGTTTCAATTCGAAATAAAGTGACTCGAGGCCTTATATCAATTTCATCCAAAGAGGAGGTTAGAACAACTATATATTATCTTGGAATTGGTATTGTGTCATGATTATAAGATTTCACTAATAAGTTCTTTATGTTCCATTGGGACATTATTCATAAGGATGTGGTGAATATGGTTAATGATTTTTTACTCATTCTTAAATTATCCATGGGTTAAACTCTTACATCATTTCTATTAATCCCTAAAAATATAATACTATTTATATCAATGATTATAGACTAGTTTCAACTGGAATCACCCTTACTAAAATTTATAGAAAAATTATTTCTATCATATTGGATAAATTGGTCATGGATATCATCACCAAAAATTAGTTTGGATTTATCCCTATTAATAATATTCGATGTTTTCTTTTCACTGCATCTGAGAATGTTAATCTCAAGAAGATGAGAACAAAGTATGAATTTTTTTTTTCTGAATATATACATCTCCAAATCCTTTGATACCCTCAAATAAAGTTTCATTTTTTCTTTTATCATAAAGTGTGGTTTCTCTATGGATTCTTTTAATATGATAAATGATATAATTATTTCAGTAAGGCTCTCTATCCTAATCAATGGATCCCTATGTGGACTCTTTTAATTATATAGGGGTATTAGGAATGGTGATCCCTTTTTAGGCCATCATTTTTCCCAAGTTGAAGACTATTTGAACAGATTTATGAATGAAATAGTCAATATTCAAATTTTCAAATAGATAAAAGCTACGAGAATTATGTTCACACCCTCACAGTTGTTTTATGCTAATGGTATTATTATTTTTTGGTAGGCAACATAGAAAACACTTTTTCCATCAAAGGAATATTTTATCATTATGAAGATGTGGTTGGGTAAGTAATATTATTGAAAAAAATCATCCATTGTGTTTGGAAATAGAATATCTGTAACAATGTAGAATAATATTTCCAAAATTCTCAGTGTCAAGAGGGGTGTTCTTCATTTTATATATCTTGGTTTTACCCTCTTCTGGGTTAATATTAAAAATTATTTTGTTAAAGAAACTTTTTTCTGGAATTCATAATCATTTAGAAAAATTTAAGTGTAAATTCATGTATCAAATGGGAAAGGTTAATTTGGTCAACTCAGTGATCACATCCACGTTTTTATACACTTATTCTCTTTATATATGGCCTTGTATCCCTATTATTAATCTCCAAGTCAATATCATGAACTTAATTTGAATGGGTCAGTTTATGAAAGGAAAATAATCATGGTTTAATTGAAGGTTTTTATCAAACAAATGGTTATGGGTCATATTGTTGTAAATGATCATAAGATTTTTAATTATTCTGTTATATCCAAATTAATTAGGATCCTATTTACCTAAAATATTCCATCTATTTACATTAATTTTAGTAGATTTAAATTAAGGCTGATAAATGTGTACTCTTTTTTTTATGATCCCTTATAAATGGAATGCAATTAGGAAATAATTTAATGACCTCATAGTAAGCTCACAATGGATTTTATATAAGAATTCAAAATTCAATTATTGGAAAAATCATTGGCTCAACAAACCTCTTGTGGAATGAATGATTTTTCAACCCAATATGAAGTATAATTTTACCACTAATTACTTTTCTAGAAGGAAAATAACTGATATGAATGTTCCTAATCATGCCTCCTCTAAAATTAAATGGTATTCTATTGTGGATAGGGACATTATTTTTAAGATTTAGAATCGAAGTTGGAATTTTAGAAATAGGGATTTATATAAGATGATTTGTGTTGGATGTATTATTTCTCTGGATTGGATCACTTATTTTATGTCCCCCTTCTTCCATCCTACTATATCAACTCTCCTCTAAAAAATATAGAAAAGGAGACTACCAACACATGATCAACTTACAATTTTTATAATTTTGATAGCCTCATCATCCCATCTTTGAGTGGGAGATATGGAAAATATATATCAGGTTTCCATTGAATATCCCATCATTTTCAAGTTGTGGGAGTACATTCAAGTCATGTTTTATGTATCCATTGATAGGAGCCTCCATTTATAGGAGCTAGTAAATAATTTTACTACTATTAGAAAATTTTTAGTAAGAAGGTTCACAATCTTCAACGAGAAGTCGTAGCTTCTGTGGTTTCCTAAACCTTGAAAATAAGGAATTCATCATTGTTTAAAAATTTCAAACCTGCTGTTCATATAGGGATAATGGATATTTATAAGGTTGTATTCACCACATCTCATATTCAAATAGGTTCGATGAATAATTGTTTCTAAAACCATAACATTCTCATAATTCTTTATTTAAATGGCATGGATAGAAGACTAGTTTGTTTGAAATTAATTCATTGGATTCCTCCTATCAGTATGTAGATTAAAGTGAATGTCGATGGAATTGAATTTGGTGTACTGGTCCCATCAAGATATGGTGGGGTCTTCCACACTCATTGTGGTTTTGTGAAAGGATTTTTCTCACATTGTATTGGAAATGAAACCACATATAAGGTTGGGTTGTGGGCTTTGATATTTGTTACAAAATATTTCATTCATCATAATTGATATCATTTATGGATTGAATATAATTCTTAGTTGTCTTTTAATGATCTCATAGCATGTACCAAGAATGTTCCATAGAGTGTTTGGCCTCATTGAATGGAGTGTATTCATGTCATTAGCCAACTTAGTTAGAGGATTTCACATTCATATAAGGAGTCCAACAACGTTGTGGATTATATGTCAAAGTGGATGATTATTAGGACATTATAGATGTGGTAATTTTCTATTTTTGGATATTTCTCATCACTAATTAATGCAGACATGTGGGGTTTTACCCACTCCCAACTCTACAATACTTTCTTATAATTTCATACTCTTTTATTTTATTTATAAATAAATTTGTAGAAATTTATTCATTTAGTTCCTATGATTTTTTTTAGGGAGAGTATATTCATTAAAATTATATTTTGAATACATAAAAATATTAACACTCTTTCAAAAATAAATTCTATTATATATTATTAAACCAAAAAATTCAATCTATCACTAAGATATATCCTTGATAAAGATGGGTTTAATGGAAATTTTTCTCTATATTATTATATTAAATATATAAGTGTTATCAATTCAATAAATAGATGTATAAAAGAAAATTATTTGATGGAAAAAACTTTAATGTTTAAAATAAAGGATTGAGATGTTTGTTTTACCCCACACCAATGGTTTTTCTAAAAATTATTGCATATATAAGAAAATTATGTTATGGAAATGTTTATCTACCACTTTACAATATTTCTAAGTTGTGTTACAATGATTTTTGATTAATTATACATTTAACCACTTTATTGGTTCTAATTTTTTTTATAAAATATTATTCAACCAGTAAATTTTTTAATGTATTTTCCTTATATGAAAACATGTTTTTTTGTTCACATTTATAAAAAAATTGGTTATATATAAATGAATAAATTATAGGGAATATGGTAAATAATTTTTATTCTAAACCTTGACATTCTATTCAAAAACATTAATGAGAATATATTTATTTTTGTTATAAAATCACTTACATATGTAATTAGACATATAAACATTAAATTTATCCAATGATCCTATAATATTAATTTATTGGGTCATTTTATTTTGAAGCATTCAATATTATAAATAATTTCATATTACATAAATTTGAGGAAATTTTATGTTCTGAAAAATTGGAATAGATTTTTATATATAAATTTTTTTACTTTTTTATGTATACATTAAAATGAGATCATAGGAATATATTTTTTACATGTTTTTAGAAAATTTAAATTATTAAAGTTTTATAATTAAATTATAGAATAAAATTTGGAAAGATAATTGTAATACATTTATAAGATTAATGTGGGAAATACTTATACTAAAAAGAAAAATTATTTATCTAAGAGCATGAAATAGTTTTATACTCAAATTAGAGAAGATTATTTTATGTGTTCTCAAGTAGATTTGTTAAATTCTATGAAATAAAACATAAACCATATAATATATGTATTGAGAATATTCTAATTTTTCATTATTTATGTTCTATAAATTAGACCATATGATGTTTAATTTATTTATTAAAAAATACCAATGCAATATTAAATTTAGAAACATTGTATATTATAATGTTATCTAAAGGATATGATGGGTTATTATTTGATTGAAATTATAGAAACACAATGTATTTGTGAATTTAATTAATACATTATTTAATAAATAATTTATTTTTTATGAATCTAGTGAGAGTAAAGTATAAGGTTGGTGAATTTTATAATGATAAAATAGGTAGTTTTTTTCAGGTTAAAGGATGGGTCAGTTTCACAATATTTTGTATAAACTATGTTTACTCATAATACAAAAAAGTGTTTATATATATATATAAGTTTGTTTGTTGTATTGAAATTTCATTATGGTAATCTATGTGGTATTATATCAAAAATAATGTGAGTTAAAACTTTCTCAATGATGAAAATACTATTTAAAATTTTTTCTTGATACAAATATTTCAATGAGAAGAATACCAATAACATATTAGGGAAAGTTATTATATTTTTATCTATACTATTTTTATTTTCTTTATAATATATTCAGATGTATTATCTAATTTTTTATAGAAAATGTCATTGTAAAATTTATATCGATGAAATTTACTGAAAAGAATGATCTCATATGAAGTTTGTGTTTTCGTAAATAATATTTAGTTATAAAATATTTGGGTTCTAGTTGATGAAATTAAAATAAAAAATTACAAAATATTTATTATCTATGAAAAAAATATAATTACATTGGATGTCATGAATAATTTTTTGGGTTGGTTAGTTCAAATGATGGAAATAGCCTTTCAAAATTATAACAGTTCCATTATATATAAAAACTCTTCAAAACATATAACCTAATTTAATTTTCCAATGTAATGGTTGATGTGTCTATTTTTATAAGGTTTTAGAATGAGTTAGTATGAGTTGCATATAGATGTATCATTATTTTAAAATACCAGTAAATGAAACCAAACATATGTTTATTTATGGCCCCTATATATTATGATGATATAGGAATGTGTCAAATGTATATACTTCGTATATTTATATTATATATACTCATATGATGAAATAATTCGAATGTAAAAATGTATCAAACTATTATATTTGAATAAATTTCTATGTTTTTATTCATTAGTTTATTTTATATTTTAATCCTTGGAGTTGAATGTTAATTAACTCCATATAGGTAAACATTTATGCTACCCCCAATCATTTAATTTGATGTGGAGACATGATTTGATAGTTTTATATGGATTGAATAACACTTAGTCAATGTATTATAGGACATCAAAAAAACACATACCCAAGATAACCATGCTACAAAAAACCAAAACCATGCAAAATGTAAATTAATAACATATACCATTAACCAATGATAAATGATACTCCTATCACTAATTATGTGGTTGATGAAGATCACTAAGGAAACTTTGAAGGAATTTTCACTCTATTGTGTATCCAAAACATTATCTAAATCACATTAAATTTATGAACATTCATACCCACAACTATGATATGATAGTATATCTCAAACGAATGGGAAGGAAAAGGGAGATGGTTGTCATAGATTTGATGTAGCTCAGGATAAGATTAGAAACATAAATTTCACCCATAATAATTGTTATTCATATATATATATACCCTTAGAATACTCCCTAATCCTCTCATAATTTTACTCATGTGATATAAAATATAGAATAAAATGGAAATGGTTACAATACTTAAAACCCCTTAATGAAATGCATTATCCTAAATGCTTCACAATATGAAATGTTATAATTGACGATACCCATTGGTGTAATATTACAAACTAATATCAATTAATGTATGATTGTAATTTCTTAATCATAAGGTGTCTTTATAAATCATATACTATCATTCCACATATTATAATATTTATAATATGAGTTTAAGATATAGCCTAGCCAATGGCTATGATATGACTATTTCATAGCCAATGATATGGTTTTTTAAGAAAATAACTTACTTTGATATTTTTAAAATCATTAAATATGATATCCTTAAATATTATGCTATTATATAGGCTAACATGAATCATATACGTGTTAGACTTTAAGTATTATCTCTATAAATCTCCCTCTTATTCTAATAATTAATTGAATTTGAGTTATTTCACCTTATATTGTATCATATATAATTATTTTTAAAAGAATATCAAAAACATATTTTGGATTTATTTTATAACACATTTTTATTTCTATCAGTATTTTTTATATGAGTCAAATACTATGAAACACCTTGGGTATATCCATCAAAAATCCTATTTTGATCAACTCTAAACCACATTTAGAGCTGATCTTGATGTTTTATAAAACTCAATCTCTATTCAGTAAACTACAATGTGTAACCCCATGGGATAATGTATCATTGTAAACAAATATGAATCCTAAAAAAAATTAATGCAAGATAACAATGGCATCCAACATATCATAATTCCCACTTAAGAAATAAGGGGTTCTAGTGTGAACTCTATAAATCTCAAGTATTTAAATACTTTTTTCCATTAGTTGAATCATATACAAGTATTTATAATCATATAACCACACTGTCTAAGACATTGAGTTACCATGAGATAATAAGTATGCCATTACCATATAACTTACACATAGGTTATTGATTCACTGAGTATTATTTTGTAAATACATGACATGTCATTCATCTAAGTGGAAGATCACACTGCATGATCTTAATAAAAATAGGTAATAAAATCCCATTAACTTCATATAGAAATGGATATAGACATCCTTAATATATTTCAATCGATGGACCAAATTTCATAAATTTAATATGATTGGAAAATTATATCATGTTTATGCCTCAATAAATAACCAAAAAAGTGATACACCCAACCACTCTCAGATTAGTTATTACTCGTGTCTTGCACAATATTAAAACTAAAATATAAAGGATCACATTCTATAATTCTTTAAAATATTAGGAACATTGATTCAATTTGAAACATTAACCCCAATCACACAAAATATATTCTATATAACACTTCAAGTGGTATACCTGGTGGGTCATCCACCGCAAAAAAAACTTTTTGTGCCTTTTGAACATATTTTTAATATTTTTACAAAATATTACTCACTCTTCCCTAAAATTTTATCACATCATATAACACTCCATGAGGGAAATTGGTTTGTGATTACTCAAATTCATACATTGAGAGTCAAATTATTATTCTACTTCATGTAATATATATTACCAATATGCATGAATGATAAAATTTAAACTGCCTTTTGTATAAAAAGATATGTTTTATATCTATAATCTCATTTATAAATATTAAAAATCCATCAATTAGATTGTATCAATCATATTTCATATGATATACAACCAGAGAGGTATTATATTCACCACAAATTTTATGTTTTTTTAAAATCATTATACCTCTATGTAATTATTTCTACATATCCAGTGAGAATATGATAACCCCCCCCCCCCAATAAAATATCTAGTGAGTAACATCATTTAAGAAAAAAAATTAAATATTAGTGGGAATTTTTAATTATATTCCTAATGTTCTAATAATTAAACATAGTATTCAAAAACATTTAACTCTCAATATCACATATAATGATGTTAATAACTTCAGTTGTATCTTTATAAATATTTATATGTTATTTACCATCATTATTAGAAATATTCCATTTATTTTCTAACTTAAGATCATTTTGATATCAAATTTAACTATTTACCTTATTCCTAAAAACCTTTTAAAAATAAAATAGCTTTAACCTTATATTTTTTATGGAATAATCTATTATTTAATTAAATTTTAGCCTCCCTAAGTCTTTAAATCCTCCCACTAAACTCATAAAGAGTATATTCACTTAATAATATCAAGATAAGATAAAAACCAAATAATTTTGTTTAGGAAAGAACAATTATTTCCTTTAGAGAGAATATTTATCAACTAAACTATTATATAAATATCATATATGGTATTATATGTATTTATTGTGGTATTCTAAAAGATATATTTTATTCTTTAAAATATCCCACTACTGTGTGGTGACATCATATGCCTCATATTTTAATAAATATATATGATAAAATCTTTATCCTACATAAAACCCCATTATCATAATCTTTTCTATGTATGTTATAAATTTTGATTAAACATAAACCCTTTGTTTCAAAATAACTATTTATATCATTTAAAAGACTTCCTTCTGAAAAATATCATCGGTTATCATATAATAAAAATAAGATGAAAATATGAATTATTTATTTAGATCCACTTGATCATGATATATTCATATGCACCTAAAATCATGATTCAACCACCCATTATTTCATTATTTATATGAAAACCACAAGATCCTTAAATTTGTTTCTTGTTTTTGTATACTTATATTCTTATAACAGTTGTAAAACATATGTTTTTTATCATATAACCTTAAAAATTGAATAATTTATTTCTATAACGTTGTGACATATAATAGAATATCCATAGATTTTCTAAAACCCCTTAGTTATCTTAAACATTTCTATCATATAGAAACATTATTTTTATTCCTCGGTTTTCCATTATGTTTAAAAGACTAATTTTATATTGGATATATCTAATGTTATTTCCATTACTAAACATTAACCCACTTGTATTGTCAATAAAATAAAAAACCAAAATATCTCACGCACATTCATGTATAATCAACACTTTGATAAAATAAAGTAATACTTTTGTTAAATTTATTCACATTTTTTTTAACATTTCAAATAATTATTCAAAACTAAATTCAATAACCATGTCAAGCCTTAGTATAAACCTGTGTAATCTTCTAGTCATTAACATACATTTTTGTATTGAATGTATTGATGGAGAATAAATATTATTTGGTTATTTAAAAACTAATTCCTTTGAAACATCAAGTAAATAAATTTATGTTTCTATTAAGTGTATAAATGAACTAATTTTTTACTACTTCAATATTGGGTTACATTTAAGGGTATTTCTATAACTCAAATAATTTAACATATCACTTAAAACCCATTATTTAGATTCAGAATAATTTTATGAATTCATTAAATTAACAATATTATTTCTCTAGGTTTTATCTCAAAATAATGATGGTGATTATGCTGTTTATCTACATCAGAACCCTGTATCATATGAGTATCATGTTTTTCATTCATTTAATAAGTAATATTATTATATTTGGTCCTACTAAAATTATAACACCTTAAAAATAGTTCTTATTAATTAGTGGGAAAACATTCATATTTCATCATGAATTACACCAATTAAGAATACAAGTATGTAACAGTATTATCTAGAGGATAATTAGTTTAATAATATCACATATGAATATTTGATAGTTGATATGATAAATTTTTGAAACATCTATTATATTATATATCTTTACTCTCTTCATCTATTATTTTATTAGTTATGGTTTCTTATCTAACTGTAACCCAAATAATTTTCTAAAAATGAAGAAACAAATTATTATTGTAATATAATTAATTTTATTCCAAAAATGAGATAATCTAGTGGAACCCAAATTTAACGTGACCTACCTGGTTCTATGATCGGGGTCTTGAAAATATTATTATTTGGAGTTAATTTAACCCATAGTATTTTAGAGGCCATCTAAATCTCACCATATTAGCTCAAAACAATCCATTTACATCTATGAATGATTTTAATTCTCTATATTGAAAAATATATTCCATCCAGCAAATAAATATGATAAAATAACATTTATCTGTAACCCTCTACACAACTAGTGAACAAGACTTATTTTGGATTGAATAAAATAAAATATATAATCATACCTAACATGTGTATCTTTATGTAACTCCCTTAACCTAGTTACCCAAAGTCGGTGCATTATTATATAACATCGGCATGATCACAAAAGATCAAGTCTCAAAAGACCAATTAATTTAGTAGCCTTGGAAGTACTAGATACATTCATAAGGTTTACATTACATCATAAAATGAAAAAACTACATCAACATTGTTTCCATAGACCACACTCATATCCCCACAGACTATCCCTGCAGGCCATTCATAAAATACTTCTTCGCTTCTAGGGAAAAATAAAACATAGAAAGGGGTGAGCTCAGATTCTCAGTAAGGATAACAATATAGCGGAAACTTTTATAAATAAGCCTAAACGTTTAAGGCAATGTATAATACTGAAACAAAAGCCTTTTAAACTTGAACTTCAGCATAATATAGAAAAGATAAAATCAAAAAATTCAATTTACTTACTCACATGGATATTCTACTCGTCGAATAATCACATGCAATATCAATAGACACTTTCATAATGATGGAATGCATAATTCCAGACTTTCATAACCACTTAGTCAAGGCCTTGGGCCAAGACTACAAATAAGATATTTTTATGGCCTTATGCCAGACACTAGTTTGTCTAATGAGACCTACTGATTAATCGAGGAGCTATAGCGGGCTCCACCCATCACATACTTGGTCTAATTCAATCCACATATGAAAATGTTTAAATATAAAATAAACATTTGTATTAAAACTAGCATAAAAATGTCAATAAATTATCCATAAACCATGAATGGTGTAAAAATAACACATATAAAGTCAAACATATCACAAAACCTTCAATACAATATGGACGATTTTTATCATAATAAATCAACTTGAAATATGCTTAAAATCCATCAAAGGATGTTGACATAGATGAAATCAAAAACTTTTTTTAGAGAAATATCTCTTTATATTTTGAAATCATTTAAAAGTCACATAATTATAAATAAAAGATTTAATTTTAAAATATTCTTATAAGCTTGTAAGGGAAGATTCAATGATGTTATAATGGCAGAAAATAGACGCACCCACCGTATATGATAAAAAAAGTCATTCTTACCATAATTTTTTCGAAAAGGTTATAAACGACCTTGTTTGGAAAATGACAGAAAGATTAATTTATAAACAAATTATAAAAAGTCAAACAAGGGTATAAATGACTTTAACCCATACTCTATTAAATATTAAGAATGTTTCGAAATAAATTTTTAAGAAACATGGATGTGGATGATAAAGATGTCCCGGAAGATACTTACATAAAAACAAACTCGGATAATAAAGAGATTGTGAAATTAACCCTTACCTTGTACTTTTCCTTGGTGAAGGGTAGGTCAACCACCTATATAATGGTGAAATAATTCTTTTTAAATTATACATGAATCATATACATTAATATGACATCATATATTATTTTTTAACATTGCTTCGTTAATAATATCTTAGTATTAACATCGTTTCGGGTGTTCACAGATTCGTTTTCTTTGATATTATTTGTTATATGAGTTATATTTATATTGTATGTGATGTATATTATTCATATCCAGAATTATATCATGTCTTTAAACATTATTTTTAATCATCTAATGAAAATTAGTCTTAAATGGATATGATGGGGAATGAATCTCATTGCATTCGTGGAGACGGTAATCCGTACGTACGCACAAGTGACAATATAATTCTTTTGATATTAAAATAATATATAATTGGATGGTATATTATATATACAGAATCATTACCATTTTATATTTATTATTTACATCAATTATAGATCATTATTGTACCCATCCAAATAATAATGTATTGAATAACAAATACACCACGACGTGGAGACGGTAAACCGTACATACACACATATGGTGACATGTCATTCAAAGGATTGATAGAATAATGAATTTTTTTGTACCATATTTGTAATAACATCAAAATATATACAAGATACTGGAGTTATTATTTTATAATGTAAACAACAATGAAAGAGGAAGTGAAAGAAGAAATAATCTTGAAAAAGGTGATTAAATATTTACCTCTTCTTCGGGTTCTTCCTTTTGATTTGATCAAAAGAGATCCTTATGTTGGATTTCTAACTAATGGAATGCCTCTAGGATTAAGGGAGGATATTTTAGAGGGTATTTGGGCAGGGTTTGGCCGAGCCAAATGGATTGGATGGTGTGAATTATAGAGAAGGAGGAGTCCCCTTTTATAAGAGGGGTGAAGGGAAACTTAGGAAAAGATAGAAATATTATTTTATAATAAAATCATATTCAGTTTGTAGTGGCTAAAAAATGAATTATTTAATGGATAAGGTTGGTATTTGTATAAAACCACTCAACCAATAGGATTTAGTCAGTTTTGGGTCACTATATTATCATTATCTTTTAGATTTAACTCTTAGTTAAATTGTTTGACATTTACCATATATCTTTGTATTTTTATATTTTATGGTTAATAAACATACTATATACTTCCAAGAGAACCCCAAGTGGTTAATTAATGATACAAATATCATTATATAAGTCCTTTGGCCGATCCTTATATTTTTAGTAACAGAATATCAATTAATAATATAATATTTGTTTTAAAAACGCTTTTATGTCAATTTTGATACTATTTGCTATTTTGTTTTTTTTCTATATTTATAACAACATTATCACTTCAAGAAAAATTCATTTATCCAACCCTAATATGTCATATTAACTTATAAAATTATTTTAATTCATAAAAAGTCTCAAATAACATTTATTTGGATATTTATAATATCAATTATTTTAATACTTCATTAATTAGGTAATTACTACATCATCATTATGTCATAAATAAATTAAATTATTTAATGTCTAAAAAATATAAATAAAATACCATTATGTATTAAATATTTTTATATCTACAATGAATAATTATAGTAAAATTTAACTTATGTATAACCCTATATTAAAAATGTTTTAGTTATTAAACTTTGATTTTAACTCTTTTAACTATTCTTTAAATAAAATAATAATAAGTGTCCTAATCTAATACAAGTGTACCAAAGAGGTTTATATTTTATTCGAAATGTTTTTTTTGGTCGAATTATACTTATCCAATTGAATTAGGACATGTTTTAGGGTAATAGTATTATCTTTTTTACCCTTAAATACCCTATTTAACTTTAACTGTGGTAAATAAAAGTAAAAAGTTATTATTCACCAAAAATTATTTTCAACTTATTAGACCAAATTTTTCTTACTGATATCTATAGTGTCTCTCAAATTTTTTAAATTCCACTCATAGAAGTAGTAAAATTATGTTTTATGTGAATTTTCAAATTCTTTTAGGAGGTGGGTAAAAGACGGCGAAAAGTTCAATTTTTTTTATATATCTAAAATTATTTTAAACTAACTCCAATTAATTACATTGAAATTATATAGGTATTATGTATCTATTTTGACCTAAAATAAATTTAAATAAAATATATAGTTGTTTAAAAAAAATTTGATTTTAAACTATAACTCAGTGTATTTCACTATTCATCAAAAATTGAACGTTTTCAGAAAAATACAAAAAAATCACCCTAAGCTAATTTAGATATTCTGAATCCGAAAATGAATTCCATTTTGAATGATAAAATTTTTAAAATTTCAAAAAGTCAGTATTACTATTCATAACGACTAGTTTGATAGGTTGTGGTGTGTTTGAACTCGATGTTGCGTACAACACATTCTACTGTATTATTCAAAGAGAAGTGTACCATAGAAGATTGGGGTGTTACATTCTCCCCTCCTTCAAATAATTTCGTCCTTGAAATTTTAAGAATATTACTACATTAAAAGACTCTGGGGGTTCTTCATCATAAGTTCCTTGGGTTCCCACTTTGCCTCTTCCATCTTATGGTTTCTCCATATAACTTTTACCAAATGAGTCGTATGTTTTCTCAGCACTTGTTATCTTATATCAAGAACCTTGACAGGCTCTCTGCAATAAGACAAATCGGGTTCCAGTTCTAATTCTTCATAGGTGAGTACATGCATTGGGTCATGCGTTTATTTTCTTAACAGTGATATGTGGAACACATCGTGGACTTTGGAGAGACTTGGAGGAATTCCCAAATGGTAAGCTACAACCCCAATTTGTTCTAGAATTTCAAAAGGTCTGATGTACCCAGGACTCAATTTTCCCTTCATACCGAAATGTATAACACCCTTCCATGGAGATTCCTTCAAGAAAACATGATCACCTACCTAAAATTCCAAATCCTTCCTTTGGTTGTCAACATAGCTCTTCTGCCTAATTTGAGACGAATTGATATGGTTTTGTATTACCTTCACCTTTTCCATTGTTTCCTCCACAAGTTCCAGGCCTACAAATTTCCTTTCACCAATATCATCCCAACAAGTTGGTGTGTGACATAACTTTTTGTATAATGCTTCATATAGTGCCATATGAATACTTGGATGGAAGATATTTTTATAAGAAAATTCTACCAAAGGTAATTATTGATCACACATACCTTGTATGTCAAGTTAGCATGATCTCAACATGTCTTCTAAGGTTTGAATAGTCCGTTCTGATTGTCCATCTGTTTGGGGGTGGTAGGCAGTGCTCAAACAAAGTCCAGTATACATGGATTTCTGGATACTTTTCCAGAATATTGAGTTAAAATGAGGATAATGATTAGAAACAATCGATAGTTGTACTCCATGAAGTCTTTCCAATCGTTTATGTGGTAAATCTTCTCTTATAGAAAGAAAATGTGCTAACTTGGTAAGACGATCAATAATGACCCATATTGAATCATTCCTTCTAGGAGTATTTGGTAGTCTCATGAGAAAGTCCATTGTAATATTATTTCATTTCCACTTAGGTATGGGAAGAGGTTTCATGACACTTCCAGGATGTTTCCTTCCAGCTTTCACTTTTTGAAAAATCATACATCTTTACACAAAACCAGGAATCTCCCTCTTCATGTTGTCCCACCAAAAATGTTCCTTCATATCTCTATACATTTTTCTCCTAGGGTGTATAGAAAAATTGTAGCTATGAGCGTCGTCCAAAAATTCTATTTTTATATCAGGTATATCGAGAACAAAAAGTCTCTTCCCAAATTTCAAAATTCCATCTTCATACACAAATTCAATCAATCTCCCATCCTTCACAGCTTTAATCTTCTTTTGAAACTCTTCATCACCAGTCTGAGAACTCTTCATCCTTTTGGGTAAATATATTTTGGAAACCATTTGAAAAATTACCGATGTTTCACCTTCCATGTTGATTCCCATATCTATCATTATTAGATCCATGTATATAGGATCCTTTTTAACTCTCATCTTGTTAAAAACTCCATGATCCTTTCTACTCAAAGCATTTCCACCTTATTTTCCTTCCAAGGTTGAAGTGTATAGTGCAATATTAATCCATGAGTAGTTTAAGATATTTCCATTGCCCCATATTGAGTTCTTTTTGTGATAAAATATAATTCAATTTCTTGTGATCAATATATATCTCAAAATTTTCACCATAGAGATAATGTATCCATTTATTCAAAGTAAATATTATAGATCCTAACTCAAGATCATGAGTTGGATAGTATTGCTCATGAATTTTTAGTTGTTGTGATGCATAGTAAATAATCCTATCATTATACATAAGGACACAACAAAGTCCATTCTTTGAATAATCACTATAAATAAAAAACCCATCATTCCCCGATGGTAGAGTAAATATAGGAGCACTGACTAATTTTCTCTTTAGTTCTTCAAAACATTCTTCACACTCTTCTGTCCAAACAAATTTACCCCCTTTTCGTGTGAGCTTGGTTAATTGGTTAGCCAACCGGGCAAAATTTTGGATGAAACGTTGATAATAATCTGCTAAACCAATAAAACTACGTACCTCAGTTATACTCGTCAGTGTTGGACATTATTGGATTTCCATGTTATTTGAAGGATCAATGTAGATTCCATCCTTAGAGACAATATGGACATGATAATAAATCTCCTGAATCCAGAATTCACACCTTCTAAACTTCCTATATAATTCATGTCTTCTATGTGTCTTTCGGATGATACACAAGTTATTTTCATGATATTCATAGATTTTGGAGTATACCAAGATATCACCAATAAATACCACTAAAAATTCATAAAGATATTTCTTGAAAACTCTATTCTTTTAATCCATGAAAACAGAGGGTGCATTAGTCAATCCAAAAGGCATTAATGTAAAATCATAATGCCTGTACCTGGTTCGAAATGTAGTCTTCAGAATTTCTTCCTTCTTCACACACAACTGATGATATCCAAATTGAATGTCAATATTTGAAAAGTATTTAGATCCAGAAAGTTTCTCGAATAAATCATCAATGAAAGGTAGGGGATACTTGTACTTTATCATTATAGAATTGATCTTCATGTAGCCAATGCACAGCCTCATAGATCCATCTTCCTCATTATCAAAAAAGACAGGGGATCCCCATGGAGAAGCTCTAGGGGAAATAAATCCATTATTACTCAATTCCTATAGTTGTTTCTTCAGTTCCACTAATTTTATAGTGGACATTCTATAAGGGGTCTTTGATATGGGCCTTGAACCTGGAATTAAATCAATGGAAAACTCAATTACACATTCTGGTGTATGTCCAGTTATATCCTCTAGAAATACATCAACATACTCTTGAAAAATAGGTATATCATCTATTTGAACATTCTTTTCCTCACCGAGAGTTGTTTCATTCACTTCCTCCCCAATAATTTAATTTAGTTGAGCTACTAGGGTTGGATCTAGATAAGAATTAGTTGGTGATGATTCTGCTCTAAAGATAAGCTGTTCTTTATCATCATCATCAAAAAAATTAACCTCCTTCTTCTTATAATAAATCTTCACATCATGGTCTGAAATCCATTCCATATCGAGGATTATATAAAATTCAATCATGGGTATGACGATGAGAGCAGTATATAAAGAAAATTTATATTCTCTAATGGGTACTGATTCATGAAACATTATTGCAATGATACTTCACTTAAGAGTTTCGACCAACAACTACCTTGTTAAATAAAATTGTAAATATCAGATTTTCATAGAAAACTGGGAAGATATGAAACAATGCGATGATCCAGAATAAAATAAAGCATTTTTTAAATGTGAGGAAACCATTAAATTACCTTCCACTACATATTTTGGATCTTCAACCTCAGCAGTAGTGATATCATAAGCTTAGCCTTGATCCCTTAGCCTTTTTTGAGGTAAGTTCCCCTGATTCTTAGGAAATTCATTTCAAAAATTCCCCCTTTCTCTGCAATTGTATCATTCAACATCGACAGCCCCTTTCTTCCCCTTGCAATCACGAGCATGGTGTCCATTTTCACCACACTTGTAACAGACACCAATTCTCTTCCAGAAAGTACCAGGGTGTTTCTTCCCACATTTACTGCAGGATGGATATTCAACTTTTCCCTTCTTCCCCTTACTTCCATTTTCATAGTGTTCGGAAGATCTCTTCTTCTCTTTCTTTTCCTTAATGTTATAAGACTTAGAGAATTATTTTTCAATCTTGATAGCACAAGAGACAATATCTTCGTACGGCGAGAAGGATTGTGAGACTAATTCTTAATGGAGAAATGGTTTTAAGCTATAAAAGAAATGATCAATATTACTTCTTGGGTTACGTATATAATCTGCAGCATGCCTCGCTAACCTTTTAAAGTTATCCTCATACATTGCGACATTCTCATACTCCTTTTGCCTCAGACTCAAAATTTTCCTTTCCATATATTCTCGATGGTCAAGAGAAATATATTTTTCTAAGAAACTCTCTTTAAACTCCCTCCATTCTATATTTTATACTTCATCATCTTCTGTTATATTTTGAATCAATGGCCACCATTGATCAGCATCTCTAGTGAGGTGGTAAACTACCATGACAAATTTTTCCCTTTCACTACTCCCCAAGGCTTGGAATATTTTCTCTATAGAATTTATCCATTGCTCATCCACTAATGGATTCGTACTCCCATTGAATTTTGGTGGTTGTTGCCTCATGAAGCTATCTAACATTGATCCTCCACGCTGTGGATCAGGGTGCTCCTTATGGGTAAGCTTATTATTGATAACCTGAGTGAGTTGTCCCAGTATGGTGATATGTTTATCAGCACCTATTGAATCTCCAGATCCACTATAATTATCTTGAGTAAGAGGGAAATCTCTATATGGAGTGCATGCATAAATATAGTTTTCATTCCTTCCACTAGGCACCATTTCTAAACAATGGCATAAACTAGATTAATTTATGAATCAAAATACATAATTCCGAACATGTAAAACACTTAACATAAATTGAACAGTTTATTGATATAATCCATAATCATAAAAAATGTTTTCTTTGAGGAAGTATATACTAATAAACCCTTAAAATGGTTTGTAAAGAAAATGAGAATTATCCTAAGCATATCCCCCAGGAGTTTCGTAACCAAGAGCGTAGAAAGGATCATTCTCATGCCCCAGTTCCCATTCGAGTCTAGCTCAAATCAGTGTTTTCAGGTTTTACCCCTAGGTACATCTATGCCAGAGCCGCCTCTACCTGATCGTATCCAAACAGGGATATATTGCTTGGAAAACTCAAAAATTCTCTACAATACCAAAATTTTAGGATGTTCTTCTATACTAATCCTAAAAGTCTATCTTAGGACTATGTGCTCTAATCAAAGTTTACCTAAATATAGTTTCCATGGTTTGTACTAAAATTACTCTGATTCCAACTATAATTCCTCAACCACAGTTACCCAGAGTCGGTGCATTAATACATAACATTTTCATGATCACAAAATAGCGAGTCTCGAAATAATGATTAGATTAGTAGACTTGGAAGTAATAAATACATTTATATGGTTTAAATTACATCATAAAATGAAAAAACTACAAAAACATTGTTTCCACAGACCACACTTATATCCCCTCATACTATCCTTAGAAATCAGTCATAAAATACTTCTTCACATCTTAGGAAAAATAAAACATAGAATGGTTTGATCTCAGATGCTCAACAAGGATAACAATATAGCAGAAACCTTTATAAATAAGCATAAATGTTTAAGGAAATGTATAAGACTAAAAAAAAGCCTTTTAAACTTGGACTTCAGTATAATATGGAAAATATAAAATCAAATAATTCCATTTACTTACTCACATTGATATTTTACTAGTCGAATAATCACATGCAATATCAATAGCCACTTTCATAATGATCGAATGGATAATGTCAGACATTCATAACCACATAGTCAAGGCCTTGATTATAACGACCCATACTTTACATACATTTTTAATACTTCAAAAATTGAAGCACACTTATTACAACATATGATAAAACAATAAAGGACCGTATAGGTATAGTGCCTTTAGAAACTGGGAAACATAAACAACTGGTTCATAAATCTTCTACAGTGTCTCCCATTTATTTCATCATATCTAGGGTCCCTTTTAGCATATTCTACTTAATATCCATCTTCCTGGCCTGGGGAAAAGAAAACATAAAAGGGTGAGCTCAAATGCTCAGCAAGGGCAAATAAAGGAAATAAAAATCATATCATATCTTTTTGAAAATTAAAACCTGCAAAAGAGATCATAATATCTTAACATGGAATAAATCATAGAAGTGAAAATGAGATCCCCATAATCATAACATAAAACTTGAATCTTTGTGGCATGCACACATAATCATGGAAAATCATTTCTTGTTAGTCATGACTCATTGCCAAGACTATCTTAGTGGACAAAGTCCCTTTCTGAACCGAGTTCACTCCTCGTTTCAGTCCTGTATCACTGAACCGAAATAACCTTCCGTTCCAGCCATGTCTATCTCATGAGATATAAAATCATTACCCAATGCATTGGAGGGAGATATAGGTCCCACCCATCTTATAATGAATCCTTTCTTATGTGTGCCACATAATCATAAAACATACATCATCGCATAACACATATAACAAAAATGGGATTCTTGAAACATCATGACATCATAAATCAATTCATATATAATAAAGGAATTCATAAACATAATTCCATCACAACATAGTCAAACCAATGTAAAAATATGGATAGAAACAGAACCCTTTATTATCTTAGATGGAAAATAATTTTGATAAAATACTTGAATTGAATTCTTGAGGAAAATATCCTTTCTTCTTCAAAAACATTTTTCCTTTCATAACATGTCATACAACATTAAAATAAAAGAAGTTGATTAAAAATAAACTTGAAAACTTGTAAAGGAAGCTTCTTTGAAGTAATGTTTTAAAAATCCATTCATGCCGTATAAGTTAAAAAAAACATTCTTCTCGTTCTTTTGTCGGAAAAGTCAAAAAGTACCTCGTACGAAAAACGACAAAAGATTCCTTTCATTTCTTTTACTAAAAACTCACCGAAGGGTAAAAATGGATTTAAACAATTGTAGGTGGATGGAAATAATATTACATATTTATGAAACATGGATGTGGATGATAAAATACACCCCAGTAAATACTTACGAATAAACAATCTCGGATAAAAATGAGATTGTGATATTTCCCTTACCTTAGGTCCGATTTGCTTTGTTCGTGTCTGAAGCTCCTGTATAATGGTTTAAATAATGTTATTGACTTATTCCAGAATCATACATATTGATATGAGATCATATATGGTCATATTATTAGCTTCTTGTTAGTAATATTTCATTGTTACTTGTTACTCGGGTCTTTATAACTTTTTGTTCTTATGCGTGTTTTGTCGAATAAATTCTTATTCTTATCTTTAGGTTATAGATAATTCATTTCCAGAATGGTATTAGTGTAGTATATACCATATTCATTCATTCAATTCATTTATATAATCATTATGAAATGAAGATCATGTAGACCGAGTCGCATCACATCGTGGAGACGGTATTCCGTACGTACGCACGAGTGATGATATCGTTCCTATGATCGTGGAATTGTATTGGAGTATATATATATATTATTTCAGTATCAATATTACTTAATAATAATCATATATAGTTACTGATTACACCATTATACCCATCCTTGTAAGGTGATGGTGGAAAATAGATTACACCACGGCATGGAGACGGTATTCCGTACGTACGCACGCGCGGTGATTTCATTTTTCCGTAGGATGGATAGAAGGTGAATTAGGGTTGTTTCATATTTATAATAACATATCAGTATGTAAGTAATACTGATGTTATTACTTTATCATGAAACAACTAAAGAAGAATAAGTTGAAGAAGAAAGAAATTGAAAAGATCGGTAATGGATATTACCTCTTCTTTGGAACGCCTTTTTGAATCCTCCACTTAAGGAACTAAGATTGGTCTTTGGAGAAGACCAGGACCTCTAGGATTATTCTAGGGAAGTGGAGAAGGGAAAATGGCAGGGGTTGGCCGAGCATGAGTGCTCAAATTGGTGTGAGGAGGAGGGGGAGGAGGTGCCCTTTTATAAGGGAGGAGAGGGGCACCTTAGGAATATCTCAAAATATTATTTTATATTAAAGTCAAAATCGGTTTATAATGGTTTCAAAGGGTCTTATTTCGAAGCTAAAGTGGGGATGGGTCGAAATCCTATCAACCAATAGGATTTAGACATGTTTAGGGTATTATTTTAACCTTATCAATTAGATTTAACTCTAAGTTAATTAATTTAACTTTTACCGTGTCTTTTTGTTTTCTTTCACGATATGGTTAATACACTTACTATAACATGCCAAACGAACCCCAAATTGTTTATTATTAATATATATATCCTTATCTAAATCATTTGGCCGAACCTTAGATTTTTAGGAATAAAATAACAATTAATAATATAATATTTGATTTAAAAACTATTTTGTGTCAATTTTGACACTATTTGATATATGATTTTTGTGAAAGTCATAACAAAATTATATGTTCGAACAAAGTTGATTAAATCAATACTAATATATCATAGTAACCTAGAAAATTAGTGGAATTCATAAAAAGTCTCAAATTACATTTATTTTGGTATTTATATTATCAATTTTGTCAATATTTCATTAATAAGATAATTACTGCATCATCTTTGTGTCATAAATAAATTAAATTATTTGATGTCTAAAAATTACAAATAAAATACCATCATGTAGGAAATCATTTTAGCTTTCCAATGAATATTTACAATCGAATTTATCTTATGTATAACCCTATATTAAAAATGATTTACTTATTAAACTTTGATTTTAACTATTTTAACCCTTCTTTAAATAAATTAATAATAAATGTCCTAATCTAATCCAAGTGGGCCTAAATGGTCATATTTTATTCCTAACTTTTTTTTTGGCCGAATTACACTTGTCCAATAGAATTAGGACATGTGTTAGGGTAATATTAATATCATATTTACCCTTAGTTACCCTATTTACTATTAACCGCGGTAAAAATAGTAAAAAGTTACTATTCACCAAAAAATTATTTTCATCTCATTGAACCACATTTTAGTCCTTGATATTAACCGTGTCTCTCGGATTTTTGAAATTCCATTCACAGAAGCGGTAAAATTAAGTTTTATGCAAAATTCAGTTTTTAACCTACCACTTAGTGGTTTCACTATTCATCAAAAATTGAAAGTTTTCAGAAAAATACCAAAATTTCACCCTAGGCTAATTTCGATATTCTGAGTCCAAAAATGAAGTCCATTTTGAAAAATAAAATTTATAAAATTTCAAAAAGTGGTTATTACTATTCATAACGGCTAGTTTTAATAGCATATTGTTTTTTAGTGAAACTCGGTATTGCGTACGACGCAAGCTATCGAGGAAGGTCGCGATTGCGTGTAAAGCAAGCCAAGCAAGTGTTGTGTAGAAAAAGATTCCTTTGATGATTTATATAACATAAAAGTATCGGGTGTTACATTCTACCCCCCTTAAAAAGAATTTCGCCCTCGAAATTCGTCACTTTGCAACAAACAAATGAGGATACTTCTCCCTCATCATATCCTCAAGCTCCCATGTAGCTTCTTCAAGTTGGTGGTTTCTCCATAAAACTTTCACCAAGCGAGTGGTCTTGTTTCGTAGGACTTTTTCGCTACGATCCAGAATCTCTCTCGGCTGTTCTTCATAAGAAAGATCTTGCTCCAGCGGTACAACTTCTGAGCTGAGTACATGTGAAGGATCTGGAATGTACTTTCTCAGGAGAGATACATGGAACACATCGTGAACTTGAGAGAGATTCGGTGGAAGCGCCAATCGGTAAGCTACCTTCCCAACACGATCCAGTATTTCAAAAGGACCGATATATCTAGGGCTCAACTTCCCCTTCTTTCCAAATCTCATAACCCTCTTCCAGGGAGATATTCGTAAGAACACTTTATCACCCACTTCAAACTCTAGGTCTTTTCTTCGGTTGTCGGCATAACTTTTCTGTCGACTCTGAGCTGCTCTTATGTGTTGTTGAATAGATCTGACCTTTTCTACCATTTCATCAACGAGATCAGGTCCTAATAGATTTCTTTCCCCAACTTCATCCCAGCAAGTTGGAGTCCTGCATTTCTTTCCATAGAGAGCTTCATAAGGAGCCATCTGAATACTGGAGTGAAAGCTATTATTATAAGAAAATTCCACCAAAGGTAGGTGTTGATCCCAACCTCCTTTGAAATCCATAGATCAAGCTCTCAACATATCTTCTAGGGTTTGAATTGTTCTCTCAGACTGACCGTCTGTCTGGGGATGATAAGCAGTGCTGAAACTCAACTCTGTATCCAGAGTATGCTGAAGACTTCGCCAGAACTTCGAGGTAAATCTTGGATCTCGATCAGATATAATAGAAAGTGGTACTCCATGCAATCTTACCACTTCCTTTACATATATCCTGGCAAGCTGATCTAGAGAGAAATCCTCTCTAATAGCAATGAAGTGTGCAGACTTTGTAAGACGATCAACTATGACCCAGATAGCATTATTGCCTTTGGATGTTTTAGGAAGTCCTGTGACAAAGTCCATAGTGATGTTTTCCCATTTCCATTCGGGGATGGGTAATGGTTGTAACATCCCCTTAGACTTCTGTCTCTCAGTTTTAACTTGTTGACAAACCAAGCATCGAGAGACATATTCAGCAACATCTCTTTTCATGCCATCCCACCAGAAGTACTCTTTCAGGTCCCTATACATCTTCGTGCTTCCAGGATGAATAGAGAATGAAAAAATATGAGCCTCATCCAGCAGCTCTTTCTTTAATTCGGGGATGGGAGGAACACAAACCCGATTCCTGAACTTTATTATCCCATCAAAATCAAGGTTGAATTCAGGAACATTTCTCACCTTCTTTTGTAACTCGACATCTTCTTTCTGTGCCTCTTTAATCTTCACATGTATAGATGGTTGAACATTCATTTGAGAAAGATAAGATTTTTCCCCTTCCATTATAATTCCAAGATCCATCCTTTGTAAATCCATAAATATTGGATCTTTTGTGATCCTCATCATGGATAAACTAGCATGGTCTTGTCGACTTAATGCATCTGCCACCTTGTTTTCTTTCCCAGGGTGGTAATGGATTGAGCATTCATAATCCTTAATCAGCTCCAACCATCTTCTTTGGCGCATATTCAGCTCCTTTTGTGTGAAAATATACTTTAAACTTTTATGATCAGTATAAATATCACACCTTTCACCATAAAGGTAATGCCTCCAAATCTTTAATGCAAAGATTACCGCAGCCAACTCCAAATCATGTGTTGGGTAATTTTGCTCATGGATTTTCAACTGTCGTGAGGCATAAGCTATCACCATATCATTTTGCATAAGAACACACCCCAATCCCTTCTTGGATGCATCACTATAGATCACAAACCTTTCTCCACTACAAGGCAGTGTGAGCACAGGTGCACTGGATAACCTTCTTTTCAACTCCTTGAAATTCTCTTCACATTCCTCTGTCCAGACAAACTTAACTCCTTTCCGAGTCAACTTGGTGAGTGGATTAGATAATCGTGAAAAATCTTTTACAAAACATCGATAATATCCAGCCAAACCAAGAAAACTTCGGATCTCAGTTACTGTTGTTGGTCTTGACCATCTTTCGATAACCTCTGTTTTTGCTGGATCCACAGATATCCCCTCTTTTGAGATTATATGACCCAAAAATGCAACTTTTTGAAGCCAAAATTCACACTTGGTAAATTTGTCATAAAGCTTCTCTTTTCTCAGGGTCTTCAATATAATTCTCAAGTGATCTTCATGCTCTTCCTTGCTCTTTGAATAGACAAGAATATCGTCTATAAAGACTACCACAAATTGATCGAGATAGTCTCTAAAGACTCTATTCATTAGATCCATGAAGATAGCAGGGGCATTAGTAAGACCAAATGGCATCACTATAAATTCATAGTGTCCATACCTTGTACGGAAAGCCGTCTTTGGTATATCCTCCCTTTTGACCCTTAATTGATGATACCCTGAACGAAGATCAATCTTTGAAAAGTATTGAGCTCCGCGTAGTTGGTCAAATAAGTCATCAATGCGTGGGAGAGGATATTTGTTCTTGATAGTGATCTTGTTAAGTTCTCGATAATCAATGCAGAGTCTCATTGATCCATCTTTCTTCTTAACAAATAGAACAGGTGCTCCCCAAGGTGACGCACTAGGGCGTATGAATCCCTTATCAAGATTCTCTTGGAGTTTCTTCTTCAATTCCTGCAACTCAATTGGGGCCATTCTATAAGGTGTCTTTGAAATAGGCAAAGCACCCGGTACGAGTTCTATTGAAAACTCAACTTCATGATTTGGTGGAAGACCCGGTAATTCCTCCGGAAAGACATCATCAAACTCCCGTACAATGGGCATATTCTTAATCGTGAGTTTCTCACCAACTATTTGAGATAAATAACCTTCATTTAGTGGAATCAATACCCATAAGATGGAAGAAATTTCCACTGGAAGGTTATGTTCATCCTTGCATTGATAGACGATCGTAGGTTGATCTGGAATATGAAATGTGACTTCCCTTCTTTGGAAATTGATATGAGCTCCATGTAGAGAAAGCCAATCCATGCCAAGAATCACATCAAATTCCACTAAAGGAAGGATCACAAGATTTGCAGGAAGCACTTTCCCACAAACTTCGATCGGAGAAGAATTATAAACTTCTGATGCGATTGATGTGCCATTAGGTGTTGTCACAGCTAACTCAACATCTAATTGTTGAGGTAATACGGTGATACCCTTAGAAAATTTTTCAGAAATAAAAGAGTGGGTGGATCCAGAATCAAATAAAACATTTGCTACTTTAGAGTGGATGGTATGTGTACCTTTCACCACATCATTATCGTACTCCACATCGCTGATAGAAATTGCATGTGACTTTCCTTTTTCTTTAGCCTTAAGAGTTTGTTGACGTCGACCATCATCATCAACCCTTGGATTTGGGCATTGATTGGCATAATGCACCATCTCCTTGCACTTGAAACATTGAAGTGTAGCAGGTTCATTCTGTGTATCCCTTCCTTTGTTTGCATCATTAGACATCTTCTTCCCATTATCACGGCATTCAAATGCCCGATGACCTTCCTTTCCACATTTAAAACATTTACTTGTCCCTTTAAGACAACTCCCTCCATGTTTCTTTCCACACTTTGAGCATAAGGGAAAGTTCATCTTCTTTTCCGTGTGCTCTTTAGATTTTTCTTTGAATTCCATCTTCCTCTTCTTATCAAACCCATGTGACTGATGGGTTACTCCAATCTCCATCTCGACTTTGAGAGCACATCGAACGATTTCCTCGTAGCTATTGAAGTCCCTTATGGCTAACGCCCTTCGAAGACTTGGTTTTAAGCCACTAAAGAATCGATCGATCTTACACTCAGGTTGGATAATAATACCAGAAGCGTACCTTGCAAGTCTGGTAAAATTTTCTTCATAGGTACCAACAGATTCATCATCCCTTTGCTTCAGTTCAAGGAACTCTTTCTCCATCTTTGTTCGGAGAATACGAGGGAAGTACTTATTGAAAAATAAGTTCTTGAACTCGTCCCATTCCATAGACTCAATTTCATCCCTTTGCCTTGTATTCTTAACAAGATTCCACCATTGATCAGCATCTCCTTCCAAACAATACACTTCTAGGATGACTTTATCATGCTCAGAACATTGAAGAACTGAAAATATCTTTTCAGTAGTACAAATCCATTGTTCAGCAACTAATGGATCAGTAGACCCGCTGAAAGATGGTGGACGCTGCCTCATGAAGGATTCAACAGAATGTTTCTCCCTCCTTTGTTCGTTTGGAAATCCTGCATGATTCATAGCTTGAGAAAGTTGTGTGAGCATGGCTACAAGATTTTGCATTCCAGCTCCCATATCGTTTGGTTGCTCAGGGGGACAATCATTGCATTGCCCATCGCATTCCGCATTAACACGGTTCCTTCGGGTTCCAGCCATTGACTAAAACCAAGAAGAATAGTGTGAGCAACACTAATTATAATAGGAAACCACATGATTCAAGAATAAAATTTTCATGCTTATGGTCTTATCCTAGGTTATTCATGGCCATTTCTAAGATTGTGTTCTATGCTTAGACTTATCCTTAGGGTTCTTACTAAGGCTTTCACATCCTAGTTTCCAAAGGTTGACTATACCTTTCCTCTGATACCAAATATAACGACCCATACTTTACATACATTTTTAATACTTCAAAAATTGAAGCACACTTATTACAACATATGATAAAACTACAAAGGACCGTATAGGTATAGTGCCTTTAGAAACTGGGAAACATAAACAACTGGTTCATAAATCTTCTACAGTGTCTCCCATTTATTTCATCATATCTAGGGTCCCTTTTAGCATATTCTACTTAATATCCATCTTCCTGGCCTGGGGAAAAGAAAACATAAAAGGGTGAGCTCAAATGCTCAGCAAGGGCAAATAAAGGAAATAAAAATCATATCATATCTTTTTGAAAATTAAAACCTGCAAAAGAGATCATAATATCTTAACATGGAATAAATCATAGAAGTGAAAATGAGATCCCCATAATCATAACATAAAACTTGAATCTTTGTGGCATGCACACATAATCCTGGAAAATCATTTCTTGTTAGTCATGACTCATTGCCAAGACTATCTTAGTGGACAAAGTCCCTTTCTGAACCGAGTTCACTCCTCGTTTCAGTCCTGTATCACTGAACCGAAATAACCTTCCGTTCCAGCCATGTCTATCTCATGAGATATAAAATCATTACCCAATGCATTGGAGGGAGATATAGGTCCCACCCATCTTATAATGAATCCTTTCTTATGTGTGCCACATAATCATAAAACATACATCATCGCATAACACATATAACAAAAATGGGATTCTTGAAACATCATGACATCATAAATCAATTCATATATGATAAAGGAATTCATAAACATAATTCCATCACAACATAGTCAAACCAATGTAAAAATATGGATAGAAACAGAACCCTTTATTATCTTAGATGGAAAATAATTTTGATAAAACACTTGAATTGAATTCTTGAGGAAAATATCCTTTCTTCTTCAAAAACATTTTTCCTTTCATAACATGTCATACAAATTTAAAATAAAAGAAGTTGATTAAAAATAAACTTGAAAACTTGTAAAGGAAGCTTCTTTGAAGTAATGTTTTAAAAATCCATTAATGCCGTATAAGTTAAAAAAACATTCTTCTCGTTCTTTTGTCGGAAAAGTCAAAAAGTACCTCGTACGAAAAACGACAAAAGATTCCTTTCATTTCTTTTACTAAAAACTCACCGAAGGGTAAAAATGGATTTAAACAATTGTAGGTGGATGGAAATAATATTACATATTTATGAAACATGGATGTGGATGATAAAATACACCCCAGTAAATACTTACGAATATACAATCTCGGATAAAAATGAGATTGTGATATTTCCCTTACCTTAGGTCCGATTTGCTTTGTTCGTGTCCGAAGCTCCTGTATAATGGTTTAAATAATGTTATTGACTTATTCCAGAATCATACATATTGATATGAGATCATATATGGTCATATTATTATCTTCTTGTTAGTAATATTTCATTGTTACTTGTTACTCGGGTCTTTATAACTTTTTGTTCTTATGTGTGTTTTGTCGAATAAATTCTTATTCTTATCTTTAGGTTATAGATAATTCATTTCCAGAATGGTATTAGTGTAGTATATACCATATTCATTCATTCAATTCATTTATATAATCATTATGAAATGAAGATCATGTAGAACGAGTCGCATCACATCGTGGAGACGGTATTCCGTACGTACGCACGAGTGATGATATCGTTCCTATGATCGTGGAATTGTATTGGAGTATATATATATATTATTTCAGTATCAATATTACTTAATAATAATCATATATAGTTACTGATTAAACCATTATACCCATCCTTGTAAGGTGATGGTGGAAAATAGATTACACCACGGCATGGAGACGGTATTCCGTACGTACGCACGCGCGGTGATTTCATTTTTCCGTAGGATGGATAGAAGGTGAATTAGGGTTGTTTCATATTTATAATAACATATCAGTATGTAAGTAATACTGATGTTATTACTTTATCATGAAACAACTAAAGAAGAAGAAGTTGAAGAAGAAAGAAATTGAAAAGATCGGTAATGGATATTACCTCTTCTTTGGAACGCCTTTTTGAATCCTCCACTTAAGGAACTAAGATTGGTCTTTGGAGAAGACCAAGACCTCTAGGATTATTCTAGGGAAGTGGAGAAGGGAACATGGCAGGGGTTGTCCGAGCATGAGTGCTCAAATTGGTGTGAGGAGGAGGGGGAGGAGGTGCCCTTTTATAAGGGAGGAGAGGGGCACCTTAGGAATATCTCAAAATATTATTTTATATTAAAGTCAAAATCGGTTTATAATGGTTCCAAAGGGTCTTATTTAGAAGCTAAAGTGGGGATGGGTCGAAATCCTATCAACCAATAGGATTTAGACAAGATTAGGGTATTATTGTAACCTTATCAATTAGATTTAACTCTAAGTTAATTAATTTAACTTTTACCGTGTCTTTTTGTTTTCTTTCACGATATGGTTAATACACTTACTATAACATGCCAAACGAACCCCAAATTGTTTATTATTAATATATATATCCTTATATAAGTCATTTGGCCGAACCTTAGATTTTTAGGAATAAAATAACAATTAATAATATAATATTTTATTTAAAAACTATTTTGTGTCAATTTTGACACTATTTGATATATGATTTTTGTGAAAGTCATAACAGAATTATATGTTCGAACCAAGTTGATTAAATCAATACTAATATATCATAGTAACCTAGAAAATTATTGGAATTCATAAAAAGTCTCAAATTACATTTATTTTGGTATTTATATTATCAATTTTGTCAATATTTCATTAATAAGATAATTACTGCATCATCTTTGTGTCATAAATAAATTAAATTATTTGATGTCTAAAAATTACAAATAAAATACCATCATGTAGGAAATCATTTTAGCTTTCTAATGAATATTTACAATCGAATTTATCTTATGTATAACCCTATATTAAAAATGATTTACTTATTAAACTTTGATTTTAACTATTTTAACCCTTCTTTAAATAAATTAATAATAAATGTCCTAATCTAATCCAAGTGGGCCTAAATGGTCATATTTTATTCCTAAGTTTTTTTTGGTCGAATTACACATGTCCAATAGAATTAGGACATGTGTTAGGGTAATATTAATATCATATTTACCCTTAGTTACCCTATTTACTATTAACCGCGGTAAAAATAGTAAAAAGTTACTATTCACCAAAAAATTATTTTCATCTCATTGAACCACATTTTAGTCCTTGATATTAACCGTGTCTCTCGGATTTTTGAAATTCCATTCACAGAAGCGTTAAAATTAAGTTTTATGCAAAATTCAGTTTTTAACCTACCACTTAGTGGTTTCACTATTCATCAAAAATTGAAAGTTTTCAGAAAAATACCAAAATTTCACCCTAGGCTAATTTCGATATTCTGAGTCCAAAAATGAAGTCCATTTTGAAAAATAAAATTTATAAAATTTCAAAAAGTGGTTATTACTATTCATAACGGCTAGTTTTAATAGCATATTGTTGTTTAGTGAAACTCGGTATTGCGTACGACGCAAGCTATCGAGGAAGGTCGCGATTGCGTGTAAAGCAAGCCAAGCAAGTGTTGTGTAGAAAAAGATTCCTTTGATGATTTATATAACATAAAAGTCTCGGGTGTTACATTGTTACAAGACTACAAATAAGATTTTGTCAAGGCCTTATGCCAAGACACTAGATAGTCTCATGAGACCTACCGATGCATCAAGGAGCTATATCGAGCTCCACCCATCACATACTAAGTCCAATGTATTCCTCATTTGAAAATGTTTAAATATAACATAAAAATTCATAATAAAACTATCATATGAAATGTCAATACATTATCCATAAACCATGACTGGTGTAAAAATAATGCATCCATAGTCAAACATATCAAAAAACCTTCAATACAGTATGGAAGTTTTGTATCATAATAAATGAACATCAAATAAGCGTAAAATCTATCAAAGGATGTTGACATAGATGAAATAAAAACCTTTTTTAGAGAAATATATCTTTCTATTTTGAAAACTTTTAAGAGTCACATAATTATAAAGAAAAAATTTATTTTTAAAATATTCTTATAACCTTGTAAGGTAATCTTAAATGATTTTAGAAATATGGAAAATAGCCGCACCCACCATATAAGATAAAAAAATACATTCTTACCTTAATTTTGTCGAAAAGGTTATAAAGGAGATTGTCTGGAAAACGACAAAAATATTATTTTATAAACATCACAAAAAAAGTCAAACAAGGGTATAAATGAATTTAACCCATACTCTATAAAATAGTAATAATGTTTAGAAATACATTTTAAAGAAACATGGATGTGGATGATAAAGAGGTCCCAGTAGATACATACATAAAAACAACCTCGGATAGTAAAGAGATTGTGAAATTAAACCTTACCATGTACTTTTCCTTGGTCGAGGGTAGGTTATACTATTTTATAATGTGGAAATAATTGATATTAAATTATAAAATAATCATATACATTAATATGATATCATATATGATCTTTTAACATTTTTTTGTTAATAATATATTAGTATTATCGTCGTTTCGGGTGGTAACGAATTCATTTTCTTTTATATTATATTTTTATTTGAGTTGTATTTTATATGGATGGGATGTATCTTATTTATATCCAGAATTATATCAAGTATTTAAAAATTATTTTTAATCATCTAATGAAAATTAGTCTTGAATGGATACGATGGAGAATGAATCTCATCGCGTTCATGGAGACAGTAATCCGTACATACGCACAAGCGACAATAACATTATTTTGATACTAAAATAATATATAATTGGATGGTATATTATATATAAAAAATCAGTATCATGTTATATTTATTATTTAAATCAATTAAACATCATTATTATAACCATCCAAATAATAATGTATTGAATAATAATTACACCACGACGTGGAGACGGTGAGCCGTACGTACGCACATATGGTGACATGTCATTCAAAGGATGGATAGAATAATGAATTTGGTTGTACCATATTTATAATAACATCACAGTATACATAATATTCTAGGGTTAATATTTTATAATGTAAACAAAAAATAATGTGGAAGTGGAAGAAGAAAGGAACTAGAAAGAGGTGATGAAATATTTAACACTTCTCCAGGTTCTTCCTTTTGATTTGTTCAAAAGGGCTTCTTAAGATGGCTTTATGACTAAAGGAAGTCCTCTAGGATGAAGGGTGGACAGTAAATAGGGTATTTGGGTAGGGTTGGATGATCCAAATGGCTTTGAAGGTGTGAATTGTAGAGAAGGGGTAGTTTTATTTTATAAGAGGGGTGAGGGGAACCTTAGGAAAAGCTAGAAATATTATTTTATAATAAAATCATTTTCGGTTTATAATGGCTCCAAAATGGATTTTTTAAAGTCTAATTTGGGTATGGGTTTACAACCACTCAACCAATAGGTTTTAGACAGGTTTGGGTCACTATATTATGTTTATATTTTAGACTTAACTCTTAGTTAAATAGTTTGACATTTACCATGTATGTTTTTATTTTTATATTATATGGTTAATAAACTTACTATATACTTCCAAGAGAGCCCCAAGTGGTTAATTAATGATAAATATATAAATATATAAGTCCTTTGGCCGATACATAGATTTTTAGGAATATAATATCAATTATTAATACAATATTTGTTTTAAAAACTCTTTAATGTCAATTTTGACACTATTTGGTATTTGGTTTTTTCTAAATTCATAACAACATTATTACTTCAACAAAAATTCATATAACCAATCATAATATTCCATATTAACCTATAAAATTAGTTTAATTCATAAAAATCCTAAAATTACATTTATTTGGATATATATAATATTAATTATTTTAATATTTAATTAATTAGGTAATTATTGTATCATTATTGTGCCATAAATAAATTAAATTATTTAATGTCTAAAAAATATAAATAAAATAAAATTACGTAGGAAATATTTTAATCTTTCTAATTTATATTTATAGTAGAATTTATCTTATGTATAACACGATATTTAAAATTTTTTAGTTATTAAACGTTGATATTAACTCTTTTAACTCTTCTTTAAATAAAATAAAAATAAGTGTCCTAATCTAATCCAAGTGGACCAAAGAGGTTCATATTTTATTCCTAAGTTTTTTTGGTCTAATTATACTTATCCAATAGAATTAGGACATGTGTTAGGGTAATAATAATATCATTTTTACCCATAAATACCCTATTTACTTTTAATTGTGGTAAATAAAAGTAAAAAGTGACTATTCACCGAAAATTATTTTCATCTTATTGAACCACATTTTTCTTAATGATATCAACCATGTCTCTCGGATTTTTTAAAATCCACTCACGTAAGCGGTAAAATTATTTTTTTTGTGAATTTTCAAATTCTCATAAGAGGTGGGTAAAAGATGGTGAAATGTTCAGTAAAATTTTTATATATATAAAATTATTATAAAATAACTCCAATTAATTACAATGAACTTATTTAGGAATTATGTATATATTTTTACCTAAAATAAAATAAAATAAATTAAAATAAATATTTATTTTAATAAAAATTTGGTTTTAAACTATAACTAAGTTTTTTCACTATTCATCAAAAATTGAATGTTTTCATAAAGATACCAAAAATTCACCATAATCTAATTTCAATATTCCAAATCCAAAAATGAAGCCAATTTTGAAAGATAAAATTTATAAAATTTCAAAAAGTGTGTATTACTATTCATAAAGGCTATTTTGATTGGTTGTGGTGTGTTAGAACTCGAAGTTGTGTACAACACATGCTACTGTATTATTCAAAGAGAAGCATACCATGGAAGCTTGGGGTGTTACACCTTAAAAGAATGTATGATAATTTAATAAGTATTTTAACTATTTAAGCTCGTAATGTAACCATTTTATTATATAAACTTTTTATATTCATGAATAATATAAGGGACTGAAATTAATAAATGAAAAAAATATTATTTATTAATATGAGATAAACCATTCTTCAAAAAATCATTAATTATGAAATTATAAACACTTTATAATTTAGTCATTAATTATAGAAACTAAATAATTAAATAAATACAATGATTTATATATACCTCTAATATGAAATCCTTCATATTTTACATTATATAACATTTTATAAAAATATATGATATTTGAAGTATAAACATTTCCTCTATAAATTATTCATATATATTATGTAAACATCCACAATATGAAATATTTATTTAAACATTGAGCATATTAAATATCAAAACCCCTTTTAATTTGGTTTAGCTAATTTATTTAAATTAGACCTTTTAATTTGAAAAATTAAAATTTAGTGATAATTATAAACAATTCATAATAAATATAAAACCATTTATATTTTTCCATTCATTTTAATTATAAAAACATTTTATGGTAACTTTAAAATATATACATATATAAATAGTTTATATATGAATTTTATGTCATCCCACATAATATCCAAAGTTATTTAATATTAATAATTAATAATATGAATATTTATTTATTTATTATTTCAAAAACAATTAACAAATAAATATAAAAATGATATAATCAATTAATTTATAAATGATTAAACTTAATTAAATATCCCAAAATTAATCATTATACAATTTATAAATATTTTATAATATATATAAATTAATTCTTGATTAGAATTTATAAGAAAAATCATTAGATATCATAATTTACAATATAAGATATATATTATGATGTGAGAAGGATTTTAGATAGTATATTTTTTTTATTGGTATCTTGTAGTATATGTCTTATAATCCATCATTTTCTATCAAACTCAACGATTTACTGATATCATAATTGACAGTCCATAGCCTATCCAATATGATAGATTATGATTGGTAGGCAATATCAACTTCAGCGGCTAGTGGAGTCACATTTTTTGATGGGCTTCACATCATCTCGACGATATGATTCCCTATTTGGTACCATATAAATAGTGATATTATAAATTATTGTAATCTATAATTCATCATATTTTATGTAATGAGATGTAAAAAAATTGAAAAATTGTAGTACATTAATTATTATTGTAACATCATTGTATTATTTCATGTATTTCAATTTTATGTTTTATTTTCATACTTCCCTTTATGATGCATAATTATTCCTAGTGTTTTAGATTTATAGTATGGGTATGAGGTTTCTATTGAGGTGTTTTCCAAGTGTACTTTAATTTTATGGTGTGGTGTTTATCTTTCACGATGGATATTATAGTTCTAGTGTGGTTGGGGAACTACGACATAGTGCTCGGTTTTAGTGGTTTCCCTTTTTTGGAATAGTTGTGTAATGAAGCATAGACTATAAGATAAATTCTTGGAAGTTTGAACTTAGTAATTTTTTTCAATTTCAAGGTTACATCAATTTATATTTGGGTTGTGATGTATCCTTCTTCCTAGCTTCAAAACTATGCAGTGGAGTTCCTCCCTTGTAGCTTGGTCCCATTTCCCTGGTTTATAGGACCTCATCATCAACCATGTTGTGGGTTCTATAAATTATTTTACCTAGATATATTAAGGTGAATTCCATTTTAATACTACATAATTTGACTCTTTATCAATCCTCTTTTCACAGTGGAGTTGGGCTTGCACCGTGGTGTTATGTTTTTCAACTTTCCCTATATATTTTTGAGGCCCTCAAACCCGGCCTTTTTCTAGGCCTTCCTTTTAAATCTTGGGTGACTCTCAATATTATTAAATAGATTTTATATCCATAAAAACACTAAATTTATCCCCAACATTGGAGGATCAATCCTTGGGGGATCAATGTGCTAAAATAATCCATGTTTCTTTCTTGTTAATCCTAACTCTATTTTAGTCTTAGATCTCTTTATTATTTGGGATGCCACCTTTTCCTTATTATCGATTGATCATGACAACCTTGGAATTTTATTGGATCCAAATTTCTAACTGTATTATTTTTATATTCGTTGTATAATTCATGGTTCTTATCTGAATTTCAAAACCGCATGTTGTGTTGTTCGGGTTTTTTGTTTGTAAGTTGTTCCTTTAGATTCCTTTATCCTATAAATTGGTAATTTTGGGATTCTTGAGAGGGAATTAATGGTTTATTTTAATCCCTAAATATATTAAATCTTTTATTTATCTTTATTTGGATCATATACCAGTATTGAAATTCCATGTGTTTTAACATAGGTGGTTTCATGAATTGGAATTGTTCTAAACTCTTGTTTTCTCATTTCTAGAAATTGGATTCTAAAATAGATTAAAAACATAGTTTATAGATTTAAATTGCAAATGTATATTTTTATAGTTTTAACGATAAGACATTTGAAATATTGTTGTCTTGATAATTATTATGAATATGGAATCTTCCCTTATTGTTGACAAATAAAATAATTTTAAATCATAATTTATAGGGTTTCGAAGAGGAAATTCCTTTTAAATGATTTTGACTAGGTAAACTAAATTGTGATCAATATTGAGGTCGGGATTCTTCTTATGGGATGAACTACTTCCCCTATATCAATTATATTATGGTAATGTGAACACTAGGTTGCCTAATTTGTGGTAAAGATCCACTCTCAATAGTTAACTCTTACCCCGTAGATCTGTTTTTCTAGGATAATGTGCAGACCTTGTGTCTTACCAATTACATGAATTATTCAAGTATACTCAATAACTTGTACAAATTTTATCTTAAGGTAAATATTTACATATAATTTTCCTTGAAATGTATGTTGAAATGTTTGACGAAATTATTTGAAAACATGACTTATTGGTATGTTTTTTAAATTACGAAAAGGGTGGATTCCATATTTTATACGGAACTATATAAAATTGTATCTCATTATTGTATTTTATTTATATGATCAATATTAGTTTATTTTATAAATTATTCTTATGAAACACCTGGTGGGATACTACTAGTATTTTTTATCACCCACTACATAAACCATTGGATGTATATTAATGTTTTTTATTATGATGTTGGTAAAGAAAATGAATTTTATGGTCGTGGTGGGTTTTCATGTCATAAGGTTATGGTATTATAGAGGTTACTACATGTCACATGAAATTAGTGTTTTTATGTACTTTGTGACTTTTTTAAGAGCTATGATTTTTAGATACCTAATTTTCCTTTATTTTTCATTTTTTCCACTAGGAATGTTATTTCAGAATACCAACATTTCCCTTATTCTTGTTATATCATTTTAGATTATTTTTTTGAAAAATAATTCCCAAAGGTAGTTTTTCATTGGTTAGTGATCTTCTCTAGACCATTTGTATTGGAATTCCCTTCAGGGTATATCAAAATTGGTTTGGGTTCTTGGTGGTTATGTAGTCTAGTTTTATTCATGAAAAATTGGTATCAAATGTTGTTTTTCTATATCAATTCTTAGTATGAATTTTGGTATTTCTTAGTAGAAAATAGATTATAATATAGGGATTTAAGGGGATTGTTACAAGAAACTTCCAACCCATATCTCATTGTGATGATACTTAATTTACTATAAGTTCTTAGAAAATGTGTCTTTTGGGATTCAGAGAGTTGTGATCTAAATATTTATTTTCCCATGCATTCTTATAAATGTATTTGAATTCTGGTATCTTATGTCATAATTCATTCTTAGATCTCATGTTCTTGTGCCTATTTTTCAGATTCTATAGAATATCATTCCCCCCATAAGATGTCCAATAGATCCTTGGGAGGGTGCTATATAAAAACCATATAAGAAAACCCCCAATTTGATCAAAATCTAATTGAAACATTTTTCGCATATAGACTAATATATGAAGAATGGTGTATCACCTTTCACTATTTTGGTTTGGGTGGTAGGACCTCAAATGGATGAGGATAATAATCGAGCCAAAGAGTTACTTCATAAAAACCACTATATTTATAAGGAATCAAAAATCATTCGTAGGTGGAAGATTGTTAAGGAATTATAGAAAGTATATTCAAATTACATGATACCCCTGACTCCATCAAGGTGAGGTGTGTTGTGTTAAATCATGAAGGGATGAGTAGAAGATATTAGGAATTAGTTTTTGTGGAATAGAATTTCATGGGATAATTGTGGAAAGACCACAATACCATATTCACCAAGAAATTATACCCATATTCTAGGACCTTGTATAAATTTATGTGATTCCTCAACCTTGACAAAGGGTAATCACACCCAATTTTTAGTTGAGGTTTTATCTAATGAGATGATGAAGGATCAAAGGTTTTCTATGGGTCTTAAAACCTAAAATCTCTTAATGGGACTTCCTTATATACCTTTTTACATACACTGATGTGTTATATAAGGAATTGAAGGTAGATATTACCTTAAGGAGTAAGTCAAGGTTGACCATAGGTCCTCTTAATTTTTTTTGGTAGCTTTATTGTTACTCATAAGTGAATGATAATGTGATAAAAGTATCATAGAGGAAAATACAGCGGTTCATCAAAGTAGTACATTACTAAAATAGAATTATTATTTGGCACATTGAATTTTTATTGGTGTGTCCAGATAGAACAAAAAGAGGGATTTTATATTATGACTATAAATTCTTGCAACTCAGGTTTCCATTGTTGTAACTTGCAGAGTTTTTGTTCAGTTTTTTATTATCCTAACTCTAGAACAGAATCATTGACACCTATAGAATCATTGGTTCATTAAAATACTTCATAACAAATATGGTTCATTCCACATACCTCCAAAATAAAGTTATTATAGGCATTTTAGGAGTTTTAAATAAAAATTAATATGAGTCATAAAACTGTGAGAGTTACTATTTATATTACATCATCCTTTTCATGTACATAATTTTATACTATTTACACTAATTAATTTTTTCCAAAAATTATGGTGGATATTTTAAAATTTCAAATATAACTCATTACATTCATTATTTAGTTGGTAACGCCTCTTGGAAAAAATAATGAACTAGGTTTCTGATTCCCCCCATGCTCTATATTTTTGTGTGACATAGAGTATGATTTCAATTTTTAGTTTCTCAACCTGTACATATTTAAAGTTATTATTTTATAGATTGTTTTATTTCTCACGAAAATTAATTGGATTGTAATAATTAGCGTGTGTTCATTAATTCCTTATAAGGGAACACTCATGTCTTTCAAGGTGAGTGGGACTTGAGGTCTAGTTGGGAGGGACCACCTCTACCATTGCTTGGTATATTGATGTAATTTTTGGTGGTCTAATTAGATAAGAAATATTTTAATGGTGATATCTTACTGAAAGTTAAGTAATGTTATGATTTTTTTCTATAATACTTTTCTAGTTTACCTGTAGTGAGATATTTCAAGTTCTAGATTATCCTAATTCCTAGAAGTCAACATATATCAATGTAATAGTATCGCATGACTTCATCTAGGTCGAACGATTTGAATGTATAGTTCTATGGTTTGATATGCATGGGATTTATACATCTATGTTAATTTCCTTGGGAATCTCCTCTGTTTTTTACTAAGATGTTGATATAACTCTCTACTGATTCATAGACTATCAAATTCTCAATTGAATAATTGTCAACAATATTTATCCCTTTCCAAACATTGATGATTTTTTCTCAGTTTATAGGGGGAAAGTTTTATTTTAATATTGATCATCAGTATAGACACCATCAACTAGAAATCAAGTATTTAAATATTTTTAATAATGAATTTAATAACAGTTATTTCCATTTAAAGTATCTTATGATTCCTTTTGGAGTAACTAATTCTCTTATTATATTAATTAGATTAAAGAACCAGATTTTCTATGTGTATATTGAAACTTTTTTAATGGTGTTTTTGGATGAAATGATAGGGTACGATAAGACTAAATAAGATCGTGTGTTTAACTTAAGAAATGTTTAAGTAATACTAATGGATCTTTATAAGTATGAAAAATAGTCCAAATTTAAATTCTTGATTCGATAATTTATGTTTCTAGGACACGTAATTTCAGAACATGGTATCTCAATTGATACTGAAAAGGTTATGGCTGTCATTTCATGGGAATAAACATAGTATGTATTTGAGATTCATATCTTTCTAGGTTTTTAAGGATGTTTTAAGTGGTTTATAAAGGCTTTATTGAAACATTATTCACCTTTGAAAACTCTATGAGAAAATGGGATTAAAATATTATGGGATTAAAAGTATCATGAATCTTTCAAAGAAATAATGCATTGTTTGAACTTAGAACCAATTCTGATACTGCCGTTTCAGGTAGGGCTATGTGGTTTATTGAAATTATTCGGCTACAGGTTTGGGCTTCGTCCATATACAAGTAAAACATTTGGTGTCTTACGTATCATGTGACCTTCAACCTCATGAGGGGAATTATACTACTCATTAATTGAAACTCACAAGTATTGTTTATGCCCTTAAAATTTTGAGAAACTATCTTTCCAAGGAGAAATTTATGATTTAATTTGATTAACATAGTTTGTGGTATATATTTTCACAAAAATATTTAAACGTATAGTATAGATGAGGTGCATAATACAATCATTTCTTTTAATTTGTAATTTCTTATACTCTAGGAAAGGGTAGTGTGGTTATTAACAACATTTGTAGGATGTTAACATCTTTGTCTTAGAAGGAGGAAAAGTATAAATGGAGCCTTATGAGAAATTTTTCTCAAATTCATTTGAGAGAAAGGAAAGAGAAGTATGGTAATGTTCTGGATAGTTTTCATTAATAATACTCTCTCATTGAGAAGATTATATAGCAGATGTAATAGGATAATGAGTTAAATAATATTTGAGATTCTCTATATGGTGGGGAGACTATCGGTGAGTTGTCTCTCTCTATATAAAATTTTCTTTAAAGAATATATTTTTATTACATTGACTATAAAGAAGGCCAAATTTGGATAATATCAGGATTAATTGTGTGTTTTTCACCCTAACACAGTAAATATGTTTTGTAACATGATGTTTCGGTTATGTTGTCCTTGTATAAAATGAGACATAGCTGACATCAAAAAAATATGCTATAAATTCCAACAAATAAATGATATTCAGACAAATCATTCTTGTTTTATTCATCCTATTATCATTCGAATGTGTAAATTGAATGACTTATGAAATTATTTCATTGGTGATTTACATTGAACACCCTAGGTTAAGAACACCATTTGGGTGATGATTGATTTATTGACCCGTTTGAAATATTTCATATTGATTCCTGACACCATCAAAATGGAAGACATTAGGAAATTATATATTCAAGAGTTCATAGGGTTTAATGTTATTCCTATTTTCATTTTCTTAGACAGGGACCATTACTTTTCATCATGGTTTTAGAAGGACCTTTAAGATTATATTTGGACTTATGTTAAATTGATCATGGTATATCATCCTCAGATTAATGGTTAGATATAAATGGAAAATAAAATTCTATATGATATTCTATGTGCATGTGTTCTAGACATCATCGGTTCTTGGGATATCCACTTGGGGCTGGTTGAATTTTTCTTATAATAACAATTACATATAATTCAAAAATATAGAACATTTTTGAACATTTATATGCTTGACCATACAGTTCACCTCTTTTTTAGTAGAAAGTTCTTGAGGCTTCCATGATAGGACCTATATTGGTTCCAGAAATAATGGTGAATATCTAATTGGATCTTCAATTATTGGTAATTTATAAAATATGGTACAAGTAATATGTATATCTTTTACATCTCCCTTTATTTTTAATGTTAGTGAATAGGTTTTATAAAAAGTCTCACCTTGGTTGGGTTACCGACATCTCTTCAGAAAAGGGAATCTCACATCTAGATATGATGGAAAATTTGAAGTCATTTAATGACATATATTGCTGGATTTGTTTCTTGGATTTATGACTTTAGTTTTCTTCCATTCATAATATATTACATGTTTCCAAACATAATATGTATCATCATGACCTATCTCATATTCTATATTGGGAAGACCTTAAAATAGAACACAATATGTCTGTAGCCAAAAAACAACTTTGAGTTGTTGATTCTCAAGTAATGGATCTGCATGGGAAGTCTATACTAATGGTTCATGTTTTCTGGAATCATGGTTAAGACTCACATGAGATGTGGGAGACGGATTTTAGGATGTGGGATAAGTGGAAACATTACATTATGAACTATACTTCTTTAAATATATTTCTTTGGATAGAATGTAATATGGCATGGAGAATTGAAACGTACTAGTATTATTTTCTTGTATGACCATATTCATTTTTTATTTTATTATTTATTTTTATGATACTTTCATTTTTATATTATTTTGGTTTTCTATGATGGGTCATAGGTGTATCTGGAATTATTGGTAATGTGGGATATATTTCTAGTACATGGTTCGTATCTTGAACTATAGAGGATGTAGTTGCAACATAGTTGGGGAGTTAAAGCATAAAGGTTGGTTTTGTTGGTTAATCCTCTTTTGGATTAGTTTTGGTGTGGATTGTATTCTATGGAATATAGTCTTTGAAGTTGTACCCTGGGTAGTTATTCCAATTTTTGGGTCACTAAGTTGCTAAGATTGGATGCAACTTTGCCTTCTTCTTACCTTCAGAAATATGTTGTGTAGTTTTTCTCTTATGGTGTGGTCACTTATCCATGGTTGATGGGATCATTATATTTACCACAACATGGATTTTGGAAATTCTTTGTCCCATATCTATTATTACAAATTCCATTACCATATGTCATACTTTTGTACCACATTAGTCACAATTTCACCATGATGTTATGTTTTTTATTTTTAAATATAATTTATAGAGTCTCTTAGACCCAACCTTCTTCAATTAATTCCTCTAGAATCTTAAACTAATATTGGGATTATTCAAAATATTTTCTATCCCTGAAACTCTTGGATTCATCCCTAAAATTTGAGGATCAATCCTTAGTGGATCAGTATGCAAATCAAATCACTAATTCTCTCCTGGTAAGTCGAACTTAGTTTTAGGCTTGGATGTCCTTATTAATTGGTATACCACTTTTTTATCAGTGTGTGTCTACCAAACCAAAAATAGGAATTTTTGTGGATATGGTTTTCTAATTTTATTATATTTATATTTGTCATGAAATTGACAGTTTTTTCAGATCTCCAATCCTCTTGGTGAGTTGTTTGGACTTTGTGGTGGTAAATATATTCTTTTGATTCATGTGTTATATAAATAAGTAATTTAGAGATTCTAGATTAGTAATTACTGGGTTAGGGTTCTCCCTTGATCGCTTGAGTCTTTAGTTCAGCTTTTCCTATTGATCATATGTGAGTGTTTATATTCCATGTGTTTCAATGTAGGCCGATTGCTAAATTATATTTACTCTAAAAACCTTATTATAACCTTTATTAAAATTGGTTTAAAAAATGTATGTAAAATATGATTTATGTATTAGTATTTTAAATTCATTTTAAAAATTGTTTTAAATTCATGACTTGTGAAATACAGTGTTTTTGGTAATGTTTATAAAAATGGACACCTCCTTTAGTGTTGTTAAAAAAATGGTTCAAGATCTTAATTTCTATGGTTAAATGATGAAATTACCTTTTAGAGACTTTTATATGATAACCAAAATTATGTTCAATTAATGGGTAGGGATCCATCTTTGGGTATAAACTATTTAACCTAAGACACATTCTTATATGGTAATGTGATCACTAGGCTTCCTAAACTATGGTAAAGAGACACTCTCAGGACTGAACTCATACGTTCTATATCTTTTATGAAACGCTAATATACACACTAGGTGGCCTAAAAGTCACATGAGTTGTATGAGGATCTTAAATAACCTAGACTAATGTTATCTTAAGTTTAGTTTTTACCTATTGTGATCTTTGAAATGTATATTTGAAATGTTTGGGAAAATGTTTTGAAAAACATACTTATTGGTATGTTTTTAAAATTGTAAAAATGGTGTTTTGACATTTTTATATTAAATTGTGTAAAAATGCATCTCATTACATGGTTTTATTTACTTAATAATGGATATTTTATTTTATCATTTCAACTTATGAAACACTTGGTGGGATCCTACTATGATTTTTTTCTCTAACCTTATATACACTATTGGGTGTATGTAGATTTTTACTCAAATGTGAGTAAAGTAAATGATTCATAGGGTGGAGGTGGGTTTTCCCATTAGATGGGTTTGGGAGTATTCAAATGATTACATGACATATAAAGTTATGGGATTTTAGTACATTGTGCCTTGATTATGCATTGTGGTTTTTGGACACACTTGTTTCACTTATTTTTTTTATATTTCCCATTGTGGACTTGTTTTGGAAAATAGACATTTCCCTTAATATTTTTTTTCATATTTCATATTATTTTGAGGAAAAATAATTCCCAAATGTAGTTATTTATTCCTAGGTACCCGTCACCAGCCCATATAGAACGAGAACACCTTATGTGCCATGTCAAGATTGGTTAGACTACCAAGTAGTTGGGTAATCCATGTTATTTCATGATATTTATAAAATCAACTATTGTATAAGTTGATCCAATTATGGAATAAGACACCATTTTAAAAAAGAAATTGAAAAGTTAATATTTTACAACATTTTTTATGATATCATATATCATAAGGACAATAACAGTTTAAATTTTATGTTAGTTTTTATGAAATGAAATATGATATAAAATTCCTCTTACTTTCGAACATGATTTTGAGAATCAAGAATCTTGGTAAATAGAAGATTCCACTAATGGGTTTTTGATGATAAAAAAACTTAAGAAATATAATTGAGAACATTATTCATTAGATTATCAATCTACACTAAACCAAAACCATGTATTATGTAAATGAATAACATGTACGTTTCACCATTTTGGGATGTTTATCATGCCTCCAATCATGTGATTGATGATGTTATATAATAAAAAATTAATGTAATATTTCCTAAATGATATATCTATGTGATAGTCTAATCCACTAGTGATTCAAATGGGACCCTCCTCACAATCCCAATATGATATAATCTATTTAAATATAATGAAAAGATGGAAGATATCTATGGATGATTATACCAATGTATTATACCCAACAGTTCATTATATGATATTTTATAATCAATGATAGTCAATGCTGACAGATTTCTGAATGAAAAAGATTAATGTTTAACTTTTATTCCATGATCATAAAGTTACATTATGAATCTTACACAATGATTCTGTATATTATAAGACTTATTATATAATCATATGATATATCCTAGGTAGTTTTTATGATATCTCCATATCATATTTGATGATATGATTTCCTAAAGAAAATACCTGACTTGGTAAAGAGGTTATCATCCCATTAAATTTCCATATAACATATATTAAGATATATATTAGCATTCATCATATATGAATTATAATTTATAGTATATCACTTTCATGGGATTTAATTATATGTTATAAATCCCATGTATATTGGTTTATATAGACAAATAGATTTGACCCATGATTCATAAGTGTGTTTTTTTATAAATTGAATCACCTGATTATACCATAAATAAATTCATAGAATGTGGATTTCATACATGTTGAGGGGTTTTTTTTGAGAGTCCAGACATAAAACTAGATTCAAAAATGTTTTACACCCATAAAATATGTTTTTAGATGTGGTTTATGGATCGATTAGTGTCCAAGGAATTCAAATTTCTATTGGGGTATGTTTGGGGTGATGGGTCTACTGAAAGTAACAGAAGTAGGTCATTCATGGAATGAACCTATGGTTTACCTCAACAAAGTATTGGATAGGGGGTTTCTCCCCCTTCCTAGAAGGGTTTCATAGTGTGAACCCCCGTTCAAATAATCAACTAGTTATAGTGAATTTTTTTAAATGTTCTAAGTGGATTTCTAATTTAAAAACCCCTCAGAACATCCTATAAAAAGGCCATGTCAACATATAGGAGGCTAAACCACAACTGACCTCCATAATTCCATTTTATTTAACTAATTTGAGGTTGTTTTCCTGAATATACTTGTAATTATATATTTATTTTCCACATTTCATATCCCTACCATTGATCATTGATTTTTGTTTAGATTGTCTAGGGTTTAGATGAATGATTTCACTAAAGAATTTTGAATTCATTTCATTTTTCTAACCTTCTATATTCATCTAGTTGGGGACATCCTAAAAGTTCATATTCAAGAATTTTTTTCCATTAATTCTAGTTATGTTGTTTAAAAAATTTATTTATGGTTTTCGCAAGATTTGGTAGAAATCAACATATTATTTGGTTTTTAATTTTGGGCGTGTGTGTTTCATAGTTTTGTGTCTATTTAAAAATATGATCAAACACATTTTCTTTTGTATTCAGTGTCCTAAGGTATCCTATTGAGTTTGGTGTCAATTATACCAATTTAGGTGATTGATATTAAATGTTAATTTAAAATTTTTAATGGTGTTTATTGATGAGACAAGGACTTTTTGACTCAGTGCCTATTTTCATGAGTCGAGTATGATTTATGTAAGGGTGGTTGAAGTATAATACCATATAATTATTTAGCCTCTTAATTATTTAGTGATTTTTTGTTTTGGTGACTCATTATTATTTCTTTAATATATATTTTTATGACATTAATGATATGAGTCTTGTATAGTTGGGATACAACTGTATCAACATAACAGTCAACAAAGACTGTCTAACTTGGTAAATAATTTAATGGGGGTTCCTTATTAGAACATGCATCAGGGTACCTCTTTATAATATATGAAATTTATGATAGAATTCCATTGAGTTATAATAGATGGTTTGATGCTTATATGAATATATTTTATTCCTTTTTTCCTTCAGGTTATGGGAAAGGTTTGGAGGATACACCAACCTAGGACTTTGGGCATGGGTTAAATATTTTTTCGGTTGTAAACTAACCAAACATCTTCTGGTATGTGTTATATTATGGCATAATGTGATGCATTCCATCTGCAATGGTGTTGGAGCCAGGAGGATCAGGTGTCTTAGTGGCCTGATTAGCACATGATGACCTTACTAGTGTGATCATTAGTATATTGGGTGTCATGTATATATGTGGGGGTGTTTCATGGTTATGAATACACTCTTTATATATGTATTTCATGTACATCACCTCGATAACAATAACAATATATATATATATATAAGATATTAGGGATTCATATTTTGTTTTTAGACTCACAACCTATTTTTTACATAATATAGGTTTCTATATACATGGGTAAACTTTCCAATTTTCTCTCAAGACATAGGTTGTCCTTGGATATGGACGCATAATACAATTTTAGATGGTTGTGGAGGTCGAGTATGTAACACACCAATTTTTATGCACCTTTTCTTCAAATATATTATATTTAATGTATTTTTTTCATTTTCAAAAGTCATATATTCCATACACATGGAAACCACATGGATTTTTCTACATGCAACCCCTACTTGGCATGCATTATACAGAACATTGAGTCTCTACAAAACATAATTTTATTGTTATAATTATTTAAATGAGATATTTATAACCTTGAAATTAAACATAGTAATATGAATTGTAATAACTAATTTTCATATATTATTTATAATGGTTTCAAAAAAATAAAGAATATTGATAATGAAATATATAATTTTTGGTAAAGTCTTTATATGTTTTAAAATAATATTTTCTTAAAGAAACTGCTTTTTATGTCCTTCTGTGAACAATGATAAAAATAATTTTAGACACTTATAGAAATTGAATTTAATAAAATGAACATAATTTTTTAATTTTTTATGTTAAAATTATCTTATGGAAATTTTTTGGTTTTTTATGAGAAACATCATTCTTTGGTGAACACTAAAGAAGTACTACAATTTTGTTAAAAACTTATTTTTCATTTAAATAATGATTTCCATTAAATTATATTTTAAATCAGTTCTGAAATTCATAATAGATTCATTATGAATATATTAGTTCAATTTATGTAATTGGAATCATTTTTATAATGAAATTAGATATAAAAACATATAAAACTTTTGAATGTTTTTACATTGAAAACCTTTTTTCCCGCCACGTCTGTGGGATTAATATTAAACCTAATTTTCCCACTTCTGTGATTTGAATTTTAAAAACTGATATAAATGGTTTTAATTCGTATGATATTTTTATTCTAATTATATCTACTTGATTTTTGACAAAAAATATAGGTGAAAGTGATTAAAAATAATCGTAATGATTAAGGTAAGATTAAGCTTAATTAAAGATTAAACCATAATCTTAAAGACCACAATGACCTGAAAACTTGTCCAAAATACATTGTATTACTATAATTCAACCATATATAATCATGGATAAAATTTTATGGGTTATTGGGATATTATTAATTGGAATTTTTCTATATAAATGTTAAGTATGGAAAAAAGAAAAAAAGGAATCTTTCCTTACATTTAACATTAGTAAAACATTTATATATACAATAAACATAATATTTTTAGTTATTCATATCCTTTGGAAATATCAATGAGTTATTGTTATCATAATAATTTGCTGATAATTTTGATAGATTATTTAGTTAATTAAAATACATAATAAAATTCCAGCATAATGATTATTTAATTAATAATTAACTAAAATAAATGATACTAAAAATGATAAAAGCGAAGTGAACTGATTGAATTACTGTATTTAAGTATTTTTTAATATTAACATAACATTTTAAACATATTTTAATTTAATTTATTTGAATTCCAATATTATGATTATAGTTTAAAATTAAAATTAAATAAATAATGTCAAAATTGACGTTATAGTTATTTTAACATGAACGATGTTTTATTTAATGATTTAAAATTAATAAAACTACTATATTATAACAAGTTCTTTTTAAGGTTAAAAAATATAAAATATGTCCTATTAATGTTCCCATTTATCTTTTATAATTAACATATTGACCCATAGATTATAAAAATATTGGTAGCATGGTTCGGGTTTCAGCGGTGTTTTGCACGTCACATGCACTTGTTTTAAAAATTAATTTCCGAAACACGTGAGTTTATTATTCTTAAAAGTAGGTATAATATTTATAATTCAGTGTATCTAGATTATATAATAAATCAAACTTTATTTTATTATTAATTATTAAATAACTTAGGTTAGAAAACTAGATACTTTAATAAAAACCAAAATAATAAAATTGGGGAATCATAGAAGTTGAGGAACCAATTATTAAAATGAACAAATTTTTATGTTGTTTAGTTATTCATAAAAAATAATTTCAAATTAATACATTATTTTTCTTTTTTTGAGTTAGATTAGTTAAATGAGGCCTCCCATTACTGATTACCTTTTGGTATTTACAAGATTTATAATCTCCCTTCACTATAAAAAGGGAAGCACTATACCCCTTATTCACAACTCTCAAACCACATAGGTTTGTCCAATATCTACTCAAATATCATCCCAATAACCCTCCCTTTATCCTTTAACCATAAAACTAATGATAATTTCTTCCAATGAATCCCTTTAGTTCAAACCAAAAGGAGTTACTAGATTAAGTGGGTGCACCCTCCCTTAAACTCCTTTATTTGATTTTCTTTCTCCACCACCTCATTTCACCTTACTTAATGATTATACCAAATGATCTGTATAATAATTACAATGAGATATTTTTCTGTGAATTTTTCTTCCAAAACATACTCACACATCCATATAATGTGTAACTAACATGTTTTTTATGTGTATGATGAAATACCGCCTCACTAAATGATGATTGTTCATTTTTCCTTTACCGCCTCTCATGGTGAAAATTTCGATGGATACACTATTTTATATGTTATATATTATATTTAGTAATTATTTAATCTTATATAATCCTTTTACCCCACATATCATTATATTTTCCATTTAGTGTAAATATGATAATTTCTTTTGGGGAAGTGTAGACTACCACCCCCTCAAAGGGATCTGATTCGTTCACACACTACATGGAAAGTCATGAGGATTGGTCTTGTGAAATTATATGATATATATGATATAATAATACTACTGGATTAATGATATGTATATATATACATATATTTAAATTACTCACTTTTTTAAAATACTAAAATAAAACAAAAACATCATTCATAGGTACATACAACCTACCTTCTCCACGAATAGTGTATTCCATTTCATACATCTATATTCTAATGATTATTATAATAAAAATATAGTTAATATGAATGATATTTATATTAGGGTTTATATTTTAGAAATCACTATATAAGAATAATGACTAAAGATATAACAAATTAAGACACATGCGAAGAATAAAGAAAATATTACCTGAGTGAAAATTTAAATAGGATTGTAAACATGTTCCTAATATATGATTATAATAAAACCATATATGGTATTAGATATAATAATATTCTTTTTTAATAGTTATATAATAAATATAAATTTATTATATAGTAATATTTTTCTAGTATGATGATGTCAAAACATAAGGTAAAGGAATTTCATCTTATTATTTATTTCTTTGAGATACATGCTTTATTCACCGCCCATTCATTTTATGTGGTGTTTATACTAAAAATTAATGTATTATATTAATATTATAATTAAAATTATGTATATTTACATATCTATTTTATTATATATCTTTCATGGGATTTATTTTTCAAATGTTACCAAATTGGTAAAGTAATTTTGTATCAATTTTTCTTCTTTGAGACACATGTCATATTAGGCACCTATATTTTCCATGAGGTGTATATACTACCTTTGAAATGTTTTATCATGAATATTATTCTATGCATGATATTTTAGGCTTCATTTGATTATATTTTCTTACATGAGTAGTAAGGTTCAACTTTAAAAAGTGGTAATAGTTTATTGAAACAATCTCATCACTTTTAATGATTGTTTATGTTTATTCTTCCTTTGATGAAATTAAATGATAAATATCTTCTGATATTTAATGAATTTTATTCTCCTATGTTTTGTAATGATTTATTCATGTATTGGTTCCATTTTCCTGCTCTTTAGTGCATAATACTATTAGGAAATTGTTTTTAATAAATCTCAACTTTACCCTATTATTGGTTGGAAATTTCTGATCTTTCAAAACCATGTTTTCAAAAAAAGGATTTCTAGTAATATTATAATATTATCATATAATCATTAATTTTTTTTTACTTTTTTCTCTTATACCAATGTTTTCAATGTAATATTCTTGTCTCTTTTCAAAATAGACATTTTTCTAACCTTTTGACCATGAAAAATGAATATTCTTTTTACCACATACGACATGTACGAACTTACTTGTTGTCCTTTCTGTGAATCTTCCTTTCCATGCTTAAAACTTTATTTTACAAAAAAAATTTAAATGTAATTTTCAAGAATTATTATTTTCAAAATAATTTCAAGATTATTACAAATTTTTTCAAATAAAATTATTTTCAAAACATTTTGAAGCATTACATATAATTTTTCAAATTTATTTTCAAATAAATTGTTTTCCAATGATTTTAAATATTTATTTTCAATATTTAAATGTTATTTTCAAATAAATGTTTTTAAAAAATTTCTTCAATATTTCATCTAATGTTTCCAAAAAGTTTAAAAAAATTAAATGTTTTGAAGCTTATTCCATATGTTATTAAAGAAAAAAGGTTTTCAAAAATATTTTCAAGTCTTCTTTATAAGCTTTCAAGTTATTCTAAAAGAAAATTATTTTTAAATTATTTTATGAATTAAAAATATTTTTTATAGAAGAAAGGATATTTTTTTCAAGAAATATTTTTGAAATTTATTTCGAAATTATTTTATATAAAATATTACATTTTTGACTTTACTCATTCCTTTCTAGGAAATTATTTAATGGTTACATTTATATTATTTCTATGATTGTGTTATTCTTAATTTCATTGTCTTTATGGAACCAATTTATCTTTCATGGGTTATATGTTTATTAAATTTGATTCTATTTAATGGGTTATATGTTTATGAAATGTGTTTCTCTTTCATGGGTTATTCTTCTGATTAAATTATTATGAAGCCTATATCCTTTTCCATAGGTTATGATATGATAAAAATATTATGATACCCATTTCATTTCAGGGGATATGATATGATTGTTTTTGATTTTGTGGAAGATTTATGTATGATTTCACTATGAGATAGGAGGGACCTCTATCTCTTTCAAATTAATTAGGTAATGATTTATATATCATGATATAGACACGGATGAAATGAGGAGTGGGCTCAGTTTAGTATTATAGGGCTAGAATGAGGAGTGAATTTAGTTCAATATTACTTATATGGAACAAGGAGTGAACTATATTTAAAAATACAGGGCTGGAAAGGGGGGTAAACCCGGTTCAATAAAGGAATTTTTTCCATTAATATTGCATTAGTAGAAATACCTTGAATACTATTCAAATAATTATATATGATTATGTTTCTTCCATAATTCCATGTAATATTCCTTTGTTATGATTTCATGGCTTATGTTCTTTATTTCCTTATTACTTGTATATTATTAACTACTAAGATTTATTCCATGATTCATGTATATGATCTTCAATATGTGGGGTATGATCTTATATTTTTATGGCCATGTTCTCAAACCTTTATGATTATGTTTATACATACATGTCTCCCTTGTTTACCCTTATTAATAATCTGATCTCACCACTTTTTATTTTTCCATCCCCAGGTTATGAAGATATATTTCATGTATACATTGTCTAAGAGGGATGATAGTCTTAGAGAAACCTAGTGGGAGATAAGATAACTCACTCATGTTCTAATGTTTACGTTTTCGTGTTTACAAAGGCATTGAACTAATGCATTATTTGGGCGTCCATTTGTATAATTTTTTAAGAATTACAAAAAATATAAGTAATTTTAATGTATTAAAAGCAAGGATAAATATAGATTATTATATGGGATTATTATTTTAGTTTTTCCAAGAGACCATATATTTTACATTTTGGTTATTATTCAACATGTACTAGCAATTTTTTCATTATTTATATGATGACTGGTATATTTTTTATCTATTTTTGCTACTCTATTTTGTAATGTATCATTATATATAAAATTTTATTACCTTCCATTATATATTGTGGGTGTCCATGGGGATCCCTAATTTTTTTCTATAGGTTTTTCGGATGTCCATTATATTGACAGGTTACAATATTACTATCTAGAAGAATGATTTTATCCTTCACAAACACAACCTTCATCAGGGGATAAAAACATTGACATTTTCCTAAAATCATTCCCTCCCTATATATTCCCATAGTACTTTATTATAACGTACTTATATATATAATTGATAATCTATAATTTATCCCATATTAGATTGAATGGTCAATTTTTCATGGGTTTATTCAATTTACTAGATAAAGTAATTAATGACTATACATGATGTTTGGAGATATATCTAGTGGATACACTTCACTTTTGATTATGTTTTCTGAATTCATACTCATTGTTAGCACTAAAAAGATCCATAGGTTCATAGAAAATTATTTTGTTAAAAATGATTTAATTGTAACATAATTTGTTTCTTCAAAATTGAGGCATTTTAAAAGATACATTTTCCAAAGGAGTATTGAGTTTTAGACAAAAAAAATTTGGAAATAGTTTCAAAAGTTATTTAAAATCACGTACCACAATATTGAATATTTATAAAATCTGAAAATATTTAATAAATTATAGAAATTGAAAGATATATCTGAAATAAATATGAAATCAAACTATGTGATGTAGACCATATCACTTCACATGATATTTTTGTATCTATTAGGGTAATAAACTTATGTTTTGAGATTAGGGATATCATATAATGTGATATAGTATATTAAACCATTAATTTCGTACCAAAATTACTTCTTACATGTGATATTTGATTTATTTGGTTTCCACTCCATTTGATAACAAGTTTAAATACATTTGTAACATGTTATATTAATTTAATTAATTTTAAATGATTAATAAATTATTGATTAATAAATATAGTTAAAATGATATATATATATAACATAATAATATTAATGTAAAAAACTTTGTAACAGGTTCGAACCTTAGATCCTCCTTCAATTAATGAAGAAAATTTTTAATAGATATCAAAGGAATAAAACGGTCGTATTGATGTATTTCATACTAATGAAAACTTTTTTTCCCAATTTTTTTTTAATAATTTTCACTAAATAATTTTAATAAAAATAGTTTTACAAATAAATAAAATTTATTTCTTTCATTTTTAATATTTTATCTAAAACTCTCTTTGAAGTATCCTTTTAGTTGGGTGTTGTTTTTTAAATTGTAATTAGGAATTTTAGAAGTTATAAATCCCATCTTAGTAAAAATGTTACTCAATAGATTCTCTTACTCATAAAAATTTTAACATATTTCCAAAATTCATTCCCTTCCCTGAAAATAATCTGTTACAGATAACTTCAACATTTCTTCGGAGGGGTTATTTTTCAATATTATCTCTTTTGAAATAATATAACATATGAATGAATGAGAATATATAAATTTACATTAATGAAATTATGATAAATTTGTATAATCCCAATATTTACATCATATAAAACATATTTAGATCCTATAATGATGAAAATTATAATAAATTAGAGTTATCCTTATTAAAAATAATTCCCCGAGACTTTATATGCCCATTATATTTATTTTCAATAATTATTTTCTCAAATTATCTTTTATATTATCATTTGAATTCACTTAAAAATATATCCTTTATATTATTTACTAATTTTGAAAATGATATGGTATTTATGAAGAAAATATATTGTACTTTGGTGTTATTGGGGTCCCTTAGCTTACAAAATATCTTTTTAATTTACATAGTAGGTTTATATTGGTTTTATAATGATAGTAACTACCTTTAATTCGTAAATAAACTTATAAATCAAAACATCTTTCATCACATATTTAGATAGAGTTATGTACTCCTCTACAATCGAATAATCAACAATATTTGTTTCATAAAGAATCTTATATAAAACATCACCATTATTGATGAAGAATAACAATCGAAGTAAGTATGTAGATTCATCATTAATATATTGTGATCTAGTATTGATATAAACGCATAAAAATCACACCCTCTCTTTTAATATACTGAACTTCATCTTTCCTTCTTCAAAGTTGTGGAATTTTGGCTATGTCTTGATTATTTTTAACATTAAAAGTAAAATATTCATTGTCTTATAAAAAATAAATTTTATTAGAAATATTGTAATGTATTTTATCTTTAAATTTTTTACATACCATATGGGTAAGTTTTTTTTTTACATTTTGAGATATTTTTCAAGTCATTATTTTTCAATCTATTTTAAATAAAATATTTTATATTAATTAAATTGATTAATTTTTGAATATTATGGTTGTTTGTGGGTGTTAAATTTAAACATAATAATTATCAATAGTAAATTGACTAATTTATTAGTTTGTTTTTTATTAATTTTTTTTGTAATAAACATATTTAATATAATTAAATAATTTATCACGGTTCTGATATTTTTCATTTAATATTATTTTAAATTTGGGAGAAATTTTAATATGTAAATAAAAAATACATTAATTTTTTTAGTATATTTTATTAAATCCAATAAAATATCTATATATTAAATTACTTTTGGGGGAGTTAAGTGGTGGAAGGGAAAAACTGGGTGGTTTGGAGATGTCTAAAGAAGAATAAGGTTATATTAAAAAAATCAACTTTAGGGGTTTTTGAGTTCCCCTTTGAACCAAATGAAAGGGATTCCTCCTCCCTCCTATATATAAACTCTCCCTTTCCCTCTATTTAACTCCCCAATTCATTATTAAGATCTATACATTCCTAAAATAGACTTGTGATCCATATATGCCAATGGATTGTTTAAGATTTGAAGAAGGTAAGTCGTATTCTTATTCTTGATTTTATTACTATCCACTTCATTCGAGTGATGAATCTATACAATGAGAATTTTTATTTTTGTTTGATAAAAAATATATGGTAAATTTTTTTATCTTCATTGGGTGTTCTTGTTCCATTGAACCAACCAGCCGAGAAATCATCCAATAATCTATTTATTTTTCTTCATAATTTATGAAATACAATACTTATATTTGTGAATATAAAATTTTATTAATATTTAATACTTCGAAAACACATTTATAATTGACATGAAATGTTCCTAGTATGTTTCCTTCAAAAATTAATAGTCTTTTTGCATCAATTTTTTGAAATTGGGATTGAATATATTAATGTCAAATAAATTAATTTTTAGAAGTGGTATACTGAATTTAGATTTTATTACATTATTATTTATTGAAACTTATTTGTAAATATTAATATTTAATTATGAAACCATGAATTAATTTTTTTAAATAATATGCATTTATACAAACCTTGTATTTCATTCAAAAAGTTTTTATTAATTTTTCGTCCCTCCTTTATTGACATGTTATGTCAAAATAATTTTTTGACAACTCGATATGGGAAGATAAATATTCTGAAAATGAGTTTTATAACCCATATTAATGGGTAGATGCATTTTATCATGTTTATTAATTTTGGGAATTATTAAAATTTCCCCATTTTCAATTTATTAATTTTTAACATGAATTTTATAGTTTTAGTTTCCCTATATCATTAGTTTTAGGAATTATATATCAATCCTTGGATAAGAATTAAATAAGAATAATGTAACTTAGAAATATTATGTGTAATGTTTAATATTTTATAATTGTAAATATTGTTTCTGAAATTTTTTAGAATAAATTATACTTTATATACATGAAAATATTTTCTATAAAAATATATTAATAGTGAGGTAAATTTTTTTATAGTATTACAATATGTATATAGATATATATATATATATATCCTCTAAAACAATCAAACCTTGGAAATCTAGACCATATACCTGAGCTGGCCCTTAAAAGGGATATAAATTCATTCATCGTCACCAAGAGATAGAACAAGTGTCAAGGTATAAATGTATACTCAAATAGAATGAATTTTACTCAAAATAGAAATAATAAAAATGGGATTTCCACTAAAATGTGTTCTATAAACACGCTGCATGTTGAGGAATCATGCACTGGGAATAATCAATTTCATTATAAATTTAAAACCAAACACGACATAAATGTATAATAATAACTCATAAACCAAAATTAAAACAAAAAAAATAAATATAATACATCCCAATTTCATCCATAATTTGTTTTACAAAAAACTGATATAAGTTCAAAAAGTTACTAAATAGATAAAAGAAAAGGGGCATGACACAAAAAGTAAACGAAAACCAAATTAGGAACCAATTGAAAGGAAATCCAAACAACAATTTTTTGTATCAAGTGAATGATCATTGATTTCCACCTCTAACACATTTGAACCAAATTAAAGCTAGAGATCATCATCATCCAAGTAGAACTTCTACTAAAACTAATAATATGACAGGCATGATCAAATAATGATCAGAAAGTATCCTTCCCACATTCAACACATTAACTTTAAAATTAAAACCATTTTATGCTATTTTGAAATACAACTATGAAATAAAGAGTTTCTAAATAATTTAAAAATATATATCATGGATGCACCACATAACATCATTTGATACAAGATATAATGGGAAAGAATATAGATATTAAATAATACTCAAAACAATATTTTTTTAATTAAATAAAACTAGAAACAACAAAAAATTATATGTCTTTACATCAAAAATAAATATATATGGGGTGTGAGGAAAATGCATCATCATTAAAATTCAATTCAAATTTAGGTTATAAAATATTATAAAATGTTTTATGGAAAACACACTACTAAAAATATACAAAAACAGGTTAGAGAAAACATCAAATGAGATAAAACTGATAATAGTTACTTGGGAAATAGAGATAATAATATATTATGATGTAACCATAAATAAAATAAAATATAATAATCAAAGAAAAATAATTATGGGATGACCTAGTAACCCTTGAGACAATATATTTAAAAAATATAGAATCCATCAAATTGGATCCTGATGCAATTCAGCAACCAAACACTTAGTTTTTCCATGACCGGTATGACATAGAGGAAAACCCAATAAATAGGAGATTGTCTTAATATGGGGAAACTATCCAATGAAAAATCATAAATTTGTGTGGTACTCATTTTGATATTTCCCACCTTTCTACTCATGGAAACCTAAAACAAAAAAATTTGCTGATAAGTCAACATATTTGAAAAATAATATATAAATATATATTTAGTAATTATTACACACCGTCACATCTAACACCCCATCATATCAGTATCCCCTTATTCAAGAATATCATATTGTAATAATATACTCTAACTAGGATGAATTCCTTAATATCAGATTCCCTTATATATAAAAATCTCTATGTGTCTGAGTTCATGGTTATAATAATGTCATTAAAACTTTTTTTAAAAGTGAAAAAAATATCATAGAACATCATAGTGAAAATGGGTTATAGGATCATATTTTTAGAAACTAAATTTTCAAATAATCATTAGAATACCTTAAATAAATAAATATCACGAAGTAAATTTTTGGAAAATTCCAAAAACCCTAATATTATAAAAAACTAATTAAAAATAGGAGTTTATTGAGAAATAAACTGAGAAAAAACATCCCCTTTAATTGATAAATTATCTTAAAAATATCCTCTTAGACATTTAAACAGAAACTAGGTTCACATAGATTATAAGAATATAGTTTTAGTGAATTATAACATTATAAATACCCTTCATCGAGAATAATATTGGTGAGAAAACTAAATTTATTTGATAATTAATCATTATATATTCATATTATAACTCTAATTATATTTAATATATTGAATAAATCTAGCTAAAATTCATGGTTTCAAATTTAAAACTTTATGCATAGAGAACCGAACCTTAATACATTGAGTAAATTGAAAAAATTCTTATTCCAATGAAAAGGGACCCTTAATAAGACCATTATAAACCATAATTAAAGAAAAACCTAAAAAAAATTGAGTAATAGTAAAACCAATGTCTCCATGACCATATTAGGTTATTAAGAGAAAATGATAAGGGGGTTTAGAAAGAGGGGAATATTTTTTAAACATGTTTACTTGAAGAATCACAATCAAATCATGAATGAAATCCCTAGAAGAGACATAAATAGAGGGTGGATGGAAAGGGGACAATGCGCAGAGTTTTAAAAAGTTTGAATGGGAGAATGGAATGAACCTAATAGTTTAAAATTGAGTGTGTAAAATACAATAATTTCTATAATTTTAAAATTAGGTTGACTTTATGGTTTAACAACACAGTTTAGAAAATTGTGATCCAACTATCCATCAATAACTAGATTTGAAATGTGCACCTTACACGGTTAAACATCATAGTTACTCCTAATATTACATAGCCTATGTGAAAATAACTGAAGAATACATATTGTGTAATATTTATGTCCCATGGTTTCCAAAAACTATCCACATGTTTTCCACTCCTCATTGAACTAAAATTATCAAACATGACGAAAATTTCCATGATTTTTTATAATCACCCTATGTAGGGTATGAAATCATAGTTACCCTTATACATATACAATTAATCTTTATAGTTACACCAACCCATGTTTCACCCAACAAATCTATGGTATATACATTAGTTTAAGCCACATGGTTACCAATAATCAACTTATGACCATGAAATAACCTTGTGTTAGATTAAAAAATTCCAAAAAATCTAATATATTAAAACTAAAAATATCCAATGTTTCTGAAAATTAATAATAAAATAAAATATTATGGAATACAAAATTTTAGGGTTTGGAAATTATCCCCACCATATAACTATATTATATATAAATCCTTTTTGAAAAGTTTGGATTAATGGATGGATGAGGTTTGACTCTGTAATAAAAGGAAAAACTGTAAATATAAAGGGTATCTTTGACACCCATTAAGGAATGTTATACAACCCTAGATTTATATAATCCCAAATAGATATTTGAGGTTTCAACTGAATTCAATATTGTTTATCATTTTTATAAAATACTAGCCTAAAACTTTTTCCTATTGTTTTCATATATGGGTAACCTCAAGAGACTATAAGTCCCTAGACATGATCCAGTATCACTGAGAGGGGGGAGGGTGAATTAGTGATATCTTTTTCTTTTAGTTTTTCTTATGTATGAAAAAACCTTTTCCACATGTTAAAGAGTTATCACTTTCACTGAAAAAACAATCACACATCAATAGGAACATAATATTTTACACAGTTCACTTCTCCACAAGAGTATCTACATCCTTGGTATGGTTTTAAAATATACCAATACCACACAATACACTAGAAAAAATCATTTTGTGTGGAATATAATGAGTATGATATTCCTTTACACCTATCTAGGACTATGATCAATACAACTATTCATGTGATTCATATGGCACAAAATGATTTAATGCAATTTTTTGAAATACGTTAATAAACATGTTATTGTGCTTATTTACCAACATTCACAAATTTTTTCTTCAAAACAATTACACAATTTATTATATAGTAATATGAAAGAAATTCTTAGATTTTTAAATGATTCTTAGCTTGATATCCCAATATGATTCCCTAGTCTGATTACTTCATCCTATGGTATATATTTTCTATAATAGTGATGAAATAATTCACAACTGATTCCTCCTCAGTCTAGAGATTCCAATCAGATTCCCAATCTAATAATTCATCTCGATATAATGATCAACTGAATAATATTTTATGTATTCTTATTTACTTCTTATATCCATAAAACATCTTCAAGTATGCTCGATCCTGAAACTTCGTCTCTCTAGAATTATTTATCTCTCCACATTATCCCTTCAATGTTACATCAGTTTAAAAAGTAAAAAGTACTTCTTCCTTTTATATGTGACCTAGAAGTTGTTTAATAAGGATTCTGAAACACATTTCTTCCCAACCACATTTCCTAAATCATAAAATCCCCTTGAATCTTGGGTTCATCTTTGACATATTCAATGTCTCTTAAATATTCTCAAACCTTCTAATATCTTCTAAACCTTATCTCACTTCATAAAATCGTTAGTACAATTTCGATTTCCCATTTTTTATTTTATTTTCACACTCTTCCAATAAAATAAGAACTTCTTTCCTTCTTTTCTTAGGATTGACGATCTTCTGTCTGATGGAGTAATCAGTTCTAGTCCACATCATATAGATCATCATATATCTTCCAATGATAAATTGGTGTCACCCCCAATCCTATGGATCTTGAACCCAATGATAAAAACATATCTTAGTTATTTTTTATCTTGATCCACTTGTTTATGGAAAATAAAGTTCCCACTTGAAACACAATTTAAAATTCATCATGATGAAAATGGTTGACAATATTATTGATTAGTTTGTAACTTTATTCATCATATCAGTAACAAATAAATTCACATGTTTTATAATTCAATGTTCCAAAAAACTCAGAAAAAAATTCTACCTCTGATTTTCATTTGATGATCAGTGTCACTATGACTTTGATTCTCAGTGACATGATGCGTCTGATAAACCAATGTCAGCACCTTTCACTTCAATAACTTGTTTCATATTTTATGGTTGTGATAAACACTAGAAACTTATTTCTCAAAATATTTATTTCTTAAGGCCAATTGGTCTGACTGAAAACCAGCATCTTTATCTTCCCATGTTCTGATCAATCTTATCAGCCTTCAAATAAATCTGTATCCGATGATCTCATCTCGATGATCTAAGACCGAAAAACTTTTACATTTTCCACTTCCTTCTTCTATAAACATCATCTTGTATCATTATTTCCTCATGAATTTTATAACTTTTAATATTATCATAGAATCATTTCAATTTTAATGGAATGTATTGTAACTTCCCATATTCCAACAACTAATTTCATTTAAATAAGAACCTCAATATAATTAGTATAACTAACTATCCTCGTTTACTTCCTAAGGATTTCATCATAAGTTATCATACATTTCATGAATTATGTGAAATAAAATATAGAAAAGAATCATCAGTTATTACACCATATCCATGCTAAATCAGATTCTCTTATCATTATTATTAGAACCTCATTCTGGACATATGTTTAGTCTGATGATACTTTTCTTATAGAAAAGTTTTTCCCAAACATAAGAAATATGAGTCCAAAATATTTAATATGATTGTGAGTCTGATCATAAAAATATTAAATGTGGGGTGAATTATTTTTTTCTTTATCTTCTTTGACAAAAAAAGACAACACCAAACATCTTCCGACTTAGAGAAACAACTTCTTGACAACTTGGTCACAAAAATATCCCCTTTAGATTTTGTTGTCAACCAAGATTAATAAATCACCAAACTTTGTAACCTCAAGCTATGGATTACATATAAAAAATTCTATTCATATGTGTGCTAACTCATTATAGGAAACAAGAATCATCGATATAAAAACCATGTTGTTCAAAAGTAGTCAATCATGAAACCTCTATAACTTTTTGTCACTTCTCAAACATTCCTATCCGAAAATTTTTCCTACAACCACTCCATTAAAAAATTAGAATAGTTCACACATTTACCAATTGAAATCACAATGTGACCACAACTCCCCTTATATACATGACTCTATAAAACTTTTATCACAATTTAAATGGATAGATTTATGAAAAAAATTATACCACATAAAAACACTATCCAAAGACTAAACACGAGATTAGGGGAAACACATAACTCAACCTTGATGAGTAGGAGGTTGTACGCCCATGTTCTACCTCAATTTGGGAAAAGGTTCCATTGTTAATGGTTTTGTGAAAATTTCAGAAATGGGTTTTGATGTAAGAACATACTATAATATCAATTCATTCTTCTCAAAATACTCTTTGATCAAATGTTATTTTATATCAATATGTTTTTAATGATAATGTTGTGCCTAATTTAAGGTATGATTGACGGAACAATAATTATCAAAACCCAAGAGAAAGGGTAACTTCACTTAAAAAAATAAATCTATTATATTTTTTTCATCTACAAATGTTCAGTATAATCTTGAGAGGTACCTACATACTTAGCTTAATATATTCCAATAGTTACTGAATTTTGTTTCTTTTTATGTTAACTAACATGAATTTTACTAATAAAGAAAACTACAACAGATGTGCATCATCTATCATCAATATTTACTTCCTAATCAGCATTTGAATACCCAAAAATATCAATACATTTTGAGCTATCAAAATTGATTCTGAAATTTTATGTGCCTTTGATATATCATATAATTGTTTTTTCATCCAACTAATTTCATTCTTTTGGAGCACTTTGAAATATTACCCATAACGTGGTAGCATAAAAGATGTCGGGTCTTGAGAAAGTAAAATATAAAAAACTTCCTACTAACTTTTAAAACTGTTTCTGATCAACCTCCTAACCTTCTCTATCTGAATGGCCCAAAGGCCTTCATTTTTTGAGTAAAAATTTCACACTAATATTTCATTTTTTTTATCACTAGACTATCTTCATTCAAATTTTTCTGGAAAACACATTTTATACCCATAAGATTTTTATTATTAAGTTTAGGTAACAATTACCACATATCACTCTTTTCAATTTGATCAATCTCTATATTCATACCCTGAACCCATCCTGGATGCTAAAAATCTCAATTCACATATTTTGGCTCCACTTTTGAATAAAAATAAGTATGTTTAATTATTCTTCTTGTTTTATCCCTTTTGTGTTGATCAATAATAAAATTTTTAGAATCCACATTCTTCCTTTGCCTAGGATGACATTTTTTTATTCTTCCTCATCACTAGAAACAACTGAGTATTATTCCTATTCTTGAGAATGATTATAATTGTCAATACTTATCAGAATTATTATCAAAGGTTCTTTATTCCTATTTATCTTCCTTATCTGCATGGGTCTATTTATCTTCCTCATAGTTTTCAATAATATTCACATAAATAGAGTCAACGAATATTCCTCACTCAATTGAAATATATATATCATCTTCCATTTAGTGCATATCCCAAAAAAAAATCTATTTTCACATCTCTTCTAAAACATTCCATGGATTACACCTTTATTATTAATAATAAATAGACTCCCAAAAACTCTTTAGTGTTTCAAACAAGGATTTTTTCATAAAAAATCATATAGAGTCATATCTTAACATTGTCTCTAGAAACATCGGTTTTGAATATAAACATAAATTCTCATTCCATGATTCAAAATGTACTGAGAAAGACCATCTTCAAGTAACATAGTTCTTTCCATTTCAACTAGACTTCTATTATTTATTTCAGAAATTCCTTTTTTTGAGCAGTTTATAGTTTATTTAACTCTTTCCAAATTCCATACTTCTCGACATAACTTTCAAATTATTTATTTTGGTACTCACTACAACTGTCTGTTCGCAACTTCTTAATTAAATAATCACATTCCTTCTCATCTTTCCACTTGAAACTTTTAATCAATTTCAAAGCATATAACTTATGTTTCATATACATTACACAAGTTATGTTGGTAAAATCATCAATGAAATTGATAAATTAATTATCTCTGTGAGTTAATTGTTTTATCATTATCCCATAGATATTTTTATAAATATGTTCCATGGGTCATTTTGAATAATTATAAATTTTTTTATGCATAGAATTATTAATATTTCATTTCTTATAAATTCCGCAACACCAATATCTTCTTCTTGACATATCATGAATACTTAGAACACTGTATCACAATGATAAATTTCATATTATTGTCTAACACATGTGTCCCAACATTTTATGCCACAACTTATTTTCTTCCACCATACCTAAGTAATAATAATTTTGAGCCTCCCTATCTTGGAATATGTTACCATTTGTATGTTGGCCTCATGTAACCTTTTTTCCATATTCCACACTTACCACAAAAAATCCATATTTTCTAAAAACAACATTCCTTCCTTCGTCACAATGTTTGGATATAGTTTGAAAGGTGTGTTTCTATCCACAAAAACCCTTTCTTTGATTTGAACATTTATTTCCCAATGTTGGCTAATCCAACACCTTTATTTCTGAGTGATTTATCATTTCTAAATGTAATTGTTCCATAAATGATGTATTTCACATTCCTAAATAATTTTAAATCTCATATAATATGAGAAGAGAAGCAACTATATAAATTACAAGGTAGTTCTCATTTTATATCTTTTAGAGCTATTTATATAACAAGAGCTTTTTCATTCCCATTATGTTTCTCTACATTTGGATTCTAGGATTTGTTAAAATACTTTTGTTGAACCGATTACAAAATAATTTAACATTTTTCATGGTTTCAATTTTTTTCACATATTTCATATAAAATTTCTAGATTATGGAACCAATTTTAATGTTTTACATCATCATTATTAGTATTCATTAGAAGATATTTCTCAATCTTCTTCCATTAAAAATATTTACTCCCCCAAAAACTTTTCCTTCAATAATTTTTGGAATATTGGTAATGTTTTTTATTGAAAAAACACAAAATTTTCTTGTGTCTAAATCTACCAAAATACCAAAAGTATCCATAGAAAGAATATTTTATTGTAAAATTTCATTCTTTCTTGAGTGTGAACATGTTTCTCTATAAATTTATTATCATTCTTCAATGAAATTTGTTGACCACCAATGTCTCTTTTATCAACTAGAATCTTCTTTTCAGCTCAGTCTTCTTTTTAAACTTATATGAACAATATTTTTAATAATTTTTTTGGAAACAAAATTTTTAGAGACTTCTAAATTATACCCTTTTGTAGTCATAGTCACATACATAACATTCCTAGATTTCTTATTCTAAGAAACAATTTCAAATTTATTCTCAACCATTGAAGGTAATTTTTGTTCCATCTATGGTTTATTATTTATAGATATTTCACCAACTTCTGAGATTGACTTTTTGAAACTCATAATCCTCTATTTTAATTTATAATGTTTTTGTTGGGAAAGATTAAACTCTTATTATTTTTCATTAAAATTTACATCCAAATGTTCATTATGATTCTTTTCTTTCTCAAGTGATCTCTTTGAATCGTCAATCTCTTCCAGAAAAATATATTTATCATTTGGAAAAAATTCGTAAATATTTGTTAAAGAGTATTCACATTTAATCTTCAGGATTTATTACTCAAGCTTCCCAATAATCCTTAAACATGCTTTCAATTATTCATTCAAATGAGATTCTAATTGAGTTTCTTCATCTTAGAAAATGTTGCTTCCAAACTCATCATTATTAAATATTATAATGAAATTATTTTATCCATCATTTTTCAAAATATTTGTCTAATTCAGCCTCATTATCTTCTTCATAATAATTTTTTGATATGAACCTTTAAGTTTTGGATTTCAATAATTTTTTACCTTTTCCTTGGGAATAATATTTATCATTATCACATTGTTTCTTCCATTATATTCTCTTCCCTCTATAAACATCATCAATTTCATATTCTATATTTTTTACTATAAAATTAGCCACAAAGATAACAATGTATCCATATTTAAAACATTTTGAGGAAATTTTTCCCTTAAATTTTCCTATACCTCTTTTCACACTTTTAGAAAATAAATAAAAAAATTCAACAAAATTTTTACATATCTCATTTTCTAAATTAGAATCACTATCGTATTCTTCAAAAAGAATATTCATTGAATTTTCCTTCTTATCATCCTTGAAAAACATCTCTCATTTAATTTAGGTTTTTCTTTCATAAACGTTTCCCTTCTCTATTCATATGTAATGAGAGTGATATAAAAATCAACCAGAGATAATGTTTGTGGATCTCTATCTTCCAATGAAGAAACTTATTCATGAAACTTATCTATATGAATTCTCAATATTTTTTCAACAACTATAGAATCTTATAAAATTTCACAAAGACATATAATAGAGATGAAAATTTCATTAACCCTTGAAAATAAGTCACCAATATATTCATATTCTCCCATATCGGTATATTTATACTTTAGCCCCCCAAATTTGTAACTTTGACTTATTTAATTTTTTATTTCCTTCATAATTTTTTTCATCTTATCCCGTATACCTTTGGTAGTAGAAATAACTTAAACTATTCAAAATCCATTTTCATAAAGTGGTGAGAGTAAATCATTATTGGATCCTCCATCATTCTCAATATTCTTGTTTTCAAAAAATTTAATAGGAAAATTAACACAAATTGAAGTAAATCCATCTATTGAAGCTTCAAGAAAATCTTTCCCAATAGACATATGATAGGGAAACATTCTATATTTCTAGATATGATAGTAATTATCCATAAAAATATGAATCCCATTACAGTTTAAAAAATAGGGATTATTCATCGCAAATTTCTTCTTCAAAAAACCAAAAAAGAGTAAAAAAGGGAACCTTCAACTTTGATAACACTTATAAGTACCACGTCAAGATCAAGTATCACTATGTGGGGGAGGTGTGAATCAATTATATAATTTTTTTTTATGTTTTAATTTTTTTGAAACAAATTTCACCTCATGTTAAAGATTTATCACTTTGACTGAAAAAAACCAATCACAAATCCTAAGAAACATAAGAATTTTCAAGGGTAACTACTCAAAATGAGTGTCCATAGCCATTTTCGGTTTGAAAATAATTCAATAAAACACAATCCATTAGAAAAAAACATTTTATATGGAATACAATAAGTAGGATATTCCCGTACACTCATGTAAAACTATGTTCAATACAATAGAGAATGTGATTCAAGTAGAATGAAAAAATGTATTAAAATTTATTGTAACAAGTTAAGAAAAATCTTACATTGATTCATTTTAAACATTCCCTAATATGCTATTTAAAATAAATCTTCAATTTCTTACCTAGAAGTAGGCAAGAAATTCCTAGACTACGTAATGAAACTAAATCTGAATTCACACTCTCATTCCCTATTCTGATTACTCAGTCAAATTATATAACTCTACCAGAATACCACTAAAAAAATTCTAAATTTATTCTTCCTCATTTCATAAGTCATAATCTGATTAATAGTCTGATGATTCATCCTGATATGATGACTATCTAAATATGATCTTCTCTCTTATCCTTTACTTCTTCAATCCAACGAATATCCTCAAGTATACTCAAAATGGAAACATCTTCAATCTAGAATTATTTAATTATTATCCATCGCTCTTCAACGTCACATCAATTTAAAAATTACTAATTACTTCCTAATTTTATAAGCAACCCAAAAGTGGTTTATATAGATTTAGAAAAGATTTCTTGCTAAACTAAATTTCCTAAATCATTAATTCCCCTAGAATATCATCTTAATATTTTAACTCTTCAAAACTTCTAAAATATTTTCAAACCTTCTATTATATTCTCAACCTTAGCTCACTTTTGAAAAATTTCAGTCCGATTCTGATTTCCCATTCATATTTTTTTACCCTCTTGCAATCAAAACAGAAATTCTTTTCTGATTTTCCTCACACTAATTTTTTTTCATCTGATAAGGTTGTCTATATCAGTCCACATCAGATAGATTATCATTTTTTTTCCACTAATGGATCAATGTCACACCCCATCCAATGAAACGTGACCAAAATGGTAAAAATATATTAGAGTTCTTATATCTATTGAAACATTTGTTTATGGAAAAGAAAGTTCCCACTTGAAATCCAATCAACAATCTAACTAGATGAAAATGGTTGACTATACTGTAGATTGGTCTATGAATTTATTTCCTATATTGATCTCAATAAACCTCAATTATTTTTTAATTCAATGTTCCCAACAACTCCCAATAAAAAAAATCCTCCAATATTCATTTGATTATCGGTGTTAATATGACTTTGATTCTCTGTTGCACGTCACATCCGATGGATAGATTTTAGAAACTTATATCTTACTTCCGGATTATTATACACACTATAAAATTATTTATCCTGAGGACTATTTCTTGTGTCTTATTGGTCTGACTAAAAACAAGTATCTGCATATTCCCAGGTCCCGATCAACATTATTTAACTTTAAATAAATCTATATCTGTTGATCACACACCAATGATCTCAGAACAAAATAACTATTACATTATCCACTTCCTTATTCTAAAAACATCAACTAGAATCATGATTTTCACATTAATTTGATAAAATCTAATATTTGAATAGAATTTAATGAAATTCAATGGAAAGTACTGTAAATTCCCATTATTCCACCAACTTATTTCTTTCAAATATGATCCATAATATGCTTGGTAGCACTATATCTACCCATTTCTTTCATAAGGCTTGCATCATATTTTCTCAAACAAACTATGACTTTGGTGAAATACAAAACTAAAAAATATCATGAGGTATTACATATAATCCATGTAGAATCTTGTTCTCCTCCTCATTATTATTAGAACCTCATTCCAAGCCCAAGGTGAGTTTGATGAGCCTTTTCTTCCATCTAACATCTTTAAAACCCTATTTAATTTTTAATCATTGTGATTGTGAAACCCAAAATATTATTGTGAGTCTGATCACTAAAAAATACAATGTGATGTGATTTATTTTCTTCTTTATCTTCTTTTACAACAAAATATAACACAAAACATCTTCTATCTTATAAAAATAACTTATTTCTAACTTGGACCTAATAGAGACACTATATCAAATTACATAAAAGGTATCAAAGATAGAAAAAATCGAACTTATCTTAGGGTTTGGTTAGGTCAGGGTATTGAATACCTCTCCTGGTAGTATGAAATTAACATCTTTTGAATGAAATTATAAAATCATAAATGGGGGTCTCACTTTCTATATTAAGATTTAATATAACTTGTTGACTTCCAAAATAAATTTTATTATTCCAAAAAAAATTATTAATGATCTAAAAATACTAAAAAATAACACAACCAAGGATAATAATTAAATGTTTCACCATGATTGGATACCTAGAAATTTTATCACCCATAAGTAATTTCATCATAAATAAGATACAACTAGAACAATATAATACTGAAGAAAATTGAATATAATAAGTAGTACTTCAAGTAGTTATTATATCAACATCACATTTAGTTAGATAAACCCATGTATCCTTTGAATATGTAGATATAATTATACACATTTTATGCACATCATCTTAATCAAACCTTTATAGATAACCCAAACTCCCACAAATATTATAGGCCTTATGAGCCTACTAACATTAGGGATTATTAATCCATGACATACTATAGTAACAAAACAATAAAAACATGTTTTTAGAATATGTTGATGAAAATAAATAGGATAGAATCATGATAACAAGACCTATATAATCATAATTTATATTCTTCAAATTTTCATTATTAGATTTCACTTCACCACTCTTAGAAATATGGGTAAATTTGATACCTCAAGCACTCCATTCATAATGATGTCAATTCAGACAACCTATTTTACCACCCCAAAATAAGAGGTTATTCCATAATGGGACACTTTCAACTAAATTTTAGAATGGAGACCTATTCTAAAATATTATGCTATTAAATAATCATTTATGGGTATATTAGTTATACATATTACTAGTTCAATAAAATGGTGACCATATACCAAAACTTAAAGTCACTGAACTTAAGATAATATAATTCCATTTCCATTTTCACTTTAATAATTTCTTGGAAAAATTACTAGATAGAAAATTTCTTAAAACATTATGATGAATGGTAAAATTGTGTTTTAGTATGAATGATAGAACCACACTACTTATAATTTTACTCTCAAGTATAAACATAAAGAACATTATCCTATGAGACTCTACGAGTTTGAAAAAGTTTAATATATTCTATATTATCTTTAGAAACTCTTCAAATTCATGGGATTATGTTTTCCCATAGAAAATAGGAAGAATTATGTTCTATAACTATAACTCATTAAAATATTCCCTATGTGTATCTAAGAGTGGAATAAAACCAATATCCAAAGATAAAGTCGGTGGCACAAATATTCATTGTAAAATTTAATCAATGGGATGGTTTACATTTAGAGACTCAACCACAGCTCACTATTAATGTTCCATAAGGATGTGGTGGGGGACGACTCAAAATATTAATAAATATAAAACATATTAAAAACATGAATAAATAATAAAACAATCATTAGACTAGACATAAATAGATGAAACAATTTCAAAATAGAAATAAAAGACCATTATTACCATAAAAAACATTTAAGTATAATGTTTCAAGAAAAATTCTTCTAAAAGAGTTTACTATAAGTGAACTAGACACATAATAATAATATTTAAAAACATTTGAAATTAGGTATATGATATAAGTTTATGAAACCCTACATTTCATTTCTTATAAACACATGATAACATCACATGAAAATTATAAAACATACGCACAAAAAATATAGAATTAAAATCCCCTAATGAAAAAATAGACTCAACTTAGCTAAAAATAATCAATAATTCAAAAATAAAATATAATAATAGTACCTCCTTACTAATATGATCTCCAAAATTAAAACTATGTTTTCATTCCATTTTGTAACTTACCAACTTTATATATCCTAGCCTAATACTCACAATGGAATATTTTAGGGACCAAATCATGTTCCCAATATCAACAAGAGGGAAACTAGTGATGGGGTATAAAGATATACAATAATGGTAATAATATTGCTCAATAAAGAAATATTACAAATAGAATATCTATCTTTAATTCTATCATGAACTAATTATAATTCAAGGATTTATGTACGTGGAATAATCTATTTCATGATGAATTTATAAAAACATGACATAAAAATGTAAATATTATTCATCAATCATAATTCAAACCTATAAATGAATATTATACATCCCAACATGAACTTAAATAAAATTTTACTAGAAAAAAACTAACATGAGATAAAAATGAAACTGAAGAATGAAATCCAAAGTGTCCTAATATATAAAATGAACCAAACGATTACGAGGTTAAAAAAAAGAAATCCCTATCTCCCATATATGTGTTTTATCAGAATAATCATCACATTACACCTCAATTAATCAGAACCATATTTTCATAGATCAGCTATTTCATCAAAGTGAAAATTAAACAAAAACATTAATATCATAGGTGTGATAATATAATTCCCTGTCGGTCCCTCCCCATAGTTCATGAATAAATTTTAAAATAAAATATATTTTATACTAATTTATAATAAAACTATAAATATAAGAGTTTATAATTATTTTTAAAATAGGTAACATAGAGGTACCACATGAATACACTTCTTCTATTGTATAAAATAAGTTCATTTTAACATTAAAACATACGTAATGAAATATTTATACTCTAAAATGGGACTAGATGTAATGAAAACATTTTAAGTATATAGTTCAGAAATTACCATGCATATGGTTTAAGGAAAAAAATCCAAACATTAAAATAATTTTTTGGTTTATGAGTCAAAATAGGAGTGAATGTTTTATAGAAAATCCACTAATATATATATATATATAAACACATAAAGAAATAATCAAATAAGATAAAAATGATAAAATTAATCGGGTTAATAATGATAATAAGTTATTATCAGGGAACCATATATAAAATTCAGGGTAATAAAAAATAAACAGTATCTGGGCAACACCTAATAGCCCGAGATACAGTTGAGGAAAATATATTATACATCCCTATAACTCGAACCTTATAAAATTAAACTACCATGAACTTAATTTTTCCCTAATTAGCTAAATTGAGAGGCACCCCCCCTGAGTAGTGAATATTACAATCTTGGGGGCACAGTCCTAATAAAAATCATTTACCAATATATTACACATACCCATATTTTTCACCTAACTACGTATTACTTCCCATGACATAAAATGGTGGTGAGAAATTAATGTATAACATAAAGCATGTAAAAAATTGAAAATAATCCTAACAAACCCTCACATATGATCACACATCATATAAGTTGCCCCTATTCAATAATAGAATATAATAAAAACATCATCTCATGAAGATGAATTCATTAATATATTCTTTAACTTATATAAAAAAACTAAGGGTCCCACTTAATGGGCATAATCATTCCAAGAAAACCATGTTTTTAAAGTACAAACTGGGCCTCATAAAATAATAGAGAAACCAAGTTATAAGATCATCTTCCTGAAAAAAACCGTGAAATAATCATAAAAATACCTCAAATAACCAAAATAGAACAAATAAAATTTTATAATAACTCAATAACACCTTTAGTTTGTAATAAAATCATTTAAATTGCAAGTTTTATTCCATAGAAATTGATTAATAAAAAACACCTAATATAATAATAATTCCTTCAAAAAGGGTAATTTATAATTTTAAATAAACATCAGGTATGCATAGTGTATATGAAAATATATTTAGATAATTTAAACATGAAAACCCCCTTTCATATCGAGTTATGTTTATGAAAAAATAAAATTCATTTTGATAATGAATCATTGGATATAATATTATAACCTTAAAAATATTTTAAATCTGGATTAAAGATAAGTAGGCACTCATGGTTTAAAATAAAATGATTAATTCATGGAGAAACCAACCTTAATATATTGAAAATTTTGATAATTGTATTATTCTACCATAAAAAGGAAAAATATCCCGTTAGAATCCAAATAAAAATCCTAAATCCAAAAAACCCAAAAATAAATTTGAGTACCACTAAACCATAGGTCACCATAACAATTTTATAGATAGAATAAAAGAAGATAAAAGAGAAAAAGAATATGTAATGATATTTATAACACTTTGCATAAACATATCTTCATATTAATAAAATCAATGTAAGATCAAAATTGTAAGATGGGGTAAAAGTATGATGATGGCTAAGTTTGATAGAGTTTTAATAGGGGAAAAGTAAGGTTCATAGAATTTTTAATTCAATAAGGGAAAATATATTAATTTAACTACTTTTAGAAGTGGGTAGGTTGTAGGGGTTGGCCACACAATTTTTTAAATAATTAACCAACCATTAAAACATCATTGGATGTGATTTATGAACCATGCATGGTCATACTACATGGTAAATCATAACCAAACACAACTAGTGTAGTGATCACTAAAAAATACACCCTGACCCAAATTTAATTTTCATTGATCGTCATAACGATGAACAATTCATGCGCAACCCGCTGAACTAAAAATGTTATACAAGTTAATAAATAACATATTTTTTACTAATCACCCTATATAAGATCATTATGCATGGTTAACCCTACACCCATATGGTTATTCTTCACAGTTACTCAAAACCATGAACTAACTATACACCAACAAACAACTAAAAGGTACACATTCAAATTTAAACCACCTAGTTACTACTAACCATGTAAGGATTGTACAATTACCATGAGACAGATTGAAAATTTCAAAAACAAGTAAACATTAATACTTAAACTCCTACTTTCCAACAAAAAACAGTAAAAAATAATATAAAAAAATGTAAGGTTGGGTTGGTAAATCCGACGTATTGGTGGTATTTTTTCACATATTCCATCTTATGTATGTATAAACTAATTTATCGTATATTGATTTTAATTTTATTTGATGTTTCATAAAATGATGAAAATCATTCCTCATGAAATAATAATAATAATATAGTGATTTTTTAGTCATCTATTGGTTTATTTATTCTTATATTCGGTGGTTGTTTACATTTTTAAATAAACTAGTAAATATGGAATAATTATCAATATATGTGATTTGAATCCATTTTTTACCTTGTGAAGTCCATGGTACTATTTATTTTGAAACTATTCTTAGAATATGGTATTAATTCATGTTTTGTCATTTAGGAATGTCCCAATATCCATGTCATACATAGATATAATTTGGAATTCCCAAAAATAATTTATCTTTCATTCGTAACAATGTTCTTATAATTAATTGATTTAACTGAGCTTTGAAATTATACTTGTTAAGAAATTGATTCTATGATTTGATGATACATGATTGATATTAAAGACATATTGTCTTATGATTCCAATGGAGATACATATCCCTCACATAGATTCCATAAATTGATTTTAGAGATTTATGGATCAATTTGAAAATAGATATTGTGAAATAGGGTATAACTTAATGGATGGGTTTTTTTATGTATTTTGATAGATATTTATTCCTTTTTATGTAAGTGTGGTCATTGTAAGTGGAAACCTACTTAAATTCTTCATATAGAAATTAAGACATCAAAAAGAGTTATAAATCCCTAAGTGTGCATTAGGTACATAAAGACTTATGTATCACTTAATCTATCGGAACACTAAATTGGGTGAGGGTCTTGCATATTGAATTGGAGTTTAAATATCCCACAAATTAGTACTCTTTTTGGAGGATTGAAGGTACTAAACAAGTGTATTTATACCCCTACATGATTATTTCTATGTTATTTCACTTGAGGGTCCTCGAAATTAGCTTATTGGGAAATCTCATAAATATTTACCTCAAAATTATTAATCAATCCCATATTGATAATAGTGTAGTTTGTTGGTTCCTATTTTTAGTGTGTGTATATTATATACTTATATAAATTATTATTTAGTTAAATTTTTTTATGTAATCTATTAATAAAATTAAAAAATTTGGCTAGTAATATGATATGTGTCATAGGGATATTAACAAGGTAATCCTCTAATGTGTTATATTTCATTAACATGATATTTTTTTGGTAATACCATGTGTTTGTGATGATGAAGTTGGTTAGTTGTACTTAACTTTGTATAAATGTGTTAATTTATCTCTAATATTTTTATTTTCCATTTATTTTGATAGAATCTGATTTTTTTAATCTTTAATATCATGGTTGAACTAATTTTTATGTTAATATTGAATAGGTGAAGTGTATTTTATGGGATAAACATAAGTATTACTTTTGTACTAACCCCAATATAGGCAAATTGTATTCCTATGATATGTTATTACTATATTTTATTATATTAATGATATGTATATTGATGATCAAATGATATATATATATATATATATATATATGTTTTTACACATGAGGTTGACACTATAGATAATTAGGGTTTTAGTTGATTCTTCTATCTGACTTATCCTTGGGATTACACTGTGGTTATTATTTTCATTATTAATGCATGTTGTTTGTGATTTATTTCCATTCATACATTTATAATTTACATAATTATAATTATTTAAGAATTAAATTCATTTAAAATTTTATTCTTTTCATTTCATGAAGTTGTTTTTTGATATTACATATTTCTAATTAGAGGGTAATGTATCTCAGGATGTTTATTATACCCTCAATGCTAGTTTCAAACAACGTAAACCTAAAAAAATGTCTTAAGGGGAAAAATTAATGTTATAATTTTATTAAATGAACTGATTTAGGATTGATTTTTGGAGTATAAATATGTGAGGATTATGTTAGGATGGTAGGAAAATGATATTCCCACCATCTGGCTGTAAATAGACTAGTGAAGCTTGTAGTTGATGAAGAGTTCCTATATAATCCTATACAAGTACCTTATTTTTCCACTATTTATACCATGGAGATATATGTGTTTATATATGTTACTCTTATAGATATTAGATAATTCATTGTGTTGTTTCACTTTGGTCATAAGTATTATGTTTTGTTTTTCTTAGTCTTTTGATCATTTGTGATGAATTCATGGGCATGTTCATTTAAGATATATTAGTTTTGAGTGTTTTAATATCATTGAGTAATAATTAGTGATATATATATGATTATATCATGTAGTTTAACAATTTTAAATAAGTAAAAGTTACTTCTCACTTAATGTAGTGTAACATACCTAAGCACCCTGTCACCCCTCACCACACTCAAGTGTAATTAAAATGAAATAAAGCCTTAGATACATCCCTCTGATAACAAATTATTGATAATAAATGATTAGGGTAATAAAATACCATTGTGTGATGATTTAACACCATATTATTTGACCACCACATTATAAGAGTTTACCAAAAAATCATCATAAGGAATCCATATGATGGAAATTCCAAACGTACAGATAATGGAAAAACATAGTACAAAACACGTCTATAATCATTTATAATGAATGAAAAAAATAAAATAGGTGTAATATATTTATAAAACCTCATGAAAATATAAATTTTTATAACCCAAATTTAATCCTTTCATGACCATAGAATGAAAACTCTAAAAAAGAGATCGCATGATGCCTCTACACCTCCAAAACACATTACGAGTCATATTGTGAGTTAGAAATCCTCCTTCATTGTAGCTCCACTACCATGGATATTAACCACCACATGAGAAGTGTTATTTCATTAAATTAAGATTTTCATGTTACTTGTTATCTACAGATCCACTTGTGTGGGAAATAGTGGGTTATTGCTAGACATAAAAGGATTTTCACAATAATACCCATGCACCCTAGTATATGAAAAATTCCCCATAACATCATTTTGTTTTATCAAGCATTCCCCACTCATTAAATTTTATAAAAAGATAATAAATTATTTATAGGGAAATAATTACAATAAAATTTCAAGAGATAACAACTCCATAAAATATTCAATGTCACAAAACAAAACCAAAACCAAACCCAACACCATAAACCATTGTCTAAAATAAAACTTCAGGAAAATTTATACCATGAGAATCCATCTAAAAATGAGTATATATTTTACTCATAAATGGGATAAAAATCATAAACCTTGATTTGGAACTATTGTAACTTCACTATAACCATGTTTGTGTCTACCATCACATCACCTCATCATTACATATGTGTACCCCATATCGAAGTGGGATTTTCTACAATTTTCATGTCATATCCCCCATAAAAAAATAAAAAAATTACATTAATAAAAAATAACAAAGTTAAATGATAACCCAATTCCTCTATTAATGAACCAAGTGATTCAGCATAATTCCCTCATTTTTCTATATAATACATACTCAACCTAAATACTATCCTTTTATTTATGGAAAAAACACATACTAAAATCCATGGTTGAACCACCCAAACCTCATACCAATAATGAATCATTTTAAACACACAAAACATCACAATGATGATCTAATATTAGTATATCTTGGATGAGTAAGAATGATTATACCTCACCCAAAAAATTTCACGATACCACAGTTCCAAAATTGATATTTTATATCTCCTAAATATTCTCAAATCCCTAGAAACAAAATTCCCAAATTGCTCGATCCTAAAAAACAATTTCATAAAAAACATAACTAGTTAGTTTCTCACTGAAAAAACCAACAACCACAACAAAAATAAAAGGTTTTCAGTGTCTTAACTTACATGTGAACTCTAATCACATCGTGATCAAATAAGAATTAGTCCTAGGAGAAAATATCCATAAATCACAACAACATAGAGAGAATATCTTGAGAAAGGGAGAGAGAATTGGTAAAAAATTGACTCTAGCTAAAATGGAATTTTTGGGAGAGTTTTAATGTGAATGAAAACATATCTTTCAAGGTCCATGGTGGCAATGTGTAAACTATTTGGAGGATACACACTCTCAATATATATTTTTAGCATAAAATTATATGCATGAATGAACCAATTATATGGTCCTAGGTGACAATATAAAAACCATAAAATCCCTATTTTAACCTCTAGACACCCTTTCATGTCTACCTAGTAACAATGCATTATAATTATGACCATTCATTAATTGTGAATAGCCCAAAAACATTTCAAAATCACCCAAATTCACTCAAAACCTTATTAAACTCTAATATAAATTAAAAATATAATTCATATATCTCAAAATATGACCAAGAATCCTCTAAACCATTATAAATGTTGTCCTAAATATGTTAAAACACATTAGTCTGGGTGAAATGCATGGGCCATTATTGATGTATCAAGGATTGCATATCTGATTTCTCATTATGGGGAACACTGTATTTTCAAATAACACATACTAAAATGATCACTCAACCTCAAAACACATTCTCTTATCAATCCATAAGATAAATAGTCTTGTCAAAGAAGTTTATATTTATTTCCAACTCCACCTAACTTCCACAAATATAGTGAAAAGGGCCTGAAATATATTTTTTGAACTATGATAACTTACACACATATTCCATGGCATTGAATTAGGTATGAAATGATAATGAATATGAAATATAATTGATATTATCAACAATATCAAATTGTACCACATTTCTAGGAAAGAATTTTGCATACTTCCCAATCCTTCCATTCTCTAATCTTAATGAACCAATCAATAGAACATGATCAACCAATGTGAACTCTGAATTTCTTCAATGATGATCAATATAAAATTTTTGGCATCTTTTAGTTATATCCATTCTCTTTAAAATAATTTAAATATTATTAAATTTCTATTGATCGATACTCAACCCCTCCAAAGAATCTTCTCCCATATCTTCCTTATGTAGAACAGTAAAACATAGAACAATATAAATTCCATTTATGGGGGCTATCTCAATCTCATCGTAAAAACTATTATTGAATAATAACAATACCGAAGGAATATTATACTCTTATAAACCACAAAAATAAATTAAATATACTTTAAGAAACTCTATCAATACCAAAATAGTCTTATCTTATTATCCATCCATATAGGGATAATTAATAATAATAATAATCAGATCGTTACCCTTCATGATATTAAATGATTAAAATAACATAGAATTTAACCATCGATCTCTATCAGATACAATAAATGTTGGCATAATATGAAACTTATCCAAACCCCTCACATATATTTTCTTTTACTACACCATTTAATTCATCTCTAAAATCAGTGTAAAATAAGTCCATTTGGTTATTCTATCCATGACTACCCAAATGGTGTAATTATTATTCACAGTTTTAGAAAAACCCAACACACCACCCTTAGTGAGTTGACCCCAATTCAAAACTAAGATAGAAAATGGTTGAAATATTCTCACTTTGATCTTATAAACTAACTTTGTTGACATAAAGGTAATATATTTTTGAAATACACCTAAATACATCTATTTTTATTCATAACCACTAAAATTTTAATTCCAAAAACATAAAATTTTATTGGAACCAGAGTTAACTGCTTCATTAGAATGATATGATATCTTTAGAACTACCAACCTCATAAAGGTACTAAAAAATAATCACTTCTAAAAAATAAGGTCATATAATTCAATTATAAATATAATTCTAGGATCTCACCCTCATTTATAAGATTCCCCATGACTATATATTCAAAATTAGTGAATTGAGTTGTATTTATCTTATCTCATGATGTTTTCTTTCCATAATTCTTGATGTTACAATATTCTCCTCAAGTTATCATTTCTCCATAAAATATAGGACCACATATACATATATCTTTTCACTCATTAAATAAGCTACCATGCTGCCTTTAAATATAATTTGTAACATCTTAATTTTTTAAGAGATTTCACATTGTTTTTTTCTATACGAAAAGGGGAATTTGAACTGATTTCTTTGAATGAATTAGATTCTACAATGTGGTGTATGTTTTTAATCACAGAGGGTATAGTTGTGGAATGGTTAGGGTGTTGCAGCATAGTAGCTAGTTATAGTTGTTATGTATATTTCAACAATGTTGTGGAGTAGAGATTTTGTTGTGGCATAGATGATGGAAGTTGGATTTTTATATGTTCTATCAATTATAGGGTTAATATATTATGGAGCGGTTGTTGTGGCTTAGTTTTCATATAAGGGACCGAAGGTTGTATAATATTGATATACATTGTATTTTTGTCTTATCCCTTATTCTATAAGGACATTCTATACACTATGGAATTTATTGTAAACACACATATGAACAGGAATCACTATATCATTAAAAAATCCCTTTCATCGTAGTCTTTACTATTATGGAACACATTATGGTGAAGTCCTGTAGTATTTGTCATAAAAAATATTTACTCAGGCTGTCTATAAATTATTAAGGCCCTTTGAACCAAACCATTATTATTTGACCTAGGGAAACTGAATTTCATATTCTATAAATCTTAAAGCCCCTAAGATCTTGGTTTCATCCAAAATGATGGAGGATTGATTAATGATGATTCTAGGTGTGTTCTTTAACTATTATTATCTGTCTTCCACATTTCTCTAGGGTTTAGGAAAATATATAAACTTATGTTACTATATCTTTCTAGGATCTTGATTTAGAATCTCTTTTGAAGAAAATTAAGATTGTTTCTAAGGATATCTAGCATGTGGGATTGATCCAATGGGTGTGCGGGAATGATTTTTGGGAACTATCTCTTGGAAAATATTGAAATTGATGTCAAATCTCAAAAAGATATAATGTTCATACCATATTTAGAATATTTTTAACTTTTTTATATATATTATTAGTGTTAGAACATGTTTGGTTTTTTATCACATATATTTTCATGAGTAGAGTAAGAGACCATGTTTGATGTCTGATTAAATGTGTGTACATGTCTGGATAGTGAGACCATTTTTGATGTTTGATCACATGTGTTTGTGTATAGATACTGATACTCATTCTTATTCCTCAATAATTTATTCTTATATTTTGTTTTCTTCATAGTTGATGTATTATTTATTTATTTCTTGTGTATAAAGGTAGTCCAAACAGACATAGCCAACTCTTTAAAGGGAGAGTGTGGACTACATGACTCATTCATGATGGCTTTCATACGATGGAAATTAACTTATCCTATAATGATAGGGGAACTCCATATAACCATTAAAATAGTATACATTATTTTAATTTTATCTACCAATGGGGGAAATCCATGTGTATGAGATAGTACATTATATGAGCATTCTAAGAGTGCACACCATCTCCAGTGAGAATGTCACAACAAGTCATGGCAGTGTTTTCCCTTGAATATGTTCATCGATTTATTACTTAAATGTAGAGTTTTATTATTAAAAAATAAGAAAAAAGTTACATATCATGATATGTGTTATGTGATTGGTTAAATGTGATATTCTTCTATCATGGCATTGGATCGAGTATAACTGAGTCTCATGGAGGCTCAATTAGCACACTATCACTCGGTACATGATTGATAATTTTATTTCATGAACATTTACATTCCTATCATTTAATACACTTATATATACATTTAAACTTATATTAAAGATGAATTTACAGTTTCCTACTAGATTTATACTCACACCTTTCATGGGAACCATCATGTGTGTGCAGACATCATGACTTAGGATCTAATGAAGGAAAAAGGCTCTACTATAGGTTACTTAAAACCCTCACCACTATTCAAAAACCTATTACATATGGGGAGGTTTTCATGAGCTTATGTGGCTCTCTAGACTAAACCATGTGATTCATATTGGAAAATTTCAAAATTGTATTCAAATACTAAGGTTGTTTTCTTTTTTTTCTCTCTTTTGAGTTTATGGTAGAAAGAACATAGGATGTGTAGGACACGACAATGAGAGTATATGTGTACTATGAATGATCATGTTTAATGGACCTCTGAGTTATTTTTGATGATATTTTTATTATAATTTACATGTTCTTGGTATATTCATTTATCATGTATAGAACTTAGGATCACATGTCATATATATACTTTTTTCATGTTTCATGATAGTTATTTAATTACATTCTTTGTTTTGAATTATATATTGGGTGATATTTATTCATTTCCTTGTTGTGGTGTTATAACTATTTCTCATTATTTAGTTGAACATGAGCATTTCATTACATTTTGTACATATATGAGTTTAACTAACATCTAGTTAAGGAGTACTAGGCCAGATCAATGGGTAGAACAATGATAGTTATAAATGTTATGTGGGTATCTCTTAGGATAGGTATTCCCAAAGAAAATATCTTGCGTCTACATTATAACTACTTAATTTTTTCTCATAAGAATGTTTTTAGAGGAATTTTAAAATGATAATTTTTTATTTTATAAAAACGAGACCTTGGAGATGTCATATTTCTATAACACTAGATGACACACATGTTCTGCCATAGACTATGTAGTGGACTTCACTGGAGTGTGCTCCCCCACCTGGTCTAGTGGCTCAAGTGGTGAACCCGCCCCAGCCAAGAGCCTTATAGAGGGTAATGGTAAACTATTATTAGGATTTTAAACTTCAACATATGAAATTATTTCATGTAACTAATGGTAATCAAGATGATAAGTACTTGATTGAAATCATAGAGGCCACTTTGATCCATTGGACGCTCCTAGGTAAAGAGGGGTGAATCTTGCAGCTTTATGCTTCAGGGACCCACCATGAGGTGCTGGGGCCTAGGTGATTGGTTGGAAGGAATGATGGTATTACATGGGAGGCCTTTAACGATCTTCTATTTGAAGAGTTATTTCAAAAAAAATTTAAATAAAGAGTGAGCATAATAGTTTTTAGAGTTTTAGAAAGGGATGATATCAGTGTATAATTACTCATATCGCATTATGGAGTTGATGTGTTTTATCCAATTTTGGATTCGAATAACATATAAAAGGGTAGTAAGATAGATATAGTCCTATGTCCAGATCTCATATGTAATGTTACAATATTTGAACTAATGATTTATTGAAATGTTCTTCATAGGGCCCCAGCGTTTCAGACGGATATTGAGGAGGTCCGGCTTTCAATTTTTCTTCCATATTATAGTGCATTGATGATAAAAATTATTAGAGAAAAATATGGTTCTTCCACTAGTATTAAGGTGAGAAAGGATAAGGATGTACACGAGTTTTGAATGAAGGATGATTAGAGTTTGGATTCTTCTAATCTCTCTATGGGAGGATATTTGACCTAGTTTTATATCCATAGATGCAAGGGATATTTTTTTACACCATGAAATAGGTTACCAAAGAAATGTCACCGGTGTGACAAGATAGTATATATTCAGTGATTTTGTTCTAAAAACCCACATATAGATCTTATGATCATAGTTTAAAGTGAAAATTTGGGTTTTAGAAGTAATTGACATAGGAAATATGGATAACAATAACTCCAGTGTGTTATTCTCTTGATATAGATATGATTTATGTGATGAATGGGGTTATAAGTGCTAGTGGATAGAGACCTTAAATAGTTAGAGGTATAGTTTTGATTACTTCTATATAAATCTTAATTTTTTTTGAAATAATAGTTTCTAATTCATTTATATATGCTATAGTTGTTACTGGCCAAGAATTACTAGTTAAGTTTCATTATGAGTTACTCTCTCTTGACATGCCTTTGGGAACACATGTTGAATTTCAGAAGTGATGGATCAAGATTCCGATGTTTGTTTCTGAATTCAGACATCTATGGACCTTCATGATCCAAACAATGACTTGTTCGGATGTGATATTTAGAATAGATTGGTTGAACAATTATTGATATCTTGTCAACTATTACCAAAGATGTGTATCTTTCAACATTACCAGAGGAGAAAGGTTTGTAAGGAATAGTTAGTGGGTTTTCTAATATGGTAGGATGGGACCATACATGATCCAAATTAGAGATATCACTATGTAAGTATAATTCATGACACTTGTAATGTATTTATCAGTGACTCAATCTATATTTGTTTCCGTTGTTGATTTTTATCAGAATATCTTAGTAAATGATTTCCCAATCCATACTCTAGAATGAGGTAATGTGTTTGATATTGATCTTATGTTTAAGGATTAATAAGTATCAATTCCTCCATATTATATGGAACTAAATTTTTTGATATAGGTGAAGGTTGTGATATACGATTTAGAGGAAAAGGGGTTTATTAGACCATGCACATAGACATGGGGTGATTTATTATTTTTCTTTAAGAAGGTTGTTATAATTATCTAGATTTGTGTGGACTATGGAATTTTGAATAAGATAGTGATAAAAAATATTTAACCATTACCTTAGATTGATGGCCTATTTTTTCATTTTTCCAAGCCTAGTGACTCTCAAAGATCGATCTTTCTTCAGGCCACTATCAGCTACAAGATAGAGAAAAGGATATTCCAAAGACTATGTTTAAAAGTAGATATAGATTTTATCAATATCTTTTCATGCCTTTTGGGTTGATAAGTTCACCAGTGGTGTTCAAGGCCCTGGATACGTCATATATGAATTCTAGGAACCATGAGATTATATTGAGAACACTTTGATCACATCAACTTTATTCCAAAATTCATAAGTGTTGTTTTTGGATTCAAGATGTATATTTTCACAAGTATTAGATTTCTGGTATAGGGATTTCAATATACACGGGGAAGTTAGATGCTTTGATTCCTTGAGCATGACCTAGGAATGTGTTTGAGATCTTGGGTTTACTTTTAATCAAGGGGTACTAATGATTCTTCGTATAGGAATTCTCCCATTTGGAAGCATTGATGATAGATCTAACTAAGAATGTGACAAAATTTGGTTAGTATGGTCATTTTGAGGAATTCTTCCTACAGAAAAATATAAGATTGATGGAATCACATGTTTGGATTCATCCTAATCCTAGGATTTGATATGGTGTGTATTGTGATTCTATAGATTTTGGGTTAGGAGGTTTGATGATATAGAGGTATTAGGTAGTTTTATATGGTTCATGATAAGTATAAACCCATGATAGGAACAACCCAACACATGACTTAGAGTTGGCAGTTGTGGTATACACCTTGAAGTATTGGTAGATATTTCTATTCGGGGAGAGGTTATTCATCTACATAGACCACAATTTATTTTGATATATCATCTCCCAGCACGATCTCAATATGAAGTAGATATGTTTGGTGGAGTATCTAAAAGCCATTAACTTTGAGATACCATATTATCCATGTATGGGTAATTTCATTATAAATTGTCTTATTAGGAAGATTTTAGAGATGTAAGTACTTGGTGTGTGACCTTCATTAAAGGAATAGAATTTTATGAGTTAAATGATTGAGTGTCTTATGGATTTATAGGATAATCATTGAGTAATAACTTTTGTACCTTTGGTTTTCACATTTTCTTGGGAAAACCATGTGAATGTAATCTAAAATCCATATCTTGATTGTGTGGTGATATGGGAATGATTTTTGGGAGATGAATCTATTGAGGGGTGGTCCTTAAATGGTGATGACATGATATATTATCATGGGAGGGTAGTTGTGTCATATTCCTTAAGGGAAGAACTGATGAGAGAATCTCATGTTTCAAAGTGGAAATTACATCTAAGGCTTATTTAGATGCACCATGACATCTGATATTATATTTGGGGTCTTATATAAAGAGATATGTTTATGGGTTTTCTAGAGATTACTTACCCACTAGAGGATAGAGGTTGGGAATTATTATACTCATGGTTTACATTAGTCATTTCTATCACCTATTTGAAAGTGAGGCAATGTGATGATACAATTCATGTTTGGGTCACCCAGAACCATAAGGAGTTGTGATCTTGTTTGGGTTATAGTCAATTGGATGATGAAAGTGTCTCACTTCATGAAAATTAGAGAGATAATTTATGTGGATTATTTATGTAATATGTATGTATAGAATATTATAAACTTACTTTGAGTAAATTTCATCATCATATTAGAAATAGACACACAATTCACATTGCGATTCAGGAAGGTCTTACTGAAGACTATGGGTACCAAGCTAAAACATGGTATAGTCTATCATCCAAATAGTAATGGATAGAAAGAGAGGTCAATTTCAATTTTAGAGTAAATGTTGTGGGAATGCATTATGTACTTTGGTGGAGCTTAGTATGATCACCTAGACCTGGATAAAATCATGTACAATAATAGATTATGGATTTTATTCAGATATAACCTTGGGGGGATCTTTATGGTGGTTCATGTTGCCCATTGTTATGCTAGAACAAAGAGGGCGAAGAATTAGTTGTGGGGTTGAGCATGGTATAAAATATTTATAGGAGAGTGTAGTTGATATATAACTGTTAATTCACTTCTCTAATAATAAAAGTATCATATTCTAACAGGAGAAGGATACCCTTAGTGTTCATTGTGGGCATAAGAGTTTTCTTTATGGGTGACTCTTTGATCCGGGCATCAACAGTTTCTTAAGTATGGGAATCAAGAACTGAGATTCATTGGAATATTTGAAATTATTTAAGTTATTGGGAAGGTGACCTACTTTTAAAATTTTCCTCCATGCTTTTGAGGTTTTTATGATGTGGTATGTGTGTCCCAACATCAAAGGGACATTCCTAATCCCACACTTATGATTGAATTTGAGGGAATTGATTCGGAGCCTAATGGATCATTTTTGGAATGTTTAGTGAAGATCATAGACATGAGAAAGAATGTGTTGTGTCAAAAGATGGTTCCAATTTTTCTATTCCTATGGTTGTATGGTCATATTCAAGAGGTGGTGTGTGAGTAGAAGTCTGATGTTTAGGCCTAATATCTTGAGTAGATTATGTAATAGGATTATAGGTAATTCTCAATGATGAGAACTATTTACATAAGTATAATCATAACACCCTAAGGCTTTAAGATATTACTCGGGATGGGTCTTAGAGGAAAATGAGGTTTTCAACTAAATTATTTATTTGACTAACATTCTATGGAATTGTGTATGTTTTGTATCATTGAGGGTATGGTTGCAGTATAGTTGGGTTACTATAGCATACAATCCAGTTTGGGTACTTCTTGGATATTTTAATATAGTTGTATCATGGAACTTTCATTGTGTAATAGTGGTTGTAAATTTTAGTTTAGGTGGTTCTTATAATTTAAAGGTCACTATGACCCGGAGTAGTGGTAGTGTAATGTTTCCATGGGAGGTGTCGGAGGTAGTGGTGTAGTGATGGAGAATGCTTCATGGTTCTCTCTCATGGATTATAGGATCTTGTCATTGATTATTGTATGGATTTATGACATTATATGGATCAACAACCTCTATTATGATACCTACTCTCTTGTACTTAGGCCTTTACCATTATGGTATGCATTGATGTGTAAACCAAGAGGTTGTGTTATGACACCTTTTCTTCTATACTGTCCATAAATTCTTGAGTCCCCACAAAACCATCATTATCTTATCCTTTTATCTTCTACTTTGGGTTAATATAAACCTTATTAAAGAGATCTTATATCCCCCAAACACTTGATTTTATTCCAAATTATATAGGACTAATTCTTGATGATTCTAAAACGATTTTTCCCTTTTCTTCTTGGATTTACATTTTTATCTTAGGGGGAACCATATATATAATCTCATATCACTCTCCATTTCAATGATACTGATCTAGAATATCTTTTGGGATAAATTGAGACTACTTCTAATTATAATTTCCATATGATATTGATTTGGTTAGTGTGTGGGCATGATTTAGGGGAATGGTCCTTTGGTCAAACTTAAGGTAGAATGTCATTACAATATTGAGGTTTTTATTGAATTTTTTGGAATGTGTTTACTTGTGTTTATTTCTAGAATGATGTCATTATTTATGTTTAATAACATGTGTGTGTGTTTTTGTGAGTAGATCATGGTACTATTTTTTGACTTCTAATCATAGGTGTGTACGTGTGTGGGCTATGAGGTTGTGCTTAATGTTTGATCACATATGTGTGTAAATGATTGCTGATAATAATGATTGTTACTTTCTATGTAACTCTATATTTTTAGTTTTTTGTATATCTGATGGATTCCTTGTTCAGTGTATAGGATGACATGTGACCCTAACAGATTCAGTCAACCCCAAAGAGGGGGAAAGGATGACATGACATAGTTGTGATGTCTTTTGTATGATGGTTAGTGACTTAGTATGACATTAAAAGGTGAATTACATATCCCCATTGAAAGAGTTTTTATATATGTTGGTGTCTTATAACAATGGATAACGTCCTTTATTATGAAATATTGTTAATTTTACAAGTTTTCCTAGAGTTTGTACCATCATAGGTGAGCAGGTAATCACGATTCATATGAGTGTTTTCCCTTATAGATGAGTAGAGAGTTGTTCCTTAAAGGTTAAGTGTTCATCTCATTAAGGTTATATAGAGTTACATATCATGCTCAAAGACATAAAGTAGGTACTGCTGGAGCTCATGGATGGTTGGTCAACACACTGTCACTAAATACATAATTTATTGATTTTCTATGTTCATATTTACTTTTCAATCATGACATACACTTCTATATACATGTGAACCTATGTAATGTAAATATTGGTGGTATCATATAGATTTTATACTCATACCCTACATGGGTAACTATGTCCAAATTCAGACTTCATTTCTAGGTATCTATAGAAGGGAAAAGGTCCATATGATATGTTATTAAGGACATTAGAGCTAAGATATGGATGCAATGCAAAGACTTAATTTTAATGGTTGTCACTGCACTTTTAATTTTGTTTTCATTTACATGTGTACAATTATACTTTTTTACATGACACATTGGGGGTATATTTATTAGTTTTGTATGACTTGGAATGATAACTATTATTGTCTAATCATAGTTATTTATTTATAGAAAATAAAAGGTTGCAATAAAAGCAAATTAGATCCCTAAAACCAGAAGTCCTAAGAAAAAAGGGCTCAACCACTAAGGAGGTATAAAATAATGAAATCCAAGGGCATCACTTATAATTATATTCACTCCCTTGGGTGGAAGTAATTTCTCACTAGTGTAGCATGTTATATCAACCTCATGCCCCACTAAAGAAGAGATATAGTCCGCCACATTATTACATTCCCTCCAGGTATATAGGATCTTCATTTTTTTGTGTATTAGAACATTTATTATTATAAACATGTAATACGTAGACCAAGAGATTTCATGAGTGTTCTTCATATAATTACAAAGAATTAGGGAATCTGTCTCTACCACTACTAACTCCACATTCTTTCATCTGATAAGAAGTATTCCCATAAGTATGTTAATTGCTTCTACCTAGAGAGAGTGACCCCAACCAATGAATGCAAACTATGAAAAAAATGATATGGCCACTTGGATCTTGGACCACTATACCACACCACATTGATACTAAGGTGTATGATCCATACAAATCGATTTTGAGTCCCAAAAGGTGGGGATGCCAACACCCCCACTTAACCTGAATAGAAATGTTCTCCAAGTCAGGAGAAGGGATACCAGCCAATATCAGTCTGAGGGTGTGGGAATGTTTCTTGTTTTTAACAAGACATTTCATGTATAGAAATATATTTTTTTTATAATTACAAACACCTTCTGAAATCATATACCTCCATCATTATGTGCGTTATTTCATGGTTTCTTAATACACCAACACCCTACAATGAATATGATAGCTCACAGCTTCCATTCAGGTCCATCCTACTCCACTACTAGGAACCAGTGCTAGAGAAAGGTTATACCCAACAAATATTGAGAGTGGATGCTTCAAAAGTCCCCAAAGTAAGTCCAGAACATGTTGGCCCCATATCCCTCAAATAAATGGTCAAAACTTACCTACCGATGCTCTTTCAAACACATACATCTGGGTACCAAATTTGTAGTTTTGACGTACTAACCTATGTTGGTTGTGATTAATTATGGTATAGTCTCCCTATTTTACATTATACACTCACCACTATTCTCCATCCTCTTGTGTATAATGTACTGCACACTTGGTTATATGACTCTTTGGCTGAAACTGAGATATTCAAGTTGGTGTGTTATAACATGTATGCTAGAAAGATTTCAAAAGATATAAAATAGTCCATTAATCCCCGATTATTATGATTTAGATCATGTTGTGAGAATTTGTACTTCCAAATTATTCCATTAATAAAAATTTAAATTTATAAAAAAAATTAAACCGTGATGTCATGTTTTCAATGCATACACAACTGCTTCTAGATCTTGGTCATATATCAGCTAATTATTTTAATGAACACTCAACTAGAATGAGCCATATAAAAAATTGATTACCTTATATAAAAAAATTACCCATAATTTGAACATATTAATAAAATTTATATCCATCATTTGGTTGTTACCATACCAATATGGGTATCATTGATAACATGAGCATTAACTCCCAAAGGGATTTTTGATCTAGTTTCTACAAAAATGGTTTATCTTTTCAGATCATGTTTTCCATCAATGAATCCAATCCTGAAATTTCATTAATAACGAATCAATAATAAATAGATAAACCCTAAATGAAATAACCCTTAAAGAGAGTTTTTAGTTCTTCCCACAATATCACCACATCAACCATATCTGGATTGATAGATATTTATTTTTTGAGATTAAATTCATAATGAAATTTAAATCATATGTCCAAAATACAAAGTTAGAAAATTTTATATTAATTAAATTAAATATATTGTCTAAAAAACAATCTATAAGTCCATTTGTGAACAGAACTAGGTCACAAATACACAAGAATTTCATCGATAAAAACATTGAAAGGAAGAGTTTATATATCAATGAAATATATGGTTCACCAATTATATAACATATTTTGATTATAATTAAGAATTAATTTCATAACCAAATACTAAGAGTGGCCAATCCTTATACGAAATGTTTTTTTGGTTAGCCTATTTTCCCTCCTTGGGAAGATGGTATCTTGAATAGAAGTTTATTTTGGAAAACAATCAAGAAGTTTTCATTTGGTTAAAAAACAATTATAGGGGATGCATATTTATTAATAATAGATTCCTATAATAAATATACAATCAAAATGTTACGTTCAACTTCTTAACAAAAAAAGTTAAGAATCCCATTATGAGGTGATTGGTCTAATAAACCCTCTGTACCTTAAATTAGCCAACTGAACTTGGACCTCCCTCAAATCAACTAATTACATATATTATAAAAGAATATATATATATCCCATATCATGAATAAAATCAACCAAGAACTCTAAATCACACTATAGAGGAAACATAGATATGCTATGAGGAAATATATCTTAATAAAATAAAATAATCTCCAGTAATTCAATCTGATCAGGGAGATATATTTCCTCCAACTCAATCTCTTCCAAATGACATGAAATAATACCAATACTTATCATCATTGAACTACATATTATATAAATAAAAACCTACTCACCATTGAGTATATCAATATGATCTTTATAACTAGATAATATTTCATTCCAAATATTCCAATCAATCTGAGAATTAAACAATATAAACCAATCCATATCTATGATGATATAAAAAATTTAATGTCAAGAATGGTTAAGTCCCCTTGAGAATTTCATATTGTCAATCGTGATATCTCATTATGAGTAGTTGAATCATAAATTCTCCCATTATTCAAAAAAAAATGGATGTTCACATCATGTAAAACCATCTCTATGTGTAGCCCTAACTAATATTTGACTCAATTTTAAATGAATGGATCTATAGAATCATTATAAAATAATTTGGAAATGGGAGTAAAATCAATCAAAAATGTAACACATACTATAGAAGGTATTTAATTTTCATCTTGTGGATCCTTCTCAAACAAAAATAATTTTACTAAGAATGCTCAGAGTGAGTTCTACCATGTTATTATAATGGTTCCTATTGTGATTATTATGTAACCAAAGGATTATTCCTTATGTAGAAATATTATTTTCATTAACCATTCTATCGAGATATTCCCACAATGTTTGGGATAGTTGTACATGATTAGATTAATCCATTAAATATGAAATAGTTTGATTCATATAATATTTCATTAGAAATCCATGATTTACAAATTATAAATAGTTTTTTAGATAACATTCACAATTATTCTTCAAGATTTTCAAGGAACCACACTTAAATAATCTCATTGATATATAAATATATCCCAGTAAGTAACACATTATTGTATCCAATCCATATCACCATACCATAAAAATATATGAATCATCCCACATTATCTTCTTCTCAACACCTAGACCACTACTTCCACTCACTTGATTGAAGATATGATCTTCTAAAAATTTTACCATGATATCCCTTTAGATAAATAATTCGTTGTTCACCATATCAATTTAAAATCCATGGGAAATTTTTTTAAACCTTAATCGAATATTTGAGTGCAATCTTGAATCAACTGCATATGGAATTAATGAGTCATAAGTAGACATTTTGAATGATAAATAATCTAATTTTTTAAATAGTGAATCATATTCTAGGACTAAAATATTTCCCAACTATAAATTAAATAATATAGTTATCATTGAAACATTAAAGGTAGGATCATAGATGTATTGGTTAAAAATATTCTCAAAACCTTCCCTAGTTAACATTTAATTTAATTTAGCTTTATTAACCAATTCCCACCACTTTAATTTAAACCCCTCAAACATATACATTCCTCTATTAACCTTGAAATATAAATGCTTATCCATCAAATTGAATATATTATTGATCCTCCTTATCCAATTCACTATAACTTATGATATTGTGTCCCCTTTAGTTTCTAGAAGGGTTTTCTTTTGAAATTATAAAAACTATTAATCTGAGCATGCTGAGGTGGCATGAACCCCCCAATAGTTGAGTATGGTCATTTCAAATTACATGGGTACTATTGAAAAAATAGTGGACAATTTAATACTACAATATTGGAAACCCCATTAATAAGATTAGAAAGCGGTCTCTATGGTAGAATCTTTCTAAAATTCCATGTATAAATCCTTCAATGCAGACTATAATGGAAATATATAGGGTTACCATAAAACCATATAACTATTATCTCATAATTTTTATAAGTATTCATTTTGAATAACCAAAAAAATTTATCAATATCTCATCCCTACCAAAACGGTTCATTTTTATGCATGATTTTATTTCTACATCATAAAAATAACGAAGAAATTCAAATAGAAAAAAAATAAAATGATTTTTAAAAAATCTTTTGAGAATAACCTTTTAAAAACACCTTTTAAAATAATTGTCACCATCAGAAGTCAATAAATTCACAAAATAATAAATTAATTATTAATTTCCTATTAATTAATCACTACATGAAATATGGATAATTTTATTATCCCATATCCATGAACGTGATACATATGGATAATAATAATATCTACAAGTTTGTTTGTTATTGTTTCATTGTAGGGGGCATGATACACTTATAGAGAGTTCACTAAAAAGTCGTGAAATGAACATAAAATCATGCCATGTGGATTTTCTGATTTGTAGAGGGAAGAAATTAGCTCGTCGGGGGCACATCATTTTCATTCATTTAAGAGAAACTACTCTGGTGACCAGCGCGAGAGGAGTAGGGTAGTGAAAGCTACACGTGGAGGCCAGGGAACACCTCAAGAGAGATTCCAGAGACATCTATGGGTCATTATAATACGTGATGGGTAAAAAATCATTCAGCGACCGGAGGGTGAAGGGCGTGACATAGATAACTCGAGACATGCAGTGAGGCTTTGATCGAGACTGGGGGAGAAGAGCAAGAGTAACATACAACATATTCTTTCGTGAGATGATTGGAGTACTGAGAGTAATAGATTAGTGCATTTCAAACCTAGACTCCCATGGCAGGACATCGAGCACATTCCAACATCGGATCCACCAATGATCCATAGGAATTAGAACTTTTAGGAGAATTAGTAGGGAGTTTGAACATATTAGTTCTCCTTGTGCTCTATTTTTGAAACTTAATTCAATATGAATTTCATTGATCTCAATTCTATTATTGCATTAAAACCAACCATTATGTCGAGCTAAATACCTTTGGGGGAAATAAGGTGGTTGAATAAGTTTTTTTAGTCTGATTCATGCACTACATCATTTTTTGGCATGTCTCTCTAACTCGGAATGGATTTATGTTCAAAAAAACAAGGTCGAGTGAAGACTGATCTTGATTGAAAGTTAAGGAAAACTTATTAAATCTGAGGGAACTCATTAACAAATTAGTCGTGCTCAAATGAGAGAGACACACTGTACTCTACTGAAAAGTTGAGTCCAGTGACATCTGACATGTCAATGCCATATGATGGAATGACTTCTATAGTCAAAGGACTGTAAGAGCTATTTCATCACAAAATGACCGAACGATAGATCTGGCTATTTAATTTTAGTCAGATCCATATTTTAAATACATCAGTGCATGAATGAGGGTAACTAATATTGAAATCGGCCGGTGGACTTCCTCCACCTACTCATCTATTGGTTGTTTACACCATAATTTCCCTTGGTTCTCTGTCTACTACCATGGCACTCGCCAATTCACCTTCACTTCTTTACACTCTAATTCTCATTCACCCAACTTCACCACCACAAACTGTTTTTTCTTGTTTTTGTGTGTGTGTTTTTGTTTAGTGTATTTTTTTAGATCACCAAACACAAAATGAGGCCTCCATGTGGCTCGACCTTGTCTTACCACTTTCCTAAGTAGTAAGTATGTTATAAATTTTAGTTTGTCACCCGTGCCCAACGACGCGCGAGCGTGAAAATTTTGGCGCCATTTTCGGGGAGGATAGGTTCGTTTCTTTTAAAAAAAATCACATATAAAAAATAAAAAAAATAACTAAAAAAACTGCAAAAGGAAAATTGAATATTCAAAAAACATTGTGACCCTCCTGCATGAAAACTAGGTATATGTCTGAATACTTAGTACTTGGTAATCTAGAAATTGATAAACACCTCAATGAATTGAAAAAGAACAAAGACAAGATAAAAATGGAAGATAAAAAATGAAAACTTAAACAATGCACTTCCTGATAATTTGAACTAACTTGGAATGATGAACCCACCGAGGAATGAGATAGCTGAGAGTCACAATTTGAGAGAGTTCCTGCTACCTTCAATGACTAGTATCCCTTTGTGCATTAGACTCTCTCCTAGGTCTAGGAATTACGAGATCAAGAAATATATGCTTAGTCTGCTGGCGACCTTCAATGGAATGCCTAGTGAAGACTCTCTTGACTTCATTAGAGCCTTCTATTGTAGTTTCCAAGAGATACCACTTAGGGGTATCACTGAGGAAGAGCTTAAACTGGGAGTCTTCCCCTTCACAATGAAGTTATATCCTAGAAGGTTGACATCTAAAATTAGGCACAAAATTACTGGATTCCTTCAGGATAAAGGAGAACTATTTCATGAAGGCTGGGATAGGTTTAGAGGGTTACTTAGGCTATTTCCAAACCATCAATGTATTCCTCAATTCATCATGGACAACTTCTACAATAGTCTCACCCCTTACCACCAAACGTTGGTGGATCAGTATTATGGAGTATAATTTAGTGATAGAACTACATAGAAGATCAAACAAATCTTTAATACCTTAGCTGAAAAATCCCAGCACAAAGGCTCTAGGAGGAGAACCATTATGAGAAAGGAAACTACCCATGTTCCTCAAGATGAATTCAAGCTGATGGGTTCTTTAATGAGACCCCACATCAAATCCTTAAGGAGGAGTGCCACCATTGTGGCATGTATGTCCATTCTCAAAACTATTTCCCAAACTTTGATATGCATGTCCAACATCAAGAGAGTTCCAGCTTTGCTGGCTATGGACCTCAGATGCAGCCTAGGGAAGATCCTTTTTCCAACACCTATAATCAAGGGTATAGGAATCATCTAAAGATTTCATGGAGGGAGCAGGGAGTCCTCTAACCTAATGCCCCTCCGGGATTCCAGCAGCCTCCTAAGCAGCAATTCCAACCCCAACCCCAACCTAAGGCTGAGTTATCCAACTCAAAAGATGAGGTAAGAGACATGTTCCATCAGTTTATAGGGAGGTTTGATGAACAAAAGACCAAAATTATTATGATAAGTTTCAAATGGATACAAGAATGAAGAAATTGGAAATTCTAATGGGGTAGTTGGATAGGGATGCGTGTAATAATGAAAAGGGTAGGCTTACCAGGACCCCTCAAGTCAATACTAGGGATAATTACATGGTTTTATCCAGTAGAAGTGGCTTCCAAACTGACCAAAAGCCTAGGAATGAATTCCAAAATGCTGAAAATGAAAAAATGGATGAAGCTGGAGACTCAAAGCTGAAAGAACCTGAATATGTAAAACAATACAACACTACAGGAATACATCTAGTTCATGCTATTCCAACTCAAAATTCCAAAGAAAATTGAATGAATAAAAAATACAATAAAGGGAAGAAAATTAATGAAGAAGGAGCTGTAGAGATGCCCCCAATTGTAAGGAATTTATCCCCTTCAATCCCCTTCCCACAAATAATTAAGAAACCAATTCATGATTCTAAACTGTTGAAATTTTTGAAAGTGTTTAAAAAGCTGAACATTGATATCCCATTCATGGAAGCTATGATTCAAAGCCCATCATATATAAAATCACTGAAGAAAATATGTTCAAATAAAAAAAATATGGGAAGAATTTTCCACCTATAGATTAACAGAGGAGTGTAGCATTTTCTTTCATAATAGGATACCTCCTAAGCATCAGGACCCATGAAACTTTTCCATCCCTTGCACTTTTGGGGATATAGGTGGAAAGTTCAACTATTTCTGTGATTGGGGTGCTAGTATTAATATGATTTCACAATTACTTTTTCAGCACCAGAGATTAGGATTTTCCCAACCCACCACTATTGTGTTACAACTTACTGATAGGTCCATTACTCATCTAGTTGGTAGGGTTGATAATCTGTTATTGGGAGTAGGAAAACTTTTTTTCCGGTTGACTTTCTTATCCTTGGTATGGAGTGTGACTAGGAGGTTCCTATCATTCTAGGTAGGCCCTTCTTTGCCATAGGGGGAGCAATGATAGATGTGTCCAAGGGGAAAATTATTTTCCATTAGGGTGAATAGAAAGAAGAATTCAATGTGTTTATGAAAATCCATGAACCCACCCACCCAATTTTCCCAAAAGATGAGACGTTAATTACTGAGAGTAGTGTTGATATGGAGGAAGAAGAGTTTCTGAGAATGATAACTAAAATGAATAGTGAACCTGAAATCTCTACTACCGCTTTCATAGGGATTAGCTCAGGTAAGGAGAGAGAATTTGTTGATGAGTATGATGGAGCATTCTTGGAGAACCTAGATGAGTTTGTTTTAGAGCACATTCTTACCCCGAGAGAGGAGTCTGAGTTTGAGGAGATATCTTTTGGAATCTCTATCACTGAGGAAAAAGCCTTTTATACTACCTTCTTCTCGAGGCATCATGGAGAACTTGGGCCACCCAAGCCCAAGTGTCTTCCCTCAAGCTAGTCACCACCCACCATTAAACTTACGCCCCTCCCTGCCCACCTCAAATATTTTTTTTACGAGAAAGGTCCACCCTTCCTGTTATTATTTCATCCAACCTAGAAGTGAGTCAAGAGAAAAATATTCTTAGGGTTTTCAATAAATACAAGTTAGTCATAGGCTTGTTGATTGATGATATTAAGGGGATAAGTCCAGCCTTCTGCATGCATAAAATTCATATGGAACCTGAGTGTAATCCAAGGGTAGAAGCCCCAATAAGACTCATCCCAAACATGAAGGATGTTGTGAGGGAATAAGTAATTAGGTTGGTTGATGCTGGAATAATTTTTCTCATTTCTAAAATCCCATGGGTCAGTCCTGTCCAGGTGGTACCCAAAAAATTGAGTGATAGTGGTCACTACTAGAAAGAATGAGGAAATCTAGACAAGGGCAGTGAATAAATTGAGAGTCTGTATAGACTACAAAAAATTGAATGCTACCACAAGAATGGATAACTACCCCATGCCATTTTTTTGATCAAATGTTAGAGAGATTGGCAGGAAATGAATTCTTCTTCTTTCTTGATGGTTATTTTGGTTACAAATATATTTCCATTGCACTTGATAACCAAGATAAAACCACCTTCACCTATCCATTTGGGACATTTTTCTACCGGTGGATGCCCTTTGGCTTGTGTGGTGCTTCTGCCTCTTTTCAGAGGTGCATGATGGAAAATTTTTCAGACATGATTGAAAGGATAATTGAAGTGTCCATGGATGATTTTTTTGTTGTGGAAAATAACTTTGAGAACTGTCTGATAAATCTAGAACTAGTGTCAGAATGGGGAAAAGAGACAAAATTAGTCTTAAACTAAGAAAAGTTTCAATTCATGGACACTAAAGGCATAGTTTTGGGACACAAAGTTTCTAAGAAGGGGTTAGAGGTCGATAATGCTAAAATTGAGGTCATAAAAATGTTGCCACCACCTAAAAAATTCAAAGGATTCAGGTGTTTTTTGGGTCATGCTGGGTTCAACAGGAGGTTCATTAATGATTTTTCTAAGATTACTAGACCCCTATGCTCCCTACTGGTTAAGGAAATCCCCCTTTTCCTCAATGAGACATGTCTACATGCCTTTAATTTGTTTAAGGAGAAGTTAACTACTTCACCTGTAATCACTGATCTTGACTGGCAGCTTCCCATTGAGGTTATGTGTGATGATAATGACTTTTTAGTAGGAGTTGTGTTAGGATAGAGGAATGATAGGAATCTTCATGTTAATTACTATGCAAGTAAGATTTTGTTTGATGCCTAGAATAATTATTCTACCACTAAAAAGGAGTTGGCTGCTGTGATGTTTTCTTTGGAAAGGATCAGGTAGTACTTGATAGGATCAAGGATAATAATTTTCATAGATCATTCAGCCCTTAAGTACTTTCTGGCTAAAAAAGACTCAAATACCGGACTCATGAGGTGGACCTTGAAGTTACAGGAGCTTGATTTAGTGATTAAGGATAAGAAAGGGGCTGAGAATGTAGTTGCAGATCACTTGTCCCGATTTCCCAATTCCCCAAGTAAAGAACCAAAAGAGATCAACACTTCTTTCCCCATTGAACAATTATGTGCTGCCTCTGTTCATCAGTCTGCTGGGTTTGCAGACTATACCATCTTTCTGGAAGCTGGAGTCTTGCCCAAGGATCTCTCACACAACTAGAGAAAGAGGTTTATATCTGAACTCAAATATTATTTTTGGGATGACCCTATTCTCTTTAGGAGGTGTTATGATGAAATTCTGAGAATATGTGTGGATGAGGATGAGATTTTTACATACGTGAGAGAATCCATTCATCACCTTGGGGTGGCCACCATGAAGGATAAAGGACTACTCAAAAGGTCCTATAGGCTAGTTTCTACTGGCCAACACTATTTAAAGATGTTAGGAGTCTCGTTATTGGCTGTGAGAAATGTCAAATGTTGAGGAATGTTGGAAGAAGGCAGGAACTACCCCAAAAAGGTATTCTGGAGGTCGAAATCTTTGATGTGTGGGGCTTGGACTTCATGGGACCATTCCCATCCTCTTATGGGAATGAGTACATTTTGGTTATTTTGGACTGTGTTTCTAAGTGGGTCGAGGATGTAGCTCTACCCGTCAATTTAGCTGCTAGTGCTGTGAAATTCATCAAGAAAAACATCTATTCCCGATTCAGTGTTCCTCGAGCATTCATCATTGATAATGGGACTCACTTAAAGAATTATAAGTTCAATGGTTTAATGGAAAAGTATGGGTTCTTACATAGGACAGGTACCACTTATCACCCACTGTCCAGTGTGAAAACAGAAGTTTCAAACAGAGAGCTCATACATATTTTAGAGAAAAAAGTGTCTAGCTCTAGAAAGGACTGGTCATGGAAGTTGGATGAGGCCCTTTGGGCCTATTGAATTACATATAAGACTCCTATAGGGATGTCACCATATAGGATACTCTTTGGGAAAACATTTCATTTACCTATGGAGTTAGATAAAACATCTTATTGGGAAGTGAAGGCAATTAACATTGATTTTAAGTCTGTTGGAGAGAGGATACTACTAGTGCTAAGTGAACTCGATGAGATTTGAAGAGAGTCCTATGAGAATGGTGAAATTTACAAAGAAATAACCAAGGTTCTTCATGAATAAATGATTCAAAATTGTAATTTCAAGGTTGGTTATAGGGTCCTTCTTTTCAATTCTTTATTGATGCTATTTCTCAGAAAGTTGAAGTCCAAATGGTTAGGACCATTTACCATTGTTCGAGTCTTGGTTAATGGAGTTGTTGAGCTGGTTGGAGAAGAGAATCGACCTTTCTTAGTCGATGGTCAAAGAATAAATCACTTCTTTGAAGGGAAACCAAAGGGATTGGCTTCCAAATCTCTATCAGAAGAATGATCTATTTCGAGTTTAAATGAGAACTATAAACTCAGTGGCGCATGGGAACTAACCCATGGTTGATTAGTTGTTTTATTTTTATTTTGTGTTCTTCAATAATGTAACCCATACTTCTTGTTCTCTATTTCCTATTCTTAAATGCTTGATGGTGCCTCCTGATCTGTTATTGTTTTAGAGAGATAGTTATTTCTACCAAAAACTTGGCCAAGAAACCCCAAGGGATCAATCCACTGCATCATATAGACAATATTTCTCACTACTCAATCTCTCGGGTTACTTATCTTGAACTTAAAACTCTGAAATATTATTTTAGTTATTTGAACTTGTAGGTTGATGAAGAGTGGTAATAACCTAGTGCTATTGATGTGAATCTGTTTATGGAATTTAGTGTTAAAGGCCCAATAATTCGAGGAAGTGTTATTCTTCCCTTTTCACTTTTTTTACATAGCTAATTTTCACTATGAATTAAGTATGGGGGAACTCCCCCTAATCTATGAAAAATGAACATGTTCTCTTGTATGGGTGTTTAGATTATAGTATCTAGGGAGTTGAAAATCTATTTTGAGATCGTTTTTGAAACATGCTTGCACCCATTGCTTTCAATTTCATTATGTTGCTACTGCACATCATTGTAAATCATGAAACTATTTGAAGTACATTGATAAATTATTTTTTCTGATCTTTAAAAATTATAAGCATGTATATTTTTGGAATATAAATACACCTGGTCACTGGTGATGGTTAGTGGGGGTGGGATTATCTATTTTTATTTAATGTTTTCTTTTCTCTCTTTTTGTGTGGAAAAGAAAAATTTGAACCTCATTGTTACCCCTCCATACCCTTTTTCAACTGAAATATCCATCTGTATTGAACATAAACTGACTTCCCCCCTTATAATACAACATTGGAGAAAATGTTGGGTTTTATGTTTGCGGGAGAGGGGTCATTCTAGTGTCATGTTGAATTCCCCCTTCGTGAACTTGAGTTTGTTTTAAAAAATGGTCAAATTTTTTCAAAACAAAGAATGGTTTAAAATTCCTTAAAAAAATTTCAAATTCATTCATCAAATGATGGTCATTTTTGGTTCAATGGTACTTCATTTATGTCCTGTTTAGTGGATAATGGTTTGCAGGATGTTGAGAGTGACACTTAGTCAGAAATCGTCAAGCATTAGTGATTGCTGAGTACAATTGTTCACTGTCTCTATGAACCTTTCTGTTTAAGAACTGAGGATAGGAGTGTGATAGGGTAGGTTTTTTTTACTGATGATCATGACTTGTAGTAAATAGAAGTTCTCACTGGAACCCAGGTGACTCACATTTTTATTAAATAATATTCAATCACTTTAGGAAGTCAACTTGATTGTTTATTAGTTAAGACATATTTAACTAGAGTAAAATGGTCAAATGGGATCCCAAAGTGGGTATCTGAGACAAGGTCCAGTAGGTGCATTTTTTGTGAATAAATAAATCCAATTTCAATCTTAATAAGTGCTATGAACAGTTCTCTGAACATGAATATTGTTGGGAAAAATTAAAATAAAGTGCCCTTGCCAAAAATGAACTCATTAAGGTGATGGTAATTTTAAACCCAGATAAAGAAGGGGTAATTGACTTAGTTAATATTCATTTGATTGGAATCAATAATGTGATGGAATTAATGAACATTAATTTTTTGAACCTAGGGGAAGGTGAGAATGGAAGGTTCCCTTGGTTATGTTTTGAGTTCCATTTCATCTAACCTTTCACATTCATTGAATTAGAACTTTAATTGGAAGGTGAAGTAGGATAGTTAATGAATACACATAGGAGGCATGACATACTTGACAATGTATGAATTTGTGAGGCTTTTGAATTCCAGTGAGTATTTGAAGTTAGGAAGGAAACTATTTTTGGACACCTTTGAAAAACCTGACCTACTGTTGGTCTTGATCCTCTGGGTACCAATGTTTAATCACACACTATTTTTGAACAGAAACTCTCAAATCATATTTCTGTTTTAAATTCAAAGGCATGTCCTTGATTGAGGACAATCAAAGTTTTAAGTGTGGTGGGAGTTTGATGTGGCATTGTTTTCACACTTTTTTTCCATAGCCTTATTATATTTTTATTGACTTTGTTATATAAAAATGTTGTTTTTTGTTAAATAATTGATAATTATTGTGTTTTTGCACTTTCTGTGTAAAATAATCTGTTTTTTATTTGAAACATGTGTTTTAATGTGCATTGGTGTCATTTTAAAAAATTCTTATATTTAATCAGTCATGCGAATTTGACTTTTATTTATTTATTCTTTTATTTTTACAATTTCTCAATGTAGTTAGTTATTCAATTCATTAATTTAAATTAAATAATTAATTCCTTATTCTTAAAATTGTAAATAAATAACTCATTTTCATTTTTAGTATATTAGTAATTTAATTAGTTTTAACAATTTAATTTTATTCATTTAATATTTCTTACTCTTCAATTTACTTTATTAATTGGTTAAATAATTTAAGCAAGTGACAATTTTTATTTTAATTTGTTTTAAATTATGTTATTAAACCAAGATAAATTCATTCTTTTAAATAAAGAAAAAGTAATTTAGTTATCTAGATTTTTTATTTAGTTTTAAATTTTATTATATTTAATTTAATTAATTAAATTATGAATCTATTTCTTTGTTTTTTAATTTAATTTATTTTTATTTGTTTGGTCTGTTTATTTTGCAGGTACTCACAGTGGCACTTCCCACCATTTTCACCCCTCACGGTCTCACCGTGAACACCACCGACCATTTCAGCCACTGCTTCCATCCTTTACAGTGCTACTATGTCCATCCTACTGTTTCAGCACTTGTCTCACCTTTTTCAGTATAAACGGTTCCACCGTTTCTAGAACCGGTCTCACTGTTTCCGTACACCCTCATGGTTCCTCACCCATAGAAGCTTCATGGTGCCACCATCTCTCCAATATCTTGGCACCGTTTCAAAACAACCAGCCACCATCTTGCACCCCTCCACAATACATCCTCTCCTCATTCCCTATCCAAGAAACATCCACACTCACTAGCACAATAATTCAGAAAACTCATAGCACCTCAACAATAATTACTACAACATCCACAAATCTCAGCCGAACAATTCTACCAAAGAATAGTTTCAAAGGTACTATGGAATATAAATTAGAAGCAATGGATTTTTCAGAAACACAAATAAATTACACACCATAATACGATGAAATTTCTCCGATCATGGTCAATCAAGAACCCAAATTCATCCAAACACCAACCAAATCTAAGAACCCTCAGCAACAACCCGCCTTGCTCCTACTTGGCACTGGATGAACCCTTGCGATGCTCCTGCATCGCCCTAAACTGCGCCTGGGCCCTCGCCTTCCCCCTTTCTCCACTACCATCCATGCCGTGATGACCCGCCCTCTCCATGCCTCCTTTGGGCCACAGAAACTAGCCCCCCACATTCCTTTTCTTTTCATTTTTTATTCCTTATTTTTAGTTCTAATTCTATTTTCTTATAACATATAACATATATATTCTATATTTCATATAAAATATAATAATAATAATAATAGGCATAATAGTAAATAGAATATAAGCTTTAACATATTATATTAATATATGTATTAGTTAAATAAATAGTTATGAAATATATATTACTAATAATTGATGTATTGTAATATATATATATATATATTAATAAGTTGTTATTATTATTAGCTTTAGGTATTTATATTAATATATAGTGTATAAATTTATTTAGTTATACATAGCAGTTACTTTTTCTTGGGCTCAAGTGTGTTTGTTATTATTTCGTTGCAGGGGGCGGGATACACATATTGAGAGTTCATTAAAATGTTGTTATGTGTACATAAAAGTGTGCCATGTGGATTGGCTGATTTTTATAGGGAAGAAATTAGCTCATTGGGCACACATCATTTTCATTCAGTTAGGAGCAACTGCTCCGGTGAAAAGCGTGGGAGGCGCATGGCAGTGAAAGCTACACATGGAGCCCAGGGAACACCTAGTGCAAGATTCCAGAGGCTTTTATGGGTCATTAGCATACGTGACGGGTACAAAATCATTCATAGACCGAAGGGCGAAGGGAGGGACATAGAGGACATGAGACAGGTAGTGACACTTTGATCGAGACTCGGGGAGCAGAGCAAGAGTAACATACAACCTGTTTCCTCGCGAGTAGATTTGAGTACCGAGAGTAGCAGATCAGCACATTTAATACCTCGATTCCTAGGTCAGGACATTGAGCGCATTCCATCATCGCATCCACCATGAAGCAGTAAGAATTAGTTTTTTCAGGAGAATTAGCAGGGAGTTTGAACATCTTAGTTTTCCTTGTGCTTTGTTTTTCTGCGTATTATTTCAATATGAATTTCATTGATCTTAATTCTATTGTTGTATTAAAACCTACCATTATGTCCAGCTAAATTCCTTTGGGGGGGGGGTAATAAGCTGGTTGATTAGGTTTTTTTAGTCTGATTCATGCACCGCATCATTTCCTGGCATGTCTCTCTCACTCAGAGCAGATTTATGTTCAAAACAACAAGGTCGAGTGAAAACCGTTCTTGATTGAATTTTAATGAAAAATATTTAAATATGAAGGAACTCATTGACAAATGAGTCATGATTAAATGATAGAGACACCCTGAACTCAACTTACAAGTTGAGTCCAGTGACATCTGACTAGTTAACGCCATTGGATGGAATGAATTTTACTGTCGAAGGACTATAAGAGTTATTTCATCACAAACGGACCAGACAAAAAATCAAGCCAGTTACTTTTAGACAGATCCATATGTTTAAAACATCAGATCATGAATGAGGGTAAGAAATATTGAAATCGGTTAGTGGACTTCCTCCCCTACTCGTCCATTGGTCGTTTACATGACAATTTCCCTTGCTGCTCTGTCTACTCCACTGGCACCCACCAATTCACCTTCACATCTTCACAGACTAATTCTCATTCACTCCACTACACCCCACCAACTGTTTTTCTTATTTTTGTGTGTTTTTTTGTTTAGTTTATTTTTTAGATCACCAAACACAACATGAGGCCTTCCTATGGTCGACCCTGTCTTACCACTGTCCTAAGTAGTAGGTAGGTTATAAATTTTAGATTTTCACCCATGCCCAACGACTCATGAGTGTGAAATAATCATAAATAATATAAATAAATAATAAAGATGGTATCATTGGATCATATCCCTAGTAGAGAATAACTGACAACAAATAATGATATCATAGGTAAAAATTTAGTTAAAAGAAACACTGGAATATTTCTTGAGGAAAATAACCTTTCCACACTAATATTACTTATCTAAAATCTATCCAAATGGAAAAGATTAAGGGAAACAATTTCTCTCAAAATATCCTTGAAAAAAATTGAAGGAATCTTTAAATTATTGAGTGGTCATGTTGGTGTGAAAATTTTCTCATGTCATACATGTTAAAAGAAAACACTCGTTCAAATAATTGTAAAATGTGAAAACATATCTCATTTGTAAAATGATAAGATTACTTTTAAAACAATTTTCAAAAAGTCAAAATTAGAGGAAATGAATTTAACAATCATTTTAGAATATTATAAACTTTATTAAAATCATTTTCAAAAAACTATACGTGGAAGAAAAATGATTTTGGACTAATTAGAGAAACAAAGTAATTTTTCCTAAAAATTATTCTTTCATACACTAAGTACATAGAGTAATTATAATTAAAGAAATTTGTTATTAAAAAATAATAATAGGATGATATAATGGATTGTATTTATTAGATAATGATCATATAATATCCTCAACATAAATTCAAGGCTAAAAATCCCGATTAAAATATGATTTAAACATAAATCCCCTACCTCAAGTATCATATTTCATTATACACATTGTTACCTTCTGTATAACGAAGGTATATTAATTATAAATTTATTAAACAACCATAATCTTATCTATCATACAATTAACGATATACTTATTACATATTATCTAATGTTTATTAATTATTTTTTATTAAAATCACAGTTATGGGTGATAACTACTTCATTTTTAAGCGTGTTTCAGTTCAGCAGTCCTAATCCTTCCAACTATATCATGGTTCCATAATCCCAAAAATGCTAATAATTTTATATATATATCATATATATTTATTTTAAATATATATTCATCCTTAAATTATATATATAGAAAAATTAATTTCATTTTTCATGGACACGATAGGTCATACGTACGCATGAACTTTGTTTCCAATTTTCAATGTATGGAAAAAAATATGTTAAGATAATAACTCATACTTAGTGGATCATTATTATAACATATATATCATATAAAATAATTAAATCAATACTTATTACCATTCAAGTAAAATATAAAAGACGAATAAATCACATCACTTTATGGAAGTGCTATTCAACATGTACGCACGAGCGATGTTATCATTTTCCAACATTTTTTAAGGTAGGAAGGTAGATGTCATATTATAATTATATATTTAAAATTATAAAATAAATATAATATATAAAAACTATAACCATATTAATCACCATTCATAGAATATGGTGATGTTAAATGAATTATATCGCTACTTTGTGACTGTAAGTCATACGTATACACAAGCGATAGTATCACTTAAAAATTAAAAAAAAAGAGGGGTTAATAAAATTTGTTTAATAATTATAATAACATTTTAGTATATTTATGAAACTAAACATATTTATTTATAATAAATAACATATATTTATTTTAGGTAAAATAATATGTCAAAAATAAATTGATTGGGAAAGGTGAAAACCTCTTCTTTGATAGAAGTCCACTGGATATCCTCCTAAGGAAATTATAGTTGGTCTTTTGGGGGAAACTGTAACAACTAAAACCTATATAGGGAATTTTATAAGACAATTTCCAAGGTTATTTTTGATATATAATAATCAATGTCGTGTAAAGAAGAGAAAGGAAGGGTTCCCTTTTCTAAGGGATAGAGAGGACACGCTTGGAATTTCTTGAAATATTAAAATATAAAAAAGTAGTTCTCAATCCAAATGGTTCTAAATGGAAATATATTCAATTAAATATAGTCTATAGAAAAAATAAAATTTTATAATTAAATTTATACAGTTTTTGGTTTCATTTTAAACCCTATCATAGTTATTAACCCATTCATTAATTATTTTAAAACTAAATTGTGGTATAAATATCCAATATTAAATGGTTATTAGTGTTACAATATATAGAATAAGGTATCATAAATGAAAATTATTTGATAAATTAAATTATATTCCATTAACTTGGATATATGTAATTTTTGTTTTAATTTTAAATCATTTAATCAATTATTATGTATTATAAAATGTCATTTATGTCAATTTTGAAACTGTTCATTTATTTTTACTGTAAAGACCCAAAATAATATGACATTAAATTATAAACATTTAAAAAATACCTAATATATAATATATGATTAAAACTTTCTTGGAATACAATAATTAACATAAATTGGAGTACTTTTATTATTTTAAATTTCATTTGTTTTAGTTTTCTAAAAATTGAATAAATATTCTGTTAATGTTGCATACCTATTTATGGTACATATTCAACAACTAAAAACTAAAAAAATTACTATGATAAAAAATATATTTAAAATAAACATTTATAATATAACTTATCAATTTTTTATCCTTATGTAAAACTTTTAGAGATATTGATGTCAAGAGAGTGGCATTTTATATTTATTATTTTCTTTAATTAATATAAAAATCATATTCAAATAAATAGGGTACCATGTGGCCAATTTTTTTTTCTTAGATAGAAATAGTAAAAATATACTCATCCAATAGTATAAATTAAAGTGTTAGAAAAATTTAAAATCATAATCCTGGTGTTTCATACCTATTTTACTTGTTTTACCATAACTGAGGTGACAAAACATTACTATGGTTACTATTCATATAAACTAAACATAAAAGAGTAATATTTATAAAATATGTTCCTAGTTATTCCAAATATTGAATCATTTCTTTAAGATTCAATTTCTATAAGTAGTAGAAATATATTATAAAATAAGTGTTCAAAATTTGAAGAAAACCGCTTTTTAGAAAAAAATACATTTTTTAGAATAACACGAGATAAATTTTTATCGCATGCCGAGAAAACAAATATTATTCAAAATTTAAAACATTTTATTAAATATATAATATATAAATTTCATTAAAATAATTATTCAATAGTGATTCATTTATTTTATTAGGATAAAAACACATAACATGCACAAAATATGTTTTTGAGAAAAACATCTCTTTTATTTTCAATTGATTTTTTTATCTCTAATTAATTGATAATATAGATAACCAGTATTAAAATACATTGATATTACCTCAATTTAGATTAATATTTATCATATTACAATAATAAATTCCTAAGGACAATAATAGTTTTGGGTCTTTGGAAACATGGAAACATAATCTTATAACTTGTTGAAAGATCTTCAACATATCCCCTAAGGAACTTCCCCTCTAGTAATACAACTTAAAACATTTCGTAATAAATTGGGGAAAGGAAAAAAAGAAAGGGTTTACCATAGATTTTCAGTAAGTGTAAACATAGGATATATGTATGAATAACATGATAATGATGGTATGAGAAGATTATCATAATATTTGAAGGTCATACACTGCATATTGGAGATCATAAACATGAATCATGCCATAAATATTGGTAGTTCCTAAAAAACTAATCATATGGTAATCAAGATCATAAGAAATAAAATAATAAAATCATAATAAGAAATAAAATTTTGGGCAGACACATAAGAATATAAAAATTCTTTCCATAGTAGTTAATGCTTAATATCAAGGCCATCTTAGCGGGATGGGTTCACTCCCCAAACCTTTTTTTTAGTCATGGTTCACTCCAAATACCATCTCAATAGAAAAAATTATTTACTAAACTGATTTCACTCTCTATTCCATCCAAGTCTATCTCATGTGATATAAATCATTACCCATTTATTTGAGGGAGATATTGGTCTCACCAATCTCATAATGTAATTATACATATGTGTTCCACTAAATCATAAAAATTTAACATTGCATTACCCATGAAATGAAATGGGTATCATAAAGATTCAATAATATCATAACATGTAGAAAATATACAGGTTTCATAATCATTTCATTTAATCATAACTTGTGAACAGAAATGGGTTTCGTAAGAATAAAACCCATGAAAGAGAAACAGTTTTCAAAAACATATAATCCGTGAAAGAGAAATGGGCTTTATAAAAATCATGCCATAAAAACATAAACAATTTAGATAAAAAATACGAATGTAACCCTTAGATCATAACCACAATAAGTCATGAGTAAAACTAATGAATTTCATCTTATATGGACCCTAATTTTTATGGAGTCTTTTAAAATCATTTCTTGAGGAAAATAAACTTCGGTATTTGAATAAGTATACATTTAAAAATATAAAACATTTTTAAAACCATTTTCATTGAATGAACATTGGAAACCTATAAATTAACCATAAAAAATTTTTCAATAACATTTTCCTTGAAAACTTATAAAAGAATTTTGATAAACTTTTGAAAACATTTTACTATGAAAACATATAAATTAAACATGAAATCATTTTGAAAAAAGTTTTTCTTTTGAAACATATAAAAAACATTGATAAAAAATTAAAATATTATTCATTGAATTTTTTTTAAAAGTATCTTGAAAAAATATTGTAAACATTTTTCATGAAAACTTATAAAATTTGATTTAAAACATATTGAAAGCCATTTTCATGGAAAACATAAAAAAATAATCATGAAAATATTATGAAAACCATTTCCCTTGAAAACTTATAAAAGAAGCTTGAAAATATTTTGAAAACTACTTTCCATGAAAACATATAAACAAATCTTGAAAACATTTTAAAAACAATTTTCCTTCTAAACATATTAAATAAGCTAAAAATATATTAAAACCTTTTTTCATGAAAACATATAAAATAATCTTGAAAAGATTTTGAAAACCCTTTTCTTTGAAAACTTTTAAATTAATATTGAAAAAAATTTGAAAAAAGTTTTATTTAAACACAACTTAATAATAATTAGTGTCTTTAATATTAGTAATAAATCTTTTATAAAAAATATAATCTTGTAAAATTACAAAGGACGCTTCAAAAAATGAAGGTCATAGGAGGGGATAAATCTGTACTTTCTGAACATTCATTTTTCACTATAAATACTTTAGAAAAGTGTCTTTTAATAAAACGATAAGAATATTCCCTTTAAAAAACCTTTTGTTTAAAAGTTAAAACAAGGGTAAAATGTATTTTATATATCATAGTATATGATTGGAACATTGTTTAAAACATTTTTATAAAGCATGGTTTTAAAATAACAAATATTTTAAAACGAAGGGAGATATAAAGTCATATTTTAGTAAATAACATTCTTAATGATGTTAAGTATAATAGTGTGGGAAAAATTAGACCATTACATGAATATATAAATTATATCCATATGAGAAAAAAATTCATGATATTTCTTGATATATGGATCATAATATTTTATTAATTCTAGCGTAGTCATAATCAATCCGGATAAACAATGGGATTGTAACAATAAATTATCACCACATTGATATCATTGAATAATAATACCCAAGGAAGGATACAATTACATGAATATTGATATACCATTAAAAAGTTATATTAATGATATAACATTTAAAATGGAAATATATACACCATGTAGAAGAATATACTTATATAACCGAACATGTGTCTTAGGGAAGGAAACTTGAGACAAAATTACTTAATCGATTTGGTAACTTTTGATCAGTAAACCCCAATAAAGATAGATCATAAAATGGATATTTAAAAACCCAATAATTTAAGGATTATAATAATAGAACAAATTAATGGTAATTATATATACCATTCAAAATAAATGGGTGGTGAATATCATACAAGTCTAATAGAAATAAATGTGAGACTAGAAAACCATTACCTTAAGTCTTGACTATCTATCTACACATTCAAATCACCTATATAATATATATAATATTATTATAAATATACCAAATAACCATAATCTTATATATCATAACAATTATTATTTTATAAAGACCTTATATTACTTTTTTTAACAATTACATGTTTAGGTTATGTTACATGTAATAACCGCTTAGTTTTTGTATATGTTTTGACTTGTTATTCTAGATCCTATTAATTTTAAAATGACTTAAATATTTATATAACTTAAAAAATGTTATATATATAATATATTTCATTATTCAATTATTTAAAATAAAATTTAATTTATGGAAATATTAAATGAAATACATCGTTCCTGGAGACGGTAGGTCATACGTATGCATGAATATTGTTTCCATTTTATTGTCGTATGGAAATAATGTAATTAAATGACATATATGTTTGTATACATAACATAATTATAGTATAATTATTTTTTAATAAATATCATATACGTTTTATAAACTCATCCTTTATACATTCCATTTAAATTGTGAATGAATCACATCTCTTTCTGTTGGGGTTAGTCCATACATCCACAAACAAAGTTATCGTATTTTCACAAAATGGAAAGTATGAAGGTATGTGTTATATACTCATTATATAAGATTAGATACATAATAAATGAAATATATATCATATAAAAACATATCATCCAAAATTATTTCCAACCATGAAATGTGAAAATAGAAGAACGATCAATATCGGATTCTAAGGCGGTTGTGTGTTAAACACCTGAATGATGGTTATGTGTCCCATTTTATGGAAGTGTGTGTGATTTTAGGTAAAAATATTAATATTAAAACATATAAGTACATTTATTATAATTATTTTTTATATAATAATATAATAAGAATAATTTATGGGTGGAAAATTAAAATAAAACAACAGAGCACGTGGAATGATGTTACCTCTTCTTTGGGTGACTCCTTTTGGTTTGCTCCAAAGGGATTCATTGGTTAGATTTATAAAAAAAGGTGGATTATATGATGAATTTTGGGAATTATGGAGGATATATGGGATGGTTGTTTCTAATTCAAATGTCTTGAGAGGTGTTAAGAGAGGGTGGATATGAGGCCTTTCATAAGTAGGGAAAATGACCCATTGGGTATTCTTAAAAATATTTCAGTGCTTCCCATGTTTTACTTGTCCCCCAAGGGTACCAAATATACCATTATATAACCATAGAGACTTTATAGTATAAATATGGGAATAAACTAATTTTAGACAGTTTTATGGTCATTTTTAGACCTTATAATCTATGTTTAGCCAATAATTAACCTCGTTTTTAACATAATCATTGTAATTAATTTTAATTACATTCACTTATTTTTTATTAAAAAACTAAGTTGACCAAAGAATAAGTTATAAATTATTATTATTCAAAATAATGAATAGATTTTTTCAAATTCTAATCACAAAAGTTTCATAAATTAATTTAAAATTAATCTCACAGAGAAGACGAGATGACTGGGTTTTAAAGAGAAAAGGTCCAACAGTTTGAATTATTTTTATTTCCAATGACAATGTTAAATTTCTTCCAATTAAATAAATTATATACATTAATTTATAATGGATATAATTATAATTTAAATCCAAATTAAATATAATTTAACTATAAAAATAAATTAAATAAAAAACAATTTGAATTAAAATTCAGTGTTTTTCATTATTCATCAAAAAATGAAACATCCCAAAAAATACCAAAAAATAAACCAAAGTAAATTTTTATATTTATCATTAAAATATGAAGTTAATTTTTTTCAAATAAAAATTATAAAATTAGAATATATTATATTTAAAATAAGTTCATCATAAAAGGAAGTAAAATTACCTTTTAGAAAATACTATTTTATTTATATAAATGGATTTATTCTTATCTAATGTCTATCAAATATATTGGAAGATTGTAAAAAATATTTATTTAATATATTATATATATTTTTATTGAAAAAATTATTTAAAAGTGGTTTTTATAATTTATTGATATTAAATGTTGTTTTAACATAGAAAAATAGTTTTCTTAGAAAATGAATTTCTTTATTCTCAAATAGTTCTTACATTTATTTATAAGTAATTAATAACCAAAGGATTAATTTTATATACATGTCTAAACCATAGTTTGATAATTTATTCAATATAAATCATGTATTCAATTATAATGGCTAGGTGATAATTATTTTAATAATAATATTAACATTATATTGTAGTTCGTCAAAAATTAGCCTTGAGAGTAACACTAACTATTTAAAGAACTCAAAATTCTATGTAACACATGAAAAACATATTTTTTCCTATACCTTAAGATAATATTAGTGTTTCATTTATTGAAATCATAATATTTTATTATGTACAATGAAATCCAAAAATAAAGATTTTGTATAACAACTGATATATTCAGTGTTGTGTGAAATGAAAAATATTGAAAAGATTAAATTAATTTGAATGAAAAAAATATTCCCAAAATTTTAGGGTGTAACATTTTAACCCCCTTAAAATTTAATTCTCCCTTTAAATTATTTTTGGTAATATATTTTTTAATAATTGAAAGTTACTTTCATAGGAACCCACATTGTAAAAATAAATACAAAATATTTCTTCAAAAAGGGAAAGTTGGAAACACAACGGTTTCCCAATGTAACTCATAATTAGGTATACACGTAGGAGAAAATTGGTGGAATGTGAAAACATAGACATAGAAGAGAAATATGACTATTAAGTTCTGATGGAGAGTGATATATAACATGCATAGAATAATATAAATGATCACAAAGGCATAACCAAAAGAGGCTTGAAAAAGGCCATTAAAATCATCAAAAATGATGATAACATGGAAAAAGTTTATTTCAAGACCATGATTTTGAATATATTTTTGGGAAAATATATACTTTCAAGATTTTAGGAAAACCTCACCCTTTGTTGTGCCTTGATCGTTTTTCACTTCATCTCTTGATCTAAGAAATGAAGGTGAATTTTTCATTCATGAAGTTATAGAAGATCATGAAGTGGAATGATAAGTAATTTCATTTGTATTTAGTGATCATCATAGAAAAATGGTTAGAAAAATTTATCAAATGTGCATAAGTCCTCATAATATGAGATAATACTTGATTCTATCAAACCTCATCTAAAGTTTACTTAAACCATTCCATAAATGGATATCTATATAACCCTTATGAATGATGAATGTATAAAACATTATAAATAAGGTCACTAAATTTCTCAAAAATAGCACAACATTGATCCCCTATATATCATTAAGTATCTCTTATTTTTCACATACCAAATATGGGAATACCTTTATCTTGTATTCTCTTGAAACATGTTAATAACAAGAGTTAAAAATAATAATTATTGAAAAGATACATTCTTCATAATTCTTTACATAGAAAACATATTATTGGTTACATTATTTAAATCCAAAAACTTTGTAAACTACATCCATAATAGCATAAACCTCTTTCCAACAATTCCTAAATTAGTTCCAAGGTAATTAGTACTCTCTTATTTACTTCTTCATATATGACATATCTTTTTCAAAAAATCATTATCTTAACCTAAATAATATATTAAGGGTTATATTTCCTTAGTAAAAATGTCACCTTTCCATTAAATCACTTTTCAAGTCCATTGGAACCATTCAACATATCAATTTAAATACTTATTCAAAACATAAACAGAACAATTCATACAAAATTCACCATTCAAAATTTAGGAATCTAAATAAATAAATACTTCAATTATTATACTTCATCCTTGATCCATAACAATGATACCACATCCAATTACTTAATACCTCTTTCCATTCATATTTAATTTATATCCTCATCATCATCACCAATATGAAAATTACTCACACCACCTTTCTTATTCTATTTTTGATCTTTTCACTTAAGAAATTAATTTTCCTAATTCCCATTCATTAATTATTTAAAGAATTAAATTATAGATGATATGTTAGGTAGAACATTATTTCCATCCATTATGTTGACCAAACGCAGCATTTTTTACTTTGTAGTAACTCTAATTATGTTCTTATTTTCCATATCCAAAACATCTTCTTATTCCTCTATGTCATTCTCTTAGGCAATTCATCCCACATTCTAAACATGTCAGAAAAAAAATCATCTTTCTTATTTGGTATCCATTACCCAAATTCTTATAGAACTCTATCCATTTATTCTTCGGTGAGTTTGATAGTTGATTAAGGTACATGTTGTTAATAATGTTCCATGAAAATAGATTAGGCATGGTCACAAATTCTTTTACTCTAGTCATCATACCATTTCAATGAACATCAGTAAATTTTTCATCACATTCAATGCTAACCCAATTAATTTTGGTTCCCTTCATTAACAAAAAAATAGAGTAATACTTATCATAACGTAAAACCACATAACCATGAAAAATCACTTCTATGATGTTTAAATTTTGACACCATCATTAAACTATGACACGTTATTATTATCCTTAGAGAAAACACTATTAATATCCTTAAAAATGTCTCTAGTGATATCACTGAGGTTTTATAATTCTAGTTTCAAAAGGTTGAGTAAACCTTTCCTTTGATTCTGAGTATCGCATCCCAGGCTTAACATACATGGATATTACATCATTTTAGATGAATATTAAGTAAATTTAAAAAATACATACCTAAAGATAATAATAGTTTAGATTATTTGGAAACATAGAAACATAATATTCTAAATTTGTGAAATATCATAAAATTATATCTTAAAGATCTTACCCATTAATACTCCTACTTAAAACATTTCATCAAAACCTGGGTGATGGTAACATAAGAAAAGGGTGGTCTTAGATAATAAGTAAGGGTAAAAAAGGAAGATATTTAAGTATAACATGAGAATTAAGGTATGATAATATGATCATAACATTAAAAGATCATAACCTATATATAAAATATCGTAAACATGAATCATGTCCCAAATATTCGAATTTCATATGACATGAATCATAAGGGAGTCAAGAGAATAAGCCATGAAATCATAACATAAGAATAAGACATATAATTTTTTATAGACACACAAGAATATAACAATGATCTTTATAGTAGTTAAGGCTTAATTACAAGGCTATCTAAGTGGAATGGGTTCACTCCCCAAACCATCATGGTAGTAATGGTTCACTTCCTATACCATCATAGTAGTCAAGGTTCTCTCCCAAGACCATCTTACTAGATAAAGCATTTATTAAACCAATTTTACTCCATGTTCCTACCATACCAATCTCATGTGATATAAATTTTCTCCCAATGAATTGGAGGGAGATATATGCCCCACCCATCTAATAATTAAATCATACATATATTTTCCACTAGATCACAAGCATTGATCATATCATAACCCTTGAAATGAAATTGGTATCATAAACATGTAATAATATGAAACCCTATGTCAAATAGATAGGTTAAAAATTAATTTAATCAAATAATAGACAATGAAAAGAAGTTCTCTTCATAACCATATAAATCATGAAAGTGAAAATGAATTCATAAACATATAAATCATGAAAGAGAAACACGTTCCAAAAACATAATTTCCTCAAAACATAAACCATTTAGAGAAATAATATGAATGGAACCCATCGATCATATCCTAAGTAAGTCATGAGTAGAACCAAATAATTTCATCATATATGGAACATAATTTCATAGAAATATATTAAAATAATTTCCTAAGGAAAATATCATTTCTTCTTTGAATACATTTACCTTTTAAAACATAAAATATTTTGAAAACCATTTTCTGTGCAAACTTATAAAATAATCATGAATTTTTTTTTGAGAACCCTTATCTTTTAAAACGTATAAAGGATGATTGAAGAAATTTTGAAATCCATTTTCCAGGAAAAAATATAAATTAATATTCAATGTAATTTGAAAACCTTTTTCCTTGGAAAATTATAAAATAAGTTTGAAATCATTTTTAAAAGTTTTTTTCTTCAAAACATAAAAAATAATAATCAAATCATTTTGACAAATTTTTTCCTTAAAAACATATAAAATAAGATTGAAATGTTTTTTGAAAAAATTATTCCTTGAAAATTTATAAATGACGCTCGAATAAAATTTGATAATCATTTTCCTTTAAAACATAATAAATAAGAGTTAAAACATTATGAAAACCATAATCCTTGAAAAATTATTGAAGAATATTGAAAAAAATTTGAATCCCAATTCCCTCAAAAATTAATAAAAGAAGCTTGAAAAATTTTTGAAATCCATTTACCTTGGAAACGTATAAAACAATATTGACAACATTTTCAAAATATTTTCCCTCAAAAACTTATTAGTGAGTCTTGAAAACATTTTAAAAACGTTTTCTTTGAAAACTTATAAAAGAATATTGAAAATATTTTGAATGATTTTTTCTTTGAAATCCACTTGGAAGAAATTGATTGTCCATAATATTAAAAAATATATAAAATAAAAATTAATCCAGTAACCTTTCAAAGGAAGATTAAAATCACAGATGATTCTAAAGGTGGATAAATTTTTACAAGGAAAATATTTCTTTTTCACTGTAAAAAATTATAAAATCTCCTTGATCAAAAACAAAAATTACTTTTAAAAACCCTTTATTTAAAAGATAAAACATGGGTAAAAATTTATTCAGAATATTATAGGAGAATATTACAAAATTTTTTGAAAACATTTATATAATTTTTTTTAAAGAACACATATTTCCGACTGAAGAGAGAGATGATGTTGGATTTTTTTAAAACACTTCATTAACGATATTAAGTACCAAAGAGGGGAATGAATGGTGCCATTAGATTAATATGTCATGATTAACCATAGGATAATAAAATTCATGATATTTATTGAGATATGGATCATAATATTTCATCAATGGAACCATAATCATAAACAATCATGATAAACGATGATATTGTAGAAATAAAATGTTACATTATGATGACAATGACTCATAATCCTTATGAATGAATTAAATTAAATAAATCTCAAAATAACATTAAAATATGGATATCAATAATATAAAATTTCAAAGGTGATTGTATACACCTTAATGGATAACATTGGTGCATAACATGCCATGTGTCTCAAATAAAGAAAATTGATACAAAATTACTTTACCGATTTGGTAAATTTTGAACCGTAAACACAATGAAATAGATATAATAAAATGGATATGTAAATACATAAAAGTTGGAGGATAATAATAATATAATACATTAATGGGCAGTATATACACTACATAAATGAAACAAGTGGTGAATATGGCATAAGTCTCACATAAATAAAAGAGAGACAAGAAAACCCTTACCATAAGTCTGGTCTTTCTTTGTACATTTTCAAAACTCATATATAATAAATAAAATTTTATTATAAATATACCACATAACCATATTATTATTTTTCATACCTTATAAGATTTTATTATGACCATATATTAACATTCTGTTAACAATTCTATGTTTAAGTTATGTTTTGGGTAATAACCGCTTTTCTTTTTCGTAAATGTTTTGACCTATTATTCTTGATCGTCTTGCATAAATCATGATTTAATTATTTAAATAATTAAAAAAATGGTACATATATCATATATATTAATTATATAAATATTTATAAAAATATATTAAGTATATAAAAATAATATAAAATAAATCGTTCATGCAGATCGAAGGTCGTATTTACGCATGCACATTGGTTCCATTTTGTTGTCATATTGAATAAAATTAAATAAATGTATTTATATAAAATATCATTATAGTATAATTATTATTTAACATATATCATAAATATTTATTAAACCTATCCTTAATACATTCCATGTAATGTGGGAACAAATCACATCGTTTTGATAAGGTGGTAGTTCACACATCCACAAAAAAAGATATCGTATTTACAAAAAATCTATAGCATTAATTTATGTGTTATATAATATTTCTAGAAGTATTTATAAATCATAATATATATATATATATATTTTTTAAATATTTTAAATTATTATTTACAACCATAAAATTTGTAAATGGATGAATTATTGACATCGATTCGTGAGGCGGTAGTTCGCCATACACATGAATGATTACTGCATATCTTATTTAATTGATGTTTTTGTGAGTTTAGGTAGAACCATAAACATAAAAACATCCCAGCATATTAAGGAAACTTAGGATATTATATAATATAATAATAAGTAAAATTTAGGGGGTTGGGAATGAAAATAAAGCAAAAGAGCTTGTGGAAGGATGTTACCTCTTCTTTGGGTATATTTTTTTGGTATTCACCAAAGAGATTCCTTGGACTAATTTTTTTCCTAAAGAGGGTATTCTAGAATTAAGTTGGGAAACTTTTTGGGATATTTGGATAATATTTTTCTGATCCATATTTCATGATAGGTGTGATGAGAGTGGGAGGAGAGGAGTCCTTTTATAAGTGGGAAAAAGGATACATTTTTTAGTCTTCAAATGATTTGAGTTCTCCCCAGGTTCTACTTATACCAAAAGGGTTCTAAATTGACTATTATATATCCTTATAGGCTTAATGGTCTAAATATTTCTATAGGAATATTTTTTATATAGGTTTAGGGTCTTTTTTACAACATATATTCTATGTTTATTCGTTAATTATGTTCATTTATATATTATTCACTTTAATAAATTTTAATTACATTAATTAAAATATTTTTTTTTAAAATAATTTTAGCTTATTATAAATTATATATTATTTGTATTCCAAATATTTTATCCATTTAAAAAATCCTAATCACAAAATTTTCATAAATTAATTTAAAATTAATATCGTAGAGGGGTTGAGATGATGAGATTTTTAAGGGAAAACATTCAACCGTTGGAATCATTTTTATATCCAATTTCAAATTGAAATTGGTTAAAATGACCTAAATTGGAATAATTGATGTATGATTGATCTTATTATACATTAAAACAGAATTAAAACATAATTTTAATCTATAAATAAATTATATAAAAATGTAATTTTAAATTAAAAAATTAGTGCTTTTTAATATTTATCAAAAAATGAAACTTCTCATAAAAACCAAAAATTCCCCCAAATAAATTTTGATATTATAATTTATAAAATGAACTTAACATTTTCAGTTAATAATTATAAAAGTCTCAAATTAATAATTAAAATAGGTTTTCCATTAAAAGGTTGTAAAATTACATTTTAGAAAAATACCTATTTTATTTGTATAATTAGAATTATTATTATCTTATTCCTATGTAATATATTGTATGATTATAAAAAATATTTATTGAATATATTATATATATATTTTATTTAAAACATTAATTAAAAGTTTTTTGTTTAAATTTTTGAGATAAAAATGTGTTTGTATATAGAGAAATAGTTTTCCTAGAATAGTAATTTCTATAATCTCAAATAGTTCTTAATATATTTTATAACAAATTGATATCCAAAGGATTCATTTTATATTAATTTATAATCTAGAGTTTCATAATTTAACCAATATCAATCATTCCTTCCATTCTAAAATCTTGGAGATAATTATTTTAATAATAATAATAATATTATATTAGAATTAGGTAATACATATCTTTGTGTGTAACACACCTTTTGAAAGAACTCGACATTGTGTTTAACACAAGCCAAAATTGTATTTCTTGTACAACATGGTAATACTAGTGTTTAGTGTGATGAAATATTAACTTATTGTTGTGTATAATGCTAAAAAAATTAGTTCTTTTTATAAAAAAATCTATATTTTGTGTTTTTTGAAATTAAAAATATCAAAATGACTAAATTAATTTGAAAGAAAAAAATAATTCACAAAATATCATGTTCTTACAAATATACAATGAATTTATTTTATAAATTTGTATACTATAATTCATTCATAATTTAGTTATTCTTATTCATACCTATCAATACAACATCTAAGAGATAAAAATAACATTAAATAATAATATTTTAAATATATATCATTGTTATTCTAAACATTGTGTTGTGTGAAAATAAAGATATAAAAAATAGAAAAATAATAATAAATAATTATATCATAAAATCTTTAAGTGTTACATTCTAACCCCCGAAAAATGATTTTCACCCTCAAAATTTTATCACTCTGGTACAAAAATTGTGGATATCTATATTTTATCACAACCTCTGGCTCCCAAGTAAATAGTTAAAATTTTGGATTCCTCCAGATAACATTAACTGGGTGAGTAGTCTTGTTATGTAACACTTTATCTCTATTATTCAAAATTCATACAAAAATTTATAATAAATATCATTCTCAAATGGAATGATTAGTGAGTTTAGTATATGTGATGGATCACATACACACTCTCTCAGGAGTGATACATAAAAGACATCAAAAACTTGATAGAGGTTTGGTAGATGTTCCAATCAATAAGCTATAGTCTATACTCAACTAGGAATCTCAATGTTTCTAAAATAATTTGGGATCATATTTCCTTAATTTTCTTATATTATAACCTTCACCCATGGATAAATTCATTAAAATACTTTTTCACCAACATCAAAATCTAGATCTCATCGATAATTTTCAACATAAATTTTTATCTTCTCTGATATTATCTTATGTGTTTTTGAATAGATCTAAAATTCTATATCATTTCCTTGGCTAGGTCATGCCCCAATAGCTTTCTTTCTCTAAATTCAACCCAACATGTTGTAGTTCTGCACTTCCTATTATAGAGGGGGTCATAATGATCCATCTGAATCCTTGAGTGAATCATATTATTGTAAGAAACATTACTAGAGGAAGGTTTTGATAGCAAACACATTTTAATTCCAAAGAACAAGATCATAGCATATTTTTTAGGGTTTTAATGGTCTTCTCATAGTCACCATCTCTCTAAGGATGATAAAAATCATTGAAAATCAGCTCCGTATCCAGATCCTAATGAATGTTTCTACATAACATTGAGGTAAACCTCATAAATTTATCAAATACAGTAGAATGTGGTACTCCATACAATTTAACTACTTCTTTAATGTATATCCTAGTAATTTTATCAAGAGAAAACTATTATAAAATTGTAATGAAGTGTAATGTATTCACAATGTGATCAAATACAACCCAAAGAGTGTTTTACCCTTTAGATGTTTTGGTGAGTCCAATGATAAAATCTGTAATGATATTTTTTCCATTTCCATTGTGGTATAGCTAATGTTTATAACATCCCCTTTGAATTCTGTCTCTCGACTGTAACTTTCTAACATACCAAGAATTGGGATGCATACTCTACAATTTACCTTTTCATGTCATCCCACTAGAAACACTCTTTCATATCCCTATACATATTCAAAAATTTAAGATGAATAGAGAATTTTCAATTGTTATATTCATCCAATAACTCCTTAAAATATGGTACATATGGTACACATACATGATTCATGAACCTTATTATTCCATCACAATCAAGGTTCGACTATGAGACATTTCTTACCTTCATTTTTAGTAGAATATATTCTATATTTTCCTATTTAATCATTATAAGGATATATGGTTAAAAATTCATTTGAAAAATATAATATTAGTCTCCTTCCATCATGATTTTCAGATCTATTCATTGTTAATCCAAACACATTGGATATTTTTTAATCCTCATCATATATAACCTAGAATTATCCTCTCAAATCAGATTTTCTTCCACCTTTTTTTCTTTACCTAGGTGGTAATTTATATATTATCCATAATCTTTAATCATATACAAGAATAATATATGATTCAAATTCATCCTCTTTTGAGAGAATATATACTTTATACTTTTATGATCAGTTTATAGGACACACCTTTCACCATAAAAGTAATACCTCTATATATTCAATGAAAAAATTATCATAGATAACTCAAAATCATGAGTGAGAAAAATTCTCTCATTTATTTTAAAATTTCATGAGGTATATGTTATCACCATATCATTATGCATGATGACATATCAAAGTCCTTTATTTTATCCAACACTCTTAATCACAGACCCTTCTACAAAATATAATAGAGTGACCACATGTGCACTTAGGAACCTTCTCTTCAGTTCATCATAAAATTTCCTCACTTTCATCTATCTAATGAAACTTGGATCCATTATGATTTAACTTAGTGAGTTGATTAGAAATTCATGAGAAATTATCTAAAAGTTCCAATAATATCCAACCAAACTAAGTAAACTATGAATCTCAATAATTTTGGTTGGTCAGGGAAATTTCACAATAACCTACATATATGAAACAACCAATTAAATACCCTCACTTGAAATTATATTACCCAAGAATGGGACATTTTATATCCAAAATTCACACATGATGATTTTTTTCATTCAAATTCTCCTTCCTCGGGGTCTCAACACAATTCTAAAATAATCATCATGATCTTCTTTAATATTATAATATATAAGAACATCATATCTAAATACTTCCAAAAACCGATTAAGGTAATCTCAAAAGATTCTTTTCCTTAAATCCATAAATATAACAGTGGAATTAGAAAGACTAAATGGCATCACTTTAAATTCATATTTTCCATTACACACATAGAAGGTTATATTTGCTATGACTTCACTTTTGAACATCAACAGACAGTATCAAGATTGATGATCAATAATGTAATCATGTAATTGGTCAAAAAAATCATTAGTATATGGTACATGATACTTTTTCTTCATATAGATCTTGTTAAGTTCTCAAAAATCAAGGAAGAGTCAAATTGACCCATTTTTCTTCCTAAAAATGGAATAATTGTACCCCTATGTGACACACTTTTCAAAATTAGTTTCTTATCAAGATTTTCCTAGATTTGATTATTCAATTCATAATACTCAATTTGGTCCATTCTATAAGGATTCTTTAAAATAGGTGTAGAATCAATTATGAGTTTTATTGAAAACAAAAATTCATTGTTCACAGGAATACAAGGAAACCCTTTTGGAAATAAATTAAAAAAACCATGAAATTGTTTCAAATTTTCATTGTGGAGTTTATCCCCAACCATCTAAGATAAATATCCTTCATGGATAGGAATTATGACAGACAAGATAGAATTAATTTCCTATTTTAGTTATTATTCATCCTTGCAATGATAAATTATCATAGTTTCATTTTAGAATATAAAACATGACTTCACTTACAATAAAATTTGTATGGGAAGAATACAAAGACATATAATCCATGATTAGAATCACATAAGAATAAAATCAATGGAAAATTATAATATTTTAAAGAATCAATTTTCCACAAACATCAACCAGAGCGAAACTATAGACTTTATATGTGACCATAAAACCTTTAATAGTTTCCACTACTAACTCAATATCTATTCATTGATTTGGTAATTCAATACCCATTAAAAATTACTTATATATAAAAGGGTGGGGAGATCTGAAAAAAATAATACATTATTTGTTATATATTGGATGATAAGTATATCTTTCACCAAATAATTCTTAAATCCCACTTCGGTAGTCGTGATCACAATATATTTTCCTTTATCTTTGATCATAAGAGGTTACTAATACTGATCATCATTATAAACCTTTAGGTTTATGCATTGTTGGAAAAAATGACCATACTCCATGTATATAAATCATTTAATCAAAGGTTGTGCATTATTTAGAATCTTTTTCTCCTCCATTTCAATAACTGGAAAATTCATCGCCTTTCAATATTAATAGGATTTATATTGCACATATTCACAATTAAAGAACCACTTAGTTACATTAAAATAATTCCCCTGATGTTTATTCCAACATTTCTAGCATATAAATTGTTGAATTTCTTCTCATCATTTTATTTATATGATCTTTCATTAGACTCATTCTTCCTTTTCTTATCAAAACCATTATAATGTGGGAATATATAATTTCCATTTCTACCTTGAGTGAGCATTTAATGATTTATTTATCACAACTAAAGTCTCTTATAGTTTAAAATTTTCATATAATTGGTTTAGCCCAACAATGAATTGATCAATTTTTTATTCAAGGATAATGATTCAACCATAAGAATACCTTACATGTATTGAAATTTTTTTAATATGAGGAAAAATAGATTCATTCTACTTTTTCATAAACTCAGTGGATTCCTTATCTATATTTATATGTGTAACACATAGTATGTACCTAATAATATATATCCTTTTAAACTCATATGATTACATAAATTAAATTTCAAACTCTTGTCTCATATTCTTAATAAGGTTCCACTGTTGATCTAATTCACCTTCAAAATGATAAATTTATTGGAAAAAATTGTTTTTTATCAAGCATAGGAGAACAAAAAATATTATCTCAATTGTTTGGATACATCACTCAACCACTAGTTGATTAGAAGACCCAATAAAATAAGGTGTAAGTTTCCAAATGAAAGACTCAAAATTATATTGTTACCTCATTTGATCATTTATTATATCAAAATGATTAAATTCATGCAAAATTATTGGGATCATAGAAAAAAAATTAATCATTCATTATCCAACATCATTTGGGTTTTCAAGTAGACAATCACTGCATTTTCCATAAAATTCGTTGTTAGTATGATGTCCTTTGGTTCAATAAATTAACTCAAACCAAAAAGTAAATTGTTACCATAAAGCTATAATAATCTGAGTGAGCTATCATATAATCATGAAAATTCATTAAATTGATGTATATATCATGCCACCTTCTTCTAAATCTCCAGTTCTTATGCGTAACCTAGGTTATCCATGGTCATTACAGAAACTATAAGATATTAACCTATAATTATTCTTATCCCCGGGGTTTTCATTAGATTTTTCAAATCATAATATAAAAATATTGAATAAACATTTCCACTAATACCAACTAGGGAAAACCAATATTTTCATACATAAATATTATAAATTTCTACATTAATCTTCAATACATTTCATAGATACAAGCTTGTGGATCATAAAGTTTTAGTGTCTTTGAAAACTAGATACAAAATTATTTTGTTTTATGAATGATAATAAACATCTCCCATAATGATATTCTCATTTAGTACTCATCATATACATAACCTACCTAATTGTTTTTATAACCTTGGGAATGTAAGTATAAAAAATAGTTAACTCAGCTGCTCATTAAGGGTAAACATAGGAGATATCAATCAATGATCACATGAAAGCATAAGAAAATCATAACAGTATGAGATCATGATTATGACATAGAAAGTTCATACCCAATCTATCGTTGACTGTAACCATGATTCATGATAAAAAACGTTATCATTCCAAATTTCATGAATCATAAGAGTGAAAAATCATCACAAATTAAGCATGAACCAAAATTTCATTTCATTAAAGTGTGGATCCATACAAAGTATAAAATACATTACAAATTTAGAGTTTAAATATTGAGAATATCAAACCATAACTGATCATAAATGAACACATTTTCCCCATATCAAAATAGATTTGGAATCATCACAAGTTTTCCATAGTGTATCAAACATATTGACTTGCTTCTCATAGTGGATCAAGAACATACACTTGTTTCCTAAAATTATCTAAATATATATAAACCTTACCAAATGAATTGGAGGGAAAAATAATTACAAGTTCACCCATAACATAATTAAAATCATAAATATGTGTGCCATAAGATGATAAAATATTCATAAAATCATCATATCATAACCCATGAAAAGAAAACAGGTTTCAGAAACATTTCATAATTTAATCATCACATAACCCTTGTACAATAAATGGGTTTTATAAACATATAGTCATCAAAATCAAAAACTATAGATAGGAAGAATAAGTATTGTACCATTGGTTAATATCCCCAATAATACAAAAATAACATAAAAGGATGTTATCATAGATAAAAATACAATTAAAAGAATCATTATAACCATTCCTAAATAAACAACCTTTTTTTATTGAAATCGCTTATATAAAATCCAAAATCGTCACCAATATTAAGGAAAATATTTTACATGAAAATAAAATAAAATAAATGTAAAATAATATTCAAATTATCTACCTATCATGGTGGCATAAAAACTTTCTTATGTCATATAAGTTAAATAAAAACATTTATTTCACACTTCTGTAGATATTAAAAAAGTACAACATTTGAAAAATATCAAGAAGATTAATTTTAAACTATTTTATTAAAATTAAAACATGGATGAAAATAATTTAAATATAATTTTAAAGTATTAAAAACTTTCTCAAAATAATTTTTTGAAAACATGAACAAAGAAGAAAAAGTATTTTCAATAGAAGAGAGAAAAAAAGAATGTTTTCTTTAAAAACATTAAATAAATCTCTAGAGTATTTAAAGTGAATAAAATGAAAGGAAAATATGTATTATTTATAAATAACCACAGGGGAAGAAAAATAAATGGAATTATCATATACTTATCATATTATTTACATAATGTAAGTTAAATCATAAAAATTATATGACATCCTATCAGCTGTTTATTAATAATTTTTTTTATTAAAACCACTATTCTAGGTGATAACTACTTTGTTTTTATGCATGTTTCGATTGAACGTTATAGATATTTATTATTTGACCATATTTACATCAAATAAAAAATATTAATAATGATATAAATTTAATAATATACATTATATTAATATATATATATAAGTTTATATTCATCCATAAATTCTAGAGATATAAAAATGATTTACACTATTTATGGAGACAATAAATCATGCATACACATTAACGCTATTTCTATTTTTCTATTAATGGAATGAAAGAAAGGTAAATAATAATTAAAACTTATAAAATTAATATTATATAACATATATAATTTAAATATTTCAAATATATACTTATTATAGTTCAAATAAAATAGAAACAAAGAACAAAGAACATCACTTCGTAGTGGTGGTGGTATTCCACACATGTGAATGAGAAACATTATCATTTTCCAAAAGGTTGGGAGGTAAGAAGGTATATGTGATAAGATAATGGTAGAAGTTTTATTATTTCATAATTATCATGTATAATCCTTATAACCATCATAATAATCATTCATGAAATATGGTGATGGGAAATGAATTATCTCACTATGGGGAGATGGTAAGTCGTACATACACAAGAGTGATACATTCATTTCTCGTTTAATGGAATGGAGGGTGAATGAAGGTGGTTTAATAGTCATAATAAAATTTCAGAATATTTAAGACACATAATTTTTTATTCAAAGATAAATACCAAATATTCATAGGAGGTAAAATAATAAGTAAAAAAGAAAGTGATTGATTATGGTGATTTCCTCTTCTTTGAAATAACTTTTTTGAATCTCTTTTTAATGACACTAAGGTTGGTATTTTTGGGAGAACAGCTCTAGAATAATGTTAATTAAGTAATTTATAAGATAATATTCTAGTTTTTTGTCAATTTTTTAGGCATAATGTGCAGTAAAGCAGAGAAATTAGAGGTTTATTCATATAAGAGAGGGAGAGGACCCAGTTGGAATTTCCTGAAATATTAAAATATAATAAAGTCATTATCAATCTAGATGATTAATAATGGAAATTAATAAGAATAAAAATGTTATAGGGTCTAGATAACATCATAAAATGAAATATAAATATGTTTTATTACAATTTTAATCCTTATGTTTTTATTCACTCCTCCATTAATAATTTTTAACCTTAACCGTGGAAACGACCATTTAAAATTAAAGGGTTAAGAATGTTATCATAAATAAACAATTGAATCATAAATGGAACATGGTTGATATATTGAATCATATTCCATTAAACTATCCAATGATAACTTTTTTCTGAATTTTATATCATTTAATAATATTTTTTTAAATATCATTAATGTTTATTTTCGAAATATTCATTTAATTTGTATTTAAAGACACCATGAAAAAGATGAAATTATAATATAATATTTTAAAACATCCCAAATTTGTCATAATTATATGAAAAATTCATGGAACATAAAAATTCACTTAAATTGTATTACTCATAGAATTTTAGACATCATTTATTTTATTTATCAATTAATTTAATAAATACTATTTCAGCATTGCATAAATTTTTAAGGTGACATTCAATTAATAAAAATTATAAAAAAATTAAAATGATAAAAAACTATTTTATCTTTCAAATATAAAATTGTAGCTAAACTTATCCTACTTGTATCCTTATGTAAAAAATTTAGATATATTAAACTAAAAAAGGAAATATTTTTTTTATTCTTTCCTTAAATTAATATAAAGGTAATATTAAAATAAATATTGAACTAAGTGGCCATATATTTGATAATTTTATATAAATGGCTTAAATCCAATTATAAATTACAATAAATAAAATTTTTACATAATTTTTATATCCTTATCCTAATGTTTTGACCCTAATTTATCTATTTTAACCTTACCAAGGTTATAAAAATTTATTATAGTTAATATTAATATTAACAAAAAATAAAAATAAAAATATTTAAAAAATTTAATTACCGTGATTAAAAATATATAATCCATTTTTCATTATTCTATTTTAATTAGTTCCTTATATTAATTTTCAAATATGTTCTCAAAAAATGAAGAAAACTACCATTTAGACAAATACTTTTTAAATAATAACAGTGAATTTGTTCTTATAACATGCCTATAAAAAATTTTAAATAAAAGTGAAAACATTTTATTGAATGTAAAATATTTAAATTTCTTTAAAATAAATCATCACTAGTCATCAATTTAATTATTTAACATAAAAACATATTTTGTGCATAAAAATAGTATTTAGAAAATCATATCCTTGGTTTTCAATGGATTTTTATTTTCATTTATAATTTATTGATAACCGATTAAATTATTTTATAAATTTATTTACTATAATTTTTGTATAATTTATTTATTCATATTTATACACACAAATCCAATGATTAGGAGATAACTATAAACTTAAATAATAATATCTTAATAATATATTGATGTTAATTTAAACGTACTGTTGCGTGAAAAAAAGGCTATCAAAAAAATCAAGATTTCTTAAAGATTAATATATCATAAAATATTAGGGTGTAACAATAAGGTCCCACCATGTCAAATGTATATAAGTTTTTGAGAATATAATAGACTATAATGTGTTGTAATAGTGTTATTCTTTTTTAGGGGCAACATTTACAATAAAAAAAATTATGAATATGACATTATCTTTTTTGAGTGCCCCTTATATAGATTCAAAGATAAAATTTTCTTCATAAATGGAAATGTAAGCCATTATATTGAGGTTTAATAGACTATAGAAAATAAAATTTAATGTATTGACATTTTATCCCTCATGGGTCAAAGATTTAGAAATTAATGGATAATTAATGAGAGTTATATGTAATTGGATAGGTCTCACACTTAGTTATCCATAATTTAATTTTAATATCTATATAAGGATGGAATTATTTTTTCAATATCCTTCTAGTTTTAATACTCTAGTAATAGATGATGTTGTAAATATGTAGTCATTTTCAAGAGATCATTTTTATTAAATTTTTTTTCTTAGTTTTGGGATTGATGACAATTAAGAATGCTTTTCTCAAGGTTAATTACTAATGTGAGTGTTCTATCCTTTTACTGAAGTTTTTTATATACAATTTGGGACTTTATAATTATTTTTAACTATTGATGACTTTTATCAATGTTTTACCATATAATTCTATTTTAGATCTCATAAACTGTATATTTTATCCATGTTTATGAAACTCTTATTGGAAACATTTACTAATGTTTTATATTTCTTGATTATTGGATATAGTTTATGGTTTTATAGAATGAAATGTTTTAGAGTGTGGGAATGTGATGAGCCACATATTTCGTTTTTCATAGTCTATGGAATTTCATATGTATTTTGTTTAATTTGTTAAATAAGGTTAAAATAGTCATTTTGACCTATCAAATGACCTCAGATTGAATAAATAATTATTTAATTGACTATTTAATAATTGTGATCTAATAATAAAATATATTTAAATATATTTTCATATTTTTAATATGTTATTATTTGATATTATTATAATTTCTACTGCTAACTGAATGAAGAAAATAAAATACATTAAATTATTTTTTATGTTAATAAATTAATTATATTTATATATAAATTAGTTAAAAAAATATTTTTTAGAGGATTCAATTAGAGAAAAATGTTAAAATAAAAGTTATAGGATCCATTAATGAAATAATAAAAATATTAGAAATAAATTACATGAGTAGGGAACTGGGAAACCCATTTTAACCACAAGTAGGTAGATGCCACCACCATATCTAGCATATAACTCTTATTCTCTTATCTCTCTCTTTCTCTCCATATTTATTATTCAAATTGTACCCTATTATTAGTAGACATTTAAAAAATATTATAACAGTGGATTCATTGGTATCTGAAAAAAGTAAGTCATTTGGCTATTATTCATTAACTCATTGGCCACATAGTTTAGGGGATGAAAGAATGATTTTGAAATTTTTAATTTTACTTGATCATAAATATATTATGAGATATTTGATTTTCATAGGGTGTTTCAATTTAATTAATTATCAAATGTGGTATGTGACATTAAATATGTTCATATATTATTATCCATTTGAGAAATTTTATTCTTATATTGATATTAATAAAATATTAATCACCATTTCAATATGTAAAACTATTTGATATTGGATCCAAAATTTTATAATCTAGAACCATAATAAATATAAATATATTTATTATATAAAATTATTAAAATCAAAATTAAATGTATTTATCATAAAATTTGGACATGTCAAAGATGTTAGATTAAGTATGGCTATTATTGAATTTTAATTTATTATAAGTGATTTTATTCATTGGATATTCAACTAATTGATTCTTGAGTTGAAATTTATTTCTTGAATAATTTTAATTTATATAAATATTTTATTTCATATATCATATTTTCATTAATTTTTCTTCTTAACGTTTTGAAAAATTATATAAAAATATTTTTTTGATTCTTAAGTATGATAATAAATTTTTTATTTAATTGAGTTGTTTTAGGATAATAGTGAAATTATAATTCATTTTAGGATTTTATATCTAATCATTTATAAATATAAGAATATAGTAATTGATTGTATTTTTTATCCTCTATTTAAAAAATAAAATTTATTGAAAAATAATTCGTAGAAGTATGAGATTTTATATATTATCCTTATTATGTTTTATAAGTTTATAAAAAATAAATGTTATTCATGTTAAATATAATTATTTTATTATTAAATTTCAATAATTTCTATTTCATTCGCTTGTCCTTCTAATCCATATCTCTCAATCTATGAACTAAAATTATGCATAAAAATATGATTTGAATAATTTTGGTTGTATAGTATAATAAATTAACATATTTTCATTTTTAGTTCATCAAATTTTCGTTAGATTAAAACATAATTTATCTATATGCATTATTTTATAGAAAATGAGATTTTGGTTTTTAGATTCAATAATTAATTTCACTAAATGTATTATGGAAAATATTCTGAATAAATAGGTTTCTGAACAATTCAGATATCACTTATATAATTCCGGAAATTTTTAATATATTTATTAGTTATTAAACTTTAATGGTTTATTTTTGGATAAATTATTCTTGGTTATATATAGTTATGATAATCTTTATTTAGTGTTTGTTTTCTACATTCCTTCTTGAAAATTTTTGGGATTTTTTTCAGTTGTGCTAATTTTTTCATTTATTTATTAATGCTTACTTTTAATGATTTCTGTGTATTTTCGTTTTTTATTTAAATTATTCTAAACATACCATTGATTTAATTAAATTATAATGTTCTTGTCCGTGGTTTAGGTATCAATAAATTATGATTCCCCCATGGTAGAACGAATTTATTATTTTGAGTAATTATAAAAATTAATTTTAATTTTTATACTAATTAGTTTATTTAAATCAAGATATTTATTATCATGATATCTTTTCATGCTATCTTTTTGTTAGATCAATAAACTTTACCCCATTGTAAACTAAAATTATTTAGATAACGTAGTTACTTATGTAAGGTTAATTTGTGTTTGTTATTGGGGGGAATTATCTATTAGTATTCAAAAACCTATGTTGGCACATGATGTCGATGGTCATTGATATAAATCCCCCCAAACTCTATGTGTATCTTTATATAATTATTTTGTGTGATTCTATCACTACATACATTAATAGTATATATGACCGAACTCATCTTCTGAGGATTTCAATTGTGCTAAAACTGTGGAAAAAGGATTCCAATAGTCCCTCATGGGTGAATTATATTTATATAATGACTATGATATATCTAGTTATTCATTATATTATACATTCAATGATCATGAAACATTATAAAAATGTTATGGATATAGAATTTTTTAAAGGATATTTGATTCATATGCACTGGTAACATTTATATCCCCCTAGTATTACTGTTGGTGTTCTTTTACGAATATGAAGGGTGTTTTGTAATGAATTATAAATTTGGAATGTCTCAAGTATAAGGCCCTAGCCTTAAACCTTAATTAATCTTCAGTTATTACAAGATTACACATTGAGGATCTTTTCAGGTTTAGAGTTTTAGAGAATTAGATCATAAAACTTGAATTACATTCCACATTTAAACAAAGTGGATACATAAAAGATAATATTTATTTTTCCCATCAACGGAAACATATTTAAAATAAAACATGGATTATTTCTTGACACTTCCTTGACACTATCATCATATCATGTACCCTTACCTTGACCTGTGAAAAACATTTCAAAAACATGGTATGAGCATAAAAATCTCAGTAAGGGATATAAAAATTTGGAAAGGAAACATGAGTACATGTATACATAAGAATGAAATCATACTTTACCCATAAAACATAAGCACTTTAACATACCTCATAAAATCAGGAATAAATCATAGAAATCATAAGACATAAAGGTAACATGAGGCATTCATAACATTTTTACGTAGGGAGTAACCCTCTTGGTTACGTTTGGAATACCCATCACAGTATATTCCCTAAATCTCTTTAGAGAAACCTCAACGTTTTACCCCTTCGCGTTACCCAATGCATTGGAGAGATATATCAGGCTCACCCGCCCTTAGTTTATCACAGAACCACCCGTCTTCAAAATAATGCCCAAGAACCACAACATAATTGCATCCTATAAAACATGCATAAAAGAAACGAAACATTTCCACCTTTTAAATCACAAGATATCAATATAACACATTGATATAAAAACATTATGAAAACCATTTTCAATACCAAAATAAAAGAAAAGTAAAACATGGTATTTATTTTTCTTTTAAAAATAAGGTATGGCTTGTAGAGGAAGCCAAAACTCAAATAATGGTCACGGCGGAGAAGAAGTCGTTGTCGCCGCATACGTACGACAAAAACATTCCCTTTTGTCGTTTAGTAAAACTATCCGTATAAAAAAAGATTCTTTTGGATAAATGTTAAAGTCCAAGGGGTTTATACACCATATAAACGAAGGTTGTGTATAAAACAAAATATGCCTCAATGAATGGAGATTGAGACGAAGTCCCATACAAAGACAGTATCCTTGGATTAAGGATAAATCAATTTCATAATTATGTGTGACAAACTAATACAACAAATATAAATGGATATTAAGTGAAAAACAATCAGAGATTATTAAAACATATTCATATAACTACATATTCAAGGAGTACAAGCTTATCCCAAAGAATTTGAATTGGGTTAAGAAGTTCCCTTGCAAAAATTTGACATCCTAACGGCGTCACTACAAAATTCAGAAAATGAGTTGATGAGAGATAAAAAGGATATCTCTTCACTTGGAAATAAAATTTAAATCAATATGGATATAGAAGAACATATCCCATCATAATGTTATGTGAATTAAAAGACATAACAAAAGAAGTCTTTTAAAAAGAGGAGGGCGAAAGGTTCTCTCACGGACATGGGTATCTTTCGAAACATACACCCCGTGAAAGAAGGACAATAGAACATTGATGTAAATACTCATAAATGAAATTATATTGCACAATGAGTAAAATAATGGTCAGTAAATACACCACTCAAAGGAAATTGTGGAAAATGTAGCATAAATCTCACGGGAATAAAAGTGAGATGAAAAATCCCTTACGAAAACTCGGCAGCCTAACGACGCCACTTAAAAATTCCAAAAATGTATTGATGAGATCAAATAGTGTCTCTCATAATATTAAAATAAAATGTACATAAAAAGTAATACAAAAGAACATCCCCCATCAAAACAAATAGGATCTTAAAAGGAGTGACATAAAGGAGAGTACTTAAAGAGAAAGAGAGAGGTTAGATCTCTTACGAATATTCGGCAGCCTAACGGCGCCACTCAAAACTTCCAAAATGGATTGATGAGAGAGAATAGGGTCTCTCATCATATGAACATAAAAATTACAGTAAGATTAATATAAAAGAACATCCCAATAACAAGAAATATGAGCTTAAAAGGAATGACATAAAAGAGTGTACTTAAAAAGAATGAGAGGAGTAGGATCCCTTACCTCGGGTCCGACTTGACTCGATCATTCTTTAACGTCCTGAATAATAAACTTGAGTTAATTTCAACATTATTAAGAAAATTTTTCAAGTTTATTATTCATTTTATATCACTTATTTCCATGTTATAAACATTATGTAATCATTTAAGTTAATAATGTTTGTTTTGTCGATATTTGGTTCTTAAGTCAAAAGTGGACTTCTTACAATTACATGTTGTTCGTGTGGTCAATGGTTCATTATATCTAAAATTATATTAATGATTTGGATATCATATATATCATATATATCCATAGTACACATGTATTTATAATATTACATAATCATTTAGAGGTAAGAAATGAAATGCACCGTTCATGGAGACGGTAAGACGTGTGTACGCATGGACGCTACTTTCATTTCTATGTCATATTAATGGAATTAAAACCAAATGAGAGGTATGTATATTTTAATTCCAGAATTATTTTCATCATTTATATGTAACATAAATCATATATAATAACTTTAAATCCATCCTTTATACATCCCACATATGGCATTAACGAATCAAATCACATTGAGGGGGCGGTAGTTCGCACTTCCTAAAATGAAATTATCGTGTTTACCCACAATGGAAACCATAAAGGTATGCCACAAAATAAAAGTACAGAAACATAAACATATTATATATCATATATAAATATATTGGCATCTTAATGACCACATTTTAATGTGTTATATGAGTGTCGAAGAATCATAGTTTCGTGAGGCAGAAATTCGCCATCCACAGAAACAGTATGTTCTTTAACCATTTTATGTAGGTGCGTGTAAGTGTAGCTCGAATGATTCTCATAACAACATCCTAGTATATTTCAGATACTGGATTTTTTACAAAAGAAATTAATAAAAAGAGTTTAGGGGGTTTGAGAAGCAAAATAAAACAAAAGAAGACAAGTGAAGACATTACCTTAATATCGGGTAACTCTTTTTGATTTGAGCTCAAAGGCTTCCTTGGGAAGACTTCTAGCCAATGTGATGCTTCTAGGAGTAATATAGGGATGTGGAGAGACAAAATGGTCAGGGGTTGGACGAGGTAAAGGCTTTGTAAGTGTGGGTAAGGAGGTAGAGGTGGGGGCCTTTTATAAGAGGAGAGGAGGGGCACTCTTCGAAAGTAAAGAAATGTTATTTTATTTGAAAATGATTTTAGGATTTAAAATGTCCCACATTGATATAATTAGAGGATAAGGTGATAAGGTTTCTAAATCCACCAATACAATAGGTTTTATAAATGTTTAGGTCATATATTTTACATTATCGTTTCATTTTATTTAAATCCTTTATTAATGAGGTAATCGCTGCATCATTATCATGTCATAAATAATTTTATTTATATGATGTCTAAAAATTATAAAAAAACTGTCATGATGTAGGAAATATTTTTATCTTTCCAATGACTATTTATAGTCAAAAATCTGACTTGTATAACCCCATGTAAAAATTGTTTTAATAAAACAACTCATGTTTGTGTCATTTTTACTTTTACATTAAATAAAAAGTTATTTATGTCATTTCCATACCAAAGTGGCTCCATGGGGTCCCCAAGTTGACCCATGGATTTTATTGGTCGTCCATGACACATCCAATAAGGGTAGGACATGTTTCAAGCTCATCCCATATTATTAAAACATTATTTTTACCTTAAACTACACTAATTACCTCTAATCGCCATTAAAAACATAAAATTTAGGATTCACCAAAAAATTATTTTAATTCAATTGAATCAAATTTTACTTCTTATTGAAAACCATTTATGTCGAATTTTTTAAATTCAAAACACAGAGGTTGTAAAATTTCATTTAAACAGAAAATCAGTTTTTATAAGTACCACTTAGTGGTTTCACTATTCATCAAAAATTGAAGTTCTTCAGAAAAATACCAAAACTTCACCCTAAGATATATTTGATATTCCAAATTCAAAAATAAATTCTATTTTAAAAAATTCAAAACATATAAGTTGCATTAATTAATTTAATAATTAATTACCGCTGTCAGAGCAAATAGCGTGTTTTTATAAAACAATAAGTATCAAAAGATTGACACTAGTTTAAGTCCAATTTCAAAGTGAAATTAATTTCAATGACCACAATTGGATTAAATGGTAAAAATATATTATAATTGAACATTAAAACCAATTCAAAATATAATCTAATAATATAAATAAATTAGATTAAAAAGTGGTTTTGAACTAAATTACAACATTTTTCACTATTCATTAAAAAAAAGAACTTTATCGGAAAAATACCAAAAATTTACACAAAGTAAATTTTTATGTCCCGATTCTAAATAAGAATTTTATTTTGTCAAAAATATCACATAAAATTGGTAAAAAGTGGATTTTAAAGAGGTTCTCCATCGAAAGGAGGTTAATCAACCTTTTAAAAAATATTAGAATGTTTATGCTTAAAAATTAGATTCATCCGCATTTTTAATCCTCTAACATTTATTGTAAAGAGTAAAAATAATTGAAAAACATATATAATCATTTTTTTAGTTAGTTCTGTTCATTCCCGCCATTACAACGGCTAGGTGTTAACTACCATTTAAAATAATATTATTTTATTATTAGAGTGCAATGTAAGATTCATAAGAAACTCGTTGTTGCGTATTGGGTACGCCATCGAGCATAGTGTCCCCTTTAAAGTAATATTAATATTTTATTCACAAATATGGATAAATATAAAAATTTCATGTTCTTTATTTACCTGGGTTGTTACCTCCTTCCCGCCTTTTGGGAATTGCGTCCTCGCAATTTTAAAATTGGGCTTGAAAACATCCTTGAAAGTCCCACATCGAAACAAGAGTCGGTAAAACAATAACTTTAAAATAAAGAAAGAGAAGTATAGAGGTCACCCGAGTTAACCCATACTAGGATTCCATGTAAGAAAACATGGACATAGAGGAGAAAACATTGGGTCATGTTCTGATGGAGAGTGATAGAAAACATGTATAGGAGAAAGTTAACCATAAGAAAATCACAAACTTGTGATGGGTTAAACGGTATTCGATTCCCCAGTAGGAAAATTTAATAGACAAAATTTTTGTTTTAAGTTTCATTTTATTGAGGAATTTATTCATAAGGAAACATAATCACTTATCATGTTGACTTCCAACTTTTATTAGATTTCTTTCACAAACTCATATTTTCTTCAAAAGACAAGTATTTAGGAAGACTTGTTCACATTAAGAGTACTATAATCAACTTCTAGAGAATCACCTAATCCACAAAATAGAACTATATACTTCCCATGTGTTTAGACTATAACTAAAACCAAAACCAAAAAGGGTAGTACAAGATCAGATAATCCAGAACAGGATAACCCTTTATAAAAAGAAAATCTATTCTTAATCTCCAAAATTTGTCCAACAAATCCCAAAGTTCAACGAGGACCATTAAATAAACAATTTGTCCATAAAATTCTTCGAAGTAAACCAAACTATGTTTAAACCCAAATATTTGAATGATTTAGTCAGATAGTCTTCCAAGTTAAATCGTAACATTTATCTCCAAACAACATCAATTGCTCTTAAAGTCTCGTATTGAAGAGTAATTAACCTAATCACATATCCTCCATGATAGGTTAATAAATTTCCAAAGATAACCCAAAATCAACTTACTATTAATTAATTAAATCAGCTAACTAAAAAGAATCAGTCAAAGTAACCAGGGACTTCATGTAGTCCAGTGGTAGGTGATAAATACCTATTGCACATTGGTTGTGGGTTCAATTCCCACATCTTTGTCCGACACGACGGGTTGTCACACTGTCTACGTGTTTTCTGTTTTATAAAACTCCAAAAATAACCTTAATATGTTTTAATCTCAATAGTTTCCTTACACCTCTCATTTTCATTCAAATTCGTTACGATCTCAACGTCTAAATTCTTGAAGTCTTATTTCACCACCATAAGATAAAATAAAACGATTCCCAAAATGAATAATATAATACCTTGATCATGGTGTCCACTCAGTTTCATCATCATCTTGTTCATGTAGGTAGATGTACCATGCATTACAACAATGATCACTACTGGAAAACTAACCTTTACCAATGGTTTGGAACCGTTGGTATAGGCCTCCAAACCGTTGGTATAGCCTATACCAACGGTTTGGAGAACCGTAGCCAAGTAAGCCGTTGGGATATGTCTATACCAACGGTTTTGGAAACCGTTGGCATAGGTAATATGAAATCTATACCAACAGTAATAGAACCGTTGGTATATAAATTCCAAAAATAAAACATCTGCTGGGATATGATCCCAGGACCCCTCGTTTATCATTGAACGACTCAACCACTAACCTAACATGACTTTTTTGATCATAATTACATAAATATATATATATGTATTCTCATAAATATTTTAAATTTTGATTTATATAATGTTCTCGGTATGAAGGTCCGATAAAAAATGAAAGTACCTATACCAACGGTTTTAGAAACCGTTGGTATAGGTCTTTGGTTGTGATTTTCATTCTGTGAAGGATGTTGAATTTTGGCCCACTTTTCCCAACAGTTTGGCCAAACCGTTGGGAAAGGTAGACCTATCCCAACGGTTTGGCCAAACTGTTGGGAAAAGTGGCATATTTGGGGTCCTTTCCCAACGGTTTGGCCAAACCGTTGGGAAAAGTGGTATATTTGGGGACCTTCCCCAATGTTTTGTCCAAACCGTTGGGAAAAGTGTCCAATTTGAGGGCCTTTCCCAACGGTTTGGCCAAACCATTGGGAAAAGTGGCCAATTTGGGGGCCTTTCCCAATGGTTTGGCCAAAACGTTGGGAAAGGGGACCTATACCAACAGTTTTTGCAAACCATTGGTATAGAAGCATTGGGAATGATCTAATTTCTAGTAGTGGATTTAGATATCCTTCAAAATCATTTTCTTCCTCCATCCAAATACACCTTGTACAACACTGGTCATATGGGTGTTCACAGAAAAAGAATTTTGTAAAATAATCACGTATGACATATAATTCCAAAACATCTGATAAAACATGATTTCTATAAAATAGTCAGACAAAATTTGAGTTGAAACTTTATATTATTGGTCCTTTTAAAATACCATAAGTATGTGTTGAGAGACTATATTTTAAATGAAAATATAAATAGGTTGCGCAAGGGTCTCCTTCCTCAGCACCATTTTTAAAATCACAATATGCTTCAAATTATTGTGATAAGGTAAAATATTTGAAAACACCTTGATAATATTTACCATTCTTGAAAATATGAGAATATTTTGAAAATAGTATTTGTCTAAAAACAACCCATGATCCACGATGAAAAAGCGGTATATAGGAGGTGTTTGATATCTCAAACAATTGCTTGCAAGTGAGTTGTATGCTAGAAAAAGTTTCACAATAATCCGAACATGACTTTGCAATAATTATTGCAAGCATGTCATCAGGAAGAGATAGGAATGTCATTTGAGATCCTTCTCCTTCCATTCGTAACTGACTTTACTTGTCCTGAAAAAAGTTATAAAATAAGGATTTAACTGAAATAATTGATATAGGGACTAACCATGTGTCTAACAAAAACTCCTAATCTCTAAAGTTGTCTAAACCGACCATTGATACCAACTATAAGGCCCCAGACTTAAACTTTACTTAATCTTAAGTTATTAAAAGATTACACATGGAGGATCTTTTCAGGTTTAGAGTTTTAGAGAATTAGATCATAAAACTTTCATTACATTCCACATTTAAAAAAAGTGGTTACATAAAAGATAGTATTCATTTTTCCCATCAATGGAAACATATTTAAAATAAAACATGGATTATTTCTTGACACTTCGTTGACACTATCATCATATCATGTAACCTTCCCTTGACCTGTGCAAAACATTTCAAAAACTTGGGATGAGCATAAAAAGCTCAGTAAGGGATATAAAAATATGGAAAGGAAGCATGAGTACATGTATACATAAGAATGAAATCATACTTTACCCATAAAACATAAGCACTTTAACATACCTCATAAAATCATGAATAAATCATAGAAATCATAAGACATAATGGTAACTTGAGGCATTCATAACATTCTTACGTAGGGAGTAACCCTCTTGGTTATGTTTGGAATACCCATCACAGTATATTCCCTAAATCTCTTCAGAGAAACCTCAACGTTTAACCCCTTCACATTACCCAATGCATTGGAGAGCTATATCGGGATCACCCACCCTTAGTGTATCATGGAACCACCCATCTTCATAATAATGTCCAAGAACCACAACATAATCGTATCACATAAAACATTCATAAAGGAAACATAACATTTCCACATTTCAATCACAATATATCAATACAACACATTGATATAAAAATATTATGAAAACCATTTTCAATACCAAAATAAATGAAAAGTAAAACATGGTATTTATATTTCTTTTAAAAAGAAGGTATGTCTTGTAGAGGAAGACGAAACTCAAAAAATGGTCACGGCTGCGGAGAAGTCGTTGTCGCCGCATACGTACGACAAAAACATTCCCTTTTTTCGTTTAGTAAAATGCTTCATATAAAAAAAGATTCCTTTTGGATAAACGTAAAAGTCAAAGGGGTTTATACACCGTATAAAAGAATGTTGTGTATAAAACAATATATGCCTCAATGAATGGAGATTGAGACGAAGTCCCTTACAAAGATGGTATCCTTGGATTAAGGATAAATCAATTACATAATTATGTCTGACAAACTAATACAACAAATATAAGTGGATATTAAGTGCAAAACAATCAGAGGTTATTCAAAAATATTCATAGAACCACATATTCATGGAGTACAAGCTGATCCCAAAGAATCAGAGTTGGGTTAAGAATTTCCCTTGCAAAAAATTGACATCCTAACGACGTCACTACAAAATTCAGAAAATGAGTTGATGAGAGATAAAAAGGATATATCATCACTTGGAAATAAAATTTAAATCACTAAGGATATAGAAGAACATATCCCAACATAATGTTATGTGAATTAAAAGACATAACAAAAGAAGTCTTTTAAAAAGAGGAGGGTGAAAGGTTCCCTTACCGACATGGGTATCTTTCGAAACATACACCCCGTGAAAGAAGGACAATAAAACATTGATGTAAATACTCATAAATGAATGTATATTAAAAAATGAGTAAAATAATGGTCAGTAAATACACCACTCAAAGGAAATTTTGGCAAATGTAGCATAAATCTCATGGGAATAAAAGTGTGATGAAAAATCCCTTACGAAAACTCGGCAGCCAAACGACGCCACCTAAAACTTACAAAAATGGATTGATGAGATCAAATAGGGTATCTCATCATATTACAATAAAATGTATATAAAGAGGAATATAAAATAACATCCCCCATCATAACAAATATGAGCTTAAAAGAAGTGACATAAAGGAGAGTACTTAAAGAGAAAGAGAGAGGTTAGATCTGTTACGAAAATTCGACAGCCTAACGGCGCCACTCAAAACTTCAAAAATGGATTGATGAGAGAGAATAGGGTCTCTCATCATATGAACATAAAAATTACAGTAAGATTAATTTAAAAGAACATCCCAATCACAAGAAAGATGAGCTTAAAAGGAATGACATAAAAGAGTGTACTTAAAAAGAAAGAGAGGAGTAGGATCCCTTACCTCGGGTCCGACTTGACTCGATCGTTCTTTAACATCCTGAATAATAAACTTGAGTTAATTTCCACTTTATTAAGAAAATTTTTCAAGTTCATTATTCCTTTTATATCACTTATTTCAATGTTATTAACATTATGTAATCATTTAAGTTAATAATGTTTGTTTTGTCGATATTTGGTTCTTAAGTCGAAAGTGGACATCTTACAATTACATGTTGTTCGTGTGGTCAAAGGTTCATTATATCCAGAATGATATTAATGATTTGGATATAATATATATCATATATATCCAGAATACACATGTATTTATAATATTACATAATCATTTAGATGTAAGAAATGAAATGCACCGTTCATGGAGACGGTAAGCCGTACGTACACATGAACGCTACTTTCATTTCTATGTCATATTAATGGAATTAAAACCAAATGAGAGGTATGTATATTCTAATTCCATAATTATATTCATAATTTATATGTAACATAAATCATATATAATAACTTTAAATCCATCCTTTATACATCCCACATATGGAATTAACGAATCAAATCACTTTGAGGGGGCGGTAGTCCACACTTCCTAAAATGAAATTATCGTGTTTACCCACAATGGAAACCATAAAGGTATGCCAAAAAAGAAAAATAAAGAAACTTAAACATATTATATATCATATATAAATATAGTGACATCTTAATGGACACCTTTTAAGGTGTTATATAAGTGTTGAACAATCATCGTTTCGTGAGGCAGAAATTCGCTATCCACAGAAACAGTATGTTCTTTAACCATTTGATGTAGGTGTGTGTAAGTGTATCTAGAATTCTTATTATAACAACATCCTAGTATATTAAAAATACTGGAGTTGTTACAAAAGAAATGAATAAAAAGAGTTTAGGGGGTTGTAGAAGCAAAATAAAACAAAAGAACACAAGTGAAGACATTACCTTAAAATCAGGTAACTCTTTTTTATTTGAGCTCAAAGGCTTACTTGAAAAGACTTCTGGCCAAAGTGAGGTTTCTAGGAGTAAGAGATGGATTTTGAGAAACAAAATGGGCAGGGTTTGGCCGAGCCAAAGGCTTTGGAAGTGTGGGTAAGGAGGTAGATGTGGGGGCCTTTTATAAGAGGAGAGGAGGGGAACTCTTCGAAAGTAAAGAAATGTTACTTTATTTGAAAATGATTTTCAGATATAAAAGGTCCCACATTGATATAATTCTAGGATATGGTGATAAGGTTTCTAAATCCACCAATCCAATAGGTTTTGGACATGTGTAGGTCATATATTTTACATTATCTTTTCATTTTATTTAAATTCTTTATTAATGAGGTAATCACTGCATCATTAGGATGTCATAAATAATTTTATTTATTTAATGTATAAAAATTATAAAAAAAATTTCATGATGTAGGAAATATTTTTAGATTTCCAATTACTATTTATAGTCCAAAATCTGACTTGTATAACCCCATGTAAAAATTGTTTTAATAAAACAACTCATGTTTGTGTCATTATTACTTTTACATTAAATAAAAAGATATTTATGACATTTCCCAAACAAAGTGCCTCCATGGGGTCCCCAAGCTGACCCATGGATTTTATTGGTCGGCCATGACACATCCAATAAGGGTAGGACATGTTTCAAGCTCATATCATATTATTTAAACATTAGTTTTACCTTAAACTACACTAATTACCTCTAATCGCAATTAAAAACTTAAAAGTTAGTATTCACCAAAAAATTATTTTAATTCCATTGAACCACATTTTAAATCTTAATAAAAACCATGTATGTCTGATTTTTGAAATTCTAAACACAGAGGTGGTAAAATTTCATTTAAACGGAAAATCAATTTTTATAAGTACCACTTAGTGGTTTCACTATTCATCAAAAATTGATGTTCTTCAGAAAAATACCAAAACATCACCCTAAGCTATATTTGATATTCAAAATCCAAAAATGAAGTCTATTTTAAAAATTTCAGTAAATATAAGTTTCATTAATTAATTTAATAATTAATTACCGCTGTCAGAGCAATTAGTGTGTTTTTATGAAACAATAAGTATCAAAAGATTGACACTAGTTTAAGTCCGAATTCAAAGTGAAATTAATTTCAATGAACACGATTGGATTAAATGGTAAAAATATATTCTAAATGAACTTTAAAACCAATTCAAAATATAATCTAACCATATAAATAAATTAAATTAAAAAGTGGTTTTGAACTAAAATACAACATTTTCACTATTCATTAAAAAACGATCTTTATCGGAAAAATACCAAAAATTTACACAAAGTAAATTTTGATGTCCCGATTCTAAAGAAGAATTTTATTTTGTCAAATATAACACATAAAATTGTTAAAAAGTGGATTTAAAAGAGGTTCTCCATCATAAGGTGGTTAATCGGCCTTTTAAAAAATATTAGAATGTTTATGCTTAAAAATTGGATTCATTCGCATTTTTAATCCTCTAACATTTATTGTAAAGAGTAAAAATATTTGACAAATATATATAATCATTTTTTAGTTATTTCTGTTCATTCCCGCAATTACAACGGCTAGGTGTTAACTACCATTTAAAATAATATTATTTTATTATTAGAGTGCAACGTAAGATTCCTAAGAAACTCGTCGTTGCGTATTGGGTATGCCCTCGAGCATAGCATCCCATTTAATGTAATATTAATATTTTATTCACAAATATGGATAAATATAAAAATTTCATATTCTTTATTTACCTGGGGTGTTACATCCTTCCCCCCTTTTGGGAATTGCGTCCTCGCAATTTTAAAATTGGGCTTGGAAACATCCTTTAAAGTCCTACATCGGAACAAGAGTCGGTAAAACAATCACTTTAAAATAAAGAAAGTGAAGTACAGAGGTCACCTGAGTTAACCCATACTAGGATTCCATGTAAAAAAACATGGACATGGAGGAGAAAACATAGGGTCATGTTCTGATGGAGAGTGATAGAAAACATGTTTAGGAGAAAGTTAACCACACGAAAATCACAAACTTGTGACAGGTTAAACGATATTCGATTCCCCAGTAGGAAAAGTCAATAGACAAAATTTTTGTTTTAAGTTTCCTTTTATTGAGGAATTTATTCATAAGGAAACATAATCACTTATCATGTTGACTTCCAAATTTTATTATATTTTTTAAACAAACTCATATTTTCTCCAAAAGACGAGTATTTAGGAAGACTTGTTCACATTAAGATTACTGTAATCAACTTCTAGAGAATCACCTAATCCACAAAATAGAACTATATAATTCCCATGTCTTTAGACTTTAACCAAAAAGGGTAGTACAAGATCAGATAATTCAGAAAAGGATAACCCTTTATAAAAAGAAAATCTATTCTTAATCTCCAAAATGTTTCCAACAAACCCCAAAGTTCAACGAGGACCATTCGATAAACAATTTGTCCATAAAATTCTTCAAAGTAAACCAAACTAAGATTAAAACCCAAATATTTGAAGGATTTAGTCACATAGTCTTCCAAGTTAAATCGTAACATTTATCTCCAAACAACATCAGTTGCTCTTAATGTCTTGTATTGATGAGTAATTAACCTAATCACATATCCTCCATGATAGGTTAATAAATTTCCATAGATAACCAAAAATCAACTTACTATTAATTCATTAAATCGTCTAACTAAAAAGAATTAGTCAAACTAACCAGGGACTTCATGTAGTCCAGTGGTAGGTGATAAATACATGTTGCACTTTGGTTGTGGGTTCGATTCCCGCAGCTTTGTCCGACGTGACAGGTTGTCACACAGTCTACATGTTGTCCATTTTATAAAACTCCAAAATATCCCTAACATGTTTTAATCTCAATAGTTTCCTTATACCTCTCATTTTCATCCAAATTCGTTACGATCTCAACGTCTAAATTCTTGAAGTCTTATTTCACCACCATAAGATAAAATAAAGCGATTCCCAAAATGAATAACAGAATACCTTGATCATGGCGTCCACTCAGTTTCATCGTCATCTTGTTCACATAGGTAGACGTACCATGCATTAAAACAATGATTTAGAGATCCTTCAAAATCATTTGCTTCCTCCATCCAAATACACCTTGTACAACACGGGTCATATGGGTGTTCACAGAAAAACAGTTTTGGAAAATAATCATGTATGACATATAATTCCAAAACATCTGATAAAACATGATTTCTATAAAATAGTTGGACAGAATTTGAGTTGAAACTTTCTGTTATTAGTCCTTTTAAAATACCATAAGTATGTGCTAAGAGACTATATTTTAAAAGCAAATATAAATAGGTTGCGCAAGGGTCTCCTTCCTCAGCACCATTTTTAAAATCATAATATGCTTCAAATTCTTGTGATAAGGAAAAATATTTGAAAACACCTTGATAATATTTACCTTTCTTGAAAATATGAGAATATTGTGAAAATAGTATTTGCCTAAAAGCAACCCATGATCCACGATGATAACGAGGTATAGAGGAGGTGTTTGATATCTCAAACAACTGCTTTCAAGTGAGTTGTATGCTAGAAAAAGTTTCACAATCATCCGAACATGACTTTTCAATAATTATTCCAAGAATGTCATCAGAAAGAGATAGGAATGTCATTTGAGATCCTTCTCCTTCCATTCGTAACTGAATTTACTTTTCCTGAAAAAAAGTTATAAAATAAGGATTTAACTGAAATAATAGATATAGGGACTAGCCATGTGTCTAAAAAAAATCCTAATCTCTAAAGTTGTCTAAACCGACCATTGATACCAAATATAAGGCCCCAGCCTTAAACCTTACTTAATCTTGAGTTATTACAAGATTACACATTGAGGATCTTTTCAGGTTTAGAGTTTTAGAGAATTAGATCATAAAACTTGCATTACATTACACATTTAAAAAAAGTGGTTACATAAAAGATAGTATTCATTTTTCCCATCAACGGAAACATATTTAAAATAATACATGGATTCTTTCTTGACACTTCCTTGACACTATCATCATATCATGTACCCTTCCCTTGACCTGTGAAAAACATTTCAAAAACTTGGGATGAGCATAAAAAGCTCAGTAAGGGATATAAAAATATGGAAAGGAAACATGAGTACATGTATACATAAGAATGAAATCATACTTTACCCATAAAACATAAGCACTTTAACATACCTCATAAAATCGTGAATAAATCATAGAAATCATAAGATATAAAGGTAACTTGAGGAATTCATAACATTCTTACGTAGGGAGTAACCCTCTTGGTTACGGTTGGAATACCCATCACAATATATTCCCTAAATCTCTTCGGAGAAGCCTCAACGTTTAACCTCTTCGCATTACCCAATGCATTGGAGAGATATATCAGGCACACCCACCCTTAGTTTATCATGGAACCACCAGTCTTCATAATAATGCCCAAGAACCACAACATAATCGTATCACATAAAACATGCATAAAGGAAACATAACATTTCCACATTTCAATCAAAAGATATCAATACAACACATTGATATAAAAACATTATGAAAACCATTTTCAATACCAAAATAAGATAAAAGTAAAACATGGTATTTATATTTCTTTTAAAAATAAGGTATGGCTTGTAGAGGAAGCCGAAAATCAAAAAATGGTCAAGATGACAGAGAAGTCGTTGTAGCCGCCCACGTACGACAAAAAAACTCCCTTTTGTCGTTTCGTAAAACGCTCCGTATAAAAAAAGATTCCTTTTGGATAAACATAAAATTCAAAGGATTTTATACTCCGTATAAAAGAAGGTTGTGTATAAAACAAAATATGCCTCAATGAATGGAGATTGAGACGAAGTCCCTTACAAAGACGATAACCTTGGATTAAGGATAAATAAATTACATAATTATGTGTGACAAAATAATTCACCAAATATAAGTGGATATTAAGTGTAAAACAATCAGAGTTTATTCATACATATTCATAGAACGACATATTCAAGGAGTACAAGCTTATCCCAAAGAATTAGAATTGGGTTAAGAAGTTCCCTTGCAAAAATTTGACAGCCTAACGGTGTCACTACAAAATTCAGAAAATGAGTTGATGAGAGATAAAAAGGATATCTCTTCACTTGGACATAAAATTTAAATCACTAAGGATATATAAGAACATATCCCAACATAATGTTATGTGAATTAAAAGACATAACAAAAGAAGTCTTTTAAAAAGAGGAGGGTGAAAGGTTCCCTTACCGACATGGGTATCTTTCGAAAGATACACCCTGTGAAAGAAGGACAATAAAAAATTGATGTAAATACTCATAAATGAAAGTATATTACACAATGAGTAAAATAATGGACAGTACATACACCACTCAAAGGAAATTGTGGAAAATGTAGCATAAATCTCACGGGAATAAAAGTGAGATGAAAAATCCCTTACGAAAACTCGGCAGCCTAACGACGCCACTTAAAACATCAAAAAAATGGATTGATGAGATCAAATAGGGTCTCTCATCATATTACAATAAAATTTACAGAAAGAGGAATATAAAAGAACATCCCCCGTCATAACAAATAGGAGCTTAAAATAAGTGACATAAAGGAGAGTACTTAAAGAGAAAGAGAGAGGTTAAATCTCTTACGAAAATTCAGCAGCCTAATGGCACCACTCAAAACTTCCAAAATGGATTGATGAGAGAGAATAGGGTCTCTCATCATATTAACATAAAAATTACAGTAAGATTAATATAAAAGAACATCAAAGTCACAAGAAGTATGAGCTTAAAAGGAATGACATAGAAGAGTGTACTTAAAAAGAATGAGAGGAGTAGGATCCCTTACCTCAGGTCCGACTTGACTCGATCGTTATTTAACGTCCTGAATAATAAACTTGAGTTAATTTCAACTTTATTAAGAAACCTTTTCAAGTTCATTATTCCTTTTATATCACTTATTTTCTTTTTATAAAAATTTTGTAATCATTTAAGTTAATAATGTTTGTTTTGTCGATATTTGGTTCTTAAGTCGAAAGTGGTCTTCTTACAGTTACATGTTGTTCGTGTGGTCAAAGGTTCATTATATCCAGAATGATATTAATGATTTGGATATCATATATATCATATATATCCAGAATATACATGTATTTATAATATTACACAATAATTTAGAGGTAAGAAATGAAATGCATCGTTCATGGAGACGGTAAGTCGTACGTACGCATGAACGCTACTTTCATTTCTATGTCATATTAATAGAATTAAAACCAAATGATAGGTATGTATATTTTAATTCCATAATTATATTAATCATTTTTATGTAACATAAATCATATATAATAACTTTAAATCTATCCTTTATACATCCCATATATGGCATTAACGAATCAAATCACTTTGAGGGGGCGGTAGTCCGCACTTCCTAAAATGAACTTATCGTGTTTACCCACAATGAAAGCCATAAAGGTATTCCAAAAATGAAAAATAGAGAAACATAAACATATTATATATCATATATAAATATAGTTACATCTTAATGGCCACTTTTTAAGGTGTTATATGAGTGTTGAACAATCATCATTTTGAGAGGCAGAAATTCGCCATCCACAAAAACAGTATGTTATTTAACCATTTGATATAGGTGTGTATAAGTGTAGCTAGAATTATTCTTTTAAAAACATCCTAGTATATTGAAGATACTGTATTTGTTACAAAATAAATTAATTAAAATAGTTTAGGGGGTTGTAGAAGCAAAATAAAACAAAAGAACACAAGTGAAGACATTACCTTAAAACCGGGTAACTTTTTTGATTTGAGCTCAAAGGCTTTCTTGGGAAGACATCTGCCCACTTTGAGGCTTCTAGGAGTAAGATAGGGATGTGGAGAGACAAAATGGGCAGGGGTTGGCCGAGCCAAAGGCTTTGGAAGTGTGGGTAAGGAGGTAGAGTTGGGGGCCTTTTATAAGAGGAGAGGAGGGGCACTCTTGGAAAGTAAAGAAATGTTACTTTATTTGAAAATGCGTTTCGGATTTAAAAGGTCCCACATTGATATATTTCGAGGATAAGGTGATAAGGTTTCTAAATACACCAATCCAATAGGTTTTGGACATGTTTAGGGAATATATTTTACATTATCGTTTCATTTTATTTAAATCCTTTATTAATGAGGTAATCGCTGCATCATTATGATGTCATAAATAAATTTATTTATTTAATGTTTAAAAATTATAAAAAAAATATCATGATGTAGGAAATATTTTTATATTTCCAATGACTATTTAGAGTCAAAAATATGACTTGTATAACCCCATGTAAAAATTGTTTTATTAAAGCAACTCATGTTTGTGTCATTTTTAGTTTTACATTAAATAAAAAGTAATTTATGTCATTTCCCAACCAAAGTGGCTCCATGGGGTCCCCAAGTTGACCCATGGATTTTATTGGTCGGCCATGACACATACATTAAGGGTAGGACATGTGTAAAGCTCATCTCATATTATTGAAACATTATTTTTACCTTAAACTACACTAATTATCTCTAATCGCGATTAAAAACTTAAGAGTTACTATTCACAAAAAATTATTTTAATTCCATTGAACCACATTTTACTTCATAATGACAACCATTTATGTCAGATTTTTGAAATTCAAAACACATAGGTGGTAAAATTTCATTTAAACGGAAAATCAGTTTTTATAAGTACCACTTAGTGGTTTCACTATTCATCAAAAATTCAAGTTTTTCAGAAAAATACCAAAACTTCACCCTAAGCTATATTTGATATTACAAATTCAGAAATGAAGTCTATTTTACAAAATTAAAAACATATAAGTTTCATTAATTAATTTAATAATTAATTACCACTGTCAGAGCAAATAGAGTGTTTTTATAAAACAATAAGTATCAAAAGATTGACACTAGTTTAAGTCCGATTTCAAAGTGAAATTAATTTAAATGACCACAATTGGATTAAATGGTAAAAATATATTCTAATTTAACTTTAAAACCATTTCAAAATATAATATAATCATATAAATAAATTATATTAAAAAGTGGTTTTGAACTAAAATACCACATTTTTCACTATTCATTAAAAAAACAAACTTTATCGGAAAAATACCAAAAATTTAGACAAAGTGAATTTTGATGTCCCGATTATAAAGAAGAATTTTATTTTGTCAAATATAGCAAATAAAATTGTTAAAAAGTGGATTTAAAAGAGGTTCTCCATCGAAAGGCGGTTAATCGACCTTTTAAAGAATATTAGAATGTTTATGCTTAAAAATTAGATTCATTCGCATTTTTAAACCTCTAACATTTATTGTAAAGAGTAAAAATATTTAACAAACATATATAATAATTTTTTATTTAATTCTGTTCATTCCCGCCATTACAACGCCTAGGTGTTAACTACCATTTAAAATAATATTATTTTATTATTAGAGTGCAACGTAAGATTCCCAAAAAACACGTTGTTGCGTATTGGGTACGCCATCGAGCATAGCATCCCCTTTAAAGTAATATTAATATTTTATTCACAAATATGGATAAATATAAAAATGTCATATTCTTTATTTACCTGGGATGTTACATCAAGACCCTCATTAGACTAAAATTAACATTGTAAACCCCATAAATAATTCATTCATCACTAGTAGCAATGTTCTACTCATTTTATTGAATTAATCAATGATTGAGATCTTTATTTTTGGGATACATGTAGGATCATAAGAGTAACATAGATGGTTATACATACAATAGTGGGTGAATTGTAGTTTAAAAACTCTTAAACAAAAAAATGAAACCACTTAATGTAAATTTAGAAGACTCAGACTTAGTTTGATTATATGAGTGATGAATCAGAATAAACAAATATCTAATTTATATCAATGTATTTTTTTTTGATATTAAGAGATATATCAAAAAAATAGATAGAATGCATGTAACGCCCCGACCCCAGTTACCCAGAGTCGGTGCATTACTTCGTAACATTGGAATGATCACAAGAAAGATCAAAACTCAAAAGATCGATTGGTTTAGTAGCCTTGGAAACACTAGATATATTCATAAAGTTTTACATTACATTTCAGAGTAAAAACAACTACTACAACAACATGGTCTTCATATTTCACACTCATATCCCCACATACTATCCCTGCATGTCATTCATAACTTACTTCTTCACATCCTGGGAAAATAAAACATAGAAAAGGGGTGAGCTCAAATGCCCAGTAAGGATAACAATATAGCGGAAACTTTCACAAATAAGAATAAATATTTAAGGCAATGTATAACTAAAACATAAGCCTTTTAAACATGAACTTTCAACATGGTATGGCATAAATAAAATGAAATAATTCCATTTACTTATTCACATGGATATTCTACTAATCGAATAATCACATGCAAAAATCAATAACCACTTTCATAATGTTGGAATGCATAATGCCAGACTATCATAACCACATAGCCAAGGCCTCGTGCCAGGACTACAAATAATATTTTGTCAAGGCCTTGTGCCAAGACACTAGTTTGTCTCATGAGACCTACCGATGCATCGAGGAGCTATAGCGGGCTCCACCCGTCACTTATTAAGTCCAATGCATTCCCATATGAAAAGGTTTAAACATAACATAAACATTCGTATTAAAACTATCATATGAAATGTCAATAATTTCACCATAAACTATGAATGGTATAAAAATAGCACATCCATAGTCAAACATATCACAAAACCTTCAATACAATATAGAAGTTTTGTATCATAATAAATCAACTTCAAATAATCTTAAAATCCATCAAAGGATGTTGACATAGATGAAATCAAAATTCTTTTTAAAGAAGTATCTCCTTTTATTTTGAAATCATTTAAGGTCCATATAAAATAAAACATTTTCTTTGAAAATATTCTTATAAGCTTGTAAGGGAAGCTTCGACGATTTTATAATGGCGGAAAATAACCGCACCCGCCGTATAAGTTAAAAAAAACATTCTTACCTCAATTCTGTCGAAAAGGTTAAAAAGGACCTTGTTTTGAAAACGACGGAAAGATTCCTTTATAAACCTCTTATAAAAAGTCAAACAAGGGTATAAATGACTTTAACCCATATTCTTGTAAATAGTAAAAATGTTTTGAAATACATTTCGAAGAAACATGGATGTGGATGATAAAGAGATCCCAGTTGATTATTACGTATAAACAACCTTGGATAATGAAGAGGTTGTAAAGTAAACCCTTACCTTGTACTTTTCCTTGGTTGTGGTAGGTTAACCTCCTGTATAATGGTGAAATAATTGTTATTAAATTATACAAGAATCATATACATTAATATGATATCATATATGATCTTTTAATATTGATTTGATAATAATATCTTAGTATTATCGTTGTTTCGGGTGTTAACTTACTTGTTTTCTTTTGTATGTTTTGTTACGTAAGACATGTATGTAAAGGATAGGTTGTATATTATTCATATCCAGAATTATATCAAGTCCTTAAACATCATTTTTAAATCATCAAATGATAATTATACTTGAATGGATACGATGGAGAATGAATCTCATCGCGTTCGTGGAGACGGTAGTCCGTACGTACGCACGAACGCTACTTCCATTTATTTTTTATTTTAAAAGAATCGAATCCAAATGATACATAGGTATATTACTATTCCAGTATAATATAATATTTTATATATGTTACTTACGTTCATTAACACCATCATTTATACGTTCCATGTGTGGTATGAACGAGTCATATCATTTTAAGGGGGCGGTAGTCCGCACTTCCTCAAATGAAATTATCGTATGTATATACAACATGAAACGAATAATGGTATGAAATAAAATGGAATTACAGAAGCTTATATATAAAATATATATCATTAATATCATATTTAATTACAGTTCCATCATAATGGCCACCATGAGAGGTGGTAAGATGTATTTGAACAATCATCGTTTCGTGAGGCGTTAGTTTGCCATCCACAGAAACATTATGTTCATCATCCATTAGATGGAGTTGTGTGTATGTGTAGTTTGAATCCTTCTTATAAAAACATCCTAGTATATTGAGGATACTGGTGTTGTTACAAAAGAAAGGAAATAAAAAAATTTTGGGGGTTGGAGAAGCAAAATAAATGAAAATACTTTAAGAGAAATTGTTACCTTTAATTTAGGTAACTCACTTTGGTTGGAACCAAAGGACTTCTTGAAATGCTTTCTTCCTAAGGGGAAGCTTCAAAGAGGAGGAGAGGGATGTGGGGAGCTTGGTTGGGCAGAGTTTGGACGAGCCATGTGGCTTGAGAGGTGTGAGGAAAAGAGAAGGAGGAGTGCCCTTTTATAAGAGGGGTGACGGGCACCTTTGGAAAAGCTAGAAATATTAATTTATAATAAATTCATATTCGGTTTCTAATGGCTCCAAAGTTGACTATTCAAAGTTTGAGGTGGGGATGGGTCGAAAACAACTCATCCAATAGAATTTATACAGGTTTGGGTACTTATATTAACCTTATCTTTAAGTATTAACTCTAAGTTAATTAGTTTCTCTTTTACAATGTCACTTTGTATTTTTATATAATATGGTTAATAAACTTACTATATACATCCAAGAGACCCCCAAGTGGTCCATTAATGATTATCCTATCATGATATAAGTCTCTTGGCCGAACCTTAGATTTTTAGGAATTTAATATCAATTAATAATATAATATTTGTTTTAAGAACTCTTTTATGTCAATTTTGACACTATTCATTAGTTGATTTTTGTGAAACTCATAACAGATTGATTATTTCGAACAAAGTCAATTAAATCAATCCTAATATATCATATTATCCTAGAAAAGTAGTTTAATTCATTAAAAGTGTCATATTATATTTATTTGGGTATTTATAAAATGAATTATTTTAATTTTTCACTATTATAGTAATTACTGCATCATCATTGTGTCATTAATATTTTACATTATTTGATGTCTAAAAATTATAAATAAAATCTAATTATGTATGAAATATTTTTAGCTTTCTAATGAATATTTATAATAAAAAATCCAACATGTATAACCCTATGTAAAAATTGTTCTTCTAAAAGCTGTAAGCTTATGCCATTTTTATTTTTATTTTAGCTTTATTAATATAATGTGTCATTATCACTTACAAGTGGCTCCAAGGGGTCCCCAAATTGACCCAAGGATGCCCATGGTCGGGTATGTGTCCACCAATAAGGTTAGGACACCTTTTAGGGTAATTGGTATTATTATAATATTATTTTTTAACCCTTATTTACCGGATTTACCCTTTAACCATGGTAAATAAAATATTTACCACAGTAACTATTCAAAATGTCTAAAAATAAAAGTTACCTATTTACACAATTTGAACATCCTGATTCCAAATATGGAATCCATTTTCCTAAATTCAAAACACATAAGTGGCAGAAATTAATTTAAAATTAATTCCCGCTGTCAAAACAAAAAGCGTGTTTTTAAGAGATAATAACTATCAAAAGATTGACACTTGTTTATGTTCGGTTTAATTGTAAAATTATGTCCAATGACCAACATTATATTAAATAGTAAAAATATATTCGAAATATACTTTAAAACCACTCCAATTCATAATTTATCACTATTAATTATTTTGATTAAGAAAGTTGTTTTTAATTAAAATTTAGTAATTTTCACTATTCATCAAAATATGAAAGTTATCCGAAAAGTACCAAAATTTCACCTTAGGCTAAATTCGATATTCCGAATCCAAAAATGAAGTCCATTTTAAAATATAAAATATATATAATTTCAAAAATTAGGTATTACTATTCATAACGGCTAGTTTAATTAGTTGTGGTGTGTGTTAGAACTCGAGGTTGCGTACAACACACGCTACTGTTTTATTCAAAGGAAAGCGTACCGTGGAAGCTTGAGATGTTTCATTTTAAATTTTTTGATGTCTCCATTTAGTCAAAAAGTTTAAAATATTGTATTTAAAAAGGTTTCACTATCAAAAGTTGATAAAAGTGCAATACTGAAAATGAATCTGTTCTTGCATTATGACTAAGAAACTCATAATATGGATTCTAAAATTATAAGGATTATATAAAGTTTAAAATTTAGTTAATACTATTCATGACCTCTTTTAATGGCTTCTTTTTTTTATGGTAAGTCATGGTGCAATTGAACTCAGTGTTGTGTGTAGTGCAAGTTATTGAATTATTTTGAAGAAATAACACACTATGAAATCTTGGGGTGTTACATTCTCCCCTCCTTCAATAAATTGCGTCCTCGCAATTTGAAATTGTTATTCAAAAATAAAAGGTTGAAAGTAGAAAATATATTTGTGGGAAAACCCACATCGGAAATTGGGTTACTAAAATTTAGTCTTAATATGAGGAAAAGAGAAATCAAAGGGTCACCACCAAATTATGATCTCGGTTAGGAGAACATTGGTGGAAATTAGAGACATATAATTGGAGGAAAAACGTAAATATTTATAGTTAGTGATTGAGGTCATCAATCACAAATAACTGTATAATTGAGGTCCTTAAATTCATCAATCTATGATGATTTGAAATACAATCGGTTCAACAAAACATAGGGTATTAGGAAAACACATTTTTGACGTTTCAAAATATCTTAGTTGAAACCCCACATCGAAAAATGAATTAATGAGGACTCTATTTAAAATAAAGAGTGGAAAGTATGAAGATTACCGAAAATAACACATACTAGGGTTCCATGTAGGAAAATATGGATATGGAAGAGAAATCTAACCATCAATTATCTGATGGAGAGTGGTAGAGAACATGGCTATGAAAAGGCCAACAATCCCAAAGCCATAAATTAGTGATGATTTAAGGTACCATCTAGGACAACATTTTTGTTCTAAGTTGCTTTTCTTAATATTGAGGAATTTATTTATGAGATTGGCTAAGATCATAAAGAGATATACTTACTTTATAATTAGAGTTTTGTCCATTAATAAATTTCTACCATAAACTCATCTTTCACTCGTAAAAAAAATTATATTTATACTATTCGTACAGGGTTCCAAAATAAACGAATTTATAATTCATATACCAGATCTTTTAAAAAAAACTACATTATTTAATCCAGGACATCTCTTGGGCCAGTGGTAGGTGATACACCCTTGTCGCCCTTCGGTTGCGGGTTCAAGTCTCGCAGCCTTGCCGGACGCGACGGGTTGCCGCCCGACCTCCGGGTTGTCCTTTTATGGAAATCTAAAATAATCCAAACTAGAACTATCCAAAATAATTCTGTCCAAACTCACAGTCCAACATTTATAAGGAAGGTAAACATAATATAGATCCTTTTTACCCTGTAATAGCATATGAATACCTTCATCATGTACTACCATATTCCTTATTGATTACATTCATGTTCCCTTATTCTATATAGAATGCTGGATATACTTCATTAATCCAAAAATGTTTTAAACCCCAACAATGATGGAATATACAAATCATTAATCAGCTTCAAGGTAGTCAATAATATCCAATATAATTTATCCAAAATAATCACATATTATTCCAAAATCACTACCTCAGTATCAGAACTATATTATGATTTATCATTCTCTCAACCATATATTTTCCAAAAATCTATCCTGCTATTGAGTCACTTTTCTTTGTTCCACACAATCTCAAGTCCTTAATGAAATAGTACTGCAGTACAATCCTTATATACTCCATAATTATTATAACAAGTACATTGTTGATACAACACTCAATTGACATAATCAACATAAGAACTCTAATCATTCCTCTTCATCTGTGGTAGTATCATCACTTGATTATTATCCAATAGCATCATTTGTGGCATAGTCTGATGACTGGGACATAGGTTCGCGTAGTGTCCAAACTCTTTGCAAATGAAGCATTGTACATTTAAAACCATTTTCTTACCCTTGAAGTCACATACTTTGTGCCCTTTTCCTCCACACTTATAACAAACTCCCATTCCTTTCAGGCAAGTTCCTGGGTGTTTCTTTCCACAGTTACCACATATGGGAAAATTCTTCTTTTCCCTCTCACTTTTATCCATCTTTCTCTCTTCCATCCTTTTCTTCTCTTGCTTCCCTTCAAAGACATAGGACTCAGTAAACTCTTTACTTATCTTATCAACACATGATATTATTTCTTCATATGATGATAATACATGGGAGACTATTTCTCTTATAAATTCTAGCTTAAGACCATGAAAGATATGATCCTTCCTTCTCTTTGGATCATGTGCATTTCTGGAGTTCTCATTCCTTCTACTGGGCGCCATTTCTAAACAATGGCATACATTAGATCAGTTTATGAATCAAAATACATAATCCCATACTTATAAAACACTTAACATAAATTGAACTATTTATGGATATAATCCATAATCATAAAAATGTTTTCTTTGAGGAAGTATATACTTATAAACCCTTCATAATGATTTGTAAAGAAAATGAGAGTTATCCTAAGCATATCCCCCGGGAGTGTCGTAACCAAGAGTGCAGCAAGGCCCGTTGTCGTGCACCAGTTCCCGTTCGAGTCTAGCTCAAAGCGGTGTTTTCGGGTTTTACCCCTAGGTACATCTGTGCCAGAGCCACCTCTACCTGCTCGTATCCAGACAGGGATGTATTGCTCGGAAAACTCACAAAATCTCTACAATACCAAAATTCTAGGAAGTTCTTCTATACTAATCCTCAATGTTCATCTTAGGTCTACGTGCTCTAATCAGAGTTTATCTAAATCTAGTTTCCAAGGTTTGTACTAAACATCCTCTGATACCAACTGTAACGCCCTGACCCCAGTTACCCAGAGTCGTTGCATTACTTCGTAACATTGGCATGATCACAAGAAAGATCAAAACTCGAAAGATCGATTGGTTTAGTAGCCTTGGAAACACTAGATATATTCATAAAGTTTTACATTACATTTCAGAGTAAAAGCAACTACTACAACAACATGGTCTTCATATTTCACACTCATATCCCCACATACATTTATAACTTACTTCTTCACATCCTGGGAAAATAAAACATAGAAAAGGGGTGAGCTCAAATGCCCAGTAAGGATAACAATATAGCGGAAACTTTCACAAATAAGAATAAATATTTAAGGCAATGTATAACTAAAACATAAGCCTTTTAAACATGAACTTTCAACATGGTATGGCATAAATAAAATTAAATAATGCCATTTACTTATTCACATGGATATTCTACTAATCGAATAATCACATGCAAAAATCAATAACCACTTTCATAATGTTGGAATGCATAATGCCAGACTATCATAACCACATAGCCAAGGCCTCGTGCCAAGACTACAAATAATATTTTGTGAAGGCTTTGTGCCAAGACACTAGTTTGTCTCATGAGACCTACCGATGCATCGAGGAGCTATAGCGGGCTCCACCCGTCACTTATTAAGTCCAATGCATTCCCATATGAAAAGGTTTAAACATAACATAAACATTCGTATTAAAACTATCATACGAAATGTCAATAATTTCACCATAAACTATGAATGGTATAAAAATAGCACATCCATAGTCAAACATATCACATAACCTTCAATACAATATAGAAGTTTTGTATCATAATAAATCAACTTCAAATAATCTTAAAATCCATCAAAGGATGTTGACATAGATGAAATCAAAATTCTTTTTAAAGAAGTATCTCCTTTTATTTTGAAATCATTTAAGGTCCATATAAAATAAAACATTTTCTTTGAAAATATTCTTATAAGCTTGTAAGGGAAGCTTCGACGATTTTATAATGGCGGAAAATAACCGCACCCGCCGTATAAGTTAAAAAAAACATTCTTACCTCAATTCTGTCGAAAAGGTTAAAAAGGACCTTGTTTTGAAAACGACGGAAAGATACCTTTATAAACCTCTTATAAAAAGTCAAACAAGGGTATAAATGACTTTAACCCATATTCTTGTAAATAGTAAAAATGTTTTGAAATACATTTCGAAGAAACATGGATGTGGATGATAAAGAGATCCCAGTTGATTATTACGTATAAACAACCTTGGATAATTAAGAGGTTGTAAAGTAAACCCTTACCTTGTACTTTTCCTTGGTTGTGGTAGGTTAACCTCCTTTATAATGGTGAAATAATTGTTATTAAATTATACAAGAATCATATACATTAATATGATATCATATATGATCTTTTAATATTGATTTGATAATAATATCTTAGTATTATCGTTGTTTCGGGTGTTAACTTACTTGTTTTCTTTTGTATGTTTTGTTACGTAAGACATGTATGTAAAGGATAGGTTGTATATTATTCATATCCATAATGATATCAAGTCCTTAAACATCATTTTTAAATCATCAAATGATAATTATACTTGAATGGATACGATGGAGAATGAATCTCATCGCGTTCGTGGAGACGGTAGTCCGTACGTACGCACGAACGCTACTTCCATTTAATTTTTATTTTAAAAGAATCGAATCCAAATGATACATAGATATATTACTATTCCAGTATAATATAATATTTTATATATGTTAATTACGTTCATTAACACCATCCTTTATACGTTCCATGTGTGGTATGAACGAGTCATATCATTTTAAGGGGGCGGTAGTCCGCACTTCCTCAAATGAAATTATCGTATGTATATACAACATGAAACGAATAACGGTATGAAATAAAATGGAATTACAGAAGCTTATATATAAAATATATATCATTAATATCATATTTAATTACAGTGCCATCATAATGGCCACCATGAGAGGTGGTAAGATGTATTTGAACAATCATCGTTTCGTGAGGCGTTAGTTTTCCATCCACAGAAACATTATGTTCATCATCCATTAGATGGAGTTGTGTGTATGTGTAGTTTGAATCCTTCTTATAACAACATCCTAGTATATTTAGGATACTGGTGTTGTTACAAAAGAAAGGAAATAAAAATATTTCGGGGGTTGGAGAAGCAAAATAAATGAAAATACTTTAATAGAAATTGTTACCTTTAATTTAGGTAACTCACTTTGGTTGGAACCAAAGGACTTCTTGAAATGCTTTCTGCCTAAGGGGAAGCTTCAAAGAGGAGGAGAGGGATGTGTGGAGCTTAGTTGGGCAGAGTTTGGACGAGCCAAGTGGCTTGAGAGGTGTGAGGAAAAGAGAAGGAGGAGTGCCCTTTTATAAGAGGGGTGAGAGGCACCTTTGGAAAAGCTAGAAATATTAATTTATAATAAATTCGTATTCGGTTTCTAATGGCTCCAAAGTTGACTATTAAAAGGTTGAGGTGGGGATGGGTCGAAAACAACTCATCCAATAGAATTTAGACAGGTTTGGGTACTTATATTAACCTTATCGTTAATTATTAACTCTAAGTTAATTAGTTTCACTTTTACAATGTCACTTTGTATTTTTATATAATATGGTTAATAAACTTACTATATACATCCAAGCGACCCCCAAGTGGTCCATTAATGATTATCCTATCATGATATAAGTCTCTTGGCCTAACCGTAGATTTTTATGAATTTAATATCAATTAATAATATAATATTTGTTTTAAGAACTCTTTTATGTCAATTTTGACACTATTCATTAGTTGATTTTTGTGAAACTCATAACAGATTGATTATTTCGAAAAAAGTCAATTAAATCAATCCTAATATATCATATTATCCTAGAAAATTAGTTTAATTCATTAAAAGTGTCATATTATATTTATTTGGGTATTTATAAAATCAATTATTTTAATTTTTCACTATTATAGTAATTACTGCATCATCATTGTGTCATTAATATTTTACATTATTTGATGTCTAAAAATTATAAATAAAATATAATTATGTAGGAAATCTTTTTATCTTTCTAATGAATATTTATAATCAAAAATCCAACCTGTATAACCCTATGTAAAAATTGTTCTTCTAAAAGCTGTAAGCTTATGCCATTTTTATTTTTATTTTAGCTTTATTAATATAATGTGTCATTATCACTTACAAGTGGCTCCAAGGGGTCCCCAAATTGACCCAAGGATTCCCATGGTCGGGTATGTGTCCACCAATAAGGTTAGGACACGGTTTAGGGTAATTTTGTATTATTATAATATTATTTTTTAACCCTTATTTACCGGATTTACCCTTTAACCATGGTAAATAAAATATTTACCACAGTAACTATTCAAAATGTCTAAAAATAAAAGTTACCTATTTACACAATTTGAACATCCTGATTCCAAATATGGAATCCATTTTCCTAAATTCAAAACACAGAAGTGGCAGAAATTAATTTAAAATTAATTCCCGCTGTCAAAACAAAAAAGCGTGTTTTTAAGAGATAATAACTATCAAAAGATTGACACTTGTTTATGTTCGGTTTAATTGTAAAATTATGTCCAATGACCAACATTATATTAAATAGTAAAAATATATTCGAAATATACTTTAAAACCACTCCAATTCATAATTTATCACTATTAATTATTTTGATTAAAAAAGTTGTTTTTAATTAAAATTTAGTAATTTTCACTATTCATCAAAATATGAAAGTTATCCGAAAAGTACCAAAATTTCACCTTAGGCTAAATTCGATATTCCGAATCCAAAAATGAAGTCCATTTTAAAATATAAAATATATATAATTTCAAAAAGTAGGTATTACTATTCATAACGGCTAGTTTAATTAGTTGTGGTGTGTGTTAGAACTCGAGGTTGCATACAACACACGCTACTGTTTTATTCAAAGGAAAGAGTACCGTGGAAGCTTGAGATGTTTCATTTTAAATTTTTTGATGTCTCCATTTAGTCCAAAAGATTAAAATATTGTATTTAAAAAGGTTTCACTATCAAAAGTTGATAAAAGTGCAATACTGAAAATGAATCTGTTCTTGCATTATGACTAAGAAACTCATAATATGGATTCTAAAATTATAAGGATTATATAAAGTTTAAAATTTAGTTAATACTATTCATGACCTCTTTTAATGGATTCTTTTTTTTTGGTAAGTCATGGTGCAATTGAACTCAGTGTTGTGTGTAGTGAAAGTTATTGAATTATTTTGAAGAAATAACACACTATGAAATCTTGGGGTGTTACAATGAAAATGTAATTACAAATACTAAATTTCTACAACATTCATAGTAAAATAGAAACTTTTAATATCAATAAATTAAATATATAGAAATAGAAAAAATTATATAGAAAAAATATTAAAAGATTTAACTTTTTTAACCTTCATAGTAAGGTAGAAAATAACCATGAATAAAGGTATCTGGGGTTTTATACTAACTATAAAGTTTGTCTTTACTTACTATGAAGTCCCTTAATACAATGTTTGGAATAAGCTTTTTCTTCATATCCTTAAAATCCCTTGATTTGATAATATATGCTTTTATTCTTATCCCCAGAATCCCTCGATCTGATGGATCAGATTAACCATCATCCTATCCCCAAAATCTCTTGATTTTAACAATGATCGGACATGATTACAAAAGAAAATATGATCTAAATAAAACGACCCTAACAATGATTCCATAAAACTTATAACTCTATAAAGTATTAAAAAGACTAGGAATTAGAATTTGACAGAGAGAGAACATTAGAATACATGAGTTCTGAATAAAATATACTTCAAACTCTTCTAATGACCTACTATTTATAGGTTATTTACCAACAGTCATATTTCTATGTTTTTTTCAACGACATAAAATTTCTAGTTCTTGATAACTCACATTATTTTGGAATAACTAAATGTAGAACCTCATTTTTATAACACTATTATAGTGTTAAAATTGTTCCTTATAATAGAAATAAGTTTATGTAATCTGATTATAAAATTATGTTAGTCTAATGAACATTCATATTAATTTAATATATGATAATCCTTATAAGGATCCGTTTGAATGTTTTAGTACCAAAATAAGTCTGATAGTCATGAATTTTTTCTGTATGATAAACAAGACAAAATTCTAAATCATGGTCCTATTAAAGGTAAGTATGATTTATTGGATGCATAGTCAATTCGATGATCATAATGAATAATGATACGCTTATATTCATAATAAATCTGTCCTTTTTCTATGTGTGGTAAAATATAATGTTTTCTATAAAAACATACTAAAACTCTTGAGACAAAAACAAATTACAAAACATTTTTTTAGAAATAGTTTTTGATTTCTAAAACTAAAGGAACGTAAAAGTAATAAGTAAAAATTCTAAGTCAATAATCTCCTCTTTTTTAAAGGCACAAGCCACAAAACATAAACTAAATAATTACTTGAAAAAAAATAGTCCTTTGTTCTTTTAAGAAAATATAAATTATTATTTTTAACTTAACTCCCTAGGATTTTTTTTACTCTTTTGAATATTATGTAGAGTATTTGAAAAATTATTCCTTAAATAATCCTTCTCCTCCTTAGTATTGTATCTCACCTTTATGCATTCTTCTACCCCTAAATATAGTATCTACCATTTTAAAAGAAATTTTTGATTTTCTAAAACCTTCGCCCCATGGATGAAACTTTCTCCCCCTTTTATTAAACATTATCCCCATATATATTTTCAAAAATTAATTGGATTGTATCCAATTTTTTGTGAAATTTAAGAAAAAAATAACATATGAAAAAACATTAAACTAATATAATCATACAAGAAAGTATGAAAAAATATATAACGAATTTGAATTGGAAAAAATTTGAGCATAATAAATTTGGTTGAGAATTAATTAATTTAATATCGATAAATATTTTCTAACAAAATACATCATGAGTTAAAAGAAATAATTATTTTTTCTTCATATTCTTCTCAAAATCATTCTTTTTCTTGAACTCAGGTTGATTTTTCTCAAGTTGTGTACCATTTTCTTATAGAGCTGCTACCTTTTAAACATCAGATTTCAAACTTTTAACTTTCTCAAAAAGATATTTATTTTTATCCCTCATCACAATCAACTCATATTCACATGATCTGAGTCTAATCATCTTCAACTGTATTTTCCACATATTTTCTTTCAATACATTGACATCCTCTATCCATTCATATATGGAATATTTGAATTCCTCCCCAAAGTTAACTCTATTTTCCATATCTGAGGATAATTTTTTAAAAGATTAAGTTAATTTAAGCATAATTTTATTTACCTATATAAACTAGTAATCATTCTCTAGAATATCAGTGTCAATCTAATTCAACCATTTATCCATTTGAATATATGAGTATTTTTTATTTTTTATTTTTTATCTGAAAAAAACTATCATGTTGGTCTCAATACGTATAACTATTTCTATAAAAACCTTTAAAGACTCTAATTTATCATTCATGTAATCTTGAAGTAGCTTATACATTGATTTAATATTTGGAAAAGGAATATTCTATTCTATCAATCATTTCAATGGTAGATAAATTAAGTTAATACCTTTTGGAGATATTTTTACTTTAATATCTGATGGATTGGGATCATGGTAATGAGGTTTTTTTCAGATCATTTAAACCTCTTATTATTTTCCATTATTTAAAAATTTCATTGATTATTTCTTTTTATAATAATCTTTAATATTATTTATATCTTTATCAGATTTGAATTTGTTATAATATTTTTTTTGGAATTTTTAATCTTTCTGTTTTTTCTTGGAGGATGATTTTATTCCTTTTCTGATGGGGACTTTTCTTCTTAAGAAATTATTAATTTTCCAACCATATCATATTTTGAGGTTAAATCCAATGAAGATACTGATTTCCATGATTTCATATCTGATTTATTTCTTCAAGTTTCCTTATATTCCTTTTACTCGTTTTCTTCTTCTATTCCTTACTCTTCAAATTTCTTTTATTTTTATTATTCTCCTACATCTTCTCCATATTGTTATAATTTTAATTTTCCTTCTCTAACTTCTTCATTAAGTAATCTTTATTGTAATATTTTCATTCTCATAGATCCTTTTCCATCTGACTCTAGTATCGATTGTTTCTCAGGAATGATTGGAACAGATTCTTCAATAAAAACCATTTTCATTCCCTTATATACCACATAAGGGATATCAGTATGAACAAAAAAATTATTTAATAGATAATCGATTTTTTATAATTATTCGATCAGTATAGAATGTTGGAAGAATATAATATTAGAATATCTTTCAATGCCCTTCATCAAGATTTCATAAATTCTGACTTCTTGAAATCTCTTCTTTTTATTTTTTTTCTTCTCTTCTTAAATATGTTCACCTTTTCTAATCATTAAATATTTTTCTTCTGTAGGGTCATTTCCAAACTCTGGATCCTTTATCTTATTCTTCGTATAATTTTTCCTCAACATCGCAATAACATCATCCATAATATTCTTTCTGTTTCTTTTTATTTATAGGTGGATAAGCCTCATCCATTATTTTCTTCTTCTAACCTTACTCATATTTCATTAATGTTTGAGCATTGAAATAATACCCTTAAAAATTTTCTATAAAATTATTTTTTTGATATCAAAAAGTAATTTCATTATGGAAATCATACCCTCAATGATAAATTAAATCTTATCCCTAACTGGATATGATTTATTTCCCAATTTGAAAATATCCATACAGTTCACAATCCTCTTATTGATAAAATCTGATAACATTATAATCTTTTACTTTATTAAGGGATTTTTAATTTTCTCCTCTGAAATGAAAATGAACTTAACTAAGTGAATATTCCTCATATTCACCAAATAATCATGATAAAATACATTTGACACTTTCAATGTAACCCTATCTCATTTTCTAGGAATCAAGGAACATAGGAACCAAAAATTTATGACTCTATTATCTATTTTCATATTGGAAACCTTTCTTAATTTTTCATAATAATAAAAAATTTAGTATTCTTATTTATTTTTATCAAAGGATTTTAGCATGTTCAATAGCTTATGTGAGGGTAATTAAGCCTCTCATTCTGATAGAAGTCCCACTAAATCTACTACCCCTCTATTATAAAGTCTATACCTTTTACCAAAAAAATTTAAAGTAAAACTTTTCAAAACCATCTTCCTTATAAAAGATTATATAAGTGAAAAATTCCAAAACTACCTTAGGATATTATAAATCAAAATATTTTTCCATATTTCTGAAACAAACTGACTCCCATCCTTGAAACAAAATAATATTCTTAGGTGTACGATCATACATTTCATACTACGACCTCTCAACAAGACTTTACCTAAAAACAAACCACTTAGAATAATCATCATTGGTATCCATCGTAACTTATTCTAAGACCGGTGATTGGACTAAAAGATAAATTATCATCCTAGGGACTTTAAAGGGTACAAAAACTCGGGTGTAAAACCTCTAAAGAAACGATGCGGGATACTGGGTGACCCACCGTTATATGGGCTCTAGGGGTGACAATTCATATTCCATAAGAAAAAACATGGTTGATATTGAAACCCTTCTGATCTAATAATCAATATTTATCCAAATAATGTTTTTCAAATCCTATTTAATCTCTCAAAGTGATAAAACTTTTATCTATGTGATAATCATTATGATTAGAAATAGTTCTAAAATTTTGAAAAAATAAAAAAAGGTTTTATAAAACTAAAAATAGAAGAATAAAAATTATAAACAAAGGTAATGAAATAGTTCAAAATTATAAATATTAGAAGCATACCTTTCAGAGTGGAAAGTATCATCGGTATGATTAAACTATTGTTATTTGTTTTTGTAAACATATCATGATATCTTCGAAAAAATGTTTTATTATGATATTTTCATTATTAAAACTAATAAATATGGTTTCTAAAGAATATATAATACAATATTTTTAAAAAATAAAACCGATTAAGTTCGTTTCTTAATCTGAAAAAATTTGTATCAAATATGATTCTAGAAATTTTATAAAAATTCCCATGTCTAGAAACAATTTGAAAATTCAAAATCCAAAATGTTTAAAATTTTTCTCTCAAAAAAACTCATTATGATAAAAATTTTAGAAAAAATTAATAATTTTTGAAAGATAAATGTTTTTTTAATAGAAAAAAAAATATTTTTAAACAAAAATAAAACCTATATACTCCCCCTATGAAAATAATTATATTAATGAAAGTATATGGGTAAAAAAGAAGTATATATAAATTATTACTTGAAATTAATCATTCCTGGATTCTATTTAATATATTCAAATCTATCTAAACTAATATGTCTATTAAAAATATCTACATGTTGTTCTTGTGTTCCGATGAATTATAAAAATATATATCATTTAAATGTGTCATTCTAAAGGAAATGGTGTCTTATAAGTATGTGTTTGGAGCATGAGTGATGTTTTGAATTTTTTAATTAAATCAATGTCACATTTATTATCCAAAAGTATTTAATTTTAAGTAAAACTCATGTATTAGTGTGTGAGTGTGTGTTTCATCCACAACACTTGATAATAACAAATTCCAGCTACCACATGTTTAGATTCAGCTGTGAAAAGTGCTACAGAGTGTTGTTTCTTACATGATAAAATAAATGAAATAATCTCATAAGAAAAGAAAATTTATGTAAGTACTTTTTATATCAATTCTATATCCACTAAAAGTCTCATCATAACAAATTTAAACCAATAGAATTTCTAGAACAATAGAATATTCCTCAATCTATAATTCCCTTAAGATAATGAAAACATTTTTTTTTAAACTTTTAAATGGGATTAATTTGGATTGTCTTGATATCTTGAACATAAGTATAAAAAAACATTAAATTTGGTTGACTAGTTGTCATGTAATGTAAACTTTATATCATATCTCTAAAAGTTTTCTGATCAAATAGTTTAACAGACTCATAAAGATCTAAATTATTGGAGGTTCCAATAGAATTACTAATATTTTTAGTATTTTCATATTCAAATTTCTGAAGAATATATTTTATATACTTTGATTGATATATAAAGGTTCCTTCTGGTTTTTTTGAAATTTTAAAACCAAGAGAAAATGTTAACTCACCCATTATACCCATTTCAAACGCAGGCTTCATAAGGACCATAAAAGAATATGTTAAATATATTTGATTGGAACCAAATATAATTCCATCAATATGAATTTTTAAAATCATAACATTTTAATGAACTTCATTTATAAAAGTGTTGGGTTCGTAGCTCCCTTAACAAAATTGGTTTGTAACAAAAATCATTTTAACCTAGCATACCAAGATCTTGGGGGCATTTTTAATTCTATATAGTTCTTTTGAAAGTTTATAAACATGTTCTATATGTTTTTTATTTTCATAACTATGTGTTTTTAAACATAAACAACCTCTTAAACATATCCATAAAGAAAATAACACTTCAAATCAATTTGAAATAGTTTGAATTTAAAGAGTTTTATAAATTCTTAAAGTATTCGAATAGCTTCATGCCTTTCTAATGGAGCATAAGTATCTTTATAATCTATTCATTATTGATATTTATATCATTGAGAAATAATTGTAGCTTTATTTCTAACTATTATGCCATTTTCCTCACATTTATTCCAAAAAACCCACATCACTCCAATTATATAATTTTCTTTAGGTCATTAAAAAAAAGTATTGACTGTGTTCATTTAAAAATAATTGAGTTCGTCTTGAAATACCGTAATCCAATCCACATCACATAAAGCCTCATTGGGATTATTAGGTTCAAATTGGGTTAAAAACATAGATGTTCAATTTCATTTTTTGAGGAACTTTTAGTCCAAATTGGTTGATCTACATAACCAATTATTCGTTCACTATGAATATTCCTAAGAAAAAATATATTTATTGAGTTTTCAAAAGTCTTTTTTAGACAATACGTAGAAAATATTCTTGTGGAATAACATTATAAATATATTTTGGAGTAATTTCCCTAGGAGAAGTTGTATTTAAAAAAAGTCGAAATTAGTTTAGTAAATAAAATATGAGGATATAGGTTGAGGTTGTTTGAAAGAAAAGAGATCATTTTTAGTAAACATAACATGTATTTTTTCCTTTATAGACCAATAATTTCTATTTAAAATTATACAATCCATAGAAGTATTGTAATAACCGAGTAATATTTATTCGTCAGATTTAAATACAAATTTATATAGATTATCATTAGTATTCAGAAATAATACATTGCAACCAACTTCATTGAATTAAGAAACTATTCATTCTCTTCCTATCCAAAACTCATAAGTAGTTTCATTAAGAAACGGTCTAGTTATATCTAAATTTATATTATTAAATGTAGTACTAACTTCTTCAGTCTAAAAAATACCAAATGAGTATTCACTAAGCATGGTTCTAGTAATCTCTAGAAGAATTATATTTCATGTTTAAACAAAAACATTTGGTTGGGGTGTTCTAGGTGTTCAAAATTTATATTCAACATTTTTCTTACTACAAAAATTTTCAAAATCATAATTTTCAAATTCTCTAACATGATCACTACAAATATATATTAGTGAGAGGTTTTTCGCATTTTTAACAATGGCTACAAAAGTTTTAAAATAAATTAATGCTTGGGATTGATTTTTAAGAAAATAGACCCAAGTATATCTACTGTAATCATAAACTAAAACATATATATAGTATTTTCCACCAATACTTCATGTTTTTTTAGGACCAAATATGTCAATTTTAACTAACTATAAAGCATTAGAAGTCGAGAATTCACTGTTGTATTTAAAATGTGACTTTTGTATCTTACTGTAATGAAATGGGTCGCAGACTTTTGAAGTATCAAACCTATGTTCTAGTATATCCTTAACAAGTCCTTTATTAGTCAAATTTGGTATGTTTCTAAGGTTATATTTTCCTAACCATATATGAAATAATCAATACCGATCTTCCGTTACACTAAGGAATGGTATGTCTTGGCTCCTAAGGTTCTCTATATCTAGTATGTATAAATTCTCATAATGATTGGTAAAAAAACTAAATTCAACCTTGAAACTATTTAATAAACATTTAACTATTTAATTATTCCTATAAGGGTTTTTTAAGCCTTATAATAAATACAACATTTTAAATAAGAGTTTTTTTAGAAGAACAATGTTATCTATTCCGATAACCTCTCCATGAGAATTATCTCTGAAAGTTATTTTGTCACCATTCAACTTGATTATCATTCTAATGAAGACTCTTTTTCAAGTCATGTTCCTGGAACATCCACTATTCATGTAACAAATTCTTTTTATGGTATTATCTTTATTTTCCTAAAAATGATTATTTTTTAGAACCCAACCCTTATTATTTATGGAATTATTGGAAAATAAAATATTAGGTAACCACATTTGTCTGATATTATTTTGGGAAAATATAAATTACTTAGAAAACTAAGCCTTATTAAATTTTATTGATTCTACTCTATTCAAAGAACTAATTTTCTTTAAGTTCCCTCCACATTATAACTTTGTACCAAAAGGTTCACTTTTAAGAAACAAAATAATTATTACTAAAAATAAGTTTTTTATTTGTAAACCCCATTCCAGAACTATTACCATGAAGTATAATTTTTTTATAGTTTTTTTCAATGTTTTTCTTACGAATGGAAAATCTGATAAAATTTAATTCACACTAGAAATTTCAGATTTTAGTTTGATAACTAAATATTTATCCTCGTCAGTATTTTTTTAGAACTATGTTTTCCTCATACAACATTTTTCACATAACTATTTTTTTTAAAATATTTTGAAATAGATTATTTTTCAAAATTATTTTTATCTAAATATATAAAAAAATTGATATTTCATTTGTTAAAATAGTTATTCTTTAGTCTTCCATAGTATGTTTTTCATTGGAATTATAATTTTTATTACCATTCTTATAATTTTCATTTTCTATACGTTTTTCAACTATAGAGACATAATCATGACTTGGTAAAGTATTTTATTCATTGATTAAGGAATATTCTCTATAAGGAGATTTATAACTTTTCTCGTTATCACTATCAAGTTAATTATAATTTAATGATAAATTTTTAATGGAATTAGTTTTTTCTATCTAAGAAATTAAATATTGATTTAACATGGATATAATAAAAAAAGAACAATGTTCCTCAATTTGGAAGATGAATTTTTATAAGACTTTTCATAACAATATCAACCATTAGCACTCCATGTGTCATAAGATTTGAAAACATCATTACTTTTAGACCTGTATTACTTCTATCCATTTTTCTCTAAATTTAATTCCTTTTTGTCTTTCCTATTTATCTTTGGAGAATAAGTTCATATATTCCCCCCATTTTTACATTCATAACAAGTGACCATAGAATTCTTCTTATCACTTTTATCCTTATGAATTATTTTATATCAGTATTGAAATTATTTCTTTACAAATATTTTTCAAATCCTTATTACATGATTATCTAACTCATTATATTAATGTTCTGATGTACAAGAATCAGAGTGATTAGTAACTTTTTTCTTCTAGAATAATTTCAAAACTTTTTTAGCTGAATGAACATTATAAGGTATAGTCGATGTTATAGAAAAAGAAACACAACCATTTATATTTTTATTTTTCTTAATCTCTCTCTTAATACATACCTTATACAACATGAGAGTTCCAATCAAATCATCAAGAGTAATATTAGTTTACTTCCTTATATTATCCACATCTGCCATTTTTTATTCCACTCATTGAGCATTATATCACTAATCTTTTCAACTAAAATCTCATCATAAAGACCTTTTTCTCTAACCGACTATAAATTTTTAATAAATGTCATGAATATTTGGTGCATATTTGAAATAGAATCTCTATTTTGAAAATAAAAATCTTGTTAATCTTCTCTAATCATTTCTTTTCTGGTTTCCATTACTTTAGTTGTGCCCAAATGTGTAACATAGAATTTACTCCAAATAATGTTGTTACCTTTAAAATTATTTATCATATTGTAGATATTACTTTATATAGAACAAAATAAATTATTTCATACTTTTTAATTCAATATATATTTTTGTTTCTCAATATTTATAAAAGAAAAAAATTCCATACTAGGATTCTCATAATTTCTAGTAAGCATTAAAAAGTTATACAATCCAGTGTTGATCACAAAATTTTCTATTCTACCTCTCCAATATTCATATTCATTCCAATAAAATAAAGGTGGTCATCTAGGATTTATATTATCAAGATATTATATACTTATACTTTTCATCTTAAAATAATTGAAACTCTTTTCTAAAAGTACACATTAGTGTAACATTGTTTATAAATATAATGTTTATAAATAAACATAAACCACTTACAGTAATTAAAGAATGTCAAAAACTATTCAAGATTATAAGAAGTAGAAACCTTCTCTAATACTAATTTTATGATCATGGGAGTAGATTATATGAATATAATTACTAGAGGGGGTAAATTGTAGTTTAAAAAACTTTATAAAACCAAAAAAATGTCTTAAAGTGAATTTATTAGACTCAAACTTAGCCTGATTATCATAGTGATAAATCATAATCATAATAGATCTAATTAATATACAATTATATTATTATATTATTTAAATTTATACCAATAAGACAAATAGAATAGAAATATAAGTACAAATAATAACTTTCTATAACATGCACAGCAGAACAGAAACTTGTAAAAACAAGAAATAAAATATATAGTAATAGTAATAATGACAAGTAATATATCATAAATGATTTAAATATTTTAATCATAAGAGTGTGTTAGTCAAAAACCATGAATAAAGTTATCCACATTTTTATACTTACTATAATGTATGTCTTTCCTTACCAGGATATCCCTTAATATGATAATTGGAATAAGCTCAATCTTCCAATCTGTAGTTGATATGATTATTTGAATCTGTCCTCCAAGCCCCATAATACCACGATTTGATAGATTAGATTTACCAACTTCCCATCCTCAAAACCCCACGATCATAACAATGATCGAACATGGTTACAAAACAAAATTTATTCTAAAGGAAACAAATCTGAAAAAGATTCCTTATAACTACCAACTGTCTAAAGTATTAAAAATACTATAAATGAGAAGTTCACATAGAGAAAAATTTATAAGACAACAGTTGCGAATGAATTCTACTCAAAAATTTTCAAGTGAACTTTTGTTTATAAGTGAATCTCTGAAGGTTGTATTTTAAACTTTTTTCAATGGACTCAAATAGTTGGACCTTTATCATTCACATTGTTTTAGAAAAACTAAATGTCTGATGTCATTTTTGTTCAATAACACTATAGTATTAAAACTATTCATTATAATATAAATAAGTCTATGTATTCTAATTATAAACTTATGTTTTTTGATGGACTTCCTCATTAATTTTTAAGATATCATTCCTTATGTGGATTAGTCTAAATATTTCAAAACCATAATCATCCCAATAGTAATGAATTTTGTCAGTATGATAAAAAAGATAAAACTATAAGTCCTGGTCTGATTAAAGGTATGTTTGATGCATCCAAAACATACTCAATCTGATTATCGTAATGAGTAATGATATATTTATATTCACAATATATTAGATATTTTTTTATAAATAATAAAATATAATGTTTTCTACACAAACATAATAAAACAATTGAGACATAAAAATTTAGTAAACAAGTATTAAGAATGTTTTTATTATTTCTAAAACTGGTGGAATGGAAATGTAATATGTAAAACATTTGAATCAAAAATACCCATTCTATGATTTGATGGAAATTTATTGGGACTAGGAAATATGTCATTAAAATTACATGAGAGGTGTTTTCCCCACATATATATTGGTCAATTTGAAAGCATATCATGATAAATTTGGATTTCCATTATAACTAGTGTATAATTAATTGAACTCAATGTATATTTTTTCATTTTAGTGAGTGGTTTTTAGGATAACCCTAACCTGAGTTATTTTTGGCAAGACTATAACATCAAAATAAAAGTTTTGATAACCATGATTGGGAATTAAACACCTAAAAGAGTTAGTTACCCCACTATCCATCATGTTAATAGGAACAGTTAGAATTCTCAATGCTAAACATTTTGCTTCCCTACCACTTGACCAATAATATTCTTGGTGGTGTGATATTTTTCTATATATATATTTAGGTTACTTTTTAGTCATTATCATGATTGATGGGGTTTGATTCTGCCATATTCACCCATTATAAATTAGTTGAATTCTTAAACTCACAATCATTAATTTTTCCCTAATGGATAAGGATTTAGGTTTACTAGGTCCTGTTTCTAATATCTATGTTTTATACTTATATACCATTTATTTGGTGAGATTTTTTTGAGGTGGTCGATAAGAATATTGTACTTTTTTTATTATTGTCCTAATATATCGCATGGAAAATTTTACATGGATATCCACTCAAATATTTCATTTCATGCACATGATTTTCACTTATCCAATACAATGTGATTGGAATAACCATGTTAGGTATTTATATTCACCTATATATAAGTATATAGTTTTATATATAATATGCTGAACATTGTTAGTATTGGGTTTCACTCTTATTTTATTCACCTATGGGAATTATTTTCCTCACCATACTACAAGAATATTTCTTGCCTTTATTACATTATTCTTATAGGTAATGCAAATAGAGATATATATACTCTTCTCCCAAATTTTTTAGTTTTTTTCACATAGAGTGTATAGCTTGAAATTATTGGTGTAACTTGTGTTTTTAATGGTTTCCCTGTCATTTGGATTTCATTTTGGTTATTATTTTAATTATCATTTTCTATAACGTATTATTTCATTAAATTGCATCAATGATACATTTTTTCATTATGATCATTCAAGGATTATATTAATTTAACATTTATTTCCTCCTATTTAATTATGTTTTGTTTAAATTACATAATTTTTTCACTAAAAGATAATTTCTATCAGGAGTTTGACTATTTCACCTAATTTTAGTCTCCAACCCATAGACTATTGGATGTGGGCTTGGGGATCCACTCTTGGTATAATCACATACATAGATATGGTTATTTTTTTGTTAGGTAACAACATCCAATTATCCTAAATACATTTTTTATACTTTTTAAGTACTTTAAGATAATCTAAACAAAAACCTATAGACTTTTACCTTGATCTTACTGGTATTGAATAGTTATATAAAAACATGTACATGATGGAACCAATTATAGAAGAATAATTAATCACATTCAAGGCCCATGCAGCTTAGTACATGACAACTTTTCAAACAACGTTGAGTTGGTGGAATCTGGACTTAACGTTATTGATACTGGGGAGAGGATTTTATTTATTTATTGAATTCAGTTTTTTATGGCCTTGGGATTCTAGACTGTTGCGATATGGATATGTCTTTTAAGTCTATGATTTCATTTTGGGTCCCCCTCATCACTTAAATGGGGGATTATTATAAAAATAATAATAATTTTCAGTCAGTCGGTAATCGCATTCAAATTCCTTTTCAAAATCTAAATTAGGACGATGATCCTTGAACAAACTATAACATGTAACACTTGTAATGTAACAATATGTTACCTCCTGAGTCAAAGGAACTGTATTTGAACCACATTTAATTTGAATTACAATAGTTGGTATTTTAATTTTTTATATTTCAAAATAATTTCTTGGCATGTCGGTATTAATTTAAGAATGGGTTTAGATATGTCTGGTTGATTTTTAAAAAACATCAAGGTTCATAAAAGAAAAATTAAAAGGGTGATAATTCTAAAAATAGAAGAGTACACCACTGTTAACCTAGTTGAGTCTTATTGAGTACCCGATGGAATTAGTGTGACCCATAATATAGAAAATAATGCACCAAATACTCCATTTAGGCATACCAGGTACCAGGTGGGTTGGGTAGAGGGGGGGAAGCCTCTAGGATGGCTATTGGGTACTTAATAGGAATTCACTGGGTACTCAGTGTTAACCATATTTGTTTCTAGGAAATTTTAAAATAGGAATATTTTTTATTAAAAACCAAATCACTCCTTAGTTTTACCACATCTATTCTATATATAAGAGTGGGAATTCATAACACCCCAAGACTTTACAATATTTTAATTTTATAATAAATTTTATTTTGTTACTAGAATACATTATATAAAACACCAAGTTAATATTAATAGAAATGAAACATGGAGTATTTATGTGAAACATAATTTTTAGCTTTCTCTAAACAAAACACTGAGGTCATATTTTGTTACACAAAATAATGACTTACGTTACTCACAAGGAAATGTTTTTCCAAACAATAATATATTGTTAAAATATTATTATTTAATATTATAATATATAACCTAGTAGTTAAATTTTATATTATTAAAAGTATTAACTAACTTATAAAAATATTTTTTATTCATTATTTACCAATTAGTTATAGAACCTAATTGAATAGAAATGAACTTTTTTTATAAAAAACTATTATTATGTCCAAAAAAGTGTGTTCTCTTAATGAAATTAAATTAATTACTATCAGTGGATGATTTAATTGAAATTTATATGTTATATATTCCTAAAATATTTTTTACATTCACCTATAGATTCTATATACATGATATAGTATCAAACCCAATATTACGCATAACAATATATATTTTTATAAAGGAAATATTATCTCTTTTTAATAGAACACCTATTTTAATAATGAATTTTGAAACTTGTATAATTTTATATGTAAAAATAAACATCTCTTTTAAAGTGGGATGTTAAAATTATCTTAGTGTGAAATTTTGGTATTTTTCTCATATTTTTGTATGAATTGTTAAAAAAATGAATTTTAATTGAAAATTGATTTTTCATCTAATTTATTTATAAGTTTAAATTATTTTAATAATTGATTTTAAATTAAAAATTAAATTAACTTTATATCTTTTAATCTAATATATTTTATTTTAACTTGTTTAATATTGAAATTGGATAAAAAATATCTCAAACTTTTGAACATCTTTACTATAAAAACATATTTTGTCATCCCTTCAAAGGGATTAATTTAAAATTATTTCTACCAATTATGTTATTTTAATTTTAAAATATTGGTTAAAATTTAGGATTTGGAATAATTTATAATTTATAATTTTTTCAAATTAAATTTTTACCAATGATTGTAATAAAATTAATTAAAATTAATTACAGTGATAAAGAGAAAATTAGCATAACAAGAGATTAAACATTAAACATAAGTGCCAAAATGACAAAGAAACTCATAAAAAATTAATTTATGTAAATATTTAGTATATATACTCCCTTTCATATAATTTGGTTTATTATTGGAGGCACATTATATAAATTATACCTCTCAATAGTTTTTACCTTTTTATATTTACAAGAAACCCACTCCTCCTCAACTATAAAATGGCACTCACCCATCTCATTTATTCAAACCACTAAAGACATTTTTATCATTCTAAATATTCCCAAATAAGCTCCAAAAAACCATAAACTCCACTTAGAAGCCTCAGTTTGGGAATAAATAAATCCAATAAAGTTCTTGGGTGAAAACCAAAAGGAGTTTCCTGAAAAAGAGGTAACATTCTTCAACGATCACTTTTGTTTCATTTACTTATCTTCCCCTTAAATTATTTTTATATCACGCTTTTATAACAAACTCAGTATATTCAATGTACTAATATTTTTTATACAAATATTTTTACTTGTACTTTCACAAACATCCATCAAATAGGATACACAATCATTGATCGTGTGTACGGAAGAGTACGTCCTCACGAACAGATGTCATCCGTTATTTCATTACCACCTTTCAAGGTTAAAATAATGATGAATTTATAGTTTATATATTATATTTATTATATTTATTTTTTCTTTATTATTATTTAATTTTTATATAAAACATAACTTTATGATTTCAATTTTTTGGGAATATGATAACATCGTTTGTGGACATGCGGACTACCACCTCCTAAGAGTGATGTGATTCATTCACACTATTCATGAAATGTATTAGGGTTTATTTTAATAAAAAAATATAAATATATGAAATATATATGAAATTTAAATTATTATAAACATTTATATCATTTAATTTTAATTCTTTTAATGTGACAAAGAAATTTGAGTAACGTTCTTGCGCACGTACGGCTTATGGTCCCCATGAACAGTGCATTTCATTCCCTATATACATGTTTTATAGATTATTATAAGATCATATTTAATGATTATATATGGTATTTAAATCATGTTTTACATTCTTTAGATTATTAATTCATGTTCTAATTAATAGGATCTTGAAATAACAAGTCAAATGAAACTCGGCAAACTAGCTAATTAACACATGAAATAGCGAAAATATTGATAGATTACAAACAAATGGGTAATAATATTTTGTAAGAAGTTTATATATGATATTATAAATATTATTATTGTTTTTTTCATAATTTAGTAACTTGTTTAAAACCCTGATACAATCATTTAATATACATTAACACGTACAAAAAAAACAAGGTAAGAGATTTCATCTCAATTTACATTCTATTGAGACTTATGTGTTATTATACATAAATTCACCTAAATGTGGTTTAAATATTACCCATTTTTTAACATCATTATTAAATCATAATTCATAGAATTTATGTTTCACTTTTATTTATCTCATCCAAGGGGTTCTGGATAGAAAATTTCCAAGTGGAAAAAGTTATCTTTATCATAACACTTTCTTGTGTGGTTGTTAACTTTCTCTCAAAAAAATAACTTTATCAAAATTATTTTTAATTGAACAATATATTTATTTGTGATTAAATTATTCTTATATGATTTAATTTGACATTTTCTTATAAATTATACCATGTTTACATATGGTTTTTACATTGAATTTTATTTGCTTTACTGTAGAAATATTGATAGTTATGTATCTTTGACCTAATACAGATATTTGATTAGGAAATTTGTTTAATAATATTAATATATTATTCAATGTTGGAAGAATTATTTAGACATGAAATACAAGGGTTGGGGATTAGTTAATTCAGGCCACTTTATGAATCGATGGTCTCATTGGATGAATTTAGTTTGAAAAGCCCTTCATGTTTGTAACCATTATATTTTAAAATTTCATGTGAAAGGTCGTTATAGTAGATTTATGGTTGTCAAAAAAATTGTATTCTACATAGTATGATTTATATTTTATTGAAAAATTTCTTTATGGTAATGTTTTCTTATTCCTAGGAAACATTACCTATAAATTTTAAAAAAAATCATTAATTTTAGTTATAATTATTCGGAGGATTTTCACTATGACAAAATCAATATATGCACATCATTTTGAGATTATTGATTAAATGTAATTTATTTAAAATAATTACCTTGTAATATTTTTACTCAATTTCTTATCAGTTATTTATTACGTGGAATGAGTTCTCAGTTACTTACCATACTATATTGATTATTCTCATTGATTCATTATTGCTTCTGTTGTACTTACCCTTAATAAGAAATTGAGATCTCCCTTATTTTGTTTCCTTTCCCTAGGATATATAAAAAATATCATTTAATTATTTTTAAAGGGTGTAGTTTATTATATTTTTTATGTATTATGATTCATTTTCTATTAACTAATGTAAAATGGGTATCATGTCTGTAATTTGGTTATCCACAACAATTAAACTTTCAATCCTTTAAGATTTTATTCCTTGTAATCATTACAATTTAATAATATAAGGCACTGGGCTTGGGCTACTGGGGTTGTGGTGTTATAGTTGGTTTCAAAGGAATTTTAGTAGAAAACATTGAAACCATATTTATGAAAACATAGATTAGGTAATGTAACCCTGAGATAGACTATGAAGATATGTATAAACAATGATTATAGTTTTTTGATAAGGTATATATTATATGGATCCTCCTAGAAATACATCCCTATTTATATTCTATAGGTTAACATGGTTCTAGAACATATGTTCCTAGTAGTAACATCTCTAAAAAAGTGTGTCGATCCAGACTCGAGTGTAACCTAGTTCATGAAAATAAGACATACTACACACACGATTTGACACTCATAGGGTATATGCTTAGGATAATTCACATTTTATTTACAAATCATTATGAATTATTTGAATGTAACGATATACCCAAAGAAACTGTGTTTATGATTATGAGATTAGCTATGAATATTTTTTTTTCAATTTATATTATGTGTTATTACATATTTAGAATTATACAAAGTACATAATTTTAAGAGCTAGTATAGTATATTCCATTTATTAGAAATGGAACCTGGAAAGATGAATTTTATCAATAATCATAGAAAATGTAGTGATTTCCCTTCCGAGGAATTTAATGTAGCTTGTATTGGAATAGATCATGTTATGGATATTTTGGGGAATGTTAATAAGGTTATGAAAAATAGACTTGATTGAATGGAGAAACCTATTCTACAATGATATTCTCCAATACTGGATTTCATTATGCTATAGAATTACTTATCATTTAGTGGGACTATTAATCCAATTGTAGCTAAGTAATGGATTAAGTCTCTAGAGAATATATTTAAGGTCTTGGGATATGGTTAAAAGTATAAGGTTACACTTGTGGTGAATTATCTCAAAGTTTATGTTGATTAATATTAGTCGTTGATCTAGAATAATATCTAGGAATAACAAATTCAACTCATGGAATGAAGAACATTTAAGGAGAAATTTTTTCTATAAATAATTCCCTCATGATAAAAAAATTGATATGAATATGATGTTATTTATTATAAATAAAAGATAAGGATAAATTTTTTTGGGTTATGAATACAACTTTATAGGGTTATCTAGGTATTCTACAGATTATATACGCAACAATAAGTGAATGATTTATCACTCTTTTGAAAAGACTAATCCAAGTCTCTGAAGGGTAATTGTATCCAAAAATTCATTATCATATAATGAAATAGTTTTTTGTTATATCAATACATAGAAATAATTCTCTAAAAATTATTTCTTAGAAGGGAACTAGGTGGATAAGAGAAAAATATAGCAAATAATGGATAAATGGAATAAGAGAATAAAGTATTTTCCTACCTGTGATAGTTGTGGAAAGAAAAACATTGGTAAATTCTTGAAGGGAATGTGAGTTTTCTATATGTTTGGATTAAAAGGCCCCCAATATCATGATTTAAAGGGATGGAATGAAAATTACAATGTGCAATACTTCCACTATAAGGAGATTATTCACTTTTCAAATGAATTCCACATGCGACAAGGGGAATATACCTCCACATAGGCTAAGGGATCAAATTCAACCATATTTGATTGACACCATAAAAGTGGGATGATTGATGTGAGCTTGTTTTTTGATCTAAAAAATATGTTATAAAAGATGAAACACTACTATAAAGTAAAACAAGCATCCATGAACCTCTAGACAGTACAAAATCACTATTGTGTAAACTGAAAAGTAATGGGTAAAAATACATTCCAAATTAGAAATATGTCTCGACCTAACAGAAAAATGGAAAATTATACATCTGAAAGAGATACAAACACCTAAATTCCATGAAATAACCACCATATGTGGTCCAAGCACCCATTATCCTTAATCTCTTCTATAGTCACAATCGACCTTTTTATTATCTATATAAGACACGATACGTGTAGGAAAATTCCATGCAACAATGGGTATAAACATACTGAGTAGGATTCCTGAAAAGTAGAAGGATAATATGTAAGAGATATAATAGATGATAAAGGTATTAGATAGCACAAGGTTCAATGAAATAGTATATCTCAACCCAAATATAGAGTGAATGTAACCTCATCCGAACACAAGGGGCTCAATACGATGAGTAGATCAACTACGCGTCGAGTCTTCAACACCTATATTAGGAGAGTAATGTAATCCAACAATCAAAAGATAAAAATATAAATCACATGGCATACCTCAAGTGACTTCACCACTCTTGGAAAGAGATTTTCTAAATCCAAGGTGTTGATATATAAGAAGGTGTGTGTATATATATATATATATATATATATTCTCAGTCAAAAAATCCCAAATGAAAGAGTAAGTGTATCTCCATATCACAAATCTACCCAAAAAGAAGGGTATCCAACAGCTCCAAAAGTAGATGATCTATTTCTAACATCCCACACAATTTCTATGATCACAAAAGCATAAGGAACTCATTCACCACAACCTAACAATACCATATTTTGGAAGCACTTACTCACTGACACAGTTTAGGTTGTATCTCAAAAATGCATCTCAACGGGGAAAGCATCCCTTTTCCTCATGAGTCCAAAGCTATGTCAAGCCACATATCATCACTATTACTCGCCATAAAGGGGGAATAATTACAATGTAAAGGACCCATTCCATGGAACAATAGAAGGGTTCTACTATGATGGATGATGACCCATTCCCTACCAATTCTGAGGGTTCCACTCTGGGTCATCGAGGACCCATACCCTACCTTGCCTGGGGTTAAACTCAATAATTCATGGACCCATTCCCTAGAATGATAGATGGGTTCCACTCTGAAGGTCTAAGAACCATTCCCTAGTATGAATGGAGGGTTCCAATCTGACGGTTGAGGACCCTTGTCTATCCTAGAAGGAGGGCTCCACTCTGGGTCATTGAGGACTCACTCCATGTTCCATAGGAGGGTTCCATTTGGAAGGTAAAGGGCTCATTTCCATCTCGGATAGAGGGTTCCACTGTAGATCTTTGAGGACCCTTGTCTTACCCCATAGGAGGGTTCCACTCAGAAAGTAAAGGACTCATGCCTAGCTATTTGGTGGGTTCCACTCTAGGTCATCAAGGTACCATGCCCTACCCAACAAGAGGGTTATAGCCAAAAAATTGAGGACCCATGCCCATCTTGATTGGGGTGTTCCACTCTAGTAGATCAAGAAATGATGAATTTCCTTCCAAGAGGGTTCCACATTCAAAATCTAGGATCCATTCCCATCCCACATGGATGGTTCCACTCTAGGTCAATGAGGATTGATGTCAAGCCCCGTAGGAGGGTTCCAGTTACAAAGTGACCTTTGGTTATCTCACTCGATCATGGCTAACATCTAACTTTCTGTCAAAAGGTTCCATTTCCAAAACATTCTATATAATATCTGTAAATCCAAAATTGAGTTCAATATCATTTTCTATGGTTAAAAAACTTATGATAGTCTACTCGCATTCCAAAATCAGAGTTCAAAAGAAGAAGACATGGACCCTCTATGTTTCCTAAAAAAGTGGTACATAGTATGCTGGTGACCTACAAGACATGTGGTCCAAAACATTTTTCCGTCCATGTCCTCACAAGAACACGACTTTCTAGACATGTAGCACATAAATAATGTCTATGTGTACTACATGATGTGTCTTATCCAAAATCATGACAAACACATGAGGATCATCCTCATTTCTGAGGGTAAAAATGTAATTTCACTAAAATGTCTCTTAAATTGCCTTGGACGTCGAAAAAGACCAAATAATTATGATCCTCATGAAAAATTTCTTGAGATAGGCTATTCACATGCCTCAATCAGATAATCGGTGAAAAAGGTGCATTTCACCGTATCACACTCGAATGGGGTCTCGTGGGCCTGATCCATGAGTTCAAATTAAATACATAAAATTGGTCTGGAAACATCTACCTTAATTTCATGGTCACATATTTTCATATGTATCATCATTCTGATTCCGTATGAGGGAGATATGTCATATACGAGATCCCAAAATAATAATAATTTTATTATTGTTGGGTGTTTCTGCTTTAGGGGTCGTGTAGTGGTGAAGTATACGGTTACAAAAACACCATTATTTGGGTGTTTCAAGGATTGATTTCATGGATTTCTATCTTGGTTGAATTTCTCATTCCCATATGATCCACTACTCCTATCTGGTCAGCTGGTTTCTGACATGGGTGGATGAAATGAGGCGCCACCCAATCATGCTGATGGATTTCAATGTCAATCCACCATCGATTAGGTCATTACTATCTAGGATTCCCTTCTATAAATACTGGAAATGTATCCTTCCTAGCTAGGGATCTCTATGGAGTGATCCCTTCATGTGGAGGGGTGTTCTTAGCGTGGAGGGTTCAGAAAGTCTTTCCCTAGGGATTACCTTCTTCTAAGAAGATTAGTATTGCATGTCTTGATGAATCGAGGAACAAGTCCAAAAAAGGTATCCAATATTGATCTTAAAATTAAAATCTCTTATCCAGGGACATGTTTCCATTAATGGTTCATCAATAGAATGTCACAAAAGGAAGATATGTTTGAATTAAGGTTTTAATAATAACAATAATAATATTATTATTATTGTTAATATTATTATTACTATATATTAAAATATATTAATGTTGTGGGGAAACACATCCTGCCCCATAATATCCTCATGCATACCCCCCTTTGATATTTAGTAGTCCACCCCTATCCTCTATCCAAGATACACTATTATTATAATAATAATATATAAAGGGATAAAAAGAGTGCATGGAATTCCCATATCCATGTTACACACAACTCATGTGCAGCATGCACATTCCTCCCCTTTCATGCATGGATTCAACATTTAATTTAATTGAATTAAATGAATAAACAAAATTAATTTAATTTACATATTCATCTCATTTTCATTTATATTACACAAAAAACATCTCTCTCATAACACTTATTATCATCAGTAATAACTAGGATAAGTAAATATAACTCCCATCCAATTAAATTTTTATCAACTCATCACCATTATTATTAATACAAATAATTTTTAACATCCACCACATTGACCATGTATGACCACCTCATCGACGATCCGATAATGGACACCATCCTATTCATGTTGATTAGCCTCTGCCATGAGACCCCATACATAGACTCAACTCAGAACCAGTCTTGTCACACCACACATCATCACCACATACCAACCGAGAAAATAAGGATCACTAATCTGATCCAGAACAACCCCTGATCACTAACATGTACCCTTAATACCAATCCAATCCATTCCCGAAACACCATACCTCTTGTTTATCAATATATCCACTAAAAATTGATTTAAATGTCATTTGTTCCACTACAATGAATCCAGGGGTTTGATTACACTTGAACTAAACTCGATAATGTCGAATTCTGACCCCATGGTCTAACGATGAAGAACAAAAAGAATGGTGGGGAAAAGCACCAATAACAAGGTAATAAACATCATTGGACATTCATTCTTGGCCATTAATTTCATAGTGTGGAAGAAATGGTGAGAAAATTTTTCAGAAACTAGAAATAAATTGGAAGAATAATTTATATCCATTACATGGGCTCATACAAAGGCTCGAATTAATGCTAATCAAAGAAAGGTAAATGATCCTGATCAATATTTTAATTATAAGGTTTAAAAACCACATATATTTAATCCTACATCGATTATTGGTTGATATTTGGTGAAAAACATAACCACTATAGATAAAGGTAATCTACTATGTTTGTCATATGTAGATTCACCTTGATCTGATCACCATTCGTTGTCCGGACATGATCTACCTACAAAGAAGGGGTGGATTCTACTCTCAATTATCATAGGCTTATGCGGAAAACCCCAGTGATTTTCCGTAGAATGTTATTTATAGAGGAAAATGTTCTAGGCCATTTAATTAAAAATAAATAAATAAACTATTTATTTTACTTAGACACACCTACTAATAGTTTCCCTTTCTAGATATCCCGCACCGACTAACATTAGGTCGCACCTAGGGTAAACACATCATTCGGAACTCAAAATTTGTATGGTATTTCCCATACATGTCTTCTTCTATGAGTTATTTGGGTTCGGTTTATTAAATAAAATAATTAATTTAATTAATTTATCCTATTTAGCCACTATTAGTTCCCCCATCTGAACATACTGCACTGACTAACATTAAATCCTACTTATGGTAAAATCCATGTTCTGGATTCCACTATCATATCATATTGCTAATATAAGAATCTATTTTTGGTGATATTCTACTTTTTAATGAAAACTAATCACTTGTAACTAAAATATATTTAATATTTTTATAATATTAATTATGGACACCTTGGATAGCAAAATCATGTGTCGTCTTAGTTCCATGATCTGAAAGTAATCCTAGAAATATTACAAAGTCTTACATAAAAAGACTAGCATATCTATATTATTCCATTATTCAAATACATTCGTCCCTAAAAATAAAAAAAACTAATAAAATGTGTGTAAAATCTTTACACATATAACTCTTCCATACATCTTCCCTATACTAGTATTTATAACCAAATGAGAAGTGTGAAAATCCCACATCACCTCCCCTCATAACATGATCGGAATCACCAACTTTCCCTATAAAAGAGGATGTGATTGTATTATTAAGAAAATACATCATTTGTAACTCTTAAAGATATTTGGTCACCGAAGATCTCACATTCGATGTCCCCCAGAAGGTAGTACCTTCACATACGCAAGTTGAATACTACCACTGCCAGTTCTTGTATGTGATTCACGTAGTATGTTCATGGGGTCCCAACTACCTCGACCCATATGTGATAACTGTCTTATACTTCATCATGGTTAATGTTTATCACACAAGGGTACCAACAAACTATCCAAGTGAATAGAATTATCCAACCATGTGAATTTATCCACAAAAAAAATTGGTCTACCTCGTTCGTCTTCACATCTCTGGGAATGAGAGTTACCCTAAACTAGAAACTCTCCACACCCACTTGTGGCATCCCATGAAAAAATGGTATAGAATAAAAACACCACCATAAATTCCAACACGTTCTCTGAAACTCCACCACACAACCTCTCCCTCAACGCACAAGTCAGAGGGACTCATCCACCACATCTTTCTACTATCTTTTTTTGGTGGCACTAACTCTACATCATGGTTTTGATCACGTCTAAAAAATGCATCTTAGTGGGGGAAGGACCCCTCTTTCTCATTCATTCAAATCTATGTCAAAAAACTCTAAAACATGTTTACACCGATGCCCCATGTCCCCCCAATTTATTATTTAATCAACAAGTGGAAGGAAAAAAGTACATCAAATAGTGTCTAACAATTACTAGTTTTTAAAGTTGAAGAAAAATATTTTTTACCTCTTATAATATCATGCGCTCCGGGATCAAAGACATCCAAATATTGCATCTATCAACAGAATTGGACACCATCTCCTTGAGCCTAATGTGGGACATCAACTAGTGGTGGAATGATCTCAAAGCATTGTCCACTACCCATAGCTCTTATAGCTCCTCTTGCATCTCTTCCACATAGGGGACCACCTTGTCCACACTTGGGAGATCCTTGATCACAACGCTTTCTCTTCCATGGAATTTCCTCTAGTATCTCCATATGCTGATCAAAAAGTGGTCTTAGGTAGTCTTATGCCATGTGACCTCTCCCATCATAAGAAAAGCACTGCACCAGTTCAGTCTTCCCTGGAACTCAACACTACCTCTGACTGCACTCCGGAGTCTGGTCATGGAAGGATATGTTGTCTCAAGATATTTATGCCTATAAATTTTTACCTAATATGGATGACTCCTCTATGTAGTGCTCACTGCCAACATTGGTTTTATGGCATCCCTATGATAGAAATATCTATGTCATCAGTGCCCACTTTAGCACCCCCATCATAGGTGGATATAGAAAAGGGTACAACACTGGATTGGATATCTCAGTGGAGTCCCTTCTTAAACATCCATGCTTTGAATTAGTCATCCTAGATCATTTCAACAATGTACAGTGTAATGTCGGTGAACCTCATTTCATACTCATCCACTTTCATACCTCCATACTGCATCTCTAGAAGCTTCTAGATTCTAATAGAGAGCAAGCATAAGTGGTATTACTCCTCATGAATTAGTTGTTAAAAGTCATTCCATGAGAGTGTCGACTCATTATTTATCTTCATAATAAGGATCCTCCAAAGAAAAGATTCTCCATGTAAGAGACTAAATAATAGTGAAACAATATGATCTATCATGGTATGAACAAGCCTAAAGACATATAAAACTGAATCTATCCAATCCTCTACTTCCTGATGATCTATCTCACCGCGGAACCTTCGTAGTATTTGATAATAGAACTCACAAAGCACTCTAAACATGTTTGTATTCTCAGCCGGATTTGTTGGATGTATCTTCTACCTGATAGGGGGAGGTTTTTCTACATACCCTCATGGAGGAAGGGGATAATGGGATGGTCCATGAACTAAGTAATCATCACTCATATAGTCTTAGTCATGAACCAGGTATGATATGCTGACTAGTTGTCATGGCAGAGGCATCTTGAATGTTATCAAGGAGTGTCGTGGTCAAATGAGCATATATATATATATATATCAACAATAGTGGGGATCTAACTAAATATGCAAAATCAAAGACTCAACCATATATGATTCATATACCATTAAACCCTGTAATAAATGTCTCAACAAGATGAGTCGACCAGCAGGTAGTCAAGGTCCTGGTGAATGGATACGTCAGTCATCGTGCCATCACTATATTCCATGGACTGGGGTCCACACTAAAGACTATTTGACACAATTTCCCTAATCCCAAGAAAATCCTATTAAGGAGATACATGGAAACAACATCCCAAGTAGTGAAATTTTTATGATATAAAACTTTCATGACCCAATCCAGGCTGATGGTCGAGCGACAACTACCCCAATCCCACCTCCATAGGCTGTGGGTAGAAATATGTGAAAAAGTAATAACTAACTCTTAGAGACCTATTCGTATGTACCTATAGAAACACACACAAAAACACCAATATTGATGAAAAATGTGCAATAGAAAAGAATAATATATGAAACACAACTATAAAGTAGACCTAGAATGCATGGACTTATAAACATCACAAAATATGGTGGTGTAAACTGAAAAGTAAAGGAGAAAAATACATGCCCTACCAGAAGTGTGTCTCAAGCTGACAAAAAACTAGAAAAGTAAAATACTAAAAGAGATCCCATGTAGAGACCCGAAGCTTGACGTACATGGACATTACATTACTTTTGCGGAATACTTAGTACATAACAAAAACACACACATAAGGATCGTAATAGTTTAGTGTCTTTGGAAACTCGGAATATAATCTTCTAATCGTGGTGAAAGATCATCAACATCTCCAAAAAAGATATTCCTTTTTTTACCTAAAACCTTTCTTTATATCCTGGGGAAAAGAAAACATAAAAGGGTGAGCTCAAATTCTCAGTAAGGGTAAACAAAAGAAATATCAATCACATCATATTCATAAGAACATAACATTTTGGAAATCTTAACCTGCAAAAGAGAGCATAATTTCATAACATGGGATAAATCTTAGTAGTGAAATGAAATCCCAATAATCATAACATAAAACATGAAACTTTGTGGAATACAAACATAATCATAGAGAATCATATCTTATTAGTCAAGACTCATTGCCAAGACTATCTTAGTGGAAAAAGTCCATTTCTGAACCGAGTCACCCTCGTTTCAGTCTTGTTTGACTGAACTGGTATAACCTACCATTCCAGCCATGTCTATCTCATGAGATATAAAATCTTTACCCAATGAATTGGAGGGAGATATAGGTCCCACCCATCTCTTAATGATACCATTATTATGTGTGCCACAAAATCATAAACCATACATCATAACATAACCCATGTAATAAAAATGGGATTCTTAAACATTGTGACATCATAAAAAAATTCATATAAGACAAAGGAATTCATAAAATTAATTCCATCCCAACATAATCAAATAAATGTAATAATAGGTATAAAAACATAACCCTTTATTATCTTATATGGAAAATAATTTTGATAAAACACTTGAACTCCATTCTTGAGGAAAATATCCTTTCTTCTTCAAAAACACTTCTCCTTTCTTAACATGTCGTAGAATTATAAACTAAAAGAAGTTGATTAAAAATAAACATTAAAACTTGTAAAGGAAGATTCTTGGAAATAATTTTTTAAAAATCCATTCATGCCGTATAATTTAAAAAAAACATTCTTCTTACTTTTTTCGGAAAAGTCAAAAAGTACCTCATACGAAAAATGAAAAAAGATTCATTTCATATCCTTTACTAAAAACTCACCGAAGGGTAAAATTGGATTTAAAAAATTGTAGGTGGATGGAAATAATATTACATATTGAAGAAACATGGATTTGGATGATAAAACACACCCCAATAAATTTCAAAGTATAAACAATCTCGGATAAAAATGAGATTGTGATATTTTCCCTTACCTTAGGTCTGATTTGCCTCGTAAGTGTCCGAACCTCCTATATAATGATTTAAATAATGTTATTGACTTCTTCCAGAATCATAATCATTATTATGATATCATATATGGTTCACTTATGACTTTATATTAACCGTTCATTTGTAAATTTCATGTTAAAGAGTGTTTTGGGTAAAATCGTTTCATTTGTCGTCCGTGTTTTGACTTGTAATTATTCAAATGATTACATAGATCATGATTACTTAATTCCAGAATATAAAACATGATATATATATATATAATATATTCATAATATATATATATATATAATATCAGTAAATGGAAAAAATACACCGTTCATGGAGACGGTAGACCGTACATACGCATGAACGCTGTTTTCTTTTCCTTATTGAGTTGAATGGAATTAAGTAGATGAAATACATATATATACACATAAATCCAGAATAATTATTATGTCATATATTTCATTATTACTTATTATATATACTTTATAATCATTCATGAATGGTTAACGTAGAGAATGAATCTCATCGCGTCGTGGAGACGGTAGTCCGTACGTACGCACGAGCGATGATATCGTTCTCATGATCGTGAACTTTTGTTGAAGTGTATGTATACTATTTCAGTATCAATATAACTTTATAATAATCATATATAGTTACTCATTACACCATTGTACCCATTCAATTAAGGTGGTGGCAGAAAATAGATTACACCACGGCGTGGAGACGGTATTCCGTACGTACGCATGCGTGGTGATTTCCTTTTTCCGTAGGATGGATAGAAGGTTAATTAGAGTTGTTTCATATTTATAATAAAATATCAGTATATAATAAATACTGATGTTATTACTTTATCATTAAACAAATAAATAAGAATAAGTTGAAGAAGAAAGAAATTGAAAAAGATTGGTAATGGATATTACCTCTTTTTGACGTGCCTTCACTTAACCTCCACTTAAAGAACTAAGGATGGTCTTTGACGAAGACCAGGTCCTCTATAATGATACTAGGGAAGTGGAGAAGAGATTTTGGCAGGGGTTGGCCGAGCTTGAATTCTCAAATTGGTGTGAGGAGGAGAGGGAGGAGGTGTCCTTTTATAAGGGAGGAGAGGGGCACCTTAGGAAAATCTCAAAATATTATTTTATATTTAAGGTCAAATTCGGTTTATAATGGTTCCAAAGGGTCTTATTTCGAAGATAAAGTGGGGATGGGTCGAAATCTTCTCATCCAATAGGATTTAGACAAGTTTAGGTTATTATTTTAACCATATCAATTAGATTTAACTCTAAGTTAAATAATTTAACTTTTACCGTGTCTTTTTGTTTTCTTACACTATATGGTTAATAAACATACTATATCAAGACAAAAGAACCCCAAGTTGTTTATTATTAATATATATAATCGTATCTAATTCATTTGGCCGAACCGTAGATTTTTAGGAATAAAATAACAATTAATAATATAATATTTGTTTTAAAAACTAATTTATGTCAATTTTGACACTATTTGTTACATGATATTTATGAAATTTATAACAGAATGATAAGTTCGAAAAAAGTTACTTAAATCAACAATAACATGTCATATTAACCAGTAAAATTAGTTTAAGTCATAAAAAGTCTCAAATTACATTTATTTGGGCATTTATAACATCAATTATGTCGATATTTCATTAATAAGACAATTACTGCATCATATTTGTGTCATAATAAATGATAATTATTTAATCCCTAAAAATTCTAAATAAATTTCTATGATGTAGATAATTGTATTAGATTTCTGGATACTATTCATGTTTGAAGTTTCATGAAGTTTATCACTAGATTAAAATTATTATACTTATAAGATTTAAGAAAGTGACATGTTGTCACATTCTTTGGTTTTAATAATTAAATTATTTTCATTGGAAAAATTTAATTAAATGAATCTAATCCGACCCTTAGGTGATATGGGTCTACTTTTAGTCATCCAATAGGATTTTGAAATTTGGTAGGGTAATTTTAAAATATTATATTTACCCTTAATTACCCGATTTACCTTTAACTATGGTAAAATAAAATATACCATAATTACTATTCATAATTCCCAAAAATAAAAAGTAGCTTATTAACATAATTTGGATCCACTGATTCCAAATATGGAATAAATTTTTCCAAATTCAATACACAAAATTTGCAGATATTAAATTAAAATTAATCTCGTTGTCGAAAGAAAACAGGTTTTTCTTTAAAACATTGCAAAAGATTGAATTTATTTAACCTATGAATTCAAGGTAAAATAAATGCTAATGATATAAATTATATTAAATGGTAAAAATATATTCTCTTTATACTTTAAAACCATTCAATATTAAAATTTAATCACATAAGATATTACGATGAAAAAATTTGTTTTTAATTAAAATATAGCGTGTTTTTACTATTCATTAAAATATGAAAGTTATCGGAAAAATTTGAAAACATTATCTAATTTAAATTTTTATATCCTTATTCAAAAGAAGAATTTTATTTTGTCAAATTGAACTTATAAACATGTCAAAAACTATATTTAAAGTGGGTGCGCCATCAAAAGGCGGCAAAACTGCATTTTTTGAAAAATACTTATTTTACCTGAAAAATTTATTTTGTTCTTATACCATGTTTTAGAAAATGTGTAAGACGAATAATAATGTTATGAGATTAAAAATTTAGTTAATACTATTCATAACGGCTGTTTCATAATAATATTATAATAATATATCGTTGTTTAGTAAAACCCGGTATTGCGTACAACACACGCTATCGAGGAAGGTCGTGATTGCGTGTAATGAAAGACAAGTCAGAGTTGCTTGCTGTGTAAGAATCCTTCGTTGTTTCTTATATCATAATCCAACCATATTTCATTTATACATTGAATATATATATATATATACTCAATGTTTCGTAGAATAACTATTATCAAAATTGTGTGTAACACAATCCAAGAATAGTGTTGCACATACTGCAAGCTAATACGGTGTTGTGTATAGCGCAAGGTAATATTGGTGTAGAATACAACATAATAAATTAATGAAATTAAAATAATATTTTTCATAAAATCTCAGGGTGTTACATTCTACCCCCCTTAAAATGAATTTCGCCCTCAAAATTCGTCGGGGTTATAAATAGATTACTATTCGAAAGTTTCTTTAATAGAAACCCACATCGTAAAAAGGAATACCAAAACCAATATTTAAAAACAAAATTATGAAACGTAACGGTTACCCAAATAAACTAATCGCTGGGTTTCCACATAGGTGAAAATATGGATATGGAAGAGAAATCTAACCATCATGTTCTGATGGAGAGTGGTAGAGAACATGGCTATGGAAAAGCTAGCAATCACAAAGCCATAAATTTGTGACGATCTATGGTACCATCTGATTCATTAGATATAAGAGCACTAAGACAACATTTTTGGTTTTCAAGATCATTTCCCTAAAGTTGATGTAATTGGAATTAGAAGAAATACTTTCGTGATTTTGGTATAGTCTCACAGTTTGTCTTTCTTTGGACAATTTCCACTTCATCTCTTAAAGAAATGAAGTTGAATTTTTCATTCATGATGTGTTTGTAGATCATGTGATAGAATGATGGGTCATTCCATCTATCTCAAACAAAAGGTTAGAAAAGTTATAAAAAAATACATAAGTCTATATATAGTGAGATTAATCCTATATAGTTACTAAAATGAACTTATACTTTATATATCATACCGCTTAATAAAATAAAACTAGTTTCTATTAACTAGGGACTTTCTGTAGGCCAGTGGTATGCGATAAAGGCCCATCGCACTTTAGTTGTGGGTTCGATTCCCACATCCTTGGCCGACGCAATGGGTTGTCACACATCCTGCAGGTTGTCCTTTTTCTAAAACTACATTATTATAACATCCCATCAATAATATCGAAGAAGTTCTATCCTTAAACAATACTTAGCATATGTCCAACATAATCCATTCCAATATTTAGGCTTATATAAAATACTTCAGTCCAAGCTCATAGTATAATGAAAATGATTACTTGAAATGTCATCAACCAAGCATGTGAATACCATCATTTATCCCCCATATATATATATTTTTGGTCACAATCCAATCATGTGAATACCTTAATTATGTATTCTCTTGAAAAAATGAATACCCATTGAACCATAGTGAAAACATGAATGCAGTTAAAAGTTAACACTTTCCACATACTGAAATCCTCAAAATTCTATATACTCAAACCATGATATCACTGAGTCCTTATATCAATCATGAGCTCATGAATACTGTCAAATATTTCATTTTCCCGTTTTCCCTTCATTATGCGCATATCATTCTTTTTCCAAAAATATCTCAATCACTTTCCATGGTTACTGGTACTATAAAATTATTGAAAACCACAATAGACCAATACATAAATATTCCAATATTCCACGATACTATATACAACACTATTTTGGAATCCCATTACATAAACACTTAATCATTCCACCACATCGTTGTCATATTCAACATCGCCAATAGTGATCCCATGTGACTTCCCTTTGTCTTTTGCCTTAAGTGGTTTCTCATGTTGATCATCACTAACCCTTGGATTAGGGAATTTATTAGCATAATGCCCCATTTCCTTGCACTTGAAGCATTGAAGTTTTGGTGGTGCGTTCTATACAGTCTTTGCTTTATTCACATCATTAGAAACCCTTTTTCCATTACTTTGACACTCAGCTGATCGATGACCTTCTTTTCCACACTTAAAACATTTTCTAGTCCCTTTAAGACAATCTCCACCATGTTTCTTTCCACACATTGAGCATAAGGAAACAATCATCTTCTTTTCACCATTATGCTGAGATTTCTCCTTGAACTCCATCTTTCGTTTCTTTTCAAAACCATGAGATGGATATGTAACACCAACTTCCATTTCTACCTTGATAGCACAACGCACAATTTCTTCATAGCTACTGAAGTCTCTTATAGCTAATGCCCTTCGAAGACTTGCTTTTAAGCCACTGAAGAATCGATCAACATTACTTTCAGGTTGGATGATAAATCCAGATGCATACCTTGCAAGCCTTGTAAAATTCTCTTCGTATATACCAACAGATTCATCATCCGTTTTCTTTAGTTCATGAAACTCTTTCTCCATCTTTTTTCGAAGAATACGAGGGAAGTACTTATTGAAAAATAAGTTCTTGAACTCTTCCCATTCCATGGACTCAATTTCATCTCTTTGCCTCGTATTCTTGATAAGATTCCACCATTGATCAGCTTCACCTTCCAAACGATATACTGCTAAGATGACTTTATCATGTTCAGAAAATTGAAGAACTGAAAATATCTTTTCAGTGGTACTGATCCATTGTTCAGCAACAAGTGGATTGGAATACCCACTCAAAGAAGGTGGACGTTGCCTCATGAAGGACTCAATAGAATATTGTTCCCTTCTCTGCTCATTTGGAAGTCCAGAATGATTCATATCTTGTGTAAGTATAGCAATAAGATTTTTCACTCCATCTCCCATAACATTTGTTTGTTCAGGAGGAAAATCATTTCACTGTCCATTACAGTGATCAAAACAGTTCCTTTGGGTTCCAGCCATCGTCTAAAACCCAAAAAGAATAGTGTGAGAGGCAAAACTCATGCTAGGTAAAACAACATAGTAAAGGGGGAGCACCCTCAATATCTAACATCTTAGGTTAAATTCTAAGATCGTTACCGTAGTTCTAGGACTATATCATATATGTATACTTATCCTTAGGGACATCCCTAGACATACCATAGAAATATCTCTAGGGATCTCACTAACGTTTTCGCATCCTAGTTTCCAAAGGTTGACTAAACCTTTCCTCTAATACCAAAAGTAGAGACCCGAAGCTTGACGTACATGTAAATTACATTACTTTTGCGGAATACTTAGTACATAACAAAAACACACACATAAGGATCGTAATAGTTTAGTGTCTTTGGAAACTCGGAATATAATCTTCTAATCGTGCTGAAAGATCTTCAACATCTCCAAAAAAGATCTTCCTTTTTTTACCTAAAACCTTTCTTTATATCCTGGGGAAAAGAAAACATAAAAGGGTAAGCACAAATGCTCAGTAAGGGTAAACAAAATAAATATCAATCACACCATATTCATAAGAACATAACATTTTGGAAATCTTAACCTGCAAAAGAGAGAAAAATTTCATAACATGGGATAAATCTTATTAGTGAAATGAAATCGCAATAATCATAACTTAAAACATTAAACTTTGTGGCATACACACATAATCATAGAGAATCATATCTTATTAGTCAAGACTCATTTCCAAGACTATCTTAGTGGAAAAGGTCCATTTCTGAACCGAGTCACCCTCATTTCAGTCCAGTTTCACTGAACCGGTATAACCTACCATTCCAGCCATGTCTATCTCATGAGATATAAAATCTTTACCCAATGCATTGGAGGGAGATATAGGTCCCACCCATCTCTTAATGTTACCATTCTTATGTGTGCCACAAAATCATAAACCATACATCATAGCATAACCCATGTAATAAAAATGGGATTCATAAACATTGTGACATCATAAAACAATTCATATAAGATAAAAGAATTCATAAAAATAATTCCATAACAACATAATCAAATCAATGTAATAATAGGTATAAAAACAGAACCCTTTATTATCTTAGATGGAAAATAATTTTGATAAAACACTTGAACTCCATTCTTGAAGAAAATATCCTTTCTGCTTCAAAAACACTTTTCCTTTCTTAACATGTCGTACAATTATAAACTAAAAGAAGTTGATTAAAAATAAACTTGAAAACTTGTAAAGGAAGATTTTTGGAAATAATGTTTTAAAAATTCATTCATGCCGTATAATTTAAAAAATCATTCTTCGTACTTTTGTCGGAAAAGTCAAAAAGTACCTCGTACGAAAAACGACAAAAGATTCCTTTCATATCCTTTAATAAAAACTCACCGAAGGGTAAAATTGGATTTAAAAAATTGTAGGTGGATGGAAATAATATTACATATTGAGGAAACATGGATGTGGATGATAAAACACACCCCAGTAAATTTCAAAGTATAAACAATCTCGGATAAAAATGAGATTGTGATATTTTCCCTTACCTTAGGTCCGATTTGCCTCGTAAGTGTCCGAACCTCCTGTATAATGATTTAAATAATGTTATTGACTTCTTCCAGAATCATAATCATTATTATGATATCATATATGGTTCACTTATGACTTCATATTAACCGTTCATTTGTAAATTTCATGTTAAAGAGCGTTTTGGGTAAAATCGTTTCATTTGTCGTCCGTGTTTTAACTTGTAATTATTCAAATGATTACATAGATCATGATTACTTAATTCCAGAATATAAAAAATGATTTATATATAATATATATTCAGATTATATATATATATATATAATAGATCAGTAAATGGAAATAAATACACCGTTCATGGAGACGGTAGACCGTACATACGCATTAACGCTGTTTTCTTTTCCTTATTGAGTTGAATGGAATTAGGTAGATGAATTACATATATATACACATAAATAAAGAATCATTATTATGTCATATATTTCATTATTACTTAATATATATACTTTATAATCATTCATGAATGGTTAACGTGGAGAATGAATCTCATCGCGTCGTGGAGACAGTAGTCCATACGTTTGCACGAGCGATGATATCGTTCTCATGATCGTGAACTTATGTTGAAGTGTATGTATAATTTTTCAGTATCAATATCACTTTATAATAATCATATATAGTTACTCATTACACCATTATTCCCATCCAATTAAGGTGGTGGCGGAAAATAGATTACACCACGGCGTGGAGACTATATTCCGTACGTACGCACGCGCGGTGATTTCCTTTTTCCGTAGAATTGATAGAAGGTTAATTAGAGTTGCTTAATATTTATAATAACATATCAGTATATAATAAATACTTATCTTATTACTTTATCATGAAACAACTAAAGAAGAATAAGTTGAAGAAGAAAGAAATTGAAAAAGATTGGTAATGGATATTACCTCTTTTTGACGTGCCTTCACTTGACCTCCACTTAAAGAACTAAGGATGGTCTTTGACGAAGACCAGGACCTCTAGGATGATACTAGGGAAGTGGAGAAGAGATTTTTTTAGGGGTTGGCCGAGCTTGAATTCTCAAATTGGTGTGAGGAGGGGAGGGAGGAGGTGCCCTTTTATAAGGGAGGAGAGGGGCACATTAGGAAAATCTCAAAATATTATTTTATATTTAAGGTCAAATTCGGTTTATAATGGTTCCAAAGGGTATTATTTCTAAGATAAAGTGGGGATGGGTCTAAAACCTCTCACCCAATTGGATTTATATAAGTTTATGTTATTATTTTAACCTTATCAATTAGATTTAACTCTAAGTTAAATAATTTAACTTTTACCGTGTCTTTTTGTTTTCTTACACTATATGGTTAATAAACTTACTATATCAAGCCAAAAGAACCCCAAGTTGTTTATTATTAATATATATAATCTTATCTAAGTCATTTGGCCTAACCTTAGGTTTTTAGGAATAAAATAACAATTAATAATATAATTTTTGTTTTAAAAACTAATTTATGTCAATTTTGACACTATTTGGTACATGATTTTTATGAAATTCATAACATAATGATAAGTTCAAACCAAGTTACTTAAATCAGCAATACCATGTCATATTAACCTATAAAATTATTTTAAGTCATAAAAAGTCCGAAATTACATTTATTTGGTCATTTATAACGTCAATTATGTCGATATTTCATTAATAAGACAATTACTGCATCATCTTTGTGTCATAATAAAAGATAATTATTTAATCCCTAAAAATTATAAATAAATTTCTATGATTTAGATAATTTTATTAGATTTCTTGATACTATTCATTTTTGAAGTTTCATGAAGTTTATCACTAGATTAAAATTATTATACTTATAAGATTTAAGAAAGTGACATGTTGTCACATTCTTTGGTTTTAATAATTAAATTATTTTCATTGAAAAAATTTAATTAAATGAATCTAATCCAACGCTTAGGTGATATGGGTCGACTTTTAGTCATCCAATAGGATTTTTTCATTTGTTAGGGTAATTTTAAAATATTATATTTACCCTTAATTACCCGATTTACCTTTAACTATTGTAAATAAAATTTACCGTAGTTACTATTAATAATTGCCAAAAATAAAAAGTATCTTATTAACATAATATGGATCCACTGATTCCAAATATGGAATCAATTTTTCCAAATTCAATACACAATAGTTTCAGAAATTAAATTAAAATTAATCCCGTTGTCGAAAGAAAACGGGTTTTTCTTTAAAACATTGCAAAAGATTGAATTTATTTAACCTACGAATTCAAGGTAAAATCAATGCTAATGACATACATTATATTAAATGGTAAAAATATATTCTATTTATACTTTAAAACCATTCAATATTAAAATTTAATCACATAAGATATTACGATGAAAAATTTTGTTTTTAATTAAAATATACCGTGTTTTTACTATTCATTAAAATATGAAAGTTATCGGAAAAATATCAAAAATTTATCTAATGTAAATTTTTATATCATGATTCAAAAGAAGAATTTTATTTTGTCATATTTAACTTATAAACCTGTCAAAAACTAGATTTAAAGTGGTTGCGCCATCAAAAGGCTGCAAAACTGCATTTTTTGAAAAATACTTATTTTACCCGATAAATTTATTTTGTTCTTATACCATGTTTTAGAAAATGTGTAAGACGAATAATAATGTTATAAGATTCAAAATTTAGTTAATACTATTCATAATGGCTAGTTCATAATAATATTATAATAATATATCATTGTTTAGTAAAACCCAGTATTGCATACAACACACGCTATCGAGGAAGGTCGTGATTGCGTGTAATGAAAGCCAAGTCGGAGTTGCGTGCTGTGCAAGAATCCTTCGTTGTTTATTATATCATAATCATACCATATTTCATTTATACATTGAATATATATATATATATATACTCAATGTTTCGTAGAATAACTATTATCAAAATTGTGTGTAACACGATCCAAAAATAGTGTTGCGCATACTACAAGCTAATACGGTGTTGCATATAGAGCAAGGTAATCTTGGTGTAGAATACAACATAATAAATTAATGAAATTAAAAGAATATTTTTCATAAAATCTCAGGGTGTTACATCCAAACTCTTGAATCCCAACATAAAACCATCGTACGTGGTCTAAGAACCAATATCCCAAATCAATTTGGTAGTCACGATTGACATATCCATCATCTTCATAAGACACCAAATGGGTGATAAAATCCCATGTAGGGTGAGTATAAACATACCAAAGAGGATGCCTAAATAGTACGAGATACAATAGAAGAGAACGAAAGTAGATAGCATAATTTTCTATGAAAGAGTACATCTCAAACCAAAATTATAGTGAGGGTAACTTCATCCAAACACATGGGGATCAATATGGTGAGTAGATTAACTAATTGTCAAGTCTTTGTTGACTATAATAGGACAGTATACTCATCCATACATGAGAATATAAACACTAAAATCATGTGGCATGACCCACGTTTCTTCTCCCCTCCGGGAAGGAGAGTGTCCAAATCCATGTTGAATATATAGAAGAAATTATATATATATTCTTGGTCAAATAATCCTAAACAAGAGAGTATGGGGATCTTCATCTCATGGATAGTCCCAAAAAAAGAAGAGTAGCCATTAGTTCCAAAAGTCCATCATCGATGCCCAAAATCCCATGCATCTTCCCTAAACACATAAGTCTACGAAAATCATTCACCACAGCTTGACATAATCATCATTGGGTGGAACTGACACACCTTCATGGTTTTGGATGCATCTCAAAAATGTGTCTCAATGGGGAAATCATCCATCTTCCCCATGAGTCGAAATCTATGGGAAACCATGTCTCATAATTGTGATACAATGTCAAGGGGTAATAATTTCTAATTAGAGGAACCATGCCATAGTACGATGGTAGGGGTCCAAACTTATGGTCAATGACCCACGCCCATCCTAGCTAGAGGGTTCAAATCTAGGTCATAGAGGACTTGAGCCCTTCCATGCAAGAGGGTTCCACTTAGAATGAAAAGGACTCATGCCTGGTCAATATGGAGGGTTACATTATTGTTCATCGATGACACATTTCCATCCCCATAATAGGGTTCCACTCAGAATGTCAAGGACCCATGCCTAGCTCTACTACAATGTTCCACTCTAGGCCATCGAGGACACATGCCTTGCCCGCATGAGGGTTCCACATAGAATGTCGAGGACCAATTCCCAGCCTAGGTGGAGGATTCCACTCTCAGTCATCAAGGACCCATATCTTACCCCCACATGAGTGTTACACTTAGAATTTTTAGGACTCCGTTCTAGCCTAGCTTAAGGGTTCCACTCTAGGTCATATAGGACCCATGCCCTACCCCGTAGGAGGGTTCCGTTGGGAAATTAACATCTGGTGATCTCTCCAGATCACAGTCATCTTTAAGACTTATCTCAAAAGGTTACATAACCAAAATATTATACATAATATACTAAAATACATAATATATGTCACCATCATGTTCTACAAAGATAAATATGTAGGATAGGCTACTCGCAGGCCAAAATCTTAGTTCAAAAGATTGAGATATGGAACCTAGAAGTTTCCTCAAAAAGAGGCACACAACATGTTGGGGACCCACACGATGTGTGGTCCCACTCTAATGCCTAGCCATATTCTTCCAATAACATTAATTTCTATAAATTTTTCACATACATAGTGTCAAAGGGTATTACACGACATGTCTCATCCAAAATCATAATGAACACACAAGGCTCATCGTTGGTCCAAGGAAAAAATATAATTTCAATAATATTCCTCCTCAAATGGCCTTAGATAACCAAACAGATCACACTATTATGATCTTCATTGAAAAATTCTCAAGATAGGCTAATCAATTGCCTTAATTGGACACCTGGTGAAAAAGGCGCACTTCACAGTATAATGCTAGAATGGCATCTCATGGGCCTGAGCCACACGTTCAAATTAAATACCAAAAATTTGTCTACAAACATCCACCTTAATTTCAAGGTCACAAAATTGTAGATGGTTCGTCACACAAAAAAATTATTAGGGAGTTATGTGGGATAACATATCCTTAGAAAATTAAATTTATTATTATTGGGCATTTCATTGACCGAATTCACATGTTTGAAAAAAGGTATCCAACATTAATCATAAAATTACCTTATTAATTCTAGGGTCACTCTACCACTGATGGTTCATGAATCAGATGTCACCTAAGGAAGATACATTCAAATTATGGGTTTAATAACAATAATCATATTATTATTATTATTAACATTATATATTAAAATATATTAAACTGGTGGGAAACACATCCCACCCCATATTCTTCTAACGCACACCCCCATAGAGCCTCAGGCATCCCACCCCTAACATCCCCCCTATATAAATAATTATTATTATAATAATTTATAATGTGATAAAAGGAGTGTGTGGAATTCCCATATATATGTTGGAAATGTCTCAAGTGCAGTAGCTTCCTTCCTCCATTTTCACACATGGATTCAACATTTTATCTAATTGAATTAAATGATAAAATAAATTTAATTTAATTTACATATTCAACATCATTTCATTTATATTACTCAAAAAACTTGTCTCTCATTCCATCTTATTATTATCAATAATAATTATGATAAATAAACATAAATCCCATCCAATTTAATTTTTATCAACTCATCGCCATTATTATTAATGAATATAATTATTAACACCCATAACATTGACCACATATGACCACCTCATCGGATATTCAAGCCCGAACACTATCAGGTTCATGCTATTTGGTCTCCTCCATGAGGCCTTGTTCATGTCCTTCGCTCAATACTGGTCTTTTCAGACCACACATCATCACTATATACCAATCGGGATAATGGGGATCACAGATCTTATCCAGAACCTCCCCTTAACCCTAACCCACACCTGCAGTACTGATCCAATCCATTCACAAAAGTACATCCTACTCATTTATCAATCCAACCCAAAACTATCGATCTGCATGTCGTTCGTGCGACCAAATATAATCATGGAGTTTTACCACACTCGAACCCACATCGACAATGTCGAATCATGACCCCATGGTCTAACGATGAAGAACATGAAGAATGGTGGTGGAAACGACCAAAAACAAAGTGATAAATATCATTATCATAGTGTTCTTGGACAATGATTTTATAGCAGGGAAACTGGGATGAGAAAACATGGCCTAGACAAAAATTAAATTGAAAGAATAATTTATTTCGATTACATGGGCTCATGAAAAGGCTCAAATTAACATAGATCAAATAGAGGGAAATGATCATGATCAATATTTTAATTTTAAGTACATAAAACCACATATAATGAGTCCTACCTCAAGTATGGATCAATTTTTGGCGGAGAACACATCCGCTAGTGATGAAGGGGACATTCTACATTTGTCTCCTATCGATTCACCTCAATCTGATCACCGATCATTGTCCACCTCAATCCGCAAATGATTAAGGGGTGTAAGCACCTATAAATGATCCAAGGGTTCTGTGGCTAATCCTAGAGATTTTCCATAGTAGATTATTTATAGAGAAAAATGGTTTATGTCAATTATTTTTAAAAAAATATTTATTTATTTTAATTAAATGCACCCTCTAAAAGATGCTTTTACAAGACATCATGAAAAGACAAATTTTAGGTTCCACCTAGGGTAAACACTATAGTTTGAACTCAATTGTGGTCTTATATTTACCATTCAATTATCCTTCTATGAGTTATTTTGGTTATGGTAATTAATTAAATTAAATTAAATTATTTATTTATGTAATTCACCCATTAATGACTATCCCATACGAACATCCCGCGCTGACAAACCTTATGTCACACATAGGGTAAACTCCCCTTTCTGAATCAAATAGTGGTCTCAGATTTCTGATCTGAGACACCATTTATGAGACATTCCATTTCTTCTAGAACATGTGTGTGCATAATAAAAATATATTTAATATTTTTATAAAATTCATTATGGACACATCGGGCCTCAGAAGAGCGCTCAATCTCAGTTCCTATCTCTGAAAAAATTCCTAGGAATATTCTAAAGTATTATATAGAAAACTAGAGTCTCTACACCTTCAATATTTTAAATATCCCTTATCAAGAATATGTGTTATTAACCGTATTTATGATGTATGTTTTTCAACAATATTATTTTCAAATTTAAAATCTCATGATTATTCATATAATTTTTAAATTGTGAGGATGTGATTTACTTATGGTGGGGAGAATTGAACACCCCAATACTTTACAATATTTTCCTTTTAGAATAAATTTAATTTTTTTTCTAGAATTCTTTATAGGAAACATTGATTTAGTCTTATGAAATATGAAACATTGAGGATTTATGCATAACATTATTTTTATCATTCTCTACATGGAACACTAATGTTATATTACGTTACATGCAACAATTTCTTTCTTCAAAAACTTGAATTACACACAAGGTAGAGTTTTACTAAACAACAATATGTGATTAAAATATTGTTAGTCAGTATAATATTATATATTTATGTCATTAAATTGGATGTAATGAATAGTATTTTCTAAATTATAAAAATATATGGTTGAATTAATTGGCTACCAATTAGTAATAGAACCCTATTGAATATTTATGAAATGTTTTTATAAAAATATATTTTATGTGATGAAGGAATTTTATCTTAAGAAAATAAAACTAATTACTATTAGTGGATGATTTAAATGAATTTTATATACTATATATTAAATACTTTTTTTTGGCATTGAATAAATTTATTCGATAATCATAAGATAAGAACAATCCTAATATCATGTATAAAAAGGATATATTTTTAGAAATGAAAATTTTCCACCTCTTAAAGACACACTAGTTTTAAAGCTGAATTTTGAAACTTTTATAAATTTTATGTGTAAAAAAACCTAATTTTTTAAATCATAACATTAAAATTATCTTAGTATTAATATTTGGTAATTTTTGAGTTGTTCGATTTTTTGATGAATAGTGAAACATACTGAATTTTAATTGAAAACTGTTTTTCATCTAATTAATTTATCAATTTAAATTATATTTTAAATTCGTTTTAAAGTAAAATTAAATAATTTTTTATAATTTAATATAATTTTGGTCGTTGGAATCTATTTTACATTGAAATTGGATATAAAAACATTTAATATTTTGGACATTTTTTCTTTACAAACCTATTTTGTCATCCTGTCTACAATATTAATAATAAATTAATATATGATTATTCTGTGATTGGAATTTCGAAAAAATAAATTAAACTTTTGAATCATAATAATTTATGATGTCTAATAAGGTCAGATTAATTTTTGGACAAAAATGTTAGTCAAAATAATTAAAATTAATTACAGCGGTTTAGAGAAAACGTAGCTTAACCGGGGACTAAACCTTAAACATAAGGGCCCAAATGACCTATAAACATGTTAAAAATACATTTTATTGAGATATTTAATAAATAAAATCCATTTTATGGAATTTTTGTATTTATTTGAGGCACATTATTTAATGTAAAACTCTCAATAATTTTTACCTTTTTATATTTACAAGAAAGTCACTCATCCTCCACTATAAAAAGGCACCCACCCCTCCCATCTATTAACAAGTATAAAACCCTTTGGATCATAAAAAATCGGACCAATTAAGATCCCAAAATACATACCATAAACCTATAATACTCACTTTGGGTATAAATCAATTCATGTACTTCTCTTGGTGAAAACCAATATGAGTTACCCGAAAAAGAGGTAATATTCTTCAAAAATCACTTTTCTTCATTTACTTCTCCACCCCTTCAATTATTGTTATATCATGATTGTATAATAAACTCAGTATATTAAATATAATGAGAAGATTTTATGCTTATATTTTTACCTAAACCTTCAAATACCTCCATAAAATGGTATATGCAATCATCGTTCATGTGTACGACGAACTACCACTTCACGAACTAATGACGTTAAATCTTCCATTACCCCCATTCAAGGTTTTAATATTGGTGGATTTATATTTTATATATTACATATATTATATTCATAATTTATTTATTGTTTTTTAATTTTTATATTATACATTCCATTAATCTTTCCATTTTATGGGAATATGATAACATCATTTGTGGACATGTGGACTACCACCTCCTCAAAGTGATGTGATTTGTTCACGTTCTACATGGATTGTATTAAGGATTACATTAATTAAAATATGTGACATATATGACATTAAAATGATAATTGAATTATAATATACATATATATCATTTAAGTTTAATTATTTTAATTGGATATAGAAATAGAAGTAACATTCATGTGTATGTACGACCTACAGTCTCTTTAAAGAGTGCATTTCATTTCCTATCTCTAAATATAATGTATTATTCTAAATACATATTTAATATATATATTAAATAATTAAATCATGGTTTAAATTATGGATATAAATAAATCATGATCTATGTAATATAAAAACATATAACATGTCAAATCAATCTCAAAAAACTAGGCAATTAACACCTAAAATAGTGAAAATAATGAAATATTATTAACAAATGGGTTGTAAGATATTAAAAGAAGTTAATATATGATATTATAAGAATGAGTTATGTTATATTTTAATTATTAACATATTTAAAAACCTTATACAATTGGTTAAAGGATTTTCACAAAAATAAAATGTAAGGTATTTCATCTCAATTTACTTTCCGTTGAGACATATTTGTTATGATACACTAATTCACATAAATGTGATTTATATACTACCCATTTTCCATTTAAAATACAGATTAACCAATACATAATGTTATTTTATGTTCCAATTTGAACTATCTCTTCCATGGTGTTTTGACTTGAAAATTACCAAGTGGAAAAAGTAATCTTTTCAATATCACTTTTTTTGTGATTATTAACCTTTTCTCAAAAAAACTCTTTCCAATAATCATTGTTCATTGAAAATAATATTTCTTTGTGATATCCATTTTATATTATGATGAATATGATAATTAATAAACCATATAAAATATTTACATACAGTCTTTACTTTGAAAGTTATTTGACTTACTGGGAAAATATAGTTAAATCCTTATCCTTGAATCAATTTGCATATTTGATAAGTCACTTTTTTTATGAATTTAAATTGACAATCCAATGTATGAGAAATGATTTTTTAAATCAAGACATGGGTTGGGGAATGGTTAATTCAATCCCCTCAATGCATTGGTAGTCTCATGGGATGAATTTAGTCAGAAAAACCCATCGCATTTGTAACTACTATGTTTTAAATTGTATTGTGAAAGTTATTGACAGTGGAGTTATGGTTGGACAAACCAAACCGATTTTTAACCTGTATGTTTTAAACCATATTGTGAAAAGTAATGATGGTAGTGTTTTCATGTTCCAAAAACACATGACATCAAATATTTAATAATTTCCTTCATTTTTTTTATTATTATCCAAAGGATTTTCACTATGACAAAATCAATGGATGCACTTCATTCTCAATTTGATGATTAAATATAATGTGACTTTATTTATTTGCCTTCTCATATTTTTTACTCACTTAATTCTTAGTTATTTATCACATATAATTTGTTCTCATTTAATTAAAACTCCATATTTATTATTCTCGTTGATTCATTATTGCTTCCCATGTACATACCCTTACTGAGAATTTGAGCTCACCCTTCTTTTTTTTCCTTTCCCCAGGTTTTGAAGAAAATATCTTTAAATTAGTTTTCAAGGATACCGTTTACTATCTTTTTAATGTATTATGTTTCATTCTCTATTTATCAATGTAAAATGGGAATCATGTAAATAGTCTGGTTTTCCAAAACTTCTAAAATTTTGATCTTTCAAGATTTTATTCCTTATAAATATGACAATGTAATAATGTAAGGTACCAGTTATGGGATATTGAAGTTAGGTCATTACAGTATTCAACCCTATCTACCTATATTTATACTTCCTTATTCCCTATTTTTATATAGAGGATCAAGGTATTTAAATTAACCATTGAGGCTAGGATTCCTATCTCTCGACTTCCTCTCTCCTATCTTTCTCTTGCATCTAATTTTTTGATGAAATATTTCATGTTTTGATTATTATTCTACTTGAATATGGTAGATTAATGTTGAAAACATGGGATTTATTTTCAATGGATTAAGGAGGGTTAATAATTAAGGGCTTTTATTAATTAATTAACCATTAAATATATAATTTAATGGTTATTGGAATCACCGAGATATTTTTTCTCCTTACAACACTTTGATTGGTCTTAGGTAGATGACACTAATAAGTTTTTTGAGGTGATGTTAATCACTATGTAATTTTGGTCTCTTGGGTTGTCATTATATATATTCATCTAATGGTGGTTTGGGTGACCTATGATTTGTATATGAGTTCACCATATTAATTATGGATAAAATGTAGGTTTTTTCACGGTTATAAGACTATGGACATAACCTTAAGGATGTTCATCTAGTGGAACACAAGTTTGATTATGAGACACCATGTAAGGGTGAATATGGGATATTGGGATAGTCTAATAGTTGTACTGTAATGTATTTCATCCAGTTAAAATGGTCCAAATTGAGTAGATGATAGGGTTTACATAAAATGATTATTTTCTTGAGGGAACCATGATATCATTTTCATATAAATAAAGGCTTAATTTCATGATTATCACTTTGATAGTGAACAAGATTATGGAGTAGATAATGAGTAGGGTTCTCTTTGAATTACTAGATAATCTATTGAAATTAGGATTATAATATCCCTAGATTAATGTAAATCAAAATTATGTCATTTTTGTGGAACATATCATACATTACGCAAACTCAATCCCAAATACGGTGTTATTTTGGTGCCTTTGGAAACATGGAAACATGAATAAATAGTTCATAACACATGTACTTTTTTTCAACTATTTATTCATAACAATATCCCTTTTTAAAATATCAGACATAATATCTTTATTTCTATCCTACTAAAAATAAAAATATGATAGGGTGAGATCATGTACTCAGTGAGGATAGACAAGGAAGACACGTAATAATAACATGAATATAAGGGTATGATAATATAAGAATAAAATTTAACGATCATACCCTACTAATGAAAGATAAACTAAATGATTTTTGTCATAAAGTTTAGTGTTTCATAAGAAAAAAACATAAGGGACTCAAGAGCATAATTCATTAAAGAATAACATAAATATTAGACATGGAATTATGGCAGACACATAGGCATTAAAAATTATTTACATTGTAATCAAGGAATAATTTCCATGTCCATAATAGTAGTATGGGTTCACTCCACATAAATTCATTTTAGTAATAGTTCACTACCATGACCTTATTAGTAGTCAATGTTCCCTCCCAAAACAACCTTAGAAGCTAAGTCCTTTACTGAACCAAGTTCACGACTTGTTATAGCCATGTCTGTCTCATAAGATATAAATATTTACTCAATTTATTAGAGAGAGATATAGGTCCCACCCATCTCATAATGAAAACCATATATGTGAATTCTATAAGAAATTAAATCATTCTTCTTATCAGAACCCACATAATGAAATGGGTTTCTTAAAAATTATTCAATCATAACATAACCCATGGAAAAAATGATATTTATAAATATAATTACATCATAATCATAAAATATTAAAAAAAATAATGTAATCCCAGAATAATATCCTTAATAAAAAATAAGTAACATCAAATAATGTTATCATATATGGAATTTTTTTGACATATCATTTTAAATGATTCTTTAGTAAAATTTCATTTCTTCTTTGAAAAAGGATTTCAATATCCAAAAACATTTTGAAAAATATTTTTCATTGGAAATAACTTTTAATACTTATAAGGAATATTTTTAAACCATTTTAAACATATTTTAAATCCTTTTTCCTTGAAAATGTATAAAAGTTCATTTAAAACACCTTTAAAAAAATACGGAAACATTGATTTGAATGAACACATATTTCTGACCGAAGAGAAAAAATAATTACAAGAAACATTTAATATCATGAAAAGATGGGTATTCATGATTAAAAATGATAAATATTAGTATATACACAACATAAAAGAATATAGGTGTAGAATATAACATGTTTCACAAATAATGAAAATTGATACAAAATTAGCTTACAGATTTGTTATCTTTTGAACTGTAAACCACAAGAGATAGATATCATAAAATGGATATGTATATACCCCTAAAATTTCAGATATTTATAATAGAATACATTCATGGTTATTATATTCACTATATATAATAAATAGTTGGTTAACATGGCTTGCATCTCATGGAAAATAAAAGTGAGATGGAAATCCCTTACTACTTCAATAACTTTAGAATCGTAAACTCTATAAAAGAATAACATCAATTAAATCTTTGAATTCCATTAAATAAAGTAAATTAATGATATAACATGTCATAGGTCAGTATATACACAACATAAAAGAATAATGTGTTGTGTATGGCTTGCATCACATAGAAAAAAATGTGAGATGAAATTCCCTTACCTTAAGTCTTTACTTCTTTTACACATGTTAAAACCTCAAGTATAAAAAATATAAGTTTATTATAAATTTAAAATATAATTATAGTCATACATATATGTTCCACATATTATTTACTTATGACATAATATTACCAGTTTATTAATAATTCCATTTTAATGTTATGCTTTGGATAATATCTGATTTGTTTTACATTCATGTTTTGACTTGTTATTTTTGGTCATTTTGCATAGATAATTATTTCACCATATCTATAATTATTATAATAATTTTAATATAATATATATATTTTGTATATATTTATTCATATTTATTCATAAAATCTAGATATAAATAATAAAATACATTGTTCATGGTGATGGTATGTTGTGCAAATGCTTGATCGTTGTCTTCATTTTCTTATCGGATAAAAATAAAGGAAATTATATGATATATTATCATTATAGAATTATTTTTATGTCATATATAAAATAAATATTCATAAAACTAGACCTTATTACAATCCATGTCGAATATTGTTGAATAACGAATAACATCACATCGTGGACATGATAATCCATACGTATGCACAAGCCACATTATAAATTTCCCAAAATATTAGATGGATGGTCAAAAGGAGGAAAAGAAATTATCATTAGAGAAGTATGATTATATAATAATTAAAAAATATAAATATTAACCCGATCATAATTATCACTCATAAAAGTTAGTGATGAAAATGAATTGCATTGCTACAGAGAGATGATAAGTCGTACGTACGCACGATCGATACTTTCAATTTTTTTCTTTGTTGGGAAGGGGGATGTATAATGCTGTGTTTATAATAATAACAACATTTTAGAATATTTATTATGCAGAATTTATTATTTTTAGATATATATCATAGATTTAGAGGGGGTATATAAAATTTGAAAATGAGAATGATCGGTTAGAGAGATTACATCTTCTTCAAAATGGATCCTTTAGATCTCCTATAAAAGACTCTAGAGTTTTTGATTTGAGAATTCCAAACTCTCTATAATGTGTGTAAGAAACTGAATAAGATTAATTATAAAGGTATTTTTGAGCTTCAAGGCTCAAAGTGATGTGAATAATTGAGGGAGGAGTTTCCTGATTGAGGTGAAAGGCACTTTTGAAATCTTTAAAAATATTAATTTATAATAAATTGAAAATCAATCCAAATAACTAAAAAATTAAATTTATTAAAATATAATGAGATATATATCTATAATGTCATCATAAATTAAATTCTATATAGGTTTTGAAGTAATTTTTAATGTTATATTTTTTATTAACCCTTAGTTAACCTATTTTAATTTTAACTATAGTAACAATGTTTTTAATGTTAAGAGGGTGTAATTTTTACAAATAAAGTTTCAAATGAACCATAAATGGTAAATATATGTTATTTTAGACCATATAATATCTATTTTATTTTATATAATATTTTCGTGATTTTTAAATAATATAATAAAATATTACTTTCATAAAATATCATTAGTGTCAATTTTGAGACTATTCATAATTGGTCATTTTAAAAATATCATAACAACATGATATCATTAAAAAAAATATTGAATCATCCTTGAAATGTAATAATATTATAATATATTTTTTTATGAAATTAATTATATTAAATTATATTTATTTTAATATTTTGATATCATTTATTTGGTATTTCAATTAATAAAATGATTACTGCATCATCATTGAATAAGCCTTGAAGGAATATATTGACTACATAAAAATTTAAATTAAATTACCATGATAAATAAAAATATTATCTTGAAAATTAATATTTATAGTTGAATTTATAATCTATATAATCATATATTAAAAATTATATACTTATTGTAAATATGAGTATGACATCTTTAACTTTTCTTTAAATAAAATTTTTTAAATATCTTACTCTTACACAAGTGGCCTAAAAAGGATATAATCTTAGTAAAAAGATGATTTTGGTCTACATCCACACATATAATGAAATTAGGAAATGTTTTAAGGTAATTTTATATTATTTACAATATTATTGTTTACCCTTAATTACTTGATTTAGCTTTTACTTTGTTAATAAAAAATTACTAAAGTTGGTATTTATAATTCCCAAAAAAATAAAACTATTTACCTAATTTGGGATAATATATTCCAAATATGGAATCTATTTTTCAAAATTCAAAAATTAAAAGTTACAGTAATTAATTTAAAATTAATTCCATTGACGGAGTGAGAAAATGATTTATTTAAGTTAAAACATTCAAAAGATTGAAATGTTTTTGTATCAAAGTTCAAGGTAAATTTAATTCCAATTTCCTAAATTGTATTAGCTGATAAAAAATTTATTTAATTATACATTAAAACCAATCAACAAGATAATTTTATATTATAAATTATATCATGAAAAAAGTTTTTTTCAATTAAAATTTTGTATTTTTTACTATTCATCAAAACATTAAACATATCAAAAAAATCAAAAACTAAACCAAAGTACATTTTTATATAATTATTTAAAATAAAATGTTTATTTTTAAAAATATAATATGTGAAAGTTTCAAAAATTGTATTTTAAATGGGTTCTCCATTAAAATGTGGTAAAATTACCTTTTACAAAAATATATGTTTTATGCATAAAATGTAGTTTTTTATTATCTTATACTAATAAAATATATTATATGAAGATAAAAAATATTTTATTGAATATATTAAATAAACATTACACTAATATCATTCACTACATGATATTAATTAAATTTATTAATATAAAATGACTTTGGGAAGATAAAAAAATATTTTATTTATATTCACTTAGTATATATCTTTGATTCTAATTAATTAGTAACCAGTGAATTCATCTTATAAACCATATAATTTCATATAATTATTTAACACTATTTAAAACCTCTAATTTTCGATCAAGGTTGTGTCATATTATACTATACAATACTATTCTGTTGTTCTGTTAAACTCAGTCTCACTTGTTACACTAGCAATCAAAATCACTCAGTATTGTGTGAAACGCAAGATAAACATAGTGTTGAATGTACCAAAAACTAAAAAAGTGGTGTGTGTAGTGAAATATTAACTTAGTGTAGAGTATAAAACAATAATAACTTGGTTATTTCATATAACCCAACCTATATTTATCTTTGCGTGAAGTGAAAATATTGAAAATACTAAATTAATTTTAAAAGGATATATTTCACAAAATCATGAGGTGTTACAAGGATAGTTTGTTTGATTCATAAGTTTATCCTAACATGGGATATATATAATTAAATTAATAATCAACTCATATATGATCTTGGGTGGGGTGAGTAGTGCTTCATATGGCTACTTCGTTATATTATGTTGACATAGAATGATGGTTAGCCAAGGGATGGGACTGTCTTAGTATATGAGATGTGTGGGATGTGTGGAAATCTCTTAAGTTCTAGATTTATTATATTGGGATGTGGGAAAATATTAATTAATTTTTATATAGATAGGGGCTATGTGTGTTTTAAGGCGCCTATAGAGTTATTCCATGGTATGGTTTGATATATCAATGAATATTCACCACCAATTATTGAAGTATGTAGGGTCAATAATTATGGTGGCATTGTTATCACACAATTTATCAACGCATCTATCATATTTTTCATATTATTTATTTATTATTTCATTAGGAAGGAAATAATATATATATATATAATGGTATAATTTAGATACATTACTAATGGTGGTATATTGAGTTTTATATTCACACATAGCAAATTAAGTGTTGGAACCAAGGTTGTTCTTTGTTGAAAATGGATTATGGATTGTGTTTTTTTATCAATACTCATTTTGCTGATCAAGTACTTTTTAATTAATTTGGTCTTCCATTTAAGGAAGAAAGCAGTATTGAAGGTGGTGTAGTTTCCTAGTGTTTTCCAAATTTTTTGGCCTCAAAATTGGGAGTTTGTTTTTTGTTAAAGGAAGAGTTTTGGAAATGGAATGGTGAACCACGAACCATATTTTGGGAATAGTTCATGGATCAAGAATTTTTTTGTTTATAGAATGGATAACCATAAAACATGAAGAGGGAATGGTATGTGGACATATTGGAGGAACTGTTCATGGAGCGAAGGAGGTTCATGGGAAGGTTTAGGGTTCCCATAAGGCAAAAAATTAACAAGATGAAGTATCATTCATGAAAACAAGGTAGAGTATTGGGAACCCAATAAGGGTGTCATTTGAAGAAATGAGGCAGTGGTTTGTGCCACCGTATAGGGAGAATGGCTGTACATAGACCATGTAGGGGATACAATTTGCAGGAGATGCATGGTATGGAGTGAAGGAAGTGTCCTAATGAATATCTGGTAACTCTCTATTTAGTGGATTTTTTGGATGTATTTTCCAATATATGGAGCACTAATTCCATCATTAGAACACGAGACTAAGATTAGAAATCTTAGAGGATTTTGGTGAAGTCTATAGTGGTTTTCGGGAATAAAATATCTCGAAGGAGGTTCTGATTAGTAATTTAGAGAAAGTTAGTGATGTATGAAGTGGTTTGCAGGAAGAAAAGTCCACATAGGAGAGACAATACATGAATTAATAACTTAGTCGTTAGATCTCCTATAGTACATGGAGAGTAAGTGGACAAAGTATGTGGACTGAAGACAGTTTGCATAAATAAATGGTACGCAGAATGAAATTTACAGAGTGGAGTAGTAAATGGAGGAATCTCTTGTAGTACGCGAAACAAGGAAATTTGCAGAGGAAGCAAGGAGTTAGTGGTGCAAGGAAGTATGTTGAGGAGCTGAGAAGTACACAGAGTAAGATTAGTAGTATACGGAGGAACAATTCATGAACTAGTAGTGCGTGGAAAAGAGAATTACACCTTTGGGTGAAAACAAGACATCAACATAACATCTATCTATAGTTGAGGATGTATGATTTAACACCAACCCATTCAAGGGACGTTCAATTCAATAAACTGACTATATATTATTCCCAATGTAGTGAGAAAGGTTGAGTAAATAGAAGAGATATGAGGGATGCAGTGGGATATAACTAAATCCTTGTAAAGGTAGTGTTCTTGGCATAGAGTGATAGTGATAAAATTATATACTCATCAACCAGTAAAGATTAGCAGATTATGGTACAACTAACACACTATTGGTTTATTCTCCATGTAAATTTCCCTTAGTGGTGTACCATGTAAAATTATTGTGTCTTCATTTTTCATGTGATTTTTTTTTCACTTTCTCATTAGATAGTTTTAATAGGTTCCAACCAATGTGGAAAAAATATCCATTACACTAAAAGAAAAAGTTGACACTATGATTCACCCCTCATATCCCATGGTTTTTTGGGGTCCATCAAGTAGTATCAGAGGGTAATATTTGCTGGTATTAAATCTTTCTGTCTTTATTTTCATGGATAACTCAGTAAATTTCAGGTGTTTCCCCCTCTATGATAGAAGAAACTTCCAAATTTGGAAGAACATGATGAGATATTGTATAAGATCTCTAGGAATCAAAGTCCTCTTTGTTGTTTCACATAGTATTCAGGTAACTGATGCAATAGGATAGTCTATGACTGAAACTGATAGGAAAATACTAGATACAAGTGTAAAGCATAGAATTCCCTAACTATAACTATTTCTGATCAAATTTATCTTAAGATGATGAATTGTACTTCTACAAATTCTTTGTCAAAAAAATGGAGAACATATATATAAGATACAACGATGTAATGGAGATGAAACTCCATGTTTTTTACAAAATGTTTGATGATTAGAAAATGCATCTAGATAGAAATGAAAATGCCTATTTTAATTTAATTGCATAAGTTGTTGGAGAAATATGTGGACTTGGTGAATAAATTAAAGACATTGATATTGTAAATAAAATCCTTATAAGACTTCCACATCTTTATAAAAAAAGGTGCCAGCCCTTGAGTAAAGTTATCTCTCTAAAATTTATTTGGTTTATCTTATAAGTAGTCTAGTGTTTTATGAAATGAGAGTCAAACCTGAAGATGAAATGACTCATGTAAGAAAGGAAATGGAATTCAAATCCATGAAAAAAAATGAAATTTCATGATATAGTGTTCATGAAGATAATGAGAAAAATGAATTATTTATCTCATTGCCACGAAATTAAAGAAGAGAATAGGGAAATTTGAAGTGAAGTTACCTATGGATTGTTTTCCTTATGGTATAGTTTAGAACATTTTCTCTCGGTGCCTAAGAAATCCCTATATTGAAGATAGAAAAGCTGGAGACAATCAGAAGCCCTAGAAATGGTTTTTCAATAAGAGAGATTTTAAATCGAGAAATAAATTAAAATGAAAGAGTTTTTTCTGTGAATAAGAAAATGATGACAAATAATTCTTTAAGGAAGACAAATCAGAATTTAATTCAGGAAACCATTCTTCCATGATGGATACAGTTGAAAAATCAAAACCATGAAAAGATAACGCTTGAGATAATCAGTTGGCCACTAATTATGATCCCAAGTTGAAACTCATGGATTCTTTTGGTAAGATTTAGAATAAATATAATAGATGAAATAAGTGGAGAGAAACAACGAAGGATTCAAAAAAATATATTGATCATCTTGATGCTGAAATTGAATGACTAGAAGAATTTGTGAAAGTATAGTCATCAATCCTTGAAATAATATAAAATTTAGTGGATATAAAACTCAATATTAAAGAATAGGGAAAGTTCATATGTGACATTACCTCAATACTAGAACAGAATTCCAAGACTATTGAGGGTATAGAGGAATAATTTGTTACTCTAAGGAGTAAACTTGAATGTGAATCAATTTCAAAAGAAGAAAAGAAGAAAATTTAGTTCGGGAAATTCTCAGATGTTGAGTTATTAGAGAGATATAATAATGGTTCTAATGGAATTTAAAGGATTTTTAATAACCAAATACCTACATTAATGAGTAATATTATAATTAGTTGTGATTCCATACATTGAATGTTGGAAATAAAATGATCCAATGTAATGGAAAGCTGAAAGTTAGATAGGTTGAAAAGTCACCAAAAGTGATGAAGAATAAAACATCAATTCAAACTGAACGAAGAAATGAAAAATATTCTCAGGATTCCAGAGATTATAGGTAGTCAAACTACTCTACTAAGGAAATTGACATGAGAAGGAATAGAAGTGAAAAGACATTTCCACTTATGAAATTTTAATTCTGTGGAAATATGGGCCATACCAAGTCATACAGTGAAGAGGCATGGATATAATTGAATTGGGAAGAGATAGGAAGTCAATAAAGAAAAATTAATTCATATTATATTTCTTATTTATGAAAAAATTTCTATGGACAATTTTTTCAGTGTTTTAACTTTGTTCGTAACTCTCTTGATTGTGGGAAGATGAATGACAACAACAATTCATACAGAACTCAGAGAAAAGGTAATAATAATCAATAAGATAATGTTATTATTTCAAATAGATTTACCCCTCTAGAAGAAGAGTACAATTATGAAGAACCTGTGAACATGGAAAATATATTTGAAAAACTATCTTTATCCCTCACTGAAACTGATATTTTCTGGAAGGAAAAGAAGAAATATGAAAAATATAACTTTGTAGAAGTAGATCTTAAGGCTACCTAGAATGGTTTTAATTGGATACTTGATAGTGGATTATCATCCCATATGAAGGTAAATGCAGATCCATTAACAAATATTAAAAAAAAGGTCGATTTAATTGTGAGGTTTGGTAATGATGGTCCTCTAAAGATCAAAGGCACTGAAAGTACTAAAATGGAAACTGGCGATCTGAGCAACACTTACGTTCTTTATGTAGACGGATTGTGTCAAAATTTCTTTATTGTGTGTCCACTCTATGACTTGGTACTTATAATGACTTTGAATCAAAATGTTTGTACTATCAAAGGAAGGATAAGGAATTCACTCATGAAAGGATAAAGAATATATGGAAACTTATATTAGTTTGATAGTAAATATAATATTTGTTACATGATAGTTTAATAAGAGAACAACCTATGGAACCATAGTTTGGGTCAAATCAATAAAAGATATGTGGAAAATATATCTAAACTGAATATTGTTGTGGATATCCAAAATCTGAAGTGTGAACGAGAGAAAACTTGTGATTCTGGCATGTGAGGAAAGTTGTTGTGTAGTTCATATCGTCTAAAGAATAAAATAGTGGAAAATATTCTTGATCTCATTAATATATACATATGTGGTCCAATTAATGTTTTTAGAACATATGGAGAAAGGTAATTTGTTCTTTTTAGTGATGATTATAGTATAATGGCTTATGTGATGGTCATAAATAGGAAATGGAAAGTGCTTGATTGCATGAAAAATTATCACTGAATCACTGAGAATGATACAAGGTAGAGAATCAAAGTTTTTTGGAATGATAATGGAGGAGAATATACATTCATTGAGTTTGAAAATTTCTTAGAGAATCGTGGAATACAGCATGAGGTGACTGTTGTGAATACTCCACAGAAAAATGGAGTTGTCGAGTGTCAGAATCGATAGGTGACCAGTTTGTCCATAACTATGCTGATTGACAGTTGTATCTCTTGCCCTTACTAGAGAGATGTTATTCAAGCTATAGTTTATATTCAAAATAGAACATGTCTTTATATGGGAGAAACCCAGACACCCTATGAGTTATGGCATGGAAGGAAGCCCTCTTTGAAGTATTTTTGGGTTTTCAAAAGTCAGTGCTTTATCTAAAACAGAGAAGAAAATTAAGGAAAGTAAAGTGATGATAAATATGAAGGAATATTCGATGTATATTCAATGAATAGAAAAGGCTAAAAATGTTTTAATAAATATCTTGGATTTTTTTGGAAAGAATTGATGTGAAGATCATTGAAGATAAATCCATGAATGTCTCAAGAAATTCGTCTATTGATGTGGTGGATGATGAGGAAGAGTGTGAAAATAGAACAGATTCAAACACATAAGTAGAGTAAGGCATGAAAAAAACTCTGAAATCACATCATAATGTTGACTCAGAAGAATAATCAGAATAGGAAACCAGGACTGAAGAAAATTCTTACGAACCAAAAAAGTGAAATCGAAGAGTAGAAATTGATCGATCCAATATCATTGGGTATTAGACTACACCAACATAGACAAGGATAATAAGGAATAATTAATATTTTGTATTCATTTTATTTGTGGAAGAATCCTCATTTGAGGAATGTTTCAAAGGATGAATCATAGGTTAAGGCCATGAATAAAGATTTGAATCAAATCGACAAGAATTAGACAAGGGATCTAGTTAAGAGACTAGAAATACACAATGTGATTTGTATGATGTGTATTTTAGAAACCAATAGATGAGCATGGTAATGTGATCAGAAATAAGGCATATCTGGTGTGTAATGGATATTCCTATATTGAAGGTGTGATATTGAAGAATCATTTACTCCGCTAGCTAGACTAGAGTCAATCAGACTATTTCTTGAAATGAAAATTCTTAGAGGATACAGAATGTGTCAAATGGATCTTAAGATATCTTTCTTAAATGGTGTTCTTCAAGAATAATTCTAAATTGAACAACTAGTGGGTTTTCATCTTGGTAATTATGAAATGAAGGTTTAATATTAAATTAGGATCTCTATGGTCTAAAGAAGACACCATGAGTGTGGTAATCTTGGATGGATTCTTATCTATGGATGCTTGAATTTAAAGGAGTAGAATTGGATCACAATATCTATGTAAAGAGTTATTATAAAGATCATTTCATGTTTTCTAGTGTATGTAGATGATTTTATTTTTAGTGGAAGCATGTAGGGATCAGTGGATGAATTTTCTTGTCATATGAAATTAGAATTTGAAATGTCTATGATTGGTGAACTCACATAATTCTTAGGGCTACAGGTGATTCAGAGGAAAGACTACACTTTCATTTCATAGAAAAAGTATACTAGAGATTGGCTGATGAAATTCAATATGAATGATTCAAACCAATGTTGACTCCGATTGTGGATGGGAGAAAACTGGGAAAGCATGAATATGGGACATCTAGAGGTCCCATAATGTACAAGAGAATCAATAGAAGCTTATTATACTTGACAACAACATTTATCTATATTATCTTAGTGACATTCTTAGTATCCCTATTTCAAAGTAATCCAAAATAAGAATATATGGGGCAGTGAAAATAATTATGAGGTAAATTAAAGGTACTCACAATTATGGTTTATACATTCCTATAGGAAGAGATAGTAAACTATAATCATTTTTTGATATTGAATTGGCTGGAGATGTTGTTGTTAGAAAATCCACTAGTGGTGGAGCATTATTTATTGGCATTAAATGTATAGGATGGATGATTGAGAAATAGGAAATTACTTCTCTTAATACTAATGAAGATGAGTATATCTCTTCTAAAAAAGCTTACACTTAGAAACTTGGGATTAATAAACAACTGATAGATATTGGTGATGAGGTGAAACTATTAATGGTGATTAATTGTGATATAACGAGTGAAATTAATCTTATGAAGAATCATATTTATCCTTCTCATATGAAACACATTGAAATATGATATCACTTTATCAAGGAATATTTTAAACACGGCCTGGTTAAAATGGATCATGTTGGAATTTATGAGCATGTGGCTGAAATAATGACAAATCCATTGTCAGCACATGTGTTCAAGAAACATTCATTTCACCTCAGTGTTCCGCCACCTCTAGTGCACGAGGAGGTCATGAGGGTCCCCTCTACCTAGTTTTACTAACTTTTTTAATGTATTTTCTAAATTATTTCAGGTTTATGGGGGAGATATGATATAGGGAAGTGTGCTTTGAGCTATATAAGTAAAAATTTGATTCTTTGGGTTTATTTCCTGTGGGTGGAATAAATAAATTCAATGTTTTATGGTTCAAACAAGGAGGATGAAATATGTTTTTAGTAGGAAATATGATGTATAATAGAGTAATTAGAAAATGTTACAATGTGGGGGAATTATGTGTTACAAAGGGAAAAGTCTGGAGGCAATAAAAATAAAAAAAGAAATTTAGAGTTTAGTATCAAGAAAACCTGATTCATGCTTCTCATATTGTTTTGTAAACGAAGAATTTCTCATGTAGACTTAGAGAGTTGGATGAGTTTTTTATCATTTATAAGGTTTTGGTTGTTGATTTATTGAATTTATCTCCATATTTCCAAAAAACCCAAAGGGGGGGATTGCTAGAACCAGGGATGTTCTTCGATGGAAAAGGACTATGTTTTGTGTTTGTTTTCAATCTTCCTTAGGTTGATCAAGGAGTTTTCAAGGAAGATGATCTTTCATTTTAGGCTAAAATCAGTATTTAAGTTGGCATACTTTCCCAGTGTTTGCCAAATTTTTTGGGCTCATAATCGATAGTTTATTTTTTGTCAAAGGAAGAGTTTCCAAAATGGAAGAGAATACCATGAACCATGTTCTGGGAACAGTTTGAGGATCAAGTATTTTAGTACATGGAATGGAGAATCACAAACCATGAAGCATGAATGATTTTTAGACCACATAGGAGGAACCTTTCACAGAGCGAAGGAGGTTTGCAGAAATAAAATGGTTTGCGGGATGGTGTCTTGTTAATGAAAACAAGGTGATGTTTTGAGGAACATTGAAGGGTACTATTTCCAGAAATGAACCAGTGACTTGTGATGCTGCGTATGGAGAATGACTGTATGTGGACCACTTAGGGGATATAGTTTTTAGGAGATGCATGGTATGTGATGAAGGATATTCCACAATGAATATTTGGTAAATCCATGTTTGGAATATTTTTTGAATCTATTTTCTTATATATGGAAAACTAATCCCTTCATTAGAACATGAGATTTAGATTAAAATTCCAGGAGGATTTCATTGAAGTCTAGAGTGGTTTGTGGGAATAAAACCTCTTGAATGAGGTTCAGAATAGAAATATAGAGAAAGTTGGTGATGTTTTAAGTGGTTTGCAGGAAGGCATGTCCACATAATAGATTGAATACCTAGAGGATGTACATGGTCCATAGATCTCCAACAGTATGCAATGAGTAAGCGAAGATAGTTTTTAGAGAAAAGGTAGTTTGCAGAAAGAAATTCTATGTGGAAGGTTGTTCATAGAGTGGAGCAGTACATGGAGAAATCTCTTACAATACGCGGATCATGGTAGTTCACAGAGTAAGAAAGTATTATGTAGAGCTGGGTAGTACGTGGAGGAGATGAGCAGTACAAATAGGAAAAGTAGTATTGTGTGGAGGAATTGTTCTCAAACTACCAGTGCATGGAACATTGAAGTACATATGTGGGTAAAAATGTAAATTCAATAGAGGATCTATCTATAGTTGGGGATCTATGATTTAATGCCAACCCATTTAAGAGTTGTTCATGTCCATAAACTAATTTTATATTCTTCCCAACATAGTGAGGAGGTGGGAGTCAAAGAAATTGATCTGATGGACATAATGTTCAATCTATAAAACTTTGTAAAGGTAGTGTTCCTGGCATAGAGTGAGAGTTCTAAACTTCTATACTCCATAACTATTGAATTTTATAGGATTTTTTCTATGACTGACCCACTGTCTTCTTATGATCCTTGGAATTATCCCTTAGTGGTGAACCATGAAAAATTATTGTGGCTTTAATTTAAATGTGATCGAATAGGTTCTTCACGTTCTCATTTGATTGATTTTATAGGTTTTTACCAACTTGGGAAGACGATTCATCATATTAAAAGAAAAATTTGACACCATAATTCACCCCTCCCCTCTCAAGGTGATTAGGGGTCCTTGAAGTGGTAAAAAAGGGTAACGTTTTATAGTGCTAAATCTATCCATCTTTGATGTCATGGAGAACTTAGGAAATGTTAGGGGTGTCCCCTATTTTGATAGAATAAACTTTCAAAATAGGAAGAACATGATGAGATTTCATATATGATATCAAGGAATCCACATCCTCTTTGTTTCTTCACAAGGTATTTAGGTAACTGATGCAACAGGACAATCTGTGACTGAAACTGATGTGAAATGCTAGATGTTGTTACTAAACCACAGAATTCCCTAAATGCGACTATTTCAGATCAAATTTATCTAAAAGTGATAAATTTCACTTCTTCCATGTCTATGTGGAAAAAACCAGAGAAAATATATGAAGGAGGCAATAATGTGAAGGAGGCAAAACTCCATTTTCTGAACAATAGGTTTGATAATCTGAAAATGCATCCAGATTAAAATGAAAATGCCTTTTTAAATCAAATTACTAAAGTTTTTAGAGGAACACTATGACTTGGTAAAGAAATAAAAGACATTGATATTTTAAATAAAAGCCTATGAATACTTACACCTCTTTAAAATGAAAAGGTTTCTGCCCTTGGGTAAAAGTATCTCTCTAAAATTTCCTTGGATGATCTATTGAGTAGTCTGGTTTCTTATAAAATAAGAGTCAAACCTAATGATGCAAAGACTCATGTAAGCAAGGAAATAACATTCAAATCCATGGAAAAATTGGAAAGTTTAGGATATAGTATTGATGAAGATAATTATGAAAAATAAATTATTTCTCTCATTTCCACGAAATTTAAGAATGGAATAGGGAAATATGAAGGCAAGTTACCTCTGGCGTGTTTTCATTTCAGAAGAGTTGGGTAAATTTCCTCGCAGTGCCCAAGAAAGTTCAATGATGAAGAATAAAAATATGGAGACATTTAAAATCTTTAGAAAATGTTATTCAAAAATAGAGACTTCAAATATGGAAATAAATTAAAATGAAAGAGTTTTTTCTGTGAATAAAATGAAGATGAGAATTAATTCATTGAGAAAGAAGAGGCAGAATTTAAATCTGGAAACCATTCTTCCATGATGGAAACAATTGAAAAATCAAAACCATAAAAATATAAAGCTGGAGATAATCAGCAGACCACTAATGGTGATCCCATGTTTTAACTCAAGGATTCTTTCAATAATTCTTGGAACCCATTAAATAAGTCAAATCATATCACTTTTAATATTTTTAAAATCATTTTCCCTTAATTGAATAAATAATGTTTTAGTGTTGTGAAAGTATTCAACGTAATTATTTAGAGCCTCAAAATTATAAATAAATTACTATAATGAAAATAAATTTATTTTTCTTAAAATATATATTTTTGTTATTTCATAACTTACATTTTTCTCTATTTGGGGACATAATATATATTTAAAAGAAATAGAGTGACATTTAGTAGCTTTATTTAAATTAATATTATATAGGTCATTTTTATGCGAAATTTTTTATTAAAAAAATAAATTTTGATACTATGTTGATATGGGTCAAATTACCTCAATAAAATTTAAATTTTAATTAAAAATTATTGTCTTATCACTTAGTTTTATTGTACATTAACTTGATTTACCCTTAAACAAGGTGATAAAGTTTACCACATTTACTACCCATATTGACCCAGAAAACGGGTTTATTTACCAAATTATTATCTATTGAATCTGAACATGTAATCTGTTTTATCAAATTTAATTTCTATAAGTATTATAAAGTAATTTTAAAATATGTTCACAACATGAGATGAAACCCTCTTCTTTGATGAATACATTTTTAATCATAAAACTTTGTTTATTATTATCCCATGCTTAGAAAAATATTAAATGGTTGTTAAAATAGTTGATTTAATATATAATATATAAGTTTCATTCATATCATTCACCAGTGGTGATTAATTTTACTTAATAAGGTGAAAATCCATTGTGCTCATAAAAACAGTTTTTCATAAAAAATATCCATTTTTCATTAAATTATCTATATTTTATTTTATAAATAATTGATAAACAATGAATTTATTTTATAAATATTTAAACCATACATATTTCCTAAAATTTTTAATCTTATTCATACCCTCCAATTTGATGGTTAGGTTATACAAATATTTTAATAGTATATTGTGGTTCTTATAAACTAAGTGTTGTATGTAATGAAAGTTATGGAGGAAATAATATTATTTAAAAAGAAATATATTCTAAAATATTATGATGTTACATTATAACCCCATTAAAATTATTTTTTCACTTAAAATTAATTACATAGATATAAATAAAATGAGGATATCTCTATTTCAACACATCCTCAAGTTTACATTTATCTTCTTCATATTTCTACTTCCTTTAGAGAACTTTAACTATATGAGTATCCTTGTTCCATAAAACGTTATCTCTAATATTCAAACTTTTTAATGGTTATTCCTCATAATAAATATCATAAAATAGTGGTATTACAAATGATTCCAGGTCATTTTATGTATGTATTATGTACTTCCTCAAGAGATATACATAGAGCACATCGTGAACTATAAAGTGGTTCGGTGGAAGTTCTAAGTGATAAGCCACCACTAAAAGAGAATTTCCATTTACCAGTGGTTTTTTTTTATTTTTTGGTGGATTAAATTATCACATCATGGTTCTACGATGGTTTCAAAAAAAAACCACCGCTAAAGTTGGTGTCGGTATCCAACATGCGGAGGTTCCTTCAATTTAGCAATTGTTTCGGGTAAGTGTTTCATAATGTATATTTAGTGATTTTTTTCTTCATTTTAGCGGTGGTTTTTACGCAAATAAAATGATAAGGATTTAGTGGATATTAAAACCTACACTAAATCATAACGTTATTTTTTCCACAAAACCACCACTAAAATGAAGAGAACAACTAATAAATAATAGTGTGAAATTTTTAGCGACATCTTTAACCACCCACCAAAAAAAATCATCATATAGTTCCATTTTAAATCTCCATGAAAATAAATACCATATTTAATGAAAATTTAAACCCCCGTTATATGATGACGTACATAAAAAAGACAGCTAAAGAATCTGTAACCCCAAAACAACCCTATGGAAAAAACACTGCACATACTAGAAAATTCCATCGTACCGTAAAATAAACATATAATTCCATTTCACAAAAAATCCATTCCATTGAAAAAGTTTTCAATTAATTTTTTTCACCTTAAAAGAAATTATCAAAAACCAACAATCTTAAAAAAAATTCCATATAATGGATGAACAATGAATAATCAATCAAACGATCCCCTTGAATCTGTATCAATATAATAAACCCTTATAATTTTATTGTGGAATGATAGATTATATTATAAGTTTCTTCAAATAATAATGTGTTTTTATGAGGAAACATTTAAAAAAATAATTCCCTTTGGCACATGTATCATGACCCAAGAATGACCTTATTATGATGAATTAATAACTCATTAAATCCTAGATAAGTTATACGAATCATCCTAAGACTCATCCATCCTAACTTGGTAATCTTGATCCAATATAAAACTTTACTTAACATAGATTGGAATGTCCCCGCACTATACATCCCCTAGGATATTGGGTTTCAACCAATTTCATGCTAGCTAGGAATATTCTCGGTCAACCTCCAATGTCTTGAAAATATAACTCCACCACTAATTACACTATCCAATCCCAAAACATTCTCTAATACCATTTTTTAATGTCTCAACCCAGATCTCCTGAACAACGCCCATGTGGGGATTCAACATGGCCTCAGGAAAACCACTATATTCATTAGAGGATGTCCACTAATAGCGAGGGACTAACCCAATCATGGTGAGACTATTCCCTCTAAAATAATGTATGAGGTTCATGCCATAATCTACTAAAAACACAGTTTAAACCTTCCTTTTAAAGAATATCCCAAAAAAACTTTAGAAATAAAGTATGGTAGAAAGAGGGTTCCTATACATTATAATAGAAAAAAATAAATTTATTAATATAATGCATCAAAGCATAAAAAAGAAGTTGCAGTAGATAAAAAATAAAATGTGGATCACATAAATAATTTTTACACAAACTAGTACATGTTGGTAAAAACTATATGTACAATAAATTTTCCAATATCCTAACTCAAATAATCATAATTTCAAAACCTTCGATTCATGAACTATTAGTTGACCCACATGTCCAACTTCATGTGATACCTATTCCCTGAGAGAATAAATAAAGGTCTGCACAAATACATCAGAACCAATGTTGTGTAAAAATATAAGGGGTGAGTTGCATTCCATAGTAGGAATCCCCAATGCCTCAAAAATACCAATTTTTATAGTGATAAAGTGTATTTTTATGCAATATATCTTGGATTTACAAGTCATGCACATGAAACACACCCACCAGGACAAATACAATGCACATACAAGCAAATAATTCAAGTTATTTTATGATGGATAGGCCATCATAAAACCCAACCATAGATGATTAATATCCATACTAGGAGTATGGGAGTAAACTCATACCATAACAATTTCAACACCTAAATACTCTAGGTAGGGTACTTCACCAAGTCTGATCCATACTCAAATATTGATGGAAGGGTGTCATAAACAATCTTGATCACTACTTGATGAAATTGGTTAAGGTGTTAACAAGTCCTAAACCATCTCTTATCACTCAAGTGGGGTTACAAGATAATCACTTAGGTTATCTTTTCTCACTCAAGGGATGACACGTATGAAGCGCCATGTCTATCCCTTCTCACGTAAGTAATGTTTAACATATTCTCACAAGCCACAACACATTAATTAAGATTGTCCTATACATCACACAAAACTAGGACACCATATCAATTATGGTTGTCCTTATATAACCATCTCACTCATGGTTCAACTAGGCTTAAATACCCCTCACCCACGTAGACATTCATTTCCGATCACATGTATGTTTCTGGAAACATGTATGAAACAACATATAAGGCATGAAACTAGTATAACTACTCACTAACTCACAAAATGGATGCTATTCACATGAGGCATATCCCCATTCCTCAAATCATCTCAATACCCATCTCAAATATTTATGGGTTCTATAACATATATCTAGAATAACCTTCCATATTGATACAAACTAACATCATGGGAAAAATTAAAATTAAAAAAAACAATAATAAATAAAGAAGTACATAACATATTCCTGGAAAATAGAACATTCAAAATTACTAAATATTTCTTAAACAATGAATCACCCATGATTTAAATGGACCAAAAAAATAATCCATTATCAATGGAATTCATTTGAAGACCAATCAAATCCTTTTCAAAAATCATTCATAAAAGGGACCACATTCTATATTTTATTCACACAAGGCCCTTTTTTGATATCCTAAAAAAATAATTCTTTAGAAAACTCTCACTTTAATTTTAGAATACCATTTCAAAACCAATTTTTCAAATTATTACATTACATTGAAATTCCATTTACATAAAACACTATATTAAAAATACATTTTAAAAACAAAACATCTTACTATTTGTAAAACAATGTACACAACCTAGAAAACCACCAAGAGATCCATACATCTAGTTAAAACCCATCTCTATCACATGTCATCTCATCCTAAAGGACATATGCCACTAATATTCCTCATTAAGCCTCAACCAACAGTTATGAGGGTGTTTATAATTAATCCTGAACCATATGGTCGTCTCATCCATTTTTTCACTGGCCTTAATCCTCTCATACATATTTGACTAGCCTTATAAAACCCAACCAAGGATACCCATTTCAAGTCTCATATCTAGATATAAGGTGAAATAAGTTTTCAACTTACATAGTTCTCTCTAACCATGGTGACATGGTCACCGTAAAATTATAATTACCTATAGTACTAAAGGGAACATATTCTAAGCATAAGAGGCCCAAAATAGTGATATATATTTCTATATAGTATTATTATAAAATATACATCTACACAATCCCCTAAAACATGAATAAAAGAAATGTAATAATATATAAACAAGTATATTAATTTACACAAACCATAACATTCCACCAAGTAGTTGTACCAAAAAACATGATATAAATGGTTTCAGCCTATTCAATCACATGAAATCATAAAAATTTCATGTAAATAATCTTTTTCACAAACGACACATTAATAAACCATATCTTTATATATTAATCCAAGAGATAAAAGATACCACTAATCACTTCTCAATGATGAACTCTTCTCATCACCCTCTCCATGTCCGTGTCTATTTCCTACTACCGAAACTTGAAAGGTAATTATATTTAAATTAAATAGTGTTGAATATTTATATTTAAACATTAAACCAATAAAATATATTAAACTAAATGATTTATAAGTTGTGTGATTTAGCTTCTCACCACCAGTCATCGATGCAATATCACTGGGGACAAATCTAGTCCTCTTATTATATAAATCAACCAACTATTTATGAAAAGATGATATATGAGCCCCCTATTCTTGAATTATGGTTTGTATAGAAAAAACTCTCCCTGAACATCATGGGTTATTGAGTGACTACATCTATTAGTATATACATATGTAATCTCTTAGGGCCTTCTAAATACCTCATATGGTTATGGTCCAAAACCCATCTCGAGTACTCAACCAAGATAATCCTTCCCAAGGACTTTACTAATTGGGTCATCTTGGGAGACTAAGAAAGGCTGTGCGGGATTATAATCTCATATTTATTTATTTTTTACCTACAAATAAAATATATGTAATATTTGAAGCAATATATATTTACATAGTGGCAACTTATAATAAGTTATTTTGATGAAAAAAATTCATACCTCAACTTCTTTGTCATTTTCATTAACCCAACTCCCCTTAGATGTTTTATGAACATACAACGACAGTTTCATTTGGGAAACCTGGTACCCTAAATTTTATGACTACATTAGACAAAGATAAATAAAATATTTAATATATGTAATAGATAATATTTTCTTATAAATATTTTAACTAATGAAAATATTACCAGTGTCTATCGGTTTCATGAAAAACTCTTGGACCCCATAGTGTGAGGGATGACTTTATTAGCTCAACTAGATGCATTATTCATTGAATCATCATGAAATAAATAACATGTGATTTAATAGTAATGTATTTAATGTCATATACTTTTCCTATGAATGTATAAATGTAAAATGAGATTAATATAATAATATATATATCTAAATACCATGTGTTTCTCATCATGATGGATATCAATAAAATATTTTCATTTCCCTCTAGGTACCCTATTGGGTACCTTATCATTCGGTTTCTGAGAGCTCCATGAATTATCGTTGAATTCATTCCAAAATATCCATTTAAAATATTTTCATTTCTTTCACAAAATTTTCAATGTCCACTTTAATTTTATAAGATCAACAATGGTAAAGGGGAAAACATCTATAAAGTGAGATTCATTTCAAAAATATTTTAATTTAATAACATAATGACATTCAATTACACCATAATATTTTTAAGTTACCTTTATCTTTGAATAAAAAAAATCATTTTTCCCATTAGAAGTAATATTCCACCAATCAACATATCTAATCGGAAGGGAAACTAGATCCACTGCTAGAAGTCATATAATCTAGCCAAATAATACCACATGGTCATCTGTAGGGACCCTATAATGTCAAATGGATCAACTATCATTATTCCATTCAGATTCTAGATATTATAAATTTCCATATTTTTATATATAATTACATTATTTCCATCATTTATGAAAAATAGTTTTTAGTATAAAAATTTAAATAAATTTATTCATATTAAGTGTTGTACCTATAATTATCACCCTCCAATATCCCTACGAATAACAAGGAGTGGTGACCTACTCCCTCGCTGTTGAGGCTGCTTAATGTGAAGGCATTGGTTGAGCTACTGATGGGACACTAATGGAGGGTTTGAGAGATGGTATCATAGGAATTAGAGGGTGTCTTAGATGTGTAGGGAGGGAGACTAAAGGATTATCATCTATCAGTACGGTTGATGGAACATTGATTGAGAGTTAACTAGAAATATTATAACACTTCCTCCTTGTAATTTCTATCATTTAATCAAAAATAATGTCTTCAGAACATATATTTCAAAAAAAATCATTTAGAAAATTATATTAGAAATGAAAGAATATGAATAGTACTGACAAAACAAATATACATAACTATGATAATGAATGAATTTACAAATTACATAAGTGGTTGCTAAATAAATGGATGACTACACATATAATCATTTTCTACTTCAATCATGTTGTTTTCATTATCTATTTTTACTTCATCTACATCATCTACCTTTCAAGACAATTATTTTCAATATCATAATGGAAAAATATGTTCTCTTATTACTATTGATGGGATTCAATGTTAGAGGTCAAATCTTCCCCTTTGTCACCCATATCATACAATTTTCATGGTTTAATTGCAAAACTATACTCTACCCTTCATTCATGAAATATTTCACATAATATACCATTTTTTATTATGATGATAAGATATACAGATCTTGTAATTCATGGTCACCAACATCCATCAAGCGAGAGAAGTTTATAGAAGTAAATAGCCTAAAATATCTTTTAACACACCAATAATATCGACCCAATTTGATTTGAATAAAACAAATAAAAATGTCTTTGATAGTTTAATTTGATAATATCATTAAACATTCCATTATATACCACTTTAAAAAATAAATATATACTACTATTATATATTTGAAAACCCTCTTCCTGATCATCTGTACAAAATTTAAATTCATTCACAATGTATGTGTCGAACTCTATTGCCAGTTTTAGAGGACCACGAACAAGAAACATCAAATTTTCTGAAAACTCATCTCGAGTATCTGCATTCATGATATAAAAAATAGTAATATATATTATTAGATTTACAAAATATATGTTTGAACCGAATATTTTTATTGATTTCAATATTTATGAACATAAACTCCATTCAAACCATTCTAAAATATATTTATTAATTGATTTTTTAATATCTTTATTATATTTTTTCATCCTCTCATTCATCTCTTTGTTTGTATCCTCAAATCTCAAATAAATGGATCTTCAATTTCAAAATTCAGTAGCACGTATCTATGTTCCTATAATAATTCCATTTCGGGCAGTGTAACATTTGAGCTTCTCCCAACTAATTAGCCAATATTAAGAATTATTATTTATTTCCCATGTAGTTGAGATTGAGTTTATGTGTTTTCAACAAATACAAATTCATTGAATCTTGTCTCAATGTCATAAAATTATCTATAATAAAATTTAAGACACTCCTCTTCCATGTGGCCATGAGAAATCGATCCTTCAAGTTGAGTTGTATTTTTTACATATTATTTCAAATTCCCAAGATATATTTCAAATAAAATAGAAAAAATCACAATTTTGTAGTTAATAAAGTACCAATAATTGTATAATTAAATGGAGAATAAATAAATAATGTACCTCTCAATTGGATACATTCATCGATAATTTGCAGGGCCTTCTAATTTATCTTCCTCAACTAAATAAAGAGTTAAATTCATCATAACAATAAAAAATGATAGAGGAAAGATCATATTCATTTCACAAAGTGTCAAAAAAATATCTCCTAAAGGTTTTCAAGAACAAATGGTTGTTTAGTTTTCCGACACATTTTTCTAAATAATGTGAAAAAATATAGTGCAAAAGTAGTAACCTGTCCATGTAATAATGTATTTAATTCCAATAGTAGTAACTATTGTAACAAAATATGTGAATCGTGAATTTTTAATCCATGTATACTATGATGCTTTAAGTTAACACACCTTGAGATGTTACATAAATAACCATCAGATACCTTCACATGTTTTAAAATTCGAATGAATGTATCATTATCCCTATTTTTCATTGCAAAAATTGTCAGAGAATACATTCAATTCTCATCTAGCAAGAGATCATGCTTTATGTTCATTATTTATAAGGAATTTTGTGCATTGAGATAGTCCTTCAATTTTACATTCTCATTAAGAAATTTGATTATTAAATTGTCACAAACATTATAATCAATATACATAACATCAAGATTATGCTGCAAAAAAATTAAATTCCTAATGAAGAAGTTTGAAGAATATACTTTTTTCTTCCATTATTGCATACCAATTTCACTTGACAATACACATTGAACTTGTTTTCCACTATTATTCAAATAATTCACCTTCCCAAATTTTATTTCAACGTTTCCATGTTGTTCCAATTTTTCAGAACATGTTAACAAATTTTGAGGTAGTATACGATCAATAAAACTACTGAATTTGGACTTGTTCAAATTAAATCCATGAGATGCGTCAATATATCTTTTATGACACAAGAGGCAACATTTTTTACTATGAGTTAGTCATTCAGGATAAAAATCAAAGATACCAATAAGACAAGACAAGCATCTATATGCGTTCCAACTAGATAAATTCTAATGTCCATTGAGGTCACTAATGGCCCACATTACAGTAGCTTTCATTTTTAACACTATTCTAGAAGATATATCATATTTCTCAACATAGTTTCTCCATAAATCCTATAATTCTACAATTAGAGGCTACCATTATACATCAATATCATTTCTAGGAATTGTTTTTCAAGGAATAATCATCCTAATGATAAAATATTTCTTTTTTATATTCATCCATGGAGGCAAATTGTAAGGGATCAAAACAATCGTCCAAATTCCATTATGGGTGTTCAAAGTCCCAAATGGGTTGAATACATTGTAATAAAATCCCAATAAAACATTCCTATTATTATATGATAAATCTAGATGTAATTAATCAAATTTATTTCATAATTTTGAATCTCATAGATTTCTCATAAACCCGTCATTGCTATTATCTATAGAATTCCACTTTATGAATCCAGCAATTTTTTATGACATGAATAATATTTGCAATCGAGGCTTTAATGGAAAGTAATGCACAACCTTTACAAGTGTTTTTTTTCATCTTATTCATAGTAGTATATTGATTTAGACTTCCAATATCACCCATTGACTGCCATCTAGAAGAAGAACATTTTTTCAATCTTTTTTACTTGAATCCTCTCCCAAAGAAAGCATACAATAATTGGGACACAAATGTATTTTTCTATAATTCATACCAAGCTTGTTAAAAACTTTTTTATATCATAAAAACCCTCAGGGATATTTTCTTCTGGAAATGCATCACGCAACAATTCCAATATCATAGACATATCATTATTTGTAATTCCTTATAGACATTTGATATGGAACAACTTCAGCAGAAAATAAAGTATTGAATATTTAACTCATACATTATGAAAATCTTGATTTCCATCATCAAATAAACCATGAAACTCATTTTTCTACTCAGTATATTTTTCACTTACATTAGTCTCCACATAATCAACAGTAGGATCCAATTATATGTTACAATCTTGATCTGGTTGTCCTACAGTCTAAAAAATATCACTTGTAAAGTTGTTATTTTTAGAACCCTCAACTAATTATTCAAATATGTTTTTATGTTGATGTTCATGTATTTAAATTATGAATGTGTCATTTATAGGGTTTTTCATTTCATTGTCCATTTTTGATGATGTTGGGAGCTTATACTATCAATTGACATCGGTTCTCAAACTTTTTATAACATTCGATTCTCCATTCCAAATCCAAAAAAATATTAAGCATGTAATTAATTCAAAATAAATTATTCATAAAATTTATCTCTCTTCAATAATCTTATAAATTTATATTTTGGACATGGAAATCCTATTCTCCCATCAAAGGATAGGTTGGAAATTAAAAAATCTAGAAACTTCTCCATTCCCTTATCATACTGAGGTGTGTTCCTCGGTAATGAGATTTGTATTTTATCCATATCAAAATGTTCCTATGCTTTATTAAAAAAATTAAAACACATATGTATTACTAATTAGGAAAAGAGAAAAGTGGAAGTGAAAAAAACCCAATCAAAGTAGTTATAAAAAGTTTCATATATGTTCTAAAAAATTCCACATCAAAAAAGGAATTTAATCATTGATAGTATTATGTAAAATAGGGGTAATAGAAAAATCATACTTTCATTAATTTTAAAAAATAATCATGGTAGAAACACCCTAGTATTATTAAGTACAGGTCAACCTAGTAATTCTCTATCACCATAGCAATAAATTTAGAGTTCTAACACATCTCCAGCTAGAGGGGGTGTCGCATAAAGCTTTACTATCATTTCTAGTGATAGTATATGAGTTTCTATTTATGTATGTCTTATTATATTTTTCCCTTATTTATAGATAGTACATCTCAAACCAACTAGTGTGGTTTTAAAATTACCTAACAGATCCACTACATTCCAAGCAAGCATATTTGAAGATGTTTTATTTGGAGTGAAATTTTTTATCTTCCCTATCGATTTTTATATGTTAATCCTAGAGGAGGATAAGACCACTACATAGGCTCCTATCATCTTGGATAAACCATTCCTAGAAATATATCATGCAATCATAAATGTACATGAAGGTACTATAATAATTGAATTTGGTTAAAATGTTTTTTACATTAATATCTTTGATTCCCTCGTTTACCCATATTAAGAGAACTGAATTTTTTACATTGTCACGTTCTGATAAGTATAATTCATGTGAGGAAAGTTGTTTGTTATAATAAAATTTTCTTGTGGAAAAAAAATCAAGATTTGAAATTTTTATAAAAACAATTGGGAAAAAATATTTTATCCAACCATCTGAAGATAAAATAAAGTTTGATTTATTTGATGGATTTTAGTATTTATTCAATGAAACAGTGTTTGATACTTTGTCTCTTTAATAGGATGTTTAAACCATTGAGTTAAGTAACCCAAATCTATTTTGATCTTTAGTCCAGCATCTAGATCTATAATTAAATCCTTTCCTGACTAATTCAACATATATATTTCTAATAATGTGAAAAACAAACCAATGATAATTTCAAGAAAAAATTCAATTAATAATGTACAATATCTAATAGATATTTTGAGAGAAAATTCACAAGTTATAGTCTAGAATTATGGATACATTTTGGGAAAGTAGTGTAAATGTTCCAAATATAAGTTCAACAACAAAGAAATTAACCTTAACAAGAGTGGATTCTTATTTTATGTAATTACTACCTAAAATATCAAGTGATATTATTAAAAAAATCTTATAATTATTTAACAACCACCAAAAATATAATGGTCATGAACTAAATAACTATATAATACTCAGACTACACCTTTTTAACACATTTCATATTATATCTGATTTCCAAAGGATGGTGTAAATATAATGAATTGATAAATAAATATGTAAGATATGCATTTCCCACTTTTTAATGTTAACTAAAATGTTATAAATTCAAGAAGAAAACCAACATGACCTTATCAGAAGTAGGAATTACTCACACACATAACCTAGTCATTGGAAAGTGTACATGTCTATTTGAGACACTTGAATTATAATAAATGAAAATAACTATAGGAACATGAAATTCCACATGATAAGAATCCAAAATATCCATAAATTAAATAAATTTATTTAAAATAGTAAAAGAGAACTTATACACAAGTTAGGAAAAATAAATACATACTAAGTACTAAATATAGAGGTTTAATGAGTCAGATCACTTAAATAAAAACATGCGAGCAACCCATGAATGTATTTTGCACTGATCAATTAAATTTTTTCAAGAATATAAATGGAACTAAATATTTTTCTTTGATTCATTACCCTTACTAGGATCACATAAAATAATTTTTACATGTGTCCTAAGTGAGACACATGTAAGGTTTAAGCATAACATTCTAACTAGGTGACCACCTCCACATCCCAATAGACTTTCATAATGACAATTTTAAAAAATAATAATAAATATATAGTGTAATATGAAATATAACAGATGATATAGTTTAATAAATTCATTTAACATTGATTTCAATGATAATGACAAAACCACTATATCGAGAGGATCCATAATTGATATACCTACTTCAGGATAAACTCAGGATCTTATATAAATAATATAAAATAATTAAGGTGAATCACTCATCCCATTCAAGGAAAAGGAATCATATATATTAGTTTTAGGTAACTCTTGTATCCCATCCATTCAAAAATAAGGGAATGGGTACACTAGTGTTAAGGCATAATGATCCCATCATATACCATCAACCTACCCATCGATAATGGGTGTACATGAGAAACCTTTTCTTTAAAATCGTATAATATACCTCTCTATCTTGATTAATAATCTAATAATATCATGTTTAATAATAATTATAACTTTTATTACAATTTACAGCATGCCAGGAAAGCAACAAGAACAATCATAACACATTTTATATCCTGAAAATTATTTCAAACCATGGAGGGTGTCATCATGACATAGAGAATACATCAATTATATTTTTTATCAACATTAATAATATATTTAACATATAATGAAAATAACTAATCAAATAAAAATTTAATAGCTTTTCTGTCTAGTTTTTCAACAAGATAAGCATAAACCATGGTAGGTAAAATAACTTACAAACATTGTAAAATAATTTGTAAAAACAATTAGTGGAAAAATATATATTTCAATTACTTCCAATTGGATAAAAAACATTTCCTTCTCAACACTTTAATAATATTATAGGATAAAAGGGTCCTCCTATCAAACTAAATATATAATTCTACTTTAAGGTCCATTGAAAGATGATAGGCCATTAACAATTCATTTTGACAAGTGTAATATTTGATGTTTTATCGTTTTAGATCCCTTCCATAAAGGAGAGATATTTAGGTATGAGAAATAATAATATTTCCATACATTATCTTTACCTAAACCACCAAAACAACTAAACTAGAAGAAAACTGTGAAAATTGAAGAGGTTCAGAATCCCTAATTTAGGAAAAGAAGATATCATATCCCATACTATGAATAAAAAATAGAAAAATAAAGGGTAGATAAATACCACACCCTAACCTTTACTATGGAGAAAAAGAAGTGCCAGTATATGGGAGAGAGGGGTCAGTGGATTTGGATCACTCTTAGGGAGCTGAAGGGAGAAGTGGGTTGGCAACAGATTTCGTGGAGTAGGGTATAAAGGGTACTGATGGTGACTGAGAAGGGTTTCGGTGGTGAGGGGTAAAAGGGGACCGGTAGTGATGGGGTTAGGGTTTGACGGGGATAGGGGAAGAGGAGTTGGGTGTGTCTTGTTCAGGGGAGGGAACAAATCTTCTAAGGTAAAAAAACGTTTTAGTAGTGGTTTTTAAAAAACCACCTTTATAATTTTACGATTTTTTAGCAGTGGTTTCATAAATCGTCATTAAAAAGCTGCCACTAATTACTAATTTTGATTTAGAGTACCATCCCAACTTAATAATGAATTTAAAAGCAGGAAATATTCATAGGCATTAGATTTCCTTTCTTCTAGAATTTGATAACCTTTTTCCATAGTGGAATTCACCAGAAAAACATTATGAACAACTTCAAATTCTAGATCACACCGCTTATTTTCATCATAATTTTTATATCAACTATGAGAAGTCATGATGTTCTGCTAAATGGATCTAACTTTCTCTACCAGTTACTCATATAAGTCAGGTCCCAATATCTTTCTTCCTCAAAATTATTCCCATTATTTTAGAGTTATACATTTATTTTAACAAAGAGCATCATAGGAATCCATTTGGATGCCAGAGGTAAATCTATTTTTATAGAAACATAAAAATAGAGGAAGTTTTTGATCTCATCCAACTTTGAAATCCATAGAAAAATATCTAAAAATATGATCTATGGTTTTAATTTTCCTCTTAGACTAACCATCTTTCGAATGATGATACATAATGCAAAGATTCAAATGTATATCTAGATCCTATTGAGGACCTCACCCTGACTTCTAGGTAAACCATAGATCCCAAAAAGAAACAATTGAATATGGTACTCCATGAAACCTTACCACTTAATTAAAATTAATTATTGGATGATGGTCAATAGATAAGTATTATCTCATAGAAATGATGTGTGATAAAATTTTAAGGTGATTGACCACAACCCAGATCACATTATAACCTTTAGAGGCTTTGGAGAGTCTGATGACAAAGGAAGTGATGATGTTTTATCATTTTTAATAAGTTATGGGTAGTGGTCAAAACACCCCCTTATACTTCTATCTCTTTACCTTAACGTTCTGACATACCGAGAACCGATATATATACTCTTCAATATCACTCTTCATATTGTCCCAATATAAACACCCTTTCATATCACTATACATCTTTGTAATTATAGGATGAATAGAAAATGGTTAACTAAGAGATTAATCCAATAGCTCATTCTTCAATTCGGTTATAGATGGAACACAAACACCATTCTTGAAATTTACCAATCCACCACAATCAATGTTAAACTCTAGAAAAATTCTCACCTTCTTTTATATCTTAACATCTTGCTTTTGATCCCTTTTAATCATAACTTGGATATATGTTTGAACACTCATTTGAGACTGATAATATTTATCCCATTACATCAACATTTCAGGATCTATCCTTCGAAAATCCTAAATTATTGGATCTTTTTTATCCTCAGCATAGATAAGCTAGAATTATCCTTCTGACTTAGAGCTTCTATGACCTTGTTCTCTTTCCCAGTGATTTAATGTATTGAGAAATCATAATATTTAATAATCTCCAATCATCTTCTTTGGTTTATATTCAACTCATTCTTTGTGAGTATGTACTTTAAAATTTTATGATTAATATATATATCACACCTCTCTCCATGAAGATAATGCTTCCACATATTTTGAACAAAAATGACATTAACTAACTCCAGATTATGAGTTGGGTAATTTTTTTCATGATACTTCAATTGTCATGTGGCACAAGCTATCACCATATTATTATATATGGAAACACATCCAAGTACCTTATTCGATGTATCACTATATTTTACAATCCCTTATCCAATACAAGGTAATGTAAGCCTAGGTGAAATACCAACATTATCTTCAATTCCTTTAAATTATGTTCACATCCATCCATCCTAATGAACCCGACTCCTTTCAGTGTTAACTTGTTGAGTGGATTGGTTATTTTTAATAAATTCATCATAATTCTAGGATAATATCCATCTATCCCAAGAAAATTATATATCTCATTCATAGTTGTTGGTCTAGGACAATGAATAATAACTTCAGTCTTTGATGGATCTACGGATATACCCTCGTGTGAGATTATATGACCTAAAAAAGAAACATTTTGATGAAACAAATTAAAACATTTGAAAATTTTCAAAAACAATTACTTTCCTAGGGATCCTTATAATAATCATAAGATGATATTTATAATCTTCCTTACTCTTTGAATATGTAACAATATCATCAATAAATACTACCAAAAACTAATCAATGTAACCCTTTAAGACTTTATTCATTAAATCCATGAATGTAGTAGGTGCATTAGTAATACCAGATGGAATCAATATAAGTTCATAGTTTCCATACCTCGTATGGAATGTTGTATTGGGAATCTACTTATTATTCACCCTAAATTAATGATATCCAAAACAATGTTCAATCCATGAAAAGTATTTAACTATTTAAAATTGATAAAACAAGTCATCAAGTAGGGTTAGAGGATAATTTTTCTTTATTATGATATTTTTATGTTCCTGATAATCATTGTGAAGTTGCATTCATCCAAATTTATTATTAATAAAAAATATGTGTTCCCCCTCTATGATTAAGGTGGATAAATGAATCCATTATTAATATTATCCTAGAGTTTCTTAATCAATTCCTATAAAATCAATTGAGGCCATTCCATATGGTGTCTTTGAAATAACAACAACACCATTTATGAGTTTTATTGGGAACTCAACTTCATGATTTGGTGGAAGACCGAGAAACTATTCTATAAACACATTAAAAAACATCAAAACAATAGGTATATCATTGATATTGAGTTTATCCCCAACCATATTATATAAATACCACTTTTAATAGGAATCATGGCCCATACAATGGGTATAACTTCCATCAAATGTTTATTTTCTCCGTCACATTGATATACAATCGTAGGATATTTCATAATATCAAATGTAACTTACCATCATCACCAATTGAAGTAGGATTCATGTAATGAAATAATATCGATTCCCAAAATAATATTAATATAATTTTAGTAATAATAACAAGATTTCTAGGAATCACATTCGCACAAACTTCACCATATAAGAATCGTATACTTTTTATCTGATCGTCATACCAATAAGATTTTATAGTGTTAACTCAACATCTAATATTTTAGGGGTTGGTATGAAACCATTAAGAAATTCATGAGATATAATAGAGTGGAAAGATCTATAATCAAATATGATATTTGTAATTTTAGAGTGTATGGTAATTTTACCTTTCACAACATCGTTATCACACTCCACATCACTAATTGTACTTGTATTATATTTCCATTTTTATTTGGGATTAAAAGGATTTATATGTTGATCATCATAATTAAGATTCATGTTTGAGAATTTGTTAGCATATTTCTCTTACTCTATGTATTTCAAACACTAGTGTTAGTGGTTCATTTTGTGAATCCTTCTCTCTATTTTCATTATTAATTAACTTTTTCCCATCACTTCGGAAATTTATTTCCTGATGAATTTCCTTTAAACACTTAAAAATTTTACTGATCCTCTTAATAGAATTTCCCCCATGTTTATTTCAACACTTAAAGCATAAAGGAATGATTATCTTATTTCCTCCATGTTTCATAGAGTTTCCTATGAATTATATCTTTATTTTCTTATCAAAACATTGATATGAATAGGTATCTCTAATATCAATTTCTACCTTGATGTCACATCAAACAATTTCATTATAGCTACTAATGTGTATTATGGTTGATGCCCATTAAATAGTTTTTATGCCATTGAAGACTCGATCAATGTTATATTCATGTTGGGTGATAATACTAGAAGCATACCTCATAGGTATTATAAAATTTTCCTAATAATTACTCATAGATTCATCATACTTTTTCTTTTGCTCAAATATTCCCATCTAATGTTTCATACAAAAAATATGATGAAATTAATAACATAAACTTCAGATCTTAAAACTTATCTTACTCCATAGAGTCAATTTCATTACTTTTCCTCATGTTCTTAATAAGTTTTCACCATTTATTTTCATTGGATTCAAAATTATAGACAACCAAAATAACCTTTTTCCTGCTCTGAACATTGGATAATAGAAAATATATTTTGAATGGTACTTATCCATTACTTAAAAACTAGTGGATCAGAATACCCACTAAAATAATGTGGGTGTTTCCTCATGAATGACTCAATAGAGCATTGTTCTCTCCTTTATTCATTTGGAATATCAATATGATTCATATCCTGATAAATTTTGGTGATTAAAGAAATTATATTTTTCATTCCACCCCCTATAATATTTGGATTCTCTAGAGTAAAATCATTGAATTCTTCATGGCATTTAGGATTAACATGATTCCTTTAGGATCTAACCATTGACTAAAACCCAAAATCATTGTTTGATAAACAATAAAAATAGTATGAAATCATGAAGAATAACTTACAGGATGTCTAAATAAATACCTTATTTTAAATATATGACACCTTAGGATTAACCAAGGCTATCCATGATCATTATCAAAACATCAGGTTGTTATTTTATTATTATACATATCCCTATGGTTCTTATTAATGTTTTCTCACCCCAATTTACAAAGGATAACTAAACCATTATTTGAAAAAAATTATAGTAACCCATACTTTTTATACATAGATATCATATCTTAATTGATGAATATTCAATAAATAACATGACGATATACACCAAAATCATATTGGTCTAGTGCATTTGAAACCATAGATATATAAAAAACTAGTTTATAAATGAACTATAATTACTCCCAAATAGTTATTCATAACTATTACACTTATTAGAAATATTATATTTAAAATATTTCTTCATAACCAAGTGAAATAAAACATAAGAAAGGTTGAGATCATATGCTCAGTAAGGGTAAACAAGAATATATCAATGATCACTTTCACATAATGTGATAATATCAGTATAAGTAATTGAGCATAAAATTTTAAAATCATATCCTATATATCATAGATAATAATATTGTGTAATGTCATAAATCGTGGTAGTTCACAAGACATGAATCAAAATGGAATCAAAGAACATTATTCATGAGAGCATAACATTGGAATAAAATATAAGTTGGTGGGATACACATAACTAATGAAAATAATTTCTTTAGTACTCATGTATCACTTATAATATTAGCATAGTGTAATGGGTTTACTCAAAAAATCATTGTATGGGTAATGGTTCACTTCCAGGACTATCATAGTGGAAGAATTATCTTAATTAATTGTGTTCACTCCCTAATCTAGTCTTATTTATCTCTTAATATATCATTCTCTACCCAATAAATTGGAGTGATATACAATTCTAGGCTCACTCATCAAATAATTAAAATCATATATAATCATTCCACAATATAATAAAACATTCACAATATCATAACCCAGGAAAATAAATGGGTTTCATAAACATTTCATTATATCATAACTCATGGAAATGAAATGGGTTTCATAAAAATTCCATCATTTCATCATATCACAACTCATGTAAAAGAAATAGGTTTCCTAAACATTATTTCATCATAAACATAGAACATCCATAAAAAAAATAAGCATAGTATACCTTGAAAATTCCCTAAATAAATCATAAGTGAAATCAAGGTTTTTTGTATTTAATTATTAGAAACCCCATCACAAGATCATCAAAACATTCCTAATTAAAATAAATTTTACACTTTTAAAATAAAATTTAAAATACTAAAAATTCATAAAATATTAAGAAAATATATTTTATTTGAAAATATTCTTATAAAATTATAAATTATTATTTACAGTATTTTGTGTTCATTATAGTGTTAAATCCTATTCATGTCGTGTAATTTAAAAGAAAACATTACATTCACATTTTTTTAAAAAAATAAAACAAAACATCATTGGGAAAATAGTAATAAAAATAATATTAAAACATGTTTTAAAAATAGAACATGGTTAAAATTTAGATTAAATAATCATATTATAATATGAAAAAAATTATTTAAAATACTTTTAGAAAACATGGATATTGATGACAAAGATTTTCTAACTAAATAGATAAATAAAATTAATTTTATGTGAAAACATATTTTCGTTTTATTTAGTTCTTATGGTGGGAAAATGAAAGGAAACATGTATTTACATGAAATAACTAGAGTATAATAAAATTCATGAGTTTATTGAGAGATATATTAAAATATTTTATTATAATAACATAACTATAAACAATCCTGATAAATAATGTAATTGTAACATAAATCCCTTACTTCTTTGGTATCATTTGAATCATAATACCCATGAAATAAATAACCTAATTATATTGATATATAAATCCCCATAAATGAATAATTTTAATCAGAAAATAAATTCATTGTTAGTATATATACCACATAAAAGTAAACATAGTGAACATGGCATGTGTATCACACAAATAAAAGTGAGATGAAAATCTCATACCTGGAATTTTAATTGCTTTTAAAGTGATATAATTTCATGTAAAATAAATTTAAATTTATTATAATTATATAAAAGATTCATCTTTATACTTATAATGTCATATATTATCCGTTAATAATATTTCAACACCCTTTTTTTTAATAATCCTTTATTAAAATGATTATTTATGAGTGATAATGATTTGGTTCTTTCAATAGAATTTTTTTTGGGTAGTTTCGGTCCTTGTATTTTTCTTATGGTTAAATCATATTCATAATTTTAATAATTTTATATAAATAAAATATATTCATTATTTACATATTTATATTCATTCATAAAAGAAAAATTTAGGAAAATTAATTAGACTATTCATGGAGAAGGTAGTTCATATGTACACATGAATGTGTTTTTAGTATTCAAGTGGTGGAATGGAAGAAATTAAAATAATAATTAATCGTTCCAAAATAATTATTATATTATATATATCATATATATTAACTATATCATCCTTATTACCATCCAAGTAAAATTTAAATGAAAAAAAAATATCATCACTTCATGGAGATGGTAGTTCACATGTACACATGAGTGACATTATTGTTTTCCAATGAATTATAAGGTCAGAAGGTATGTGAGATCTTATTATTCCATAAGTATAATTATTTCCTAATTATCATATATAACCATTAAACCCGTCATAATAAACATCCATGAAATATAATTATGGAAAATGAATTGTATTGTTGTGTGGATATGGTAAGTCATACATGCACACAAGTGATAATTTCACTTTCCATTTGATGGAAATAGGGTGAGTAAAGGATTATTCATAATTATAATAATAGTTTTGTATATTTAGGAAACATAATTAATTATTTTATGAATAATATAATATATTTATATGAGGTAAATGAATAATTAAAATGAAACTGAATGATTAAGGATGTAACACCCCAAGCTTCTACGGTACGCTTCTCTTTGAATAATGTGATAGCCTATGTTGTACGCAACACCGAGTTCTAACACACCATAACCAATTAAACTAGCCGTTATGAATGGTAATACCTAATTTTTGAAATTATATATATTTTATATTTCAAAATGGACTTCATTTTTGGATTCAGAATATCGAATTTAGCCTAAGGTGAAATTTTGGTACTTTTCGGATAACTTTAATATTTTGATGAATAGTGAAAATTACAAAATTTTAATTAAAAACAACTTTTTAAATCAAAATAATTAATAGTGATAAATTATGAATTTGAGTGGTTTTAAAGTATATTTAGAATATATTTTTACCATTTAATATAATTTTGGTCATTGGACATAATTTTACAATTAAACCGAACATAAACAAGTGTCAATCTTTTGATAGTTATTATCTCTTAAAAACCCGCTTTTTGTTTTGGCAGCGGGAATTAATTTTAAATTAATTTCTGCCACTTCTGTGTTCTGAATTTAGAAAAATGGATTCCATATTTCCAATCAGGATGTTCAAATTGTGTAAATAGGTAACTTTTATTTTTAGACATTTTGAATAATTACTGCGGTAAATATTTTATTTACCTTGGTTAAGGGTAAATCCGGTAAATAAGGGTTAACAAATAATATTATAATAATACTAAATTACCCTAAAACTTGTCCTAGCCTTATTGTTTGATAAGGTTTCGACCATAGGCATCTTTGGGTCGATTTTGGGACCCCATGGTGCCACTTGTAGGTGATAGTGACACTTTATTTTAATTAAGTTAAAATGAATACAAAAATGACACAAGCATATATCTTTTAGCAAACCAATTTTTACATAGGGTTATATATGTTGGATTTTATATTATAAATATTAATTAGAAATATAAACAGCTTTCCTACATAATTATATTATATTTATAATTTTGAGACATTAAATAATTTAATTTATTTATGACACAATGATGATGAAGTAATTACTATAATAGTGAAAAATTAAAATAATTGATATTATAAATACCCAAATAAATATAATATGAAACTTTTAATGAATTAAACTAATTTTATAAGATAATATAATATATTAGGATTTATTTAATTGTCTTTGTTAGAAGTAATCAATCTTTTATGAGTTTCACAAAAATCAACTATTGAATAGTGTCAAAATTGACAAAAAAGAGTTCTTAAAACAAATATTATATTATTAATTGATATTAAATTCCTAAAAATATAAGGTTCGGCAAAAAGACTTATATCATGATAGGTTCATCATTAATGGACCACTTGGGGGTCTCTTGGATGTGTATAGTATGTTTATTAACCATATTATATAAAAATACAAAGAGACATTGTAAAAGTGAAACTAATTAACTTAGAGTTAATACTTAAAGATAAGGTTAATATAAGTACCCAAACCTGTCTAAATTCTATTGGTTGAGTTGTTTTCGACCCCTACCCACCTTAGCCTTTGAATAATAAACTTTGGAGCCATTAGAAACCGAATATAAATTTATTATAAATTAATATTTCTAGTTTTTCCAAAGGTTCCCATCACCCCACTTATAAAAGGGAACTCCTCCTTCTCATTTCTTCACACCTTCAAAGCCTTTTGGTTCGGCCAAACTCTGCCCAAAAACTCTCTCAACTTCCCTGAATACAACCTAGAGGCCTTAGTTTGATCAGAAATCCAACCTAAGGATCCCTTTTGATCAAATCAAAAGGAAGAACCCGAAGAAGAGGTAATGTTTTCACCACCCCTTTTCAATTTCCTTTCTTCTTCCACTTCTTATTTCTTTGTTCTTACCATTCTAAAATAATAAATACATTATCTCACATATACTTTGATGTTATTATAAATATGGTACAACCATATTCAGTATTCTATCCATCCTTTGAATAACATGTCACCATACGTGCGTACGTACGGCTTACCGTCTCCATGTCGTGGTGTAATTGTTATTCAATATATTATTATTTGGATGGGTATAATAATGATGTGTAACTCATGTAAATAATAAATATAACATGTTAATTATTCTTTATATATGATATAACATCCATTTATATATTATTTTAATATCAAAAGAATGATATTGTCGCTCGTGCGTACGTACGGACTACCGTCTCCACGAACGCGATAAGATTCATTCTCCATCATATCCATTCAAGTATAATTATCATTTGATGATTTAAAAATTATGTTTAAGGACTTGATAGCATTATGGATATGAATAATATACAACCTATCCATTACAAACATGGCTTACGTAACAAAACATATAAAAGAAAACAAGTCAGTTAACACCCGAAACAACGATAATACTAAGATATTATTATCAAATCAATATTAAAAGATCATATATGATATCATATTAATGTATATGATTTTTGTATAATTTAATAACAATTATTTCACCATTATACAGGAGGTTAAACTACCCCAACCAAGGAAAAGTACAAGGTAAGGGTTATTTCACAATATCTTCATTATCCGAGGTTGTTTATTCATAATTATCTACTGAGATCTCTTTATCATCCACATCCATGTTTCTTAAAAATATATTTCAAAACATTTTTACTATTTACTAGAATATGAGTTAAAGTCATTTATACCCTTTTTGTCTTTTATAAGTGGTTTATAAAGGAATATTTTCATCGTTTTCAAAACAATGTGCTTTTTAACCTTTTCGACAAAATTAAGGTAAGAATGTTTTTTTAACTTATACGGCGGGTGAGGCTATTTTCCGCCATTATAAAATCGTCGAAGCTTCACATACAAGATTATAAGAATATTTTCAAAGAAAATGTTTTATTTTATAAATATATGACTCTTAAATGATTTCAAAATAGAAATAGATATTTCTCTAAAAAGAGTTTTGATTTCATCTATGTCAACATCTTTTGATGGATTTTACGCTTATTTGAAGATGATTTATTATGATACAAAACTTCTATATTGTATTGAAGGTTTTGTGATATGTTTGACTGTGGATGTGCTATTTTTATACCATTCATGGTTTATGGTGAAATTATTGACATTTCGTATGCTAGTTTTAATATGAAGGTTTATGTTATGTTTAAACCTTTTCATATGGGAATGCATTGGACTTAATATGTGACAGGTGGAGCCCGCTATAGCTCCTCGATGCATCGGTAGGTCTCATGAGACAAACTAGTGTCTTGGCACAAGGCCTTGGCAAAATCTTATTTATAGTCTTGGCACGAGGCCTGGGCTATGTGGTTATGATAGTCTGGCATTATGCATTCCATCATTATGAAAGTGGTTATTGTTTTTTCATGTGATTATTCGATTAGTAGAATATCCATGTGAATAAATAAATGGAATTATTTCATTTTATTTATGCCATACTATGTTGAAAGTTCAAGTTTGAAAGGCTTTTGTTTTAGTATACATTGCCTTAAATGTTTATTCTTATTTATGAAAGTTTCCGCTATATTGTTATCCTTACTGGGCATCTGAGCTCACCCCTTTTCTATGTTTCATTTTTCCCAGGAAGTGAAGAAGTAAATTATGAATGACCTGTAGGGATTTTATGTGGGGATATGAGTGTGGATTATGGAGACAATATGTTTTTGTAGTAGTTTTTCATTTTATGATGTAATATAAGACTTATGAATATATCTAGTGTTTCCAAGGCTACTAAACCAATCGGACTTTCGAGATTTGATCTTTCTTGTGATCATGCCAATGTTATGTAATAATGCACCGACTCTGGGTAACTAGGGTCGGGGCGTTACAAAGGATATTACCTCTTCTTGGAAAAAATCATTTTGATATTCTCTTAATGTTATTAGGGTTAGTCTTTTGGGAAGAAAAAAACCTATATAATGTGTATAAGGAATTTTATAAGTGATTTTATCATGTTATTTTCATGGTGGATCTCAAAAAGGGGTGTAAATAAGAGAGTTATTAGGTTCCGTTTTGTCATTGAGGTGTGGGCACTTTGGGAATTTCATAAAGGAGTAAATTATAATAAAGACATAATCTATCAAAAGAGCGTAAAAATGTCTTTTTATTTGAATATAAGATGGTATGGATTTAAAATAATATCAACTAATTAAATTTGGACTAGATTTGGTTGTTTTTTAAACTATATATTTTAGCTTAACCTCTAAGATAACCAAATTTCACATTAACCACAGTAACATTTTTTCACTTTTAAAATGTTATAATTTTACATATAAGGTTAAAATTGGCTCATAAATGACCAATAGATGAAATTTTAGACAATATATTATTAAATTCGAAATCTTTCAATATTATTATAAATTTTAAATAATATTGTAAAATATTATATTGATAAAATATCATTACTGGCAATCTTGGCACTATTCATTTAATTTGACCTAAAATACATAAATAAAAAGTTTTAATTAAAATATAATCCTTTAAAACAATAATAATAATTCAAATTAATCTGTAAATTCTTCCAACCCAATTACATATTCAATTTATATCTCTTTTAATACTTTTAATATCGTTTATTTGTATTCCCATTAAGTGAATAAATATTGTTTCTATGTTGTATAAGAATTCAAGGCATTTTTTTAATACATAAAAAATATAAATAAAATAACATCATGAAAATAAGTTTATTATCATAAAAATATATTGTTTTTAATCATTCATAACTTACTTTTTTTCCTTTATGTAGACATAATAGATATATAAATGTATGAGAGTGACATTTTGTAACATTCTTTTATTTAAATAATATAGAGCTCATTTTTAGGGGCAAGTGACTATTGAAAAAAAATTATATTCTATGTTTATAATGGTATAATTACCGTCATCCAAAAAGATTATGATAAAAAATTATGGCCATACCACACAATTTTATCCTACATTAACCCGATTTACCACTTACTAAGGTGATAAATTTTATCATGGGTACTATTCATATTGACCAAAAATAAATGGGTAATATTTACAAAATTTTAACCTCATAATTAAAATTATAGAATCCATTTTATTAAACTCAATTTCTATTAGTGGTAGAAATTAATTTCAAAATAATTGTGCAACACATCATTAAAACCACTTTTTAGAAGAATACATTTTTAATTATAAAACTTGGTTTATTCTTATCCAATTCAACGAAAATATTAGATGAATGTTAAAAAATTGGACTAAATATATAATACATAAATTTATTTAAAAAAATATACAATATTGATTAATCTAAATTATTAATAAAAAATGCATTTTTTGTATAAAAATAATTTTTTTTAAAAAAAAACATTTCTAATTAATTGATTACCAATTAATTTATTTTATAAATATGTAAACCATAAATATTTCATGAATTATTTAACCCTATTCATATACTCAAATATAATGGCTTGTAAATAATAATATTTTTACACTTTATCATGGTTTATTTTAACAAGTTAACATGTATAACACAATCTATCAAAGAAATAAAATTATAAAGGGGGATATATCTTAAAATATATATGTGTTACATGTTCCTAAAACTATTAAAGGACACTATCCACAGTATTTTTATTCCTAATCAACTAAATAATCCATATAATTCACTACTCCATGATCCCCAAAATGATTATGGGCCACCTGATTCAACGACACTTGCAAGGTTTGTGCTTACTGCTGAGATCTTATTCTAAACCTTACTATGAACATCCTTGATTCCCTATCACAAAAACACTTTATATGACCATTATTTCAAAACTAGTAATAATTATTAAGATAAATATTATATTCTTTAAGAACGTGTCCCTACCTCCCGCAATTGTAACACTGGGGTTAGTCATTTCTGAGAGGGGGAGTCAAGGTACCCCTAGTCCACTCTAACTATCTATAGTCACTATAGTCTCTATCCTCTGACTTCATCTTCTTATTTCGATAATAAGAAATTGGTAATGAAAAAGATAATGTAATTTTCAATCCACTTATAGCTATACAAATACTTGATACTCTATCTTCCTCAAATCTCTACTCAGTCATCAGTTCCTTATGAAGCATTGTAGCATAGGTATTCTAATCTATGTTCCTAATCTATCATTCTACCATTGGGTAAAGAACAATATCTAACTTTTTGGCCTTATTCACCTCATTCCTCACGAGAATAGAAGAGAAAAAAATCAAATCTATGAATCTTGATTAATTGAAAGCCACATTCATCATCCCCAAAAAGATATCCATAAACTCTTGAGCCTGATCATCTTTATCACATTTGAATAGAACTCTTGGTAGAATACATACCAAAATGATTCCTAAGTTATCCCTTCCCATATAATGGCCTATATAATGTAATATCACCAAAATCAAACTACTCCTTGAAGAAAACATGTTCACAAACATAACTTTCTATTCCTCTAGGGTCTCTACTAATTTGAAAATTTCCTCGATGGCCTGTATCAAGTCCTCTACATCTTAGGAGAATATAGTGCACTGGAAGGAATAATGATTCCAGATATATAAGTAATGATTAAAATTTAAATTCATCAGTCTACCCATGTGGGATCTTATGACCTAAATAGGAACTATCCAAAAGATTCTTGGTTGGACCAATTTTATAGCTTAACCTACTATAGAAACCAACTGAACATATAAGTTTCATTCCCATACTTAATAGGGTTTAAACTATTTATAAAATAAATCTACAAGGAATAATTTCCATAAATTTCAAAAAAATAGTTAAATTTAGCAACTTAACAAGGACACTGATGACAAAAATAATCACAAACAAGGGTTCTCAACATGGTTCATTCTAAGAAGATACCAACAAGAACAAGGCATAGCCCCCTAAAAAATTCATAATACCCGAACCAATCCACTTGTGCCTATACGTTAGTCAAAACTATAACTATACAAAAAATTATAGAATAAAATAAGACCAAATAAATGAACTCAATAACATAATTCACCAAAATCACATACTATAATTTCAACAAGAATTTTATTATTATTTGGGATTTATATAAATAAAGAAATAGGTTTATCTAATGTGATCATATGTGCATAAACATTATGTATGATCACACACCAAATACAATAAATAAATATACTAACATCACGTGTATCATGAGGGGTGAATTTATATAAAAATAACAATGAACAGTAATAGCATAAAAAATATAACTTTTTGTAAAATAAAAAGTATGCTGTAATGTTTTGTCTATGAACTGACACATTTCCCTTGATTGAGTCCTAAAAAACCTTTCTCATGTAAACCCTATCCCAAACCATGGAAAATTGATGAATTAAGTTATTCAAAATAGTGATCTGATACCATTTTGTAACACAAGGAGATGAACCATTGGGTCTAAGTTAGATTGCTACAATACCTCATGTGCACCTACTCATATGCAATAGGTTGCCAACTAGAAGAGGGGGACTATGGAGTATCATGGGGAGAATATTCCCTTAGTAAATGGTGAATATCATAGAATAATAATGGAATCATCAACAATAATAAAAAAATAATGGAAAAAATTACCATTAGAGTTTCAACATCAACAGTAAAAACCATCCCCTGTAGTTTGAATATGGAATGTCAAATAGATAAACCAAAACTAAAAAAAATGTTCCAGTAATGAGGAAAATATAGAAAATAAATAAATAGTATAAAACTATCCCAAACTCTTTCTTGAAGTATCTGTATACTCTGGATAACCTGATTGATCATCCACTATAGGTCCCTTTCCCTTTTCCAGATCCCTAGTCATGAAATCTACAAATTTAATAAAATACCCTAGTAGTTTATGGGTACAAAACTCAGTATTACACAAACAATAACCCTTAAAATAAGTGCATAAGATATACATGTGCAATCCATTCATATAAAAATAGTATAGTAATAACATGTATATCTCATAACACAATATTTATGTTAGGTCCTCAAATAGATTTCCGACCTTCATTATCACCATACTGTAAGAAACATAAATTTTTTATGTTTTTCATATCCCCCATCTCAATGGGATAGTTAACAAAACATGTTAGACACTTCCCATGGTAATCGATATTCCATGTATGTGTCAATCAATATAATACACATCCCTCTCAGGGGTAATAGTTCATGTGAAGTTACATTCATAAATTACATAAGATATAAGGAAAAACACATAAAAAACATGTATATAGGATGACATTTCAAATATAACATTAAAATAAGAAAGAGTAAGAGAAATAAAAAACAATACGTAAGTAAACATTAAAAAATATTTTCCATGGGCTACACACGCACACCTCATTTTGTAAATAATAAAACATAGGTCTTATGAGGCTACACATGCACATTTACAATCATGCTAAGAAAATTTATAAAATATGCACTAAAGTAAAGGGATTCCTAACTTAGGTATGATGATGATCGATGATAAGGGTAACTATTAGAGTCCAAAAGAACCACTGAATCGTAGACCCAAAATTGATTCTATATAATTTAGAAATATTGGATCAAGGTTGAGAAAAAATCACACCCTATAGGTAGGTCAATATTAAACATACTTGAGAATATCTATTTTTGACAATTATCTTCGTATAAAGGTCATGTATAAGATAGTTCCGTGAATATGGGTGATGATTCTTTCAATGATAAAAAAACCCTCATTATACTGTTCCAAAACATCTATTTCTAATCAAAACATGTTTTATATAATAATTTTTGGTAAAGAAGAATAGATGTGGATCATTAGAGAATATATAAAGAATGGATGAATTGAAAGAACATGATTGATTCATTGTTCAAGAATCGAACAGAAGATACATAAGGGTGGAGAGAACTCTAAAATCACCAAGGAGGGTTCCTAGGGTGTTGGTAGTGAAATGAGGACTGAGATAAGTGGGGAAAAGAGAGAAAGGTTAGGTTTTTAAAAAACTCCTATAAAATTAACATCCTTAATAGGCTCTATCAAACACCAAAGTAAAGATGTTGTCCTTCTTTGACGCATCATTGGCCACTAGGTAGGTCCAATTATGTCCAAGAGCCCCATCAGATAGCTAGTGGAGCTTTTATAACTTTTTTAAGCTACAGAAAATCTAACTGACCTAGACTGTTTCCCTTTTTGGTCTCCCAAGACACCTCTAACTGGACTAAACTTATATTAAAGCATAAATAGAGCTAATTACAGGCTAAAAAGAGGTATACCAAAAATGGAGATGTGACACTATATCTTTATATTTACCTTTTTTCCTTCCCTCTTGTAATCTAGTAGATTGGGGGGGCTTTGGATTGTATTTTATGTTATCAATTTCTCTTATTATTCTACCCTTTTCCCTCAAATTTTTACTCTTAATTTTTTGATGATAGATTAATGGATTTAATTACAAATACATTAGATCTTACTCATATCATCAAATAATCATGATATCTTTCATGAATGGGACACTGGATTCCCATAAAAGAGGAAATCATGTTCGTTCATGTTTTTTTCCCTAGAGGTATATCTATCCACTAATTAAACATTGAATTTATTCAATTTAATGTTAAATTGACTAATATATATAAGTTATTATTTTGAAAATTTTATACTTGTTAGATGAAAATGGTATTAGGAGACTTATTTAATTTGTTTCATGACGTTATAGTGGGATTAAAACATTCAATGAGTGTTACCCCTATTATACCTTTTGAATTAATTATGGGAAATTAATTTTAAATTTATATATTTATTTAGTAGATGTTTGTGGCTCTAAATAAGTTTTCATGTAGTCATGCGAGATTAGTGAGGAATTGAATAAATTTAATGAAATTAACCTAATGGGTTAACTATAGAATCGAGGCAGGGGATCCCAAAAATTATTATGGAATGCATATAATGTTTTTTTGAAACTACGTTTAAATATTACACGGGAACATGATTCATGGTGACATGAATGGGATTTTAGATAGTGTGTGTGAGTGTGATTTATAAATAATACCTGTTTAGACTAGAAAAAAATATCCCACTTATGAAATAGTTATTATAATCACTTAAAACAATGTCTTACCATGTGACACTTTGTCTAGTTTTAGGAATAGAACATTGATGGGTGCCTGAGGTTGAAGTCAGTAAAAATGTTCTGGGTTGGACTCTTAGAATAGATTAAGGGTTATTCCTCTATGTTTAGTTTGGGTGATCAATGATTTTATTATGGGTTTGACATATTAATTGTGGCTCAAATAGTGGTTGTAAAATATTCATGGGACTATACACATCACCTTAGGGGTGTTTGGATAGAGGAACACATGTAAGATTTCAATAAACCTTTAAACACTAGATATTGGTAGTGAGTATAGTCTAATAGATGGATTGAAATGTATCATTTCTAATTAAAAAAATCCACCTACATTATACCATTAGTTTTACATCACGATATTGGTACACCATAACGGTTCAAGGTATGATTTATGTATAATGTGGGATTAAGGGATAGATACTCTCCTTGGGGGTGAATAAGTGGATAGTGTTAAAATTGACTGGGGTACTTCTGGTCTAATGATATTACAATCCAAGAGTGGGATTATTTAACTGATTATTTAGTTTATCTTGACTCGAGTGTCAAGGTATGGGATTAATGGGAGATAACCTATGATCTAGGTGATCACCTAACAGTTTGTCTTGAGTGGAATGATATGTGTATCAAATGTTTACCTTATTTTTTTGATATTACCATAGACTGATTGTTTTACAAGGTATGAGAATGGTTTATGTTCTTTGATGCATGGGATCAATGGTGAATATTTGAGTTTTGAGTGGAGTTCACTAGAATATATGATGATAATGATGAATTGGAATATAATTAAATGATAGGTTGTATTGGCCTTATGACTACATGGTTCCTTGTATTACTCGATGAATTATTGGATTCTTGGGTCTTAAATGGGAATTATGGTATTTTTATATGTTTTTTACCATTTTATATTTGATGAAGGGGTTGAGAGTAAGTCCTAAGGATCCCTTTTTTGAGTAATTTCATAAATTATTTAGATGTTTAGTAGTGTGTGGGATATTATTATAGTTCCCACAGTGTGATTTTTTTCATAGGGACTAGGTATTTTAAAACCATCGAAGGATTTAAATGCACTAAAACACTTATTGGGGGATGAAAAATGACTATTAGTCTTTAATGGTATCTCATGGTGTAATATTATCCCTAGGAATATAGTAATATTACATCAGTTCTAGGATCTTGATAATTCCCATTAATTGTGGTCAAAACAAAGCTCCATAATTCCACCATGGTAGAGTTTGGAATGATGATTATGTTTCACTGGTAGGATAAATAATGTTGGGTTAAGCATTATAGAGGCATGTTTATCACACTATGGGTTGACTTATGTGTAACATGATGGGTTTTATAACAATATATATTTCATTAATCATTTTCTCACATACATTAATGGTGATATATTTTAGGGGAACTATTTTTGTTGGATTATTAAGATTTATAATCACACCATGCACATGTACCTGAATTTTGTTTGAGATGTAGGTCAGAGAAAGGGAATAGGGAAAGGTATTTGATCTAGGTATATTGGTAGGGATGGATTGTGGTTCTAATATGAGTTCAAGGACATTTTTGGTATAGTGTTTCACACATTTATTTTACTAATGATAATATTTGATTTTTATGATTGAACTATTGGGTTAAATATAATTTTGTGTAAATAATATATATTTGTAATGGTTTCATTCTGATAGAGTATGGATTGTGTTAATAATATGCCTAGAAATTCTATATATTTTAATTTAATTCATTAATGTATTATTTATGTTATTTAGTTATTTATTTATGTTGGATTATTATGATATCAAGGGTATAATACTCCTACTATATGGATTAGAATATTTCTAGTAGAAAATAACCATTAGAATATAGAGATGACTTATTAATGATATATGGTAACATAGATTGGTTACTATTCGAGTAGGACATGAAAATTATGTTGTATTTAAAGACACATTATTGTAATTCTCTAAGAAAAATATATTCAATGCTTTACCAATATAAGTACCATGACTCATTACACAGAATATCATAAATTTATTGCAATAGATATTCATACCCACTATATAGGATACCTTTCCTATGTCTTTATATAAGAAGCTTTTTCAGAATCAATCCCTTATATACATTAATGATAGGATTTTATTTATGATTAATTATATTTGATCCATATACAATAACAAAAATGAAACATTTCTCCCACTATCCCAATTATATATACAAGAATCAATTATACTTTTAGTGAAACTAGAACCTTTAATAAAATTAATAAAATTGATATTACGACTTTGATAAATTTTATTTGATCCATAAATGTATTTTCACAAATTTTATACCTTAGAAACACCATTTGGATATGCAAAACCAATTGGTGGTATCATGCACACACCCTTAAATAAATTCATATTAATGAATAAAACATTCACATTAATTAGATATATCTCATAATCCTAATATACAGCTATAGAAATTAGAATCTAAATAGAATTTATCCTATCTACCGATTTGAAGGTTTCTTCAAAGTCAATTCTATAAAACTGTTTGTAATCCTTCGCTACCAAGTGAACCTTTTTGGTATATAATCTACCATACATGTTAGTTTTAAGTAAAAAATTATACTCCATCCATAAATTTATTACCGCATTTGGTGGGTTAACTAAGTTCCAAACATGGTCTGTGTATATGGAATAAATTTATAATTTAACAAAAACTAACCAATTCTCATAATTATAACTCTTTATATCCTCATGATAAGTAGTTGGTTTTTATTGTATGAATTTTTTGTCTCCAGAATAATCTTATCATACCTATAAAGTTATTATGGTACATGAGTTGATTAATTAGTAATATACTATTTTGGATCTTATTATCTTTCTATGTTAGTAATCATTCTTTTTTAATAGTCTTAAAATTGGAAACATTCAATTTTTCACCTAATAGATCCTTGGGTGATATTTTTCTTCTGAAAAAATATTTTGGAAAGATCCACTAACACATTGTTCTTAGTGTGATGATATAAAAATTATACCTTTATATATTTTGGATATCCAAAAAATAATTTTTTATTAAATTTAGGAATGATATTTAATGAAATAATTCACTTTACCTTAATTTCTCAACCCCAAATCCACATAGAAGACTTGTTGAGAAATTTACAAATTCAAATCTCATATGCTATATTTATAATTTTCTTATATGTAATATGGTCAAGAAATAATGTAAATACCTTTATAGAATAACCCAAAAATATTATAAGAATAAAAAAATAAATCATCATCAATAAGGCCTTGTCACACGAGGAAATAATTCCAATGTAAGTTATATTAAAGTCATTAACTTTTACCTTCAAAATTTGAATATTATAGAATTTGGTATCCATATCTATAATATAATATTAATTTTTTAATTTTTTTTAAATTTTTTATTAATTTATATAGAAAAACTTTTATTCTTAATCATTCAAGAAATTATTTATTATCCAAACATTTAGATAAAATAAAAAAAATTATTTATTGTTGGAACATTCAAATTCTAGAACCAATTCACTTGGTTGATGTAAATCACATGAATATACTTTCAGTACAATAACTCTTGCTCCAATACCAACAAGTAGATATAATTCTCTCTTAACAAAATATCATGGAATTTATAGTCCTTATATATCAATATATATGTGTGATGAAAAACTAGTATCAAATACAAAAAAAATAAAAATTAGAAAAATTAATTTCTTTAAAGTTAATTTTTTTATTCTCACAAGGAATATACTTATTTATAAAGAATATTATCTATTTATGATATCCATTAATAAAACTATAAAAAATTACTAAAATAAACTGTAAGGACATGATTTTTTTCAACACTGTACAGGTTAAAAATAAAAAATATTTATCAAGTGAGTATATTTTTTTACATTTGTATTAAATAAGTAATTTAATTGAAATAATCTCATTCAAATGATGAAGCCTTGTATAATATTTTTTAGTAAACCCAAATATATATTCCATTATGCTCAGAGTCTACATTGGAATTTCTAAAATCACATAGATATTTATCTAGACACTATTTTAAATTATATAATATATAAATCTTGTATAGTTATGTCACAACCCAATTATTATTATAGTTTTATAGTTTTTATTAGAGTTTTTAGGTGTTTTATATGTATTTTTTAATTAAAATTAATAAATTTTGTGTAATAAACATGAATTTCAATATTATTTGAATAAAATATACATTTTAATCATTTAAAAATGTATGTTCTTAAAATTGGGTCATTATTAACGAATATAGTGAGTTATGAATTTATTTATGCTTATGTGGAGACATGATTATCTTAGGATGAAGCAAAAATATGATGTTATAACTATGTTTTTATAAGATGATATTTTTTTGATTGAGGAAGTAAAGGAAACAAGACTAAATATTTTTTTATTCTATAATAGATGACATGTCATACCAACTATTATGATAGATGCTTTATCATTTGCCTGGAAATAATATAATAACATATTATCATGTATCCACATCCATTTGCATATAAAACTAGCTCCATATTAACTCATTTCATTAAACACCCACAAATATATTCCACCTAGATTTGAATATGGATAATCAGTATAGAATATAAAAATCTTCAAAAATTATGTTCAAGGGGCTAGACCTATGTGAAGAATATATTATCACTATTAAACCATCCATATGTCTTTTTTGATACATTGAAATATCTAAAACATGAATCTTCATCTTCATTTAACTATAGAAAATCATTTTATCTGTTTTTCTAGAATTTGATCCACCCAAAAACCCTTCAAAATATTTTTTCATCCAAATAAAACCTCAAAAACCTAGAAAACTAATAGTTTATATCTCCTTTCCACACCAAATAATATCACCAATGCCTAGGTTATATGTACCCATGTTAAATGAAATTTATATTAGTTGACACTCGAACATAGATCCCTGAAATCATCATTCCATATAAGTAATTTTTTCTCCAGTAACATCATTTTATCCTAACGCATTATCAAAACAAGATCAAAAATCTATTTTTAGTATTAACTATCGAATTTTGGCATGGGATGGGATAGATCACCGACTTCCAATTCCAAAAACTAGTTTATTTTATAGTTTAGTAATTTAATAAAACACTTCAACATTCCAACACCCACACCAAGGTTATTAGGGCTACATTAAGAGGTCATTTTATATAATGGAAACAAGTGGATATAAAGGAAATAAATTTTATAGCCAGGCTGGATATTTTAAAATTCATATAATCCACTCATAAAATACTATATCACTATTGTGATTAATGGAATACAATTATCAACAATACTGATGATAGTTATCACTACAATCATTTTATATCATCAATATGATAACAGTTATTGATATAATTGGATAAGGAAGGGGTTGTTTTTATAGATTATGGAGAGATGTCATCAGTATTGAAAAGTGTGTATCCTATCATATGATATTTATTTATCTACTTAGGATATAAATAGATGAGGTATATTAGAATAAATTAAATGATATATCAATATCAACAACACTATATATTCAAAATTAATCATGTTATAGAAATTAAAAATCAAGTGTATCACTAAAACAAGTAGATCCTTAAATATGATAATGAGTTGTTGTAATTGATAATTGAATCCATGAAAAATGACTGATCATCATTTATTGACATAACAATGTAATGTTAGTAGAAATATCCAAGAACTTATTATCTACTTCACACTTATATCATAATGTTGTAGATGGAACAATTTATAGCACATAACTATGTATATATGAAACATGTATAAATAACGTTGTCTTAAAGAACCATAATAAGCTGAAACAATATCCAGCTACCATCTCATTAACACATGGAACCATTGACACTAAACATGCATATGGTATGTCGTCACCCTATTCCCTATATAATAAAAATCAATAGAAAACACTTTATTAAGAAGATGGATTATTTCGTAGAAAAGGGATAAATATTTATCATTATTTATCATCATGATAATATAATCGATGTAATACATTGTAAAAACGGGATACATATATATACCAGTATTATGATTTATTATATTATCAATGGGTGCACATCAATTTAACCAGAAAAACATATATCCTTGGATATGAAATTTTAATATCACCAAATTTTGTTCAATCATGTGATATTATTGAAAATTTTCTACATTTATCTTTAGGTTCATCTAAACCAACTGAAGACTCTAAAAAAATTAATCAAAGCTACACCAATAGGGAACTCTCAATCTGAACATGGGTTGTTGATCTCATCATTTTCACACAAGGACTTTATAAATAGAGGTAAAATCTTTGTATAAATGATACATTCCCAAATTTAGGTATGTTTATTATTATATTTCATCTAGAACTAGATTATGACAATAGAAAAAGAAATAATCTGTTGTTGACTTAGCCTTGTTGATGCTTATTTTTTTTGTAAAATTTAAAACACCTAGAAATAATATATATAATCAAGTAATGTTTGAATTATCTGTGTAATAAATAAATCTATAAGCAAAATAATGAGATATTTTATTCATCAAAAAAATTAGTGAATGTATTTAAGAGATGAAAAAAATTGAGGGAGGATTCATCGAGTGAAAAATACTTTGATTGGTATGTGGCGCTACTAACTAGGGAGAAGAGGAGGCTAAGTTTCACCATATTTAAGATTTTTAGGTACTATTTATTTAAATTTTTTATATTATGATCATTTGTATATAAAAAGTCTTTTGGGGGTTAATTGGATATAGTTACTTTAAGAGTCATATTTTAATAGAAACATGGATTTGTGTTATTCCATTTTTTTTCTTATTCATTTAACTAGATGATCACCAATTAATAGATATAAACTTATATGTCATGAATTAAATCTATAAAATTTATCCAATATAATATATATTTGAACATTTAATTCAATTGAATAATTTTTCAAGGGAATCATTGTGGATTTATTCTTGTGTGAATCCTAGTCTTATGATAAATTATTTAACTATCCTTGGATTAATGATTAAGGAAAATTTAATTTTTTTTACACTATTTTATTAATATTTTATTAAATTTGAAATACAAGGTTAATTACTAACAAGAAATCCCCACTAACACGTAATTGAATATTATTTACTATGATGTTCCTAATAAAACTCAATTGTACACTTATAAAATTAATAAAAAATGCAAAAAATAGTTACATTTTATTTATGATATACTCATTACCCTATTAATTTTGTTTCCCTTATTTTTTATAATAAATTTAGTTTAATTTCCCATTATATCCATATAGAGATAACCTATATTCTTACAAATTAATGTTCTAAAAATAACTTATTTACCAAAAAGTATTGTTTTTTATAGACTACATAAATACATTAAGCACTTTTGGAAATATTTTTTAGAATAAGAATATTAAACCATTGAATTGCATTCAATAAACTACTAAAAGTAAAAATGTGAAAATATTATTTATACCTTAATTGAAACAATATATAGATTCACATAATTTATTTATTAATTATTTATATTGGGATTTTAGTCGATGTTTAAGTGCATGAGAATATATATTTTAGATAACATGTTCCCTTATATGTCTAAAGTTGAGACATACACTCATAGGAATCAAGATATAATCAAATAATACATGGATTAACATCATTTAATGATATGAACCATGAAAATGGGGTGAAATAATTTCATAATGTACCTATTGTGAATGTTTAGTTTTATTTTCTGAGGTTGAGGGACTTACTAATTCTTTGAGTGATTCTAAATCCATATTTTATCTAATTATCACGTAATGTGAGAAATTTTGAGTTGATGTTCCATCATTTAGTATATTAAACTACCATAAATTATTTTCCCTCGTAAAATGTAAACACTTTCATTAAAAATATTATAACAACAAAATATGTAACATTCAATTGTTTATGTGAAGAAATTTTTTGATTCATATTCTTCTACTACTACATGAAGTGGTGGTTAATGAATATCGTTATTTCATTAGTAGGAGAATTAATATGATTCATGTGGGTCCATAAATAATAATTCATTATATTGTTGTTTTTTCAACATAGAAATAATTGAATTTAAGGGTTTTTTGGCGGAAAATTACTCAAGGTGTCCCCTTAGTGTTTTTGGCTGTGATTGTGTTTTCAGAGAAAGTCAGATGACCATGAATGGGTATGGTTGGTGTTTCCTGAGGAAGTTGTTTAAGGTGGAATCAATACATAGTGTGTTCAAAAATTTTGGGCCTGAAATCAAGAGTTTGGTTGTTAGAAAAAGAATTTATTTTCACATAGTGGTTTTCATAACGGAAAAATAAAATCGACAAAGTCGTGGTTTCCATAAAGAGACAATATACAGACCACGAAATATGGTACATGGACTATGAAGCATGGTACACGGACCGTGTAGTGAAAATGGTTTATAAGAAGTCTTGTGGTTCATGAGAGGTAGGTAGTTCATGTAATTATAGAGGTTCGTGTGATGGATCATCATTTTCAAAAGTTATGTGGTGATTTTTGGAGCCATGAAGGTATATTTTTCAAAAGGGATTGATCGCCACAAAGGAAGAGTGGTGGTACATGTACTACATTGGGAAAACGGTCTCCGAGAAGATTAGTACATGGTGAAGGATTTACCGCATTGAATATTTGAGTAAAATGGATTAGAAGATTTTGTAGATATATTTTCCTATATAAGGACCGATAATCCCATAATTACTCAAGTGATGTTCATTAGAAAACAATATTTCTCTAGAAGAATTTGGTTAAGTATGAAAGTGGTTCTTGAGGAAGTATTTCGTGAAGTGAAGTGGTTCTCAAATTAGTATTCAATGAATGGTGAAGTAGTTCATGGGAACATTTTGTGAAATTGTTTTTACAGTGTTATGCAACTCACAAAATAATGTGGTCCACTGAGAAAAAACATTCAGTAGGGAATATATGGTTCGTGAAGGTTGTACACAGAGGTAGAAGAGTAGGCGGTACATGGAAGCGTAGACAGTCTGTAGAGAAGGTATAGTTCATGGAAGAGGTACTCTGAAAAGAACACACAACACGCAGTGCAACACAGTTCATGGTGTAATCAATATTGGTCCATGGAGTATTAAATTAACTTCATGAAAGTAATTTCTGCAAGCTAACAGTATACAGAAAATTGTATTTTATCTATGAGTGAAGACAAGACTACAATAGAGCACCTATCTATAGTTGAGGATACACGCTTTCATTCAAATGAAAGGACCTACAAGTCCATAAGATATGAGTGGATCCCATCCAAGAGCAATGAGAAAAGGAATAGGAATATGGTGATCCTTTCCACCATTAGTGATCTCGAGAAAGGGACATATGGAGCGGTGCTTTGAAATGTATTGAAATGACCCTAAACCTTATAAAGGATGTGATCGTAGGTATAGACAATATCTAACCCAAAAAACCATTCTTGGCAGTGATCCTTAGTGGATTTGGTAAAATAATGACATTGTAGTTGTATACTATATGTATGTATCCTAGTGAGGGTAAAGCAAATAAATTTGTTAAGTCTTGTTCTTGATTTCAGTTCTGTTTATACATTGTTATGAGAAAGGGAGAGAAGAATGTTTTGTTTAACCAAAAAACAATATCTGAAGTGGAATAATTTTTAATCTTTCATACCCTGATTCACCTCCCCCCCTTAGGGTATTTAACCTAATTGGGAAAACAGAATTTAATTATAATATTTTCTTCAAGGTATGATGATCCATTTCATGAATCATGAAAGTGGTATTGGGAGTAATTCCAATATTTTTCACACCACAAGTTCCTTATTTATTTTTATAGGTAATCCTTTTATTATGGGATTACTCTACTAGAAAAATCTCATGTAGATACATAAAAATAGTTTTATTTTTGGTGATAAAACAACTGATTATTTGAAACATATGTTCAATATAATAGCTATAGATTCATAGAAAATAGCTTTGAGAGGATGAAGAGATGTATTAAATAAATAATCTACCACATATGATGTTCATTAATAGATTACCGATATTTAAAAATAATTATATCATTTGAGGTTTAGTACATGTATAAATAAGGAGAATCATTGTAACCATAGGATGTTTGGGAATAGTTATAATCGTTTCATAACTTTGAAATTATAAGAACATCCTTATCATATCAAGTGTAACATATTATGTGTATAATAAGTTTTTGAAAAAAACATGTGAGGAATGACCCAGTCTAAAATACATATATTATATCATTGAGAAATCATTATAACTTTCTTTTGAAAAAGGAAGGTTACATCAACAAATATAGACATTTTGGATTTCAAGTGTCATTAACCAACTAATATAACCCACCATAATAGTACCTAAATCAATATTGACACAAATCATAGTGTTATCTCAATCCCCAAGTGCTTCAAACTAGCAACTGGGCATTCAGAACAGTCAAGATGGAATGATTTTTCCACCAGTTTTGAAAATAAAACATAAATTTTCAGTATTCCAAAACACACATCAAAAGGAAAAAACCACAGGTAGACAAGTTCAAGTCCCAAAAACAACATCAAAACAAGTTATAACATAAACATCAAATTTATAATCACATGATATCCTTGTATCAAGTGGATAACATACTCCACTGGTCAAAAAAATCCTAAGGTCCCCCAAATCAATAATACCCACCGCCTCCAAGTGCTGTTTTTTCATTCCCTAGAACTAGAATAAAAAATTATATAATTTCATAGAGGTAAAATTATGTTATGATCGACACTATACCATTTATATTCTACCATTCATTCCATAATCATTTCCATATCAAATTAACCAAATATGCTAAATTTTAATTAAAACATGTTATGATAATAATTTCGAAGTTTATCACAAAATATTCTTTTTAAATCATTTCATCGGTGAGTATAAAATATGTAAAAAAGTGAATGACCAAAAAAAATAGGCATATATAAGAGCCTTCCAAAATAAGCAGGAAAAAATAATTTCATAAAAGTAGGAATGGTTAAGAGTTTTTATCGATCATTGGAATGTATAAATAATTTTAAATCAAAGAACCATGATTTAAAGAAATATGTTTATGTTAGTATTGGGATTATCATGAATCTAAGTTAAATACAACTCTAGGTGTGCAAACTAACCTAGAATTCAATCTTTGGGGAAATAAGAATTCCCCAATTATTGAACTTCCTTCCCTCATCAGAGATTAATTAGTGTTTTCATCATCAAACCATTTTCAGGTAGAGTTAATACATTCCTAGAATTTTCTATCCCCACTAAACAACCAAGGACACCATGTGATTCAAGGAAATGAAACATACTTATGGTTTTCATTAAATTTAATCAATCTAAAATGTTTTCAACCAACCAATAAAATTCATCCCCAAGTTTAAGTTTCATAGCATACTGTCTAATTACAAAAAAACGAAATCAAAATCATTTCATCAAAATTCATTAGTTTCAAGGAAACCAATCATATCACTTTAAATAAAATATTATATAATGACTTATTTTCTCAAAATATCATCATCAAAGTATTTTTACAAGTCATTACTTCATTTAAAATCCAATTTCTAAAAATCATCACTATTTTTTAAAAGTTGCTTCTAAAGAGGTTTAACACACACCCCACTTTACATTTATATATCATTAATCAAGGAACACAAATCAATCCCTAAAAATCATTTATAATCCAAATTCAAAATAAACAAGCATCAAATGATTCAATTTAAAGCAATTTCTTTAATAAAACACCTACCTAGATCACTATAACATCAACTCCCAATAATGGACCCAAAATCAAATGGTAACTAAGGGATAGAATCAATCATGAATTGTTCATAAAAAGTCAATCCTCAAATAAAAACTCAAATTCAAAAACATCCCACGATTTTATAGTCACTAGAGAAAAAGCGTCATCGGGGGAAAAATAATTCAACAATAGATATTGAATAAACTTATTATAATAGATCCAATGCTTTAAATTGTACATAAATCCATGAAGAAACATGGTTAAAATATCCAAAACCATCCTAAGAAAGTCTCCAAATTTAAATAATTATAATAAGTTTTAGGGAGAATAAATTAGAATTAAAATAGAGATTAAAAGTAAATAAAATGATATTTCCTTTCCCAATACTTCCCACCTTGGTATCAACAACTTGTTTATAGATCCCACTATTTGGTTGGTGGAACTTAAAAGAATTCCTATTCCACTGAAAGTACCACTGGGTTCCAGTAGGCTCCTACTGGCTAGCTGATTGAATTCTATAGAAACCCTCTTTTTTTAGCCATCCACCAGTAGAGCAGTAGATCTCAACAGCTAGCCAGTGGACTTCCTATAGTAATACCCCATTTCCATCCTTCCACTGGCTATTTGGAGGCCCTGACTTATGATCCAAGGGACCTCATATTGCAAAAATGGCTATAGGATCTTATATACACCCATGAAAAATTCCTACGTACCTCCCAAGGTATCCCTTGACCTCTCAAACAATAGTCAAAAAACCAAAAAACAACCATATATCAATGAAAAAACAAGAAGAGAGAAATTAAACATAGGATCAAGCCTAAAATCCAGTGTTTGGATTTTATGTTTCTCCCCATTTTAAATGATTTCTACTCCTACAAATCCTATAAATAAGACTAGTCAATAAAGATTTAAGGTCACAACTCTATCATCAAATCCCCATGCTCCCAATCCTCCTATGAATCATAACCATGTGTCCATAGAACCCAAACTAGAGGTAAAAACTTCTCATGGATAACCTTTATCTGAGAATAAATAACTACAACCAGATTCTTGGTCACAAACATATTATGTTTCACATAAAGACCCTCCCAACTCAAGAAATAGGTTAGGTCTAAAAGATATTTTCTATGCTACAACACATGAGAAATTTCATTGACCGATGTCATTTGAAGTGGTAAATATAAAAATTAATCCACCTTCCCAAACTACTCAAATATCTCAAACAACACCATGAATCTTGGTTCTAATTTTCCCAATTGGCTAAGCTATTAGATACCCAACTGAGTTAATAATCTCAAAAAAACTAGGTTTACAATTGATAATTCCAAAGGATGTTGAAAATTATCCACACAGTGTCTTCATGAATATTTTTTGAATCATCCAAATATTAACCATTATCTCCTGGACTAAACTAGGTCCCATAAGGAAAGATTTACCAATATCCAACCAATAAAGTGGATATTTATAAATCCATCCATATGAGGTCTCAAAGGGTTCTATATTGATGGATTTCTAATAGATATTAGTATATGAAAACATGATCATCCTAAAATGGAAATACCAAGCACCTACAACATTTATGGAATAAATATAATGAATGTCCTTCATAATATGTATAGATTTTTTTTCTGGCCATCTATTTAGGGATGGTATAATGTACTCATATTTACATGAAATATCATTGCTTACCAGAGGCCTCTCCAAAACTGAGACATAAACTAGGGATCCCGATTATAAAAAATGGTAGATGAAACACCATGAGATATAATGATATCCTACATGTACATGTTTCCCATGTCTCCAATTTTGATCATATCGTGAATGGGAATAAAGTGAGTCCATTTGGTCAATATGCTAATCGCCACCAAAATCATATTCTTTCCCTAAAGTGTATGTGGAATCCCAACCACAATAACCATTAGTATCTCATACCACATCCAACTCATCCCCTGAAGGGGACTAAATAAAATTGAAGGCTTTTAATGCTTGGTATTTACCTTTTAGTAATTATAAAAATTAGACAAAATAAATCAGAAATCTCTCATTTCATACTTTGCCACCAGAATTGAAACCTCATTTCTTAAAACATATTCATAATTATTGGGTGAACTAACCATTGGGAATGATGAAAACCACCACCATAACCATTCTCATATTATATGGGTGACATAATGGTTCTAGAAGGAAAGTATACCCTCTTAATATAGAGACCACTCATTGATGGTTTCCCAACCATATAAAAAAACCTTAATGACTCCAAACTTATTATTAAGATACATTTCATAGAAAATAATCTCAAGAATAGTAGAATTCAACTTAAAAAATATCAAAATAAACTCATATTAATCCTCTAGGACTCACAAAGGCATGGAAGTAAATAGATCCATTAAATTCTACTCCTTTGAATATTCTTTCATGTTATAGGATATTAGTTTTCTCCTCAAAGAATCTATTAAATTATTCCATTTTCTAGGCATGTAAGTTATATCAAATAAAAAATATTGTAGGTAATCCAAAAAACACCCCTATTTTCCATTAAAATATTTTTGTTAGAGGATATAACATAATATTTTATATTCATAATTTCTGGTAAACCTTTCTATGAAAATTTAGTTCCACCAAATCTTAAGAGAATACATCACAGAAGCGATTTCTAGATCATATGTGGGATAATTATTCTAATTTTTTTAAAATCTAAAGATAAATGTAATCCACCATGTGATGACCCTTCATGATAACTTATTCCAAACCAAAACATGATTCATTACAAAAGATCACATATCCCTACCTAGCATCTAGATGAGTCAACATTGGAGATGAAGAAAAATGAATCTTCAACTCATCAAGGGAAGACTATAATTTTCCATTAAAAACACTTCAATTACTTATGAGTTATAGGTTTAAAAGGAGAAGAGAAAATAGATAAATATTTTAAAAAATGGTGGTAAAACCCTATTAATCACAAGAAACTATGAATTGCAAAGATGTTCTTTGATTCTTCTGATGACATGACAACTTTCACCTTCCCTGGATCAAATGATATGCCATTTTTTGATACCACGTGACATAAGAAATTTACCTGTAGAATCAATAATTATAACTTTGATAACTTATTATAAAGTTATTTATTATTCAATATATCTAGAAATACTCTTATGAAACACAAGATCCTCTTGTATTTTAGTGTAAACAAGGATATCATTCAAAAATACTACAATGAAATAATTTATATACTGGTATAAAATATTACTCATCAGAATTATAAATAGAGTAGGAGCATTTTCCAGACCGAAAGACATAACAAGATACTCATAATGGTCATACTTGTTCCTAAAAGTGGTTATAGGGATATCAGACTCCTTGATCCTAAGCTGGTGTTATCCAGACTAAAGGTCAATATTAGAGAACGACTTAAAACATTTTATTTAATTAAAAAAATTATCAAGTTGGTGTAATAAATAGTAATTTTTTATAGTTAATTGATTAAGCATTTACTAATCAACAAATAAGAGAATGGTTCTTTTTTCATTTTTGGTAAAAAGAATGTGTGCTACCCAAGGTGACACATCGGGTTAAATGAATCCTTTGATCATTGAATCATCCAACTTATCCATTAAATCCTAACTTACAACTACTTCTATATGGTAATAGAGATTATATATCAACTGGGTACCTAGAACCTTGATGACAGAAATCTCTACCTCTATCGTGGTTGGTAGGATACAAAATTAAGATGGAAAAATATCTAGAAACTCAAAAATACTTGAGTAAGATCACCACATAATGATTCATACTCTAGTTCAATAGATAAAATTTATATCTTCCTACCAATATCCAAAATATGAGGTTCATATTTGATATACCTTGGGTCCCGTTACCCCTAAAAATACAGCACTCCCATCAAGGGTGGTAAATGAGACTCATTGGAGCTAATATTAAATTTAGGATTGATGAGAAATTAACTAGTCCTTATAATGAATGAAATCCATTTATTATATATCAATAACTAAAAAGTCCCAAAAGGGATCAATTTCTAATAATGATAAAGTGAAAGAGGGGAATTGGAGACACTTCTCTATCTTAATTAAAAGAGGAATGGTTATTTCCATTGCGTAATGCATGATCTTTGTATGAATATTCAATAAGCCGACAATATAGGTTAATTTGTATAAAGAGAGGAACTAGTCTCAAACAAACAATTCACTAAATGTGAAATAATAGAAATAGTACCTCTCACTATCATAGGACCTACATCATTTCTCTCTAATTAATTATCCTATATGTAAAGAAAATAATTCCTAATTAATGTTTCAAGAACCCCTTTGTCCTAATTTTGTCACAGATCCTCTCAAAACTGAAAAACCCTTACCACTATACATAGTGGTAAAAACATAGAATATCCTTTTCAAGTCACCTGATCATTCACAATATAGACATTTGGTCCCTCCACACAAGAACTCTTTCAGTGAAAAAATTTTCCACATTGGAAACAAGTAAGTTGTCTTTCTCCAAATAGTATTGATTACTTGGATAATGTCTCCAATAAAGGAACATCGCCACTATTTCCACTAAGAGACACATCATGCTTCTTATTCACCTTAAATATACCAATGGGGCTAGCACTATGAGTATGAAGAACTCTCATCAACCAAAACTAACTAGCTAAATCGATTTCCACCATTAGAGATTTATACAGAACATCAGTATAAGTTGAAACATTTTTCATGAGTGGATAAGATGTGATATCTAATTGTAGACTCATCTAAAACCTCTAGTCCTTTATCTTATCATTTTACACTACCTCAGGTGAGAATATGGAAACTTTATAAAAAGTATTATCATAATAATTCATGGTCCTATCAACTTGATGAAGGTCAAGAAACTACATGGACTTAGCCAAAACCATTGACTATAGATAAAATTACTCCATAGAAAGAGACTAGATGCATTTCCACTCTAACCCCTCATTGTTATTTTCCATAACAATCACATCCCACCACTATCATCATAACCCTTCAGTATTGAAGAAAACACATTCCCTCTTATTGGAGACCAAAATATCCAAGAATTTAAAGGGTTTCTCAATCTTTTTAAACCAATACTATGCCTCCCAAGTACTTTTCATACCTTGAAAAGATTGTGGTTTTTACCAAAGAAACAATTTGTAACAATCATTGTTATTTTCCCTTACATTTAAAAATGATGTTCCCTAAATGGGGGTAGGATCAACCCATTGCCCTAGAGCATAGATTGAACACACTCTAACCAATATAACATTTTGGTAAAATGGAGGGTTAAATCACTATTTTTCATCAATAGAACCTTCTTGTAATCTAATAAAATTTATTCTTGCGGCACGGTACTATATAACATCAAAATATAATAAGTCATCCATAAAGATACAAGGGGTCATCATTTCCATCAGTAAAAATTCAACTTTGGAACACAACCCATAGATTAAATCACTGGTAAAAGTTTATAATCATAACAAAATACTCCTCAAATTCAATTTTCCCTGACTTCCCATGGTTACCTAATGATTTCTATGATGAAATCTATCCAAGAAATCACTTTTAACCTAACCATTATTTTCTTAAAATCCTATTTTATATCAACCAAGACATCCAAAATTGTATAATGATATTCAAGAAGAAACTAAGCCTCCCTTTAATACCAATTTTTCATAAACCAACTCATATAACCCACCTAAATGGTACCCAAATCAATACATACATGGCCGAAAGGGAATTATCAATCCCCATGGGGTGACAATGACAAACTGGGCATCTAGAAAAATTAAGAGGGAATGCTTTCACCACAAGAATAACTCAACAAGATAAATGTAGAGTAAAGAAAACATAAATAGTTAGTATTCCAAAACACACATCAAGAGAAAAAACCACTATCATAAAACTATATGTTCTAAAGGAAACATCAATATAATTTATCACATAACCATAAAAGGAATCATCATATAATCTATTTCTAACAAGTGTATCATATACCATACTAGAAACCACATGCTCCCAAGCTCAAACTAATCCAGAATATCCACTACCTCCATTATGTGTTTTTACATTCTTTGTACCTAACATAAGAAAGTATGCAAACACTCAAAAGAAAAAAGTAGGGTGTAAGAAACACTATCCTAGTAGAATTGTACAAATAATTACATAATAATTTCAATATAAAATGAACCATATATGCTTAATTTTAGTGAAAAACTGGAATTGTAATCATTTTATAGTTTATCAAAAAATGTGATTATCAAATAATTTCAATGGAGGTTATTAAATAGGTAAAAAAGTTCATATCCTTCAAAACATGCATATAAAAACAACTTTTTCCCAGAAGTCATAAACATATAATTTAATAAATGAAAGAATGATTAATAATTTCAATAAATCAATGGAATGTATAAATCATTTTCAATCATATAATCATGGACAAGAGTCCTATGGTTACATTACTTTGAGTAATCTCACATATCATAGTGAAATATGACTCTAGGTGTGCACACAATCCTCAATCTATAGCCTATGGGGAATAGTAGTATTGCCCAATAAGTGAACTCACATCCTCAACATATTTTAGTTAGTATTTTAATCATCAAACCATTTATAGGTAGAGTTAATATATCACTGATCGTTTTTTTACCATCTAACTACCTAGGCTTCCATGTGCGTCAAGAAAATTGAACATACTCATGGTTATTATTAATTTCTATCAATATAAAATCATTTCAATATAATATCTAAATTTGTACCCACGTTAATGTTTCAAAAAAATATCTCATTTTAAAATCCAACAAATTTTTTCAACAAAACCCATTTCTTTAAAAGAAACCATTCATTTCATTTTGAATCATAAATAGTCACATGCCTTCTTCTCTAAAAAATACCATCATTAAAATCTTTCTTTAGAACATTCAATCATCTCAAATCAATTTTATAGAAATCATAAAATTATTTGAAAAGGAAAAAATCATTGTGTTTCAATGCAAGCACACCATTCAATTTAGAAATCATTACTCAAGGATTTGGAGTAAATCCTTGAAAATCATTTAGAAATAAAATTTAAAATATACAAGAATCAATGGTTTCAGTTGATAGTAATTTTCTTATAAAACCACATTCCTCAAGCATGGTATCTTAAACACTCAGTAAGGGATCCCCATTTAATGTTAGATAAATGGATAAAATCAATCAAGAAGTAACCGTAGAAAGACAATCCCAAAATTAAAACTCAAATCCAACAACATCCCAATATTTCAGAGCACAATGAAAAGAAGAAACATGATGGGAAATATAATTCAATAATAGATCATGAATACACTTACCAAAATAGATCCAATGACTTTACATTAATATATGAATTTAAAAGTTTGGAAGATATCAACCCACCCCAATGAAGACTCCAAGTAGAAATGGTCGAAATGGGTTTGAGGAAGAATAAATTAGTATTAAAATAGAGATTAAAATTAAAAAAAATTCTGTAATACCCTCCCTAATCTCACCCACATCATAATCACCATATAGTCACTGGATCCCACCAGCTAGTTAGTGGTTTTGGGATAGAATTACTTGGCAAGTATAAGTCCCTTATCTAGATAGTTGGATTTTTCTAGGAAGACCCCACTACCAACCTTCCACCAGCTGGTCAATGGTTATCACTATCTTGTTAGTGGAACTTTAATATCCATTTTGGAAATAGGATCCTAACTACTCTCAAGATAAACCCCCTGGGTACATCCTAATGCACAATTTAACTCTTAAAAAGAGTTAGAATAACCTAGAAACAATTAAAACAACTGGAAATCCATTAAAAATAAGAATATCCTATGTAAACAAATGATCATACCTGAAATCTGGTGTTCAACTGTTACATCATGGGGAATGACTATTTAGATATCAATGATTAACTTATTATAGGATTCATGTGGATCAACATTTAAATTCATTTTAGTATGATAAAGTAACTGAAATGATATTACAGAATATTTAAAAAATTCAAGCCAAAATATCAAGTAATAAAGATAGAATGGGTGGATTTATCCAAATAACTTATTCCTATATCTAGAATAATCAAGATAAATTCTCTGAAATTTATTCAAGTATTGGAAAATTATACCATAATACCGAAACAATTATAATAAAATAATTTACTTATGTAAAGAAGTTGGACCATTAAAATAGTATGAAGGTTGAATAAAAAATACAAGAACCTATGTGGTTATTGAGGGAATTAGTTCACAAAAATTTGACAAGTGTATAACAATTGAGAAATAAGATAATATAAATTTATAGAGAGAAAAAAAGACTACTAAAATATAATCTTATATAGAGAAAAAACCAATGGGAAAGGTAAAAAGATATAGATATAACCTAGAATTTATTGATGTTGAACAAGAGAAACACATTCCTCCTTCACGATTCCTAGAGGATATAATTGTTTCTCAAGAATTTTGATAAACAAATTCAATATAAGATTGTCTCAAGGTTGAAATTTGATACGAGAAAAATATTTTTTTTAGAAGGTATAGACTCTCTCACAGATTTTTTCTTCAAATTGAAATGTTTGTGTTGGAAGAGAATAGGAAGAGAGAAAAGGTTTTATACTTGAGGAGATTTTACAAGAATAAAATATCAAAAATAAAGATAATTAATTTGGAACACTTATAGTTATAATAAATCAATAAGTTATTTTAGATAAACCTAGATTCTCACTAAGGAAACTTTATCCTCCCAAGGGTTATTTTAGAGAATATTGAGGATGAAGTCATTATAGAGAAAATTAACAAATCAAACATTGGGTGAAACTTATGAATACAAATTTTATTTAATTGTTTAATTATTTATTTTAAATAATTTTTTATTCTCCTCATTAAGTATATTAATTTTATAGTAGAATATATAGAAAGAAAAGGAAAAGGTAACATGAAATAAAGAAAAACACTTTATTAAAAAAATAAAAAAAGGTACCATTATACCATTCCTAATGTCACACTTTACTAAAGCATTCATTAATTGTTCAATAATTCAATACATATTCCCCTTACGAATATAATGACTATATAATTAAAATAATGTATGTGAGAAGTGTGTGTGGTGTGTGGTTTGTGTTATTAAACATACTTGAGAGAAATCTATCAGTAAAACTATAAGAGAAAAACTCACCTTAGATGTATTGAATATCTTGTTTGTAATATATGATCATTTGAGATTAATTAAATAGGATTTAGGTGAATCAAAATTTAGCATGAATTAATATATGTTGATGAATATAACTATGAGTTACTTTTTTACTATTCATGGTTAACACTTCAATGATTCAGCCTAAATAAAAAATTGGAAAGAGTCAGATTAATTGGACTAAAATGTGTAATTGGTAACCAAACTAATTATCTCTTAAAGTATTTTAGTGTAGGGTGTGAGTGTGTGAAAAAAGAAAATCCAAAATAAGAATCTAGATAAATTTAAGAGTTATATTTCTAACATTTATTCTATACCATAGTTATTGTAATTAATATAAGGGGATTCCTATTATTTGGAATTATTTTTTCTACATTAGTTGTACTCAATGCATGAATAAGTATTATGTACAATAAATGATTATAAAAGAAATTCTCAAGGTGTTACTCTTTATCAAGGGAAATGTAATTGATTGGGAATATTTAATTAAAATGTAGAAGTGAAAAATTAAGTTATCATAATAGTTTCTTAGTGACGAATAAATGTTAGGGGAAATTAGGTGGTTTAATGAGGATATTAAGTTAGTGGGAACTGAAATGTTTTTTTCTATTAAAATTTGGATTCAACTAATTTTGTAACACTCATATTTCACTAACCCATGGATTAGAAATTAGATGAAATGAATTCGTAGTATAAATTTTTATTGATAGTAATTACTTATATATGAGTAATCACAAAAGTGTAAAGATATTTTAGTATAATTTTATTGTATTTTTATTATAGTATTTTTGGGTTTTTTGTATTTTTATATTACAATTCATAAATATTCTATAATAATTATAGTTATAAATATTCAATGAATAGAATTTATATTTTAATAATTTAATGATATAAATTCATGAAACTATTTCATTTTACATGCACATTGTGAGTTATAAAATTTATATCACTCATGATTGATAATTATTTTATAAAGTATAATATGGAGACATATTTTTCTTAGGATGAAGATGAAATCAAATGTTGCAACCATATTGGTATAAGATTTCATTTGGTGGATGTATATAGTGAAGGAACCAAGATTTAATGTTCAATGATATTATACCATATCAAATATCATACCACCTATTATGATAAAAGTTGAATATCTAGTTCAGAAATCCAAAAACAGCTTTCAAACACACAACTTTTTCCATCTTCACACATAAACATCTCCATATTAGCTCATTTCAATCAGCACCCATTGATATATTCCACCAAGATTTGTATCTTTAAAATATATAGAGAATAAAATATACATTTTAAATCTTGATCATGATATAAAACCTATTTGGAATTTTTTCATCGTTATTCAATCATCTGTATACCTGTTTTTATTTATAAAATTATAATAGAATTGAATCAACATAATTTAATCATAATAATGAATTATTTCATTCTATATGGACTATGATAAACACATATGTTGTTAAAATTATCTATTATACATGATATAGCCCTAGAGTCACATTGATTAAATAGTTTCCAAAAATATTCAATTCTAGACCACATCATTAAAGGTTGAGTTACACATATTCTACTATTAATGAACTTTTATAAGTAAATTCCTCAACATAGCTTCATATTATCCACACATATCCAAATAGTCTTTCCACATATAGTAATATTCTATATTAGTTCCTTATCTATACCATATTGAGAAACTATTTTTAGCATTAATGTTTTAGTGCTGTCATAGTATTAACTTGATCACCAGTTCCAATATAAAAACCCATTATTCTTACCATTTGGAAATTCATTTTTTTACTTTATCGATCCAATATCCCCACCAAGTATACTCTTACAAAATGAAAAGATAAATTATTGAAATTTAAATTATTAGATATAATGGAAATTAATTTTATAGAATGTTTGAATATATTCACATCCATGTCAGTTTCTCTAGTGATATGATATCATCAATATAAATCATGGTATTAAGAAACTAGTGGAAGAGATAAGAAGCTATCACTAAGCACATTTTATAACCTCAAAATGATAAAAAAATATCAAAATTACAAACAAATGGATTACTGTATGTCACTACATTTGATTAAGAGATCTGACTAATACAAAATTAGTGATTCCCTACAATGTGGTCATATCACTAAAAGGACACAGTTCTCTATTATCTAAGATTTCATGAATATTTTTCTTTTTATCATATGATTTGAATTTATAAAATGGGGAGATAAAGAGAAATATTATACACTATTATAGATATTAGATTCAAAATAATGAAAAAACATCTTTTATCAGTGTTTTAAAAGCAATGATAATGTGAGAAATTATAAATTCATTCATAATCTACCAATACTAGAGTTTTAATGTACAAAAAAATTATCATTGTAACTTTTATTACTTATAAAAAGTTATTTAATCAAAACAACATCCACAACTAATAAAATTCTTTCTTAGTTTCACCTGTCTTCAGTAACATGAAAAGAACACTACAACATCTAATGAGTAAATAATAAAAAATACATTACAATTATATATAAATTATTTATATAATAAATTATAATTAAAAATAAATTTACATTACATACCTTATAATACATTACAATTATATTTATATATAAAATTCTTTTCAAACATTTATAATTTCCAACCAACCCAAATGAAATATAGATCAAAAATAATCCAACATTGATGAAAAGAATAATGCATATGTAATAAAAAATAACACTTATTTTATATATACTATAATTAAATAAATGATGTTCAGTTATCTAATTAATAAAATTTATTCATTAGTATTTTTGAAAATTTTAAAAATTATAATTTCTTAAATACTATAATATTTTTCTATCTTTAGTTTGTTCATATTCTAATTAAATTTTCATTTGGTTGTATGGTTTTTGAATTGACCATGAGTGAGAATTTGTAAAATAACTCAAGTGACCACAATAAAGAAATAAAGATATTGTAAGAGTTTTGAACTAACTATGAGTGATAATTAGGAAAAGTTCTGAAGTGTCCACATGAAGAAAATAATGTGACTATATGTGCCAGTGATGTAACGACCCCAACCCCATTAACCTAGAGTCAGTACCTTACTTTATTACATTATCAATATTACAGGATTCAAATCAAAAGGGACCAAATAGTTTATTAGCCCCAATAAACTAGATATATACTTGATTTCCATTTTATATAGGAAATAAAAAATAATACATAACAAAATCTAATAAACATCATCCTTGAACACTCATTCAAATATCTCTTTTTCATCACTCTAGGAAAGGAAACAGAATAAGTGTGAGCTCAAATACCCTATAAGGGTATAGTACAGTGGAAGAAATAATGAATCAATGTGAATAATCATGATGGAATTGTAAATAATTTAAAATACATTCCATTTAATAAAGAAACTAATATGAAATGAATCTATCGATTTTTTCATAGTTAAAATATCTTGGATAGTAATAATTGAATAATAAAAGAAGGAAATGGTTAATTATTGGATATCATGTATATGGAACATGAACCACTACAATAAATGAAGATTAATATATAGGTATAAACCCATTTTATTTGGCCAACTATTTTGTCTCATGATGCCTATTAATGCATCGAGGGGCTATATAATGTTGGTCCATACCTGTCACTATAAGTCCAAAGTATTCTTCATATATCGAATAAATGATTAAAGAAGAGATAAATCAAAGTGTATCTTACAAATTTGAAACATTATAATAACATTAATAGAATGAGATTGTTTATATGATATATTAAATGGTATTTATATACACCTCATAAAATAATGTAGGTGTATAACATCAAAATATGCGTCAATGATAGTAGATCGAGAAAGAGACCCTAACAAATGAATCGATTATCAGTATTTATGGTAAATACACATAAAAAGGTTTAAATAAAACAAGAGATTATAAAAATTAATTTCACACATAACCTTATCATGACATAATAAATTAAATAGAAGTTTATCCCCATGAATAAAAATTGTGTAATGAAATCTCTTACCACTCAGAATCAATCAAACCGTATGCCCCATAAAAGTAATAATTATCAAGTGAAACATTTAATAACATGAATATAAAGTGATTTTTGATATGTTATATAAAAAGGGTAGTAAATAAACCATATTTAAGTAATAAGTGGTGAATAAGTCATATATCTCACAAAAGTAAAAAAGTGAGATGAGAAAATCCTTAGCTTAGGGTTCCCTTTACTGCGGCGTTGTTTAACCTCTTGTAAAATGGTTAAACTAATGTTATTAACTCATTAAATAACTATATTAATATTTATAATATCTTATGTGGTAATTTTATAACATATTATTATCCATTCATTAATAATATATCATTATTTTCATTGTTTTTAGTGTGTTCGTTTCATGGTTTCATTATAGGTTCATTTGTGTATAATCAAGGATTTTCTTATCTATTGGAAATAAAACTATAGAGGTGGAATGAAATGATAATAATGAACATACCAGATTAAAAATGTTCCCAAATATAATTTTCATTTCTTACATTAGGAAAATTCATTAAATAAACTATCAATGATAAATGTTTTGTTTATTTTGGCGGGTTTTCCGAACACCACAGACAAGTTTGGTTTTATTTGGTATTATAAGTATATATTAGTGAAAAAATATAAAATAGGATATAATATACTTATTTAAATATTATTTAACCAGAATAATATTTTTATTACCAACTATGATTGAGGTAATGGAAAATGAAAAATATTCATTATTCACAGAGGTGATTAACTAGAATAATTTGGATAATAGTTTCATTTTTTTGAATAAAATGAGGTAACAAAAGTGGTGGGAATAATATATTATAGTAAAAACTCAAAATTAAAATATTTACATGAGACTTTAATTATTATTCCTTGATTTATTAAATATATGGGGATAAATTATTAGAATAAAATAAAATTAGAGAGGTGTTTTGAGAAAATTACCTCTTTAATATCACCTCTTTGGGAGACCCTTTAGGACCATGGAGTTGTTATTTTAGGGATACCATCAGGAAATAAAAATTTATAGAGGAAGGATTAGATGTTTTGGTAGTTATTTTTGTAGTTTCAAAGAATATGAGATGAAATTGTTAGTTTAGGGATGGTGTTTATATTTGAGGAGAGGTGGGTTTATGTGATTAAATAATGAATATTTTTTAATTAAAGACAACCACATTGATGTCTCATTAATTTAAATGAATTAGATTGTTAATTATTGTTTTGGATCAATTTTAGGGTTTATAAATACCTCAACCACTAATTAAAATTTTTATTTTTAGGTATGTTATGTTTTTACCTTTTAACATCAAACCTTCTCATTATTTTACCTATGCTGTGGTAAATAATTTTTTTACCATGATAAGTTTTTATGAAAAAAATGAAAATTACCATAAAAACTAATTTAAACCTTATGATTTTAAATATGGATTCCATTTTACTTAATTAAAATCTCATAATTATAAAAATTATGTATAAAAATAATCTAGCCGCTATAATGAAAACACATGTTTTAAAAGCAAAGAGATAAAAAAAATTAAATGTTTTCAAATCCAATTTTAAAGTGAAATTGAATAAAATGACATAAATTAGATTTCTTTACATATAATTGATCTAATTATACTTCAAATAAAATATAAAATATAATTTAACTATACCAAATATTAGGTAAAAATGTATTTTTTAATTAAAATTCAATATTTTTCATTATTTATCAAAAAAAGAAACTTCTCTGAAAAAATACCAATATTTTACCCCAATATATTTTTCATATTTAAATTTTTAAAATGAACTTTATTTTTTCAAATTAAACTTATAATATCTTGACAATTTATTTTTAAAATAGGTTCACCATTAAAAGGTGGAAAAATTGTCTTTTATATAAATATAACTTTACTACTTAAAATTGGCCTTATTTTTTATCTTAAGAAAATCAAACATATTGTATTAATTTAAAAAAAATTGAATATATAATATATAAATTTCATTAATATACTTCAATAATATTGATTAATTAAATTAATTGGTATAAAAATTCATTGGAGGCATAAATATATATTTATATAAAAACACATCCTTTATGTTTAAGTGGTTCTCAAATTTATTTATAATTAATTGGAAACAAATGAATTCATTTTATGAATATGAGAAACTATATTTTTATAATTTATTTAATAAAATTCATTCCTTCCATTCTAATGGATATGCGATAACTATCATAATTATGTAATAACATTTTATAGTTTGTTTTAACTCAATGTTTTGTGTAATGTAAGATATCGAATAAATCTAGTTTATTTAAAAGGATACGTACCATAAAATATTGGGTTGTCATATTATCCCATCCTTTAATAAATTTTGTCCTCACAATTTGAAATTTCACTTTGAAAATAAAATTTTGATTCTTAGAAATTCCTTTATTGGAATCCCACATCATAAATAGGGTTAATAATACATCCCCGAACTTGTAAAGAAAGGTAAATATATGGTCACTGAAAAATTATCCATTTGAAAATGATAAAATTAGTGTGAAGTGAAAATAGGACATTAAAGAGAAATAAAACTATCATGGTCTAATATAGAGAGATATAAAGAATGTTTATTAGAAATTTGACCATCACATAACCAAAATCTATGATCGGTTAAAAGAAAATTGATTTCTTAGTAAGAAAATTAAATGGATAACATTTTTGTTCCAAATTCCATATTTTGTAGAGTTGATGGATTATTTTAAAATTCACATAAGAACTCCAGTAAAATAAAATTACCTGAATAATTTAATTATCATATGTATAATTTTATCTTTCAGTTGTGCTTTGATCTATTTTCACTACATTTCTTATTTCAGGAAATGAATATTCAAGTGTAATTTTTCATACCTGAAGAAAATTAATGAATCATAAGATCCAATAGTCATTTATTTATCCGTTAAATATTTACTAAAACCAAAATGTTTAGTACATGTTATCAATAAACAATAATATCTAAAGTTCAACATGATCCATTCGTTAAGTAGTTAATATTAAGCTTCATCCAAAATATGTCTTTCAATGTTCAAAGACTAAAAATTTAAAATAAAGGTTTCAAGATTTTTAAAATAAATATTAGATACCTAAAACAACGTAATGTATCTATTATTATCACATACCATATTTATTAATACTTTGACCATCTTAAAACCTTAAAGAAAACAAGCATGCTTCCAAAAATAATATCATAGGTTTTTGAATATATCCCTTAGAGAAAAACTTATAGTAAACCCATTATAATCCATCAAATCACTAACCACATTCATTATGACTAATAATATCCCAAAAACAAGTTTTTATCATTATTATCTCAACATCAAGAACAAATTAAGGTTATCTTTCTGAAATCTTGTGTTTTCCAAAAGATTAACTTACAACAAAATCACTTTTCTTGGTTATCAATATTATTCATCATAAAACTTCAAATCAATAAAGAATAAGTACTGAATTACAGTACTTATTTACATCGTGATTATTATAGCCAAATAATAATTGATAAAATAACTATTCAATCTAAATACATATGAACTTTAATCATTATACTATATTCTACACTTTATAATCGTATTCCTTAATAACTAATTCCTTTTATTTTCCATTTTTATTCTCTTCATCATTAGTCGAATAACTATTGCAAGTATAACCTTTATTATCCTCATCAAGATTTTTCTCCCTAAGAAATAGGTTTTCATAATTCTCATAATTTCTATATTTAAAACATTGAACCATTTATAATACCGTATGGAAACTATTATTCCACTATTATTCTAAACATTTCATTTTTTATGGAATTTTTTTTCTTTGTATCTTTCTTTTCCACACCCAAAAAAACTTCATGTTCTTCTATGAAATACACATGGGTGTTTCTTATAAAATTCATAACAAATAAGAAACTTAATTAGATTTCCTTTATGGTATCCATTACTCAATATCTTAGCTAACTTCATCCTTCTTTTTTTTAGTTAGTCTGAGAGTCCAATAATGTGCATGTTATTAATCATATATCATGATAACTAGTTAAAAATAATCACAATATTATTCTATATAATCATTGTCCCATTTAATTTCTAAACCATACATGGTATAAAACATTCAATTTTAACCTAGTTCATTCTATTTCCAACCAATGACAAAAAAGTTAACTTGAAAGCATAAAACTACACTAATGACAGTGATCCAATATAATTTTTAGTATGTCTAAATAATGACATCTTATTTTCAATACATCAGTATTTTAGTTTGACCTAGGTTATCCCTAGTCATCACCAAATCTGTAGTATTTTATCCTATACATATACATATCCTTAATGTCAGTCATATGTGTACATTCCATAATCGATGTTTTCATAAATCTAGTTCCCAATGTTTCTACTAAAATTCCTCTGATACCAACAATTATATCCACGACCCCAGTATCCTAGAGCTAGTGCATTACCTTGTTTAATTGGAATAGTTGAAAGATTAAAATACTAAAGGAATGAATAGTTTAGTACTCTTGGTAAAATATATATATATGTGATTCCCATTTTATATAGGAAATAAACCATAATACAAACCAAAATCTAATAAACTTCTTCCTTGAAAACTCATTCAAATATCTCTTCTTTATAACCTAAGGAAAGAAAAAATAATAATGGTGAGTTGAAATGCATTATAAGGGTTAATTAAAGAATAATAAATAATAAATCACTGAGAATAATAAATATGGAATGGTAAATAACTGAAAACACATTAAATTTAATCAACAAACTGAAAAATGAAATTCATGCATACACATTATCATAGTGAAAATCTACTGGATGATAATAACTGAATACCAAAAGAAGGTAATTCTTAATTACTAGACATCATGTATCTATCACATGAACCACTACCATCAAAAAAATTTATTCGATAGGTCGAAAACCATTTTATTTTTCTAAGTATTTTCTCTCATGAGACTTGTCGATGCATCAAGGGGCAATATAAGGTCAGGCCCCATCAGTCACTACAACTACGAAGAATTATTTATATATCGAATAAAAAATTTAAAATGAGCTAAATAAAAGTGTCCCATACCAATTTTAAACATTATAATAAAATCAATAAAATTATATTATTTATATTATATATCAAATGGGATGTGTATACACCTCATAAAAGATTGTGGGTGTATAACATCAAAATATTCCTCAATAAAAGTAGTTCGAGGAAAAGTCCCTTACTATTGAATTTATTATTTGTATTTACTATAAAAACACATAATACAAGTTTAAATATTATATTATATATTAAAAATTCATTTCCCACATAACCATTTCTTGACATAATCATTCAAAAAATAGTTTAACCAAATGAACAAAAATTGAGTCAAGACATATCTTACCACTTATTATCAGTTGAATATTATTCCTAATAAAATTAATAATTATTTAAAAACATTTAATACCATAAATCTAATTATATTAATGATATTATATATCAAAATGGTATTAAATACACCACACTCAAGGAATATGTTTTGAATAAGTCATATATGTCACAAAATAAAAAAGTGAGACGATAAAATTATTACCTCATGCTTCCCTTTAGTGTAGCATTATTTAACCTCATATGTAATAGTTTAAATAATGTTATTAACTCAATAAATATCTATATTAATATTTATAATAACTTATTTGATGATTTCATAACATATTATGACCAATTCATTAATAATATTCAATTATTTTTTTAATCTTGGGAGCATTCATTTCATGGTTTCATGAACGGTTCATTTGTGTATAATCAAGTATTTTCTTGTCAATTGAGAATAAAACTCAATAATTGGAATTAAATGGTATTAATGAACATATATAATTATAAATTGTCTCATATTTTTTTTTATTCATCAGGGTAATTAATTAGATAAAGTGTTAATGATAAATGTTTAGTTTATTTTGGAGGTTTTTCCGAACACCACGAACTAATTTCATTTTATTTACTATTATGAGTATAAATTAGTCATTTAATATAAAATAGGATATAATATACTTATTTAAATATTATTTAACCATAATAATATTTTTATGACCATCCATGAAAGTAGTAATCAAAAATTAATAAAAACATTATTCACGGAGGCGATTAATCGACACAACTTGGACAATAGTTTCAATTTTTGGAATCAGAGGAGGTAATAAAAGGAGTGGATATAAGATATTACATTAGAAAAATAAAATTACAGTATATAAATTAATATAGAATTATTATTCCTTGATTTATGAAATGTATTAGGAGAATGTAGATGAAGAAAAGAAAATAAGAGATGTGTTTTTTGAAAATTGCCTCTTAAATATCTCCTCCTTGAGAAGCCCTTAAGGACCTCAAATTTGGTAGTGAGAACAGAATCACATGGATGTGTGGATAATGAGGATGATATTTTTTGTATATAATTTAGAAGCTTCAAGTCTTGTGAGTCTAAATTGGGTGGTGAGGGGTGCTATTTATATTTAAGGAGAGGTGGGTTTAATTTTTTATATAACGAATATTTTTTATAATTAAAACCAACCACATTGATGTGTCATTAATTTCAATTAATTAGATTGTTAATTAATTATTTGAAGGATTTTTAGGGTTGATAAATAAATCAAACACCAAGTATAATTTTTATTTTTTAGGAATGTTAATATTTTACCTTTCAACTTTAACCCTTATCATTATTTTACCAATATTACAGTAAAGAATTATTTTACCATGGTAAATATTTTATACCTAAAAATGAAAATGACCATAAAACCTAATTTTAACGCTTATTATTCTAAATATATTTTCCATTTTACTGAATTTAATTCATATAATTTGAAAATAAAGATTTAAAATTAATCTAGTAGACATAACGAAAACATCGATTTTTAAAGTGAAAAGGTTATAATTTTGAAATGTTTTTATATCCAAATTCAAAATAAAATTTATTAAAATTACCTAAATTGGATTTATTTATGTATAATTTAACTAATAATACTTTGAAACAAATTTAAAATATAATTACTCTATAAAGGAATTAGATAAAAAATAAGTTTTCAATTAAAATTCAATAATTTTTACTACACATCAAAAAATGAAACTTCTCTGAAAAAAACCAAAATTTTACCATAAGATATTTTTGATATAAATACTTCAAAAAGGAAAGTTTTTTTCCATTTAAAACTTATAAAATTTATAAAATTTATTTTTAAAATAAGTGTTCCATTAAAATGTGGTAAAATTATCTTTCAGAAAAAAAATTAACTTTTTATGCATAAAATTGTATTTATCGATTATATTATGTCTATAAATTATATGGGATGAATTTAAAAAAAATATTGAAATATAACATATAAATTTAATTAATATATTTTACAAACAGTGATTAATTGAGTTTATTAAGATAAAATTTCATTGTGGGTATAAATATAGTCTTTTACAAAAACACATCCTTTGTGTTCAAGGGATTATAATTTGTCATTCTAATTAATTGGAAAAAATGAATTAATTTTACAAAAAATTTGTGAAATATATTTTCATAATTTATTTAGTTTCATTCATTCTCTTTATTCCATTGGATAGATGATAACTATCATAATTAAATAATGATATTTAATCATTTATTTAAAATTGGTGTTCTGTATAATGTATGATATTAATGAAATTGAATTTATTTAAGAAGAGACATACCACAAAATTGTTTGGTGCTAACATTGAAGTGACCATATAAAGTGACTTTATAATGTGACCTTGTAAAGTGACATTGTGAAGTGAACTTGTGAAGTGACCTTGTGAAGTGACATTATGAAGTGACCTTATCAACTAACATTGTCAACATACCTAATGAAGTAAAATTTTGAAGTGAATTTTTGAGTTGACCCTATGAAGTGACCTTGTGAAGTGACCCTATAGAGAAAAATTCATGGACCTTATGAAAAAAAATGAAGTGACTGCATGAATAAAAATAAAGTCACTGCATTAAAAATTGAAGTTACTATATGAACAAAAATAGAGTGTCCATAAGAGAAAAAATGAAATGCTCACATAAGTGTTAAAACTACCTTATAAAGTTGAAATTATTAAAATTATTTAAACTACCTTAAAACATATAGTCACTAATTTAATTTATCACATTTTACTAAAAAAACCTCTGTTTTATTTATACATATATATTTTGAATTACTACATGTTTGTTTCACAATTTAATATTGATTTAATAATTCATTAAATACTTATTATGTATTTAAATAATAAATAAATTTATGTTGAATAATTATATATGTGATTAAGTTATCATCAAGTGTGTTTAAGACTCATGCTAGTTTCTTGTGAAAATGTGAGTTTTAAATTTAGTATTGTTGGAATTTGAACATTTTACCTTGAATAATTTATAGGATTATTCCAAGGGAATATTATACTGATTATTATTATTATAATTTTTTATCACTATAAAACATATTTTTAATATTATATATTATTTAATCAACCGATGTGGGTATGTTTCCCATAGTTATTCAATAAATAAATCAAATGTTTCATTGGTAAATATAAAATGAAATGGGAATCATGCTTTGAATATATTGTGCATAGAGAAACTGTATATAAGGAGTTCAATATATCAAGATAATAATATTTGATTTCAAGTATAACCAAGAACTATACAAGTGCTACATAACTTGGTGATAAACTACTACTCTCAATTGAAGTGAAATAATTTGACCCTTTGTTTCTAGAGAGAAAATTTTTTCCCCGACACTGATATACTAAATTATTTATCTAGTTCTATGGTTTTGATTCTTTCAATTATTTTTTATGTGTGTAATTGGACTATGTTATTCATCCCATTAAAAATATCGATAGAGGGTAGTGACTCCCAAACAAAACTTAGGAATTGGGTTCTTCAATAACCATGGAAATATAGCAGATATAGTTATGCCATGGATTTGCCAAAAGGTAGGTGTTTTTCTACAAAAACATCAAAAGATATATTTGTTGATATTGTGGTGTTCCTACAATGGTTAAAAGGAAATAGTAAAATGGTTGTGATCTCCCATTAAAATTAATAGATTCTTTTATATCCAGTGTCATCTATCATAGTTAATTAAATGGGTAGAGAATATAGTTTTATTAATTAGATCATAACTACTAAAAAACACTATGTTTATTTATTATTCTTATTTTTCATTAGGTTTACATTGATAAGTGGTTAAAATTATTTTAAAATTGTCAACTCACCCCCAACCTCTTGACCATTTATAAATTCCCATTAGGTCCTAACAATTGGTAAGAGAGTGGGTTCCATATCTTTAGAACATTTTCTATTATTTGTGCTACTAAAATACTAAATTAAATTATAAAGGAGAAAATATATATTTTTTAATGGTAGGAATTTATTTTAATAATGTTCAGACACCATAAAGACCTCAACTCATTGATGGAACTGATTATTGATACTGGAAATATCGCATAGAGGATTTTCATAAACACCTAAGCATTCACAACTATAAAATCATGTTGGAATCAGAAATGTTTCTTGAAGTAGAACCTAAATCATTTGTTTTTAATGAGGTGGTTATGTATATAATAAATTACAATGTGATCAATATTTTTTGATTTGTAGTTAATAGGAATTGTATAGTTATATTTTTATATGAAAAAAATAAAATGAAAATTATAAAATATTACAAGCTATTCATATAGGTTATAATAAGAATATAATAAACAAACTAGTCATGTTAAGATTTTAGTATCATGAATTAAAAATTTGATAAAAAAACATAACCAAAAGTATCATATATTTGTGTGTATTGTAAATTGCATGAGTTATTTAGGAGAAATATTAGAAAATTTATTCTTGTTGAAATAGTTTTAAGATATCGACCAAATAAATGTAAAGATAAAAGGGTAAAAATTAATTAAATTTTAAAAAATAAATTAATATACTTTAGATAAACTTATTGGAAGCTTACTAAAATATGTGTTAGAATTGAAAAATATTTATCAAGATGAAAACTCAAAAAATAATGGAATTAATATAAATCAAAAAACATCATAGAACTCACTGTTCTTATTTCAAATTAAAAATACAGGATTGAGGCCATAGTGTACACGTTTCCAAATGATAATGAAGAATGGGTTACACAATAAGGAATAAAAATAATTACCAACCAAATAAAGGAATAAAAAAGATTAATGATGATAATGATTTAATTTTTATGAGTGCAGAGAAAGAGGGAACATTGGGCCTTACAATCAAAGACATGATAATGACCAAAAAATAGAGAACAATACCAAAATTAAATAATATAAGTGGTAGCTGCTTGGAGTTACAAATATTACTCAGATTCTAAAAATAAATTTGGTATTGAAAATTGGACAAGAAACCTTTATTTGACAGCTTCTGCAAAGATGTTAAATGAATGTCATTTCTCTTCCTCTTCATAATCTGATTTTACTAAATATTATATTATGAATATATTTATAGACTCAATCATTAATTTAAAAATATTACCATATTATTCGAAAATCTTTAGATCAAATATAATGATTTTCTTCTGAAAAATAAAAAATAAAAAATATTCATTAAAGATTAAATGATAAACTATATGCAGATCTTGGATGTGTTCAACTTGAAAATCTCAAACCTAAATATTTTAATTCAACATGTGTAGTGTATCAAATAAATAATTTTTATCCCATTTTCAATGAAAATGATAATATTATAAATAAACTATAAAGGCTAAAAATATATATTTCTTAATTTGTTCAAGGAAGGGAATGTCATGAAAAGATAATAAGAATGAAAAAACTGTATAAATTAAAAACTAGTATTGGTTATAACAATCAATTACCCAAAATTTATATTAAATTCATTGTTAAATGTTATATTAGATAAATTTTAAGTGTTTCAATCCATAGAAGTCACATGAATTATCATTATGTAAATTAATGTTCTTTAGGATTTACAAAATTTATTGGCCACACCAAGGATTTTACATAAAAATAAATTTTCTACTATATTTCTTGTAAAATATTACTTGAAATCAGTATGGGTTACAAAGAATTTTTTTATAACCTAATTGGACCTAAATTTGTATGGGTACCAAAGACATATTAAATATGATTTTGGAGGAAATTTTTCAAGGAATAATCAAAAAGATGTGTGCTACATGAATAGTAGATGTTCAAAATATATGATTGGTGATATTTCAAAATTTATATCCATTAATAGGGGTGATGGTTGTAGTATTTCAATCAATGACCATTCAAATGAAAATTTAAAAGGATTTTGGGAATTAATAATTTCAAATTCATTTGTTATTTTAAAGGTTTTTTTAATGAAGTCTTAAAAAAAATTAATATGTTTCTCAAAGCTTGGTGATAATACTATTAATGTGAAATTTGAAAATGGAAAATTTATTATTCTTAAAAAATAATAAATATTTATTTATATAAAAATAAAATAAAATATTTATTAAATTAATTTTATTGAGTTGACTAAACAGAATATCAAATGTTTAAATGATATACAATATGACACTGTTTTCTGGCATAGAAGACTCATCTATAAAATTTTTGGTTGATTCAAAATATTTCCAAAAGTAAAAGATATATTTGATCTAACGTTTTGAAACTAGATAACATATATCTTTATGATTCATGCCTAAATGGTAAGTAGTATATAAATTCTTTCAAGTATTAACAATAGGTAAAAAATTATAAACTTCTTCAAATTTTACATTTGGATTTATTTGACCCAATGAAAACTACTAGTCTAGGAGGGAAATTGTATGTGACTGTTATTGATGATGACTACAATTTATTTAAATGGAGTAACTTTGTTGCACATAAATCTGAGTCCTTTTCAAAATTTATTTCATAAAACAAATTGGTTCAAAATGAAAAAAATGTCCAATTTTATTAATCATAAGTGAAATATTTTGTGAGTTTTCAAAAATTTAATTTGATAAATTATATAATTATAATGGGTGTATTTATAACTTTTATACCCCTAGGATTCCACAAAAAATGGTGTGATGAATAGTTAAAATTTATCTTCACAAGAAGTATACATGAAATGTAAAATGAGTATTATTTATCAAAATATTTATCAACATAATATATTAACTAAATTTTAATTTTTAATATTTTTAATAAATATTTATTATGAAATCTAGGAATAAGAAAGCAGGGAATTGGTTGTTTCATAGTATTTGGATGAAAATGTAACATTATTAATATGAAAAATTCATATGAAATATTGATCTGAAATTAAATGATAGTGTTTTTATAGGGTATTCTATTTCAAGTAATTCATGTGGATTTTAGAAAATTTCATTGGTAGTTTAAGAGACATTCCAATTTAAATTTTATGAAAATCATTTAAAAGAAAGGAAATATGATTTTTAATAGGTTGATGAAGATTTTATGTATTTCAACATTGTTGAACTTCAAAATTTAAAGTTTAGTGAATCTAATGAGGGGAAGATTACTTCACCTAAACAAACATTAAACTTTCATAGATATCATTTAGTTAATAAAGTAATTAATGATATAAATTGTAATGTTTAAAGAAAATATTCATTAAGAAATTTTTGTTCTTAAGATGATTTTATTAATGATTTTTTGCCTCAAATTATTAATAAAACATTGTATATTTCAGACCATATTATGGTAATGCATGAAAAATTAAATCAGATTGATAGGAATAATGCTTGGAACTTATTTATACCCCCCAAGAGTCAAAATATTATTATAACCATGTGGGTCTTTAGAAACAAATAATACGGGTCTAGTCAAATAATTAGAAATAAGGAAAAGTTAGTGGCTCGAGGTTATAATTATGAAAGAAGAAATGATATTAAATAAAAAAATTCCTTAGTTAATAAATTTAAATCTATAAAGAATTATTTTGTAATATTCACCTCATTGTGTAATGAAACATTTTAAAATTGATGTCAAAAGTATTTTTTTTGTATGGATTTATTTATGAAAATTCTAATATAAAGTTCACACATATTTTTTATAATGAATCTAAATTTAGCAATGTTTATAAACTCATGAAATATATTTATGGTCTCAAATATGCTTCTCAAGCTTTGTATTAGAGGTTATCATGATTACTTTTAAATAATGGTTTTGAAAATGGAAAAGTTAATCCAAATATATTTTTCAAAATAGATCCAAAATATATCTTCATATACTAAATATAAGTCAATGATATTATCTTTGGTTCATTATGTGATATGATTTAAATGAATTTCTAAATTTAATGTCTATAATTTGACATGAGTCGTATGGGTGAGCATATATTCTTTTTGGTTTTGTAAATAAATCAAAAAAAATATAGTATATTTATTAATCAATCACAATATAATAATTAATTAATTAAGATGTTTGGCCATGAGGGGTTTATAATATCAATCAATCCAATAAATATCAATTATAAATTAGAATCTGATGAAGCTTGAAAATCAGTTTATAATAAGATGTTTAGAGAAATGGTTGGTGCCTTACTTTATTTGGTATTATCATTATCGAATTTGATGTTTTCAGTATGTATATGTTCTATATTAAAATATAATCCATAATAAATTAATTTAAATGTAGTTAAAAGGGTGAGTAATTATGTTAAAGGATCAATTAATCTCATATTATTTTATCCTAAAAATACTTCATTTTAGATTACTAGTTTTTGAGACTTTGTTTTTGGTAGTTGAAAGGTAAATAAAAAGGGAAAATTAGGAATGTGTCACTTTCTAAATATAAGTTTGGTTTATTATACTTCTAAGAAAAAAACATAGTGGATTTATCAACTACTGAAAGTGAGTATGTTGTTGCTTCATCTTATTATTAAGGAACTTTCTAGATTAAACAAGCACATTATGAATTTGGTTTTAATTTTTAGAAGACTCAAATATATAATAATAAAATTTTTGTAATGTATCTCTATAAAAATACTTTACAACATTCGAGTACTAAACACATTGATTTCATGTATCACTTTCTTAAATATCTTGTTCAAAATGGAAATATTATTTTTCAATCTATTTCTAAAAAATATCAGTATGTTGACATATTTATTAAACACCTGGATTTAGATAATTTTTTATAAAATAAAATTTGAACTTTGAAAAATGGAAATTTAATCATATTACATATATTTGGAGGATTTTGACTTATATTTTGAGTTAAAACGTTAATTTTTTTTCATTTGAATAGTATGTATATTTAATAAATTTATTGTCTCAATGGAACATGGTTATTTAGTTACACACTATACAATTCATTGAAAATAATTAAATTATTCCTAAAAAAAGCATGAAATGTTTTCATGGCTATTTAAGGCTTCCAACAAATTTTCCAGAAATAATTTATACAATTATACACAAGTAGACTTTTATGTCTTTACATAATGTTTGAAAATGTATGAATCTAGGGTAATCCTAATTATGTGTTTGATGTAACTTACAAGATTAATTTCATTTTTAGAAATTAAGGGGAATATTTTTTTGATGTTAATAGTAGAAGGGTTAGTTTCTTTCCCAATAACCATTCTGGAAGATCATTCCATGATAAATTTTAATTATAGAGAGAATCTTAATTCTAAAATTATTAGTATATTTAAGTATACATATATTAAATATTTTTAATTGATTTCATAAAGGGGTAGAAATTTGTGGAATTAACATTTATTTTGAAATTATAAAAATTGTGGAGAATCTTGAATTGGGTCCATAATCTAATATATTTATTACTATTTTCAATAATCGAAATAATTTTAATTTTTCATAAACTATAATATTTTTATATTTTGATTTTTTGAATATTCTAGTGAAATCATAATGTGGACATATGGGTTTTCAATTTTCCATCAGTGAGAATGTTAAAAATCCACCCAAGTGACCATGAAAGGAAATCAAGTGACTATATAAGTGTTGAACTAACAATGAGTGATAATTTATCAAAGTCCTCAAGTGACTATAAGAGAAAAATAAAGTGATTTTATGTTTGATTGAAGTGACTATGTGAAGTGACCTTCTAAAATTACTTTGTGAAGTAACCTTGTAAAGTGGCCTTTTCATGTGGCCTTGTGATGTGTCTTTTTGAAGTGACCTTGTGAAATATCCCTGTGAAGGGACCATGTGAAGTGACCATGTGTAGCGACTATGTGAAGTGACCATATAAAGTTTCCTTGTGAAGAAAAATGTAGTGTTATTATAAAAAAATTAGTGATTGCATGAACAAAAATGATGTTACTGTATGAACAAAAAAGAATTCACCACAAGAAAAAAATGAAGTGATTCCATGAACAAAGATGAAGTGCCTGTATGAACAGAAATAAAGTGACTGAAAGATAAAAGCCCAACTCAAAACGCGTTGAAATTTACTTATAATGTTTAAATTTGTAAAATTAATTAACTTACCTTATAAACTATGATAACTTAATTACTTTTTCATATTTTAGGTCAAATCCTACTTTGTTTTATTTATACTTCTACATTTCAAAGTTCTCACGTTTTTCTACCTTGTTTTTCTAGATATAACTATTCTATAAAAATTTAGTAATTGTTTAAACAATAAGAAATTATGTTTGGAATAATTATATTAAGGATTAAATTTTTATCACATGGTTTGAATTCTCATGATGGTTTATTGGGAAATTGTGATTTTTAATTTTAATATTGTTGTAATTTTAATAGTTTACCTCACATATTTCTTAGGAATTTTCCGAGGGACTTTTCAGTTGATTTTTTTTGGTATTGTATGGATTATTATAACATTTTACCACTATAAAACATGTTTTTTTATTTTAAATATTATTTAATTAAACCATGTGGGTTTATTTTTCATGTGAATCAATGGAATAAATCATATGCACCCTTGGGAAGGATGAAATGCAATAGGATTCATACATTAAATCTTTTGTATAGAAAGGAACTCTATATAAGGAGATTAAAATATCTGGATCATCATTTACTATTTATATTGTATTATTGAATTTTACATGTGTTATTTAACATGTAGATCAACTAATACTCTTAAATTATGTTCAATCATTTGATCCTTTATTGCTAGAGAGAACATTACTGCCTCAACACTCAGATCTTAGTTTATTTATCTAATCCTATGTCATTATTTCTTTCTATTATTTTTTAGGTGTGTAATTTTTGTGGGTAATAATACCAATTAAATGGTAGTATAGTGGGTTTTGACTCATAAAAAATGTTATGAATCAGGTTCTTCCATAACCAAAAAAATGTATAGGGATTTGGTTGTGCCTTGGATCAATTAAAAAGTAGGTTTTCATTCTACCACAACTATAAAATGTAGCTTTTGTGTTGTGACTCTAGGTTTTTTAAAATTAAGGGTTTTAGGGTTAATCCAAAAGGTGTGGAATTTTTTTTTGTATTGGTTTTTACCTTTAAGGTTTAAAAAAGCTACTGTATAATGGTTGAGATCTCCCATCAAAATTAATATAGTTTATTATAGTGGGTGTCATATCTCTTAGTTCATGAGAAAGGTGAAGAGTATAGTCATATAATTTAGAATGGAAATTCTATAAATATCATTTTGTTGATTTCATTTTTATTTTTCCAATACATTAACTTAATTTTGTTAAGTAGTAAAAATTATTTTAAAATAGTGAATTCACCCCCCCCCCCCTCTGAACCATTTTGCCATTCTCATTAGGTACTAACAAATAAAACATAAATAGAATAATATAATGGGTAAATAAAAACTAAATAATAAATATAATATAAATGATAATACATGATACATAAATAAAAATGAATAAAATAATCCATAAATAAAACATATCACAAAGTAATATGATTCTCCTAGTGCATTTATTCATTTTTTAGTATATGACATGCTTTTTGAACTAAAATGTGAGTTTTAAATTGAAAAGGAATACTTTTAACCATATCTTTAAAACCACATGTTAAATTTTCATGATATTAATTACTATATTAAAAAATTAATAACCAAAAATTATCCTAAATTATCAAAGTAATATGGATGGGTTTTCTCTATTTTAATTATGTTAAGTGTGCTTTAAACTGAAATTCCAATTTAAATTAAAAACAAATACCTTTAATCATAAGTTCCACAACATGCATCATATTAATATAATTTTAATTCTTCTAGCTAAATAAATAATCGGGTATTATTTTCCAAACTTTTCAGGACAATTCAAGAATATTTTATCCATTTTGACTATATAACTCATGTTTGGAACAAAAATGTCATTTTTAAATTGAAAACATGCAATATAAGTTATACTAGCCACATAGTTTGTTTTATTGGAATAAATATAATTCTTGAATTTCAAAAATGAAGAACTATTCATTTTTCAAAATTATCATTATAATATAAGCATGTTTTCCCATTTTTTACTGTATAACGCATGTTTAGAACTAAAATTTCATATTTAAATTAAAAAAAGAACTTTTAGTCATGATTATCACAACAAATGTCATATTGATTTGTGGTTATTTCTTATATTTAAAAAATTAATAATTAATGATTCTACTAACATATTTTTAAAATTTGACTTCATTTTATCTATTTACTATATGATGTATGTTTTGAACTAAATTCTCTCTTTCAAATAAAAACATGCACTTTTAGTCATATCGGCCACAAAATGTGTCAGATTAATTTGAGTCTAATTAATATACAGAAAAAATTAATCAATATTCATTATATTTTATTATGATTACAATAAGAGTGTGTTATATATGTTATGAGTATGTTACATGAATTTTAAACTAAGATGTCAATTTTAGAATGAAAACCAAGAATTTCAGTCGTATTGGTCTCACCATATGTCATATTGACAAGAGGTTAATTACCATACATCAAAAATGAATTATTTATATTTTCACTAAATTTTAAAGACAATTTAAATTTATTTTTATTGGTTATGAGTATTTGATTATTGTTTTAAACTAAAATGTAATTTTTAAATTGAAACATGCACTTTGAGTCATACTGGCCACAACATGTTCCAAATTGATGTCCAATTGATTATTTAACATAAAAATATATTATAGAATATTTTTATATAGTATTATTATAATTAAATTGTTATTTATTAGTTTTGATTATATTATAGTAATTTTGAATTAAAATATTACTTTTAAATGAAAACATACACTTTCAATTATATAAGTCACACTATGTCTCATATTTATGTTAATTCCTACATATAAAAAATTATATATAAATAATTTCCCAAAATTATATAGATAAAATGAGGTAATTTTACATGTTTTTTTTATATTTCAAGGGTTTTGAGTTAAAATGTCACATTAAAATGAAAAATGTGCACTTCTAGCCATAAAGCAGCTCACCATTTTATAAATTGATGTGTGGTTAAGTTGTACACATCACTAATAAATAAGAAATAATTTCACTAACTAATCATGAAAATCTATGTGTGTTTTATTATTTATCACTATATTAAAAATGTTTTTAACTGAAATGCGACTCTTAAATTGAAATCAAAAAATTAGTGTACCCTTTTCTGTTAAAAAATATTATTTTTATTTGGTAATTAATTCAATGTTCAAGGTCATATAACCCTATTCTAATATTTTAGAAATATTATAAATTTAAAAAAAATTATTTTAATTTAAAATAAAATTAAATTAATAAGACTTATATAAACCACCTCTTTAGTATCTCTATAAAATAAAAAAACATGGTCGGAAACCACATCTTCATGATGTATGAAAACATTCTAATTCAATGTTATATTATCGTTCATTCATAAAAAAAATTATTTCCTCATTAAATTATTTACATTAAAATAGTCCTGGTATCATTATATAAACATAGAGAAACAAATTGTTAGTGAATATTTTAAATTAAACTGAAATTACATTAATAAAAACCTCCCCAGATATGCTAGTTTTTTGTTAGAATATGATATCCTTCAAAAATTTACAAATGTAATAACCAAAATTGATGTGACTGTTTTATTTATAACACTATGTAAACATTGATAAAATAAGTAATTTGTTTGGATATATGTTTTTATTGTGAAATATTATACTATATTCTCTAATATTTATCCAGTTGTAGAATCCACAGGTTTTTTATTTGCATTAATTATTCCAACACCATGGTTTTAATGAGTATTCAATATTTATCTTTCTGAAAAAATGATAATTAAAAAATATAATTTGATTTTTATATTTAAAATTATTAATTTATAATTTTAAAATTTTATTATTGAAATCACTAGTGGTTGATTTTTTAGATATCCAGGCATTGGATCCAGAAAAATATATATCTTTGGAGTATCAAAATTGATCACACAATGAAACCTGTGAGTCCTAAAAAATAAAATATTATAATTAATAAAAAAGAAAATATATTTTATATGATTATAGTGTAAAGTTTTACAATTTCATTGCAGGTTTTATGAAGAGTTTGTCATCTGTTAATTTTTTCAAATATTTTGAATACTTGTCGTACTATTAAAAAAATTCATCTTCATTCTTGGATGATTTTTTCTATAGAAGTGGCATGAGTAATAAAAAATACAAATTTTAATCATAAGGTTTTCCCTTTACATTGGTGTGATATATATTCCTATATAAAATAGTAATAGTATAAGGCCCCAGCCTTAAACCTTTCTTAATAATGAATTAAATGAATAATTCACATTGAGGATCTTTTCAGGTTTTGAGTTTTAGAGAATTAGAACATAAATATTACATCTCAAAAGATTACAAAGTAGAAACGTCTATTAAGATTCCATAAAATAAAAACTCTTAAAAAGAAACATTTCTAGTTCCATGTTTTTTAGGTAGCATGACTTTCCCTTGATCCCATCCTTGACCCTATTCCACGTTATGTCCTGTGAAAAACATTTCAAAAACTTGGGATGAGTATAAAAAGCTCAGTAAGGGATACACATATAATGAAAACTGTTAGTTTTTCAAAACAACAAGTAAACCATGTATACTTTAACAAAGTATTACTTTTCACCTTTTCGATGTAGTAAAAACTCTTCACTGAAAAAAAGTTCATTACCTACCCTTATGTAACCAAAAGATTACCATAAAACCCATATAAAGATCACATAACATATAAAGGTAACTTGGGACATAAACATACTTAAGTGGAATAACCATAAGGTCGACTTCCACACATATCACTTAATGGAATAGCTATTCGGCCAACTTCCATACATTCTTAATGGAATATCCATACGGCCGACTTCCATACCCAATGCATTGAAGGTTATAACATAACTACCCATCCTAGTATTCATGACACCACCCGTCATATGGTTTATCACGTAACCACCCGTAAAATGTCCAAGTACCATTATAAAATTATAACTCAATAAACCAACACAAAGGAATGATAAAATTTTCACATTTCAATCACAATATATCATTTAAATATATTGACACAATAGAATCCTTTATCAAAACCATTTTCAATACCAAAATACAAAAAAAAGTATATGGTATTTATTTTATTTTAAAAACACTACGGCTTGTTGAGGAAGCCAAATATCAAATAATACTCGCGGCGGCGGAAAAGGTCGTTGTCACCGCGTACGTAAAAAGAAACATTTCTTTTTTTCGTTTAGTAAAACGCTTCATAGAAAAAATATTCCTTTTGAATAAACATAAAAGTAAAAGGGGTTTATACACCGTATAAAATAAGGTTGTGTATAAAAAAAATATTCCTCAATGAATAGAGATTGAGACGAAGACCCTTACAAAGACGGTATCCTTGGTTTAAGGATAAATCAATTGCATAATTATGTGTGAAAAACTAATACACCAAATATAAGTGGATATTAAGATTAAAAATATTAGAGGAAATTTACACATATTCATAGAACAACATATCCAAGGAGTACAAGTTTATCCCAAAGAATCAAATTTGGGTTAAGATGTTCCCTTGCAAAAATTTGACAGCCTAACGGCGTCACTTCAAAATTCAGAAAAAGAGTTGATGAGAGATAAAAAAGGGTATCTCATCACTTGGAAATAAAATTTACATCAATAAGTATATATAAGAGCATATCCCAACATAACAATATGTGAATTAAAAGACCCAACAAAAGAAGTCTTTTAAAAAGAGGAGGGGGAATGGTTCCCTTACCGACTTGGGTATCTTTCGAAACATACACCCCATGAAAGAAAGACAATACATCATTGATGTAAATACTCATAAACAAATGTATATTACACAAATAGTAGAATAATAGGAAGTACATACACCACTCAAAGGAAATTTTGGAAAATGTAGCATAAATATCACGGGAATAAAAGTGAGATGAAAAATCCCTTACGAAAACTCGGCAGCCTAACGGCGCCACTTAAAACTTCCAAAATAGATTGATGAGAGAAAGTAAGTTCTCTCATCATATTAACATAAAGTTTACATAAATAGGAATATAAAAGAACATACCCCAACATAACAAAGAGGATCTTAAAAGAAGTGACAAAAAGGAGGGTACTTAAAGAGAAAGAGAGAGGTTAGATCTCTTACGAAAATTCGGCAACCTAACGGCGCCACCCAAAACTTCCAAAATGGATTGATGAGAGAGAATAGGGTCTCTCATCATATGAACATAAAAATTACAGTAATATTAATATAAAATAACATCCCAATAACAAGAATGATGAGCATTATAAGGAATGACATAAAAGAGTGTACTTAAAAAGAAAGAGGGGAGTAAGATCCCTTACCTCAGGTCCGACTTGACTCGATCATTCTTTAATCTCCTGAATAATAAACTTGAGTTAATTTATACTTCCTTAAGAACCTTATTAAAGTTCTTTATTCCTTTTATATCACTTATTACCATGTCATAGACATTATGTAATCATTTAAGTAAATAATGTTTGTTTTGTCGATACTTGGTTCTTAAGTCGAAAGCGGACTTCTTACAATTACATGTTGTTCATGTGGTAAAAGGTTCATTATATCCAGAATTGTATTCATCATGTATATATCATATATATCATATATATCCATTATATTCATGCATTTATAATATTACATAACATTTAGAGTTAAGAAATGAAATGCACCGTTCATGGAGACGGTAAGCCGTACGTACGCATGAACGCTACTTCCATTTCTATTTCATATTTAATGGAATTAAAACATAATGATACATAATAGTATTTTAATTCCAGTATGGTATCATATATAATATCATTAAATATATCCTTTATACGTACCACATATGGTATTAACGAATCAAATCACTTTGAGGGGGTGGTAGTCTGCACTTCCTTAAATGAAGATATTGCGTTTACCCATAATGGAAACCATAAAGGTATGCCATAAATGAAAAATACAGAATCTTAAGTAAACAATAATCATATTAGATATAATATATAAATATAGTGTCATCTTAATGGCCACCTTTTAAGGTGTTATAAGAATGTTGAACAATCATCGTTTCGGGAGGCAGAAATTCTCCATCCATGGAAACAGTATGTTCTTTAACCATTAAATGTAGGTGTGTGTAAGTGTAGCTAGAAAACTTCTTATAAAAACATCCTAGTATATTTACGATACTGTATTTGTTACAAAAGAAATGAATAAAAAGAGTTTAGGGGGTTGGAAAAGCAAAATAAAACAAAAGGACCCAAGCGAAGACATTACCTTAAAATCGGGTAACTTCCATTGATTTGAGCTCAAAGGATTCCTTGGAAATGATTCTGACCAAAGTGAGGCTTAAAGGAGTTACATAGGGATGTGGAGAGACAAAATGGGCAGGGGTTGGCCGAGCCAAAGGCTTTGTAAGTGTGGGTAAGGAGGTAGAGGTGGGGGCCTTTTATAAGAGGAGAGGAGGGGCACTCTTGGAAAGTGAGAAAATGTTACATTATTTGAAAATGGGTTTCGGATTTAAAAGGTCCCACATTGATATACTTCATGTATAAGGTGATAATGGTTCGAAATACACCCATATAATAGGTTTTGGATATGTTTAGGTCTTAGATATTACATTATATTTCCATTTCATTTAAATCGTTAAATAATGAGCTCATCGCTGCATCATCATGATGTCATAAATAATTTAATTTATTTAATGTCTAAAAATTATAAAAAAAATACTATAATGTCTGAAATCTTTTTAGCTTTACAATGAATATTTATATTAAAAAATATGACTTTTATAAACCCATGTAAAAATTGTTTTAGTAAAACATCTCATGTTTGTGTCATTTTTACTTTATCATTAAATAAAAAGGTATTTATGCCATTTTCCATCCATAGTGGCTCCATGGGGTCCCCAAGTTCACCAATGGATTTTCTTGGTCGGAAATGACACATCCAATGAGGGTAGGACATGTGTCTAGGTCATTCCACTTTATTAAAACATTATTCTTACCTTAATCTACACTAATTACCTCTAATCGCGATTAAAAATTTAATAAGTTACTATTCACCAAAAAAATTATTTTAATACCATTGAACCACATTTTACTTCTTAATGACAACCATGTATGTAGGATTTTTGAAATTCAAAACACAAAGGTGGCAAAATTTCATTTAAATGGAAAATCAGTTTTTATAAGGACCACATAGTGGTTTCACTATTCATCAAAAATTGAAGTTTTTCAGAAAATTACCAAAAATTCACCCTAAGCTATATTTGATATTCCGAATTCAAAAATTATGTCTATTTTACAAAATTCAAAACATATAAGTTTCATTAATTAATTTAATAGTTAATTCCCGTTGTCAAAACAAATAGCGTGTTTTTTATGAAACAAAATGTACCAAAAGATTGACACTAGTTTAAGTCCGATTTCAATTTGAAATTTATTCCATCGACCACTATTGGATTAAATGGTAAAAATATATTCTAATTTAACTTTAAACCCAATTCAAAAGATAATATAATCATTTAAATAAATTACATTAAAAAGAGGTTTTGAATTAAAATACAACATTTTCACTATTCATTAAAAATTGAACTTTTTCAGAAAAATACCAGAAATTTACACAATGTAAATTTTGATGTCCTGATTCTAAAGAAGAATGTTATTTTGTCAAATATAACACATAAAATTGTCAAAAAGTGGATTTAAAAGAGGTTCGCCATCAAAAGGCGGTTAATCGACCTTTTAAAGAATATTAGAATGTTTACGCCTAAAATTTGATTCATTCGCATTTTTAATCCTCTAACATTTAGTGTAAAAAGTAAAAATATTTGACAAACATATATAATCATTTGGTAGTTAGTTCTGTTCATTCCCACCATTACAACGGCTAGGCGTTAACTACCATTTAAAATAATATTATTTTATTATTAGAGTGCAACGTAAGATTCCCAAGAAACTCGTTGTTACGTATTAGGTACTCCATCGAGCATAGCATCCCTTTTAAAGTAATATTAATATTTGATTCAAAAATATGGATAAATATAAAGATGTCATATTCTTTATTTACATGGGGTGTTACATCCTTCCCCCCTTTTGGGAATTGCGTCCTCGCAATTTTAAAATTGGGCTTGGAAAAATCCTTGAAAGTCCCACATCGGAACAAGAGTGTGTAAAAAAATCACTTTAAAATAAAGAAAGATAAGTACAAAGGTCACCCGAGTTAACCCATACTAGGATTCCAAGTACGAAAATATGGACATGGAGGAAAAAACAAAGGGTCATGTTCTGATGGAGAGTGATAGAAAACATGTTTAGGAGAAAGTTAACCACAAGAAAATCACAAACCTGTGATGGGTTAAACGGTATTTGATTCCCCAGTAGGAAAAGTTAATAGACAACATTTTTGTTTTAAGTTACTTTTTATTGAGTAATTTACTCATAAGGAAACATAATCACTTATCATGTTGACTTTCAACTTTTACACAAACTCATATTTTCTCCAAAAGACGATTATTTAGGAAGACTTTTTCATATTAAGAGTACTATAATAAACTTCTAGAGAATCACCTAATCCACAAAAGAGAACTATATACTTTCCAAGTCTTTAGACCAAAACCAAAACCAAAAAGGCTAGTACAAGATCAGATAATCCAGAAAAGAATAACCCCATATAAAAAGAAAATCTATTCTTAATCTCCAAAATTTTTCCAACAAAACCCAAAGTTCAACGAGGACCATTCGATAATCAATTTGTCCATAAAATTCGTCAATGTAAACCAAAATAAGATTGAAACCCAAATATTTGAGGGATTTAGTCACATATTCTTCCAAGTTAAATCATATCATTTATCTCCAAACAACATCAGTTGCTCTTAATGTCTCGTATTGAAAAGTAATTAACCTAATCACATATCCTCCATGATAGGTTAATAAATATTCATAGATAACCCAAAATCAATTAACTATTAATTCATAAAATCATATAACTAAAAAGAATCAGTCAAACTAACTAGGGACTTCACATAGTCCAGTGGTAGGTGATAAATACCTGTTGCACATTGGTTGTGGGTTCGACTCCCGCAGTTTTGTCTGACGCGACGGGTTGTCACACGGTCTGCGTGTTGTCCTTTTTATAAAACTACAAAAATAACCCTAACATGTTTTAACCTCAATCGTTTCCTTATACCTTTAATTTTCATCCGAATTCGTTACGATCTCAACATCTTAATTCTTGAAGTCTTATTTCACCACCATAAGATAAAATAAAACGATTCCCAAAATTAATAACATCATACCTTGATCATGGCGTCCACTCGGTTTCAACGTCATCTTGCTCACGTAGGTAGAAGTCCCATGCATTACAATAATGATTTAGAGATCCTTCAAAATCATTTGCTTCCTCCATCCAAATACACCTCGTACAAAATGGGTCATATGGGTGTTCACAGAAAAATAGTTTTGGAAAATAATCATGTATGACATAGAATTCCAAAACATCTGATAAGACATGATTTCTATAAAATAGTTGGAACCGAAATTGAGTTGAAACTTTCTATTATTGGTCCTTTTAAAATACCATAAGTATGTGATGTGAGACTATATATTAAAAGAAAATATAAATAGGTTGCGCAAGGGTCTCCTTCCTCAGCACCATTTTTAAAATCCTAATATGCTTCAAATTCGTGTGATAAGGTAAAATATTTGAAAATACCTTGATAATATTTACCTTTCTTGAAAATATGAGAATATTGTAAATATAGTATTTGCCTAAAAACAACCCATGATCCACGATTATAACGAGGTATAGTGGAGGTGTTTAAAATCTCAAACAACTGCTTGCAAGTGAGTTGTATGCTAGAAAAAGTTTCACAATCGTCCAAAGATGACTTTGCAATAATTATTGCAAGCATGTCATCAGGAAGAGATAGGAATGTCATTTGAGATCCTTCTCCTTCCATTCGTTACCGAAATTACTTGACCTGAAAAAAATGTTATAAAACAAGTATTTAACTGAAATAATAGATATAGGGACTAATCATGTGTCTCACAATAACTCCTAATCCCTAAAGTTGTCTAAACCGACCTCTGATACCAACTATAAGGCCCCAGCCTTAAACATTACTTAATATTGAATTAAATGAATAATTCACATTGAGGATCTTTTCAGGTTTAGAGTTTTAAAGATTTAGGACATAAATATTACATCTCAAAAGATTACAAAGTAGAAACGTCTACTATGTTTCCATAAAATAAAAACTCTTAAAAAGAAACATGTCTAGTTCCATGTTTTTTAGGTAGAATGACTTTCCCTTGATCCCATCCTTGACCATATTCCATGTTAAGTCCTGTGAAAAACTTTTCAAAAACATGGGATGAGCATAAAAAGCTCTGTAAGGGATAAACAAATAATGAAAACTATTAGTTTTTCAAAACAACAAGTAAACCATGTATACTTTAACAAAGTAATACTTTTCACCTTTTCGAAGTAGTAAAAACTCTTCACTGAAAAAAATTTCATTACTTACCCTTCTGTAACCAAAAGATTACCATAAAACCCATATAAAGATCACATAACATATAAAGGTAACTTGGGACATAAACATACTTAAGTGGAATAACCATAAGGTCAACTTCCACACATATCACTTAATGGAATAGCCATTTGGCCAACTTCCATACATACTTAATGGAATAGCCATACGACCGACTTCCATACCCAATGCATTGGAGGTGATAACGTAACCACCCATCCTGGTATTCACGACACCACCCGTCATATGGTTTATCACGTAACCACCCATAAAATGTCCAAGTACCATTATAAAATTATTACACATAAAACCAACACAAAGGAATGATAACATTTCCACATTTCAATCACAATATATCATTTAAATATATTGACATAATAGAATCCTTTATCAAAATCATTTTCAATACCAAAATACAAAAAAAAATATATGGTATTTATTTTATTTTAAAAACACTACGACTTGTTGAGGAAGCCAGATATCAAATAATACTCGCGGCGGCAGAAAAGGTCGTTATCACCGTGTACGTAAAAAGAAATATTTCTTTTTGACGTTTAGTAAAATGCATCATAGAAAAAGATTCCATTTGAATAAACATAAAAGTCAAAGGGGTTTATACACCGTATAAAAGAAGGTTGTGTATAAAACAAAATATGCCTTAATGAATGGAGATTGAGACGAAGACCCTTACTAAGATGGTATCATTGGTTTAAGGATAAATCAATTGAATAATTATGTGTGACAAATGAATACACCAAATATAAGTGGATATTAAGTGTAAAACAATTAGAGGTAATTCACACATATTCATAGAACAACATATTCAAGGAGTATAAGTTTATCCCAAAGAATAAAATTTGGGTTAAGAAGTTCCCTTGCAAAAATCTGACAGCCTAACTGCGTCACTTGAAAATTCATAAAAAGAGTTGATGAGAGATAAAAAAGGGTATATCATCACTTGGAAAGAAAATTTACATCAATAAGGATATATGAGAATATATCCCAACATAACAATATGTGAATTAAAAGACCCAACAAAAGAAGACTTTTAAAAAGAGGAGCGTGAAAGGTTCCCTTACCGACTTGGGTATCTTTCGAAACATACACCCCATGAAAGAAAGACAATACATCATTGATGTAAAAACTCATAAACGAAAGTATATTACACAAATATTATAATAATAGTAAGTACATACACCACTCAAAGGAAATTGTGGAAAATGTTGCAAAAATCTCATGGGAATAAAAGTGAGATGAAAAATCCCTTACGAAAACTCGGCAGCCTAACGGTGCCACTGAAAACATCCAAAATGGATTGATGAGAGAAAGTAGGGTCTCTCATCATATTAACATAAAATTTACAGAAAGAAGAATATAAAAGAATATCCCCCAACATAACAAAGAATTTCTTAAAAGAAGTGACAAAAAGGAGGGTACTTAAAGAGAAAGAGAGAGGTTAGATCTCTTACGAAAATTCGGCAGCCTAACGGCACCACCCAAAACTTCCAAAATGGATTGATGAGAGAGAATAGGGTCTCTCATAATATGAACATAAAAATTACAGTAAGAGTAATTTAAAAGAACATCCCAATAACAAGAATGACGGGCTTTAGAAGGAATGACATAAAAGAGTGTACTTAAAAAGATAGAGAGGAGTAAGATCCCTTACCTCTGGTCCGACTTGACTCAATCGTTCTTTAATCTCCTGAATAATAAACTTGAGTTAATTAATAAATCCTTAAGAACCTTTTTCAAGTTAATTATTCCATTTATATCACTTATTACCATGTCATAGACATTAAGTAATCATTTAAGTTAATAATGATTGTTTTGTCGATACTTGGTTCTTAAGTCGAAAGTGGACTTCTTACAATTACATGTTGTTCGTGTGGTCAAAGGTTCATTATATCCAGAATTGTATTCATAATATATATATCATATATATCATATATATCCAGTATATTCATGCATTTATAATATTATATAACATTTAGAGTTAAGAAATGAAATGCACCGTTCATGGAGACGGTAAGCCGTACGTACGCATGAACGCTACTTCCATTTCTATTTCATATTTAATGGAATTAAAACATAATGATACGTAATAGTATTTTAATTGTATTATGGTATCATATATAATATCATTAAATATATCCTTTATATGTACCACATATGGTATTAACGAATCAAATCACTTTGAGGGGGCGGTAGTCCGCACTTCCTTAAATGAAGATATCGAGTTTACCCATAATGGAAACCATAAAGGTATGCCATAAATAAAAAATACAGAATCTTAAGTAAAACATAAGAATATTAGATATAATATATAAATATAGTGTCATCTTAATGGACACCTTTTAAGGTGTTAGAAGAATGTTGAACAATCATCGTTTCGGGAGGCAGAAATTCGCCATTCACGGAAACAGTATGTTCTTTAACCATTAGATGTAGGTGTGTGTAAGTGTAGCTCGAAAAATTATTATAACAAAATCCTATTATATTGAAGATACTGGATGTGTTACAAAATAAATTAATAAAAAGAGTTTAGGGGGTTGGAGAAGCAAAATAAAACAAAAGGACTCAAGCGAAGACATTACCTTAAAATCGGGTAACTTCCTTTGATTTGAGCTCAAAGGCTTCCTTGTAAAGGATTCTTCCCAAAGTGAGGCTTCAAGGAGTTAGAGAGGGATATGGAGAGACAAAATGGGCAGTGTTTGGCCGAGAAAAAGTCTTTGTAAGTGTGGGTAAGGAGGTAGAGGTGGGGGCCTTTTATAAGAGGAGAGGAGGGGCACTCTTGGAAAGTAAGCAAATGTTACTTTATTTGAAAATGAGTTTTGGATTTAAAAGGTCCCACATTGATATAATTCGTGGATAAGGTGATAATGGTTAGAAATACACCCATCCAATATGTTTTGGACTTGTGTAGGTCTTATATATTACATTATCTTTCCATTTCATTTAAATCGTTAAATAATGTGGTCATCACTGCATCATCATGATGTCATAAATAATTTAATTTATTTAATGTCTAAAAATTATAAAAAAATACTATTATGTATGAAATATTTTTAGCTTTCTAATGACTATTTATAGTCAAACCTGTGACTTGTATAACCCCATGTAAAAATTATTTTAGTAAAACATCTCATGTTTGTGTCATTTTTACTTTATCATTAAATAAAAAGGTATTTATGTCATTTTCCAACCAAAGTGGCTCCATGGGGTCCCCAAGTTGACCCATGAATTTTCTTGGTCGGACATGACACATCCAAGGAGGTAGGACATGTGTCTAGGTCATTTCATTTTATTAAAACATTATTCTTATCTCAAACTACACTAATTACCTCTAATCGCGATTAAAAACTTAATAAGTTACAATTCACCAAAAAATTATTTTAATCTCATTGAACCACATTTTACTTCTTAATGACAACCATGCATGTCGGATTTTTTAAATTCAAAACACAAAGGTGGCAAAATTTCATTTAAACGGAAAATCAATTTTTATATGTACCACTTAGTGGTTTCACTATTCATCAAAAATTGAAGTTTTTCAGAAAATTACTAAAAATTCACCCTAAGCTATATTTGATATTCCGAATTCAAAAATGATGTCTATTTTAAAAAATTAAAAACATATAAGTTTCATTAATTAATTTAATAGTTAATTCCCGCTGTCATAACAAATAGCGTGTTTTTATGAAACAAAATGTATCAAAAGATTGACACTAGTTTAAGTTCGATTTCAAAGTGAAATTAATTCCATCGACCACTATTGGATCAAATGGAAAAAATGTATTCTAATTTCACTTTAAAATAAATTCAAAAGATAATCTAATTATATAAATAAATTAGATTAAAATGTGGTTTTGAATTAAAATAAAACATTTTTCACTATTCATTAAAAATTGAACTTTTTCGGAAAAATACCAAAAATTTACACAAAGTAAATTTTGATGTCCCGATTCTAAAGAAGAATTTTATTTTGTCAAATAGAACACATAAAATTGTCAAAAAGCGGATTTAAAAGAGGTTCGCCATCAAAAGGCGTTTAATCGACCTTTTAAAGAATAATAGAATGTTTACGCTTAAAGTTGGATTCATTCGAATTTTTAATCCTCTATCATTTATTGTAAAAAGTAAAAATATTTTTCAAACATATATAATAATTTGGTAGTTAGTTCTGTTTATTCCCGCCATTAAAATGGCTAGGCGTTAATTACCATTTAAAATAATATTATTTTATTATTAGAGTGCAAGATAAGATTACCAAGAAACTCGTTGTTGTGTATTGGGTACGCCATCGAGCATAGAATCCCCTTTAAAGTAATATTAATATTTGATTCACAAATATGGATAAATATAATGATTTCTTATTCTATATTTACCTGGGGTGTTACAAATAGTGTTAAACTTTAAAAAATATCACATATCTATTATTGGAAAAAATTATAAAAAGTTACCTCATGTATACATTAAAAACCAAGCCTATCAGTTATTCATGATTAAGAATTTATTTTTAATTATCAAGACCAATCATGTCAATAATGACCTATCCATTTATTTTTCATTCATATTCAATGTAGAGTATATTTATAATTTTTAATATTGTATCTATATGAACTGAAAATTTGAATAAATATAGTAGTGAAATTTGTGGGGTAAAGATACCATTAGAAAATCCTATAGGTGTATTAATTGATCTTTTAGATTTACTAGACGTGATCTTATATTTCCCCTTAATTCTTTAATAAAATACCTATGTTAATACCATTATTCATTAAATCTAAAAGGTTTTCAATATAAAATAATATTTAAAGGGCATACCTTCTTATAATCATCCACTTTATAAGATTAAAGGGATACGATTTAAATATATTATAATTCCTATGAATAGATCACTCTATAGTAACTATATTAGTTTTTTACTAGACCACAAGTGCACCTCCCTATACGCTAGAGAAATATTAATAGAAATTATAGTGTATGGGGTGATAATGGGAAGACTATACACTCTAAAGATATGTAACAATAAAAATTCAACAATAACAGAAACAACTATAAATAACCACTAACATCAAGCCCTAACAAAAAATGATTAGAAATATAAAAATATAAAATTCCATGTTGTTTATAAAAATGGTCACTAGATCACCCATAGGATGGTTATATATAAATAATCTAAAAAATAACCAAAATAATATGCTAGCATAGTACTTGGGATCCACCTAGTCTATCTCTAAAATCCAACTATTCAACCAATGTGATGGGATTGTGAATCATTTTCCATTTTCTGGAGTCAATATATAATAAATAAAAATTCTAAAATATTCTTTGGCTCAATAAAGGAAGTGTATAATCATCACCAGCCCTAGAGTTTGGGTAGTAGTTGGCATAATTACCATTCTCCTCACACTTGTAGCACTAAATCATGGGAGGTGCATTTACTGTGAATTTTTCTCCATTGGCATTTTGAGCTAACTTCTTCCCATAAATACGAAAATGAATTGGACTATGGACTTATATTACACACTAAAAACACTTATTATACCCCCTAAGGAAATATTTTACATCATTCTTCCCACAAATAGAGAATAAAGGAAATTTAATCTTCTTTTCAATATGGTTCTTAGAGTTTCATTTAAACTCTATCTTGCTCTTCTTTTCAAATCCATGAGATTGATATGTGACTCCTACCTTCATTTAAACCTTGATTTCACAATTCAAAATCTCTTCATAGCTACCAAAGTCTCTTATGGCCAATGTTCTTCTTAGACATGGATTCAAACCACTAATAAACCTATCAACTTCACTCTTAGGTTGGATTATAATTCCTAAAACGTACCTCTCCAGTCTTGTGAATTTAGCCTCATAGGTACTGATATACTCATCATCCCTTTCCTTCAACTCAAGGAACTCTTATTCCATCTTGGTATAAAAAAATTTAGGATTGTACATATTGAAAAATAAGTTCTTGAACTCATCTCAAACTATGGATTCAATCTCATCATGCTGCATTGTATTCTTCATTAGAGTCCACCCTTTATATCTTTCTCCTTACAAGTAATAAACATCTAGAATGAATTTATCATGCATCAATCACTAAAGAACAGAAAATATCTTTTCATTGGTATTATTATATTGTTCAGTAACAAGCAGATCAGGATACCCTCTGAAAGAAGGTGGAAAATTCCTCATGAAATACTCAACAGAATGTTGTTCCCTCATTTTCTCATTTGGATATCCACCATGATCTATATCCTGAGAAAACTATGTGAGCATAGCAATGTGGTTTTTTATTCTAGCTCCCATAGAATTAAATTTCTCAGTAGGAAAATTGTTGCATTTTCCATCACAATTTACATTAACGCATTTTCATTTAGGTTCCAACCATTGACTAAAACCCAAAATCATAGTGTAATAAAAAAATTATCATAATCGGAAACTCATTAATCATGAAAAATCAACTATAGGATGTCTAACTTATGAAACCTTCCTTAATATATAATACCTTAGGTTTATCCTAGTTTATTCATAGTAAACTTATATTTAAATCCTTCATAATGGTTCCTGGGGAGTATGTGAATTCCCAAATCATATCCCCTAGGAGTGTTAAACCAGATGTGTAGTAAGCCTCGTTTTCATCTACGAGATTACCCCGAGTCAAGCTTGGAACATCTTTTCAGAGTTGTTACCCCTAGGTATATATGTGCCAAAGACATATCCACTTTTAATATCTAGATAGGTATTTATTTATTAGAAACCACCTACTCTATCCTTCACCAAAATTCCAGGACATTTTCATATACTTTGACTCATCCCTATAGTTATCCTTTGACATTTCCTTATGGTTCTCACCATGGTTTTCTCATATATGTTTCCAAATTTTTACTAATATTTTCCTCTAATACCAATTAGAGAGACATGTGCTTTAAAAATATTAACATTACATAACTTTTGTAGAGTAATTAAACATGATAAAAATAGACAAAAGTATACCGTACTAGTCTAGTCCTTTAGAAACATAGATACATAATACCTTGTATATAAATGAGCTACATTATCTCCTACTAGGTTCTTCTTGACTATTACCCTTCTTAGACACCTCAAACATAAAACATACCATTAAAACCTGGGGAAGGAAACATAAAAAGGGGTGAGATTGAATGCTTAGTGAGGGTAAACAAAGGATACATGTAAGTATAAACATGATCATAATGGTATGATAATGTGATCAAGAAAATAGAAGATCATACCCTACATATCAAAGTTCATACACATGAATCTTGGAAAAAACCTTGGTAGTTCATAAGACATGAATCAAAATAAAGTAAAGGAAATAATCCCTAAAAGCATAACATAGGAGTAATACATGGAATTCTGGAAAACGCATCAACATATCATTATTTTTATATTATACAAGTCATTAATACCAAGACCATATTAGTAGTCGTGGTTTATTTCCATGGCCATCATAATAGCATGAGATCACTCCTCATACCATCATAGTAGTCATGGTACACATAGATGAACTTATTTATTGTAAAGTTTTACTCCAAATACTATCATGGTAGCATGAGTTCACTCCTCATACCATCATACTCTATCACATGAGATATAAAACATTACCTATTTCATTGGAGGGAGGTATAGGTCCCACCCATCACATAAAGAAATCATACATACATATGACACAACATCATAAATAAACATATCATGACACAAAAAATGAAATGGGTATCATATACATGAAAACATATCATAACTCTTTGAAAGGGAAAAGTTTCATTATCACTTTATCAAAAACATAACCCATGAAAAGAAGCTGGTTTCAAAAGCATACAACTTGTGAAAGAGAAACAATTTTTATAACATCATGATATTAAAACATAATCCATTAAAATAAAAAATATGAATGGAAACATTGAATGGTTTCCTCATAAAGTTATGATCAACACCAATGTATGTTATCTTATATAGGAAATAATTTTTAAGGATCTTTTAAAAACACTTATTGAGGAAAATATCCTTTCCTCTTTAAAAAATAATTTTTATTACATAAAACCTTTTTATTTGAAAATAGATTTGAAAACTTATAAAGGAAGATTTAAAAAATAATAATTTAAATCCATTTTATTTTCTTGAGAATTACATTCAATGATATTTTGAAAACATTTTTGGAAGCATGGTTTTGAAATTCAATTGATTTCCGACTAAAGAGAGAGGTGGTCAGATTTTAACAAAAAAATTACCATAATTACCCAAGAGTGAAAAAAAGGTACTTAAGAGTAGGATATATTGAATAAAAATAGGTTAAGTAATCTCATGAACATTCTTGTGATATGGATCATAAGATTTCATCAAAGTTAGCATAAACAAAAACCATCTTGAAATGAAATGAGATAGTCTCAATAAACTCTTATAACTTAGAAACATGGGATAATACTATCCATGTAATAAATTGAAATTAATTGAAGATTAATATATCATGAATGAATTAAATTCATGATATAACTTTTAAAATGGATGTATATACACCTCAAAAAAAAAATCAGTTCCATAACAAAACCTGAGTCTCAAAGATGAAAAATTAAGACAAAATTGGTTTACCAATTTAGAAACTTTTGAAAGATAAACCCCATGAAAGAAGGATCATAGAATGGATATGTGAATACCCAAATATTTATTTATAAGATACATATAATGAAATAAGGGTAATTACATACACCACACAAAAAGTAAACAGTGGAAAACATAGCTTGTATCTCATAGAAATTAATAGTGAGGTGAAAATCTTCTTACCTTGTGTCTTGACTCTCTCTGTACTCATAAAAGCATCCTATATAATAAATATAAGATTATTATAAATATTTAACAGATTCATATTCTTATACATAATACCATATATGTTTTTATTATGACCTTTATTACTCTCCTGTTAATGATCCTATGTTAAAGTTTCACTTTAGGAATATTCTCTTTGTTCTTTGCATCAGTCTTAATTAGTTACAGCCTTAGTCCTTACACATATATCATGATTAAAGAATGTAGAAAATGATATAAATATAATGTATATATATTTTATTAAAATTAAAATATTTTATATAATAATTAAGTATGAAATGTAATACACCATTCATGGAGATGGTAAATCATTTGTACGCATGAATGTTGTTTCCATTTTTGTTATCATATTGAAAGAAAATATGTAAATGACATTTGTATGTATATTTAAGTATGTATTTATGTATGTATATATATAATTATTAAATTATACTTATTATATTATATATATATATCATCTATGTTCATTAATCCCATTCCATGTGGTGTGTGAACGAATCACATCGCTTTGAGGGGTCGATAGTCCACACTTCCTCAAATAAGATTATCGTAATTACACCAAATAGAAGTTCAAAAATATGTGTGTTGTAAAAGGAATACAAAATATTAAAGAAATAATAAATATTAAATATTAAATATCTAAAAAAATACCATTATAATTTCCACCATTATTGGTGGTAAAGGAGAAATGAACAATCATCATTTAGTGATGCAGTAGTTCGTCGTACATAGATACTGTATGTTCAAAATCCATTAGATGGAGGTGTGTATAAGTGTACGTCGAAACCTTTTCATAAAAAATAATTGTATTTGGAAGATAATTTTTTGCTAGTCAATAATTTAATAAAGTGATTGGAGTGGGTGGATAAGTAAAATAAAGCAATGGATCTTGAAAGAAGACACTGCCTCTTAATCGGGTAGCTCATTTTGGTTTGTAAAAAAAGGTTTCCTCAAGAGGGTTTATGAACAAAGGGATGATTCAAGGTCAAAGGAAGGATTTTGGGTAATTTAATTGGTTATGTATTTAGCTAACATAAATGGTTTTAGAGGTGTTATTAATGGGTAGAGGTGGTGGCATTTATAGGGAGGGAAAAGGACTCGTGTGGAATTTTTTGAAACAAAGTAGTTGTGCACATGTTCTTACCTAAAAAAGTCCTTAAAACCAAAAAATATATAATTGAAGTTCTATGTCCAAAATATGGAGATACAATTGGCGTTGTGCAAGTTTATAGGTCATTTGGGCCCTTAATTTTAAGGTTTAGTCCATTATTTAGCTTAATTTGGCCTAAACTGCTTTGATCAATTTTAATCACTTTTACTAATCATTTTGGTCAAAAATTAACATGGAATTATTAGAATATAAATATTATACTGAATAAAATGGTGTGTGATGTATTTTTTAAATTCATATTATATAAGCAGAAAATTTAATATGAGTGCTAATCTAGAAGACTGAACGAAATAACATGGTTTTAGAGTATAAATTTTTTCAAAAGTTTGTTAGCATCTTATATTTAGTTTCAAAGTGAAATTGATTCTAATGAATTTATTTTTAATATTATATAAAATATTTATCTAATTTTACCTTAAAACTAATTTGTAATATCATTTATCATTAATAATTAATTATACAAAAAGGATGTTTTTAACTAAAAAGTAGTATTTTCATTATTCATCAAAAAATGAGGTTTCTCAAAAAAATAACAAAACATAACCCTACGATAATTTTGAAATTATAAATTCAAAAATAATTTTTATTTTAAAAAATTAAATTTCCAAATTTTTCTAAAATTACTTTCGTTATTAAAATCGGTCCATTCGAGTATATAGTATTTTTAAACATAAAAATGATTTCACCAAAAATCATATCTTTCAATATCAATATGTTTTATTTATATAAAAAATGGTAAGAAATATTAATATTCATATCACTATGTTTAATAGATAGGTTATAATTATTTAATTTAAATAATTATATTACAAAATGGATGTTTCGTAGAAATGCAATGTTGTGTGAATTGTGTGTACGCCAAGTCGGTTTCGTGTGAAAGGAACCTTTGAATTATTGCATTAAAATATATAAATTTAAATTTAGAATTTATTCAAAAAGAATAGAACCATAAAAACTTAGGGTGTTACACATTGTTATTTCATTATGGATATTTTTTCCGGATCACGTGAATTAATGAGTTAAAAAGCAAGCAAGATAGAAGTAAAATATACTGACTTGTGCGTAAATATTATTAAAGGCATGGTTAATCACTACATTAAATCCACATAATATTAATATGAATGTAATAAATATTGTAATTTTAAATTTATTCATAAAATATAAAATCAATTAATTATATATATTATGTTAGTATAGCCTTCCACAACGTCAGTTAAAATCAAACCATAATTCAAAGTTCTTGACTATCCAAAGTTGGGGTACTATAAATTATCAGGGAATTTCAACTTGAATGTTTTGGTTGAATTAACTTAGTTCACGTCAAGGGTTGAATTCTAAAGAAAAACATGGTTTAACTAATAGGAAAAGGTTATGGAAATCCAAATTAAGGATTTTAGGATCAGGTAGTCTACTCAACAGATCAAGGAACTATGATTTAGTAAATTTTTCATTTGGAATGCCTACCTAAAACACATAAAATTTCTTGATCATCCATAGTGAGGGTGATGATAAGGGAAAATAGATCCTTACCACTAATAATGTCAATGAAACGGGATATTTTGAATTCAATGGTGATGGATATTGGTTTCTGATAAAATATATGGTGATTAATAAATATAATATTTATTTTTCAGTATATATTTTATCAGATAAATTACTAAAACTCTTCTCATCTTACTTTTAGAAATAATAACAAAAATTAATTCAAACATATCTTTGCAATCCATAACTAAGAAGAATAACCATATCACCTGCAAAAATTTCCAATATTTGAAATGGTGCTTACACATTATCATAGGCCATGAAAGGAAATTGTATGTGCTGGAATGACCAATTTCTGATATGCCTATTGAAGAGGCTAGTGAGGAATATTTATCTCTCTATGAGAAACATTTTAATGATTCTATATATGTTAGGGTTTCATTCCATCATCCAGGACCAATGATCTTATAAAGTAACATGAGTACATGGAAGATTATATCATGATGTATCATTGTATGGATCTCTATCAATTAATGGTAGGAAAAGAGAGATATGAGATCTCCAATTCTCTATTTACAACTAAGCGTGTAGAGTCGGTGTCATTTGGGTCTCATGTAGTCATGATTATTGGCTATATTGAACACCTATACATCACAGAGATTAAATTCCTATATTATTTTTACTAAGATATTATACTTTCCTTATTACCCAAGTCCTTATCTTGTATTATAGTTAATTATAACACAATAAATAATGAGAATAGTCTTTCAGAACTTTTTACTCTAATTTTCTAAATGGGAAATGACATGGGGCATAAAAAATCCAAAATATTTATGGTGAATAATATAATTAAGATTAAGGATTAGGGGCCCAAGAATAATGATAATTCTTATTCTCCTAATCACTGTCCTTCCAAAAAGAGGAATATCCATAGGCAGGTAAAGGAAATGGAAGCAATATGTTTTGTACGTGGGAAGCGAGGCCACTAAAAGAAGAACATCACCTAGAAACAAGGGTAACCTAAAGGTGAATTCATTACCAAATGTAATCTTTCAATATCTAAACATTGGGTATTAGATACATCTTTTTTTTCTCAAATCTATATCCAAATACAAGGACCAAGTAGATTTTGAAATATTTATAGAGGATAGGTGGATTTTAGAGCTTCCAATGGTTTGAGGCTGGCTACTCTAGTCAGTGGAGACTTCCACCTTTCATTACCAATAGGAATGATATTGGTTTAAAGTGATTGTTATTATGTTCCACCTTTTACCAAGAATATAATTTATAAATCCTTACTAGATGTAGATGGTGTTATTCTTAATTTTGGAAACAAAATTTTTTTATTTTATAAAGGAAATATATGTTGTGGTATAGAATATTTAAATAATGGTCTTTATGTATTAAATTGTGAAAACCTAGTATTAGAAAAGAATAATGAATCATGTTCATATGACTCATATAACACCGAGTTATGTAATCATCATCTTAGTCATGTAAGTGTGACGAATTTAAAAAATATATATCAATATGGTTGTTTAGTATCTTTTGAGAAAATATCACATGAAATATTCCATACATGTTTACAAGGAAAAATGAAAGAACCTCCATTTAGTGGATAGGGTGAAAGGACCATGAATATTTTAAGATAGTTACACACCAATGTGTATAGATGATTTATAGTAGAAGTTTTAGGTGGTATTATTACTTCATAAATTTTACTAATGAATTGAGTAGATATGGATATGTCTACTTAATAATTTATAAGTTTAAGTCCTATGATAAATTCAAATAATTTAAGAATGAAGTTGAGAATCAACTTGGAAATAAGATAAATAATCTATGATTGGAATAAGGTGGTGAATATCAAAACCAAGAGTGTATCATCATTTTACAAAAGTTATGTATTCTATCTCAAATCACTACAACTTACATGCCATAGTGGAATGGTGTTAGTGAGAGGAAGAATCATAACTTATTAAACATGGTAAGGTCTATGATGATTTATGAAGATCATACATTATATTTTCTAGGATATATATTAAAAATTATGGCATACACACTAAAATAAGTACTAACTAAATTGAAAAATATAATTACCTTCAAGTTATAGAGTATATAGAAATTTATTTTTCTTCATACATATGTATGGGGTTTCAAGGAAATTTTTAAGTCCTACTTAGAAAAAAACTAGCACCTTGGGGCTCAAATTATATCATTATAGGGTACCATAAGAAAATAGACGGATAATATTAATACAACCACTCATAAAAGAAAGTGATTGTCATTATTCAATCACCCTTTCATGAGAGGGAGAGAACCCGCAATATGTATAGTGGGAGAAAGATTGACATGGATGAAGTTGATTCTCAAGATACACAAGATTTGGTATAAGAACAACATTCATAGGTACCCATTGAATAATTAGTTACTAAAATACATGTACTATATAGGATCACTAAATAGGTAAGAGAACCAAAGAGATTTGGATTTCTAGTCACGAAAGATGGCGAATCATTATTTTTTAACAATGATGAATATATCTCCTATAAAGAGATAGTAGAGATCTAAAAATCTATAATATGGAAAGAATCCATGAATTCTGAAATGGATTCCATATTATTAACCATGTTTGGGTTCTGGTCGATGTTCTAGTTGATGTCAAATCAATAGTGTGAAAATAGGTATTCAAGAGAAAAATAGACATGGAAGGAAAAGTAAATACCTATAAAGTAAGGATAGTGGCTAAAGGATTTAAACAGCATCATGGAATTGACTAAGATTTAACCTTTTCACTAATTTTATTTGTAAAATTCCATTAGAATTATAGTCTCTATGGAAACTTATCTTGACTATGAAATTTAGAAGATGGTTGTTAAAACAACATTCCTTAATGGAAACCCTAATGAAAATATCTACATGACATAACTAGAAGATATTTTTTCTCTAGGTGATATCAAAAGGATATGTAAGTTATAGAGATCCATTTATGGATTGAATCAAGAATCTAGGTCATGAAATATATGATTCAATAAATCTATAAAATAATTTTGTTTCATTAAGAATGAATGTGATCCATGTGTTTATAAGAGGTTTAGTGGGAATGTGGTCATTATATAAGTAGTGTATTTTTATGTCATATTACATATTATAAATGACATACCAGTATTATATTTTATTAAGGGTTAGTTAAAAAAGTGGTTATCCCTGAAGGACTATGTGAAGTAGCCTAGAGTTGAGGGATCAAGATAATTTGTGATAGATCCAGGATGCTTCTTGGACTAAGCCATATTATTTACATTGACAAGACACTAAATAAATTCAATGTGGAATAATCCAATAGGGGATTGGTTCTAGTATCACATGATATAAATCAATATAAGAAAATCATCCTCAGACACAACAGGAGAAAGATAGATTGAGTAAGATTGCATAATCTTCAATGATAGGATCAATCATGTATTCCATGTTATGTACTAGACTAGATATTTCCAATGAATTGAGCATGATAGCCATATATCAAGCTGAGGAAAGAGAATATCATTGGTATTCAATTAAGTCTATCCTTAAGTATCTAGGAAAACTAAGGATATGTTCCTAGTGTATATTAGATAAGAGGTTCTAGTCATCATGGGTTATTTTGATGCTAGTTTTTAATCAAATAAGAATGATCTAAAGTAACATTTAGGATATGTTTTCTTTCTCAAAGTAGGATTTGTGAGATACTATATTTCTAAGAAGCTAGATTTCATTGATTCTATAGTGGAGTCTGAGTATATAGTGGCTTTTGATGCATCCAAGGAAGTTGTTTGGATATAAAAATTATTCAAGGATCTTTAAGTAGTACTGTAATTAAAGAACCTATACTTTTGTATTGGGATAATAATATAGAGGTGGATCTTGAAAAAGATCCAAGGTCACACCAACAGAAAAATAAAATGCTTCGGAAGTATCACTGATTAAGGTATTTTTATCATTGGGGTGAAGTTACAGTAAGAAAAATTCCCAAAAAAAAGAAAACATAGTGGACCCCTTGACTAAAGGACTATATCAACATAAGTATGAGTATCATTTGAGAGATATTTGACTAAATGTTATTAGTATTTGTCTCTAGTTTAGGTGGGAATCTGTTGGAGTTAGTTCTATAGACCCACTTCTATGTATTTTATGATAACTTGTATCCATTGATTTTAATATTAATAAACTCTTTAGGACAGTATGATTATTCTTTTGGGTAACATATAATGTTAGTGTCCTAAGAGTATTTTTCACACTGAAAGGTCAATGTAGTTCCCCGATATGATGAGAACTTAGAAGGTCTATGATAGTATTCATAAATATACGTTCTATATCCAAATTAAATCCTTTGAGGGATATAAATGATACAAGATATCAGGGGTGGAGACTCATGGGACTTTGAAGAAACTTATCATGATGTATGGTCTTGGTAATATCCAATGTAGGATATTATGAGAAAGAGACACACTAGTAAAATATATATATATTTATATGTGTCATTTGATTTTTCTTTCTATGGACATATGTATTGATCCATATAAATTAATATTATCATTAATTAGTGTTATAAGTCCTGTAATTTTATGTATTAATGAAATCTATAATGACATTTGTTAATAGTGATCTAGGACACCTTGGTTGCATCACGAGAAATATTTCGTTAATGAATGATGTGAGAAATTATTTTTCCCTTATATTATTTCATAGAAGTTGGTTTCTTAGTCCCTTTCATGGAAATGATATAGCTAAATAAATCCATAGTCATGGTGTTCTATATGCAAGTTCAACTTCCAAAAAAAAAGAAAGTGGCATAAAGCATAAAGGTTGACGGCACCAGTGTGAAACATTCCTGATTAAATATATCAAGATAAAGAGATTATATTAAATAGAAATCATTATAATGAGGTATTATATCCTTATGACAATAAATTATTTCTATATAGGTTCTTTAATGTTTTACTAGTCGTAAAAATTGGACTTTGGGATACTTTCCCTAATTCCACTAAGAAAGTGGCTTAAAGGGTCAGACACTAAGTGTATCCAAAATCTCAATTAAATAATATATTATTATTTATTTATTAAATTTTTTAATAAATATTATCTACACATGTGGTTTAATAACTATTATTTTTTATTTGATCACATATATTTTCTCACCAATTATTTGAGAGAATATTCTCTAAGAAAAACATTAAATTAATATTTATTTTTTATTTAGTGAATATAATATTTATTTATTAATTAGAAAATAATTTTGTAATATTTATGTATGAAATAAAAAAGTTATTATTTAAGGCCTCGTAAATATTTTGAAGGAATGGAGAACAAAATTTAATGTTCTAGTGAGAAATAATATATATTTAATATTATATGAATAAATAATATTTAATTTAATTTTAGAGATTATCACACGTTATGAAATATTATCATTATTATTATTATCATCATTATTATTATTATTATTATAAACATGGGGATCATTGGGAATTAATAAAATAATAAGGGATCATGTAAAATATTATTTTACAATTATAGTGGTATATAAACTCAGTCATATTATTTTTCAAGAGTTACAATTCATTTTCTGTGCACATTGTGATCCAAAGATAATCCTTTAAAATCCCTAGAGAGACCCTCTCTAAGAATGCTCTCAATAATGGGGAGTGATCCTCCTCCTCCATAACTTTCAATTATAGATAGATTGAAGAGAACCCTTCCTTAAATTGGTTTTCAAGGTGACTGAAGGTGAATGACACAAGTATTAAGATCCACCATGCTAGAACCCATAGATTCATATGGAAATGTTCAAATTCATGTGGAAAACATATGGATCACTAATAGAGGGTATCTATTCTTGGTTCCTACAATACAATGATGTAATGGTGTAGATACATTGTTAGATCTGTCAAAAATGAAATAGTCTCTTACTATGTAATTATTTAATTTTTTAAATTAATTATAAATAGTATGTGATGAAGTTATTTTTTGGTTATGACATATATCTATTTTATATATTCATTGATTCAATTCCATTGATCATGAAATTTATCAATGTGTAAATCTGAAATTAATCATTGATCATAAAAAAATAAAATTTGGGAATATTCCATCTGATGCTTCTACTATGCACATAACCAATACATATAAGGTGGGTTGGACCATATTGTAAGGTGATATGAAATAATTGAGATCAATGATCTACATCCAGAAGTAACTTTACTTAAATAATATGTAAACGTGATTGTTCAGAAATTAATTCATTTCCTTTCATTATTGGAGATATTTTAGGCTTATATTTTTACAGAAATATGTCATCAACATTACACAAAAACTATTACATCACAAAATGTACACTAACACTCAGTGTCTATTTTTCCACAATATGAAACTTTTTAAATAATACCAATTTTATTTTCATGAGATGTCTTCACAATTTTCATCTTGACCTCATACGTTTCCTAATCCATCATTACACCCCTAATTAAAAAATTGAAAATGTGGTATGAGAAAAACAAACTCAATAAGGGACACATAAAAATAAATAAATAAATCCATTAGTCCATGAATATTCTTAAAAAAATACATTTTTCAAAAAAAAAATTGGGTGTAAAATTAACATTTTCTTAAACAATAAATAAACATACCTACCCAAATATTTTTATGAAAATTTTATAATTAAATTATAAATTCAAAATAAAACTCAAAAGTTTTTCTTTTTAATCAGGAAAAATTCGTAAAAAGTTATACATTTCACATATAATAATTATAAAATACTTCTATTTAAACTTAAACTCATTATCATACCTCATGAAATTAAGATATTCCATGAAAACCCATAAAAATCACCGAAAAATGATTTATTTAACACCATTAAATTATAAAATAATAAAATTTTATTCAATAGAGTATGATACATGCAACACTAAGCTTAACCAACATATTAATATATATTTATTTAAATTTAATCACTTTGATAGCTTGCATACCATGCGACCCCAAGTTTAAATGAACTATAATATAGTATAATATTTTAAAAAATTTGTTAAATTGGAATGTATGATTAATACAAACGAAATTATAAAAAATATTATTATTTATTAATTATAAATAATATAATAATCATTTAAAGTAAAAAAATAAATTATGAAATAACTGTATTTTTCTAAAAGATGGTTTAGTCGCGCTTTGAAAACAGAATTTAAATTAATTTTTACCAGTTATAGAAGATTTATTTTATTAAATTAACTTAATTTTTTGAAAAAATAATATTAAAATTATCTTAGCATGATTGTTTTGGGATTTTTATAAAATTTATTTCTTTTTAATGAATATTGAAAATACTGATTTTTATTAAAAACTGCCTTTTCATTTAAATAATTTACAAGATAAAATTACATTTTAAATTATTTATAAAGTACAATTATTTAAATAATATTTCTATTTAACTAATATATTAATTTTAATCAATCCCAAATTGAATTTTTTTATTAAAACCTTCCATTATTATGAGGGTTTTCTCTTTGAAAACATGCTTTTTCATCGCATTGGTGGGTATAATTTTAAATTGGATTCTACAAATTCTATTAATTGAATTTGGAAAAATGGATTTCATATATTAAATAATGTTAATTTTTATTATCTAATAAGGTCAACTTAATTTTTTAGCCCTATTAATAGTAAAAGTAATAAAAATTAATTTCCACAATTACGATAAAAATTAAATTACCAGGGGCTAAACTGAGAATATAGGAGTTAAAAATGACCTAACTTGACCAAACCCCATTTTATATAAATATTTATACCTTATAACCTATAATTTTTTTATAATTACCCATTTTTTATTCTTTTTTAATGATAAAAAATGTTTTTGTAATCAAATCCTTTAAAAAATTTCTTGCGTGTCATATCCCCCACATATAAAAGGCCACCACATCTCCTCACCTATTCACACTTCCAATATAATTTTTTTATTCCACGAAATTACAAATAACTTACTCACATAACAACATAGTATATCCCTTTAATTGATGAAAATGTAAAAACCCAGGTTTTTGGAGCGGGTCAAAATCCCTACCTAGATTGAATTTTTGACTCGTTTCTATGAAAACCATAGAAATTGGGTAGTTTCTGTAAAAGTACAGATTACACATCATGTTCTTTAAGTACACACTATGTACCCCTGCCTGTGTAAGAAGGCCATACATGGTGTGTGGGACTATTGGGAGGGTAGAATGGTTTTAGAAAATACACATCATGTATTATTTGTACATGCCGTGTAGAGGGGTCTTGTATGGGGACATACAGGGCGTGTTGGGGATATCGGCCGAGCAGAGAGGTACAAGTCTTGTACGAAAGGTACACGCCATGTATTCATTCAACACGTCCTCGGGTAAATATCATCCATAATATGAGCAGTAAAATGATACACAGTGTGTGGTCTTAAGTACATGCGGTGTATTTCCTTTTTTTATTAAAATAGACAGTAGCCTCATTTTTCGGCAGAAACCCAAACCCTCAATGGGATCGAGTGGGGAGAGCCGGCTGGAGCTCATTATTTCTCATGATCGTCTATCTAAACTCTATTTTGATCAACTTCAGATGCGTTAAAACCCCCTCGATATGGCCTTGATTCCTTTTAAGTCGTTTTTCGGGATTTCTGTTCTAAGACGACATATAGGGGTTTGAGATGTTTTGATAAATTTGTAGATATACCGTGTTTTAGATATAATTGGAGGGTGTTATCAGAAGAGTATCATTGTACTAGTACGAGGTAGGTGATGCATACCTTGTTTTGTGTTTTCGTGGACATTTGGGTGGTGTGACCTTTAGTGCGTTCTCATGTATTTTAGAGAAAGACTCGTTTTATCTATTATTTCATGTTGAATTAGTTTTTAGACCCGTGTATTTTTTATTTAGCAAGGTCAAGTGAGATGCTAAAATTTATTGGGAAATTTTGGCCTAGGGTGCCAAAATGGTTATAATTGGTCTTCTTTGTTTAAAACTTGTATGTTTAATCTGGTAAAGCATGATTACATTATTTAAAGGAATTCAAGACCTCAGTGCTACTGTGTGATAACTATTGGGTTAGAGAAATTCAACTATATAGATTGTTTTTCCTATTTATGTGACTTGTTTAGAAGTTTTATATATGTAATTGTTGAATTGCATATTCTGGAACCCTTTGGGTTGTGTTGGGCATGGCCCAGATATTTCTTGAGTGATGCTAATCATAGGTTGGGCTTAGCCTAGGTTATATTGTATGGTTCTGGCCACAGGATTGCCTGTCAGGGATGTTAGCTTGAGGCAGTGTGACTACTAGGTTGGCCATGGCCGAAGTTACTTGGGTGGAAAGGCCAATGGAATTGAGCGGCATGGTCTCAGGGGCACGTGGTGTTTTCGATTTTGTGGCTTGGGAAATAACTTTGGTGATTACCACTCACCCATAACATTGAGTAGTGTACACACAGAGAGACTCTGTGATGAGTTCATTTTGACTACTCATATGGGTAGAGGCCCCCAGTAGTTGCGATTTAGGTACAATTGGATTGGGGGGTGCTTTCTATTAGGAGACACGTGGAAGGTGAGGAGCCTTCAAGGGATAGATTTGAGGCTATCGGGTTGGGGGCAGAGGCTTTTCGTTATATTAGTGAAGACATCATTGTCCCTCTGGTAACTTTATTTGGGGGAAGACATTGTTTTCCCTCTAGTTACTATTTTAGGATAGTATCATTATTCCTCAAAGATACTATTTCTTAGGTGTTCCTTTGGGACGTCGGTACTTAAGACAAGCGGTGTCAGGGGGCACATGGTGCTGAGTTACATGATAATGATTCTGGAATTGGTCGAATAAGGTGACACTCCATGGTGGATGGTGAGCACCAGTGGAGTTTATGTTTTTTTGTGTGTATCGTACTATTTGATGTTTTCCTTATAAATGCATGTCTACTTAAACACTTATATTAGGTAGGCACCATTGGGTGGTATCCTATTTAGATTTATCGCACTCCTCGCATGGGCACTTTGGGACGTGTGTAGACTTTATGGATTTACATGCAGGAAAGAGGTCAGCCTCTGGAGCTGGACAACTTTAGCTATTGCATGGAGATGGTATGGACATTGATTTCTTTCCTAGATGGAGTAGAATTTGTTTTTTTTCAATTCTATATCAGTATGCTTACTTGTTTTGTAGATACTATTGGTTATCCATTGGCACCACTTTTTATATTTTTACATGCTATAGTAGAATGATTGGTTTTATTTAGTAGTTGCAAGTGGTGTTATGAATGTTGTTTTGATTACTTTCCACTTTTTTATCTATATTTATTTCTTCTGTTGTTTAATGATAATGGATATACTTCCTCTATGTGGGTCTAGTTCGACTATGCTGAGTCCTTTCTTTCCAATGCATATTTTATATTTTTCTCTGACTAGTAACATTATTATCCTTCAAGAGGGTATAACCTCCCCACTATACCAATAAGATTCTCACTGCTAGTAACCAGCCTTTGGCATTCATGGAGGTGCGCCTAAGGTAGTAACCCACAACCCGTTTAGCACTGTTTATGTGATTGTTCGGGTGTGGGTCATTACAAGTTGTATCAGAGGAGTTCTTGATGTGGATTTAGTAGAATTGTTTCGCTGGATACTAATGAGATTGAGGCTTCTCTTTTATTTCTATTGGTTTTACTATTTTGGATATGGTAGACTGGAGATAGGTTATAACTTGAACTAGGTTTATAGCTAGTGCTTGGGTGCCTGCATCCCCAGGTACGAATGATGGACCATGTTGCCTTGGTTGGGAATTAATGTTTTACTTTTCCTCAGATTACATTTTATATGATTTCCACCTCGATATATCACTTTGTGTGTAATGTTATTGATAGTGATATGTGACCCTTGAACCATTGTGGTAAGAGAGAATTGGACCTTAGACCAGTATGGAAATGCATGATTGTTTGGCTTCTAATATGCACATTTTTAGGGTATTTCAATTTCATAACAACATGTATGATTTGTGAAGTGATAATGCCATGTGAATAATATCAATTTCCATGCCTTATGTTCTTTTGAAATGTGAATAGGTGAAATTACTGATAAAATTGATGGATTATTGCAATGTGTTGTTCCATGATTTATATATTTATAGAATTCCATGTGATAGTATATTTGGGTCTATACCTTGTACGAGCAAGAAGGTACTATGGTTGAGGTGATTCTGATCATCGCGATTTGGCAACTCTGCCATCAGTTTGAGGCAACATTGGTTGTCAGGACGAGCATGGCCCGAGGTACTTTTGATACTTGGCTCTGTTGAGGGGCGGGTATGGAGGTCATGAGGACAGGTTACCATGGGCATGGGTTGTAGTGGGGGAGAGTATGGGTAGTTGTTATGTGATGTCTTTTACTAATTTTCCTATCTGTGTGAATATACTTATATATATATGGGATGTCTGACCATTTATAGTATTAAGTGGATTCCTCTTATATTTATCGATGGAGTGTCAGGCGGGTGGTGATACTATGTCGCAGGTGCAGTAATAGGTTCATGATTCGGTGTAGGTAGAGCATGAGCTGTTGGTACAAGCTCACAGACATGATCAGGTCCAAGATCCAGTGTAGGCAGGACAACATCCAGGTTTGGCATTGTTCAAACCATGGCTGGACGAGAAGCTCTGAGCTATCCTAGTACGTGTCTTGTAGGAGATCGACAGAGGTGCGCAGGGTACAGATCCATCTATGGAATATCTGATGCGAGATTTCCAATCGCACACACGATTATGTTTCAGGGTGAGGGTGGTCCATATGCGTCTATGAACTGGATAGAGAGCGTGCAGATGATCTTTGAGTATCTCAAGATGCCTCTAGGGTGGAGGATCAAGCTGGAGATGTACATGATGCGAGGAATGGAAAATCATTGGTGGGATGTGCAGGTTCAGGCTCGCAGACATGAAGGGATAGCATATAAATATTTCATGTATAGGTTCTTCAAACACTTTTACTTAGAGACACTGAGGGCAGAGAGAGCTTGGGTGTTCTTTATCCTTCAGTAAGGAGACATGTCTATTAGGGACTATGCAGCTATTTTCACTAAGTTGTCTCACTTTGCACCTGGTGTGGTAAGAGATTACGAGGAAAGGGTGAGATGCTTTGAGGATGGATTACAAAACGCCATTCAGATCCAGGTGAATATCTTCAGGCTGGGTTCATTCTTAGAGGTGGTGAATCACTCACTCATAGCGGAAGGTAACCAGAGGGATAGGCCCCAGGTTTCCCAGATGACAGCTTCAGGTGATGGTTCGGATAACAGAAAGCAAGGACAGGATGAAATTCAGTAGTGTGGTTAGGCCAAGGACTCAGCTAGACCACCTCGTAGTAGTTCTTCAGTGATTTTATTTCAATGTGGGCAGTCATTACATGTTCGGACTCAGTACGATTGGCCTCCAAAGGAATGATGGGCATGTGGATAGGTTGGGAATCTTGAGAGGTTATGTAGGAAGGATTCTCAAATAGCCAACTCGCAGGGACCAGGACAGACGGTGGCATCTGATGTTGGTTCACGTTTGGTACTAGGAGAGGGTAGCCGATTTTCAGTTGCACGCGGAGGATGTGACAGAGAATGAGGGACCTAGTTGAGGGGTTAGTGGCCAGTGACTGGAGCAGTACCGCAGGGAGATCAGGTAACAGGCAGTCATATTTCAAGCTAGTTGCACGCCATGGAGATGCTAGGGGCTGAGCAGGATAGTGGTCTGACAACTGTTAGAGGTACACCCCGAGTGTGGCCATGTCATTCTTGTTTTCTTTTGGAATGACTTGTTGAGGCATATCTATTTTGAGTGCATGAGGTGCATAAGATTTATGTGGATTGACTAGATGCTGGTCAGTGTGATTAGCGCCATATCATGTGCGGGATATATATATATATATATATATATATATATATATATATGAGTTGTATGGAACTGGGTCACCAATGATGCGGGTTACTTGAGGTGCCATGGGCATCGGGGCATCAAAGATACGGGTTACATGAGATGTGTTGGCATCGGGGCATCAAGGATGCTTGTTACTTAAGGTTCTAGGCACCACGTTCATTTTGAGAATCCATGGGATGCAGGACCCTGTGGAGGCAAACACCAATGCAGTGAGGGATACGTTGAGAGTCAGAAATGACACGGGAGCGACCATGAGGCATAGGGGTGATGATGTGTCATTAGAGGACCATGAGTATAAAAAATAGGTTAGTGAAACAATGATTTGTTGTGTTTTTAGGGTTGATACTGAGTTAGGAAATTCCTCTGGTGGGGAGCCCCCTTGAGGAATTTATCCAGAACCCTTGAGACCAGGGAAGTCTGGGTTACTTTGATAGGGTTGGTACATTCGATTGAATCTCTGGGTTTCATTTTATAGCTCATGGATGAGCTATATTAAGGTGGGAAGATTGAAAGAACCTGGGATTTTGGAGCGGGTCAAAATACCGACCCTGTTTTAATTTTTGACTCGTTTCTAAGAAAACTGGAGAAACTGGGTAGTTTCTAGAAAATTACAGATTACATGTTGGGTACCTTAAGTACATGTCCTGTACCCTTTCCTGTGTAAGAAGGCCATACATAGTGTGTATACCTATTGGTGGTGAATAATTTTTTGAGAAATTACATCTTTGTACTATTTGTACATGCCGTGTAGAGGGGTCTTATATGGGGATATACATGGCGTGTTGGGGATATTTTCCAGGTAGAGAGGTACACACCGTGTACCATAGGTACACGCCGTGTAGTTAGTTGGAATGTCCGCCATGAAATATCAACCGTTATATGAATCATAAAATGATACATGTCGTGTAGTCCTATGTACACACCATGTATTTTATCTTTTCTCACTAAAACGGATGGTAACATTGTTTTGAGGTGGAAACCCAGACCCTCGATAGGTTTGAGCGGGGAGAGCCGTCCAGAGCTCATTTTTTCTCCCAATCGTCCATCCAAACTCTATTTCTATCAACATTAGATGTGTTAGAACCCCATCAGTAAGGTCGTGATTCCTCTTGATTAATTCTTCATGATTTATGTTTTATGACGAGTTATAGGGGTTTGAGCTGTTTTGATTCTTTTTTAGAGCCACCGCATTTTAAACCTAATTGGAGGTTGTTATCGGAGGTGTATCATTGTACTAGTATGAGGTAGGTGGTGCGTACCTTATTTTGTGTTTTTGTCGACATTTGGGTGGTGAGTCCTTTGGCATGTTTTCAAGTATTTTAGATCAGGACCCATTTTATCATCTATTACATATTTAATTAATTATTAGACCCATGGGATGCCTTTGTGCATGCACTATTGCCTATATTTCTTGAGAAAGGTCAGATGAGAGGTCGATTCTCATTGGGAAATTTTGGCATGGTGTGAAAAAATTATTATAATTGGTCTAATTTGTTCCAAATTGGTATGTTTAATATGGTGAAGCATGATTACGTTGTTTATAGGCATTCAAGACCTTAGTTTTGTTTTGTGATAACTGTTGGGTTAGAACAATTCAACTATTTATATTTTTTTTCTTCTTTATGTGACTTGTTTAGAAGTGTTATATATGTAATTATTGAATTTCATATGATAGAACCCTTTGGGTTGTGTTGGGAAAGGCCAGAATATTTCTTGAGTGATGCTGATCACAGGTTGGGCTTGTACTGGGTTACATTAGGTTGTTCGGACCATGATATTGGGCGTCATGGACATCAGCTTGAGGTAGTGTGACTTTCAGGTTGTTAATGGACCGAGTTACTTGGATGGAAAGGCCATCGGACTTGAGAGGCATGGTCACAGGGGCACGAGGTGTCAGAGAGGTTGTGGCTTGGGATCTAACTTGGGTGATTACAACTCACCCAGAACTTTGAGTAGTGTGCACATAGAGAGACTCTATGATGAGGTGGTTTTGACCACTTGTGTGGGTAGAGGCCCCTAGTAGATGTGATTTAGGTACAATGGGTTTGGGGGTACTTACCGTAGGATTCCATGTGGAAGGTGAGAAGCCTTCAGGGGATAGATTTGAGGCTATCGAGTTGGGGGTAGAGGCTCTCCGTTATTTGAGGGCAGACATCGTTGTCCCTCCAATTACTTTATTTGAGAGCAGATATCATTGTCCCTCCAGTTACTATTTTAGGACACTATCATTGTTCCTATAAGATACTATTTCTTGGGTGTGCCTTCAAGACGTTGGTAATTGAGATATGTGGTGTCAGGGAGCACATGGTTTCGGGTTACATGAAAGAGACTCTGGCGTTGGCCAAAGAAGATGACGCTCCATGGTGGCTACTGAGCACCAATGGAGTTTGTGTTTGTTTGTGTGCATCTTAATATTTACTATTTTTCTCATAACTACATTCCTACTTAAACACTTATATTAGGTACCCACTATTGGGTGGTATCCAACTGATATTAATCTCACAGATGACATGGGCCCTTCGGGACACATGTAGACTTTGTGGATTTACATGCAAGAAATAGGTCAGCCTCAGGAGCTGGACTTCTTTAGCTATTGCATGTAGATGGTATGGACCATGAGGTCTAGCCTAGATACAGTTTAATTTTTTTTGTTTCCATTCTGTATCAGCATCCTTACTTGTTTTATAGCTACTATTGGTTATCCATTGGCTCCACTTTTTATATTTTGACCTTCTATAGACGCATGATTGGTTTGTTTAGTAGTTAGAAGTGGTGTTCTGCATATTGTTATGTTTACTTTTCACTGCTGTTGTCTATATTTATTTATTCTGTTGTTATTGATATTGGATATGATTTTTCTATATGGGTCTAGATAGAGTCTACTAAGTCCTTTATTTATGATACATGTTTTATATTTTTCTTAGACCAGTACCATAATTATCCTCTAAGAGGGTATAGCTTCCCCACTATACCTATAGGACACTCGCTTATAGTCAGCCACATTTAGCATTTTGGAAGGTGCACCTAAGGTAGTAACCCTTGACCCATTAGCACTATTTGGGTGGATTTTTGGGTCTAGGTCATTAGACAAACAATTAATATAGGAAGGTTTTTCTATTCCAAAAGAAATTCCCTAAAGAAGAGGTAACATTATTAAAAGAGAATTATTATATTATTTCTTCTTCCACCCCCATAAAATATTATTTAATAATGATAATATAATAATACCATTAATTAAATTATACCTATAAATTATTTTGTTAATGGAATAACCAATATTCATCTCCTCTTCTATCAAATGTTAAACAAACCCGTCAATTGTGTGTACGATGAACTACCGCCTTGCGAACAAATATAATTTATTTTCCATAACCATATTTCAAGGAATGATATAATGATGGATTTAGGAATTTTTTTTTATATTTATGATATTATTACACATATTTATTTATAATATCATTTTTTCCTTCTTAGTTTTAATTTTTTTTAAAATACGACAACATCGCTCATGTGTACAGTGGACTAGCACCTCACAAAGCAATGTGATTCATTTTTCACATATGCATTACATAGAAAGTAACAAGGATGGTTTTAATTAATATATGTTATACATATGATATTATACTGATAATTTAATATTAACATATCACACATTTCTTTACCCTTTCACCTGTTAAGTTAATGATAACATCGCTCGTACATACGTACAACCTACGATCTCTAACAAGCGATTTGATCCATTCTACAAGTTCAAATTTTATTAATAATTATAAAAATTTATCTAATGAAAAAAATATTTATAAAATTAAAATCATTCTTTATATGATGTATCTAGATCATATACAAAATTATTGTATCTTTCATGACAAAACACGCATGAGAAAACAAGGAAATTAACACCTGAAAGAATGAATATAATGAAAGATTAATATTGAATGGGTAATAATATGTTATAAGAAGATCATATATGATATTATAAATATTATTATATTTATATTATAAATTAATAACATTCTTACATTCACTATACTGGAGGTTAAATCATGTTCAAAAAGAAAGAATTGTGAGGTAATGGACTTCATCACAATTTCCATTCATTGAGGCATATTTTATTGTTGTGCACGTAATTTAGTTTATATGGTGTAAATATTTAAAAAATTTACATGTAATATCATGAAAACTTAATAATTCATGATATTTTTAGTTTTAATTGATATTTTTTAATACAAGGGGATTTGAACTGAAAATTACCAGGTAGTAAGGGACTTTCTCTCAATTTCCCTTCATTATGGAATATTTTTTTCTTGTGTGCCTAGTTTATTTTATATGGTTTATATGATTCCAATTTTACATTTAATTTCTTTAATAACTAATAGTTCATGGTATTTTATGTTTTAATTTAATTAATTCATCCTAGGGGATTTGACTTAAATTACCAACTAGTAAGGGACTTTGTCTCAATTTCCCTTCATGGAGACATATTATAATTTTATTCACCTAATTTCTTTTATATGGTGTATATACTACCCATATTACATGTAATATCATTAATCCTTCATAATTAGTGGCATTTTAAGTTTCAATGTGAATTATTTCATCTAAAGGGATTTGAATTGAAAATTACCATGTGGTAAGGAATTTCATAACATAATTTCTTTCCATAGGGATACATTAATTATTAATCATTATTAATATTATAATATTATGTGTAAAATGAATTTTTAATATATTATGTTGTATTTAAGCTTGTTTTTTTCAACATTTGACTCACATAATTTATTTATTTACTAATTCTCACTTAAACATTATGATCTTTATAAGGGTTTATTTCATAATTTCATGTTAATTGGGATTGTTTATACTTGAATTTACATTAATGACAATTATTTTACCATTGTATTTTAACCCATTTATTTTTCTTCAGATATGGTTATTAAAGATTTTTTAAAGTAATATTACAATTTTTTTACTATTTGGTACTTAACATTGATGAGAATTTATTTTAAGAAATTTCAACTTCATTTATCCCTTTGGTCAAAAATTCATTTTCTTACAAAACCATGATTTCTAAAAATGTTTTTATTGTTTTCAAAATGACTCATTAAATAAATTTTTACCCATGTTTTCATTTTTACATAATTTTTATAAAGTAATATTCATGTTGTTTTCTAAAAAAGGATCATTTGTATTTTACCAAAAATTTGAATCTATTCATTCTTTTAACATGTATAGCATGTAAGGAATTTAACACTATCATGACAACTAAATTTTTTAAAAAGTATATTTAAATTTTACAATGTTATTTTTAATGAAAACAATTTTTATATTTTTTTTTGATCTTTTAGTTTTAAAATATGATTTTCAAAATGAAAATGATATTTTCCCCAAAAATGTTTCAATGGATATTTTTATGGTATTTCTATTTATTAATGAAAACAACCATTAATTTTACTTATACTCCACTAGTTATATATTGAATTGATACCATCCTTATTCTTCCTCCATAATTTTTTATGATTAGTTTTTCTATGGATTTTATTTCCATTCACATCCTTGATTCATTTTTATAGTCATTAACATTCCCTTAAATTATTCAATTTTTTATGGTTATTGTAAATTATATTTCCCTAAATATATATATATATATATTAATTATCATGGATAATCTTATTTATTAATATATATCTTGTTTCTATATAAATTGTTTCAATATGCATGTTATTTGATTGAATGTGGAAATAATAATAATCTGTGTTCGTTCTTCAATTCGAATATTTAATGGTAAGGCAAGTTATTCATGAATTAAATTAATTGTTTGATATATGATGAATTATTTGTACATGAAGATATGGGTTGGTCTTGGGTATAGATATAACCTCAATTAATTATTAGTCTAATGAGACAAATCAATTAGCTAACCTTAGTTAAATGGGTTTATTGTGTATACCAACCAATCACTTTTAAGCTGTCTTGAAGAAGGCCTTGATAATAGTGGTTTTCCATATGCCTCAGATCATTAAATCAAAAAATTAATCACTTACATTATTAATAATTAAGATATTATTATACATGATATTTTTTCAATGATATTATATCTAGATTAATTTCATTATAATTTTATTGATTAAATGACATGGGTTTTAAAGTATTAACCTTTCCATATTGAATATGCCTTATCAAGTTATGACAGTCATTATATTGATTAAATGGAATGTGTTTTTAGTTATTTACCCTTTCATAATAATAATTATAGTCAATTTATATAAATGGAATTTGTTTTTAGTTATTTACCATTATATATTGATTATCTTAGTCATGTTATTTAAAAAGAATATGTGTTTAGTTATTTACTTTTCCATGTTGATTATACTATTTGATTTATGATAGCTTCCACTATACTAAACCCTTACTAAGTATTTGATCTCACCCTTATTCTTTTTAATTTCTTGGGAATCCATGAAGTGTAAAATGATTGATATGAATAGATATTCTATAGGGAATAATTTTATTCTTGAAAAAAAAATTATGTTGCAAATTGTGTTTCCAAATGTAATATGAGAATATGTTATGTATCTTGTTTACCAATACCAATGTAATAAAGTAAGATACTGGCTCTAGGTTACTGGGGTTAGGGTTCTTTAAAATCTATCTAAATTAGAACATCATTTACATATCACTCATACATATGGAATAACCTACCCAATAAATTCCAATAATATCCTAGGACAAACCAACGAGGTTAACTCAATCACTTTTCCCAGTCATTAGAGATATATATTGGGATCACCCATAATCATGCTCTATATTGGGAATTCCCATCATCTTGAGCTATATTGAGATCACCCAACATCATTAACAATTCCCAAGAACCATAATATGATTATAATAAATGAATAATTTTATTTTCATTATAATAAATATAAAAAATATTTTTTTCACCCATAGGAAATAAAATTGAATAATGAAATATTCATTCCACATAAAACACTTTTCGAAAATACCCATAAGAAATTTATTTTAGGTTTTTTTAATAAAATCTTTATTATTACAATGAATTCAAAAAAATAAAATAAATGTTATTGGGGGGGGAAGAACCATTGACATGGTATACGTTAAAATAGAATATTACTTTTTTCTTTTTCATCAAAATAGTCCATCAAAAATATATAAAAAGATTTATTTTTGAAAACCTATGAAAGAAAGTAAAAAAAGTGACATAAACAATTACTTTTTAATTAATTAATTTACATATAAATATATCCATAAATAATTTAATGATTTTGTAAATGGAAGAAAAATATTTATAAAATAATCCTATAAAAATTTTAAAACAATCTTTTTTTTAAAAGTAAACCTTACCTTGAGTCTTATTTGGTACGTACATTATTTATCTTATTGAATAACAAACCTATAATAGTTATTTAATTTCTTAAGAATATTTTTAATTTTTATTATTAATTTTATTTTATTTATTACCTTGTTATATATAATTACTTAAACAATTAATTTCACATTGGATGTTTTGATGATATGCGACTAATATGTCTAAAATCAATTTGGTATAATGAATATGGTCAAAGAAGTAATTATTATATCATATAAATAATAATAATCATGAAATAATTTTCATTTTTATATATTAATTATAATTTTTAAATCATATTTGAAATATGGTATGAAAAATGAATTATGTTACAATCATAGAGATGATAGGGCATACGTACGCATGATTAACGTTTCATTTTTCTAATAGCATGAGGAAAATAGGGTAAATAATGTTTTATAATTATATAATTATTATTATTTCATAAATATAATGTCATTTATTTACATACACTTATATATATTATACATGTGATTCGTTCCTGAAAAAATAATTGCATCGCTTTGTATAAGTGATAATCCAGAAATATGATTGAACGACATTATCATTGTTCAATGAAAGGAAAGGTAAAAAATAAGAAGATATATTATCATTATATAATTATAAATATTACATGAATATAATATATATATTAAATCCATAAATATATCTATCTTTGAGGGGTAGTGATGGAAGATGAATTATATCAGTTCATGAGGTAGTAATCTGTTGTAAACATGAATGATGGTTTTGTTTCCCATTTGATAGATGATGGAGAATGATATAGGTTTTTTTATTATAATAAAAATATCTTATTATATGTAAGATACTAGTGTAATTATTTCATCATGTTTTAAAAATATTTTTCAGAGGTATAAGAAGAAAATCTAATGAACATTCTCAATTAAGAACTATAACTCTTCTTCAGACAACTTTGTTATATTTATAATTAAATCCTTCCTAGGTAGGTTTTATGATAAAAACAAGGATTATATGACATAGGTAGGGATGTGAGGAAGGTATTTGGACAATTATTTTCCAAATAAGAAGTATCTTTAAGTGTATATATTCTAGGATTTGGCGTGTCCTTTTATAAGTGGGGGAGAGGATATAAAAAGAGTTTTTAAAGAGAATAAAATATATGAATTCCATACTCGAGAAAAATGGGTTAAATATAGACCATTTAAGAATATTAGATGATATAGGTCCAAATATTCTTATATAATATAATTTTGAAGATTTTATAGGTCATTTTAAACCTTATCAATTAAGTTTATCCACCAGGTAAACCTGTTTTGAGCTTATATGTGGTACATTGTTTTTATCAATTTTAATAATAAATATGGAAATATAACTAATTAGATAATAATAAATAATATTAATTATGATTATTATAAATATTAAATAAATTTAAACCATTTAAATTCACAGAATTGAAATAATTTAATTTAAAAATAAACCTAAAAAACACAATGAAAATGGTTTTTTTAATGCGTGTTTAAGTATAAAAACGTTTTAATAACAAATTCAACAACAAAATTAATTACAAAGAAAATAATTGAATTGTTAATAATATAATTGAACTCTGTTTTCTATGAAACCATTTTAAATCAGAATATAAATTTATAAATTCTTAAAATGAAAATATAGCTTTTTAATAAAAATATGTATTTTTCACTATGTATTAAAAAATTAACCTTTTCAAAAAAATATAAAAAATTAATTTGAATATAATTTTGACATAATTAATTAAAAAATAAAGATCATTTATCAAATTAAAATTATATATTTTTAGAATAAAAAATCCAGATAAAACCATATAATGAATGGAAATCCAATTTGGTTAAAAGTAAAGCTTTTTCCTTTTGACTCAAAAAATAACTAATATTCTTATAATGAATATAACACTATAAATTATAATTAATGAATACTATTAAGAAATTAAAATGATTAATCTTAATATTAACTTATTTTTTATTCTTTCAACTTTTATAAATTACATCGTCACAATTTTATTCATTACTTAAAATAGTGTGGATATTTTTCCTTAATATTTTTTTTCTAATTCCCATATTGTTTCTTCAATTATATTATTTTTTAGAAAAATCTTAACCTGGTAGACAATTTTATCCCACAACTCTTTTTATCTATATTCAAGAATATATACTTTATTTTCCTCATAATAAATTTTGTAAAACATGGATATCTTAAAAGAACACTATGTTTGATTGTGTATATGGCACACAACACTGAGCTAATGAAAACCTCAAAATATTATTATTTAAATTTGACTATTATAGCCTAGATGTAGCAACCCATAATTATATCAATGAAATTTTCATTCTTATAGTAATTTTATATAGTATAAATCATATTAAATAACTTATATAATACAATATAATCTTTCTAAATGAAGAATTAATGAATTAAGAGGTATTTCTAAAAGTTAAGTATCTTATACCAATGTAATAATGTAATGCACTCACTGCAGGAAACTGGGGTCAGGGTCTTTACATTATATGTTAAATAGGAGGGTATGAATATTATTAAAAAATAATGAAATATATATATATATGGCCTAATCTATACCAATTCATTGATTAATTATTTTTAATTAATTATCCAATTTCCAATAAAGTTATTTAATGCTTCAGAAATAAGTTTTCTTTAAAAATTATTTCTATTTCTGTTTGTGAGAAATTATTATAATTAATTTCTAGAAAATATATGAATTATATTTTATAAAAAATATAACTTTTAAAATCCTTATATCTAAAAAATATTAGAGTTAATTTTTGGAATTTTTCATAAAATATTTGTTTTCCAGTGGGGAAAAATACTGATTTTTATTGAAAACCAAATTTTGGGTTCAACCATTTTCAAAGTTGAATTTTGTTTCAAAATATTTTCACAAAAAAATTAGTTTTATAAAATTATTAATAATTCAATTAGGTTCATTTGAATCAATTTTATAATCGAATGTGGTATAAAAAACATTTTTAATAGAAAAGGTGCATTTTTAAGAAAACATTAATTTTCATAAAAAAAAATCATCACATTTTGTGAAATTATTTAAAAATTAATTTATTTCATTTATAAGTATTTAATTTGATAAAAATTATTCTAAATTTTTAATCCGGAGGCACAAATTTAGTAAATACTTCCCTTTCATTTTTAGGAAACATGAATAGTAGCCTTTATAATTTTTTTGCCATGTTAAAGGGTAAATCAGGTAATTATGGGTTAAAAATAATATGATAGAGAATAAAATTAAGTTAAAAATTTCCAAAATTTTATTTTGGGATTCAATTTCATCCTTGATCATCCAATATTTTTTATACGGCCTTATATCTCCATTTTAGTGTGATTAAAACTAGAAAATGGATTTTGTAAAGAAAAGTAAAAAAATGTCACACTCTTTTTTTTAATAACTATATTATTTTTGAAAATGTAATAAAAAGAGGATATGTTTTTTTATAAATATTAATTTTAAGTAAAAAATACTTATCTTCATCATGGTAAATTAATTTTAGTTTTTAGTAAACTACAATTACCTTAAATGCTTACACAATGTTGACAAGTAATTATTCAGTTTACATAAAAAATTAAATGATTTTAAATATATTAAAATTATATAATTTTAATGATATAATTTATCCTATGAATTTATATATTTATGATACATATTATGGATTTTTAAATAAATCATTTTTTGAATCTAACTTTGTCTTGATGTATTTGATGTCAAACTAAATAAATGGTATCAAAATAATATTTTATTAAATTGATTAAATTTTTTGAAAAACAATAATGTAGAAAATTAGGATAATATATGGTTTCAAATTTCATCTATTTTTAATATACAGGTTAATATTTACCTTATATGTAAAATTATTACCCCTTTAGAGTGAAAAGACATTACCTCGGTTAATGTTAAAATACGATAATTGAGGGATTAAACCAAAATATATGGTTTAAAATAGCACTTAAACTTATATAAAATTTATTTTTTTTACTATATTTCAACCATATACTACTATAGGTTATAATTCATGACTATTTGGAATCATTTTTCTCTAGAACAGTCATATTATATTTTAAATTTGTAAAAATGTCCCATAGTGCTCTGAACCTTAATTATAAAAGGGGCCCCCTCTCCCACTTATTTACACCACTTTGAGCCATATACCTAAAAACCATACCCATTACTATAAAAAAATTCTATATACATATTCTATAGGATCTTTTCACCTCAAAAGACCAACCTTAAGTTTCTTGAGGATCTAAAAGAGGTCTCTTGAAGAATAAGTAATCATCGTACCTGGCCTCTTTCAATTTATTTCTTCTTATACCTACTATAAATCTATTGTATTTATCATAAAATGGTAACATAAGTGTCCTCAATGTACTTAACTATTTTCATTATTATTAACCACAATTATCCACCCTCTTTCCCATAAAATGGGAACTAAAAGTATCACTTGTGTCTACTTACGTCCTACCACCTCCACATAGCGATATAATTCCTTTTCTATCACCACATTTTATGGATGTAAATTATGATGGTTTTAATTTTTATATATTATATTTAAAACATAATTATAATTTTTTAATTATAGTATCATATTTAATTTTTTACCTTAAAATTCATTAGGAAATGATACCTACACTCATGTCTACATGTGGACTACCACCTTCACAAAGTGATATGACTCGTTTTTCATTTATATTTTACTCATATTGTAATATGGATACATTTAATGAATATATATGATAAATATGTTATAATAATTATTCTTTAAATATGAATTATTATTTATATTTCTTTCTTTCCATCCATTAAAAAGTGAAATTATTGTTCATGAATATGTACAACCTTCCGTCTCTATAGATAGTGTAATTCATTTCTATATCTATAACATTTTTGGATAAAAATAATTTTTATATAATGAAAATATATTATATTTATATAATATTTATCTTTACTTATATGATTTAACTATAATAAATGTACACGTAATAGAACTACCAAACCAAAAAATACATGAAAAATGAAACAACTATCACTCGGAATAATGTTTTAATAAAGAATTGTAAATAAACGGGTGATAAAATATTATAAGTAAAACATAAATGGTATGATATACATGTATATATGATTATGATTCAAGAATATATGTATAGTAAAAATATATTTTTTATATGATTTTTGAATGCTTATAAAGGATGTTCGACGAGAGGTAAGGGTTTCTCATCTCACATTTACATTCGTGAGAAATATACCATATTCACCACTAATTTATTTTGGGTAGTGTATATAATTCCCACTTGAAATTTAATTTCATGAATATATTTATATTCATAGTATTTAATGTTTCATTTGAAGTTATTTCTTTCATGGGTTTATTATTCAAAGGTTACCAAAGTGTGAAGGTTTTATTTCAAAATCTTATCATTATTTGGGATTGTTTATTTTTTTAGTTGCAATTGAGGAATATTTCTCTTCCATGTCCACGATTTCTAAAAATGTTGTAATTTTTTTTTAACTACTCTCCATTTAGTTTTTAAAATCATTTTAACCCATGTTTCACTTTTTACAAAAGGTTTTAAAAGGAATATTACTATTGTTTTTCAAACGATGTACTTTTGACTTCTATTACAAAAGAGTGAAAGGAATGTTTTTTATCTTATATAACATGAATGTATTTTATCATCATCATGTAGCCTAAATTAATAGAATAATTCTCTAAATTTTTACATGATTATTTTCAAATAAAATAATTTTTTATTTCATAAGCAGTTTTAAAATTTTAAAAAGTGATTTTCACAGTAGAAAGGGTATTTTTCTCAAGAAAATTTCCATTGAAATTTTATATTACTTTCGTCTTTGTAAATAACATTTTATGAAATATATATTGAGGATATAATATAATGAAACCATATACCATATTTTTTTTAACGTTTTATGATCATTTTGATTGGGGGAATGTATTGGAATTCCTTATGATAGTTCTTACAATATGGATAGCTATTGATTGATAAGTCATGTTGATTCAGTTGTATTATTTATTCATATGAGGAATTAATTGGAATATTTATGTGATAAGAGAGTTTGTAAATAGCCCATATATTCATAAGTATGTCTCCGAAGATAAACCATATTTGGTTTTATCTAATCCCTTACCTATTTTTTATATTTCATGGAATAAGGTCTTGATGGTATTTTCAGATATATTAGTAGAGGCCTCAATGATAAGTTTAATGTGTCTATAATTATGCATTCCATCATTATGAAATAAATTATTTATATCCATGTGATTATTAAATGTGTTATAATATACATGGATATGTTTCCAGCTTATGTGGTTATTTGTATAGATTATTTGATAATCCTTTATTCCTTCCATATTATACTCAAGTTGTTTTTAAAATGGAATGTATTTCTCTTAATTTACTTTCCATATTTTTTATGTTTATTTATTCAGGATAGCTTCCATAGTGTGCATACCATTACTAAGCATTTGATCTCACCCCTTTCTTATGTTTTAGTTTCCCTTGGATGTGAAGAATTTTTTTTGATTGATACGTATAGATATGCTAAGGGGAATATTAGAGTTCTCAAGGAAGTCACATTGTGTATTTTATGTTTTTGAAATATAATATTGATTTCAAGAATATATCAACATTAATTATACAAAGAAACTATTTTTTCATTTTGGATGTGATTTATTGTATCTAGTTCTATTGTAACACAGTAACCACCAGATCTGGGCTACTAGGGTCGGGTTCTTTACAAAATCTTCCTTCCAATTCAAATACTTAAAGTCTCAAAACATGTGATGTATTTAGAATATATTTTCTTTACAATGAAACATAAAATATATCATGTAACTAAGATAAAATCAGACTTAAGGCCACTTGATAAAAAATGATCATACATTCATCAAGATTTCATATAGTTCAATGAACCATAGACATAAATTTCCCATTTTACCAAAATTAATAACACTTTTCTATAGAGATACATTAATAAAAACATGATTTCCTACTTTAAAAGAACATTATTTCATCTGATCATCTATTTATCTTTTTTCTTACTCTGGCATATCCTCATGTGTTTTTGAATACTCTTCGCCTTCATAACTATTTCTTCTTCTAATTATTGTCCCACTAACTTTATTTACTTGAATTCATCCCAACAAGTTGTAGTATGGCATTTATTTCTATATAATGCATCAAAATTTTAATCGGTATACTGGAATGAAAACTTATATTATAAGAAAACTCAACCAATGTAATATATTGATCCCAAAATCCTAGTTAATCCATGGAATATTCTTGAATCATATCCTCCAAATTCTAAATCGTTCACTCTAGATATCTATTGTACTAGAGATGAAAGGTTTTATAGAAATTTAATTCATTATCCCCATTGAAATCTAAATACTTTTACAAAAAAAATACATAAACCTAGGATCATGTTTATATAAAATGGAGGGAGAGACTCCATGTAATCTAATTATCACCTTAACATAAAGTTGAGAAATTTGATCCAAATACATATCATATAAAAGGGGAAGAAAATTAATATATTTAGTTAATTGATTAATAAAAACCTATATCAAATTATTACCAAAAAATGTTTTTGGTAATCCAACCATTAAATCCTTGGATATATTTTCCTATTTCCATTATGGCACTGGAAAAAGCAAAAGAATCCCCTTTCTTAATTTTCATTCATCTTTATCCCATTGAAAAGGAATACATTTCATAGTAAGATTAGTATTTTAATTTTTCGTTCCATGTTACTAGAAATGTTTCTAAAGAACTATATACATTTTTTTCTACCAGAATCAATCGAAAATAGAGAGATACGAGCCTTATTCCCTAATTAATTCTTCAATTAAGGTTCAAATTAAACACATAACCTTTTTTGAATATAAAAAACACATTATTTTTCAATATTAAATTCATAAAACATAACATTATTAATCAATTATACATTTTACTACAAAATATTATCTTCCATATAATATTTCATAAACCATTCCAACAAAAGATGTTTATACTGGCCCCTAAAACAAAATATATGGAGTTTCTACTTGCACAATTACTAATCCAACATTCATAAAATCATTAACCAAATGATAATGTTCAAAAAATATCATAGTTGATATAGCATTATCTTTTCAACTCAAAGCATTAGCTATAATATTTTTAATACCTAGATGGTAAGAGATCATGTTGTCATAATAATTTATCAATTCTAGCCATCTCATCTATCTCATGTTCAACTCTTTCTAAGGGAATATATAGTTCAAGATTTTATAATCAGTATATATAACACACATTACTATATATAAATGATGTCTCTAAATTTTTTATGAAAACAGTTTAACTACAAGTTCAAGGTCATGTGTAGGATAATTATTATCATGTGATTTTAATTAAGAAGAAGTGCAAGCAATTATCCTATCAATATTCATCAAAAAACAACCCGTTCCCTTTAATTAAGCATATTTGTTGATAAAAAAGTCACCATTTCTAGATGTAAGGGTAAAAACTAGAGAATTAACTAATCCTCCTTTCAATTCCAAGAAATATTCATCACAATCTTTTATCTTAAAGAACCTAACTCCTTTTTGTGTTAACCAAGTTTATGGGATTGATAATAGAGGAAAAATTTCAGAAACCCATCGGTAATAGCTGACTAATATAAGAATATTATTAATCTCAAACATATTTATATGTATTTTTCCTTCATAAAACACTTTATTCTTAGAGGGATAAATAGGTATTCCATCTTTACTTTTAATATATCCAATGATGGAAATTTATAATACCTAAAAATTATATTGAATTTTTTTGAAAAATAACTTAATTTCTAGAAGTTTTTTAAGAATAATCATTGTATATTTTTCACAATCTTAAAATTTTTATATAATAAACAAAAATATCATCAATAAACATAACCAAAAATTTATCCAAATATTAATGAAAAACTCTATCCATAGTATCTATAAATACAACTAAAGTATTCATCAACTGAAAGGTCATAACCAGAAACACATAATTCCCATACCTAGTATGAAATATCATCTTAGGGATGTCATCCTTATAAAACTTTAGTTGATGGTACCTGAACTTGATATTAACATTTGAAAATTACTATGCTCTCTAGAGCTGGATAAAAAAATGATAAGAGGAAACTATAACACACTAAGATTTTATGGTAATTATCTTTTAAATTTAACATCTTTAGTAGCTTATATTTCTTGCATCCCATATTTAAAACAATGAAATACTATTAAAAATTAAGATAACCATTATGAATAGTAATTCAAACAATATAATATAATCCTCACCTATGAAATTATAAAGAAAATTTAGTTATGTTATGAATGAAAATATAATATATTTATGTCATGGAATAAGTAAATAAAAGTTTTAAAAAAGATAAATTAAGTATTGGTATTTTTGGTGAAATGTTAATTTTTGTTTACAATTTTATAATTAATATAATGATTTAATAAAATTTATTTTCAAAAAATAGATTCATAAATTTATATTATGTTGTCTTATGATTATAAGATAATTTAATGAGACCTTATTTAATGTTTCAAAGTGTCATAAAATCAGTTATAATTTTAAAATAAGTATCTCTTGACTAAATAATGTTTTTAATTAAAAATAAAATTTCCCATATTTATAAAATTATTTTTATAAAATGTTTCTCATTTTTGAAATCTACACATCAAAAAATGTTTACGGTAAATTTTTGGTGAATCGTGAAATACGATAATTTATGGTATTTAACATTATAAGAAAATAAATGAATTTTTATTCATGGTTGATTCATGGATTATTTAAGTGGAAATTATATCGAACTCGCATGATCTAGTTACTATACTTAGTCACTAGAATGAACACTTTTGATATTGTTGAGCCAAAATTATAAACTAGTGAATAAAATAATCCAAAAACAACCCTCTCCTCACCTACAAATACCACCCTTTCTCCTCACACATTCTAAGCCTTGTTTATATCTTATATTCATCCTAATTAATCTCAAAAATATCTTCCCCATGTTATAATCCACCTAGTCTCACCAACAGACCATTCTCAACTTCCTTCAAGAGGTTCTCAAGGAGACGACGCTCCAGAGGTAAAACCCTCCATCTTCCTCTTTTATTTTCTTTAATCATCTTATCATATACTCACCTCCCCAATTCAATGTGGCATGGTAACTCCATAATCATACATATAATATAATTTAATTATGTTAATTGAATATCCATTATCAATTCTCTTTTCTACTCGTTTTATTCTAAAAATGAAAACATCATTCGTGAGGTGTCAATTCACCATCTTCATGGACGATGAGTTTTTTTCATTACTACCATCAAGGTGGGTAATAAAACCATTTTTATGTTTAAAACCGATGATAATATGTTTTTTAAAACTTATTTGATGTTTTGGAACTAGTATATGAATATATTATAAAAAAATGAAACTAATTTTTGATTTTTATAAATACCACCAAAATAAATTAAATCATTTGTATTAAAGTTTTATCTAATGACTCATCCTCAAACCATATACCCAAATGACATATGAGATTATATAAACATTATTAATATCGATAATACTAAATAATTTCACTTTTATATATGTTATTCCCATTTTCCCAATCCTCCCATTATTATTCACAAGGGAAATGTCCATAAAACCATAAAATAGACGCTCCCGGAACAATGAAATTAAACATTATAACCCATCTAAATGGTCATAAATGAACTTAATAAAATTATAATAAATAAAATATTTTTATAATAGTTTTTAAATTAAGTAATTAATGAGTCAAATTTTTTATCCATGACATTAATTACAAGTTCATAATGATTTCAGACATAAGGTAAGGGTTCTCTCATCACACTTTTATTTATATGAGATATCCCTAATTCAACACTTATTTCTTGTGTGTGGTTTATGTATTCTTCCCATTGATATATTATATCATGAATATCATTATATTAATGGTCTTAAATGCTTTATATGATGACCACTAATTTAATGGGGCATGCGGTTCGACTATTTTCATATTTGTAAGGGAATTCTGAACCCAATTTCTATTATTTGGGTTAAAAATATACTCCAATGATTATTGCATTCTATGATTGTGTTTAAAATGAATTTTTATTATATTAAGTTGTATTAACACTTTTTTATGTGGATTTATAGAAAATACACATAATTTATTCATTTGGTTATGCTCACACTTTCTTTTAAAAATAAACTTTAAAATGGTTCTTTTTTCAAAATTTAAAAGAAATGTGTTTTAACATATATATAATGAGAGGGTTTTCTAGATTTTATGAGACCTTACTATTTTTAGGAATCCTTTAAAATTTTACATGGTTATTTCCAATGAAAATGTTTTCATTTATAATTATACATCTTTTTAAATAAATGATTCCAAAACAAAAAAGTGAATTTCCCTCAATAAATTTTCAAGGATTTTGTTAGATTATTTTCATCTATATCAATAAAAACTATTGAATCTTATGCGTAATTAAGATTGATCTATTATGATACCATCTACCATATTTGTTTAATGATTTATGATCATTTTGAATGGGATGTACTATCTTTATACCATTCACCATATTATACTATATATTTTATGAATATGTTTATTTATTAGGGAAATTATTTACATTTGATATACTAGTTTCTATATGAATTTATATATTGACTATGTTTCACCCCTTTTGTACAAAGAATGAATTTGACTTAGTATGTGTTGGAAGGGGACCATTATAGCACCTCGATGCATCAGTGGGTCTAATGAGACAAACTAGATCGGATTTTGGATGATGCCTTACCCATTTATATAGATGTATTGGTAAATGCCTTAATGGTGTGATTATGATATCCTGCATTATGAATTGCCTCATTATTAGATTAATTATTAATAATCCTTGTGATTATTTGACTAGTATAATATCTATGGATAAGTATCATTTTTATGTGATTAATTATATGGTGTTATTTTATTGTCTTTTATTCCATAAATATTATGCCCAAGATTATGTTTAAAAGGAATGTTATTTTAGTTATTCACTTTTCCTTATTGTTTATGTTTATTTATGATAGCTTATGATGTATTATTACACTTACCGAGCATCGGATCTCACCCCTTTCTTATGTTTCACTTTCCACAAGATGCTAATATGTATATTATAATTGATATGAAATGATAATCTAGGATTATATAGATACTTCCAATGTAGTTACTAAGTTGTATTTAAATTCAAGTTATAATGTAAAAAATATGTTTTTATCATGTCTTCCAAAGATACTAAACTATTTGGTTCTTCAGGATTCAACTTCCTTGTTTATTATAATAATGTAATAATGTAAAGCATGGGGTTTGGGCTACTTGGGTCAGGGTCTTTACATAATTAGATGATTATTCTTAATAGTATTGTTATCAAACTGTCTTTAATCAATAAAAAGTTTTATAGAACCATATTTGTTTTTAAAAAATTAAATATGAGCACCATGTTGTGAACTTCTAGGATGAATGAATACTTTATCAAGAAACTTATGTAACTAAATTTTCAATTGTAGGATTACTAGTTGGTCTATTCATTATGGGGGATTTGAAATTGTATTAGCATCAAGAAATAATTAAATAGTAAAATCCACTTCAAAATAAAGTATAATACTAGGTAAATCAACATGAAAAACAACTAGATATTCTTTTACAACTTGTACATCATTCATTTGAAAAATTACATTATTTTAAACAACATGAGAAAGGTTTCTTCTAAATCCATCATTTAATAGTTTTTAGATTATTTAAATTTTATTGGAGGTAAAAATTTATTCTTAAATAAAAAATTCAATTTAAAAAATAACTTATTTTTCACTCTAATATATCCTTATATGATAAAATAAAATCCAATCTCTACCCAAAATAACATTAAATTATACTATGGGAAATAAAATAGGTTTTTTTCATAAAACTCTTCCTTATATGATAACTGGAAGATATTTATAGATTAGTGTCAACTTAATACTACCTCCATGCATTTTTACCAAAATTTATGACTTCATTTCTTGAGATGAAATTTTCATTTTACCATTAAATGTCTCAAAAATAATTTAATGTATAGAACTTGAATAAAAAAACTATTACAATATGAAGAAAAAAGTAATCTACATATTACCATTTTGTTCAATGGACCAATATCTACCATATTATTTTTAAAGGAATTCACCACACCCTTGTACTTATACTTTTTTCAATCATTAATACTCTTATTCTGACACATATGTACATAATGACTCATCTCATTACATTTAAAAAACCTATTGTATTCTTATAGGAACTGCTATTAATATTACCAGGATCTTTTCGATTTTAAAAATGAGCCATGTTATCAACATTACATTATCGAAAGTACTTCAAAAATTTCATTATACATTCACTAGAGTGAATTTTACCACACCTATAATAGAGTAAAAACTTGATTTTCTTACCTTTTTATTTATTTGATGTAGTATTCCAATTTTCTTTCCTCCTAGATCGATTGATCTTCTTATTTTCATGAAATAAATGGCCTTCAGAAACTTCATTTAAACCTTATTATCATAGAAAAAAGTATCTCACAACTTTTAAACTCTCAAGAGGCTAAAGCTCATCGGTATCATGGTTTTAATCCAATGTAAAAATAATGAATTTTACTCTTATGATCCTTAATAGAATTTATTGCTTACCTTTCAAATCATGTGAAGTTTTATTCATATAAGGCCAAAGAATATTCCTCCATCTTCCTCAATTACAAGAATTAATTTTCCATACTAATTAGAGTAAACTTTTTAAAATAATTCCAAAGGTATTCAGAAATATATCTTATTCCATGGTGTCAATCACTTTTCTTTCTCTAGTATTCATAACCATTAACAAATATTTATTGGATTCACTTTCAGAATAGTAAATATTAAGTGTTTCATTTTTACGATTTGAACAAAACATTACTTTGAATATATTTTTTAAATTTTTAATACATCCATAGGCTATTAATGAGTCAGAAGACCCCTTGAATACTAGAGGTTGTTGTCTCATAAAAGGATCCACTATTAACATATTCCCCGATAGTAGATCTGGTTTCTCTCTTGAATGTATACCATCACGATTTATATCTTGGGTAAATTGATCCATCACTACATAAAAACTATCAATTCCAATTCCAAAAATTCTAGGTTTACTGATTTGGAAGCATAGTGTCTTCGTAGTTCTTTCCTACATTATCTTCTTCATTTCCTTTATAGAAACCCATTTTAAAAAACACTTTATAGATGAATAAACATGGTAATATTTAATTGATATAACATGATTCCCTAAAATTTAAATATCTTAATGGAATTTAATTACATTATTCTAACCTGAAAAATTTATATAAATCTTTCCTTGGATACTAATAATAAGGACTCGGCATTAAAAATCCATAAAAATTTTAATTTATCCAAGAATTATTTTTCATTAATTCAAAGAGATATTTTAGGATTAATGTTTTATATAAAGAATTCATCACCCTTACATAAATAGGTATTACAAAACAAATTGGAAACTACTACTCAATATCCATTTTTTACACAATATGAAAATTTTAAAATGAAATAAGTTTTATTTTCAGGACATATCATCACAATTTTCAACTTGTCCTCATCTTTATCCCTACCCATCATTAAACCCTATGAAAAATATTTAAAAATTTGGTTTGAGCACAAAAATACATAGTAAGGTACATATAAAAAGAAATAAAGAAACTCATTAATGAATACTCATAAAAAATTATTATAAAAATAAACATTTGTCTTAAAATAAACATTTTTAAAACCAATAAATCAACTTTTCTACCCAAATATTTTCATTAAACATTTCATAAGAAATATTACTGGATAATTAAAATTCATAAAGGTTTATTTTAAATAATGAAAAACACATGAAAAGATATAAATTTAAATCTTAAAATCACTCTTAAAAATGGAATAACCAATATAGTAAATTCCAATAATGTTTTAGGAGAAACCTAATTGGTTAACTTCTTGCATTAACCCAATATATTGGAGAGATGTATTGGGATCACCTATCATCATGAGCTATATCACGATCACATTTCATCATGAGCTATATCGGCCTCAATCATCATCATAAAAAATTACCAAGAACCATAAAATAATCGTAATATATGAATCTTTCATTTCTATCATAACACTCATAAAAATATTTATTTCACCCATAAGAAAATATTTTCATATATTTAAATATATATTAAATTTAATACCCTATATGAAAATACCTTGAACAAAGGAAATAAGGGTTTTTATTTAAAGAAATCATGAAAAAATTAAAATTATACCAAACATCAAATAATATTTATTATGGCAGGAAGAAACATTGACACCGTATATCTTAAAATATGACATTCCTTTTTCCCTTGTTTTCAGAAAATTCCATATAAAATACATAAAAATATTACTTTTAAAAACCTTTTGTAGAAATTAAAAAAGTAACAGAAAATATCATTTATAATTAATTAATGTCCATATAAATATATCTATAAAATCATTATAAGAATATTTACAAGGGTAAAATATTTATAAAATAAACCTTTATAACCTTAAAATGAGGTTTTTAAGTAAAGTGTCTCAAACCTCAAGTCTGATTCATCATGTACATTCTATATATTCTTGAATAATAAAATTATGTTGATTATTTACTTTCATAAGAACCTTTTTCACGTTTATTAGGCATTTTATTTTATTTATTACCATGTTATATACAATTACATAATCAATTAATTTCACATTGGTTATTTTGATGATATTCAGATCATATGTCCAAAATCACATTGGTAAGTTAAAAATGGTAAAAGTGGTCATCATTCCATTACCTCTTTAATAATAATCATGAAATTATTATAATTTTTATAAATTAATTATACTTTTAAAACCAATAATTAATATTGATTATGATAAATTAATTATGTTACAAACATTGAGATGATAGGTCATATATACTCATGAGTGATGTTTTCATTTTTTTAAAACTATGAGGAAAAGAAGGTAAATATCATTTCATCATTAAAGAATAAATATTATATCATAAATATCAAATTAAATTTTTTAAATACACTTATAAATAGTATCCATGTGATGTTTTCATGAAAAATGTATCACATCTCTTCATGGATGTGGTAACCCGCATGTCTGCATGAACGGCGTTACCATTTTACAATGAATGGAAAGGTAATAAGTAATATGGTATATTATCATTCTAGAATTATAAATATATCACTAATATCATATATATATATATATATATACACATTAAAACCATAATTATAACCAAATTTCAGAGGCAGTGATGAAAAATGAATTAAATTGGTTCGCCAGGTGGCAGTCCACCACACACTTGATCAATCGTTACGTTTCATGTTTGGTCGGAGAGGGAGAATGATATAGTTTATAAAATTATCATAAATACATATTATTATATGTAATATATTTTTGATTTTATTTCATCATGTTTAAAGAATATTTGTTGAAGGTATAAAATGAAACCAAATTAAAATGCTCAATTAAGAACTATACATCTTCTTTAGACAACCTCTTTAGACTAATACCTCTATCCTTAGTAGTTTAGTTTTATGATAAAAATGTTTCATATAAGGTATGTTAATGTATTTAAGTAATTTATTTTTATAGGATTTTCTGAAACAAATGGCTCATGATGTTTGGAGATGAGAGGATTGCAGTGTCCTTTTATAAGTGGGGGAGAGGATACACTTAGAATTTTTTAAAAAATTAAAATATATTAATGTATTAGTCAAGAAAAATATATCCAAGAAACAAATTACAAATATTATATGAGATATTTTTGAAATATTTTCATAAAATATAATTTATACAATTTTATAGGTCATTTTAATCCTTATCACTTAATTTTAATCCCCCAATAAATTTGAATTAACCTTATTCACCAAAACAGATTTTTACTATTTCTGCTATTCATCATGAAAAAAATTAATTTGGTTATAATAAGTAATAATAATTATGATGATTCAAAACATTATATCTATTTTTTAAAATTAAATTCAAATATTTAGAAAATTTTAATTTAATATTGAACCCAAAAAATGGGACGAAAACAGTGTTCTTGAAAAATGTCTTTTAAATAATAAAAATGTTTTCATTCTAAATTCATGTATGAAAAAAGAACATAATTGGATTATTAATAATATAATTGAACTGATTTTTTTAATCAATTTTAAAAAAATGTAACTTTATAAATTCTTGAAATGAAAAGATTGTTTTCAATATAAAAACGTTATTATCTACTATTCTTTGAAAAATTAAACATTTCCAGAATATTTTCAAAAAAAATTCTAAGATAATTTTTACAAAATGATTTCAAAAACTAAGTTTATTTTTAAAATTTAAATTAAATAATTTTATAATAAATATTATAAATAAAATAATTTAATGTATAAAAACCTAATTTGGTTAGAAATAAATCTATTTCCCATTTGACTAGAAAATTAGCTAATATTCTTATAATCAATATAACAATATAAAATAAAATTAATGAATATTAATAAGTCTTGAAAATGATTTATCTTATAATTAAAATGATTTTTAGAACATGCATACTAAATCAAAATTATTGAAAACTTATGATATTCCATATGGAATTTTGTAATGTTTCTTCCATTAACATGTGACTAAAAGTCTGAACTACATGAACCAATTATTTTATTCTGTTCTATTTTTTTTGTTATTTTGTTTTAATTTTTTCATTATTTTTTGTAAAGGTGCTATATTATGTGAAAATCAATGTGATGATTAGGGTTAGGTGATTATTCCCAATTCTGATACAATAGCATTTTGAGAATTCCTTCCAGAGCACATGTCTATATTTTTTGTTTGAGTGACCAAAATTCTAGTGGATAAATTCTATCAAATATTCTCAATTATTGGAATTATATAAATGGTTCTCGTAATATCTATAGTTTACTCAGTAATATTCTATTTAATATACTCTCTCAGGTGTTTTTTATTTCAATGATATTTATTGTCCTTAGAATGATAACATTTGAAGATAATAAGTTCCAGATAGAAAATGTTTATGAGAAAGATTTTAGCTTCTAGAGGATACAGTTGTAGAACTACCTCATCTAAAAGTACTTGTATGTTCCATTAAAGGGATTCATTCTAGATTAAATAGAGAAATAAAAATGGGAAAGGCTGGATAGGAAGTCACTGGGTTTTATAAGGATATAAAATTCATGGAATGTGGATATAAAAATTCAAGTGAAGAGGACTACACCATAGATAATGAAATACTAGGTAGATATGTACAATAAATCTATTATACATGACAAATTTTATTTGATGTGATGTTAAAAACTATATGGTCATCAAAATGAAGGTCTCTGATAGATGATGTGAATGATTTCAACATGATCTACATCCATATTGATTCTATGAAAGTGAATTTCATGGATTATGGTTGGGTTATAATATTGTTGTCATCATTATCATAATATTTGGATGAAATAGTAATATCAGTGAGAAACTCTTTCTAGAAAAGTGACTTGATATTATATAATATTCAGAACATGATTCTTGATGAAGATCTCTAAAGAGTATAGATTCAAGAACATTCCATAAATGTATCCAACATAGTAGTAATAGGTGCTCAAGTCATAAAATAATTCAATGGAAATCAGAATAGAAATCAATATAAATGAGTATAGGGAAACCTATCAGAATCATTTAAGCCTGTTCGCACTATGGTAAAAGGGTTCATCTCAAGAAGGGATTTTTTTGAATAAAAAAGAAATTTTTTCAGAATATCTTCTATATTATTAATTTTATGAAAAAAAAATCTGATATTTGTTCCAAAATATTCTTTAGTGCCAATGTTCTAGTGGAATCATGTATAATATATTCTAGAGTATCATTCCACTCCACTAGTGAAAAGGGTTTCATTTAACCTTATACATCAGAAATATTTTTATGGTTGTATGTAGTAGATAATAATGCTCTTTAAATTATAGAGAAGGGACAATGTCGGATTTCATATGAATGAAAACAATTTTTCTTCTGTTAAAGGATATTAATCATATTTTAGGTATTTGAAAGAATCTAAACTTTTTCAGATAACTAAATGAATATGGATATAAAACGAACATTGAAAATAGTGTGTAAAATCACTCAGGGTTCCATTGTTATAAAAAGAGTAAAATCTATCTAATATGAAACATGGAAGGTAAACTCTCTAGAGAATCAAATTCTAAAGGTTATAATTGTGTCACTACCAACTTGGGCACCTCAGTGAGAATAGTATGGGGATTTTAGTATAAAAAGGTGGGATGAAGTAAAATAACACAGTCTTCAAAAGATGAATGAGTTATAAACATGTTAAGAAACAATAGAAGTCATTCAATTTAGATGTAAGAGCACTATAATTTTGGAATATTTATCATTTACATATATATTTCGGGGAGATAAATCTAGTTAAATATTAGGATGGGACACAGTATCTTGAGTCATTATTTAGTGACTCTATAAGGAAAGAGTAGGTATACTTATTAAAAAATAATTTTGAAGTGTTTTTAATTTTAGTGAAATTGAAATCAATGGGGAAATGTTAAAAAGGAAAAAAATTTAAGATTTTTAGGTCCTACAATGGATTTGAGTACACAAATAGTAGTTTTTTGAACTTCGGTAATCATCAAGGAATCATATATGAAAATAAAGTACCCAAAATTCAAGAAAAAATCATCTTGCTAAAAGGATAAATAAGACATTGATGGAAAAGGAATGGAGCATGATACTGGAATCTATAATCCTAAAGGAGCTTTAGGTAGAGGTAGTGAACAAATCAATGTACTTAATTAACCAAAGTCCATCATCAACGTAGGGGTAGGAATTTCTAAAAGCATTATGGCTTAGTAAGACACAAAAAATATCTCGCCTCAAGGTCTTAAAAAGTATAACCTATATACATGTGGGTTCCAATGATAGAGAAAATATTGAATCTAATTCTAACTCATGACTCTTCATTTATGATGAAGATAAAAATATCATATTTGTTTACTTTGGGATGGAAATAAAAGAAAAATTATGAGAATTTTAAATATTCTCTTTGACGATAAGTTTTTGTGGAAGGAACATAAATTATTAGATAATGAAGTTGTAAGTGAATAATAAACTTCAATAAATGTTTATATAAATAGATAAGCTAATGGGATATACGTTATGGAGAGTTTATGTTTCTCTAAATCTATCATATGATTATGAGTTTTACAGGAAAGTTCATATGGAGGTCTAGGGAGTTCATAGTTTTGACCATCAAATGATATACTTAAAATATTAATAATGGGTGAAGATTTTTTTAGAGTTTCGGAGGATGAAATTATGAAATTTATAAATATAGAAATATTTGAGACACTAGAAGAATTTTGTAGGTAAAATAGAGTTGTATGACTAGTACTGATGTATGAAACTTTCACTTATTACTTTTAATGGATACCTAAGAAACTGATATCTCAAAATAAGTGGCTAACCTTATATATTACAACAAGTGGGAGTTGAATATAAAGGATTATTTGGATTCACTTCATGTGAAAAAAACATAGGATCTGAAAATAATACTACTTAAAAATAGAGAACTTGAAAATGAGGGTTTTTTTTACTAAAAGAAGAATTTTGTGGAAGAAGGTGGTATAAGGAGAGGTTGTTGGTCAATTTTTTTAGTAAAAAGAATTCATAGACTTATCTGAAATTTTTTCCCCACTTTTCAAAAATATAATGATCTAATCCATATGAAACTTTCTTTTGTCTAGGGGTTTACATATTTATTAAATGAATATGAATATTTCCTTTATTTAAGCTGATTTATAAGAATAAATTTATATAAATAAACATGTTGGTTTCTTGGTTCAATGAAATTAGGACATGGTGTGAAATCTTAATAGGAGTTTGTATATTTTGAATCAAATTACAATGTTTGAGAGAGGATAAAGGTTTAATTTAAAGAAATATAAATCATTTTGGTTATTAGGAGGGGTATAGTGATAGGGACTTCATCATTTTGTAGGTTTATGTTGATGATATGTTGTAGGTGGATCTAATATTTCAATAAATTAAAAGGTTGAAAAGGGACTTGTCCATAAGGATTAACATAAAAAAATCATGGTATGGAAAATAAGATATTTTTCATATGAATTAAGTGAGATATGAAGGCTTTAATTTTGGTTCCATCATATAAGGATTACATCCATTTATTATTTAAAGGTTTGATATTAAAGGATGTAATTTGGTCTCAATATCACTTATCAAACATTTAGAAAAATTAAATAATAACACACCATAGATGTATTATGAGGAAAAGAATGTAACCAAAGTATCATAATAATATTTATTATTAATCCTTTAGTTTTTTATAGTGTGCAGTCAGCTAGATGTAGCTCATGCATTGGGAGTGGTCATCCAATACATAATGAATGTTGAAAAATATCATTATAAAGTCGTGAGGTTGATTATTTGGTATTTTAAGGGGTTATAAGATAATGATATTTACATTAATGTGGATGATCTATTTTAGGGATTATTTGATGTGGACTTTGGGGTGAATCATATAAATAGAAGATTAAAAAAAGATTTTTTATCATTTTTAGTAAAACCATTATTAGTTGGATGTCAAGGTTATTACCATTGATTTCACTATGATAAATATAAGTCGAGTATATGGTAGTCACTTAATAAATTAAGTAGATAGTATGGTTTAATTATCTAATTGAGGAGATTATCAGAATCAAGGAAAGTCGACTACTTTACTATGATAGTCAAAGTGCAATCAACTTGAATAAAAATCAGATGTTCCATGAAAGGAATAATCATATTTCCCTAAATTACTAATTTAATAGGAAGATAATAGAAGATAAAGAGTTGGATTTTTGAATATTTTTGAATGATAAAACTCAGATGATGTGGTCACCAGTATTTTAGTCCAAGATATTATGAGTAAACATTATTCCTTAGTCAAACATGGGTGAATAGAAGGAAATAGAGGAGAATTACATGAAGTGGAAATGAAAATATATTATATTATAAAGTGTTATAGGAGGTCGTGTAAATTTTCAATTAATTTATAAAGTTGATGATTTTTGGTATTATGAAGCCTTATTTATGTACTAGATTAAATCAATTAGAAGTATAAGTTTTTGTACTTGCTTCGGTATGGTGATGGTAGCAACAAAAGGATGGACTCAATGGTGGATGGCTTATCTGGATAGTGTTCTAGATGTTCTAGTAAGCAGGAACCATTATCTAATGGTACCAAGTGCACAATGGTCAATTCACTAGATGTTGAATAGTTGAAAGACGTTGAATATTGGGATCCATTGGTGTTATTGGAATGGACATGGTTTCATTTATGGAGATTGGTGGTGAATCTAGTTTGTGTTATAGGAGATCGAAAGTCAATATTGGCAATGTATATACCCCTGTAAATGTGGATGGTTTGTTAAAAGATTTAACTAATTAGGACCCACATTCTATGGTGGGTGGGACCACATGCCAAGGTGGTGAGAAGTTATTTATTTTAGTGATCTACATGTTTTCCATGAAATAATTGTTTTAAAATCCTAATATTTTTTAAAATGAAATTTTATATTGGTTATCTCAGAAATGTGGAAATAAAATTATAAACCATTCACACCACTTGGGTTATTTTATTATATTTTTATTATTATTAAATTTTCTAAATGTTTATATTAGATGTGAGTGAAAGTTACCAAGTAAGTGAAACTCAATGTTTTTATTAGGGTGAGGTTATTATTTATATTCTGGGATACTGATGTTTCAAAAATTCCTTCTAGAGACTATATATGCATTGCTGGTCCTAGTGACTATACTTATAGTGGATGAAGTTAGTAAAGGATTCTCAATAATATGAACTATCACCGCCAATATATACTAATGTCCTAATAGTGATCCATTACCCCTAATTCTGTCATAAAATTTAAATTTTGTACATATCGTAGAGGGATCGTGTAGGGTGTGAGTATTAAATCACACCCACTACACCCACACTCAACTAATGAAAGTGTATGAAGGTCCAAAAAAGTACAAACAATGAAATTTTCACAACCCACTACACCCACACTCATCCATTCATGAGAGAACCTTCACCTACCTCTCCCAGTGTAAAAGTGTAATGACATATCCATAGTTTATAATATCAAAAGTACCCTCATCCTTCCAACCAATTTTGTGTCACATTCACAACGCACCAACACATAACTAAATATCCATCTGAATTCAACTGAATTCCCTAATGGTACACTCATACAAATCACAATCCCACAGTAATTTTAACCCTTCACTAACGATAGGATAAATAGACCAATAAAACCCAATACATGATGAACATAAATCCTATACCATGTATAGACACCAGCTCCAACAAATCCCACATATAATAGAATAATCCCACACCCACATGGCGATATAAATCAACTCTAAGATCCCATGTCCAACTACAGTGTATCCCTCCTCTATAAGAACATTCAACACCACCACACCTATATTTCTTTATATAATAAGGATACTACCAACAAAACATGTTCAAGATATCTCAATGGGACCAATCCTTTGTGCACGTGATGCCAATAGCCTTAATTACCATGGTGATTAACAATAAACAACAACTTATTTCCAAAACATGGAAACCCTTTATTTCCACCCACATTAATTGATATTTCCATCCACATCCCACTAAAAAACTACATCACATATTTCCATGATGATCAACATTAGCCAAAGTCACATGAGTTACAAATATCATGACCCCAAGGAATAACATCATCCATCACATCCCATAGAAAATCATCAATAGCATGCATCATCATGCCCATCCATCCCTAAAAACACATAGATAAGAAAGAAAAACAATCCGATTCCAAACCTATCATTTCTTAAGTGAGACTACCTATCAGAATCTCACCTGAATAATGGAAAATAATAGTGGTATTATTTTTTTTGTCATTCACATGACCCTACACATGCCTCATTACCACACAATTCATATACACATGTGGGAATTTACTTTATGAAAATATCTAACTGATTCAACATTTATTGGAATGAATAAAAAAATTTAAAAACACCTTATTTGGGGAACTTCCCAAATAAAACAATTAAATGATTATAGAAACCAAGATTAGACACCCAAGGGAAACTTTTGTTACTCATGGATACTTCATATCATAGAATGATCAAAGAATTTATAATAATTGATGAAGATCTAACTTTGTAGTGAAAGGAATAAAAAAGAGTGGTAGGTGATTCCCCTTGAGTTGACTAGATGAAAAATGTCACATCCATCAGTCTATGTTTAATTTAACCAATTAATTTTTTATTCACAAATCTCAATATAAGGAAATTAATAGTAAGGCCCTATAAATCAATTAGTGATGTCCCTCACTAGGGAAACCATCTCACTCTAATACACGGCATCAATTCATGCTACACCTCCCTCAAAGACAAACACAACCATGAATTAACTATATAGGGTTGTGTATTGGTTTAACCCTTCCTTCACTGTGTGATGTCCTTACATGGTCAGGTCTTCAAAACACAGCTCTCAGCTATGATACCCCCATCATAATGTAACCCACTGTATTGTGACATGAATTATAGCTAGACAACATTTTATCATATATCAAGGGTTTTTATTCTTACAAATCACTTTTATGGTGTAGCCTACACCCTTTAGAGAATAATCAACCTTCTTCTAGGTAATAATATTAATATTACAAAACTAATACACTAAATATCATATATCCAAGAGTAAACTCAAAATATTTTAATCTTATATAGATCCACCATAGTGTGACTCCCCTACTATAATAGTATAATCCATTTCCAACCCAAACTCTGATCATATTAAACTCTTGATTATTCATACATGACACACATCATACCATAGTTCCCATTATCTATGATATGATCCCAATCATTCTACACAAATAAATCAGTATGCATTACTCATCAATTCATGGTACCCCTTATCTATGGTGTGACCAATCACCAAAACCAATATTTTAATCTCATTTAAATACTTTTCTATACATATATAAAATTTTCCACAGTGTATCCTGTCTAAATCCTGGCATGACCATCAGCCCAAAAATATCAATCATATGTATCCCCTCTTCATGTCATGATTTCTAGTTTCATGTTATGTTTTTCTATATACTACAAAATTCAATCCACCAAGCATGTGGAAACATTTGAACTCACTTATCATCCTACCTTAACATTGTCTACACCACAACCAAGTCAAAATACTCATGATCGATCTGAGATCTTCAAAAATTAACACCCCAAAATATATTGTCCATTACATCCTCCTTCACCATATTATATCTCATTATTGAGCTATCTCATGCCACACATTGTCTAACCCTTACTGAAACCTAAGAATCCCACTCACCACTTTCCTAAAATTATAAGACAACACTAATCAAAATTGTCTCTTCCTTGGTCACCTCATATTAAAAACAAAACAAGTTGATTCATTTTGTTGGTTCTACCCTCCATAAGAATAACTTAACCAGTAACATAACTACAAAACTACCTAATATGATGATGGTATCATACTCATCCATCATCCAAAATTATTTACACACTAGTTATCCACACACATCCATAATTCAACAAACAAAAACATCATGCATCATATATATTTTTACTCTAATGTTAAATTATTAAATATTACCCACATTATACCTAATGCGAATTCATCCCATGGTTATTTCAAATCGTTTACAATCTTTATGTTTCAACTAGTTACTAGTCTATCTAATTGTCATTCACAGAGTTTATGGACCAATACCCATATTGTAAAACAAAATCCAATATGTTCATAGCATACCCATAAATTTAAATGGCTCTATAGTAATCATATAATATATCTGTACAACCATATTAGCTTACTTGATGCCTACCTTCCTAGTTCATATCCTCCTAATAGAGTCTCACTCATTGTTAGGAATGTCCCCAATACTATATATCACATCTACTTCCATGACTAGTGTGTATAGATGAATCTTGGCTACTATCTCCCAGTACCACTTCCAATGATACCTCATATGCTGGAGTTTAACTAAATTCTCAATCCCCAGCTAACTATGAGTTCATCCCAAAAATATTATAGATAACCCTTATAGATATATTGTACACACTCCTTTGGTAGTTGACCGCACTTCGCCTAAACATACCCAATTTTTTCACAATGGGAACCCCACACTCGAAAACCACTCCATAATGGAATCAATTAACATCTTCCCTAACCACCAAATTATGTCTTATAATATCTTCACTTCTAGATACATAGATCTATACTACCTATCTCACCTAAAACCATCACTTGTATTTGTAAACTCCTATCCACCAGAAGCTTCTCCACAAGTATTTTATGGTTCAATACCTCTTAAATTGAGGTCCTCTTGAAGAAATTTAATAGCACTCTAATAGTATGTTGAAAACTATCCTATATTCACTACACCTTAGAGAATTCATTTCCCAGCAAATTTGGTAAAAGCCTCAAAAAAATGTGAACCTTGCATCATACTCCATGATCAATATATTTCCTTATACTTGGTGCATGAACTCATGGGATAAGCTTACACTCAATTTCTTGGTGAAAAAACAAATAATGAACATCTCATCAATGTCCCTCTACATCAATATCACATGGATACTAGAATGTACTAATCTAGGGTACACCCTCTACCTAGAAAAAAGGAGGATGTAGTGACTATAACTACCCTCTTAGATATTCCATGGATAGATAAGCTCCTTGATCTCCCTAATCAATGCTCTAGAAGACTCATGCTAAACTGACCCAAAGATTCATATCCAACCACTACCCCAAATCCACTAGTTGATGTGATGACCTACCTACCATGGAACATCTATCTATGGATAATGCTCATCCCCACTCTCAGGGGCCTCATTTGGTGAACGCCACAAAGTCACCATATGTCCACCCTCCTAATTCTCTAATTAATTTCATCTAAATGGTATCTTGGTGAGAAAAATAACATTCTCAATAAAAACATAACAATCTAGATATTGAAAATAAGTAAATTTATAATAGGAAATGTGAACCACTAGCCCTTACACTTCCCTACTATACAAAAATCTCATACCATCCATATCACATGACATCACATTCTCACCCATAACTAAACTATCCATCCTCAGTAAAATAAATTCCCTAAAAGCACATCCATAACCATATACCAAGCTCATGGTAATCAGGAACCTTCACTAAACATAAGATCAAAAACCCAACAAAACCTAGGGGAAAGAAAACACCATCCCTTACCAATTTTATCTCATCAGCACTAGAATATTCCACATATATTGTAAACATCACACTCTAACCTAGTAATCTCAACCACCTCAAAGATCCTATGCAAAAATCTATCATATCCATCCTCTATAATTATTTTCAATACCATATCCCCTATGTCACTCTATATATAGAGGATACTACCAAAAAATAGTGGTCCAATCCACCTAATGGGACTAGTCCTCTATACGCATGGCCCCAATGGTCTCAGTCCCATGAGTGTAATTTAAAAACAACCTATGCCCACAACTCTATGAACCTTCATCATCACCCATGGAAATGGTAAATAACATCTACATATCACTAGAATACCACGTTTCCCATTTATGTGATGATCTACATAACCAAAATTCATATATGTTACACCCACCATGTTCAAATGCACCGCATTAACCATAAAATCCATTGTCATTTCATCAACAAAATATGACATCATGTCCACCAAACACTGATACCATATAACCCAGTAAGAAAATACACACCATTCCAAACAAATAATTTACCACATGATACCACCACTCATCATATTGCATGAATAATGGAAGACACATGTGGTTACATTTTCCATTCATTCACATGATCCTACACAATTTTTATTATCACTAAACACGTATATATAAATATATAACATGGGAAGAATATAGGCACCACCAACTAGGAGTTATAAGGACTCCATCCTTGAGAAAATCTAATTGATTCAACTTATACCATAAGAAAATAATTAATCTAAAAATAACAGAAGATTTAGATCACAAAAAAAAACAAGGAAATTAAAAGAGAACCAAGATGATACACTCAAGGGTAGATAACCTTTCTCAAGTTTAATCCATATCTTAGACCACTTGAAGAACCAAAAAAGTATTGGTGAACATCTCACTTGTGTGATAAAGGAATATAATATAGGGTTCGAGTATTACCATATTGTAAACTAAATTAAATGAATCCACATCCCACATTTAGTATTGTATTTAACCACTAAATTTTTTATATTAAAAATTGGATATAATTCATGTACTTGTGTGACCCTCTGACAAAAAATTTAACCCCCCACATTGGCGTAACACTTGTGATATGATCCCTCTCATCATAGCATGGAACACCTCCATCAAATCCAAAAAAACTGAGACTTAAATTCTTATTGTCACATCACTGTGTGATGAACCTATGTGATCAATTATTCATAGCATAAATCTTATATATGACAACGCCATCTAGAAGAAACATACTAAATTTTGGTTTGACCTACATCCAACCCAACATTTAATAATATGTTGATAGATTTCATTCATAGACAACATTATCATAGTGTGACCATCCCCCCCCCCCCTCATGTAAAATTATTAATATTATATGTCCATCTCACTTAATATTACACATCGCACACTTAACCCTATATAGGTTAACCCTATGGATCCCTATCATAGAGTAGGACCACTACATCCATGTGTTATCCACTTCTAGCCAAAAAATTAATGGTACACTACTCACAATCGTTCATATGATACTCCCACCATAGCATAGAGATCCTTATCTATAAAATGATCCTTGATCATACATAATAGATCCATCCTTATGAAGAAATCATCACATCATAGTTATATTCATCTATTACATCACCAATAACAAATACAAAACTTTTAATCTCATTCAAGGATACTTCCATCCATATGTAGCATTGGTCAGGGCCGAATACCTCTGGATTGTGGTTTGACCATTATCCCAAAAAAAAATAGATTTGAAATATCCCCACATCGTGTCATGATTTCATCATCATGGAGTGATTTTTTTGGTATACTATATAATTTTATCCATGAGCATAGGATAATTTTCTAACTCACTTACTAACCTACACTGATACCTCTAAAATTTTGGTAGGGTCCGAATACTCATGTTTAATTTAATATCTTACCTAAATTACCACCCCCAAATACCAGATCCATTATAGTTCCAACATATGGATTAAATATTAGGATATCATGATCATCAAGGGGAATATTTATCTCATTTATCATCTCATAATCTACATAAATCCCTACTCTTTCAAGATATTTAAGAACTTTTTATCATATAGAATATCACATTAGATATTTTACTTTGTACCACTCAAAAAAAAGTTATGAGTGTGTTTTTATAAATGTAAATCAAAACCAATTTCACCATGTATAATTTAGTTTAAGAAAGGGATTATTTGATATTTTATTAAAATATAGAAGGAACTATTATGAAAAAAACGATTACCTCAGGTATAAAAGGCCTTTGAGGGGAATGACTGGCCTCAAAACTGGGTGTGTGTGGCTCTTCCCATTATATTTACAAATTTTTTGATTCTTCTTATTGATCCCTTAGAGAAAACTATATAATCAAATCAGGCATATAGCAAAATTATTTTATAAAATTATCTATTTGTACCAACACATTTTTCATTATATCATCAGTATTTATCTATCTCTTTGATTTCCCAATTTCTTCTTAGGGTGACATACTAACCCCACACCTCTAATGTTACCGTACTATTTTGGATGCTTCAAATCCACTAAAATTATTCATTCATTGACTATAGTATATAATTAATGTTGAGTCTAAGTTATATAAAAATATAATAAAATAAGTTTCAATTTTTATGTAATACTATTTTAAACCGGAAAAAATTTCTATTATGTCATTATTACACATAATTCCTATAATTTTGGTGAATTTCATCTTCTTCCCCCATTTTATTTAAACTAGCCACTATCCATAGAGAATTGAACAAGAAGAATGTTTCTCGAGATTTTGATTCATCAATTTTCATATAAATAATGGAACATAATTATTTTTTTGTATCATTTCACACAAATAAAATTACTATATATTTAAAATACATATTATTTATTTATTAATGTGAAGTGACCCTCATCCTTTATTTACAGTAAAGGTCTAGTGGTTTCGATCCAAATTTATTATTTTTTAACGTCCTTTGTTATTTAATAAATTATAAATTATGAATCAATGTGATTAATTCATGTAATGTCAAATAAAATAATATGAATTATAGTGTAACATAAATACTTCCTCCACCTGATAACCAATGAATGCATCCTAGGATGCTTGGTCTATGATGTATGAATATATAGATTGTGGGTAGGGTTTTCTTTCGCCTAATAATCCCTAAAATGTTATTTTATAATAATTTTTTAATGTAATATATGATCATTTCTAGTGACCATTAGTGTGAATTTCATTTGACAATATTCTAATATACATGTACTCTAAAATGAATAATAAAGAGTAAATAAAAATTTCTTTGTTTTGTTTTTTGGTAAAATAGATAAAATATTTCATGATATTACCCTAATTACATCCTAAATTATTACCTTCAATAGAAGAACAACATTATGAAACATATCAATATCTACTAGCATATTCATTAGAGTACTTACCCCAATGTAACAAATTAAAATGTACATGTTACGGTCAATAGTTTGAAAATTTTTATTCCATACAATATTGAATTTTTTACCTTTAATTTTCACTTAAATAATTTTTACCAACACTTGAACTCTATTACACATCTGTATTTTTTCAACCATAATGTTTTCCCCACAATCTCACCTTCGGGCCTACGACACTTATGGGATTTTTTTCACATTTTAAAATTTTCTCAACTTCAATATCACCACTATTTTGTTCTTTAAAATTGGTAGAATCTCTATGTTTACAATCCATTTTTTTCATATCTAGTTAATCCTTAAATTTTTGTTGTGAAAATATAGTAGTGAACACATAATAAACAAATTCTATATAAAAAACAATTAGAGAAATTTAACCTTGTCATCGGACTCTTTTTATCTTTAAAGGTTTAAGGGATTTGGCACATCTGTAAAGTATTTTTATCCCCACCATGTGGACCTCTCTAACATACATAACACCTTCATTATTGGGACCAACAAGAAATTATTACAATGTCTAAATGGAAATTTTATCCTTAATAGAATTTTCATTTTACTAGAAACTTGTTTTAGTCAATTACTAAATAATTGAACTTTTTTACTGGATCTATACTTATATTTCATGTGATTTTATTAAGAATGTTTTATACTTGTACCCTTACTGAAATTCACTTTTAAGAATCGCAATCCATCAATTTTAACTTCCCTCATGTTACCAACCCATTTCTATCAAAATATAGGTACTTGGAATGTTATATAATACAACTCATATTTTTTTATGATGTCAATGTATTGAATAGGCATGTAAATTAGATTTATTCACTTGTTAAAAGATACATGAATCACTTATTCCCTAAGAGTAACTCTATAATTTTTCATTTCACTGAATTAATCATGTTCCCTTGTGAATAGTGTAGAACTATTAATTATATTACCATTGTAAGATAACACATGTAAAATTGGTCCACATGCTATCCATAAAAGCCATTATGAAATTGAATTTGAATATTCAAATAACTCTATAAAAATACTATCTCAAAACCCTTCGATAAGCTATTGATTCTGTATATTTGATATCCATCATTCATCCCTTCATAGATTGAAATACTTATAAATTAAATTTTGAGTTTAAACATATGGTAAAACCTATATATCATTATGTAAAATATAAAGGTAAACATAGTCCTTCTCTATAATTTCAATTAATATAATATAACTTTTATAAATTTCATCACCCACAAGGAATACACTTTGAGGAGATTTTGGGAGACCAGTGCAATAGATATTTGATATGTAACCAATACATAATTCAATTGCTTAATAAAAAATATCTCTTTATAATACATCCTTATGGTTGAATTAAAATTTTAACATACCCTTTCAAAATATTCATATATCATTCAATGAGGTATATCCATATATAATGTACATGACCACATTATAGGATCTCTTTAACCATGTAAACTCTTATATAAAAAATGGTAGAGGAACATATCAAATTAATCTAATATGACTAAATTTCTATTTCCATAGTTGAAGACACCATAATGTCTATAACTTAACTGCATATAACTTTGAAAAAGATGAAAATAATGGTTAATATAGGTCAAAAAAATTTAGGTATAATGAAATCTAAATCCATAGGCAATAAATATTACATCAAAACACGACCTTCATATGATTTCACCATTTAATTTTAATCAATAATCAAAACAATATTCTTGATGTTTGATGAATACCCTTCTAAAACTTTTAGAAATTAAGGAGGTTTCAAAATTACAATATCTCTTTTCTAAAAAGAGTGCAAGTTACTGGATTAAGAAAATTCCATATTTCTCCCTTCACGGGTGAAAAATATTCCCTTATCTTCATATCAATCATGTAAAACCTATCATTAATGAAGTCTTTTTTTCTTGATACATTTGGTAATGTGGAAGTGAAATTATAACATACATATTTTTTAACATGAATGACATCAAGAAAATTTATGATATACAAATAATTCCAATATAGTAACATATAAAAAATGATCCCTTCTTATAAGATATTTTTTATGGTTATTTGAAAAGGTTTTACCAAACAATGTGATAATATAATTTACTTTATCAAACATTTCATCACATATTAATAGTGTAGGTGATGTATATTCTTAAAAATTACTATCAAATGATGATTTATAAAATCATTATTTGTGTCATTGGGGTAAAGATTTAAATTTTCCTAGAAAAAACTATCTTCAATTAATGTGTGAAACTAATTTTGTGTTCACCTTATAAACAAATGAGACACTCTATCATTTCATTAATGATATGTCTTAAAAAATTTCCATAAGTAGGAAAGTCATTTATCATCAAAAACAACATGACTCTCAACATGAACTCTTCATTTCTAGGATCATCATACAATATAACACATGAATCCCATAATAATTTTAGATATTTTATCAATAGAGACAAATAAACATCAACATCATTACGAGGTTATTTTGGTCCTCATATAAGAAAAACTGATATAATATAATAGTTCTTCATGCACAACCATAATGAAAAAAATTAAATTTTACCAACATAAATGGTCCAAAACTATGGGGGATTATTTTTACCCTAAAAAAGATTTATTTCATTTGTTGGTAGTGTAAGATAGAGTTTTCTCAACTTATTCATAAATTTAGGATAATCCTTCTCAATTTTCATCCATTGAGTAGATTATTTTGGGTGATGAAGTTTCCTATCATAAATTATTGTATGTATATGAAACATTAATTTTCTTTCAGTCTTTTAAATTTCATTTAATTTCTAAACCTTTTAATGATTATAAAGTAATATAAAACTTTTGAATTAATTGATTCATCATTCTTGTATTGAGTCTCACCACACTTAGGGAGTTTCTTAGGTTATTCCTGGTCCCTAAAAAATAATATACAACTATTTTTATAGGTATGTGTTCTTTAATTGATCATAAAAATTAAAGATAACATTTATTTACCATAGTATGTTCAAAAAGGAAGCTTAATAACCTATGGAAACATATCATTCAAGGGATAAAGTGGTTCAATAAAGCTAGTATTTCCCCATATTTTATCAAAATTCAAATTATATTGATTTAGTAATGCTGATAATATTTTTTTCTAAATACTATAATACAATGAAATATTTACATAACTCTTGAAATTATCAAATAGATTTTGACAATCGTGAAATTCCTCTTCGGCTTCCATCGTCATTTCCTCAATAGGACCTCTACCATCGTTTTCAGTTGTGCTCGTATCATATGATCCATAAACCATAGTATTATCCAAATAAAAATCTATATTTAGTTATACTTTTGTTAAGTCCAATATTTATAACTTTGATCTATTTCATGATAGATTAAGTATTTTTATTACTCAATTGGAAAAACATTTCATAAAAAACAATGTAAACATGAACAAAATATTTTAGAAGGGTTATTTTCATACTCTATCGAAAAATTAATGAATTATTTATCCCTGTCCTCATACACTTTTGTTATAAAATTAGAATTTATCCATTTTTATATAAATTAATACAATTTTGTTAAATAAAATTCATAATTAAGAAAAAATAAATAAATAAATAAAAGGTATGCATTTAATGTTTCATTTTTAAAATGCTTAAATTATATAAACAATAACATTAAAAAAATATAATTATAAATTATAATACATGAAAATATAAAGTTTATAAGGAATAAATAGGAAGCCTATATTTTGTAATATATTACTAAATATATAGAGCTTATATCTATTACATATTTTAAAAATTAAATTAAAATCATTTTAAAACATATAATAGATTTTATGAAGAGTTTTTTGTGCATCTGAAATAAATTATTAGAAGTTCAAACAAATAGAATATATTCAAGGATTACTATAAAATTGTGTGTTATATATTTCAATGCAGATAAATTTTATATTTCTCATGATAAAACAATACATATAAAAAATTTCTATAATGAAAAGGTTATATTTCAAAAATTAAAACATAAATTATTCATAAGTAAAAAAAATACATCTAAAATAGGTTATTTGTAGGTTTAAACTCATTTCATAATATAAAACAATACTTCATAAATAAAATTTTTTTCAATTCGAAACTATTATTTAAAATTCATAAAATGTAAAACTATATATTTATACAAATAAATAACACACACACACATAGGGAGATTTATATACATATACATATATATATATATATATTAAAATATATATATATATATATATGAATGTCTACAAAAATATATAAATTGATATGGGTATCTATTATATATATATATATATTTATTTATTTATTTATACACATAAATATACATATCTATATATATATATATGGGATAAAGAAACAATGTTATAAAAGGATGAACGATTGGTCAAAGACTGACGTATACATGAAGAACAATCAAAACAGTTTCCAAATACACATCATGGTTGGTGGGGATATCCCTAAAACATAAGATTTGAATTTCATACCTTTAATTGAAAAAGTGGAATCATCTACAAAATAATTTGATGGGGTATGATAGATTTATATTAGACAAGATCTTGAATGAAAGGGTTGATGGGTTGCATAGTTGGGTTATTTTAAAAAGATAGTAAGTGTTTTATGAGTGCTTAATAAAAAACACTAACAAAGAGACTTTATTCGGTTCTAAAACTATAATCTTTGATAATTAAATATTTTATTAGTACAATGTTTAGCACTAATAATGATTGATCTTTAACATCACTAAATTTAGCACTGATAATTCATGGTTTAATCTTATACACCTTTTGAAATTAAATTTTATTCTCACATAGCTTTGATTTAATCTTATAAAGAGAACTTTATCAATGTTTACCTTAGCACATATATGGGAAGATTTACCAGTGATAAAATTATTACCATCAATGACATATTTATAAGATTAAACAGAAACTAAAAATTATTAACTCTAAATTTTTTAAGCTTTGTAAGATTATCCGTGAATTATTAGCACTAAATTTAGTGCTCATAAATCCAAAAAAATAATAAAATATTAATTAAATTATGTATATATTATTATTTATATAAAAATAATTAATAATTAATAATTACATTTCAAAGAGATTAATTTTATTCAAAAAATATAATTAATTATATAAATGTGTAAATATATTTTATTATATATTATTAATTATATAAATATTTAAATAAATATAAAAATAATAAAAAATTCATTAAAATGTAAAATATGTACACTAAACAACTAATTATATAAATATATATAATACTAATTATATATATAATATGAATAATTAATAATTGTATTTAAATATTTTTAATATTTTTTTAAAAAAAATATTAATTACATAGATGAATAAATATTTAATATTATGAAACATTATACCGATTTTTAAAAGTATGAATAAATATATTTCAATTTAAATAGGATTAATTTCAATATATTACTACTCTTTATTAAATTTATATATATGAGGTATTTGGGTATAATTACATTAAACAGACACACACCACACAAACAAGCTGGAAAGGCGGTCCAGAGCCCCCCCCCCCCCCCACCACCCAAGGGATAGCTCACCCATCAAGGATTATTTATTCAATACATGTCGACAAGGCCCACTAGATATGAAGCTCATTACATGCCTTAAACTCCAATAAACTGACTTAAAGGTCCCGTGTAGTGTCATACTTGCATCATGTCGGTGTCACTATTTTCTTGTGTCATGCTTGTATCATCACCTACATGTGTCATGTCTGCATCACCACCTTCCATATGAAATTCACTTCTACCCAGATTTGAATCTAAGTATGATGTAGGATTAAGGGGAGTATTTACCACTCGGGTAAGCTCCCAACTACGTTATATTAAATTTATTATCAATTATATTTAGAATAATAAAAAATATTATTAATTTAAGAAAAAATATGAAAATTAAAAATATAATACTATAATATTTTCATCAACTTCATGAAAAATATAAATTTATATATATTTTTTGTAATTTATTATTTATTATTAAACTCTGAAATAAAAATCCATCATTTTAATTTTTATATTTTAATTAATTTATAATTACTAATATATAGATATATTATTACTACTAATTAATTATGTAGTTGTATATATTATATTGGTTGTACATAAAAAATATAATTAATCATAAATTTTCATATAAAATTATTAATTATAAATAAAAAATTATTATTTATATAAAAAAATAAATTTTTAAAAAAAATATATCATTAATTATATAAATTAATAATTATATTCATAATTAATTATATGTTTACAAAAAATATTTAAAATATACATAATAAATTAATTAATTATAAGTTTTAATTTATAATATTAGAATTATAATAATATATATATAAAATATAATTCTAAAATTACTATAATTCTAAATTTAAGTTTATTTTATAATTTCATTTCAAAATTTCAAGTTCCATTTTTTCAATTACTAATTTATATATGTTACCATGTTTATTCATATATAAATATGGGTTCATGTGTGTGTGTTTGAAGAACCCAAGGACAAGTGTGTGTGTGTGTGTGTGTGTGTGTGTTCGTGTGTGTGTGTGTGTCATAGGGTGACCCTTCTCATTTGTGTGTATATCAAACATTGTAAAATTCATATATTATTAATTTTATTATATTTTATACATAAATAAACTAAAATTAATTACTTTATATATATATATAGTATATATATATATATATATAATGATATTACTGATATAAAAAAATTCATATATGAAAAATATCTAAAATTTTAAATTTTTAATTGATTAATTTATTTATCCATTAATGTTATAATTATTACATTTCATTAAAAATATATAAATTTTTTACCTTAAATAAATAAATAAATAAATATTTTATCAGTGTTCTTACTAGCACTGATAAAAGTTACATTTATTAGAGCTAAATAAAATGTTGATGTTGGTACAACATTTATCAATACTAAAATAATCATAGATAAAAGTCAATTTTTATCATCAATTTATATTATCATTGATACAATTATTTTTTTGTCAGCACTTACAATAAGTGTTGACAAAGGCCAGTTCTTTTTTCCTGAATTTTTATAACATTGTACACCGGAAGCAATGACATGATATATCATCATCAATGACACAAAATCATTAGAAATAATCTAATTAATCACATTATGACTCAAGGTTTTGATGTTTTGAGTGGATTATTAAAGACAGTGATGAGATTTATTAATAAGGAATTGAATATGTTTGACATGAAGGAGAAGGTTTCGTAATGTACTGGCATGGATATGCAATGTTGGCTAAAAGATCCACCCATAATTTATTTATGACACACATATTTCACAATGGTTTGGATGCATCAAGTTACAATACATATTAGAGATTAGATGAAATATTCCCCAACATACCCAAATTACAAAACCAATATAATCCATAATAATGTATAAGAACCAAATCATTAACACAAGACACCATATACATTGAAATTACATTTGGGATATTATCACTATAGTCCCTATTGAAAATATAGAAACATGAAACCCTTTAGTGCGTAATAGAATCATGTAATAGAAAAAACCATAATGTTTATTTTTTAGTTTCATTAAGATAATATAAAGGAGTTAGTACATTGGATCAAGGGGATTCATTCACAAACTATTATAATAGTTGATATAGTTATAGGTATCATATTAGTTGATCATTATGAACATATATTATTGGATATGACATGTTGATATCACCATAATGGATTTAATAATCAAATATTATTGAATCAATCAAAAAACGTAATTTTATGTGTTCTCATAATAATTTGAGATTCTCAAATAGTTGATAAAGATAACTCCAGGAGGGAACACTCAAGATGAATATGTGTTTTGATCTCATCATTTTCATGGGTGTAATGAATTAATGGGGAGAGAATATTCAAAACAATGATGATTTCCCAAATAAGAATGTTTGTTTTGAGATTACATGTGGAATCAAAATATGAATAATGAGGAATAGAGATGATTGTGTTGACTCAGAATTGTTATCACTCAAGGTTGTTCATAATTTGGATCCAACTAGAACAGTAAAAACTCTTGAGTAAAATATAGCACATGGAAGTAATCAATGAATCATAAAGATATATTCTAATTAATTAAATAAATTAGGAGAACTATTTATGAGATAAAAATAATCAAGGGAGAATTCATCCATCCATTGGGAAGAGGAGAAACATACTGAAGGGGACGAAGTGACTGAGAATCATCATAGATAATATTTTATTTCTCTCTATTTTTATATTTTTTTATATTATATTCATACTTAGCTATCTATTTTTGTTGGGATAAAGAATATGTAATTACTTAATGTGTCTTATTTTAATTGAAATGGATTTGTGTTATTCACACTCTTAATCTTAGATATTTAACTAATTGGTCACTATTTTATATATTAATGGTTATGTGTGATATATAGAAAGTGGAAACCTATACCCTAAAATATATAATTTAAAATTGAATTCTATGTAATAAGAGTTTATAAATTTAATGAAATATTAATCTCATATTTTGAATGAATTGCTACTTTTAAGGTAAATTTGTAACCTTACAAGGACTTCTAGTTTTATGAGTAAGTCTGTGACTATACTAGGTCTGAATTTTAAAGATCATGTAATTTTATTAACTATATATTTTCTTAAAATTAATTTAATATGAAACATTAGGTTAATTACTACATGGAATTTTCTACCCACTCTCCATTTACTACACTTCACATTGTTGTTCCTATTTCCAACTCAATCACATAGTTAAATAGATAATACAAAATACCATAATATTTACATTAAATTTATGATGGACACAAAACCATTAATTTTTTCATTATTTTTACATAATTTATTTAATATAAAAAAACCATGTGGAAATGACTTATATTATTTCTGGTTAATGTAAAAAAATTATCCTTTGTACTCATAGAAATTATAAAAATGCATAAATCACCTGGCATACTAGTAAGTGAACTCCTTGGTCTCTCCTCTAATAAGGTAGGGTCTAGAAACCAATGTTTAGGTACCCATAAAAAATAATACATGGAATTACCTCTAAAAATAACATGTCTTCTATTGTCATTCAACATCATACCACAAGGTATAATTAAATAATCATAATTCAATTTAAACTATATATATATGAAAAATATTTCAATAATATAATGTGAGGTAATTGAATATATTTTTTAAAAAATAATAATAAATATTAAAAAATATGTAATGAAATAGAAAACATGATATGGATGAAATAAAAGTGGTAATCCTAACAAAGAGTTCAATTAATCTGATACTATATATCTTATTATTCCTCATAAGATCATACATTAGTTTCACCTTCCAATCTTCATGAATAAAGGAGTCAAAAATGTATAGGTGTTCTTTCAAGGGTGAGTAATGATACATAATATAGTCATCCCATGAAATGAGTTATGTCCCATACACCATTATTTTCTATGTGCCTCATCAATGTAATAAGTTTTGACAAAACCTAAAACCTCAACATATATCATAAATGATATTATATTAATATCCATGGTTCATTTTATAAAAAGGTTTCTCCTTTATCTTAGCTTTCAAGATCAAAAAATAATAATGTATTTATATATATACTCATATTTAAAAAATTAAAAATAATACGTCCGCTATTAACCATCTCTTTCACGAGGCCACCAAAAATCCAATCCCTTAACTCATTCCTCGATTTATTCATAGGTTATCTTGGAAGGGGTAAATTTTATAACATTATATCTTATCATAATCTAATAATAAGTCAATTTCATTTATAGTATTATTTTTATTCACTAAGACACCATAGTAATAATATAAATATTGACATCATATAATTATATCAATATTTTCATGGTTCATTCAATGAAATTTCATGTGATTCTTCTGTCATTTTCATATTTTATCTGCATCATCATCACTAGAAATTGACCACTTCAGAATAAAAGTTTTATTTCATCATTCATATTGTCATCATAATAATACACATCATCTAATAAATAATAGTAAAAATGCTAAAGGAAATAGCATGTCATCATGATAATAAATATGTATCATTAATGAATATAATAAATATCTTTAATAAATTTTTTGTTATCTTAATAAAATAATATATGAAATTTAAGTAAAGTCTAAACAACTTCATCATGAGTTTAATTATAATCCCATAAATTATTCAATATAATTTATTTAATGATTACTATCCTCATTATATGTAATTAATGTTTTCATTTCCTAGCATATTAGTTAGTCAACACCCCAGACCCACCTACACTTGGTTCGGGGATAGTGAAAAGTGTTGGCATATACATAGTGATATAGGAAGAACTACCTCTAATAAATATCACAAATCTTGCTATAAGACAAAGCTACTGAACAATGAATATTAAAACAAATCAAAATAATGAATTATGGAACACTAAACATGGGAACCGTAAGAAATCTATAAAAATCCCCCAATAAGATATCTCATCCAAATAATACAAAAGATATAAAAATATATTAGTACAACAATATTCCAAAAAGAAAAATATCTATAATGATTTTTCAATTTATTTAACCTATTGAGGCTCTCAATAACCACTGAAATGATCATGCATGCACATGTAAGTGTGAAAAATAATATGTGGTGTGTTTATCCCAATCATTGGATCGACCATAAATAGTAATAAACAATATCTGAGGAAAATGTAACATGTAGATAAATAAAATGATAGTACATCATATCAAAATATTATAAGAAAATTATTTAAATATTAATACAACCATTGTACCCCTTCTAAAAACACCCAAGATATCAATTGAAGAATATAAACACACTGATTTATATCCCATTGATGTTTTCCTCATTCAAAAATTCACCATAAAAGCAACAAAATGGATGTTTGAGGAAACATATATGTCCACTTATCCATGAGATGTGGGAGGAAATACATGACTTCAAACATTCTATATTATATCCAAACATTAGAGTAAACACATGTTTCTAGGGATATATCTATAAATCAAAATATTGGTGGAAATATTCATCTTTATAGTTATAGGTATATACTGATTTTCTTAATCCTGGTGATATGGGTAAATGAGTGAATAATAAATGTTGTAACAAAATTCCACCTTGGTCCTAGATTCATGGATGAGTTGTGTAACTCATGGGTGATGGGTCACAAATATTGAAGTTTTAGTAGGTATTGGAGGTTATTATTTAATAATATAATAATCCAGAACTCCACCTAAGAGTGGTAAAGGGAAAAGAGTATTCATTCTAATGTTTTCAAAAGTATACACACTAATCTAAATGGGTGAGTATTGAATGGACACCAATAGTCATCATTGTTAATATATTCTATTTAGTTATATCAATCATAAAGATAATTGATACACCCAATGGATTCCCTAAAAAATATTGTAATTCTATATCATAAAAATAGTAGCCATGATTCAACTTTATCTACATTACTTCAAGACCTAGAATGTTATTCATTAAAATTGACCTTTTTTCCAAACAAAAAATAATTTAACTAAAATTATAAGTAATATTATTAGACATTAATCATGCTTGTTAAATGAAATATTTTGTAATTATTTTTTTAATTTTCAATGAATTATATAATATTTTGTGTCATTTTTAAAGTCGATTAGCATACACTCTAGTTTTTTTATCATCTTATAAGAAGTCTATTATCAAAGGTTTATACTAAGATAATATCATTTTTCACTTAGAAGACCAAAATTTCTTTGTGAAATATAAATTTTATCTTTCTAGGATTTTTAAAAATAATTAATATATATATAAATGGTTCCATTGTGTCAAGACAATTCTAATGAAAGTCTTAGTTCAAAAATTCACCTTACTATGTTCCTCAATATGCCAATTAAAATCTTGGGAAATCATGGGGTTCAATGTCGCACCCTTCGTGTAAAGGTCACTAAATCACCTCCATGTTTTGTGTTGCAGTAATTGTATGATCATATACTTTCCATCCAAACAAAGATGAAAAATATATCGGTGTGTATCTCAGCATAAGCATAGTTGTCTATGACATGGTTTATAAGGAAACATATGAAATATCATCCAGTTGGGATGATTTGACTACCTTGATCTTTGAGGGACCACACACATGTCAGGATGAAGTTTCCATGTAGGATGTCATTTAATCATTTCAATTGTATATAGGAAACCAACCTACATCAATGTAATGTTAACCTCAGGGTAGGGTTAATGTATTCAAGCCCACACTTTCCAAACATTTGATCAGACAACAATGTGAGGTTACACAACTATGTATGTTTCATTCTCTACCTACTTCAACCCCCAATGGGGTCCAATTTCATGTGTTGGAATCATCCCAAATACAGAACCACATAACCATATCCAAAACATACATCACATAACATAATAGTTAGGTATTGTGAATATGAAGGACATCAACATCGTTCCCACCTCCTACCATGAGCGAACCCCACTATATACTGCATTAACCTATCATCCTCATCACATCATCTCACTTTTGACTTCTATCCATCACAACCCATGCATGTAAACCTCAAGTCATCATCACATTTCCACATCTTGAAGAGATTATGGAAGATAATGTAGGTAGGAATCATCCCTTTCCAATCTGTACATTGGGGAAACCACCTAGAACCCTAAACATTTGGGTGTCAGTAAGGAGATCATAATTAGGCTGGGTGACTATAAAATAAAAAGAAAATAAATTTATTACATAAGCACACTCAAACCCATCCTAGTAGGCTCACATCAAAAATGAACCAACACAACATATGTACATCATCACAATCCACCACTTTCCACTAGAAATTTCTATCACACACCAACCACCATATACAATTACTAAACCATCAGGCCATACCCACTTCCCATGAAAATAAAAAATATAAATCATTCATCAATACCCATTTAATCATTTCATTATTCCATTTTTATATATTTAACAGTAGAACCCATGTTAAATTCATTATATCATTAAATTCCATATTTAATGACAAACCAATATCAACCACAACCCATATCAATTCCCAGTTATTTATCTATCATGTTCAGTTAATATTAGATTTTAAAAAACCCATCATTATTTCATTTCATACCACCTTTCAATCCCATATTCATTATTTCCATTTCCTTGTATACAATCTGGAATCACTAACAAAGCCTCAAATCACATAACCATTACCATGAAACCCCCTTCCCCCCACCACTACAACAAAACCTTATAATCATCACATAAAACAAATCTTTAACCATTGTCAAACAAATCACTACCTCAATAATATACCTATTCAAGAACTTCCCATATACATCATATTTTCCACCATTCACAATATAGTCATACCAAATCATCAATATCCAGATAATCATCTTTCAAAAAATATATTATATTATGGGACATCACAATCATTATTCGAATTCTAGATTATCTAGAACACCCCATTTGATTTACCAAGCATGGATTATCTTATAGTTATGAGATGTGATTCTGAAATTCAAACATAGCAACAAATCCTTGTTTCTATTAAAAAAACATCATAGCAGTCAAGGATTTTACCATATAAAATTAAAAATATATTAAAAGACATCATATTAAAGAGAATATGATTTTCATATAAATATAAAAAAATTATACAATATTTTATCTTCATTTATTTCTATATATTTACTTATTATATTCATCAAAAGGTGATGTGTTCCCTTTTATTTTAGGTAGATGACACCTACACCCACATATGAAGTGAAATGAAAGTAGAAAAAATACATGCATTACATATCCCCTTTCCAATTTCAACAATTTGGTTATTATATTTCCTGGGTCTATTCATAATAATTACCTAGAAAAAAAGACTCATGGTAATCCCATGATTTTCATTGAATAAAAGATAGTGTCTTGAATCCCCTACATTTTGAGAAGATTCACAACTAATTTCATGGGAATAGAGAAAGAAAATTAAAGAGATACATCAGGTTTGAACTCATGAAAGGGAATTCTAGCTAAACACAGGGGATCAATGAACTCGAAGGATGAGTTTCTGATAGTTCATGTTTAGGGTAAATAAGAAATGTTTATATTGTGGTAATGAATTCCTAATTTTTAAAATAACATACAGTGGTTTACCCAGAACATCACAAAGACTCAGCCTACTCCCCCTTTATTTTATTTTAATTCATACATAGTAATTTTCCAATCACATGACACATTTAAATCTATGAAAGATTTGATGCAGATTGAAAATGTCAAGAAAATTTATTTATCTTCATAAAGGATATGAAATCCCCATTTTTTCTCTTTTATTTTAATTAAATTCCATTTCCTTTTAGTTCAATTGAATCTATATTTATTTAATTATAAATCTTATTATATGTTTTATATAAGAAAGCTAACAATTTTTTTTGTGAAGGGTTTACCCTTATAAAGAAGGAGATGTCTGTGGAATGGTCCTTCTGATTGACCATTACATGGGAATGTAAAGGGGACTCAAAAAAGGTTCATTTGGATGAAACTTATGAATATGTGGATATTTGAATGAAGGTAAATATAATTAATGGAATATGATCCCTACAAACACCATAATTCTCCATAATCACAATGGAATAACTTATATGCAAATTGTAAATGACTCATACACACACAAGAATGACTCATACACACACACACACACACACCAGATGACCCATACAAACCCTAGAATGACCCATATTCACACACTAATGATTTAAACACACACTAAATTACCAATACACACAATAAATAAATCATAAACACCCTTGGTGACCCATAAACACACTGGAATGACTATTATGCACTGCAATATGACTCCAGTGCTTGACTGAAGGAATTTCAAATAATGGGAGGTAAAAACATGAATGTTAGAGTGATCAAAGACTAAAAAAATATTCAACAAATATGAAAATTCTAGAATTTTATTCAAAAATTCCAAGCTGGTTCTAAAATCCAACATTACTTCTAAAAACATCAAAATCACCATATATAACCATTAAAACTAATATAACCTCCATTAACCACTATAATCACATGGAAACACCCCATCAACTCTTTAATTCAAAATAATAAAAAAAAATGGGGCTAAAGAAAGCATGGAATGTTACATCATATACCTCTCAAAAAATTAACATCCTCAACATTGAAAACCGAACCCTAAGTGAAAATAAATAACAAATACAACCCAAAAATATATGGGAGATACCTCCCAAATAGATACTAATCCATTGAAAAAAAAATCAACGCATTACAAGATAATAAAACTCAATAAAATTCATCATAAAATCAATCAATGATGAAAAAATGGAATAAAGGAAAAAATAACAATATCAGAATAAAAAATATAAAAATATCATTCGATGAAGATTATTCATCTATGACTCATGATCCCATATAAACTTATTTAAACCATCATGAGAAACCCAACATAATTGAGAAATAAAACACTAACCACTCTAGCCTCGATCTCAAACACCCCCTCACTAATCACAAATCTTTTCATAAGGATGAAATAAATTTATGAAATCAACTTTGTAAGGTAATTAATTCTCACTAACTGTGATTTTCAGTTTTCCAAAAATAATCACACATTAGAGCAATCAAAAAACTACATACATCTTCTTTTATGAAATCATTCAATTCTAAATCAACACACTCAATAGATCAATTAAGTTAAAATTTATTTCCCACTTTTTTTTAAAACATTTTATGAGTAATAATAATAATATATTATAAATAAAATATTTTATAAATATTTTTATAAATGATAATACAAAATAACTTTCCAATTAAATATATATTTTTACATACTCAAAACATACTTTCAGACCCTTAAACTAAACATACATTATCCTAACTAAATACCAACAAAATACTCACCATTATACAGAACAAATAATCCAAATCAATCAAAACTAAAAATACCACAAGCCATGAGAAACCGAACCATTAGTGACCAACCACACCACAATAACCAAAAATATCAGCTTCCCCAACACAAGATTTGAATACCTATACAAAGTTTGGGATCAAAACTACTTCTAAATCCAAAGAGACTACTTTACTCCCTCCCACCACTTACCCCAATCACCATAAATCAAAATTTCACCTTCAAAAATATCATTATCTAAAATCAAACACTTTTCAATTATCTCTTAAACATTATGAGTTTTAATAAAGAAGCATTGTGTTCAATAGGATACATGATGTGACACATCGATCTTAAATGAACAACTAAATGTTATTATTCAAATGTTACCATTATAACATTGCCGTTGGAATGGTGGGAATTAGCATTATTAACTGAATTATGAAAATATAGTTTAACACATTTTTATATAATGATTCATTGGTTATCGAAGTTATTAGAAATGGAAATAAAACCTAATTGAATATAAAGGATGTGTTTTTATGAAAACCGATTTAAATGAGAATAATTTGTTTAGAAAATCATATCACTCTTTTTTGGATTATTTCGATGAAATATGAACTCAATTTGATGTTTAAAATTCATTTTATATGTTTTCTATACAATATATAATAAAATAATCAATTTTAAGCAAAAAGAAGTATTTTTCAAAAAATGCATTTTTAATGACTTTTGATGGAGAACCCTTTTAAAATATAATTTTTGACAATTCTATATGTTCTAATTGAAAAAATAATCTTATTCATTATAAGTGGTACCTCAATATTTAATTTGGTTTAATTTTGTTCTATTTCTTATAAAATTTATTTTTTAATGAATTATAAAAAATACTGTATTTTAATTCAAAATTTCCTTTTCATCTAATTTTTTTATATAGTTATATTTTACATTAAATTGGTATTAAATTTTAATTCTATTATGTTTTTATAATTTAATCCAATTTTGGTTATTTTAGGTAATTTCAAATTGAAATTTTATATAAATACATGTCAATCTTTTAATGGTTTTTACTTTAAAAACCTCCCTTTTCTCTTTTTGAAAATGAGAATTAATTTTAAATTAATTACTAATACTTATATGTTTCTAATTTGTAAAAAATTATTCCAATTTTTTAATAATAAGTTCCAAATAATTAAAATAGGTTACATTTATTTTTTGTACATTATGAATAGTATGATTAGTAATTATTATTATTTATCACAGTTAAAGGGTAAATCGAGTAAATAAGGGTAAAAATAATATTATAAAAATATAAAACTAAACTAACACATGTCCTAATACTATTTAATGAGATATTTCCGACCAATAAAACCCTTGGTATAAAAAATTGGCCTTTGGAATCCACTTGGTTGTGATTATGACGCTTATAACTTTTAATTTAAAGTAAAGGAAAATATGTAATAAACATATATCTTATTACTAAAAAAATTTAATATCAGATTATATATGTGATATATTATAATATAAATATTCATAAGAAATATAAAAAAATTTCCTACCTCATGGTATTTTATTTAAAAAAATTTAGACATTAAATAATTAAATTTAACTATGACACAATGACGATGCATGGATTTTTTTTAATGAAGTAATCAAATAAATGATATTATAAATATTAAAATAAATATTATTTGACATACTTTATGTCATCCACGATTTTTCTAGGTGAATATGTGATGTTATAATACTATTAAAGGATTTTTTTTCTAAGTTATCTATATGTTTATATTTTATTTAAATTCAAGGAAATGAATAGTTTAAAAATTTACATAATTGATGTTGTAAATAAATAGTAAATTTTTAAATTTTTCAAAATAGTAAAATTATTTTAAAATTAAAAAGTTAATAATATATGATCTAAATTCATTAAGTTACCAATTATGTAAAATCTACCCCATATAAGTAAAATTAATAACCTCTTAGTAATTAAAATATTTTTATCATAATTAAAATTAAAAAAGAATAATTAATGGTAATCCAAAAAGATAAGACATAAATTAAACTCAATACATTTCTAAAAAATAATTAATTAGATTATTTCTCACTAGACTCATATTATCTTATAAATATCTCAATTTTAAATCATTTATATTAAAAAACTAATTTATATTAATTTAATATTTTAAGAATTTCCAAGGGTGCCCCTCCCCTCTCCTATAAAAAGGTACCCTCTCTTCTCTAATACTCACACATACAAAGAATTTTATTCCACGATCTGACCAATCCTCTTCCTATAATCCCTACCCACATTATAGAGGCCATATTTTAGTTATAACACCCTTCATAGAGGTGTTAAGGTGTTCTTCAATGGTGATCAACTGAAGAAGTGGTATTGTTTTTTAAGAGTTTCTATTTTATTTATTCTTCCACTTCCTATAAATATTATTATTCCAATATAAAATAATAAATCAAGTATCTTCAATATAAATATTTTTTATTATGTTAATATGATCCCCTAAATCCATCTCTACTTCCATCAAATGGGAAAATAATTAATTGTTCGTGCGTACGTTTGAATTATCACCTCCACAAATAGATTTAGTTTGTTTTCCATTACTGGGTATCAAGATTGGTTATAATAATGGAATTAATATTAATATTTGATATTTATGACATATTTATAATTTTAAAATAATAATATTTTAATTATGTTCTTACCTTTTATGCACATAAAAACAATAATGTTGTTTGTGTGTACGTGTGATCTATCACCTTCACGAAGCGATGTGACTCGTTGTTATTCACCACATCACTAGTGTGGTATATATAAGTATATTTAAATAATTATTATTAATCTAATAATATTATTATAATTCTATAAAGATAATATAATAATTACCTTCTCTCCATAATGATCATTGAAAAATTAAAATGTCACCCATGTATACGTACAACCTAACATCTCCATAAATATAACGTTGTTCATTTTTCTTAACCATAATTAGTGGTTTGATTTAAAAAAACATGATTAATGTATAAAATTCATGATTATTTCATGAATACTATTTTGTAGATGATGGAATTATGACCACATGGACTAGTGACATCCAAACAATGTTCATTTTTAACTCAAGTACCAAATATTGACAAAACATCTGATATGAACATAAATAGTCTTGTAATTTTTTTAACATGGTAATAAGTGATATAAAAGGAACAATAAACTTGAAAAAAGTTCTAAAAAATTATAAATTAACCAAATTTTATTATTCAGGAAAATAAATAATTTATGAGACAAATCAAACTCAAGGCTAGGGAATTCTTAACTCAATCTTCAATCATTGAGTTAAATATCCATGTCATTGGTTTTTTTCAAGAGTATATATAAATTAAATCTGATTATTTTACACAAAATATCCACTTATATTGGTTGTCTTTATATTTTTCACACATAATTATGTCAATGATTTATACGTAATCTAATTATACAATCATTGTAAGGGACTTCGTCTCAATCTCCTTTCATTTAGGCACAATTTGATGTTACACACCACCTTCTTTTATAAGGTATAAAATAAACCCCTTTTAATTTTAATTTCATTAAAATGTTTTGAAAGGGAATCTTTCTATACGATGAATTTTATTTTACAAAATTAAAAAATGAAAGTTTTTAACGTATGCAGAAACAATAGCTTCTCTGTCGTCATGACCATTATTGTGTATTTTGATTCCTATAAAAGCTATAATGTTTTTAAAATAAATATAAATACCATATTACCTTTTTAGGTATTTTGGTACTGAAAATGTTTTTGAAAATGGATTGAATATATCTATATGTTGAAATTATATCGTATTATTGCAATATGGAAGTGTTATTTTTCCTATATGCATGTTTTATGTGTTGTGATTATGCTATGGTTCTTGGAAATTGTTTATGTATATGGGTGGTTCCCTGATAAACCAAGGGTAGGTGAGCCTATGATAGCTCTCCAATGCATTGGGTAATGATACTGAGTTAAAAAATAAGGTTTATACTGAGATATTTAGGGAATATATTGTTATGGGTATTCCAAACATAACCCTGAAGGTTACTCCCTATATTGATTTGAAAGCTAAAATGTAAGTATTATTTGAATTCCACAATTTACCTTTATGATTTATGATTTATTTGATATTTTTTAGCATTATTACGATTTCATGGGTTTATAAATATTTATGGACTAATATTTTATTTCCTTATTTCATATCTCTTACTGATATTTTTATCCTCATCCAAAGTTTTTCAAATGTTTTCCACAGGGTATAAGGATGGGAAAGAGAAAGGAAGAAGACAATAATGATTTTATCAAGAAATTAATAATGTTTACTTGTAAATATATATATATATTGGAGGAAATACATAATATTTTAGATATATCCACTTTTTATAAATTTGAGACGTTATGTATGAGTTATGGCCAAATTCTCTAAACCTATAAACTTGAAAAGATCCTCATTGTGAAATAAATTAAGATTATTGACCTAACTCAAGATTATTAAATGTTTAAATTTGAGGCCTTATAGCTGATATCAAAGGATGGTTTATAAAACTTTGGATATTGGTATGTTTTCTTAAGAGATAGGTATATCATCATTGGTATATAATTTTAAGGTTGATCATAATTTCAATGTCTTAGAAATCCCTTTTGAGGCTTTATGTTCTAAAATACTTGGGTGAATAATGGTATTCTTTGAGACATTCACCTTTGAGGAAATTATGGGTTATTAGTTTTTGGGATGAAAAATGCAAGGTATGAAATTAACTTTTAGGTTAAAACATATTGTGGTTATTTTTTAGGTATTTATAATATTTTTTAATATTATAAGAATTATATAGATTTAGAAAAAGGAAAACCTACATGATGGGTGACAACCCGTTGAGTCTGAAAAGACTGTAGGAATTTAACCCACAACCGAAGGGAGATAAGGGTGCATTGCCTACCATTGGAAAACATTAAGTCATTGTTCAGTAAGATTTTTTTCTTTTTAGTTATTCTATTTTATGGAATAATATGAAGTTGATTTTGGAAACATTCGTTTTATCAAATGGATATCCTTGGTATTGGAAAATTATTTAGGGATTGAGTGATAAATGTTTTTTTGGAAGAAGTTTATAATTTTTGGGTACCCTATATGCCTAAGGAAAATAGAATACAATGGGATTTTATTTGAGGAGTAATATTTCAATTTTATTTGGTAAGAATCTATGTTTTTGTAGTGTAGTTATTGTAATTTAGGTTATTTATGTAAATGATTAACCTAACTTAGAGAATATGTGATTAGGGTATTTAATTTTTTGTATGAGACATTAAGAGTGTTTGATGTTATTTGGAGATAAAGGATACAATTTATCTTGTAATACTATGTTATCAGAAACTTAAAATTTTTTGGTTTCAATGTTAGTTTGGATTATTTTGGGGAATTTTAAGGGAAATTATTTATCAAATGTTATTTGTTGAACTTTGGATATTACTATTAAATTTTAGATATTAAAATTTGTTTTCCTCCTAAAATGGTTTTTTCTTTTGGGGGGGTTATCTAATTTTATCATAATAGTTTTTGTTTTCGTTAATATTTTGAGAAATTATGAATAGATAGTTAACAATTTGTGGATTATTTTATTCCTCTAAAGTTGATTCTAGTGCTTCAGGTGTGACCAATTCATATTGAATACTCATAATTTGGATAAAATATGAGTTTGTTGTATAAATTTATTAATGGTTGAAACTATACCTGATAAGTATGTATGTTTCCTTATGTTCTTATCCAATCTCATAAAAAATTTACATAACTTTATTAAAAGGATCATAAAACAAAAAAAATCGTTTACTTTTCCTGCTGTGAAATCAAAGACTATTTAACCCATCACAAGTTTGTGATTTTCTAATTATTAACTTTCTCCTGATCATGTTTTTTATCACTCTCCATCAGAACTTGGCACTTATTTTTTCTTCCATATCCATGTTTTCCTACACGGAATCACAATATGTGTTATCTCTAGTGAGCATTGTACTTCGCTTTCTTTCTTTTAAAGTTTTAGTTTTATCAACCATTTTTCTAATGTGGGATTGTAATAAAGATATTTTGAAAAGAATTATATTAGTTACTAGCCCCAAATTTAAATTTTGAGGATGCAATTTATTAGAGGGTAAGTATGTAACTTCCTTACTATTAATAAATAAACACTATGTTCAATAGCGTATATGATACGCTAAATCGAGCTTAAACGAACAACTAAATATTTTTATTTAAATTTTACCATCATTACATAGTTATTGGAAAGGAAAGAATGAATAGTATCAATTGAATTATGAGAATATGGATTAACATATGTTTATATAATGATTCATGGGATACCAAATTTATTAGAAATGGAAATAAAAACCAATTGAATGTAAAGGATGTGTTTTTATAAAAACCTATTTAAATGATAATAATTGTGTTTATAAAATCATATCACACTTTTTGGATTATATTAATGAAATATAAACTCAATATAATGTTTAAAATTCATATTATATGTTTTATATAAAATATATAAGAAAAAAATCAATTTTAAGTAAAAAATAAGTATATTTCAAAAAGGGCAATATACCACCTTTTGATGGTGACCACTTTTTAAATATAGTTATGGACAATTTTATATGTTCTATTTGAAAAAATAAACTTCTTATTTAGAATAGGTACATAAAAATTTAATTTGGTTGAATTTTGGTATTTTTATGATAAAATTCATTTTTAATGAATAGTGAAAATACTGCATTTTAATTCAAAACTGCCTTTTCTTCTAATTTTTTTATATACATGGATTGCACTTTTAATTGGTTTTAAAGTATAACTGGATTAAGTTTTTATCATTTAATACAATTTTTTTTCATTATATTTAATTTCAAATTTAAATTTGATGTAAACACATGTTAATCTTTTGATAGTTTTTACTTTCAAAAAAACATATTTTCTTGTTTTGACAGTAGGATTTAATTATAATCAAATTTCTACAACTTCTTTGTTTTGAATTTGAAAAAATGGATTATTTATCTGAATAAAAAGCCCCAAATTATGAAAATAGGTCCCATTTATTTTTGGACATTATTAATAGTAACATTAATAATTATTTTTATTTACCGCAGTTAAAAGGTAAATCATATAAATAAGGGTAAAAATAATATTATAATAATATAAAACTATCCTAAAAAGTATTTTAATCCTATTTTTTGAGATATGGGCTACCAATAAAACCCTTTGGATGAAATTTTAGACTTTTGAAGCCACATGGGTGTGATTATGACAATTATAACTTTTAATTTAAAGTAAAGGAAAATATGTTATAAACATATATCGTTATATTAAAACAATTTCAATATGGGTTTATATAAGTGATATCTTAGATTATAAATAGTCATCAGAAAGATAAATATATTTCCAATATAATTGTATTTTATTTATAATTTTTAGACCTTAAATAATTAAATTTAATTATGACCCAATGATGATGTAGTGATTACTTTTTTAATGAAAGAATCAAATAAATGATATTATAAATATGAAAATAAATATTATTTGAAATAATTTCTGTCTAAAATGGTTTGTATTGGTTAATATAATATTTTATAATACTATTAAATTGTTTTTCTTATTTATATATATTTTTAGATTTTATTTAAATTCAATAAAATGAATTGTGTGAAAATTGACATAATTTGCATTTCTTAAAAATAGTAATTTTTTAAATTATACAAAAATCCAAAAAAAATATTTGAAAATCACAAAGTTACTATGAAAAGGTCTAAAATTTCATTAATTGTCCAATTATTATAAATTTACTCCAACTAAGTAAATTTTACATCCTCTTAATAATTAAAATATTGTTACCAAAATTAAAATTAAAAGATAATAATTAGGGCTAAACTAAAAAGATATGGTTTAAAATAAAATCAATACATGTATAAAAATTATTAAATTAGATCATTTTAAACTATACTCATATTATCATATACATATTTAAATTTTTAATCATTTATATTAAAAAACTAATTTATATTAATTTAATATTTTATAAATTTTCAAGGTTTCTCCTCCCCTCTCCTATAAAAAGGTATCCTATCTTCTATAATACTCACTCTTACAAAGCCTTTTGGATTGGAAAATATCTTCCCAAACCTCTTCATATAATCCCTACACACATTCTTGTGTCTTAGTTTAGGCATAACACCCTTCTTAGAGGTGTTATGGTGTTCTTCATAGGTGATCAACTAAAGAATATGTATCGTTGTTTTAAGAGTTTCTATCTTAATTATTCTTCCACTTCCTATAAATATTCTTCTTCTAAGATGAAATAATAACTCCAGTATAGTCAATATAATGATATTTTATTATTTTAATATCATATCATAAATCCATATCTACATTCATCAAATGGACAAGGAATTAGTCGTTTGTGTGTACGTGTGAAATGTCACCTCCACGAACCTATTTAGTTCTTTTTCCATTACTCTCTATAAATTTTAGTAATAATAGTGGAAGTAATATTCATATGTGAAATTACTGAAATATATATCATTTTAAAATAATAATATTTTAATTATATTCTTACCTTAAATGCACATAAAAACAATAACGATGTTCTTATGTACGTGTGAACTATCACCACCACAAAGCGATGTGAATCATTTTTATTCACCACATCACTTGTATGGTATATATAATTATATTTAAATTATTATTATGATGTTAATAATATTATAATCCTTATTTAAATAGAAAATAATAATAACCTTATTTCCATAATGTTCAATGAAAAATTAAAATGTTACTCATGCATGCGTACGACCTGCAATCTCCATGAATATAACGTAGTTCATTTTTCATAACCATAATTAATTGATTGATTTTAAAAGTATGATTAATGTATAAAAGTTATGATTATTTAATGAATAATTTTCTTGATATGATGTAATTAATACCACATGGACTAGTGATATCAAAACCATGTTCATTTTCGACTCAAGTACCGAATATCGAAAGAATGCCCGATATGAACTTAAATAGTTATATAATTTTTATAACATGATAATAAGTGATATAAAAGGTATATTAAAATTGAAAAATGTTATAAAAAATTATAAATTAACCTAATTTTATTATTCAAGAAAATAAATAATGTACGAGACAAATCAGACTCAATGTAAGGGAAATCTTAACTCAATCTTCATTCATTAAGTTAAATATCCATGTCATTGGTTTTATTTTTCCAAGAATATGTGGGAAAGACATTTGATTAATTTACACTGAATATAAAATCATATTATGTGTATTTATATTTTTCACACATGATTAATTTATTGATTTATACTTATCTAATGATATGATCTTTATAAGGGATTTTGTATAAATCTTGGTTTATTGAGGAATATTTTGATGTTATACACCACCTTATTTTATAAGGTGTAAGATAAACCCCATATAATTTTAATTTAATTAAAAGGTATTGAAAAGGAATATTACTACATGAATCATTTTACTTTACAAAATGACAAAAAGAATGTTTTTAATGTATACAACAATAATGTCTTCTCCACCATCATGACCATTATTTAGTATTTGAATTCTTCTACAAGCTGTAATGTTTTAAAAGAAAATTAAATACCATATTCCCTTTTTAGGTATTTTGGTATTGAAAATGGTTTTGATAATTGATTGATTATATCTATATGTTGAAATGATATCTTAGGATTTCAATATGAAAATGTTATTTTTTTTATGCATGTTCTATATGTTATGATTATGTTATGGTTCTTGGGAATTGTTTATGTATATGGGTGGTTCTATGATAAACTGAGGGTGGGTGAGCCCGTGATATCTCTCTAATTCATTGGGTAATGAGATGGAGTTAAACAATAATGTTTCTCCTAATATGTTTAGGGAATATATTGTTATATGTATTCCAAACGTAACCATGAAGGTTACTCCATATGTAGCTATGAAATATAAAATTTAATTATGATATGTATGCCACAAGTTGCCTTTATGGTTTATGATTTCTATGATGTTTTTTAGTATTATTATTTTTTCTTGGTTTTATAAATATTCATGGAATAACATTTTATTTCTTTATTTTATATCCCTTACTAAGATTTTTGTGCTCATCCGAAATTTTTGAAATGTTTTCAACAGGGTATAAGGATTGGTAAGAGAGAAAAAAAGTCAAGATGAATATTATAAAGAAAATAAATCATTTTAATTTTTAAAAAAGAATTATATTGTTTAATAAATGGATACTATTTTAGTTTTATCCACTTTTTATAAATTTGAGTTTCTATGTATCTGTTATGGCCTAATTCTATAAATCTATAAACATGAAAAGATCCTAAATGTGAAATGATGTAAAATTATTGACTAAATCAAGATTATGTAATAATTAATTATGGTTCATTACAACCTGAGCATAATCCACCACTTTCACCCTAGAAATCAACCAAAATCTCTCCACCCACCATTGAATCTCCAACCTCAAAGAAGACGCTAAATGCCACACATGAATATATTTTGTAAAAAAGTGTTTGGAAACTATGTATTCAAGGAACAAAAAAATCCTAAAACATTTAACATTGGATAATCCCTACTGGATCTACAAGAGAACCGATACACCTTCTTCCCTTTACACTTAGAAAATGAATTCCTTCCCGAGTAAGGCAAGTAATTCTTCCATGGAAACACCTTCTAGAGAACCATGGTTTTTATTTTACCACGATCTAACTACCCCCACCCCTCAAAAGATATTACCCCACTAAAAAAACTAAAAATTGATCCCCATTATAGGTTTATTAAAAGGAAGCATTGATCTCTTTTAGCTACTCCTCAACCTTGAGGCCTGACACTCCACAAAGGAAATTCAACACCTTATGTAAAATATATCATAACAAAACCTCATCCCATGACTCCTTAAACATCCCAAAAATAAAATCTTGATGATTCTCCTACAACATATATTCAATCTAGACATCAAAATCAATAAGGATGATCCAAACGATTAATCTCATATTAATAGAATGGTAAAAACAACTACACAAGAGGAATTATATCTTCTACTGCACCCCTAAACTACAACCCAACACATCTTCCATAAAAAAATCTCATATTTCTATGAACTTATTATCATCCTACCCTACAATAAAATATCTTTATCATCACCCATATGCCACCATCCATCAATCGATTTACCAATCAAACATCCCTTTACTCCATCTACCAATCATGTATAATATATAATCGGTCAATCAATCCTATAAAGAGAAAAATATTCAATAATACTCTCCATGTAAAAAATAATTAAAATTATATAATATTTTAATCACTTAAAACATTCTTGAAAGTACCATATAGAAAATAATTATTTCAAAACCTGAAAAAGTTTCCTTAAACCCCACACATTTAAAACATTGCAAATTAATAAAACTATTTAAACTTTAGAAATTCATTTAGATGAAAACTCTTTTATAAATATCCTTTTCATTCAATTCTAGAAAACAATTATGCAAGACCACTATTAAAACCTAGTCAACCTTTGTTAAAAGAAAATAAGTCATTCTTCAAGAAACTTTTTTTCTAATAAACACATCACCATTCAATGAATTCTAGAAAACAATATTGAATATCACTTAACATATTACTTCACATCATATAATAAGATATCAAAAAAACATGATAAAATCTAGAATGAATTTATAGAACTACTTCATTAAAAATTAAATAGAATCAACTGTCGGATAAACTAACCAATTTTACATACAATGAATATTAGGGTGTCAATAATTCTCCCCAATTATGCTTAAAAAAATTCATTTTTCCCATTAATCCAATAAAAAATACTATGAAACTTATGAAATACTAGTAAAATTGATAAATAAAACATTTTAATCATTCTTTTCATAACATACTTTATATTTTAAAATGATAAGAAGGGTATATACTTTCATCATAGGATTCATTTATCTTTTAAAATTATAACATTATCTTTATTTAATCCATATTAATATGCATAACTTAAAACAAGAAAATTTAGATTAAAACATAGAATATTATTTAAAACATGAATCTATCACAAATCATTTTACACATTTCAAAACCCTCTTCATTCCTAACACATTTTCAATTATAAAAAAATTTATCTATATAAACAACGAAACATCAAAAGAATAAGGTTGGTTTTAACTTACCAAGGGTTCCATTAACCATTTCCTTCTATTGAAATAAACTATTCCTTAGGGTTGTAAATCAACACTAACTTTTACTATTTCAAATTACACAAACACATAATAATTCAAGTATATCAAAATTTATATATTTAAATATACCAATATTGTTAGACAAGTTTTGTTCCCATTACATATAGTAAAACTAAACATAAAATATCTTGAGTTGGAAGAATAAATAACGATGGCAACTCCAATAATCCCCCCCCTATATCCCAAAAAATTGAACATGGGCCACTAGCATGAATCAAATCCCAAATCCCAGTAGCATAGAATACATTAGGTTCAATTTATTATATTCATTTTAGTTAATTATGTAGAATCTCCCCAATTTAATCACAAGAACAATTATATATAATTCATGTACCTCCAATAGGTCTCTACACCGTAATCAGTATTATCTTTCCTAGGGTGTTTAGTAAGAGTAAGGATATTATATTGGAACATGGGGGGTTTAAGATAATGTATCCAAGCTATTCTACCTTGCTACATCACACACTAAGTTCAACAAACAAATATTCTCTATGGTCCCCACGTAATTATCACAAAAACCTAATTCTAAACTCTAATAAAATATTAACTAAATATTTAATACCACATTGGCATTACCCACCCCCATTGGGAACCCCTATTAGTCCTATATTGAATATGAGTATGCTCCAAAGTCCCACTTACATTAGGCCTTGGGATAGAGACTATCACTAAGGGTAAAAAATAAACAAATGGGAGGTATTACCTTCATATAACCCAAAAGTACATAAATAAGAAATACACCAATCAACACCATGATATAGTGTAATCCCAATACCCAAAATAATTTAAAATGAATGTAATTTCATTCAAAAAATATTCTCTAAAATAAAATATCTTAAAATAAACTATGATAGCAATGAATCTCCACCATCTCCAACACTAAGATATCAATTTCCAACTCGGTCACCAAATCCAACATGGAAACATGAAACACAATTTCATATATATATGGGTGATAGAAACATGTATAATTAGTAGGAACCTCCTCAATATAACTCATGTAAATTTGTAATAAGTATAATAACATTCAAGTGAATAATTCATAGAACCAACAAGCACTTACCAAGTCAATTTCCCTTTCCTAAACTCACTATGGATCTCTTTCCATGTAATGTACACAATGTATAATTGTAGGGACCCCAACCCTAGTAGCCCCGATCTAGTTTATACTTTATTAATTTATCATAAGATACAAATAATCACATCCTCAAGGACCACATAGTTTAATATTCTTTCTAAATTTGATACATACACGATTCTCATATTATATTTGAATACATAAACTACAACATATTTTTTTTCAAGAATAGCATTATTCTCTCTAATATATCATTGAATATCAAACATTCTACACTTCATGGATTCCTAATAAAAGAAAAAGAATAATGGTGAATTAAAATTATTTATAAGGGTTATGTATAGCAGAACCTATCATGGATCGATAAGAATAATCAATATAGAAAGGTAAATAACATAGAACACATGCCATTTAAATAGTTGGATAAGGCGTAATCAATATGGAAAGTGAAATAGAACACATTCCATTTAAATAAATGATAAAGTTAAAATAAATATGAAAAAGTTAATAATTGATCACACATTCCATTTAAATAACTATATGAGGCATAATAAATGTGTAAGGGTAAATAACTTAATATACATACCATTTAATTGATAAAAAACTATAATTCGTCCAGAGATAATATCATAGTGAAAATATCTTGGATAATAATAATTGAACTCTTACTGAAGGAAATTATTAATTATCAGACATAATTTCCCAGGCACATGATACCTCTACCATCAAGATATTTCACCAGAAGGTTTAAAATATACCTAAAAAACATGTTTAATTCTATATTAATGATTTGTCTCATGAGACCTACTAAATCTTCAAGAGGATTTTTAATTTTGGGTCCTGCTCATCATTGTATTTCCATATCATCCCTCATACATTTAATAGTCAATTTAATTCATGAATCAATGTGCCTTAAAATCAAATATCATTATTGAGTAAAGAATATGAATTTATCAATATTTTCCTAATCAAACTAACAAAATTCATAGTAAAACACCATATATAGATATGAGATAAAATTTAATCAATAATAATATCCATGATAAATAATATATATTTAGGTTATATTTAATGTCAAATTATCACATGAAAGAAAGTATTTATAGAGGAAGTTATCTATAAAAAAATGAAACATAGATATGAATTTCAATACTCTACTTGGTTAAAATAATCATAAACCATCTAAAGGTATAATAAATATGGTATAAACATATACACATTAGAGTAAAATTAAATTTTTTTGTAATTAATGAATAAAAATACAAAAAAATATTAATAAACCCATTCTTTAGGAAATATCATTTTCATTTTGAAAAACATTAAAATTATTTTTCATTGAATATCACTTTTAAAAAATTATTTAAAAAAACCTTGTAAACTTAAAAAGTAATCTTCAAATAAATTATATCCATGATGGTGGATAATTATACACATCTCATAAAAGATAAAAAGAAAATTCCTTTTTCAATATAAAAAGGTTAGGAAAGGTCCATGTTTAGAAAACTACAAGAATATTTCTTTCACATTTTTGGTAAAATCCAAACATAAATTTCTTTGAAACCAACAAAAAAATCCTTTGAAAAAAACTTTAAAGAGAAAAATTGGGTGAAACTTTCTTTAAAAATAATTTAGAAAAGGTTAAAAATATTTTAGAAGTTTTTTAGAAAACATGGTTTTAGAAGTAAAATGATTTCCGACCAAAGAGAGAAATGACGTTGTATTTGTTTAAAAAAATAATTTTCCCAATTAATTTAAGTACCAAATAGTGGAAATGGAACTATCAATTGAAAATATCATGAATAACTATAGGGGAATGAAATAAAGTGGGTTTATTAAGAAATTTTCAAATAATTTTCTTCAACTAAAATTCAAGAGTAAATAATATCAATTATAAGGAGATTGTAGAATAAATATTTACAATGATCATAACATTGATTTGAGAATTAATCAATGAATAGATTATGTGATTCAACTATAAATCCACATAAAAAAAGTGTAAATACAACATAAGGTAAACAAATGTCATTACACACATAATATTATAATCACATGATCAATGAAGTAGAAGATTAACCTAATGAAATGACTTTGAGTTAATAAATCCCTTACCTCATGAATCCTTTTGAATGAACATTATTTAACGACTTGTATAGTGGTTTTAAAAGTTTTATTAACTTGTATCAAAACCATATCAATATTTATAATATCATATATTATCCCTCTATAATATATTTTGACCCATGCATTACTAATCTATCATTATTTTCATTGTTTATGTAGCGAACAAGGATTGACATGCATGGATATTACATCATTTTAAATAAATATTTAGCACATTAGAAAATTACATGCTCGATGACCATAATAGTTTAGTGTCATCAGAAAATTGTAACACATTCTTCTAATTTGGTGAAATATATTCATTATATCCCTTAAATATCTTCCCCTTTATTACTCCTACATAAAACCCTTATTCATAAGCTGGGGAAAGGAAATATAAGAAAGAGTGACATCATATGATAAGTAACGGTAAAAATGGGAGATATGTGAGAATAACATGAGAATAATGGTATGTGAATATGATAATAAAATTTAAATATCATACCTTGTATATAAATGATCATATAATTGAGTAATAGTATGAAGATTAGAAATTTTTAAGACATTTATCACAAGGTAATTAAGAGAATAAGACATGAAATCTTAACATAGGAATAAGACATGGAATTATGGCAGATACATAATTATATAAAATTATTTTTCATATGATGACCCCATAGAATGTGTTTTATTCAATTTTCCATAGAATTCATGGTTTGATTTCCATTTTCCATGAGACTTCTCCACAAAAAGGAATATGCGGAAAATCCCTCCCTAAGGAGTAGGCTGTGGAATTCCAAGATCGATGAAAAAAATGTGTCGACACATTAAATTAAATTTATAAGTATATTATTAGAAGTCTTGTTGAACTGACCATCTCAATAAGTGTATATATCTTTGATAGATTCTATTTGACTGGTCACAGATCCCAAACAGACTTATGTATCAAAGGTTATGATACTCAGAAGATGGAAAACATTTTATCCCTAAGAGCTACATTGGATACCTATGCAGACTGGTGATTTATACACCCCTATGTAGAAGAACTACATGAAGGACCTATATGAAATACCTACGCCATCGAAATCTATCTGGTCATCCACCTCCTTTTCTATAAATAGGACCCTTGGACTCTCCATTTGAGAGGTTTAAAATTCAGAAGAAGCCACGTACCTCTCATTGTGTAGCCCCCCTTTGCCCAGGTCCTCAAACAAGCTCAAGTAAATCTCCAAAACATAAGAGATGAGAGAAATAAATGTCACAAGTGAATCAAAGTCCCATCAGGGTCTAGAAAACAAGGACCAGCATGAAGGAGCTGTGGGGCGCACCTTGGAGGCCCACTTACTTGGCCCACCTATGGAAAACCACTGGTCCATACCACGGGGGTGCACCCCCACACACAGTCTCAGGATCATTCATGGGCTATAGTCTTATCCTTTTGGGCCAATTCCTTTTCATCCGTCATTGACCCCAATGAAAATTGAAGAATCACACCGTAAACTTTGCAGGTTGGGTCGACGACATTTTCCATTGGACCATTTATGCGACCCAACTTCTAGCCCTAGAATACAATTGTTTTAGACACTAAATGAACTACCTTGAGTAAACTTACACCTCTTGGTACATTTACCATGTTATGATTTGATATTCTCTTCTTGGATTCCTTGAGTAACTTGAGTCAATTAACTCCTCATGAAACTTCTGAAACCTCATCACCTGCCTCACATGTCAGGTTGAATCACAAATAGGAATCCTCCTTAGTAGTAAGCCCTAACAATTCCCAAATGGGTATCCTCCTTATCAGTAATCCTTAACCAATTCCATATGGGTGTCCTCCTTAAGAGTAATCCCCAACCATACCTCAATGGGAATCCTCTTTAAGAGTAATCCCCAACCAATCCTCAAATGGGAATCCTCTTTAAGAGTAAGCCCCAACCAAACCTCAATGGGAATCCTCCTTAGAAAAAAACCCCAACCAATACAAGGGAATCCTTCCCATAGTAATCCATTAGTCTTTTGGGCTAGACCGAATGACTTTCAATTTCATTTCACATTGACGGTTTCATTACTCCACATCCTCACCTACCATTGCCTTGGCTTCATTCTACGTAGGCATGACATCTCCCATCAAAGGAGGAGAATGTGTGTGGTTTTTTTAATCTTTCACACTCTCTTATTTCTCACACCAAGCATGAATCACAAGGTCTTAGAGATTATTGATGATCACAACATCGAAACAATCCACTTCAATTCATGAACTATAAGAACTCTGATTCCAACAATAATTACAATATGTTTGAAGCCTTTACATAGGGCTTGAGATCACTAGATATCCTCTTTAGGAATCCAACCCCAATTCCCTTAATCTGGGCATCCTCCTTAGGAGTAATCCCCAAATTAATCCCCCTGAATCTCCATGAGTAAAATCATCTCTCATAAACCCTGCTTCTAGGGTGTCCTCATTAGGAGTAATCCCCAACCTATTTCTCTCTAGGGTTATATTCCCTTGTGAAACTTGCCGAACTACATGGGATTTGATTCCCATCCAAATGGGATATGTAGGAAGCCTCTTTGAGGTTCAAACTCAACACTACAAATCAACCCTATTATTCCTTGGCCATATTCCCAATAGTGTCTAATTAAAATTGGAAACTCATATCCTTTCCAGGTTCATTGGGCTGTTTTAGCATAAGTCTCATACCAAACATTGACTCGACACCTTCTACCTAGGTGTCCTTACAACATGACATTAAACTATATGGATTGGTCCTTATCACACGGACATAAAATGTTTGATGTGTCCCATTATGTGGAACTAAACTATGAGGTTTCTGATTCCTTTAATAAGGATACATAGGTATCTTATTTATGGGAATGATCCCAACATCAAAAAAATCTTTGTCTCCCTAGATGACAATAAATTTCAGGGTGCCAAAATTAGTGGCTTAAAAACCAATATCAACATAACAAAAGCTAAAATAATCTATATATAGTATATGATAGGATACCATTGATGGAGAACCTTGAATACATATGGATATCTCCATTAATGAATAACCTTGAATACAAACGGATGATTCTAAATTCCACACATGCAAATAATTGATTTCAAATTTCTAGGGAAACCGACATTATACTTGGTAAATTAATAAGGATTCATGAACATATCTAAAATATATAAGAGAGTCCTGGAGTAAGAAATAATTCCTCCAAAAAGGGTGTTATGAGCCTGACCTCCCATACTCTCAACCAATTTGAGTTCTTAGGTATTGTAGGTTTAAAACTAAAAAACACCTACCTTTGGAAAGTAGGTACCTTTGGATATAGAACTGTTGGATGATTTCGGTTCCATAAATAATCCCAATGGAAACTGACCAGATGTAGTGATTCATAATCAAAACACACATTTTATGGGAAAAACTATAATAGTCAAGGTTTAATTCTAAGGTCATATTATTGGATTGGGTTCACTCTCCAAAACATCTTGGTAGTCATGGATCACTCTCATGACCATCTTAGTTGTCAAGGTTCACTCTCATGACCGTCTTAGTTGTCAAGGTTCACTCCTAAGACCATCTTAGCAGAAATATTAATTTTCTAAACCAAGTTGACCCCCCCTTCCATCCATGTCAATCTCATGAGGTATAAATCTTTACAAAAGTGAATTGTATGTATATATATTACCAACATGTCTCATAATGAAATTATACATACGTGTTCCAAAAAATCATAAATAATCATATCATAACCGATGAAATGAAATGGGTATCTAAAACAAGTCATCATATCATAACCTGTGGTAAAGAGATATGTTTCATAATAATTTCATCAAATCATGACCCATGCAAATAGTTGGGTTTCATAATCATATAACCCTTGAAAGAGAAATGGGTTTCATAAATATATAACTCGTGAATCAGAAATGTGTTACATAAGCATCATGCTATCAATACATAAAACATTAAGAGAAAGAATGTGAATGTAACCCTAGGATAATATTCTTAGAAACCCCTGAGTAACCCAAATTAATGTCATCTTAGATGGAAAATAATTTTTATATATCTTTTTAAAAAAAAATTGTGATTAAAATATCATTTCTACATTGAAAAATACTTTTTAATGCATAAAACATTTTTGAAATCCTTTTTCATTAAAAATAGCTTTGAAAACATATATGGAATCTTTGAAAACCATAACAAATTAAACTATCTTTTTGTTAAAAATTATTTTAAAATATAATTTTAAAAAATAGTTTTTTAAAATATTTTTGAAAACATGGTTTTTAAATAAACCAGATTTCCAACCGAAGAGAGAAATATGGTCAGATTTTCTTAAAAACACTTTCTTGATTATCTTAAGTAAAAAAGAGTAGAAATATGGTACCAATATAAGAATATATCATGAATAACCAAATTAGAAGAAAATCAATTTGAGTTATTGAGATATTTTTCATAATATTTCATCAATAGAATCATAATCATAAACAAATCCAATAAATAATGATATTTTAGAAATAAACTATTACCACTTCGGTAACTTTTACTCATAATACACATGAGATAATAAAATTAAATGAAGCTGAAAATATCATGAAAAATTAATATTCATTATACAAAATTTACAAGGTAAATATATACACCTCATAAAGTATTTTAGGTTCATAACATAACATTTTTTACAAAGAGGGAAAATTAAGAAAAAAATTACTATACAATTTCATAAATTTTTAACTGTAAACTATATGAAATAGAGATCATAAAATGGATATGTAAATACATGTAAATTTAAGTATAATAATCATATAATAAATTCATGCTCACTATATAGACCACATTAACTAGATTAGTGGTGAATAAGGCTTAAGTTTCGCGGAAATAAATGTGAGACTATAAATCCTCTTACAGTATGCCTTGACTCTCATCATACTCATTCTTAAATATTTTATAATCAATATAAGTTTACTATATTTCTATCATAGAACAATATTAATATATATAATTCCATATATGTTTTAATTATGACTTAATATTACCCATTTATTAACAATTCCATGTTAATATTATGTTTTGTGTAATAACCGCTTTATTTTTCATACATGTTTTGACTTTTCATTCTTAGTATTCCTAATTAAATCATGATTTAATTATTTATATAACGTAAAATGTGATATAAATATCATATATATTCATTATAGATGTATTTATAATAATATACAAAAGATATTTATTTGAAATGAATTACACAGTTCATGGAGATGATAAGTCGTACGTATGCATGGACGTTGTTTTCTTTTTCTTATCATATTTTTTATAGTTTTAAGAGTAACTACATATATATATACATTTATTATCATTAAAAAATAATTATTATTTATTATATATCACATATTTATATTAAAATTTTCCTTTATACATTCAATGTAAAGCATGAACGAATCACATCACTTTCAGGAGGTGGTAGTCCACACATCAACAATGATGTTATCATATTCTCATAAAATAGAAAGCATGAAGTTATGTGTTATATAATGATTACATAAGAATAAATAAATCATAAATATCATATATATAATAAAAAAAATTAATTAAATAATTATTTCCATCCTTTAAAAGTTTTAAATGATGAAAAAATGACATCGGTTTATGAGGCGGTAGTCTACCATACACACGAACAATGATTGTATATCCCATTTTATAGAAGTGTGTGTGATTTTTGTTCAAAACATTAAAATAACAAAATTCATAGTATATTTATTAAAATTATTTTTTATATAATCATTATATAATTTGAATATATGTGCTGGAGAAAGAAATAAAACAAAAGTTTTTATGGAACGATATTTCCTCTTCTTTGGGAAACACTTTTTGGTTTGCACCAAAGGGCTTCCTTGGTGGGATATATACCCAAAGTGATGCTTTTACGATTAGGGGAGATAATTTGAGAGGAAATGTTTTCAATATTATGTAGATCCAAAAATCTTGGGAGGTGTGAATAAGTGAGGTTGGTGAGTACCATTTATAGTGGACGAGGAGTGGTATTCTTACAAATATAAAATGGAAAACACTATTTAGAGGTATCCCTTATATATTTTGCCTACAATAATGGTCCATATTTTAGAAAATGGATCTTATTGTCTATATATTTCCATAAAATGGATTTTGGAAAATTTTATTAGCCATTTATTATTTTAATATTAAAGTTTAACTCTAGGAAAACTCATTTTTTCCTTAATCGTTGTAACCTATTTTAATTACATTCACTAATATTTTGGGTAAAAAAATAATTTGACTTTAATAAAAATTATAAATTATTCTGATTCAAAATATTTTATCCATTTTTTTAAATTATAGTCACATAAGTGGCAGAAATTAATTAAAAATTAATATGGCAGATAGGATGAGACAACAGGTTTTTAAAGTGAAAATGTTCAAAAGATTGAAATGTTATTATATATATTTTCAATGTGAAATTGATTATAATGTACTAAATTGTATTATTTAATGTATAATTGATCTTAATATACATTAAACCCCATTTAAAATATAATTTAACTATATAAATAAATTATAAAAAAATCCAGTTTTTAATTAGAATTCGGTGTTTTTCACTATTCATCCAATAATGAAACTGCTTAGAAAAATACCAAAAATTAACCATAATCTGGTTTTGAAATTATTGTTTCAAAAATTAAGTTTAATCTATAAAATATAATTTATAAAATTTCCAAAATTTATATTTAAAATAGGTGTGCCATTAAAAGGCGGTAAAATTACCTTTTAGAAAAATATATGTATTTATGTGTAAAATTTCTTTTATTATTATATCATGTATTAAAAGAACATATTATAAACGTTAAATAGTTTACATAATATAATATATATATTTAATTATAATCATTTATCAAAATATTTTTAATTAATTTATTGTGGTAAAATGTGTTTTATGGCATAAATATAGTTTTCAAGCAAAAGATTTCATATATTTTGAAATGGGTTTTATTTTCATTTATATTAAATTGGTCACCAAATAATTCTTATGATAAAAATTTGTAAACCATATTCTCTTAATTTAATTAATATTATTCATAACCACTATTCAAATGGCTATGTGAAAACTATAAGGATATTTTAATATTATTATTAATAGTGCATTCTAGTTTAGTAAAAAATATGACTTGTGTATAACGTAAGATATTGAAGTAACTCGAAATTATGTATAACACAATCCAAACCCTGTGTTTCATGTTTCAAAATCTAATCTAATTTTCTGTTGTAGTGAAATATTAACTTTTTTTGTGTGAAACATAAACCAATCATAGTTCTTTCACACAACACAAGATATATTCAGTGTCTATTAGAAATGAAAAATATCTAAATGTTTAAATTAATTGAAAAAATATATTTCACAAAATCGTGGGTGTTTCATTATACCACCCTTAAAATTAATTTTTCCCTTGTAATTTTTTTGGGTTATCAAAGTTATAATACATTAAAGTTCCTTTCATAGAAACCCACATCATAAAAATGAATAGTAAACATTCCTTTTAAAATGAAAAGTTAGAAACATAAAGGTTACCCAAAGTAACTAATAACTAGGTTTCCAAATAAGAGAACATAGGTGGAATGTGAAAACATGGGAATGGAAGAAAAATTTGACTGTATAATTTTGATGGACAGTGATAGAGAACATGGTTAGGATAAAGTAAACGATCACAGAGACATAACCCAAGGAGGCTTGGAAAAGGTCATTGATATCATCAAACATGATGATAACAGGACAACATTTTATTTCAAGAATGTTTTCCTAAAGTTTAATAATTTTCATGAGAATATATACTTACTTTATTTGAGAACAATCTCATACTTTATATGTCTTGGTCAATTTCCACTTCATCACTTCTTCCAAGAAATGAAGGTGAGTGTTTCATTAATAAAGAATTATCATATCATGAGATCTATAAATACAATGATAGGTCATTCTATCAGTCTTTATCATGACAAAAAAAATTTAAATATTATCCAATATTCCTAAATCATCACATGGAAAGATAATAATTTAATATCTACAACCACATATGGATTTTAATATAAAAAATTCCATATATGGTTAACCTTATAACCCTTCCTAAAGATAAAAGTCCAAAACTTAATAAATAAAGTCACTAAATTTATAATAATCAGATTATCATTGATCCCCAATATATCATAAAGTAGCTATTCTTTGTCACATACCAAACATGTGAATACCTTAATCATTTATTCTCTTAAAAAATGTAAATAACCTGAATTACCATAAATAATTTTTGAAAACATGCATGCTTTCTTACTCCAATGATTACTGGATATCTTCCTTAAATCCAAAAAAATTGTAAAATTCATACATGATAACATAGATCGTTTTGTCAATAAATCAATAATCATTTCCATGGTAATTATTACTATCCAATTTACTTTATCTATATCAAGCATCTCTTTCTCCAAGATAAACACAATTTTCTAGACATCAGGAACAAATTAAGGGTTACCTTCCCTTAATCAAAATATAAATTTTCCACAAGATCACTTTTATAAGACATCAACACCATTCAACATATCCTTTTAAATCCTTAATTAAAAACTTATCCTAAGAATACTTATATATTTAATGATTCATATAACATAATCCTTAAATTTGAAAACATATACACTTCAATCATCCAACTTTATTCTTAAAAAATCACTTGGGATTCATCATATTATTCCATAATACCCCTTTCCTAGAACATGAAATATGAATCATATCTTAAGGTTTCTAAACCTCAATATAATTATTCTTCTTACATTTAATGTAAAAAATATTGTTAGAACATATCAAACTTTTCACATGTAGTTTTTGGTCTCTCTATATTCAGTAGTTTAATTAATACTCATACAGCCTTCTTGATTCTCTTCATGATATTTCCACATAGGAAATTTATTTTTATAATTCCCATACTTCTTAAATCTGAAAAATTCAATGTTAATCTAATTCCATCTATTTCCTTCTATTTACCAAGACCAAAAATCATAATGTGATCAACACTTATCATAGCATAAAACCACAAAAACATGGAAAATTACTTATAGGATGCCTAAATCATGACACTTACTTTTAAATTTATGACACCTTAGGATTATCCTTAGAGAAATCCCTATAAATTTCCTTATAAATATCCCTTGGGATCTCACTAATGTTTTCTTATCCAAGTTTCCAAAGTTTGACAATACATTTCCTTTCATACTAACTCTGGAGACCTAGGATTAACATACCTGGATATTACATAATTTTAGATTAATATTCATCACACTACAAAAGTAAATGTCCATGGACCATAATAGTTTAGTGTCTTTTTGAAACTTGGAATACATTCATCAAATTTGATGAAAGATACTCAACATATCATTTAAATATCTCCCCTTTTTTACTCTTTCTTATAACCTTTCTTCATAACCTAGGGAAAGTAAACATAATAAAGGGTGAGATAAGATGTTTAGTAAGGGTAAAAAAGCTAGTTCTTTTATCATAACATGAGAATAATTGTATGAGAACATTATAGTAACATTTTAAGATCACACCCTCCATGTCAAAGATCATATACATTAGTCATGGAATAAATGTAGGAAGTTTATAAGATATGAATCATAAGGTAATCAAGAGAATAATCCATGATATCATAACAGATGAATAAGACATGGAATTGTGGAAGACACACAGGTATATAAAATTATTTCCATAGTACTCAAGGCATAATTCCAAAATCCAGCTTAGTGTAATGGGTTCACTCCCTGAGGCATCTTGGTAGTCATGGTTTACTCCCATGAGCATATTAGTAGTCAAGGTTCACTCCCAATACCATATTAGTGGAAAATATCCTCTACTAAACTCAGTTCACTCTCCATTCCAATCATGTCTATCTCATGGGATATAAATATTTACAAAATTAATTAGAGGGATATATAGGTCCCACCCATCTCATAATGAAATCATATATACATGTTCCACAAGATCATAAATAGTCATATCCTAACCCATGAAATGAAATTGGTATCATAAACATGTCATCATATCATTACTTATGGAAAAGATATAGGTTTCTTAATCTTTTCATCAAAGAATAACCTATGAAAATATGATGGTTTCATAAGTATATAACCTATGAAATAGAAAACGGGTTTCTTAAATATATATCCCATGAAATATAAATGGGTTTCACAAAAATCATGACATCAAAACATAAACCACTCAAAGAAATAATATGAATGTAACCATTGGATAATTTTCACATAAATTCAGGAGTTCGACAAATGGATTTAACATTACATGCAAAATAATTTTGAAATAGCTTTTTAAAAACATATCTTGAGGAAAATATCCTTTCTGCCTTAACCAACACTTTTTAAAATAAAAACAATGTCTAAAAACATTTTTCTCTGCAAATAACTTTTCAAACATATAAGAAATATTTGAAATCCATAAATAAAATTTAAAATTATTTTTCCTTCAAAATAAGTTAAAAATATAATTTTTAAAAAAAATTTTGAAATTTTTTTTGAAAATATGGTTTTTGAATAAAATAAATTTCTAACCGAAGAGAGAAATAAGGTCTAATTTTCTTAAAATCACTTTCTTAATTATCTTAAGTACCAAAGAGTGGATAAAATGGTACCAATACATTAATATATCATAAATAAATATAGGATAATAAAATTAATAAGTGTTCTTGAGAGACAGTTCATAATATTTTTTCAATGGAAGCATAATTGTAAACAATCTTAATAAATGATGAGACTGTAGAAATAAACTATTATCACTTTGGCAAAATTAACTCATAATGCACATTATAGAATAACATTTCAAGAATCTTAAAATATCATAAAATAAGTACATTAATGATACAACATATAAGAGGTAATTATATACACTTACAAAAAGAATTTAGCTGCATAACATAACATGTGTCTTAAAGAATGAAAATCAAGACAAAAATTAAGTTACGATTTGGTAACATTTGAACCGTAAACCCCATTAAATATAGATCTTCAAATGGATATGTAAATACGAAAAAATTTAGGGATAATAATAATATAATACATTCATGGTTAGTATATAAACCACAAAAAATAAAAAAAAATTGGTGAATAAGATATAAGTCTCGAAAAAATAAGAGTGAGACTAGAAATCCCTTTACCTTATGTCTTGACTCTCATCGTACCCATTCAAACCTATTGTACAATAAATATATGTTTATTATAAATATATTATATAACCATATTAATATATATATATATATATATATAATTCCATATATTATTTACATATGACTTTATATTACCCATTTATTAACAATTCCATGTTAATGTTGTGTTCTAGGTAATAACCGCTTTGTTTTTCGTACATGTTTTGACTTCTCATTCTTAGTCCTCTTACTTAGATCATGATTTCATTATTTATAGAATGTAAAATATGATATTAGTGTCATATATATTAATTATATACATATTAATAAAAAACTAAATATATATATAATCATAAATGTATTACACTGTTCATTGATATGGTGGGTCATACGTACTCATGAACGTTGTTTTCATTTTCTTATCATATTTTTAAAAGAATAGAAAATGATATATATATATATTATTATTTCAGTAGAAGTATTATTTAATATATATCACATATTTATATTAAAACCATCCTTTATACATTCCATGTAAAGTGTGACAGATCACATCGCTTTGAGGAGGAAGTACTCCACACATCCATAAATAGAGTTATCATATTCTCAAAAAATGGAATTCATGAAGTTATTTGTTATATAATACTTATATAAGCATAGATAAATAATATATATCATATATATAATTTAAAAATATAAATTCTATCATTATTCCCAACCTTGAAATATGCTATTGTAAGAACAAACGACATTGGTTTGTGAAGTGGTAGTCCGTCATACACACAAACGATGATTGTGTATCCCATTTGATGGAAGTGTTTGTGAGTGTATATATAAAACTCAACATAACAAAATATATTTATATTTATGATAATAAGTTTATTATATAATCTTTATTTAATAATAATAGAGTAGGTGGAGAAAGAACTAAATCAAATGTGTTTGTGGAAGGATGTTACCATTTCCTTGGGTAACTCCTTTTAGTTTAAACTAAAGGGTTTCCTTGGTTGGATTTATGACCAAATTGAGTACACTAATATGAATGTAGGGAATTTTGGATGATATTTTGTCAGTTTTTTTCTGAGACAAATAGATTGAGAGGATTTAAATGGGAGGGGGTGAGCTCCCTTTTATAGTGGATGAGTGGCATTCTTGTAAATACAAAAAGGAAAACAATATTGGGAGGTTACCCTTACATCATGTGTCTACAATAATGAAAAATATTAGATAAAATAGAAAATATAGTTTATATATGTCAATAAAATGGATTTTTGACAAGTTTCTAGGTCATTTATCCCTTTAAGATTAATGTTAAACAACAAATTAAACCCGTTTTTCTATAATTACTGTAATTAAATTTAATTACTTTCACTAGTATTTTTCATAATAAAATAATTTGACCTTACTAGAAATTATAAATTATTATGATTCCAAATATGGAATCATTTTTAAGAAATTATAATCATGTAATTTCTATAAATTAATCTAAAATTAATCCTACAGATGGGATGAGACAATGGGTTTTTAAAGTGGAAATGTTCAAATGTTTGAAATGTTCATATATCCAATTTCAATGTCAAATTGATTCCAATGACCTAAATTTTATTCATATATGTATAATTGATCAAAATATACTTTAAAAAATTAAAATATAATTTAAATATATAAATAAATTAAATGAAAATTCATTTTCAATTAAAATTCAGCATTTTTCACTCTTCATCCAAAAATAAACCTTCTCATAAAAATACAAAAAACTAACCCTAAGATAATTTTGAAATTATTATTTAAAAAATTAAGTTTATTTTATAAAATATAGCTTATCAAATTTTCAAAAAATATATCTAAAATAGGTACACCATTAAAAGTTGTTAAAATTACCTTATAGAAAAATATATATCTTTATGCGTAAAATTGGTTTTATTCTTATCACTTTTCTAGAAAACACATAATATTAACATTAAATAGTTTGTTGAATAATATGTATATATATATATATATATCATTAAAATAATATATAAAAATGGTTTTAATTGATTTATTTAGGTAAAATATTTTTGATTTCATAAATATAGTTTTCTGGAAAAGTATTTCCTATATTTTCAAAAAACGGTTTTATTTTAATTTATAATTAATTTTTCACTAAATAATTCTTCGTATATAAATGTGTAGACCATATTTTTATAATTTAATTAATCTTACTCATAATTTTCATTCTAATAGCTATGTGACAACTATAATAATATTTTGATAAACATATTAATAGTGTAGTGTAGTTTAGTAATACTAGTTCTTGCGAGTAACATTAGATACCAAAAGAAATCAGCATTGTTTGTATCACAATCCAAACATAGTGTTTTGTGTACTGAAATATAATCTAAGTGTTTCATGTAGTGCAAGATTAACTTGGTTTTGTGTCTAATTCAAACCAAACATAGTTCTTTCATGTAACATAAGATATATTCTTTTTTTGTCTGAAATGAAAAATATCAAAAAGTAAAAATTAATTCAAAAAAATATTTAACAAAATCTAGGGGTGTTATAATTTTGGCTATTAATTGTCTTGTTTTATCATGCATGTTTCTTCATAAAAGATCTATTTTTTGTGTGTGTTTTATAGTTATATAATCTCCAGAATAAAAAACATGAAATAATTATCATTTTCTTCATTAATTATAATTTTAAAAACTAATCATGAAATATGTTTATGAAAAATTAAGTGTGTTATGATCATGGAGATGGTAGGTCATACGTATGAATGTGTAGCACTTAAATTTCTCAAATTTCATTATGGAAAGAAGATTAATAATAAATTATCTTTAAATAATGATATTAATATCATATATACCATAATATATACCATAATATATACCTATATATATCATCTATGTGGTGTGGTGATGAAAATAGAGTCACATCTATTTAGGATGGTGGTAGTCCACACGTACATGAATGATGTTATCATCTTTAAGTGAGTGAAAATGTAAGAAATAAACTTATATATTATCTTTACATAATGATAAATATGCCATCAATATAATAATTATTCCATTTATATCACATGTAATCATTAAATTTATCTTTATCACCATCCATGTGAAGCGTTAGTGAAGGAAGAATCACATCCCTTCATGAGGCGGTGGTCTATCGTACACACGAGAGACGTTATCGTATATCCTAAATAATGGAAGGTAAAGAGATATATATTATATATTGAATACAGAGATATAAATATGTTATAAATATTATATATATATATATATTATCTATAATCATACCCAACCATTAGAGGTGGAAATGGAAGAACGAATGATATCGATTCGCAAGGAGGTAGTCCACCGTACACACGAATGATTATTTTGTAATCCATTTGATGTAAGGGTAGATGGTTTTAGGTAATTAACTTATTATAAATACATACCAATATATGGAATATACTTAGGTCATTATACCATCATGTTTTAAAAATAATTAGAGGTGGAGAAAGAATTAAAATAAAGACTTGTTGGAAAACATTACCTCCTCTTCTACTATCCCCCTTATGTTTTTCACTAAATAAACAATAATCTAGATTTATTCCCAAAATAATGGTTATAGGATTAGGTTATGGATTTTTTAAAGTTTTTTTTATTGGTATTTTCCAAACCAAATAGGTTTTGAGGTCTAAAGAAGAGAAGCGCACTTGTAACTTTTAAAAAAATTTCAATTGTATCAATGTTTTTATCATGCAAAAATAATAAAAAATTGTAAATTATCTAACCTAGATGATATAAGGTCGAAATATATCCAAAAAATTAGTTTTTTGAATGTTTTTAGGTAATCTTAAACCCCAATACTCTTAGTTTATCCCCTGATAAATCTATTTTTACCTAAACTGTGGTAATTTATTTTTATTGTTTACATTTTTCATTTTGGTAAAAAATTGACTTTTCCTTATTAAAAATTAAAAATTATTATTATTATAAATATTTAATCCATCTTTTAAAATTAAATTTATATAATCAGAAAATTTGAATTTATAATTAATCCCGCAAACGTGAGGAGAAAGCAGGTTTTTAAAGAGAAAATGTTCAAAAGTTTACAATGTTTTTATATCAAAATTCAGCATGAAAATGATTCAAATTACCTAAATTTTATTAATTGATATATAATTGAAATAATTTTATTTTAAAAACAATTTAAAATATAATTTATCTTTATAAATAATTTAAATAAAAGGTAGTTTTTAATTAAAATTCATTATTTTTAACTATTCATCAAAAATTGAAACTTTTCAGAAAAATCCAGAAAAATAAGACAAAGATAATTTTGGTATTATGATTTAAAAAAATTTATTTTATTTTTTAAAATAAGTTTTAATAAAGTAGTAAAAATTAGTTTTAAATTATGTGCACAATGCATGACTAAACCGTCTTTCAGAAAAAAACAGCTTTTGAAAAAAACAAATTTTAATTTTAAATGATTCTTATTTTATTTATAATTAATAGATAACCATAATTTTAATATTTTAGTTATTACTAATCATACCTACAATTCATATGGATTGGTGATAACTTTTATATTAAATAATCATATTTTAATAATATTTCACATTTTATTTAAACTCGTGTTGCATGTAATGCAAGATAAACTGAGTGTGGAATATAACGCAACTAAAATTAGTGTTGTATGTAATGAAAAATAAAATAAATGTTTTTTAAATGCAATATATTGAAAAAATTGAATTTATTAAAAAAATAAATATATCTTAATGTCTCGAGGTGTTAAATTTTCTTCTAAGATTGGTGTTTTGTGTCGCATACGCTATCAAATATAATTTCCTTATTTTAGAATTTTTGGGTGTTACATTATCCCCCACATTAAATAAAATGTCTCCTTGAAACATAAAATTTATCTCTATAATCAAGTGTTTGATATTTTAAAATACCATTTTTGAAAAACTCACATCAGAAAATGATAATAAAACATCCTCTTAAAAAGAGAGAATGGGAAGTACGAAGGTCATCTGAAATAATCACATAACTAGGTTTCCAAGTAAGAGAACATAGGTGGGAAATGAAAAATGGATATGGAAGAAAAGTGTAAGTAATTACAGAGAGTTATTTATTTCATTGATCACAAGTAGTTGAATGGTCAATGGAATGTTAAGGGTCTCAAAACCATAAATCTGTGACTTATTAAAAGACAATGAAATTCATCGAATATGAATGTAATAGGATAAAATTTGGTTTCAATATTCATTTCCCTGTGTTTTTAATTTTTTTTACTATATAAGAATATAAAGAAATATTGTTACTTAATATTTTTCTATTTTATATGAAAATTTTCATCAATTGATTATGATCTGATCAATTTCTAATTCATCCCTTACTCCAAGAGATTAATATCGAAAATTAAATTTTTTATGCCTAAATCACAAAAATTCACTTTTAATATAACATACAATCCATAAAAGAGTTACAAGCCCTTTTTTATCTCTAACTACTTTCCAAAACTAATATGGTTAGCACAAGTTATCCAATACACATAAATTTCCATATAGTGAATTAATAAATTAATATTTAAAACCTCATCCAAATTTCAAGATAAACCATTTCATAAATGGTTAACCTTATGGCCCATCCAAAAATATTAAGATCTACAAATTTATAAATAAGTTGATTAAATTTAAAAAAAAATAACTGATCATCAATACCCAAAACAACATGAAGTATTTCTTATTTTCACATATCAAACATGTGAATAGCTTCATCCTGTATTCTCTTGAAACATAGTAACAAACTAAATTACCATAAAACCTTATTGAAAACATACATGATTCCTTATTCAATATGTAAGACATTGATTATAGGATATATTCCTTTAATACAAAAATGTTTTGAACTCCATCAAGAATAAACCATTTTTCCAAAAAATATTAATTCTTTCAATGGTAGTCATCACTATCCAATTTACATTATCGATATCAACTATTTCTTTATCCCAAAATCATTATCTCAACATGAGGAACATATTAAGGTTCTTTAATAAGGTGTTTTCTAAGAAGTTCAACTTTCCCCTGAATCATTTTTATTGGTCATTTGTACTATTCAAAATATGTTTTCAAATCCATTACCAAAAATTAATGAAATAAAATCCTTATATATTTAATAATTTTTATAACTAATTCATCATTCACAAAATAATAAAATGACATAATTATTGAATATAAACACAATAAAATTAATAATTCATATTTGTATGTGGTAATAGAATAAACTTTACCGTGATCTATTAGTTTCTTTTGAGGTATATTCCATTGACACTTGGGTTATTGGTCTCACCCAAATTTACCCAAGTATTTAGGGTTAAGAGGTTGGTTATAGTGTAACTTGGGTTTTTGAATCCTCAAAGATCTAAGTAGAAACCTATAGACACATACATTCTATGAATTGTTTTTGGATATGAAGTGGAAAAATTTGGGTTCATTTTAGATAGTTTTATGTTAACACTAATATAATTATGTTAATTCGATTTAAAATAATGATTTCATCCTAGGTTGTAAATTGGGGTGGATTTGATGCATTCCTTTTTCAACTATTTCAATTTCTTATATTTGAGATGGGTTCATTTAATAAGATCAAAAACATCATCACTTCCTGGTTTAATACCTAAAAACCCAAATACCAATAACTTATACACTTTGATGATCAAAATTTTTAGGACTCTAAGTTAAAAGATCGTATTAGGACATGAAGTTTGCGACCTTAAAATTCAAAAAGGATGAAGGAGTTTTCAAATCATCAAATGAGATTCTCAATTAAACGAATTGATTAGAAATTAATAGAGTGGGAAATAACATACAATTCATAACCTTTATACTCCCTTGGATCAACCAGTACGATTATTATCCCTCCATTGATGTTATGGTTTCAATGGAAGTGGGAAGTAGACTCATAAGGGAGGAATTGAAGAAGTAAAAAAATAGTAAAATGAAAAAGATCACTCCATAGTTGTGTGAATAATTTCACAATGTTTGGTGTGAATAAATTCACACATTAATGAAATAGTAACAACTTAACATGGAAAATAATATAATAATAGGATAATAATAACTTTTATTAAGAAACTAAGATGAATTAGAACAACATACATGTGAAGGACAAACTTGAGGAAAAACAAATCACAGTATAACATTAAAATGAAAGAAATCAATGTAGAAATGATAAGATCCTACTCCACCACTACCTTAAATAGGAATTTAAAGTGGCATGGGTAGATCCCCCAATATTACAAGTCTTACCATTTGAGTATGGTAGGCCTAGGGTGGTGGATATTTTGAGGAATTTAGACTTTTCTACCCTTGACCCGAAATGACATCTAGCTTGAATCTACAAAACAGAAGCACCTAAATGAGCTTATAGATAGTCTAATTGGAGTAGGTAATATAATAAAAAAATTAGTCTACTAATTTAACATGACTATCTATAAGGTTTCATCCCAAAATAGTGTATGTTTTATGTGATATGTGTAAAATGGTGGGCTATTTTTCTGAGCCGCAGAATCTGGACCATAATTTTATCTCCAACTTGGGATTCTTGGAAATACATTAAAAATACTAATTATATCTTTTCACTATTGAATGAAATACTACCCTTTATTTCATATACCTTAATTTCAATTGTCAGAATTACTGGGCTTGTATCTTGGCCCATACAGTCTGTTTATTGGGTTGTTGTCAAGTTCACTTTGCCCAGAATGCGTTGGCATGAAAGCCCATTTTGGTGGTCTTACAATGTGAATCTTCAAGTAGTCCAAAAGCCTGAATTGATCCTTATAGAATGAGATACCATAAAATAAATTATAAATATAAAATAAATTTTATTTTTTGTTTTAGGATGTGTTCAAATATCTACCAATTACTTGTTCACATTAACAAATAATTACAATCATAATGTGAAATAATGTTCAAATTGTAAAATACACTAAAATGGTGTTTATGAATAATTAAGATCATTAATATTATAAATATTAACAATGAATATTATCCTATATAGTTGTCTTATCAGACCCCCCCCAATTGATTTTTCCTAGTCTCGAGAAAAATATATCTCAAAAATATAAAATTTGAATTCCCTTTTCCAAAAACATTTTAATACACAATGATCACCAAAAACCCTTATACCAAAAAATCATGAAACCCATCAAAATATTTTAATACAAGATAGTTTCATAAGAATATCACAATCCCAGGCCCATTCTTTTTCTCAAATTCATCGTCACATTTCATCCAATATCAATTAAGCATGATGATGTGTTGTGTATCACAATAGACATAGGGGTTAATATTTATTCAAGGGGAAATGATAAAAGTGCTTGGTGGAATCACATTTAAATATTAAGATGAGAAATAAAATTATATATATATATATATATGGTTCTTTTTTTTTTTGCAATTTTTCCATGGTAATTGAAATTGCACTCAATAGAGTCAACCCATGTAGCAAGACTTTTCTGATGACACCCAGTCTCAAAGACCTTAGGGAACTAAGTGAATCCCACATACTTGGGAATCAACCCAAGTTAACTCAATAAAAAACATATTCAAATTAATACAAATAGATATTAAAGTACCAACTCTGAGCTAGAAAACAATGGCTCATGATCCCAAAGTGCCTAAATCCATGCACTAGGTCATTTTATTTCTCTACGTGCAATTTTGTTGTTATATATTATTTGGATATTTTTTATTGATTTTTTTAATACTCATATTAAAACTAAAATGATCACCAAATTTATGAAATTTATTTGGGGGACCCCATGAACTCAAACTAATACCCCACTAACCAAAGTACGTGCGTTGGGATTTTTTTATTTGGATGAAAATATAAACGATGAAATATCACATTGGACAACCACAATTTCAAAAATATATGATTATGAAATTATACATGGATTAAAATCAGAATCAAGGCATGAAAAATTATTTGATATTTAGTTTCAAAGTTTTTAATTTGTATTATCATGTTCAAAGTTAAAGGAATTTTTCCATCCATTTACACACATTTTTTATTTCAAAATGATTTTTTTCTTTCTTTTCACCCCCCAACTTAGAATAACATTATCCCCAGTGGTTATGGAAAATAAAACATATAAGGGGGTATAGTTGAGGAGTTCCAAGATGATATTAAAAATGATAATCATGGAAAGAATTCACCTTGTGGTTGAAGTTTACTTTCATGTTTCTCTAGTTTAATCCTTTGATATCAATATCACTCATAGAGGTCTATAGTAGAACAAGGAAAAACTATAAAAAAACAAAACAATATATATAAATATGTATTTATATAAAAATAAAATATAAGTATATATACAAAAAATATATAATAAAGAATCATTATAATTCATAGGTTGATGGAAAGCACATGCCCATGTCTCCCTTCGATCCGGAGTTCGAGTCCCTACAGCTTCACCGGTTGTGACGAGGATTACCCCATGAGCTACGACATTTCCTTTTATATTTTTTTATATTTTATTTTTATTTTTTATTTTTATTTTTATTTTTACCTTAAAACACGTAAAATAAAATAAATTGATGATATATTGTCTTCTTTTTAAATTTCTAGGTAAGATATTACATAGGGATCACACCACGTGACATAGATGAATATGGAACTCCCCTTTCATACCCATCCATACTCATAATAGAAGAGCAGGTCAACATTCTAAGGTAATATCATATTCATATTTGATTGATTAATTATTATTTTTCAATATCCAATTTATTTATTAATCCTATTTGAAGAATAATGATGATTCATAATGATTGGAATCATGAAAAACATGGGTTTCCTCCCGTGCATCACTTTTTTTTACATCGCTAGCTCGACATTAATCGTCCCAACATTCATAATCTTAAAGACCCCATATATCTCCACTTCTACTAGATTTAGATTTATTATTTGTTTATAATTTTTTTCATGTACAAACCTATGTTCTATAATGAGTGGGAAAATCCAAGTAATATCAGAAATGGTTGATCCGGTTTCCCCTATAGTCTTTCCTAAGACATCAATGATCATTCCAACTTATTTTGTTTAAATAAAATAATTAATTCCAACTTAAAGTTCATGGTTATAAAACATGAATGGACACATGAGCAGGGAATGATGGATAATAATTTTCTGCTCAAGTTGGATAGGACATTCAGACATAGGTGGAGATTTTGAATCCAACTCGGTTTAATTTTCCAAATTTATCAACAAAAATAGTTCTTTTTTAGTATAAGATTCAACCACAAAATTGGAAATATAAGTTTCATGGATAGGTATGAAGTAAATTATTGTGATTTCTCTCAATGTTTTAGTGATTGGTGTTTCTGAAAAATAATCAATGGAACTATAATAGGGGCACTCAATCCCCGATGTCAAATTTCCCTTTTTTTGAATACATGAAATCAATTTCCTCTAGATTTAAATACCCTTAAAAATTTTATTCACATCTCCTACCCCAAACCCAAATGTTGGTTCTTTAATAAATTCATGAGAGGTTTTTGGGAAACTATACACTCCACATAAGGTTATGGAATAGACAATTAGTGTAGGTATAAGTTCCTCATAAGTATTAATGAATTGTAGTTATAATATGAATGATAAAACCTCATAATTCATTATATCCATTTCATTATACAATTTTTCAATAAATGTTTAAGGAATATATTTTTTATGTGGTTTAAAATCATGGAATTCTCCAATATTGGTCTCTTCGACAACCTTTAAGAGGGATGAAAATTTATCTTTTAAACAGTCATCATTTAAATGATTGTGTATCTCGACAGGTGTGGGAGATCATTCAATGATTCATTAAAGAAATTCACTGAGTTAGATTATTTCCAATAATTATTTCCAATTTTATTCCAAAATGTGTTTATTATAGGGTAATGTTGAAGAGACTCCATTGGAGTAGTCTGAAACTAGGATTTGAGATTCTTAGGAAACATGAAAACAGAAAGGTGAAAATATTAGAGGAATGGGGGTGATAAAAGGATGAAAATTTCTAAGATAACATATTTAGTTCCCAATAAATTGCACTAAAATTTGGCCTCAAAAAAATTTACCCATGTTTTTAGGGTTAAGAATTCGTTTGTTGTGTAGCTTGGGTTGTCGAATCCTCAAATACCTAAGAAGAAACCTACAAACTCTTACATTCTATAGATATTTTTTTGGATATGAAGTGGAAATCATTGGGTTGATTTTATATAGGCTTAATTTAACACTAATATACTTAGGTGATTTAAATTTAATATAATTAGTTGATCCTAGGTTGTCACTTGGGGTGGATTGGATGCTTTCCTTTTTCAACTATTTCAATTTCTTATATTTGAGATGGGTTCACATAATAATATTAAAAAAACATCATCACTTCCTGGTTTAATACCTACACACCCTAATACTAATCACCTATAAACATGGAGGATAAAATTTTAATCACTCTAAGTTAACGGTTTTTATTAGCACTTGAAGTGTGAGGCCTTAAAATTCAAAAAGGACAAAGGAGTTTTAAAATATTCAAATGAGATTATATATTAAAATACTTTATTATAAATTAATAGAGTGGGAAAGAATATCCAATACATACCCTTGATAGTCCCTTGGATCAACTCATAAGAGTATTATCCCTCCATTGATTTTATGATTTCACTGGAATCGGGAAGTAGACTCATGAGGGAGGAATTGAAGAAGAAAAAAAACAATAAAAAGAAAATGATAAATCCACCATTGTGTGAATAATTTCACAAGGATTGGTGTGAATAAATTCACACCTTGAGGTAATAGTATCAATTTGATATGGAAAAGAATATAATAATAGGATAATAAGGGATTTTATTAATAAACTAATATAAATTAGAACAACTTACATGTGAAATACAAACTTTAGACAACAAAATGGCAGTATAACATTATAATGAATGAAATCAACAAAACAATGATAAAATACTCCTCCAAAATTGCCTTAAATATGAATTTCAACAGGCTTGGGTCGATTCCCCAATAGTACAAGTCTTCTAACTTGAGTATGGTTGTCCTAGGGTGGTGGAAGGTTTGTTTAATTTAGACTTTTCCACTCTTGATCTGAAATGACATCTAGCTTGCATCCAAAAATTAAAATCACCTAAATGAGCTTCTAGATGGATGAATTGGAGTAAGTAATATAAGAGGAAAACTAATGCCCCTATGTCCCCTAACTGTAGTTAAATTTTCTGCCAAAAATAGTTTATGGTTTACAAGATATGAGTGAAATGGTGGTCTATTTTTTGGACTTTAACATCTGGACCAGAATATTATCTCAAACTTTGGATGTGTGGAACTCCATTAAAAAATCTGAATTAGCTATTGTCACAATCGGATGAAATATTAGCCTTTATGTACTCTATAATAATTTCAATTTTCAGAATTATTGGTCTTGTATCTTGGCCGCTACTGTCAAATTATTTGGATGATGTCTAGTTTACTTTTCCTAGAATGTGTCGGAATGAAAACCAATTTGGTGGTCTTCCAATGTGAATCTTCAAGTACTCCAAAACCATGAATTATTCCTTACATAATGAGATAATTTAAAATAAAGAATAAAAATAAAATCAAGACTATTTTTTGTTTTATAATGTGTTCAAATATGTACCAAGTAATTGTGCACTTTAACAAATAATTATAATCATATTGGGAAATAATGTTCAAATTGTAAAATGAACTAAAAACAGTGTTTATGAATAATTAAGATCGTGAATATTATAAATATTAACAATAAATAAGATCCTATTTCAGAGGTGAATTAGTTATTGATTTACATACTGTCATGTCTCATTATAGTAGAATCATACTATATTGGAAAAAATTATTCCCTCTCAATCACAATAATGTTGTAATTTCTATCCAATCTAGTATCAAATTATCATTCTCTTAGAGCAAGTACCAGGGTATTTCCTTCCACAATTATTACATGTGGGAAATATCTTATTTCCTTTTAATAATTTATATGTGTAATGCCTTGAACATAGTTACCCAGAGTCAGTTCATTATTACATAACATTGGCATGATCATAAAAGATCATGTCTCGAAAGACCAATTAGTTTAGTAGCCTTGGAATCACTAGATACATTCCTAAAGTTTACATTACATCATAAAGTGAAACTACTATAACATCTTGTCTCGATAGACCACACTCATATCCCCTCATACTATCCCTATAAGTCATTCATAAAATACTTCTTCACATCCTAGGAAAAATAGAACATAGAAAGGGGTGAGCTCAGATGCCCACTAAGGATAACAATATAGTGGAAACTTTCATAAATAAGCATAAACATCTAATGAAATGTATAACTAAAATTGTCAGGACCCGTCCTCGGGGCCCGTGCCGTGACTACCCCAAGCCCGCCTTCCATAGGCCAGGGGCTGGCGACTAGCACCTAAGCGCAAATCCCGGTAAAAAGGGAAGGCATTGCCTTTGTAAAGTAAATAAGCACCACAGAGTAAGAAAGCAGAAAAGTAAACACTAAGTGAAAACAGAGTACAACTGTAAGTGCAGAAAAGTAAGTGGGCCAGTATACAAACCCAAACTGAAAGTAAAGTACAACTCGAAAGGGAAAAGAACAACTGAAAAGTAAAAGCTGCTACACCGAGCTGTCCACTGGAAATCACACCTGAGTGTGGGTACAGATAGCTCCTCTGCTCCTCGGGTCCCGCCGTCCGCTCCGAGCATGTCCCGCCCAGTGGTCCACCTCCAGGTACCGTCCTGCTCTGCGAGCCTCAACCACGATCAACACTGTCCGTCGTCTGCAACCAACACAACGTAGTGCGGGCATAGCCCGTGCAGGGGTGAGTATAAGCTACTCAGCAGGGACCCCGAGACCCCTGAAGGTCTCCCAAAATCCACAAAGGATAAACCACAAAGGAAAGATACAATCACGAAGTGACAACCGACACTTCTTAGGTATATGTCCATACATATACCTAAGTCATCAATTTCCAATACGCTCCAACCTTCGAGCCCAAGTACAACTCAGTCCACACAGGAAAGTATACGTATTCCACACAGGAAAGCAAAGGTAATCCACACAGGATAGCAAAACACCGTCCACACAGGAATGTAAACAGGATTCAGCTCACACAGGTATACTTTTTTGAAGACGATAGAGACGATCACTGATCCATCTAAGTCGTCGGACCCACAAAGTATCGATAGGTACTAACCCCCGCAAAGACCCACACAGGATCAGACCCACACAGGATCAATAGGCGTTGGCTCACACAGAACCGCTGAGCACTGACCCACACAGGATCGGTCCAACACAAGATCGGTAGCACTTATCCACATAGGATCGCTGAGTGTTGTAGTCTTCATCGTCGAATACACTGAGGATCTCTGCATAGTCGTTGTCGTAGTCACAGTAGCAGTCGCAGCCAGCACTAGGGTTCCCACACACAGCAAGCTCGTTCGGGAGGGTCCGCTCCATGAGCCGAGAGGCTGATACATCAACTGACACATAGTCCAGAGTTGATGTATCCAAAATTTCCGTATCGTCAACAGGAACTCAACGTCGCAGACGGCACGTCGATCGGACTCCCGGTCTGAGAGTTATTGGCTTCTTCATCCCAGGGGCCGGGTTGGTTTTTAAGGCAGAACCAACCTGACCGTACTCCACCTACATCCAAACCTTGAGTGTAGTATGTCAAAAGATCTGTCTCACTAATAGGAACTCAACAAAGTCGACGGCACGTCAATCGGACGCCCGTAGCTCAAAAAATGAGTGTTTCCACTTTGAGGGCCCGGTTGGTTTCGTGTACGAACCAACCCGGCCGAACTCAAAGTATTCCGAAACCTTGAGTGAAATATACCGAAACGACCGTCTCATTCTAAGGATCGTGTCGCCGCTGACGGCGCGTCGATCGGAGGTCTGTATCTCGAGTTATGGGCAATTGAACCCAAACGGTCCGAAAACGGGGGTTTCGGGCCCGGACCGACCCAGCCCGAGACCCCCCGGTTGGGCCGAACCGGGTCGACCGACCCCGGACAGGGTCGGTCCAGCCCGGAATGGCCCGGCCCAGCTAGGCGTGGCCTGGCCCGGCCTGGCAGACCGGCCGGGCGCCGGTCCGGCTGGGGACAGCGCGCCCAGCGCACTGTCTGGCTCGACCTTTGGCCGAGCCGTTTCAGCAGAGGGTGGGGGGGGGGGGCGTGCCCCCTGTGTAACCACGGCCCCACATAATTAAGGGGGTCCGTTTTGGCCAGCAGGCCAGCCAGTCGGGGGTTTGAACCCCAGGTTGCACACCGGTCCGGCCGGCCCGCCCTGGCCGGGCGGTTCTGGCCTCCACGGGACCAGCGACGGCCGGTCCCCTTCTTCGCCGACACCGGCGGCCCAATCTGGTCATCGGTCACCTTGCTCCACCGCGGCCCGGAACCGGCTGCAGCCCTTGTCGTCCGGCACGGTGCGACGGCACCGCACCCCTCCGCCGCGGCCCCGCTCCGGCCGCGACGCCTTCGATTTTCTTCAACGTGGCGCGACGGCGTCGCGTTCTTAAACTTTTTTCCATGGTGCGGCGCGACGGCGCCGCGCAATACTTGCCGTGTGATTCACGCGTGGTGCGACAGCACCACACCATCTCGTTCCATCCACAAAGAAACAAACATGAACATAGGAGGGGGGTTCGGTCGTGTTAGTGCGGTCCGACCCCCCTCCCGTTAAATTATATCATCTAGTCGAAAATCCACGATAATCGATAAACTAGAATCATCAACGGAAATAATTAAATAAAATAAACCCCTACCTCGATTCAGGAACGGTGTTCGTCAACAAGCCGCGGAAGACGAGCGTTGCGGAGGTCGGGCGTCGCGGGAGAACGTCGACATCGCGAAGCGAGGATTCAAAGTCGTTGACGGCGATTTCGTCGCGGAAAACCATCGCGGAAGAGACGACGCGGAAGAAGAACATCGCGTCGTGGATACGGCATCGCGGAAGAACCATGTTCTTCAGCAGAGAAGTTCTTCATTGAAGAATGGTGTTCTTCGCGTTCTTCGTCGAGGTTGAAGAAGAAGAAGAAGATGCTTTCCCCATCCTCTCAAGGTTGCAAAACTCAAACATAATAAAATAAGACTAAGTCTTATTTTATTAACACAACCTACCAATTGAATTTCAAAAGTTTGAAATTCAATAACCACACACAACTCACCTCATTATACTTATTACATTTAAGTCATAAGTTTTAACTTAGGTTAACAAAATTAAAGTGGGATTTGAGGGGGGTTTTAGAGGATATGAAGGGGTGGGGTTCGTGTGGGCCCCACCACCCTCATAACCTTCCAAGGGAGGTTGGGTGGTTACCCAACTTCCATTAAGAACTAACACATAGAGTAAAATAATAAAAATTGTAGTGTAATTATAAAATAAACTTCCACAATTTTTATTATCAACACTCGTGTAAACGCAACTCCGGAACATGAGTTCCTAAGCAATTACCGGCACTGCGGTTCCATCGGTGCCCTCAGAATTCGATTCCGGGTACCGGTTCAAAAGTTAGAAATTCTCGGTCGTTCGTTCACTGAACGTACCCAAGCGAAACTTCGGAAATTGATTCTGGGAACACCGGGCCTCGGAATCAGGTGCCGTCAAAAACCGCGCTCTTGTAAATTTCCAAATAAAATTAAGAAAAACATTTCCTTGAATTTTACGGGTCTTTACATGACTCCCACCTCAGGGCTTTACGTACCCATAAAGATACATCAAAACTAGGGAAACAAATGAGGGTACTGAGCACACATCTGAGCCCCCCTCTCCCAAGTGCTCTCCTGGAGGTTCCCATGCTGCCATCTGATGCGCACTAGAGGAATCGACCATCCACATAGGACCCGCTCCTGTCGATCCTAGATCTCCACTGAGACCTCCGTAAAAGTAGCTCCATCGTCAACGTAAAGCTCCCCATGGTCAATGATGTGTATCGGGTCGTGCACGTATCTCCTTAGTTGAGATACGTGGAAGACGTCGTGCACCCGGTGCAACTGAGGTGGTAGAGCTAGAAGATAAGCCACCTCGCCAATCCTGCTGAGGACCTGGAATGGTCCGATGAAGCACGGAGATAACTTGCCGCCTCAGCCAAATCTCCGTAAACCACGTCGAGGTGAGACACGCAAGAAGATGTGGTCTCCATCCTCGAACTCTAGTGGCCTCCGCCTCCTGTCAGCGTATGACTTCTGCCAGCTCTGAGCTGTCCTCATCCGCTCCTGGATGACCTGGTCCTTCTCTGTCGTGGCCTGGACCATCTCTGGTCCCACAAGTGCTGACTCCCTAGGGTCTGTCCAGCACAAAGGAGATCTGCAAGGTCGGCCGTAAAACGCCTCGTACGGTGCCATCCCGATGGTGGAGTGGTAGCTGTTGTTGTACGCGAACTCCACCAAGGGTAGGTTGTCCTCCCAGCTTCGACCAAAGTCGAGGACACATGCACGGAGCATGTCCTTGAGAGTCTGAATGGTCATCTCCGTCTGACCATCCGTCTGATGGTGAAAGGCTGTGCTCAGACGTAGCTGCGTCGTGAACGCCTCCTGCAATCCCTTCCATAGCCGGGATGTAAAAAGAGCATCTCGATCGGAGACGATAGAAGATGGCACACCGTGAAGCCGTACAATCTCCTGAACGTAAAGTCGTCCCATGCTCTCCACTGAGACCTACTCTCTGATGGGTAAGAAGTGAGCTGACTTGGTGAGTCGGTCGAAAATCACCCAGATGGAGTCATGACCTCTGGAAGTGCGTGGAAGTCCAGTCACGAAGTCCATAGATATGCCATCCCACTTCCACTCCAGAACTTCCTAGGGTTGTACCAAGTCTGCTGGTACTTGATGCTCTGCCTTCACCTGCTGGCAGGTGAGGCATCGGGAAATGAACTCTGCCACATCTTTCTTCATTCCCGGCCACCAGTGCTGTCGTCTGAGATCTTGGTACATCTTCTCCACTCCAGGATGTACCGCCAAAGTAGAAGTGTGAAAATCTCTCAGCACCTCCTCCCTTAAAGCAACTGGTAACAAGGTTCGTCCTCTGAAAAGGATGTCGTGCTCTTCTCCAAAGGAGAAACCATCAGGTGCCTGTCCTGAGGATATCTGTGCATGTCGTGTCTCATAGTCAGTGTCCCCATGATGTGCCTCTCTGACCTACTGTAGTAGTGGAGGAGTGACTGTGAGAGACTGAAGGAAGGCTTCTCCATCTCTATCCACGAAGGATATCTGCAAAGAGGCTAGCTGCTCTGTCGCCTCCTCAAGTAGCTGAATGAACGTCCTCCTGCTGAGGGAATCATCTACTACGTTCCCCTTCCCAGGAGTATAGACTATCTCAAAGTCATAGTCCTGGAGGAACTTGAGCCATCACCGCTATCTCAGGTTCAGGTCCTTCTGCGAGAAGATGTACCTGAGACTCTGATGGTCAGAAAAGACTGTAAAGCGCTCGCCCATTATGTAGTGTCGCCATGTCTTCAGAGCGAATACCACTGCTGCTAACTCCAGGTCATGGGTAGCGTAGTTCTGCTCATGCGGCCTCAACTATCTTGATCCATAGGCGATCACTGCCCGCTCCTGCATCAGAACACATCCGAGTCCAGTCCCTGATGCATCGCAGTAGACTACGTACCCTACTCCCTCCTCAGGAAACCTCAAGATAGGTGCGCTGGTCAATCTCTGTCTCAGATCCTGGAAGCCCTACTGACATCTGTCTGACCACACAAAGGGTTTCCCCTTCTTCGTCAAAGCTGAGAGTGGTGCTGCACCTCTAGAGAAGTCTGGCACGAATCTCTGATAGTATCCACCTAGTCCCAAGAAACTCCGCACCTCCATCACGCTCCTGGGTGGCTCCCAAGCTAACACTGCCTCGATCTTCGCAGGATCCACTGCAAATCCCGCCTCAGAGATGACATGCCCCAAGAAGTGGACCTCACGTATCCAGAACTGACACTTCGAGAGCTTACCATAAATCTAGTTCTCTCGGAGTGTCTCTAGTACAACCCGTAAGTGGTAGGCGTGCTCCTCCTCAGTCGTCGAATAGATCAAAATGTCGTCGATGAAGACCACGACAAATCGATCGAGGTATGGCTGAAAGATCCTATTCATGAGGGCCATGAACACTGCTAGAGAATTGGTTACGCCGAATGGAATAACCAAGAACTCATACTGGTCATACCGACATCTGAAGGCCGTCTTCTGCACATCCTCATCTCGAAATCTGAGCTGATGATTGCCTGACCTGAGGTCTATCTTCGAGAACCACCATGCTCCCTTGTGCTGATCAAAGAGGTCATCAATCCTTGGTAGCAGATACTTGTTCCTCACTGTCACCTGGTTCAGGCAACGATAATCGACACACAGTCACAACCTCCTGTCCTCCTTCTTGGCGAACAATATCGGGGAAGCCGAGGGTGAAACACTGGGTCGGATAAACCCCTTGCCCTGCAAGTCCTCCAACTGTACCCGTAGCTCTCGAAGCTCGGAGGGGGCCATCCGATATGCTGGAGTCGATATCGGGGCTATCCTAGGGTACATGTCAATATAAAAGTCTACCTCTCTGTGAGGAGGTAACCCTGGAACGTCGTCGGGGAAAATGTCTGCAAACTGATCCACCACTGCAGGAAAACCAGGACTCCGCACGTCAACTGCTCCTAGGATGAGGCTAGCCAACTGATGAGTGATGGGCTGTCCTCTCCTCCGTGGAAGTCCATCCTGTGCTGCAAAGGCTCCCTTCTCACCGGTGAAGGTGAACCTGCTCCCGTCGGTGCGTACACATCGCACCTTGCGCCTAAAACAGTCAATCTGTGCATGGACCGTAGATAACCAATCCATGCCCAAGATGACGTCGTAAGGCCTCGACGCTGCTACAAGAAGATCCCAGCCGAAGCTCTCGCCTCTTAGAGTAATCTCACACTACTGGCACCAGTGCGTAATCGTCGAGTCTTCTTCTGTAGGAATCTCTAGCCGTAAGGATCGAGCCAATGGCTCTATCGGAATCTCCGAGCTCCGAACAAGGGCAGCGGCTATGAAAGAGTGACTCGCTCTTGTGTCTATAAGTACTGCAGCAAGGCTGGAATAGACATAGATAGTACCTCGAATCATCTCGGGCGTGCCGTGGTTGTAGGCCTCCGCTGCCTGGAGCTGTGCCTGTCTCTGCCCGCCAGCTCCCTGTGGTCGGGGTGGACCTCCTGGTGGTGGTGGTGGTAGTGCCTCAAAGCGTCGCCCACCACCTACTGCTCGGCCAGCTCCTCTGCCTCGTCCGCCTCCTCCCTGCGGACCACCACGGTCGACCCTCTGCCTCTGCCTCGGTGGTCCCACAACCGTCTGCTGCTCCTCGGCACGGCGGGTCGGGGAGTCACGAGCCATGTGGCCCTGCCCGCCGCACGAGTAGCACTGTCTGCCTCTCGAAAGACTGACTCCGTGTTGTGTGCCCCGCACTGCTGAGCTAGTGTCCTGAGGTCGTCTGCCTAAGGGTCTAGTCTTCCTGGACCCAAGAGTCATCTGTCGACTGCCTGCTACAGAAGACTCTGCTATGTGCTGCCCTGCGTGGGTCTCGGTGCTGGTGTAGACTCAGCAAGAAAACTCTCGATCAAAAGGGCCCGCTCCAGTACTCATGTCTGAGTCGGAATACTGAGGGAGATCAGCGATACCCTGATCTCGTGTCTCAATACCTACTCAAAGGTCCAGGCCCGGAAGAACGGGTCACGTACCATGTCGGTCGAGTAGCGCGGGAGATTGGTAAATCTCGCTAAGTACTGAGCGACTGTCGTGCTGCCCTGCCGCAGCTGAAGAAGCTCCTAAATACGCATCGCACGGAGGGTGGTCGGGACGAACTCTGAGCGGAAGATGCTCTCAAAGTCCATCAAAATTAGAGATGCCTCATCGTGCACCTGGAGCATGAAGCTCCACCATCGGCCCGCTGTTGCGTGCAGTAGGCTCGCAGCGAGGATCACCATGAGGTCTGCTGGTGTCCTCACTAGCCTGAAAACTCGTACAACTGCCTCCAGCCAGTCCTCGGCTGCCTGGGGGTCCATCTCCCCGCGGAACCTGGGTGGTCGCTGGCGCTGGAACTCATGCAGTGCACTGATGTGACGTGCGTCGTCAGCGACTGGTGCTGGAAGCATCGGTGGCTCGGCGGGTAGAGCTACCGCTGGTGCCACTACTGACAAAGGGCCCTGCACCGAGGCCTCGTCGCTCGGTGGGCTGTCGTCACGCTCGACTCTTGGAACCCTAGATGGCTGCCATTGTGGGGCCATCCTAAAAAGGAAACAGGTGCACCACGGTTAGAACAGTATACCTGGTGAGCTGATACAAAGTAATCACAAAGAAAACTTGAAACACACAGGCAATCAATGTTTTCGTGCATTAAGTCGGAAATCAGAAGTCAGGGTCCTGGAATATGGATACATCGGCCGCCGCACCAACACTGGACTCCCTGTACTGATAACCACACTCAATACGCTAAAAACCATTGCTTCACATAGAAAAGATTAGAGTTCGCGGTAGAACCGAACTCCTCTGATACCAATTTGTCACGACCCATCCTCGGGGCCCGTGCCGTGACTACCCCAAGCCCGCCTTCCATAGGCCAGGGGCTGGAGACTACCACATAGGTGTAAATCCTGGTAAAAAGGGAAGACATTGCCTTTGTAAAGTAAACAAGCACCACAGAGTAAGAAAGCGGAAAAGTAATCACTAAGTGAAAACAGAGTACAACTGTAAGTGCGAAAAAGTAAGTGGGCCAGTATTAAAACCCAAACTGAAAGTAAAGTACAACTCGAAAGGGAAAACAGCAACTGAAAAGTAAAAGCTGCTACGTCGAGCTGTCCACTGGAAATCCCACCTGAGGGTGGGTACAGATAGCTCCTCTGCTCCTCAGGTCCCGCCGTCCGCTCTGAGCACGTCCCGCCCAGTGGTCCACCTCCAGGTACCGTCCTGCTCTGCGAGCCTCAACCACAATCAACTCTGTCCGTCGTCTGCAACCAACACAACGTAGTGCGGGCATAGCCCGTGCAGGGGTGAGTATAAGCTACTCAGCAAGGACCCCGAGACCCGTGAAGGTCTCCCAAAATCCACAAAGGATAAACCACAAAGGAAAGATACAATCATGAAGTGAAAACCGACACTGCTTAGGTATATGCCCATACATATACCTAAGTCATCAATTTCTAATACGCTCCAACCTCCGAGCCCAAGTACAACTCAGTCCACACAAGAAAGTATACGTATTCCACACAGGAAAGCAAACGTAATCCACACATGATAGCACAACACAATCCACACAGGAAAGTAAATAGGATTCAGCTCACACAGTTATACTTCTTTGAAGAAGATAGAGATGAGCACTGATCCATCTAAGTCGTCGGACCCACAAAGGATCAATAGGTACTAACCCCCGCAAAGACCCACATTGGATCGGACCCACACAGGATCTGTAGGCGCTGGCTCACACAGAACCGCTGAGCGCTGACCCACACAGGATCGGTAGCACTGATCCACATAGGATCGCTGAGTGTTGTAGTCGTCGTCATCGAATCCACTGAGGATCTCTACAGAGTCGTCGTTGCAGTCACAGTAGCAGTCGCAGCCAGCACTAGGGTTCCCGCACACAGCAAGCTCGTTCGGGAGGGTCCGCTCCACGAGCCGAGAGGCTGATACATCAACTGACACATAGTCCAGAGTTGATGTATCCAAAAGTTTTGTATCGTCAACAGGAACTCAACGTCGCAGACGGCGCGTCGATCGGACGCCAGGTCTGAGAGTTATTGGCTTTTTCGTCCTAGGGGCCCGGTTGGTTTTTAAGGAAAAACCAAACCGACTGTACTCCACCTACGTCCAAACCTCGAGCGGAGTATGTCAAAAGATCCTTCTCACTAAGAGGAACTCAACAAAGACGACGACACGTCAATCGGACGCCCGTAGCTCAAGAAATGAGTGTTTCTGCTCCGAGGGCCCGGTTGGTTTCGTGTACGAACCAACCCGGCCGAACTCAAATTATTCCGAAACCTTGAGTGCGATATACCGAAATGACCGTCTTGTTCTAAGGATCGTGTCTCCACTGACGGCACATCGATCGGAGGTCTGTAGCCCAAGTTATGGGCAATTGAACCCAAACGGTCCGAAAACGGGGGTTTCGGGCCCGGACCGACCCGGCCTGAGACCCCCCGGTTGGCCCGAACCCGGTCGAACCACCCCGGACAGAGTCGGCCCGGCCCGGTACGGCCCAGCCCGGCGCGGCCCGGCCCGGCTGGGCCCGGCCTGGCCCGACGCGGCCCGGCCTGGCAGATCGGTCAGGCGCCGGTCCGGCTGGGGACAGCGCGCCAAGCGCGCGGTCTGGCTCGGCCTTTGGCCGAGCTGTTTCGGCAAAGGGGGGGGGGGGGGGGTTGCCTGCCCCCCTGTGTAACCGCAACCCCCCACAATTAAGGGGGGCCGTTTTGGCCAGCAGGCCAGCCGGCCGGGGGTTTGATCCCCCGGTTGCACACCGGTCCGGCCGACCCGCACTGGTCGGCCGGTTCCGACCTCCACAGGACTGGCGACGACTGGTCCCCTTCTTCGCCGACACCGGAGGCCCGGTCCGGCCGCCGGTCACCATTCTCCGCCGCGGCCCGGAACCGGCCGCGACCCTTGTCATCAGGCGCGGTGCGACGGCACCGCACCCCACCACCGCGGCCCCGCTCCGGCCGCAGCGCCTTCGATTTTCTTCGACGCGGCGCGACGGCGTCGCGTTCTTAAACTTTTTCCCATAGCGCGGCGCGATGGCGCCGCGCAATACTTTCCGGGTGATTCCCACGTGGTGAGACGGCACCATGTCATCTCGTTCCATCCGCAAAGAAACAAACATGAACATAGGAGGGGGGTTCGGCCGTGTTAGTGCGGTCCGGCCCCCCTCTTGTTAAATGATATCATCTAGTCGAAAATCCACGATAATCAATGAACTAGAATCATCAACGGAAATAAATAAATAAAATAATCCCCTACCTCGGTTCAGGAACGGTGTTCGTCAACGAGCCGCGGAAGACGAGTGTCGCAAAGGTCGGGCGTCGTGGGAGAACGTCGACGTCGCGAAGCGAGGATTCGAAGTCGTTGACGATGATTTCTTCACGAAAAACTGTCGCGAAAGAGACGACGCGGAAGAAGAACGTCACGTCGCGGATACGGCGTCGCGGAAGAACTGTGTTCTTCGGCGGAGAAGTTCTTCGTTGAATAATGGTGTTCTTCGCTTTCTTCGTCGAGGTTGAAGAAGAGGAAGAAGATACTTTCCCAATCCTCTCAAGGTTGCAAAACTCTAACATAATAAAATAAGACTAAGTCTTATTTTATTAACACAACCTACCAATTGAATTTCAAAAGTTTGAAATTCAATAACCACACACAACTCAACTCATTAAACTTATTACATTTAAATCATAAGTTATAACTTAGTTTAACAAAATTAAAGTGGGAGTTGAGGGGGGTTTTAGAGGATATGAAGGGGTGGGGTTCGTGTGGGACCCACCACCCTCATAACCTCCTGAGGGAGGTTGGGTGGTTACCCAATTTCCATTAAGAACTAACACTTAGAGTAAAATAATAAAAATTGTAGTGTAATTATAAAATAAACTTCCACAATTTTTATTATCAACACTCGTGTAAACGCAACTCCGGAACAGGAGTTCCTAAGCAATTACCGGCGCTGCGATTCCATCGGTGCCCTCGGAATTCGATTCCGGGTACCGGTTCAAAAGTTAGAAAATACCGCTCGTTCGTTCACTGAACGTACCCGAGCCAAACTTCGGAAATTGATTCCGGGCACACCGGGCCTCAGAATCAGGTGCTGTCAGAAACCGCGCTCTTGCAAAATTCCAAAGAAAATTAAGAATAAAATTCCCTTGAATTTTACGGGTCTTTACAAAAACAAGACTTTTAAACATGAAATTTAGAATAATATGGAAGAAATAAAATGAAATAATGCCATTTATTTATTCACATGGATATTCTACTTGTCGAATAATCACATGAAATATCAATAACCACTTTCATAATGATGGAATGCATAATGCCAGACTATCATAACCACATAGTCAAGGCCTTGTTCCAGGACTAAAAATAAGATTTTTCCAAGGCCTTGTTCCAAGACACTAGTTTGTCTCATGAGACCTACTGATACATTGAGAAGAAATAGCAAGCTCCACCTGTCACTTATTAAGTCCAATGAATTCCTTATACGAAAAAGTTTAATCATAACATGAACATTCATATTAAAACTAGGATACGAAATGTGAATACTTTCTCCATAAACCATGAATGGTATAAAAATAACACACCACAGTCAAAAATATAACAAAAACTTTAATACAATAAGGTAGTTTTGTATCATAAGAAATCAACTTCAAATAAACTTAAAATCCATCAAAGGATGTTTACATAGATGAAATCAAAACTATTTGAGAGAAATATCTCTTTTTTTGAAATCATTTAAATGTTACATAATTATAAAAGGAAACATTTACTTTGAAAATATTCTTATAAGCTTCTAAGGGAAGCTTCTACCATTTTATATTGGTGTAAAATAGCCGCACCCGCCATATACATTAAAAAAAGACATTCTTCCCTTAATTATGTCGAAAAGGTTTAAAAGGACCTTATTTGGAAAACGACAGAATGATTCCTTTATAAACATCTTATAAAAAGTCAAACAAGGGTATAAATACATTTAACCCATAGTCTTTAAAATATTAATAATGATTTGAAATAAAGTTTTAGGAAATATGGATGTGGATGATAAAGAGGTCTGAGTAGATAATTACATATAAACAACCTCAGATAATGAAGAGCTTGTGAAATAAACCCTTACCTTGTACTTTTCCTTGGTTGATAGTAGTTTAACCTCCTGTATAATAGTTAAATCATTGTTATTAAATTATACAATAATCATATACATAAATTTGATATCATATATGATCTTTTAATATTGCTTTGTTAATAATATTTTAGTATTATCGTCGTTTCGGGTGTTCACTGACTCGTTTTGTTTTATATGTTTTTTTACATAAGTTGTGTTTTTTATCCATAGTTTGTATCTTATTCATATCCAGAATGATATCAAGTACTTAAATATTATTTTTAATCATCAAATGAAAATTATTCTTGAATAGATATGATGGGGAATGAATCTCATTACGTTCATGGAGATGGTAGTCCGTACGTATGCACGAGCAACAATATCATTTTTTTGATATTAAAATAATATATAATTGGTTGTTTAATCATATATAAAGAATAATTATCATGTTATATTTATTATTTACATGAATTAGACATCATTTGTATACCCATACAAATAATAATGTATTGAATAACAATTCTACCACGACGTGGAGACGGTAAGTCATACGTACGCACGTATGGTGACATGTCTTCCAAGGGATGGATCAAATACTGAATATGTTTGTACCATATTTATAATAAAATCTCAGTATATATAAGATACTGGAGTTATTATTTTATAATGGAAATAAAAAAGAATTAATAAGTGGAAGAAGAAAGGAACTTGAAAGAGGGCGGTGAAAACATTACCTCTTCTTCGGGTTCTTCCTTTTGATTTGATCAAAAGATCTCTTTAGAATGGCTTTCTGATCAAACTAATACATCTATGTTGAAGTTATGGAAATTTAGAGAATATTTTGGAAGGTTTTTTCCGTGCCAAAATGCATTGAAGGTGTGAATTAGAGAGAAGGGGGAGTGCCCTTTTATAGAGGGGTGAGGGGCACCTTAGAAAAAACTTAAAATATTAGTTTATAATAAATTAATATTCGGTTTATAATGTCTCAGAATAGATTTATTTCGAGGATAAGGTGATTATGGGTCGCACTACACTCACCAAATCGTTTTTAGACAATTTTGGGTCACCTTATTCACCATATCTCTTAGTTTTAACTCATAGTTAGTTAGTCTGACATTTACCATGTCTCTTTGTATTTTTATATTATATGGTTAATAAACTTACTATAAACTTCCTATAGATCCCCAAGTGGTCCATTAATGATACACCTATCATGATATAAGTCCTTTTTAAAAACCTTATATTTTTAGGAATAGAATATAAATTAATAATATATTATTTGTTTTAGAAACTCTTTTATGTCAATTTTGACACTATTGGGTATTTTTTATTTGATAAATTCATAACAGCATTATTACTTCAAAAATATTTCATATAACCAATCCTATTATGTCATATTAACCTATAAAATTATTTTAATTCATAAAAAGTCTCAAATTACATTTATTTGGGTATTTATAATATCAATTATTTTAATCATTCATTAATACTGTAATTACTGCATCATCATTGTGTCTTAAATAAATTAAATTATTTAAAGATTAAAAATTATAAATAAAATACCATTATGTAGGAAATCGTTTTATCTCTCTAATGAATATTTATAATCGAATTTATCTAATGTATAACCCTATATTAAAAATGTTTTAGTTATTAAACTTTGATTTAAACTCTCTTAACACTTCTTTGAATTAAATAATAATAAATGTCCTAATCTAATCCAAGTGGACCTAAATGATAATATTTTTTTCCTAAGGTTGTTTTTGGTCGAGATAAACTTTTCTAATAGAATTAATAAATGTTTTAGTGTAATATTAATATCATTTTTACCCTTAATTATCCTATTTACTTTTAACCGTTGTAAATAAAATTAAAATGTTACTATTCACCAAAAATTATTTTTATATTATTTAACCAAATTTTACTCCTTTATATTAATTGTGTCTCCTAGATTTTCAAAATTACACTCACAGAAGCGGTAATATTACGTTTTATGTGAATTTGTAAATTCTCCTAGGAGATGGGTAAAAGATGGTAAAAAGTTTAATAAAATTTTGTATATATAAAATTAATATAAAATGACTCTAATAAATTATATTGAACTTATATATGTATTATGTATCTTTATTTACCTAAAATAAAAATAAAATAATTAATTATTTAAATAAAAAGTCGTTTTTAACCAATAACTCATTATTTTTCACTATTCATCAAAAATTGAAAGTTTTTAGAAAAATAAAAACAATTCACCCTAAGATAATTTTGATATTACAAATACAAAAATGATTGGTATTTTACCAAATTAAAAACATAGAAGTTTTATTAATTAATTTAAAATTAATTCCCGTTGTCAAAACCAAAAAACAGCTTTTTATTAAATAATAACTATCAAAAGATTGACACTTGTTTATGTCCAATCTCAAAGTGAAATTACATACAAGGACCATTATTGGATTAAATTGTAAAAATATAATCTAATTATACTTCCAAACCATTAAATTGTATAATTCAACACTATAAATATTTTTGATTAAAATAGTTGTTTTCAGTTATAATATAGTATTTTTCACTATTCACCCAAATATGAAAATTATTAGAAAAAAACCAAAAAAAATTTGAAACTAAATTATTATGTCCCGATTCTACAAAAGAAGTTTATTTTGTAAATTGAATATTTAAAAGTTTCATATATTGGGTTTAAAAATAGTTCGCCATTAAAAGGTGGTAAAATTGCATTTCCTTGAAAAATACTGCTTTTATCTGAAAAGAAAAATGTATTTTTACTTACATTATGTCTATGAAACTCATAATATGGATTCTAAAATTATATGGATTACATAAAGCTCAAAATTCAGTTAATACTATTCATAACCTCCTTTGAATGGCTAGTTTGGTAAGTTGTGGTGCGCTTGAACTCAGTGTTGTGTGTAGTGAAAGTTATTGAATTACTTTAAAGAAATAGTGTACTATGAAATATTGGGGTGTTACATTATTCCCTCCATCAATAAACTGCATACTCACAATTTCAAATTTTTCTTCAAAAATAAGAGGTTGAAAATAGAAAATACCTTTGTGGGAAACCCCACATCGGAAATTGGGTTAATAAAATTTAGTCTTAATAAAAGGAAAAAGGGGAATGAAAAAGTCACCACCAAATTATGATCTCGATTTGGAGAAAATTGGTGTCAATTAAAGACACATAATTGGAGGGAAAATGTAAATATTTATACGGAGTGATTGAGGTCATCAATCACAAACAATTTCAGAATTGTGTGCCTCAAAGCCACCAATCTGTGATGGATTAAAATATCATTGGTTCAACAAAACATAAGGTATTGGGATAACACAATTTGAGTTTTAAGATACCCTACCTAAATTTTATGAATTAATTTCTTCAATTAATAAGAGGAGAAGAAAATATATACTTGACAAGTATACTTCCATCCTTTAACTAATTTCAACCACAAACTCATATTTCACTCAAAACGATAATAGAACTTAAAAACATATTCTATTTGTCCTATCATATAGGGTTCCAAAAAACTAAATTTATAATTCATCTACCAAACCTTTTAAAAAAAACTTCATTATTCAGTACAGGACATCATGTGGGCTAGTGGTAGGTGATAAACCATTGTCACCCTATAGTTTCGGGTTCAAGTCTTGTAGCCTTGCCAGACGTGAAGGGTTGTCGCATGATCATTGGGTTGTCCTTTTATGGAAATTCAAAAATAATATAAAACTAGAATTTTCCAAAATACTTCTATTCAAACTCACAGTCCAAAATTTATAAGGAAGGTAAACACAATGAAGATCCATTTTTCCATGTAATAATATGTGAACACCTTCATCATGTGTTCTTTTAAAACACTACAACATCCTGAATTACCATAAAACCTTATTGATTACATTCATGCTCCCTTATTCCTTATAGAATACTAGATATACTCCTTATATCCAAAAAAAATTTAAACTCCAACAATGATGGAAGATACAAATCATTAATCAGTTTCAAGGGAGTCAAGAATATCCAATATAATTTATACAAATCAATCATGTATTATTCCAAAATCACTACCTTGGTATCAGAACCATATTATGGATTATCTTTCTCTCAACCATATATTTTCCAAAAAATTAACCTGTTATTGAGTCACTTTTCCTGGTTCAACACAATCTCAAGTCCTTAATGAAATAGTACTGCAGTACAGTCCTTATATACTCCATAATTATTATAACTAGTTCATCGTTGATACAATACTCAAACGACAAAATTATTTAATAAAAACATATGAACTCTAATCATTCCTCCTCATCTGTGGTAGTATCATAACTTGATTATTATCCAATAGCATCATTTGGGGCATACTCTGATGATTTGGACATTGGTTTCCGTAGTGTCCCAACTCCTTGCAGATGAAGCATTATACAATTGAAACCTTTTTCTTACCCTTGCAGTCACGTACTTGGGGCCCTTTTTCTCCACACTTATAACAAAATCCAATTCCCTTCATTCAAGTTTCAGGGTGTTTCTTCCCACAGTTATCACATATGGGAAAATTATTCTTTTCCCTATTCCCTTTATCCATCTTTCTCTCTTCCATCCTTTTCTTCTCTTTCTTCCCTTAAAATCCATAGGAATCAGATAATTCTTCACATATCTTATTAACACATGATACTAATTCTTCATATGTTGAGAATACATGGGAGACTATTTACCTTCGAAATTTTGGCTTAATACTGTTAAAGATACGATCCTTCTTACTCTTTGGATCATACGTATTGCTAGAGTTAACATTCCTTCTACTAGGCACCATTTCTATACAATGGCATAATCTAGTCCAATTTATGAATTGCAATGAATAATTCAAAACATGTAAAATACCTATCTTAGATCTATGTGCTCTAATCAAAATATATCTAAATCTAGCTTCCAATGTTTCTACAAAATATCCTCTAATACCAACTGTAATGCCCCAACCCCAGTTACCCAGAGTTGGTGCAATATTACATAACATTTCTATTATCACAAAAGATCAAGTCTCAAAAGACCAATTAGTTTAGTAGCCTTGGAATCACTAGATACATTCATAAATATTACATTACATCATAAAGAAAAACTACAAAAACATATTTTCTCCAAAAACCACACTCATATCGCCTCATACTATCCCTACAGTTCATTCATAAAATACTTCTTCACATCCTGTGAAAAATAAAACATAGAAAGGGGTGAGCTCAGAAACCCAGTAAAGATAACAATATAGAGAAAACTTTCATAAATAAGCATAAAAATTTAGCAAAATTTATAAAAAAACAAATTCCTTTTAAACATGAACTTTAGCATAATATGGTAGAAATAAAATGAAATAATTCCATTTACTTATTCACATGTGTATTCTACTAGTCAAATAATCACATTCAATAACCACTTTCATAATGATGGAATGCATAATCCCAGACTATCATAATCCCATAGTCAAGGCCTTGTGCCAAGACTACAAATATGATTTTACCAAAGCCTTGTGCCAAGACACTATTTTGTCTCATGACACCTTCCGATGCATCGAGAAGTTATAGCGGGCTCCACCCGTCACTTATTAAGTCCAATGAATTCCTCATATGAACAGGTTTAATCATAACATAAACATTCATATTAAAAATAGCATATGAAATGTCAATACTTTCTCCATAAACCATGTATGGTGTAAAAATAACACACCACAGTCAAACATATAAAAAAACCTTCAATAAATTATGGAAGTTTTGTATCATAATAAATCAACTTCAAATAAACTTAAAATCCATCAAAGGATATTGATATAGATGAAATCAAAACTATTTGAGACAAATATCACTTTTTTTAAATCATTTAAAAGTTACATAATTATAAAAGGAAACATTTACATTGATAATATTCTTATAAGATTGTAAGGGAAGCTTCTGTGATTTTATAATGGTGGAAAATAGCCACACCCACCGTATAAGTTAAAAAAAATACATTCTTACCATAATTCTGTCGAAAAGGTTAAAAAGAACCTTTTTTGGAAAACGACGGAAAGATTCCTTTATAAAAATCTTATAAAAATTCAAAAAAAGTTATAAATAACTTTTACCCATAATATGTAAAATAGTAATAATGATTTGAAATACATTTTTAAGAAACATGGATGTGGAAGATAAAGAGGTCCAAGTAAATAATTACATATAAACAACCTCGGATAATGAAGAGAATGTGAAATAAACCCTTACCTTGTACTTTTCCATGGTCGAGGGTAGGTTAACCTCCTTTATAATATTTAAATAATTTTTATTAAATTATAAAAAAATCATATACATAAATCTGATATCATATTTGATCTTTTAATATTTCTCCGTTAATAATATGTTATTATTATCGTCGTTTCGAGTGTTCACTTACTCATTTTCTTTTATATGTTTTGTTACATAAGATATGTTTTTTATCCATAGGTTGTATCTTATTCATATATAGAATTATATAAAGTACTTAAACATTATTTTTAATCATCAAATAAAAATTATTCTTGAATGAATATGATGGGGATTGAATCTCATCACATTCATTTAGACGGTAGTCCGTACGTACGCACGAGCGACAATATCATTCTTTTGATATTAAAATAATATATAATTGGATGGTGTATCATATATACAGAATAATTATCATGTTAAATTTATCATTTACATTAATTACACATCATTATTATACCCATCCAAATAATAATGTATTGAATAACAATTACACCATGATGTGGAGACGGTAAGCCGTATGTACGCACGTATGGTGACATGTCATCCAAGGGATGGATAGAATACTGAATATGGTTTTACCATATTTATAATAACATCTTAGTATATATATACCATACTGGATTTATTATTTTAGAATGGAAATAACAATTAAAGAAGAAGTGGAAGAAGAAAAGAACTTGAAAGAGGGGGGTGAAAACATTACCTCTTCTTCGGGTTCTTCGTTTTGATTTGATCAAAAGGGCTCTTTAGGTTGGATTTATGATCAAACTAAGGCCTCTAGGTTGAATTTAGGGAAGTTGAGAGAATATTTGGGAAGGGATTGGCTGTTAAAAAAGGTTTTGATGTTGTGAGTTAGAGAGAAGGGGGGTGCCCTTTTATAAAAGGGGTGAGGGGAACCTTAAGAAAAAACATAAAATATTATTTTAAAATAAATTAATATTCGGATTATAATGGCTTAAAATTAATTTATTTAGATTATAAGGTAGTGATGGGTCTAAATACACTCAACCAATAGGTTTTAGACAGGTTTTGATCAATTTATTCACCTTATCTCTTAGTTTTAACTCTTAGTTAATTAGTTTGACATTTACCATGTCACATTGTATTTTTATATTATATGGATAATAAACATACTATATACTTCCAATATATCCCCAAGTGGTCCATTAATGATACACATATCATGATATAAGTCATGTGGCCGAACCATAGATTTTTAAGAATAGAATATCAATTAATAATATAATATTTATTTTAAAAACTCTTTTATGACAATTTTGACACTATTGGGTATTTTGTTTTTGATAAATTCATAAAAACATTATTACATCTAAACAAATTCATGTAACCAATCATAATATGTCATATTAACCAAGAAAAGTATTTAAATTCATAAAAATTCTCAAATTACATTTATTTGGGTATTTATAATATCAATTCTCTTAATATTTAATTAATAAGGTAATAACTACATCATCATTGTGTCATAAATAAATTAAATTATGTAATGATTAACAATTATAAATAAAATACCATTAATTAGGAAATAGTTTTATCTTTCTAATGAATATTTATAATTGAATTTATCTTATGTATAACCCCATATTAAAAATGTTTTAGTTATTAAACATTGATTTTAACTCTTTTAACTCTTCTTTGAATAAAATAATAATGAATGTCCTAATCTAATCCAAGTGGACCTAAATGATAATATTTTATTCCTAAGGTTGTTTTAGGTCGATATAAACTTGTCCAATATAATTAGGACATGTGTTAGGATAATATTAATAACATTTTTACCCTTAATTACAATATTTACTTTTAACCGTGGTAAATAAAAGTAAAAAGATAATATTCACCAAAAATTATTTTTATCCTATTGAACCACATTTTACAACTTCACATTAACCGGGTCTCTCAGATTTTTGAAATTCCACTCACAGAAGCGGTAAAATTATGTTTTATGTGAATTTTTAAATTCTCCTAGGAGATGGGTAAAAACATTTTATTTAAAAAGATCCCCATAAACTTGAAAAGTAAACGTCAAATAAATGATAGTAATGATTGAGTTTAATTCCATACATGTCATATAAGTTAAAAATAAAATTTATTTTTCACTATAAAATGGTTACAAAAGTACCTTGTTCGGAAAACGATAAGAATATTCCTTTCACATTTTTAATAAAATCCAATCAGGCGTTATTTTGAATACGACATAAGATTCCATTGAAAAAACCTAAAGTATAAAATTAGGTTAAAATTCTTTTAATAAATCATTTTTAAAAGGTTAAAACATTTTTTAAAATGTTTTTAGAAAAAATGTTTTTGGATGAAAATAGATTTTCAATTAAGGAGAGAAATGAAATCAGATTTTCTTAGAGAATTTTCTCAATTAATTTAAGTACCAAAGAGTCTGAAATGGAACTATTAATTGGAAATATTTGGAATAAACAAAAGATAATAAAATTATATTAATTTATAGGGAAATTTTCAAATAATTTCCTTCAACTAAAATTCAATAGTAAACAAAATTGATTAGAATGAGATTATAAAATAAACTTTTTCAATGATTATAACATTGAAGTGAGAATTAATCAATGAATTGACTATGTGTTTAAACTATAAATCCAAATAAAAAAGTTTAAATAAAATATAATGTAATGAAAATTAATTATAACCATAATTTTAGAAATACATAATCAATTAAGTATAAGATTAACCCAATAAACAGAAATTGAGTTATGAAATCTATTAATTCATGCTTCATTTTAATTGAACATTATTTAACCTCATGTATAGTTGTTTTAAACAAGTCATCAAATTATAATATAACCATATTAATATTTATAATATCATATTTGATCCCTTTATAACATCTTATTACACCTTCATTAATAATCCTTCATTTTTTTCATTATTTTGGTTGTTAATTCACAACTAGGAAAACAGTCTACTGTCAAACATCAATTGAAACATTTTTTTAAACACTGGAAGTAGTTTATTTGAGGCCACATATTAATAAAAACCATGTTAATACCCATCAATCCATCATACCTACTTCAGGATGTTCCTTATCTTCTTTGTATTCCCTCTTCGGTTCCCTTCTTCTTTTTTACAATTTCATGATTGAGCCCCAGCCTTTTCATATGTGCCTCTGGTGATCTTCCTCCTCCTATGTAGCCAACTCACCTCCTTAATCAGATGATAATCCTCCTTTCAATTGGTTATAATAGTGCCATCCCACCTCCTGCGCTCACTAATCTTCTTCTTTCGACTTGGCTCTGATGCAGCTAAGTCACCTTCTTGCTGGTGCGGCTCTGACGCAACCTCCCCACCTCCCTTCTGATGTAGTTCCAGCATGGCCTCTCCACCTCACAAATCTATTTACACATAATTAAACCATATTTTATTTACTATCCAATATATGGGATAACTAATATTCAATCCTACTCCTCTGATAGATCTCTCATCAGATTTCATCGTGCCAAGCACCCTGCCTCTGTATATGTTTCAAGATTTCCATTAATGGTACACTAATTTCTCCAGTTTCAGTCTTAGATCTATGTCATCACTAACATGGAGACCAAATATGATCCCATTAGACCTAATATGTTTTAATCCTTCAGAACATATATTATTCTAAAAAGATTTTTGGAAAACCTATTTTAAAAATCATATTACTCTGAGCTTTCTTCATAATAAACACTCTAAATTTTACTGGTTCAGATCATTTTGAAGTTCTAGATAATGGCCTCTATCACCATTAAATTAAAACCTTCTTCTTTTTTATCCCAAGACCCTAATATGAAATAAAAATTATGTTTCCCTCTATAAAAGGGTTTTTTTCATCTGGTAACAATTCCATTTCAAGGATTTAGTATAATAATGTTTTATATCTATACTATATAATTTTCCTTTCTTAATGTGTATATATCATGTACCCTGTCACTTTAATTATTTAGGTATTCCAACCCTCTTTCACTATGCATATTTTTTAAAAACATTATGTATAAATTTTTTATTATACTAACCTTATTTATATATATATAATTCATTAATTACTTTTATATTACACTACATTTTAATTTCTCTTTCAGAAGAATATTTATTCTTTTCCTTTATGGTAATATTTATATATTACACTTCATTGTTGATCCATTCCATCATTTTATACTTTGAAAAACAAATTGTATATAACTCACTATTCGGTAAACATTATTAATAATATTTCTACTTATCTATAACACACAGTTTAAAATTCATTACTTCTCTAAAATATTAATTCCATATTCATTAAATATGTCTTTGTTTCACTAAGAAATTTTATTTAGGTTCCGCTTATGTGTAGAATATAGTATTAAAATGAAATTTATATTTGATAAGAATTCAATTATAATTCAAATGTATTTTCCTACTAATTACTAATATTACATTTCTAAAATAAATTATCACAAAAATTCATCACTATTTTTTTCAAATTTAATACTAACATAACATTAAAAAAAGGATGATTTACTACATATAGATAACATCTTACAAACTAATCTATATTCATTATTATGTTATACTCTAATGTCACTTCAGTTTTTTTATCTACAAATCAACAAAATTGATTATAGGTTCTTAGTATAATTTTTTATTCATCATTCTTTAAGTAAAGAAGTTTTTTAACTGCATATTTTCTTTTTATAATCATATTTTAATGCCTATATTTCAATGGAAAAACCAGTTCATTGAAGAAAAATTATTAAAAATAGTTGGTGATAACTATTTATGGAGTTATTGAATGTGTGAAATAATGGGTCTCTATAATTAGTGATAATGATCCAAGTAGTTTCCACAATTTAATCAAGACATGTTTCCTACTATAATTTTCATTATATTTTCACGTACCTATTTTTATACAATTTAATTTTATTTCATTGAAATTGGTTATAGGTTTATCCCTAAAATTTGGGATATAATATAAGGGAATGTTATCAAGGTAATGTAGAATAACTAAATTGAATTTATGGTGACTTTGATGTTTATGAAAAAATTATATTTCTTAATTTTTCAATCAGTATACATTGATCCTTTAAGATTTTAATATTCATTAACTAACTTGATATTTTTGATTAATAATGTTATCATGCTTAATTATGTTGAACTGATTTATAGTCTTAATGTGTAGGTATATCCAAAGGGATTTAGGGTGGGGATAATTTTTATACAAGACACAGTTTGGTTCTCTCTATTTAAATAGTGTTATATTTATATTTTTTTTCTTTAATATGTCAATTTTTTATTTTTCATATTTAGTTTTATTGCTTATTTTTTTTAATTAATAAATAAAAGAATCAAATCAAACCTCTATGAAACTGTTCTATAGTGTTTTTCTCCACAGGAGAGGGATCATTTTATTTAATTGTATTCCCAAACAAGTTTTTTCATTCTTTGTTTTCAAATATGAACATAATTTAATAAAAAACAATGAAATCATATTTTTCATTTATATATAATTAGATATTGGTGATCCTATAAACTTTTTATTGTATTGTGGTGATAAATTTTTATTTGATGATGGGATTAAAAATTCAGTTTTAGACTCTCCAAATGTATTTTTTTCTTTTAAGACTGAAAATGATCATTTTTTTTAATTTTAATTTAAATTACTTTATGAATTAATTATTATAATTTTTCACATGTATACATTTTTGATATATTCATATTGACCATATTTTTTGGTTAATATAGAAAAAATCATGAGTATTCATTAATTATTATAAATTTTTATATGAAGGTTTAACGAATTTTCCATATTCAAATTTTTATTAACCTTATGTTTGTTACATTCAATATTTTTCATCAAATATAATTATGAAATTTTCGGAATCATTAATTCTCTTCAAACATGAATTTCATTTATTATCGTTTTATTTTCTATTGTTTACATTCATATAAATAAATTTAAATTTAATGTTCTGTTATTTTATTACACCATCTGTAGGATCCTATGAAAATTCATTAGTGTGTTTATATTATTATGGTTACCAATGGTCTAATATGTGTCATTTTTTTAGGTTAGTTGGCCTCAAGACCTTCCATATCATTCACTATAACAATTTCATTTTTATCAAGCCCTATTGCATTTATATTTTTACTTTGCTAAAACTTGGGTGGCATGGGGGCTCTCCTCATTTTTGTTATTCTCCAGGATCTATAGAGCCAATTTATAAATTTATACTAAAATATACTAAATATGTAACTAGTGGGTTCATGGATGGTTCATTATCATCATAATTAAAAATTAAATATAAATTATCAACATTCTATTTTTTTGTATAAACAGGTTTGTATTCAATTCTAGATAAGTATATAATTAAAGGATCTGCATGTTTATACACTTAGAATTATATGTTTATATACATTGGAATATTGGAATATATACTATATGAAGACCCAACTAATTTAATGAAATCCAAACCCATTTTCTTTTACTTGAATGGTGAAAGATATTTTTTGGGAATCTTGACTCAATAATATATTCAAGGAAAAATTATGGCACAAATTTTTGAAATCAACAATTCTTATAAATAAGAGTTAAAAAATCCATTGGATGTCTTACATTAAGGTGTTTGTAAAGTTCACCCACCTTCTCATAGTTTTCATTTTCGTTATCAAATGAGTAACATCTACCCTTTATTATAATGATGTTGGATGGCTCTACAAAGGGTTTGTTGTTGAATGGATGAACCACTACCATTTTAAGATTATCTTCCAATGTCACTGTTTGACTTTATTTGAGTATTCAAGCATATTTTCTAATTAAACTAGTTGGATATCTTATTTTACTTACTGAAACTCTCTTAATGGATATTGAGGCTCTTATATTTCTTGATGCTAGAAAATTTATTTGATCCAGGGTATCCTTACTTGTCTAGTCTCTTAGGTAACTCTCTATACCATGTAAGTTTATTCAACCAAATGATAATTTTTATTTTGTTATCACAATATAAAATCCTTCAATATGAAATTTGAATAGAAGTTTATCCAAACCCTTGTACTAGAAAGAAATTTTCAATTTCATATCCATTCTCTTCTGAACCAGAAGATTCAAAGTTCAAGATGAAATATTTACTCATAATCTTGCTAGTGGATCCCTTTGAAGTTGTAAACAAACCATCATATCGGAAAATATTTTTGAAAGAAGAACCCAAAAAAACTCTCATTATCAACCAGTGATACCATTTCACTGACAATAGATGTATTAGAAATTAAATATTCATATGCTCTACCATTGGAGTTTTTGAAATTGGGTGAACTGTAGGATTCCCTAAGAAACATAAACATTCCAAAAATGTCCATAGGAAAAATTAAGCATTCATGGATGATATTTTTATAGAATTGGATGAGGAAGGAATATAAATATTGTATTTTTAATTCATCACATTATGCTTTATATTTACTAAGAACATGGTAGAAGACTATATAAATTTCCATACCATAATTAGTGAGAAATATTAGATCACTTTATTGGAAAAAATATACAATATGATAGATATATTAATTAAATCAACATGATTAATATTTGTTTTAAGTTGTTCAACCATTATATTTTTTTGATAACATAGAGGCCTATATTTGAGAAGAATTTTGAAAATCAACATATTTATTGAAATAAAATCCTTAGAACCATCCAATGAGTGATATATGAGGGCTCTCATTATGTTCCTTTTTTATGGTGGGGAACATATAAAACCCTTAATTTAACATCAATTATTCAAATATAGGATATTTTAAAGTGTTTAATTCCAACTCCTTCCTTATAAAAACCAATATGGGAGGAATGAAACATATTAACTTCTAATAAAACCCTAAATCAAAGAGACACAACCAGTTGATCTGATCCATGAATTATTATAACCCCATGGGATCTAAAGAGGTGATACCATTTATATAGATCCATTAATAGTCTCATCCATGATTCCATTCAAATAATTAAGGGTACATATATGAGAATTGAAAAACCCATTATGTTCAAACAACCCTCAATAGAGGTTCAAACTTGACTAAAATTTGACATGTGAAAGATACCTCCAGAACCAAATCCTCTGCTATCGAATGCCATAATATTGCCTTGATAGGAAAAGTGGGAGGTATCCTTTACAATAACTATATCACTGGGAAAAACCCAGTTTGTAGGGATATAGGAATTTTTACCCCAACTTCTAAAACCCATTACCATAAGGATAAGGGTTTTTTACCCAAAACACAATCAATACCAGCAACCTCAATAGAGGTAAAGGTTTTTTCATTGGTATCAATGAATCCCCCCCTTAAGAAATTGGTTTTTTCCAAGATCGGAGTGCTCTCATAAATAACCAGATATCTTGAATTCAAACCAAGGGGTCTTTCCGCTTAGGTGTTGTGAAAGGGGGCCTTTGAAAACAATGGATGATAAAACTTGAGTTCACCAAAATATTTCACACAACTATGAACTTTACCTAATTAATTCAAACCAATATAATTTCTCACATATTAGAGCATTGGAATTAGGAATTATGATTCACCATAATAGACTCTATTTTGACACAACTCACACATATGATTTTAAGAAAATCACACAAAAATATTCAAAAAGGTTGAAAATAGTAAAAGTAAAATGGTTACAAAACGATTACATGGTTAAAATAGATGTACCGATTCGTTCTTTTTAAATAGAAAAAATAGGAAAAATTTAAATATAAATAAATAATAAAAAACATGAGCTTCATAAAACTTGGCAGATCAGGACCTTCTTCTTCTTCTTCTCCCAATAATTTTTTATGTATGATTTAAATACTCAAAATATTTTCACACATAAATAAAAAAAATTCAAACCACTCATTTTATTTATTCATTGTTTCAATTAATATTCACAATACAAATGAAATCATTTCCTCACTTATTATCATTTATCAGGTATAGTTGACACACTGATCACATATATATAAGAAGTTGTTATATCTAACTTCTTTTCCCATTATTTCCTTATAGGTGGTTTCTTATGATGAGGTTGGTTCTATCCACTGTTGTAGAAGTTAGTGAGTTAGATATTTTATTTGGGTAAGTTTTCTTCTATTTTTATTCTTTGGTCCAACTTTAATTAGGGAATCTGTGATTTTTGGGTTACCTATATTTGGGTACAGTATTTTGAATCTCCTTGATGTGGATTTGATTCGTTGTTGTTGAAGGTGAAATACATGTGTATTCATAGGTAGTAATATACATATATAAGAACCCCCTTTATATATATTCACTCATAAAAGTATGATTATATATATATTGGGGATAGGTGTGCTTATTTATAGATATGAAAAATGCATACATGTGTATGTGTAAAGGGGTATATGCAAGTATAAACATATATTTATGGACCCCCTTGTGAATGTTTGGTCATTAAAATATGTACATAGGGGCTTGTTTTCCTTATATATATGTGAAGATGCATATTACTGAGTGAGAAAAAAAGTAATATTTTAGTTTTCTTCATCAAAAGCAGCATGCCTTGAGTTTGTAGTCAGTTCCCTATACCTAACCCTTTAATTTTAATTCCATAGTTATCTGGTTTTTTTAAAAACCTTTTTCATTATTATATAATTTTTATATTCTATAAAAATTGATTTTGTCTCTTTGAAATTTTATTTTATCATCTTTTACATGATTCCACTAAGCCTTCAACGTGGACTTCTAGCTTGGTATCTGAACTAATTCATTGATATTTGAACTACTTTCATTTCTATTAATAGAAGGTGAATCTTCTCCAATTTCATCAATAATAACAGGAGGGATATTTTCATCCCAAACTACATCATTCCTTATTATTAATGGAAAATCATGAACCTAAAACACAAAAATCCTCAGTATCTTCCATTAAATTTTATAAAATAGAAATAATTAGACTATTCACATAAAAAAACTTATCCTACATAAACCTCAATATATTTATTTCTAACATCTTAAATAGACTCATTTATTATAAAATAATTAAAATACATGTCTTGAAACAAAACTTTCTCAAAATACCCTTCCCTTTGAGAAATCCCTGCCAAAATTAACATAATAAAGTCCTTCTATTATAATTCTATGACCTTTACAAGAATATTGATGACTTAATGGGGTCTAAATGGATTGAATATATCATAATATAGAATAAAACATTCATCATTATCTATCTTATGGATAAACATTAATATCCCTTTATGTGGTATATAGAAAATTCCTTCCAACTAAATAGTAGAAAATTAAATTTTCTTTAACTTTAGAGATGACAGTGTCCTTATTTTGAGAAAACATGAACTGAGAATTCTTATAAAAATCTGAAACATAAAAAGAATTTTTTTTTCATTTTCATCAAACATAAAAATCCATCCTTGAAAACTTGACACTTTCTTCAGTTGAATCACTAAGAAATTGAATTAGATAAAATCAACTACCTTACCAGGAAGAATTCACCACTTAGTACTTCAGTAATTAGTTTCATTTAAACTAATTAAGGAAACTTCATCAGTTCTATTTGATTTCCCCATACTCTCTTGAAGGTTAAATGTTCAATTGATCTAGTAATAGGGTTCAAAAATTTTATAATTGAGTGATAAATAGAATGAACTATTGTTCTTACTCTCTATTAATCCTATAATTTCATAAAATTTAATCTCCTTCTAGAGTGAATAATATCATATTGAAATAATGAGATTCATTACAGATGATATCTCAATTGATAATGATATAATGGCCATTAAGGCATGACTAGTGAGGGGAATCCTTTAGTGTATCAGGGGTAATGGTTTAGTAATTATCCTAAGGGTGTGATGAGGGGTTGGTTTATTTAAGGGATCACTGAAATTTATAGGTTAATGAGCTTGTTTTTTGGAATATAACATCCTGTTGGAACCACTAAGGAAGTTGTGCTAAATTTATGATATTAAGATTGGGACATCGTTAGTTATCTTGTTATGAAAATGGATATGTTCTATAGTCTATATAATAACAAATGATGAGAAGGATATGATTCTATTTTAACGTGCATGGAATTTAAATATATCTTATGGAATAATGTGTGATAGATTCCCAAGTATGAAGTGGGATAGCTAATCCATTCACTTAACTGTGGATTATACATAATATAATGGTATCTATGGTTTGGATTATTTTGATTAATGAGTGATAGGTTAAATTATTATTAATAATTTATCCTATAATAGGATGACATGCACTTGATATATGCCAGTTAGGACACATGAATGTTGGATATTCCAAATACTAGAAGAGTACAAGGTTTGGGTTCTATATTCCATATGTTATTTTTATTAATATCTTACTTAGTTTTAATACAACATTATTTTGAGATTATTCAGATCTTATGATGGTGATTCATATACTTAGAACCCAATGGAAACTAGGAGGACACAATATATTTCCTTTGGGGGATTTTCCATGATCCATAACCTTTATATTTCTCCGTAAAACGGGATTTGATATACCAATATTATTTTGGTTCTCATTGTTAGTTTATATCTTAGATAATTTGGTTTTTTAACCAATACTCCATGATATCCCATCAATTATATTGTATTTTTTTGTTATAATGAATCCTTTTTACTAAAAGGATTTAAACAAAAAATTCTATTATTATAAATCCTTTTCAGTATATAGATTAGATAGACCAGTTCTCTTATCAATATTTATTTCTAGTCTATTTCTTAGACAGAATGATAGTGTAACAAGGACTCCATACTATTATATAAATAGGATAAACTATTTTTTTACCATTACCGCATTTTACTCTAAGCTATATTCTTGATTAAACTATTTTAATTAACCACTGATGATCGAACATGGTTGGGTTGTGATTCAAGGTATTCAACTTAGTACATGATAACATGAAATTAATTCATTAATTTTCATGTTATAATATTATTTATTTTCTCATCAATATAATAGTATATTATAGTTTTTATTAAGGGAATTTTTTTTGTTTCCAAATATGATTTACTCTCACATGTTACATGTGTACCATAATCGATATGTGAACCATATAAAAAATAAAAGTGTAAATAATTAGATGAGTACCAAAAATTCATGGTCTTGCAACTATGATATATATAATAAGACCCCACAACATTGACCATGGTTAGTGAATAATGAATAATGGAGAAACATTCACAACTAAACCAAAATTTTTAAATTTCATGGAAAACATTGGAACAATAAATTTTAATAGGGAAAAGATCACTCAGCAATATCACATTACAGAACCCTAATTTATTTTTCCATGATAAATCATGGTGTAGTGTTATAGTTCATTATACAATAAAAAAAGTGTAGATAAACATAATGGAACCAAAAATTTATAGGTTCACTCCACGAACAAGCCTTCCCAAAAGTTTAAAAGTTTAAAATTTTCTTTCTAAAGATACGTTTTGATGGCTCAATTCACAATGAAACACTTTAAATAAATTAATTTTAAAAAAATCATGGATTTAGAAATTGAATAGATTTATATCATAGCCAATGGTTTCACTTAATAAAATTTTAAATTCCTTTAAATTCCCAACATAAACCCTCATTTTCATCCAGATCCTAATACCCTCCCCCGGTCACGGTTTCACCTCCAAGATACCCAAACACAAATTCACCACTAAGACATTAAATCGTCTAGGAAATACCTAAAAACTCTACATGAGTTTATTAATAGCCTTATCTTCATCACTTCACACCCATATATTGCCTCATATCCCAACCAACACCCCAAAACCCCCAATATCTTTTCAAACTATTACCTTCATTCTCAACACGAACAAATTATGATAACCCTTTCCCAAGACCCTATCTAATACTTCACTCCTTAACCTCCCCAAGGATCATATAAAGCAAGACCCTAAAAAATGAAAATGACCATGAATCCCAACAAATCATGAGGCTACTAGTTAAACACACAAACTAGTACAAGACCAATCCTACCTAACCATTACCCAATCCATCCAATAGAACATCTTGTATCCCCCTATATTCTCAAAATCTTATCCATACAGAGTATTCAATCCCTTACTCATCCTCGAGAGAGGTTTTACACTAACTCATCCTCGATCATTTCTAATGCTTCACAAACCCCGTTTATTGAGATAGGCTTGTAAATCTACATATATGAAGGTTGTAAACAAATAAAACCTTGGATATGTGGGTTATGTAGTAAATTGATATGGGAAACAATATCATAGAGAAAATATAGGCTATATATTTAGAGAACATTATCCATGTTTGAGAGGAGGCCTACAATTGTTTCCATTAGAGTTTTTATGCAATCTTGAGCTTACCCTAGAAGATATTGAGTTCAAGCAAGGTCAAAAACACTAAAACCTATTATTAATAGACTTTATGGGAGAAATTGGTGTTTAAAACCCTAAATATTTTTAAACATAATAATATACTAAGGTGAATATAAATCCTATCAGAGTTCACATACATTCAGTTTGTTCCACCCTTACTATAAACCTAAGGAATAGGAATGATATAACCAATATGAAGAGCACACGGTTTATGAACTCCCTCATCTAGATTATATATTGATTGATTATACACTATTGTATTTACAAGGTTGATTTATAGGCATCATTAATTAATTTAGCTGTACTAATATTGTATATAATTTATAGTTCAGGAAAGATTAATATCATGAAGAAGTTTGACATTTATTTTATAGGCTGCCAAAAGGAGTCCAAGGGTACAATCATGGCCGGTAATTTTTTCCCATTTGTAAAATAACCTAGGTTCCTTTGTGCTATCAATATCACTTGACTCACTTGTAAATATATAGTTTATCGATTTATCATTTTTTTATACGTTTATGTTATTAAAGAAGGAAATAATGTGGTGTATGTGGAATGAGGAGTGCGCTTACTTCATAGAGAATGATAGTGCTAATGAGGGATATTCATTGGCTAACTCATATTAGAAACTTCAACTACCACTGAGGACAAGAGAGGGATCTGCTACCCAGGTCACACAATATTCAGTCTCCCATCCATATTTGAAAAGTTATTTTGGGATGAATTCCAGAACATGATAGAGATTTATAATAGGATCAATCTATCACTCCATTTATCTTATGACCCATTACTTGTTTCACCTTATACCCGAATACCTATACCACTGCCCACATCCATATCATCCTCCAAAATACCTACCACCTACCTTTAAGACAATACCCCACTTTTACCTTATTTATACATCTTCTTCTACCTCCAATATCAACCCACATCTAGCCCCATTCGCGTATCAATTTCAAATGATCAATATCCACATTAGATTCACAACCCATGAGACACTGGATATCCAGGATATTCCATTAATTGATCCCACTATAAGGTACATGGATTACCTCTTGATCAAGGAGGCATCAACACATGAGAATTTTGAGTTTACCCCTACACCAATTGAATCCCATTCCACCACTATATCCTTATAATTTTTATTTTTTTAAGAGATTAATTATAGTGTTAATATGTAAAATGAACCTCATACAAAAAATCACTTGTAATTGATATAATATATTATAATATGCAATTAAGTAGTGATGTGCATTGATGTAAACAATAGGAGAAAAATGATACGAGTTCTAGAATTTGTAGGGAATAGTTTTTTTATGGAATATATAGGATACTACCATAGTTTAAACTGTGTTAGTAGGATTAAACATCCATAGTTAAACCATGGATATACCTAGATATTGTCATAGTTTAAACTGTGGAAAGAGCCACATAAATCCACAGTTTACCCCAAAGAGGTAGGCTTAAATAGCCATGTATAAATTATGGATATACCTAGAAATTTCCTTTTTTTAAACCATGGATATATAAATCGACTACCATAGAAAAAACATGGATGTAATCTTAAATAAACATGGTTAAACCCTGGAAATATGTGGATATTTACACAGTTTAACCCATAGAAATAACCATCTATTTAAATGGTTTAAACTATGGTCATATTTGGACCCTATTACAATGGAAATAGGACCCACGGTTTGTCAAAAACGTGGTCATGAGATATTAACATGGTTTTTGGGCCTATTTCCATGGTTTAAAACCTTCTAAATGGGAAATTTTAGTCATTGTGATTGTCTTGTTTTTTCATGCATGTTACATCATAAAAGATATGGTTATTACATATATTATATAGTTCTATCATCTCTTGAAAAAAAAATTAAATAATTATCTTATTCATGCATCAACTCTACTTTTAAAACAAATAATTAAATATGGTGATTAAAATTTAAGTACATTACAATCATAGTGATCGTAATCCATACGTACAAATAAGTAACGCTTCCATTTTCAAATGATCATTATAGAAACGAATGTTAAATAATATATTATCTTTAAATAATGATAATAATATAATATATAACATATTATATACTTATATTTATCATCCACTTAGTTTGGTGATGAAAATATAGTCACATCACTTTGTGAAGGTGGTAGTCCATACGTACATGAACGATGTTATCATCTTTAAGTTAGTGAAAATGTAAGAAATTAAATGATATGTTATATTTTAAGAAAGATAAATATGTCATGAATATATTAAATATATTATATATATCATATATAATCATTAAATTTATCCTTATCACATTCCATTTGAATAGTTAGTTAAGTATGAATCACATCTCTTTGTGAGGTGGTAGTTCACCATACACACGGGTGATATTATCATATCTCCAGCAGAATGGAAGGTAAAAATGATATATATGATATAATGACTCCATATGTATAAATATGTTATAAATATCATATATATACATTATATCCATAATCATACCCAAACATTAGAGGTGTAATGGTAGAATGGATGACATTGGTCCGTGAGGTGGTAGTCCGTCATTCACAGAAACGATGATTTTGTAAACCATTTTATAGAAGTTGATATATTTATCGGTAATGAACATATTAAAAAAATATAAAAAATATATTTAATATAATGAGTTTATTATACCACTACTTTTTAGTGATAATTGAATGAGGTAGAGAATGAAATAAACTAAATACACTCATTAAAGAACATCACCTCTTCTTTGGGTGTCCTCTTTAGGTTTTCACTAAATCCATCATAGGTTGAATTTTTTACAAAAGCAAGGGTTATAGGATGAGGTTAAAGAATTTGGGATGTGATTTGGGTAGGTATTATCCGAAAAAAATAGTTTTTATATTGTGAAGAAGAAAATATGGGGTGGAATTTTATAAGTGAGGTGATTCGAACACTTGTACTTTTTGGAAAAGATTCAATCATACCCACATTTGTATTATTCCAAATGGTTAAAATGGGTAATTATATATCCTAGATGATATAATGTATAAATATTTCCTTAAAATTGGTTTTTTACAAGTTTTTAGGTCATTTAAAACCCTAATCCTCTTAATTTAACCCCTGGGTAAATCAATTTTTACCTTAATCGTTATAATTAATTTTTACTCTTTTCACTTTTCATTTTGGTTAAAACTTGAGTTGACCATATTATAAATTATATATTATTATGATTAAAAATATTAAATCCAATTTTCCAAATTAAATTCACATAACTAGAAAATTTTAATTTATAATTAATTTCACAGACTTGACAAGAAAACATGTTTTTAAAGAGAAAATATTCAAAAGTTTACAGGGTTTTTATATAAAAATCAGTATAAAAATGATTCCAATTACATAAATTAGATTACTTGATATATAATTGAACTCATTTTACTTTCAAACCAATTTAATATATATTTTATCTTTATAAATAATTTAAACAAAAATGAATTTTGTCCATTAAAATTCAGTATTTTTCACTATTCATCAAAAATGAAACTTTTCAGAAAAATACAAATAAAATAACCCTAAGGTAATTTTTGTATTATTATTTAAAAACCTAAGCTTTTTTCAAATAAATTTTATAAACTTGTTAGAAATTAATTTTAATTTATGTGTGCAATGAGCGACTAAACTCTCTTTTAGAAAAAAAATATATAGTTTTTCAAAAAACATTTCTTTTTTATTTTAAATGATTCATAATTTATTTAAATTAAAATATGAAGGTAATTTTTCTATTATAGTTACTAATATTCATACCCTCCACTATAATATATAGTTGATATAAATTATAATAAATATTCATATTTTAATAATATTTCACAATTTATTTAAACTCAATTTTGCATGTAACGCAAGCTAAACTATGTGTTCCATATAATGAAAGCTAAACTCAGTGTTATGTGTAATTAAAGTTAAAATAAAAATGTTTGTAATAATGAAAATTTAATATGTTTAATTTATTTAAAAATATATATATATTTTAAAGCCTCTGGGTTTTATATTTTTTATAATCTTGGTGTTCTGTGTCACATACACTATCGAATACAATGTCATTATTCTAGAATTGTATGGTGTTACAATAAAAAATTATACCAAAATAATATAATTAAAGGAACCCCAAAAACAATTCCTCTATAGTTTTTTTATCTCAATCCCCAGTGAAAATGTTTTGGAAATCCTATCCCTTCCATATAATCATAACGATACCCATATATCTCATATCATTTCTCATCTGATGTGGGTCAGACAATAGCCCAACCAACCCCAACCTCCCATAAGGTCCAACATCTCTTATTGGAGTTGGTTTAACACTAAAACAATATAACCATATCCCAACCACATATCACATTCCAAAATAGTAAGGTATCATGAACATCAATAAAATAAACCTCATACCCTCCTCCTACCATGCATGACCCCCACTGTATACCACATCATCCAATCATACTCATTACATCATCATACTTCTGACTTGTGGACATTACATGCTGAGCTTGTAAACCTCGATCCATCATATTCTTTTCAAATCTATAATATATAGTGGGGAAGGGGTAGTCCTCCATTTTTTTCTTTTTTCATTGTGGAAGATAGGGAAGACACATGGAACCCAAACCATTTGGGAATCGATTAGGTTGTCCAAAATGATGTGTGGTTTATTTTAATTAATAAAAAAACAATTATATATTTAAGTATTCTCAAACCAAACATTTCTGGTTCACACAAATATAGTATGATATCATCCCATAAACATCACTATAATCAAACACTTTCTACAAGAAAATTTTATCACACTCCAACCACTATGGACAATTACAAAACCACCGAGAAATCCCCAATTCCCATGAAATGTAGTTTCATAATCCATTCATAAATACTTGTTTAATCATGTTTTTATAGAACATATAGATTTTCCATTACCATCCAGTTATTTACATTATTTAGTTTAATTCTATATTTAATGCAAAAACATTCTCATCCATTACCCATGTTTATTCCCATCACTTTATATATCCATCTTAGTTGTAATTATTCTTAAAATATCCCATCAATATTTAATTTCTTCCTCACTTTTTACGATGGATTCATTGTACACATTTCCTTTTATACTATCGACAATAAATAAAAATCCATACATCACACAACTAACCCCATGAGACCTTTTGACTATCACACAAAACCTACATTTTCCCATAGCTCGCCACATTTCCACCACCACAGTATCCCATGCTAATAACTCCCTATAAAAATATTACATTCCAGAATTTATAACACCATCATATAAAATAAACCACAACCAAATAGTTATATTTCTAGGAATATATTTTATTATGGTTCAGTATAAAAATAATTCTAATTCTACATTATCCATACAAATACCTTTTATTTAGAAAAAATTATTTGTAATCCAATTATAAGAGGTGAATCTAGTATTTGAGTGTAGAAACAATTTTTGGATTTTAGTAACAAAAAAAATCACATTGGGCAGGAGTTTCACACTAGAAATTAAAATGTATAGCAGAATTCTTCAGATTGAATAGAATAAAAACAACATAGAAATATCAAAAACACAAATTATACTTTATTTAAATCAATTTCTATTATATTACTTATTATATTCATTTTACGGTGATTAGTTCCATCTAATTTTAGGTTTATAAAATTTTTTTACTCACATTAATTAATGTAAATTTGGTAAAATTTTTGGCATTAAATATCCCCTTTTTCCTAATTTTAAATTTTTCAATTATATACTTCTTGGTTTAATTAAAAATAATTACATATGTAAAATAAAATCATGTTAATCACATGATTTAAAAAAAATAAAAAGATTCTTAAGTACCATAGCTCATGAGAAAATTCACAACATGCTGCACATAAATATAGGAAGAAAAAACGAGAGACTGTAGGTCTGAACACATGAAGAGAAACACCATATAAACACATGGGATCACTAAACTCAAAGGATGAGGTTATGATTGAAAAGGAGTAATGGAAATTAGAATTTTTAAAATGAATGTATGTACATTTTTTAAATTAAAAAATACATAATAGTATCTTAAGAATAAAAGAGAAAATTTTATACAAAGGGTTTACCCTTACATGGAAGTGGGTTTCTATGGAAGGGTATTCCTGGTTTTCCTTTATATAGGAAGATGAAGGGGACTCTCCTAATTTTCATTTGAAGGAATATTATTCATTGAAGGAATTTTGAATTAAGGTAAATATAAATGTAGGAATATGACTCCTATTCATAGGGGAAGGACCTATATGCACATTTTAATAACCTATACACACACAAAAATTACCCATACATATAATGGAAGTGACTAATATACACACTTGAATGAATCATATACACATTATATGACATATACACACAGTAGAATGACCCATGCACACACCAAAATGATTTGTATACACATTGAATGATCTACAAGCACACTTGATAGCCCATACATACACTATATGGCCTATAGTCACCCTATAATGACTCGTATAAATTATTAGATGAATAATATAGACAACTAATTTATTCATATTCTTGATTGAATGACTCATACATAAACACATCTAACTGAAAAGAATGTAATAGTTATCACTACTCGACCCACTGAGGCCCCACATGGGCCGAAAGTAAGCTGAGAGTGACACCCATAGCCCACCTACAATAGACCAAGGGCTGGAAACAGGAACCGAGTAGAAATATTATTGAAATGAGAGGTCTTATACTAATTTACTTGTACACGTGCTCAAACCCAACTCCATGAAATAGTTTATAGATATAATAAACTGTAACCTAAAGAGAATAAACAATTAATGAAACCACTTCTATGAAATAAATTAATTTATGATAGATAAATATCCGGAAAAGTAAAAAAGGGAAAAATAAACACCATACTAGATATAAAGGAGAAACCCACCTAATGCCAACTGAAAAATGGTAATAGGGGAGAGAGACTCTATCATGATCTTTGAAACTAACCACCAAACATTGTCATAATCTCTAGAAAATATTATGATCCATTGATACCATTACCACTGAATCCATCACAACTTTACTTTTTTTTATGCATAAGAAATGAAACTTGTGGGAAAATACCATGTAGGGGTGAGTATAAACATACTCATTAGGGAACCGTAAAAACCATGAGGGAAGAAACAAAACAAAACAATCATATAAACCCACAAGTCAATAGAGAAAAGAAATCTAAAATTAAATATTCTCATACTAAAGCCACAGTCAAAAAAGGTGAAGAATATTGATCTCCACAATTAGCTAAGAATGATGAGACTCCTTGGATCTCCAAAGGTCTCATCTTCAATACCCAGCACACCCCATAGCCTCACAAGGATCTTCATGGATAGATCATTCCCCACTACTTCATACCATGGTTAGGGGAGCACAGTCTAGTAGAGGACCCACTCCCCACCAAATTATTATTATAAGGGAGTACCACTCTGTAGATATAAGAATCATTACCTCTATAGTGTGGGGGATTACTATAACACCCTAAGATTTTATGAAATACTTTTTAAACATAAATTTTATATTTTAAATATTTAGAATTATAATAAACACATATTTTATCTTGTGTTACATTTAGAATTAATTTTAGATTTTGTTACACCCAACACTGAGTTTATCTTGCATTACACGCAATATCGAGTTTAAATAAAATGTGACATGCAATTAAAATTTAATTACTTAATATGATAGTTATCACCGAGCCGTTAGAATGAAATATATGAATATGATTAACTGAATTATGAGATTATATGGTTTATACATGTATATATAATGAATTATTTGGTGTAAAATTAATTATAAATGAAAATAAAAATGATTTAAAAACAAGGGAAATCTTTTTCTGAAAAACTATTTTTATACGCACAAACGCATTTTACCTCAATAAATTAAAAAAAAATTGGTGAATTAATTTAATGAAATTTATATATTATATATTTAATCAAATTTTTAAATTTGTCTTGTTTTTTTATAAACAAGTGATAAGAGTAAAACCTATTTTATGATGAAAATTTTTATTTTTCTAAAAAGTAGTTTTGTCATATTTTGAACACTTATTTTAATATTAATTTTTGTCACTTTTAGAAAATTTATCAGAAAAAATTAAATTAATTTTTTAAATAATTATTTTAAAATAATATTAAGATTAATTTTTTTGAATTTTCAAAGAAAATAAATTTTTCGATGAATAGTGATAAATACTTGTTTTTAATAAGAATTGTCATTTGTTTTTAAGCTTTTAAAAACATCACAATTGTTTTAATATGTTTTTAAAAATAAAATTATTTAAATTATATATATATTAATCAAATTTAGGTCATTGAAATCAATTTCATATTTAATTTTTATATCCAAGCATTTTAGATTTTTGATGATTTTCTCTTTAAAAAAATATTCCTTCGTCGTATTTGTGGGTTTAATTTTAAAATAATTTTTTCCACTTATTTGAATTTAATTTTTAAAAATGGGTTAGATATTTATAATTGGGATAATTTAAATTATAAAATAATTTAAACTTAATTTTTTACTAAAATTTATTGAAAAAATAATAAAATTTAATTATCATAGTAAAGGGTGAAACATGTTTATCTGGGGGTTAAACTAAAAATATAAGGGGTAGAATTACCTATAAACTTGAAATAAACACATTTTATGGAAATATTTAGATATTATAGTCGCTAAGGTTCTATAATTTATCATTTTGAGTATTTTAATGCCAAAAATGTGGGTGTGCCTTTTTCTTTTCAAAAATTACAACTGTGTCACTCACCTCACTTATAAAAGGCCACCCCCAATCCTCTCCTCTTCACAACTATAAAACCATTTTGTTCATAAAATACCTATCCAAATAATTTCCTTAATTTAATAACCTAATCATAGATTCCCTATTGTGGTTAGGAATCCCTCCTGATAGGGATTTAGGTGTAAACGTAAATAGGCTCTCTGAAGATGAGGTAAAACTCTTGAACATATGTTTTTGTTTAATTTATTATTAAACCTATTTTAATATTTTTAAAATATGATAAAATTATAATATCTCTATATACAATATAATAAAACATTATTATGTTAATTTAACAACCAAAATATATCTCATCTTTGATCAAATGGGATATGAAATCATCATTCGTGTGTACGGAGGACTACCACCTCATGAACTAAAGTTATTAATTTTCTATCCCCACCTATCACGACTGGATATAATTATGGATTTAATATTTATATATTGTAATTATAATATTATTATACCTATTGAATTATAATACCCCATCTACCATCTTACCACCAAACCCATTCGAAAATAATAGTGTCTCTCGTGTGTACCATGGACTACCGCATCACGAATCAATGTGATACATTTTTAATTTATATTTTACTTGGATGGTAATAAGGATAAATTATATATATATATACTATATTTTTAATATATTTATAATTCTATAATTATAAAATTATATAAACCTTCTTACTTTCCATTCTGTGTGAATATGATAATATCACTTGTGTGTACGGCAGACTATCACGTCACAAAGCGATGTGATTTGTTCTTCACATACCCTTCACATTGAAGGTAATAAGGATAGGTTTAAATAACAATATTTGATATATATATTAAATAAAAATGATTCTAGAGTGTTAATATGTTATTTACCTTTCATTCATTCAATCTATTGAGAAAATAAAAATAGTGTTCATACATATATACGGCATACTGTCTCCATGAACGGTGTATTTCAATTCCAATATCCCACTTGTATGGATTACACTAAATATAAATATAATGAATATATATGATATTTATATAATGGTTAAAATTATATATATTATGGAACCCTGATCAAAGAAAGAGTACCTAAAATTACAAAACAAAACATACACAAAATACAAAGTAGTGATTACCTAAAACGAGATTTTAACATGGAATTATTAATAAATGTGTAATAAAAGGATAAAAGTAAATAATATATGGAATTTTATATATAATTAATCTTATTTAATATATTTATAATAATAATATATTTATTTTACATTATATTCAAACATGTATGAAATAATTCCAAACTTAAGGTAAGGGATTTTCATCTCAACTTCTACTTCTGTGAGACACGTGCAATATTCATCACTTATTTAGTTTATATAGTGTATATAATTCCAATTAATTTATTTTATGATAATTACCAAGAAAATTATTGGTATTTACAAATCTATTTTAGGATTTATCTTTCATGGGGTTTACAGTTCAAAAGTTACCAAAGTGGTGATGTATTTTTATCTCAAATTACCTTCTTTGGGATATAAGTTATGTTAGTAACCTATATTCTTATATGAGGAGTATATAATACCAATTTTACATGTTATATCATGAATATATTTTTTTAATTATATTAAATGTTTCATTTTATTTTAATCTTTAATGGGTCTTATGATTCAAAAGATACCAAATTGGTAACGGTTTTATGTTACAATCTAATTTTTTATCGGGAATGTTTATGACTATTATTTGAATGATGAAAAATTATGAAATATCTCTTTAAACTCATTAATTTTATTATCCTGTGTTTATTTCATGAAAATACATTTTTCCCTTCATTGTTCTCTCATTCTGTAAAAAAATAGATCAAAATAATGTTTTTAATAAAAATCAAATGTATTTCTCTCTTCAGTCAAAAATATAATTTATTCCATATCTATGTTTTCTAAAAATCTTTCTAAAAATTTTCTAAAATTATTAAAAAGATTTATTAATGAAATTTTTACCTATTTTTTTATTTTTTACAATGTTTTTAAAAATTAATCATCATGTCATTTTCAAAAATAAGTTATGTTTGGATTTTATCAGAAATGTGAAAATAATATTTGTTTTAATGTGTATATAATGAAAAATAATTTATTCCATTATGACCAACTCATTTTTTTAAAGATCCATTTATAAGATTTAAATATTTTTTTAAAATAAAATTATTTCCAAAAAAATATAAATTTTATGTTTTAAAAAGTGATTTCCAAATAGTAAGGATATTTTCCTCAAAAAAATGTTTTAAATGGTTTTTGAATATCCATTTATTAGTTTCCAATGTAATTTTTATATAAAATATTTTTAAAATTGTTTTATGTTTTAAAAATAATTTTTCAAAGTAGAAAGGATGTTTCCTTAAGATATTTCCTAATGATATTTCAAAATAATTTTCCATCTAAGATGACATCCTTTGATGTTACGTATGATTTACTGGGGATATGATCCTAGGATACAATTTGTATTATTTCTATGAATGGATTATTTTTATGATGACATGATGCTTATGAAATCCGCTTATTTTTCTGTGGTTTATACTATTATGAAATGATTATGAAACCTATTTTTTCATAAGTTATGTTATGATGAAATTTCTATGGAACTCATTTCATTTTTTGTTTGGTTTTTATATAATGAATATTTTATGAATACCATTTATTTTCATGGTTTCTGATAGGATGAATGTTTTATGATCTTTTGGCATACATATGAATGATTTTCAGTTTGTGATGGTGGTGGTATTATAAAAAAGGATGGAGGTTACATTATATCCAATGATGGTGGTATCATTATAACCAATATGGATATGACCTATATCTCTCCCCAATGCATTGGGTAAAGATTTTTATATCATGATACAAATAGGAATGGAATTTGGAGTGAACCAAGTTCAGTAAGGGGCTTTTCCCACTATGAATTTATTGGGAGTAAACTTTGACTACTACGATGGTTTGTGGAATGAAAATATTCCACTATGATATCCTTGAGAATAACCTGTACTTTTGAGGAAATTATTTTTTATACTTATGTGTATTACAAAAAATCTATGTATTATAACAACTTTATATTCTTATAGATTATGTTCTTTTATTTACTTATGATTCATGACTTCTGAACTTTTAATATTTATGTCATGACTTGAGATTATGATCTTTGATATGTAGAAAATGGTTTTTAAATGTTATTCTCAAATTATTATACCCTTATACTCATGTTATACATATATATCTTACTTATTTACCCTTACTAAGCATTTTAGATCACTATTTATTATTTTTCCTTTCATAGGGTTATGAATAAAGGTTTTAAATAAGGTATATCTAAGAATACTACTATATAAAAAGCTATTTAGGGGATATTTTGAGGATATTTCATGAAATAAGAAGATGTTGTGTCTAAACTCCAAAGGAAATATACCTTTATGATCCTCAAATAATGTGTTTATGTAATGTAATGAATATTCATATAAAAAGATGTAATATCTATGTATGAAAATACTGGGTGGAAATAGTTGTTATTAGAGGGAGATTTAGTTTACCTTTAGAAACTAGGATAAGAAAACTATAAGAAGGTCCCTAGGGGTATTTTTAAGTATATTTCTCGGGATATGTCTAAGGAAATGTATAATGATAAGTACAATTATAAGAAAATGTCCAATAATTTTGGTAAATGATGTATTGAGTGGTTTCTAAACAATTAAATTCTTGACTGGATTATACAAACTATATGTGGCTCTGATACATAGGTACCTAGGGGTAATAACTCCAAAAAGGGAACATTGAGATAGATGTAATCATCACAAGGTGCAATACAATGGGCCTTTCTACACACCTAGTTTGACACTCCTAGGAGATATGCTTTGTAAAATCAGAAAGTCTTATTGAACCATCATGGAGGATTTAAATGACCATGAATTAAAAAAGTTAAACCTAAGGTTTCATTGATTTAAAATAAGGTGTCATTATTTAGACATCCTATAAACTATTTTTCATGATCATGTGGTTTCCCACTATTATTTGTTTTATCACACTATGATTATTGGTTTTAGTCAATGTCAGGAACCAGAAATAACTATATAACATTGAATGTGATAGAAAATTTGTTGATGAGAAACCAAATGAGATGATAAATGGAGTGAATGATTTTCTAATTATGCCTCATTAGTTATCATGATATATGATTAACAACTTTCCCCTTAACCAAATATAGGAACTTCAAAATAAAAGAAGGATACATTTCACTGAGATTTTAGGTAGTGGAGTCCCTGGAATAAAGAAACTTTAGATTCCCATATGCTGAGAATATGGAAAAGAAACTTAAGGGAATGTCTCAAAGGTGTGAGAAGTTTTTTTGTGTGTAGAGAATAAGGGAACATAGAAAGTAATTTTCAAGGAAAAATGAAAAGCTCAGTTAACCCAATGGATGGTAATATTGGTCTCCCTACGGTATTATTAACATATGAATGTTTTAACTGGGGAAATTATAGACATTTTTAATGTAAATATCCTAGGGGGAAATCTAAAGAAGAGGATCAGTAAGGTGGTACAAGTAATTTAGTATAAAGTTGATATTTCATGGAAAATGCATGATTAAGGGAAATATAACCCTTAATATGTTCCTGATGTTGAAACAATGATGATGGGATAGAGAGATAATTGATATGGATAAATTAAATTAGATACTATCGATTACCATATAAATTATTAATGATTTGATGAAAAAGTTTTATATACAATAATTGATGGAGGTTACAATATTTTTTGGACTTATGGAATATATTCAATAATAATTGGTTTTATTCATGGAATGAGGAAGTATGTATGTTTTCATTAAGTTTTTATGGTAACTCAGGATATTACTATGTTTCAAAAAAAATATGATTAATGTATTCAAATATTTTTTTATGTAAAATTAAGAGATACTTTATGATATTTTGGGAATTAAGGTTAAGTTTATTTTGGTAAATTTACTGACATTTTTTATAAAAATTGAATTATGGAAGGGCCATTAGTTTTATCATTTATGCAATGGTTTAAGATGAAATTTGGAAGATGTTTTAGAGATAAATTTATTATTTCACCATATGAAGATTTATACATAACCATTGATAATAATTTTGTTTTTTATAATAATTAGAGATAGGAAGAATTACTGATCATTATTTTATGGATATTATGATCCACTAGTGATTCAACCATAAAAAATAATCTCCATTTCTTATAGTAATAGTAGATGTGAAAATTGACTTAACAACAACTAAAGGATGTGATTTTTCTTACGAAATAGAATAAAATCTAGTAAGTATATCTTCTCATGAAAATTCCACAACTTTAGGAAAATTATCTTGAAATAAAATGATATCATATTACCATTATTTCTCATAATATCAAGGACCATTTTCACAACTATTTGGACTCTTGTTTTTTGTTGTTTATTTTCACAAGATAATTCACTTTCATGTGATCAATGATCTCTTTCATGCTCCATAATTATTTGTACATTACACTTTTCTTCAATTTCAAATTCTTCACTTCCCAACCATGTTCCCCTATTTAAAAACCTAGAATGTGTTGTTTCAAATGACATTTGAACATCACTTTATCTCTTTTAAAGTGTAATTTCTATTAACAATTTCTATAATGTGGGTTTCCCAAAAACGGATTTTAAAATTCTAAACCCTTGTTTACCAAGTACAGGTTCAAATTGTGAGGATACAATTTATTTAAGGGGGTATAGTGAAACAACCTAATATTTTTTAAAATATTTTTTAAATAAATTTAACCTTTTCAATATTTTTCATTACATGAAACAATAACATTCTCATAAATTATACACAACACTGAGTTTAGCTTTAATTACATGCAACACTAAGTCTATCTTTTGTAATACATAACACTAGGTTCAAACAAAAAGTGACATACTATAAAAATATTATTATTTACTATGATAGTTATCACCTAGCCAATGGAATTAAGGATATGAATAGAATTAATTAAATTCTGACAATATATAGTTTATACATGTATATATAATTAATTATTTTGTGACCAAGAAAATTATAAATGAAAATAAAAACAATTTAAAATAAAAGAATCCTTTTTCAGAAAAACTATTTTATGAGCACAAACGTGTTTTACCTCAATAAATTAAAAAAAATTAATGATCTATTTCAATTAATTTCATATATTATATTTTCAATCAAATTTATACATTCACGTTATTTTTTTCTAGATAATTGATAAGAATAAAACCATTTTTATGCCTAAAAACTGTATTTTTCTAAAAAACAGTTTTATCACATTTCGACCACTTATTTTAAAATTAATTTTTTGTAGTTAGATAAATTATTTTAAAAAAATTAATTTTTTAAATCATAATGTAAAAATTATATTTGGGATTATTTTTGAGAATTTTTTCAAAAGATAAAATTTTATGAACAGTGAAAATGTTGGTTTTTATTAAGAATTGTCATTTCATTTAATTATTTTAATAGAATTAAATTTGATTTAAGATGGTTTTAAAATTAATATTAGTTTAATTATATATATATTATTACAATTTAGGTCATTTTAATCAATTTTAATATTTATTTTTTACATAAAAACGTTTTAAACTTTTGAAAATCAACACTTAAGAAAACTGTTTTTTCGAAAAGTTATCGGGTTTAATATTAAATTAAAATTTTCCAATTCTGTGAATTTAATTTGGAAAAATATATTACATATTTTTAATAATAATAATTTTTATTATATAAAAATTTAATCCTATTTTTTTACCATAATGAATAGTAAAAATAGTAAAAATTAATTACCACATTTAAGGTTAAATAGGTTTACGGGGGGTTAAATTAAATAGGTAAGAGGTAAAATGAAGTAGGAACAAGTAAAAACTCATTTTATAGGAATATTTATACTTAAAAACTTATAAGGTTCTATAATTTCTCATATTGGAGCCTCTATAAATGTTAAAATGTTGTTACACCTTTTTCTTTTCAAAAATTACAAGTGTACTACTCATCACACTAATAAAACGATGTACACTCTTCTCTCCACTTAATACCTCTAAAACAATTTAGTTCATCCAATACCTGAATAAATAATTTCCTAAATTACTTCCCTTCATCATAGGGTCTTTTTTTGGTTATTACTCCATCCTAAAAATGATTTATGTATAAAACTAAAGAGTCTCTATGAAGAAGAGGTAAAATCCGTAAACATGTGTTTTTGTTTTATTTAGTCTTCCACATCATTTACTATTTTAGAAATATGATAAAACAATAACAAAAGTATATCAAATTTACTTATTTTTTAATATTTTAAGTTAATAACCTCAATCCATCTCCTCTTCTGTCAAATGGGATAAAAATCATCATTCGTGTGTACAGTGGATTTTGGCCTCGCGAACCTATGTTATTTGATTTCCAACACCACCTATCAAGGATTGATATAATGATATATTTAATTGTTATATATGATATTTATGATATTTTTATAACTATATAATTATAATACTACATGTACCTTCTTACCACCAAACCCATTCAAAAACAACGACATCACTCGTGTGTATTGCGGATTGCCGACTCGTGAACCGATGTGATGTGTTTTTCATTTTTATTTTATTAGGATGGTAATAAAATAAATATATATGATATTTATGAAATATTTTTACTTATTTAATTTTGATAAAACATATACCTTCTTAATTTCCATTCTTTGGGAATACGATAATGTCGCTCGTGTGCATGTCAGACTATAGCCTCGTGAAGTGATGTGATTCATTCTTCATGTATGCTTTAAAATGAAGGTAATAAATATGGGTTTAAATAAAAATATGTGATATATATATAAACTAAAAATTACTCTGTAATGGTAATATATTATTTACCATTATTTCTTTCAAATCATCAAGAAAATTGAAATTGATTTCATGCATACGTACAACCTACCCTCTCCGTGACTGGTGTATTTCATTTTCTATGAACAAATTGTATGGATTAATCTAAATAAATATATAATGAATAGATATTATATTTATATCATGGATAAAATTAATTATAATATGGTACCATAATCAACGTAAAATAACTGAAAATAAAATATCAAATCTTAAACGAAAAACAAAGCAGTTATTATCCAAAACATGATTTTAACAAGGAATTATTAATAAAAAGGTAATAAAAGGTCATAATTAAATCAAATATGGTTTTATATATATATTAATTTTTTTAATATATTTATAATAAACTTATATTTATTATAAATTGTGTCTGAATGTGTCTTAAGTAAGTTGAGACTTAAGGTAAGGGAAATTTGTATCACCTTTAACTTTTGTGAGAAACTTTCCATATTCATCACCTATTTATTTTATGTGGTTTATATAATTAAAATTAATTTATTTTATTATTATTCTACTTAAAATTTTTGGGATTTACATTTATATTAAATAATCACTTTTTCATGAGGTTTACGGTTCAAAAGTTACCAAAACAGTAATAGATTTTGGTCTCAAATTGCCTTCTTTGGGATATAAGTTATTATATGCACCAATATTATTATATAAGGGGTATATACTACCTATTTGACATGTTATATAATTAATCTCCTTATTTTCATGAAATTTAAAGTTCCATTTTATTATATTCTTTAATGGGGTCTATGATTCAGAAGATTCCAAGGTGGAAAAGGTTTGATGTTAAAATCTCATTGTTTATCAATATTGTTTATGATTCTGCTTTTGATGATGAAATATTTTGATATATCTCTTATTAAACTCAAGAAATGTATTATACTATGGTTATTTTAATATAAAATATTTTTTCCCTTCATTTTCCTCTCTTTATGTACTAAATATTTCAAAGGAATTTTTTTAAGGAAAATAGACTTTATTTCTCTCTTCGGTTGAAAATACTTTTACTTCCAAATTATTGTTTTCAAAAACTGTTTCCAAATTTTTTTTTACATTATCCAAAGAATTTATTAAAAACTGTTCTCTTTATTTTTTACATTTTTATAAAGTGTTTTAAAAGGAGACTTGAATTCATTTTCAGAAAAAAGTCTCATTTTGAATTTAATTAAAATGTGAAAGGAATATTTTTTATCATGTATGATGTGAATGATATTTTCCACCATCATTAAAAACTCATTGTTTTAAATATTACTTTCTATGTTTTAAATTTTATTTTCAAAGATAATTATTTCCAAAAAATTTGAATTTTTTTATTTTAAAATTTTATTTTCAAAATGGAATGTATAATTTCCTAATAAGATGTTTAAAATGGTTTTTAAATATTCCTTAATAAGTTTCCAAGGTTATTTTTAAATAAATGGATTTTAAAAATTCATTATGTTTTAAGAAGTTTTTTCAAAGTAGATAGGATATTTTCCTCAAAAAATGTTCCAAGTGATCTTTCAATATGATTTTCCATCTAAGATGATATCCTTTGATGTTACTTATACTTTATTAGGGATGTGATCCATGGATACCATTATTATTCTGTATCAAAATGGATTGTGTTTATAAGGGCATGATTCTTTTGAAACTCACTTCTTTTTCTAGATTTTATACTATTATGAAATGATGAAATGATTAAATGCTGAAATGGAGAAATGATGATAAAACCTGTTTCTTTTCCATAGGTTATGATATGATGAAATGTTTATGAAACCCATTTCTTTTCTTGGGTTTAAATATGATGAATGATTTATGAATACCATTTCTTTTCATGGATTCTGATATGATTAATTTTTTATGATCTTACAGTACATGTATTTATGATTTTCATTTTGTGATGGTGGTTGAGTTATTACCAAGGATGATTGTTACATTATAACCAAGGATTGTGGTAATGTTATAACCAAGATGGGTAGGACCAATATCCCCCTCGTATACATTGGGTAAATCTATTTATCTCATGAGGTAAAGAGGATAGTAATGGTGAGTGAACCTGGTTTAGTAAGGTACTTTGTCTACTTTGATAGTCTTGGGAGTGAAAGTTGAATATTGTGATGGTTTGGGGAGTGAACACATTCCACTATGATAGCCTTAGAAATGAGCCTTTACTATTTGTTAAATGATGTTTTATATTTATTTTTATGCCAAAAATACATGTCATATTCCAATTTTATATTCTTATAGTTCATGTTCTTTGATTTCCTTATGATTCATGTCTTATGAACTACCAATTGTTATGCCATTACTCAAGACTATGGTCTTTGATATGAAGAGTATGGTTTCCAAATGTTATGCTCATGCTATCATACACTTATAGTCATGTTATGTTTACTTCTCTCCCCTTTCCACCCTTACTAAGCATATGTTCTTACCCTTACTTATGTTTCATTTCCCCGGTTTTTAAGTAGGGTATGTCTAAGAAAATTACTTTGTGGGAGGATCTTTATGGGAGATGTTGAAGATATGTCAAGAAATGAAAAGATTTTGTGTCCATCCTCCAATGTAATTATACCTGTATGATCGTCAGACATGTGTTTGTGTAATGTAATGAATATTCATCTAAAAATATGTAATATCAATGTATAAAAATCTCGGGTTGCTATAAGTATAAAATCTACCAATATATTGGATTTGGGGGACCTATTCCCTACTGAGTCAGAGGAGTGCCAACCATGGAATAACTCCAATGATCGAACCCATTCATTTTCTTTAGATAATCATCGTTGGAATAATTTCCCCACCTATATCACCTCACATCATATCTCTCTTTCAAAAATAAAGGCCATATTCATGTCCTATGTTGAATTATAATCAGAATAGGATACTCATGGGTGCAAATAATTATCTTACTGAAAGAGATATGTTTGGTAGGATAATATGGGGTTAGTTTATAGTGTGTGAATTGGGTAACCCAATGTGTTTATCAGGGAACACGACGTGTGGTACCATCCACAAACATGTGCATGTTCTTCCTTGGACACAACTCATTTGGCCATGTTCTTCCTCATGATGTATCCCTAAATGGACATGGTGTGTCTGATCACCCAGGGTCCCAACCATGTGCTCCCCACACATGGATCAGCTACCTGGGTAGTATCACATGGTTTTTAGGCCCATCTATATGGAATGTGATATTTTATACAACATTTAACCCCTCATCACAATAAGTAATGGACTACATGGTGTGTGTTATTTAGAAACGCATGGTGTGTAGTTGGGTTTTAAATAGATAGTAAAGTCTAGTCTCCCAGTATTCACACACCTTCCAAATCCAAAAAATCCATTACAAATCACACCATATATTCACCCAATCCACCAAAATTGAATCAAAATGCCTCTGATCATCAATTTCTAGCCTTTGGTGGTTGGAAATCGGGATACCCATCACCCTAGCATGATCTTTCACACCTCTCATCACCAAAAATAGGTCTTTACACCTGAAACTATCATCAATTATCCATAGTTCCACATTGATATATCCAAAAAATCACCAATCCCAAGGTTTTCACATAACCATCATGAATCTAGATCTTCGATTATGCTCGAACCAGTCCATCAATGACAAATCATTGACCCCATGGGATAATAATGAAGATCACAAGGAACATATATGTGAGAGTTATAACAAAAAAGTGAGATTACCATTGGACATTGTGAACCTAGACAACAATATTAATCATGGAAGAAAAAAGGTGAAATAAATTGGAATAATAAAAAAATTCTCAGGATCAAGAATTCTAATTAAATTCTTGGGTCATATTTAAAATGAGATTCAAGAAATTAAGAAAATATTCAATAGTTTCTCTATAAATAATAAAATAATGGCATAAATACATAAAATAATGATTCTTGCCTTGATAAAGGATATAAATTTGGTGAAGAACCCATTTGCTAGTGATTTTGATGAATATTTTTTTGTGTTCATCATTCATCCCATGAAGATGTTAAATTATCCATTGTCAATCCACAATTATGAGCTTGTTAACACAAACAGTGGATCTCCTCCTCCTCTTCTCTAGTTTCCCAGATTTAAGAGGCTAGACCTAGGGGTTTTCCATAACATTATATTTATAAAGTAGGCGGATAGGTTTATAATTTAATAAATTAAATAAATTATTTATTTATTTAATGCACCTGGAAATGACTACACTTTAACAAAATTTCTGGCACTAACATAAATTATGCCACACCTATGGTAAACCTCATGTTCCAAATTCCCCAGTATTCTCATATTTTCCATATGATGTTCTGATCAATGAAGAATCCATTAATTCTAAATATATGTGCTTGCATGATTTTATATCAATAATATTTTTAATAAATTAATAATGAGGCCTGGAGGATATTTGATTTTTGTAACAACTCTATACCTTACTATGAAAATATTATTCAGAATGTTATAAAGTACTTAACCACAAAATATAATTAAATTATCCCCACATCATGCCTTTTCATCCAACAAAGAAAAAACCTACCCAAACATGTGACTGTACTGAGATCATATCCTATTCTCCCACTCCTAGTAGTACTCCAAGATGTTTCCATGCAAACAAAGAACTTCAACCAAAGGAATATTCTACATATATGGTACCCTCTCTTATCGATCTATGATCATCACCAGGTACTCAAAGAAGATGTATCCATCCTCAATGCCCAACTTGACCCATTTAATAATGTGTGATGGGTCATGAAAATATCTCCTTAGTTGCTATACATGGATAACATCAAGCACTCAATCCAACTTCTTGGGTAATTCCAAGTTGTATGAAACCTCACAAATCCTCTATAGAATCTGGAATGACCTGATGAACCTTTAGGATAGATTTCTACACCCAAAAATATTTATATCCTTGGTAATGGGAGACTCTTAGTAAGACACGACCTCAATTCTTAGCCTCCAATGTACTGTGATATTAATCTACATTATATATCTATTGACATTGATTTTTCCTCATACATTCATGGATTACCTTAACCTTCTTCGTTGTCACCTTTAACAGTTATAGCCCAATAAGATAAGTACCACCAATATCTCACCAGCACAATGGTGACCTGTAGGGTTAACCATACCATGCAATGAATGGTTCCATGATGATATTGGAGTAATAAATTTTATTGTAGAATAAATCTAGTATTGGTAAGTGATCCTCCCAACTCTGGCCAAAATCTAACACATGGGCTCATTAAATATCTTCTGAAACATGGATTACTCACTTAATATCGAAATATTTTTTAGGATAAAACACCATATTAATCAATAATTGGTTCATGAAATCCTCTTTCAATCCCCTCCACAACTATGAACTAAGAATAATGGTTAAAGATGGTCATCTTGGTCACCCCATGAAGATAGAAGATCTCATGCATTTATATATTCCCCAAAATATAAACCAAAATCCACTCCTGGATAGTTAGGAACTGTGATTAATTGGTAAGTCAGTAAAAAATAACATATATAGCATCATCACCACTCATTTTATGTATAATACCCATCAAAATATCCATTGATATTCCATCCCACTTTTATTCTAGGATCCCAAAAGGTTGAGTCAAACTTTCTAGAACCTGATGTTCAACCTTTACCTGTTAACATGTAAGGCATCGAGACACATACTTGGTAACACTTTACCTCATTCCATCAAGAAAAAACTATTATATAATGTATTTTTACATCATTTCCACTCTAGTGTGTACATCCAATGGGGTTATGAAGCTCCCTTAGAACCTCCTCATACAACAAGACCAAAATTATCATTCATCCCTTGAAGAGGATGGAATACTCCCCACCTTCATAAAATCCATCTAGTATATCTCCTAAGGATAACTAGTAACTTAAAACTTCACTATATATGTCATAGAACTAAGCATCTATCACACACTAAAGAAGCAATTAAGTCGCCACTATCGACTGTAGATAATATTTCCCTCTCATGTCCTCTAAGGTCATACATAAAGAGTACATCTACTATAACACCTCCTCTCCCAAGTGGTAATGGTATTTCCTTCTTAGGGTGTTCACCACCCCATTTCCCTTCCATGGAGTATAGGCTATCTAGAATTTGTAGTCTTTCAGAAACTCCAACCAATGCCTTTATATAAGGTTAGGTCTATATGGGTAAATATGTAATTGTGACTCTTGTGGTATGAATAAATAATGAAACACTCTCCCATAAGATAATATTTCCATGTCTTAAAACAAAAGAATATCATTTCCAATACTAATTCTTGGGTCTTGTAGTTCTATTCATGGGGCCACAACTACCTCAACTCATAAGCAATCACTGCCTACCTATATATCAACATGCATCTGAGCCTAACTATAGAAGGATATAAAAACATTGCATACTTGATAACCTCTTCTGGTATTCCCAACACTAAATAACTATCCAACCTCTATCTTAGCTCAACGAAGGCCCTCTAGAACTACTTAGTCCTGGAAAATAGCACCCCTTTCCATACCAAGGTTTTAAAATGGGATGAAATCCTAGAAATATTCTATTATAAACCTTAGATAGTACCATGTTAAACTAAGAAAAAACCACACCTCATACACACTCTTGGGTGGCTCCCCTTGATTACTACATCAATATTTCTTGGGTCCACTACAACACCATGATCAGAGATGACATTCCCTATAAAGTGAACCTCTTGAATCCAAACACTAACAATACAAGAGCTGGTTGTATAATTGTTTATTCCATTGTAAGTATAGGTGTATCCTAAAATTATTTTCATACTCCCCCCTGTATATATAATAAATAAGAATTTAATCGATAAAGACAACCATGAACTAGTTCAAGAAATTATATAAGATCCAGTTTATAAGTTCCATGAAAACAGCAGGGGATTTCATCACATCTAAATACATCACTAAGAACTCATAATGCTTATACCAACACTGTAATTCCATATTTGAAATGGAGTCCTTATAAAACCCCAATTGATGATAGTCGGACCTGAGATCAATTGTTGAGAACCATCTCACACCTTTCTACTAGAAAAGAGGTTATTGATCCTTAGAATGGGGTGTACTTATTCTTGATAACCACCTGATTCAAGAAATGGTAATCAATACATAGCCTAAATATTTAATATACCTTTTTAATAAGAAACTCCAGAGATACCCCAAGGGGACACACTAAGTCTAATAAAACCCTTCTCATGAAGGTCTTCCAACTGCTCCCCAATCTCCTAGAGCTCATCAGGGGATATCTGGTATACTATATAAGATAACATTATGGTCCTAGGGTGAAATTCAATGCATATGTTGATATCTCGCCTCATAGGTAGTCCTAGAACATATATAGTAAATACACCCATATAATTCTACAATACCACTAGATGATATATTTCTAAAGATGCCACTGCACCATGGGACATACTCACTAATTGATGGCTGATAGGATGCAGTTTCCTTCTCATGATCCACATTCATTTTTTGACAGGACCTTCTTCCCAAATAAGGGAAAAATTAATCCCATAAGATCATAATCATATAAATCTCTTGTAATGATATCCTTTTTAGGAACACACTATAAAAAACCAGTACATACCTAATATGGCTTCATGAGGTTTCATTACAGTAACCAAGAGGTCACATGTAAAACTCTCTTCAATGAGCGCCAAATCACATGGTCAGTAGATGCATGTAATAGAAGAGTCCATATTAGTATGAACCAAAATCCATAGTTGATGAGCCGAATAATCTAAAGGAATCTCTAACTCTTGCACAAGATATATGGGAATAAAATAATTACTCATGACAATGTCTACATGTACTATAGAAAATATAGATAAGACACATAGCATACCTAGAATTATTTCAATCGTAGCCTAGTCATATCCCTCCATAGCATGAAATTTTCCACATAATCTACCATTATCCCTCTATGTCTAGTGTAGACTAACTGGTGGTGGTGGTGTGAGTAGTTCATAGAGTCTTCCTCCACCTATATCTCATCCTTTATATGCTCTACCAGAAAATATATCTAAACCACCTCTTGAAGGACATCCAAACCATGCCTAGGAGACCCTATTCATATAGTTGCCTCTTTCATGGAGTTATTTCCACTATCTTCCCACCAACTACAACACATCAGTTTCGTTAATCACCATCCATGAGACCTCACCCATTACAATTAAACATTTCCCATCTCTAGGTTGATTGGACCCCCTGCACAATCATTGTGTTGAAGATACTTGTGACTGAGTATATGAATGATTGTGCCTCCTACATTAACACCATGGGGGTTGATGCTTGCTAGATGTTGTCACTAAATTAGATCCATGATTCCCATTACCTACTCCAACTTATTAACACCCCTCTTTCTAAAAATAATCTATCACCAAAGCCTACTGTAACACTCTATCACTCTAGAATATGTGAGAATACATAAAGATACCATGCTATTCAGGATGTCCCTACTTAATCCCTACTTGAAATTTTATGCTCAAAAGTACCTATATCACATCATATCAAGAGAGTATTACATGATGTAGGTAAACCTAGATGTGTACTCAATAACTAACATATCACCCCACTATAGCTCAAGATGCTCATAGATCTTCATAGAATGTAATATATAAGTATACCAATCATAAAAAACAAGAACTAAAAGTATATCCATGATATAATCACTTCATCATAGGTATGACTGATCATTACCCACCAGTGTTTTGTTTTGCCCTAAAGAAGCCCATTTGTGATCCCAACAATCTGATATGTTGAGGTCCATACAAGATTAAAAAACTCAAACAACTAACTCAAGTTAATCCTCTACTTTATAAGGGTCTATATTTTCATGAAACATGAGTGGTATTTATCACTGAAACTCACAAAACATGATAAACCTATGAGCATCATCACCCTGATCCTCCAGATCTATCGGTTACTCAATTTAAAGATGATAATATGCATAAACCGCTAGAGTTGGGTCCTCTAACTGGTCATTAGGTGGAATCACTACTCAATGCTCTCTTAGAGGGAACACCTAGGAAACATTTCTTATACTAAGGACTTAATTCTTAACTGATCATCCCCACGACCCTATATTTTAATCCAAGAAGGTTTTCATCATGGAGGAATCCTAAAAATTAACAAGATTTACCATAGTTATATGTGCATGTCAAGGGATCTGACTCAAGAAGTATATGGAATTAAAAAGACTCAATCGTATATGACTCATATACCCTTTGTTTCCCTGTAATTGGTTCCTCATCATGCCGAGTTGACTAATAGGTAGTCATGGATATGTTGGCCATAGTATCAACAATGGGTTCCCAAGACTTAGAGATAAACTCAAGATACTCCAACATAATTTCCATAAGTTCCAAAAATGATCCTAAAAAATATTACTAACTATAAACACCATCCCTAGGAAAGAACACTCCAATACCACTCTATCATGACCCGACCCATAAAGGTCCCACCAGGGCTAATAGTAAGCCGAGAGTGACACCCCAAGCCCACCTCGTATAGGGCAAGGGTAGTAAACAAGCACTGAGTAGGAATATCATTGAAATGGGAAGCCTTAGACTAAAATAACTATATAGGATAACACCCAACACCATAAAAAATATAGAGATATAATAAATTGAAGCATCAAGAGAGTATACAATGCATGAAACCACTTATATGAAATAAATTAGTATATGAAATATAAATATCATAGAAACTAAAAGGAAAAAATACATGTACATCTAGAGATAAAGGAGGTCCTAACTAGACAACAACTAAAAAATTTTAACAATGGAAAGATCACAAATCATAATCACTAAGAATAACTACCAAACATAGCTAATATATCTAAGAACTATTATGATTCACTGATACAAGTTCCACTAAATTACCTATTGATCTATCCGTCATCTTTATAAGACATGACACATAGAGGAAACTTCTATACAGGGGTAAGTATAAACATTCTTAGTTAGGAACCCCAAAAACCTTGAGAAAAGAAATATAATAAAATAGTCAGATCATCCCATTAGTTAATAGGGAAAATAAACCAAACATAAGATAAACTCATATGGAACCCCTAGTTAAAAAAAGGAGAGGAATCTCAATCTCCATATCCAAATAAGTATTATGAGTCTATCTATAAATATAAAGGTCCAATATCTGATACCCAGTACCCCATGAAAACTCACAAGGATCTACATAGAGTTCCCACTCCACACTACTTCATAACATGGATAATGAAGTACACTCTAGTGGGAGAACTTCTCCCCACTGAATAATAATGATAGGGAAGTACAATTTCATTAATAGAGTACATGTTCCCTCTTTAGTGTGGTGGATTAGTGACTCAACATATATATATGATATGGGGTACCCTCTCCCTATATATTCAGCAGATTACCAACCCCAGTGTCACTCTAATGATCAAAATAAATCATTGCCTTTGGATAATAATCACTAAAAAGAGAATCCCATTCATATCACCTCATTCTATATCTATCATAATTAAATAACAAACATTATCACATCCTATATGGAATCTTACTTAGAATATGCTACTTACAGGACTAAATATGAGTTCTGAAGAAGGAGATATGTAAGATGAGTGATTCTAGGTTAATTAATAGTGTGTGAATTGGGGAACACAATGTATGGTTACACATTTAGACTATGGTTTATTCTTCCTAGGAAATGGCTCAGCTAACCCTATTAATTCGTACAATGTGTCCCAAAAATTACACATCATGTCTAATCATCTGAGGTCCCATCTTTGTGCTCCACACATATGGATTGGCTACCCAATAAGTATTACATGGAATGTGAGCTCTTCCATAAAACATGTAATATTTTACTCAACATTGAAACCCTAATCAACTCATATAATTTATTACATTGAGTGTTCTCTTCCAAAAAACATGGTGTGTAGTAAGGTTTTACACATATAGTAGAGTCTGGTCCCCCAGTCTTCATGGTCCTTCAAGATCTACAAAGTCCAAAAAAACTCTTTTTACAGTGCTTCTCAATCTCCCTAAATTTTCAGGAAATTCCTTTGATCATCGATTCATGGCCTTCAATGGCTGGAAATTTGGATTCATGTTGGATGATCATGATATGTCACCCCTATCAATGCCAAAATGTGGTCCTGACACCCGAAACCCTCATCAATGATTCATAGTTCCACCTCAATCCATCCACAACCCATCAATCCCAAGATCAATCACATAACTTCCATGAATATGGAAGTTAGATTGCACTAAAACTAGTCTGAGAAGGTCAAATCACTGACCTCATAGTCCAACGATGAAGAACATGAAGAACGGATATGGGAGAAGTGTAATAAAAAATTGAGATTATCATTGTCCATTTTGGACCAATCCAATAATCATAACTGTAGAAACCAAAAGTTTAGATAAATTGGGTAAATGAAAAAAAAGTTATCGGGATCAATAATTCAAATTAAAATCTTGGATCATGAATAAAATGAGATTCAAGAAATAAAATAGATATTCAATCCATTATCAATAAAAAAGAACATAAGGGTAGAAATCCAAAAAATAATGAGTCCAACCTCAATAATGGATCAATAATTGGTGAATATCACACTCTCTAGATATTTCATAGAATATTTTTTTTTGTATTTACTATTCATCCCATGAATCTCTTCAATTGTTCATAGTCGATTATTAATTGTGAGCTTTTTAACACAAACAGTGGCCCTCCTCCTCCTCCCATCTAATATCCAAGGGTTATGTGGATAACCTTATGGGTTTTCCACAACATCATATTTATAATATTCCAAAATATTTAATATAAAAATTATATTCTTTAAAATATTGATATGAGACTTATCCAAATTTTGACTAACTCAAATATTCAAATATTTTATTCAAAACTCCAGGTCATTTAAAAATATGAAATTACTTCTAAAATCATAAAATTCACCTCAAACTACCATAAAATTAATATAACCTTATTAAACACATATAATCACACACAAAAACCTCTCAAACTCCTCAATTGTGAAGAAAGAAAAATTATGGGGCTTGGGAAAACCTAGTACCTTACATAATCCCACATTGACACCTCTTATTCCACAAGACACTCCTTTTCTACACCATGCCTCTATATCAAAAAGATTAGAGATATCTTAGGACCATACATCACAAGCTCTCAATGATCCTATATCTCTCAAAATTTTACCATGTATATAGAATCATCCTCTATGTCCTTGTCACCTTGATCCATATCATGGGATTGATCTTGCATATAACATCAAAGCTTGGATACATGTCAAAAACCATGTGCATGTTCAAGTCCTGGTGGTAGATACAAGTTGTCATATAACTCCTTAACTAAATCTAAAATATCAAAATTATTTACGAACCTCAAATATATATTACACCTCTTATGAAAAATTGTTAACATCTACATAGAGGAACCTTTAAGAAGACATAGTCACCCACTTGGAACTCCAAGGTTTTCCTCCGATGATACACGTATTACTTTTTTTAAATTTAGGTGGAACTCATAATCTATAGAATTAATTACATAGCCTTTATCATACGCTGATGCATGTATAGAACCAAAATAGGTGCCTCACTAACCATATTCCAGAAAATAGATGATATGTAGGTTCTTTCCAACAAGGCATCAAATGGTTTCATGCTAATAGTAGAGTGATGTTTATTTTTATAATTTAACACTATAAGAATAGATTTATCTATTAATAAACCCATAAAATATAAAATAAATTCCCTTAGAATTCCCTTGAAATTATAGATTTTCTTCTCTGTCTACCCATCAGTTTGAGAATAAATGGAGGTGTTGAGACATAATAGGGTACCAAAATCATTTTATAGGACATTCCATAGTCTTAAAGAAAAATGTGTTTAATAATTAGTGACTATAATTAGGATTACATCATAATGATTCACTATTATGTTTTCAGACAACATTTTAAAATGATCAACTAGGGTATATTCTCTAATAAAAATAAAGTGATCATATTTTATAAGACTATCTATGATAACCCATATAGTTTAAAATCGTAGGTCATCCATGGAAGATCACACATAATGTAAATAGAGATATCATTACACTTCCATTTTTTAATACATGGTGGTTGTAGTAACCCCATTGGTACATAGTGTTGAAGTATCATTCTCTAGTAGGTGAGTCACAACAAAATGAACTCAAAAATGTATGGATTTATCTTTGGACACAAAAATAGTCTTCTATGGAATTGATACATTGTCCCCAAACCATGGAAAACCAATAAAGGTGAATGGTGGGACTCCTAAAACATCTCTATTCTGAATTCCTAAGATGTAAAAAACTTCCTTTAGAAAATAATTTGGTGCTCCCTTCCACCAATCCAATCACCCATTGCATTTCTAGAGACAATGTGATCCTCCCAAACCTCATACTCAATTTCTCTTTACATAGAATCCACAAATCACTATAATAGATCATAGTTCACCATAAAATGGAATAAACAATTTCATATATAAATATCTATGACATCTATTTGTATGGTAACCAACTACTTTATATCCATCCACTCATCTCGTTCCCTATATATCATTTCCTAAAAATATTTCCTACTCAGGTATTCTGCCATCATACTTCCCTTATCAAGGGTGTAGGATGCCTCAAATTCACAATCCGGGAGGAACTCTACCTAGAATCACCACAATATATTCAATTAATGTTGTAAAAATATATAACTCAAGATCTTATGGTTATTGATTACCAAAAATAGTTCTCAAAAAAATGTAGTGCCTCCTAGATTTCAAAGAAAAAACTATATATATTAACTCCACATAATGGGTAATTTAATTGGTCTTGTGGGTATAAATCTAACTAAATCCACATATTGAATAATCATTCATCCAAGGAATAGTTGAGAAGAATCATTATATACCTCATAAGTTATTCTATAGATTGGAGTTCTAATAATTTTTCATTACACAGCTTCTCATTCATACGAACAAAGGTTGCTTGACACTCCTTTAACCAGTTAAAATATTTACACTTCACTTTCAATATAGTAATGGGGGTATATATCCTCAAAAATTATTAGATGTATCAAAGATAAACCCAAGAAACTCTTAACCTCAAACACACTCTGGGTTAGTTTCCAATATAGAACTTCCTCCACCTTTATAAGGTCAGCTATAAATCCTTCTTATGATATTAAATAACTCATGAAATAAATCTGACGAATCTTGAAAAAACATCTCAATATAATCCTATATAGATGATACTAACTATATGTATCCAACACTATACTATGTTTGACCACATTTTCCTCCTCATCACTAGAATATAGTAATATATCATCAATAAATACTATTATCAATCAGTAAAAATTAGAAGGAAATATTTTTTTCTTAAAACCCATAACGAATAATGGTGAATAAATCACCTCGAATGGAATAATCATAAAATCATAATTTTTATATATTTATCAAAATACTATCTTTTGGGTACCCCCTTTCATACTTTATGTTGATGATATCTTAATCTAAGATCAATCTTATAGAAAACTTGACCTCCACGTAGATGAAAAAACAAGTCCTCAATATAAGGTGGGGTACTTTTTCTTAATATTCACTTGGTTTAGCCACTTATAATAGGTTTAGTGCTATAGTATCACACCAACATTATATTCAAAGAGGATGGTAGAACCCTATGGTGAAACATTGGGAATATAAATACCCTATGGAGTAAATGTTTCACATCCACTCTCAACTAAGAGAACTCGAAGAGTTTCATCTGGTAGGATGATATAAATATGGGTAACACTCCCAGTACAAGGTTGATAATGAAATCCACATCTCATATAGGGGATAATATAACAACCCCATCATGGAATATGTCAATGTACACTCTTAACACTACTGGTTGATCTTTAGTAACAACTTCTATGACACAAAAGAAAGACTTTCTAACTGAGTGGTGATGACATACATCCCTTAATGCCTCATCTCAATGTAAAGGTCCTTATATATGGTGTAAACCCTTTATTATATATTTAGGCTAGTATATAAAAATCTGTAAGGAAAATAGTTCATTAAATCTTAAACATATGCTTAGAAATTGATGCCAAAGGTGAAAATGTATGGATGTATATCTTAGAGTATAAGGACCCATGTCATCCTATCATAACCAAGGACTGGGAAACAATTTTACTATACCTCTATCAAGATATGACTCTCACTAACTTAATTAAATATAGTCAATGGATTATCTATCCTAATCAAGGAAGGGTCAAGTTATATTACAATACTTGAGGTAATGAAAGAATGATTAACCTATATATCTACAAAAATAAAAGATAATGTATAAAAGATAGTGATTGCTCCTCTAATGCTCTATAATACCATTGGATCTTTACAAACATCTTCCCCTTCTTCAAATAATTACCCCTAGTCTACCTGAACATTGTCTTTATCATATGTCCCAACACCTATCCTTCCTTGAGACATATCTTCTCTATGTTTCTACCCACTTGGTGAAATTTGTGGATGAAGAGAACCATATGGTGGACATCCTCCACCATTATCCCTACATTGGATATGCTTTATCCGGCTTCTACCTTCCAATATGATGTTAGGTTCCCAAATGCTGATTTTACCTTAGGAGTCCATCCATCGAAAAACTCCCATGTGGCATAAATTTCATTGTCTCTCACATGGTCAACATGGCCATATGGAATATCGTTTAAACAAGATGATTGAATGAACCTGGTCTTTGGGGGACTACCTGCTTGCATAGAAAACATGGACACATGCGGTTTCATCTAATAACATTGATAGAATGGATGAAGGTGCCTTAATTATTCCTCACACAAAACCCATTTAGTATGGTTGATTTGATGAGTTCATTCCACCACAGTTAGTCCAGGACCATGCCCTTAAATCAAGATCTTACATGTCTCTACAATGTTTTTTTGATACAAATTTATATGGAAAAGATCCTGCAACCACTCACCACCACATACCTCATCATCACCACCACCCATAGTGGATTTATAGAGAGATAAAGTTCATGATCACCTAAAAATTTCTATTATATCACCCTCTTATCATAAGGATCACATAAATATAAATATTATTTCATTAATCAGTCGATATAAACTACAATTTTAATATAGATAAGGGTGAATCCATAAAACATCCCTTTAAGATAATTTTATAACCATACATTGGAATAATTAAAATTTAGTCTTTTGGATTTATTTACCCAATCCAATGCAATGGTAAATGTTTTTTAGGGTAATTATTTTAAAAAATAAAAATATTTAAATTATAAAAAAGGCATGAAACTTCTCCTTGTAAAATATCTAAAAATAAAAGTCCAATTTAAATCATATTTATATCATTGGGTTTTTTAGGGAAATATATTAACTTTATTGAAATTCATTTTTTTATTTTTTGGATTTCCCCAATAAATTATAGAGATAATTTTTTTAGAAACTAAAACTCTCTCTGTATTTAATTAAAATTTGTTTATCATATTGTATACAACCTCACTCCAGTGTTCTAATTTTGATTATAGGATTATCATACTAAAATTTCATAAGGAAATTAATTTTTTATGTCTATGAATAAGATGAGAGAGTTTCATAAACATAAAATTGAATAAATCACATCAAAAATTGAAAGACTCATACCGCTTATGTGATGATCCCAGGATTCTACATCGAATTTTCTATAGTATTAATTATATCTTATAGAAAAATTTATAAATTAGTGTTCATAGGAGAGTAATTTTTATAAAGGGAAATATATAGATACCTATGATAAAATATTAGTGTTTAATAAATAATAATAATGATATTATTCAAACATATTAAATTATTTAATATATTTTTATTCCACTTCAAATTTTAAAACATCCAACAAAATAAAAACCCTTCATTATAAATTCTATTATCCTGCATGGAAGATTTTATAACCATCGAAAAAAAGTTAAAATTAATATTTTATCATTTTTCAATTAATTATTAAAACTAAAAATTAATTAAAAATAAATTAGTCCAACTGAGGTAAAGTGACCCTTAAAGTAGAACCAAAAATATTACACATTTACTTATTAATTAATTAATATCATAATAAGTTCATTCCATCAAAAATTAATTTCTAATGTATTAAGTTAATTCAAGACATAAAAATACCCTAAATTAAATTAATTAATAATTTCATAAATAATTCCATTAATTTTTTGTCAATAATAAATCACATAATCATAAATAGATTATATAATCACTGTAAAAAGTCTATGTTATAACTATAGTGAGTCTACATTACCAATAGAAGTATTTCATCATAGTTTGGAATGATAGAAAGTTAATATAATATCTTAATTCCCCTTCGATGATAATCGTTCAAAATAAACAATATAGCACTTCCAAAATTTTCCAAATAGTGTTCTATTTGATTCATAGAATTTAAAGAAGTAAACAAATAAATTTTTAATGCCCCTATGTGATCTCTCATGCTCCTCTATGTTTCCCTTAAAATTTTACTAATCAAGTGAATCCATTTGGCAGCCCTACATGTCTCATATCAGTGTATCTTGTTGCAATATGTCAATTTAAATTGTGCCACCTACACAACAATCCTATCCTTAATTAGACTATCAAGATCAATCCATTTCACACCATTGTTTTTGTGTGTTCTATCCTCCCTCACTAGAAATCATCCAATAAAATGATTATATAGTTGTGGTACGCACTTCCTATGACTCATTCTTTTGACATTCATGTGGTTACTTGACTATACAGTTATTGTCCAACATGATGATTGGGTAGTCGGGAAATATTTACACCCCAAAGAAAAACCATTCATTAATAAGTGATATGTGGCCCTTGGATATATGTTCATGGATCAAAAAACTATTGTTCCTCCACTAGAACATCCATGTGTTGTTTTTATATCTTCCCTTAAACCACTGCTTGTGTTGGATTACTAGAGAGAAAAAGTTCCATTTTTTGTCCAAATTTTCCCAGTAGGTTTGTCTCATTATACAGATCATAGAAATGTAATTTTTTCACATGAATCAATAATTAAAATCATAAAATAATGAAGATAATTTATAATATATTGAAAATTGTGTCTTTAACAGCATTCAATATTTAAGTTGGATTTTCACATTATTCATCTCATTAGATTTATTTCTTCATCATATAAAAAGGGAATATCATTTACATTATGAATCATTATTGTATGAATTTATAATCGTTTTTATAAGTAAATTCATCAAAATATGTAACATCTTTACCCCATTTCACTATAAACAGCAACCAAACAGGGTCTCTACATGACCTTGGGCATGGATTATCATATGCCAAAGACCATCAACTAGTATTGTGGGTCCAGGGTAGTATCATGGGGTGAATATAACCCATATCATAGTGTTCAATAATATAATAGAAATAAATAAATTGTTCCTATAATAATAAAAATCCATCATAGTATAAAAAAGAAATAAAACGTAACCTTTAGTAAATAATAAATTAATTCACAAGTATATAGTTATAAAAACTCTAATCACCCACTAGGAAAATCACATATATATTAGTTAATAAAAGGAAAAAATAAAAATAAGGCTTTAATCCTTTCATTGAGCCTCACCTCATCCTGATATCCAATAATATCCAATGTACCCCACTTCATCAGGAAACTCAAGGCCTCTTCCAAGCCTGAACATATTGCCAGTGAAGTCTTCTATGGTACCCAAGTGTAATGTTCACCAGAGCATGGTATGAGTACCACTTAGTAGGGAACCACCCACATGGTCTCCTATATAACTAGTAAATATACTATGTGAATTTCATACACTCAAAACATAAATAAATCATGGTAAAAAATATTAAATAAATAACCATTGTTTGTCCTCATGTTTTACCATGGAAATCCAATAAACCCAAACCGAGCTAGATGAGTGTTGGTGTGTCTAAAAAGAACTTCATGTAATCATGATAATCAAAAAAAGACCTAATGATCATATAGAAGCATGCATCAAATTTAGATAATTGGAAGGTATCCAAGAAACCCACATAGTATCAAGCTCCAATAAGATCCCTAGGAAGTGATCCTAGGAAATCAATAGTCATCAAATGTTATCATTGAACCTTGAGAGGTAATCCTAGGAATTCCATAGTTATCAGGAATCATCATCAAACCCAAGGAGTTAATATTGAGTGTTTTATAGTCATCATGAGTCATCTCTAATCTCTAGGAGATAATCCTAGGAAATACATAACCATTATTATCCAATATTATCTCCAATAGGTTATCATATGTGATCTATAAACATCACGAAAAACCATTTATCCTCAGGAGTTACTCTTGAAAATTCCATAAATATCAGGCCTCATAGCTGAAACCCAAGAGATAATCATGGTTTTTCCATAGTCATCTGATATTATCGTTGAACCCTAGGATATAATCCTAGGTGTTCTATTTTAATAAGAAACCAATCTAGATCCTATTAATTTTTGGAATCCAATGCATGACATGCATCTCAAATGGGTAGAATGTTCCTCCCATGACATCTCATATTACACATCTCACTAGGGTTGGTCATTCGCCCAAACCCATCTAAAAAATAAATTCAACCTATCAAGTGAATTTTCTATAATATTTTTATCCATAGTAGGATCAAATAAATGATTTAGGTTTTAAGGTGAAACCTAAAATTATTTCTAACCATTTCCAAATTACACTGTCTCACCTTGGCCAGCATGTCATAGGGTTCCCACCAGGTCCCCTAGGTCTGATCATAACATGGATGCCTTTTGTGGGTTCCCTTATCTCAATTATATCTCTCAAGTAAACAGTTTTCACCTAGGGGTATATGTCCCTTATCCTTATCATGATCATCTTACAACCTCACAGGCCTATCAATACAAGCCTCACCAGCATTGTTCTCAAGATATGCAAAAGGGAATGACTCCATCCTAAAGTCATCCCTAGGTCATTCCATTCACCCATCATATCTATCCATCACAAGAAGGTCTACCCATAAAGTCAATAACCTATATAAGTGTTATTATCACTCTTCTCATGCTCATATCAGTTATCCCAGTGGCTTTAAGGTATCTCTAGGTTCACAAATAGACTACTCGGTCCAACACTATTAGTACAATGCTCACCTATACTTAGAGTAATCAAAGAAAACATATAATAAGTGATGATAAATATCAAACATACCAATTATACACCACCAGGTACCATGTATAACAAGGAATACATGTATAAACAAGGCCTCGACCATCAGTGGCCAAGACAATAAATACAGTTCCCAAGGTCCCCCAATATCCATGACACTTTTTGAAACTCATTCATAAGAATTTAACATTAATGATAAAACATATCAAATTTAAATTTTTCAATAACCCTAGGTACTGATACAAAACATATCACATGTATACAAACAAAATTCATAAATACTATAGGGGTATGTATAAGGGACCACATACCTCAATCTAAAGCCATTTCCATTTTAAATCACATCCTGATTGCTCTTCCCAAGCTCATTAAAGTAAATCCACTATCATTCAAAACCCCCCAAGGCCCTAACAGAAGCCAAAAAATCCAAAAATAATTAATTATAATAATTTAAAATTAAATCAATTATATTATTTAAATAGGAATAAGTTCCTAAACTCACTATCCAACCGTGTTTCACTGAAACCACAAGGGATGGGGTGTCGTCTACTCTTGATGCACCATTAGGCCTACAAAATTAAAAATACCTAACTAATACCACATATATAATAGAAAAATAATAAATTTAAGGAAAAATACTTGAAAAATCATCTAAAGACATACCTTCACTAAAATGATAGGTGATGACATGAAGAAATAATCTTGGGTTCTCCTCTAGCCACACCGATCAAAATACCCATCATAAATGACTAATTCCATCATGATATAGTGGAATTGATGGAAACCCCTAAATGAAACCACATGAAATGATTGGATAAAAAGTAAACCAAGAGGAGATTAAAGAACTTACCTAAATTCACTATCAAAATCAACAAAGAAACACCCTGTATAAAGGGGGTAAAGAGTGGGGATGAAAGTTCAGCCCATATTGTGTCCACTCATTCATTAAAAACAAAGGGGGAGGATCACCCACTTGAAATTTTTAAAAAATATTTAGAAACACATTTTCATTGTGAAATAATGGTTCCTGTCATGAACCTTTAGGGTAGATAGGTCCATAATTTATCCCAAACATTCATGCTAAGAAGCCTTACTTCACAGATTTAATGGTACATGATTGTTACCCTGTAGCTACCCGACCATCCATCTTTTCCCTAATGATTTCCTAAAACCCCAAGACACACCCCAAGCCTTCAATACAATTCAAAAACATATATTTAGGAAATATTATCTCTTATATCCTCATCCCAATTCCTGGTTCTCAAAAAAACCATCCACGGAACAAAAAATTTAAAATTCTATTAAATTTTCTAGCACATCTGGGTAAGTGGCATTATAATCTCACCACCATAGAAATTATCATCCCTAATAACTATAGTAAAACATTAATACAAAAAACCTGATTTACTCGAGTCTCCAAACCATGCTCAATTTTCCATGTTACACTTTAGAACACTGAACGAGCTTCCATTATGCATCACTAAGCATGAGTTTCACTTTTATACAAAAATCAGTCCACCACTTTCCACCATCACCAAAATATATAGATAGTGCTCCATAACACTTTTCCATACAAATAAACCATTTTTTCATCAATCAACTCAGTATTTGGATTATGGTACTCCCCACTATAAGCCTTAGAATATAATAGAAGATCTCAATCCACAGTGTTCCCCACCATCGAAATTACCTACTGAAACATATCATGGTAGTCTAATAACCTACTCAATGTAGTTTCCATTTAATTTCACCTAAAAACACCTAAAACACTATCCAAAATTTATGAATAGCACTTGTCTCTATTCTAAACTAAATTAAATGAGTCTACACCACCTAGTCATATGGACTATACATGTTGGAATTTCCTCAAAAGGTCCCAAACAATACATTAGAATACCCTCTTCATACCATATATGATGTACCAAAAACTATAGTACCAAATTTCGTTGCTTCCCAAGGGATTTCATCCAAAATGGAATCTCCACCAAGTTTCACCACATTATTCACCCCCCTGGAATCACATGATGAAATGGGTTCACCCCATGAACTATAGGATGAATCAATATCACCCACTAAACCATGTAAAGGTTATACCCCCTGATACATGACACATGTCAGGGTTCACCCCATTAATCAACCTCAGACCTCATCAAGATAATCATGATCCTAATACCAATGCACCAACTCCATCCAACATCATATCTAAATCCAAAATCTAGTATTTATATAGGGCCAAATAAAATCATATATCCCCACTCAATAGTTTCCAAATATAATATTAACCATATTATGATCATTCTTATTACAAAAATGAACTCACAAACACTGGGTCATATCTTTGTGTCTCACCATTCATCCATTATCACATGTAATGACTGGATGTATCCATCCTTATCATACCTGAGTTCCCACACAACCATCTGTTGTTACCTATTCCCAATTCACTAGAATTTTATTCTTATCATCCAGTAAAATTTCTTATCATAACGAGGTAAACACGCTCAAATGGCCAATGGTTCACTCCCTACCATATAGCTTACCTAATATCACTCCTCGATTGCCACCTTTAAATATGTTCCATCATTAAATGTGTCTCACTTTTCATGATCCATGCTCATCAATCCTATTAATACATGACAAAAATCAACTCCCTGGTCAATTATTCCACCACACTAAATCCATTTTTGATGTCACCACTAACATAGAGGGGCATTTATCATTTCATCATAACTCTAAAGAAACCATTCCCACTTCATATCATCAATTTCATTGGTCTTTGTCTTGAACACATCCACTCTAAAACCCATGATTAAACGGCATTGTTTGTAACAAACATGTGTCACCTCAATCTCATACAAAATAAATAGGTATATTCTCCCATATCACCCATCACTTAAACTGAATCATGCTCATGATTCACATCTCATTGTACCTAATCTCACATGCCTAAGTCACCGACCATGCTCCATGGAATGTCAAAATCATCAAAATTGAAACACACTAAATGGAACTCTTTAAAATTGACATATAACGATGCCATGATCTATCACATGATCACCCACCATCTATGAATCATTATAAAACCACAATATTCCACCCATTCTCTATCTTTATTCTACTCAGAAAGGCATCCAAAACATGTGGGTCTAGGTATCAAACTAATCCTACCCTCAAAAACCGAACTTTCATACTAAAACAATAGAAATCTTGGTGATTTCCTCATGAAAAATAAAATCATGATTGTGCCTATAACATATCCCCAGTTGCACCTTTGTTAGTATGGCTTCAAGGAAAGGCATATACCCATGCCATCCAAGTTCAATGTATCTAAGGCATCTCTATGCCTCTTTCCAATGCCTAGTAGTGCCTCCTATAAACCAATCTGAACCTGGGGCCTTTTCCCATAATTCCATCTTTAGGGGTTCTCAAAATCATGGGTAAACACCTATTATGGGTTAAACCCACAAATATTATCTCATACATCAATATCACCTAGCTCACTAATAGCCTAAGTTGTATCTTATAAACACTAGGCTCTCCCGTCTAACCTATAAATAAAGTATCACATATCATATAGGCCATAGATCATAAGAAATTACTCTCTATAATCATATTAATATAACTCAGAAACTATCTTTCCAAGCCATCCACTTTAGGTTTCAATCATATACACATCTGACCTCAGAGGCCAAATCAATTCCTATTAGGGCACCGATTTTCACCAACAATATGTATATGGTACTAACCCCTTAAGAATAAGTAATATAAGGTTAATAATTACTATTCCTTTGAAAAAGGGAGTCACCCCCTTGAGTACCACAGTCTCATACTATCAGTATATGAATATTTAATGGAGTCACCATACCATGATTTTTATTGAACATCCCATGGTCAGACGGTTCAGTTAAGTAGAATTATATCACCAATATATATGGGAAACCACTAATGAATTAGTTTTTGTATATAAATTTGAAATTTTTAATTTTTTAGTGGAAAACACCCATTTATTAATTCAAAGTATTCATTTCCTGATTATTTATATTTTTGTTAACAATTATTAAATAGAAATTAAAGATATGAAAAAATACATATTTTATAATGTATTATTTATAATATTATTTTTGTATATTGTAGGTTTAAATGGAATAGGGGTAACTTTTCAAACAAATATTTCCATCCCACGCATTCCCTGAACCCATGGTTGCAATCCTTATATCCATCCAATGAGGTTAAATCAGCCAATCAAGCCACATGAAGTCCAATATGGGAAGAAAAAGGTAGTTAGGTCACATATAGGCATGTGAATGGAAACATTTAGATAAATCCCATCAGGCCCATACATGTTATAACAGACCCATTTTATATTATGTGTGTGTTGAAAGATCCCATCCCCAGTGCGGGAATTTTATCTATTAGTGGGAGCACATTAATTATTAAGCAAAAGGAATTTGTTTATATTTTTTATGTGCGATTCATCCACACAACAGGTTCTCTTCATACTAAAAAAAGTAGTTTCATTTCACTCTTCTTACATGTTACCCATCTCAGAAACACCCTCTCTACCATGAATTCCCTCAACATCATTGGACCACTGTACCATCCACTAGATAATTCCATACGAACCATTGGAAAAGCTCAGGCTCAAGAATAGAGCCACTATTGAGCCTTAGTACCACAATGGATCACCTATATTTCTTGAGAAAACTACCATGGAGACTTGATAGGAGAAGAAAGAACCCACTATGTCCAAGGGATGACGATATCACCACTAATAGGTAATTTGAATACAATTACACCACCAGTTTCTCCCTTATAGTGTAGTGTGCAATGGGGAGCCCGAACTGAATGAACGTCGCACCGTGGTTCCAAACCATGTGTCATAGATTCATATTGAATTAATTTTAAGTTGGTTTTTCTATTTTTTTTCAATTATTTTTTGTCTGCCTAAATCTAAAAATGAAAAATAAGAAATTTGTGGTTGTGGCACCAGTGTTGCATCGTAGTCTTGAAACCAAAAGGAATATTTCATCATGGAGGAGAGTATCTGACATGTAGGGTGATCAACTTGTAGTCAAAAAATTTATATAGAATAATATTAATATGATAGATAAGTAACTACACCATGGTCCATGAATAATACATGCAGACTACACAAGGTTGTTCCACAATTAAAACCTCCACTCTGTGGGTTTAGGGTTTCTGAAACATTAAAAAACCCAACTTCATAGACTATCCACCTGCACATAGCCTATATACAAGGAGATAACTAAAACCATGTACATGCAGGAATAATCCATCATGAAGGAGTCTAAACACCCCAAAAAAAATTATGTCCATACAACCACATTCAATAGGAATGAATCAACTGAGGCTGACTAGTTCAAACCAGAGAGAGAAAATACTAGCAAGGGGAAATTCATATTTCAAATTTGAAGATAGAGAGAGAAATATAGAGAGGGAGGGAGGGAGTGAAGGAGTGAATTATTTAAAGGATAATAAAACAAGGAGTCTATGGTGCAAGGTGATCGACTTTTGAGACTTAAACTAGAGAATTGGAACTAGAAGAAGAGAACATGATGTTCTACAAAGTGCTACTACTACAGTATGCCTTCTATTTTATTTTATTATCCCCTCATAGTTAGCATGATGGGGTAAACCCTTTTATTCCAAGATTTGTAATGTTGGATAATTTCACTAAGTATGGGTAACTTTTTTATATATATATTTTAAATGGGTTTTTTCATTTTATTCATTAATTTTAATTTATTCCTTTCCTCCTCATACATGACAATGTTGAGATAAAAGGGTTTTCCTATTAAATGCTTCAACCAGTGACCCATATTCATGGAATAACCAATACATGAATTTTGAGTTATAGTATTTAAATATGGTTTAAGACACCTAACTATAAACTAACCTACAAACTAAACGAGGAGAAGTAGGGTTATATAATATAGATGGGAACTCTGAGAGGAGGCTCATTAGAGTTTTGTTCCAACACCATTAAAATAAAAATTACAACACTTACCCTTAACTAGTGTACAAACCTAAACATAAAAAATATTTTCATGTCTATCTCATTCAATCCAAAACCAACCAATTCAGTCTAATTATCCCATAATTTAATGTTTTCATAAATATTTTAAGACATTTCTACGTTTTTATCAATGGATCAAACCGGATCTTCCACTGAACTATAGTCTAAAATTAGTTTGTATAGTTCGAGAATAAATTTTTTTTATTTGGTATTATCCAAGAGAAATAACAATACTCTAATGTGATATCAAAACTAGAACCATTTATAAGAAATAGTTTTATAAATTCTTAAAGACTTTTTGAATTTAGGAATTTATTTTTTTATCTTTTTACACTTGTTCTTCTTATGGTGTGGTTTTAGGATCAAACTATGCTCATTAATACTTAACCAGGGGAAATAGAAGGGAAAAAATACACCTTTTGATCCTAAGATCAAAATGAAATTTATAAAACATAAAAGAACAACAAAAAAGAAGATTCAAGCACCATGTATAGTATAGAAGAAGTTTAAGGGGATAACTAGGGGAATTATAATAAGTTTTATAAGGAGCAATGTAAGGGATCTAAAAAAATTAGAGGATGCAAGATCTTTTTGAAAATGGAAGTACCTAATACATTTAGGTTTATTCAATAATATTAGTACCTCCAATCATGGCTCATCACTTTGAGATAAATATATTGATCGTCTAAATGATCACACATTCCGTACAATTCACTGTGCTACAACATGAAGACCCCAATTCTCATTATGGGAGTTTTTTTGAAATCTTTAATACAATAAAATTAAAAAAATCCCAATTGAAACAATGAGATTATTCTTATTCATATTCTCATTAACGGAAAAGTTATAATAATGGATTCAAATCCAACCTTCACATTTGATTAAAACTTTGGGGGATTTTGTAGGAATGTTATTAATACAGTTTTACTCACCTTCAAAATAAATGGATCTACTAATAAGTATCCATAATTTTTAACAATTTACTAAATATTTATTATATAATTCTTGGTAGAGGTTTAAAAGTTTAATAATATGATTCCCTTATCCTGAAATCAAAATTTAGTTGCCAGTTAAGACATTTTATAATGTCTTATAATAGGGTAATTGATAAATTATCGATGAAACTACTAGAGGTTCACTGATGATGAAGTCAAAAAAAGAGAGTTATGAATTATTAAAAAAATCCATTAATAGTTTCTAATGGAAACTAGACCAAGGAAAGGCACTGTAAGTAGTTCACATCATGAAAAAAATCTGGGTTTCCACCTAAATGAATGAGATATCAAGGAAACTTGATGTAATGATGGATAATAAATAACCCCAATTTATAAATTGTGAATAAGTTAAATATATGGATTATAATATAAAAAGTTATGTGCAATGATAGAGGCCAAAAAATACACCACAAAAATAATAGAAAAATCAAGAAAAAGGATAAGGATTACATCGAAGGGAAAAAGGTTATCAGCCCCAACATCAAGGCCCAACACTCACAAGTCCAGTTCACTCTTTGGAGGAGACCCTAGTGAGTTTCATGAAAACAAAATAAGCTTCCCCGAAGGAGTTGACAACATAACCTATGAATCAATGTACAACCATCTAGAAATGGAAAGACGATTGAAGAAATCAATGAGCTACCATGAGGAACTTGGAGATCTGCATTGGATTGATTTCCAACCAATTGAAGGAAATTCCAAGAGGTGTTATACCGAGTGAAATAGAAGTTCTAGGACATGGTGAGCATAAAATGATCACCCTAAGTGGTAGTAAAACCCATGAAGTTGTTGAAAATTTTTAAAATAAGCTAAAAATAGTTTGAAGAACTACCAGTGTAAATAAAACAACTTGTGAAAGAAATAAAAGAAAAATAAAAGAATATGGGGAGTATGTTCAAGAATCTCCACCACTATATCAACCACCAACACTATTTATAAAGTGACTAAGGGAATAAAATTTTAATGAGAAGAGGGAGAACTTACTATAGATTTTTAGAAAACAACACATCATTATTCTATTCACTGAGGCAATAGTGAACATTCTTACTTGTATGACATTTAAGAAGGATCTGGTGATTAATAAAAGAAAACATGAGTAATTATGTATCATACCACTAATTGGGGATTTTTCATCCATGGTATCAAGAAACCTACCAAAAAAATATCGTTGATATTAGTTCTAATATGATTGGTGGTTATTTGTGATTTGGGTTTAACTATAAATAGAATGTCATATTCAAAATTCAAGATCATGGGTTTATGATAGATGAATAAAACTCAAGTTAGTATTCTAACAGCTAGCACAATAGTGATACCTCTCTAATGACTACTAGAGGTTGTCATTGTCAAGGTAAAAAAATCTCTACTTCCTAGAGTATTTTATGGTGTTGCAAATGGATGAGTTTAAGACCTCGATTATTATAGGAATACCCTTAAAAGCAACACGAATTGAACTAATGGATGCCTAAAATGGAGAATGTTGTTTTAGAGTTAATGGTGAAGTGGTGAAATTCAACATCCACCAGATAATGAAAATTTTGGATGAGGAAATTGATGAGTTAAGAGAGGATGAGTTTTAAAAAGTTGAGGAAACTATTGTCCCTAGAGGAAGAGCTATGTTATCTACTATAAAACTAAAAGAATAGGCTAAAAATAAGAAAATAAAGACAAATGATTTCTGGAAAATTATGGACATAGAGGAGGATTTTTGGACCAAGGAGAATTAAAAGTGGGTAAACAAGTTTGGCTAATTTTTAAGATACCATTTTATTATACAAGAAGGTCCATAAATCACTGGATTGGGCCCATTGATATTGAGAAGTTATTAAATAGAGGAAGGGTAAATTTGGTTTCTAAAAAAGGATAGGTCCCATCTACAAGGAAGAATCGTAACTTCAACCATTTTTAGATATGGACTGGGTAACCTCTTTCCAGTCATTGATCACTTGATGGAGAGAGGTATGTTCGATCATAATGACAATAACCAAAATGATATTAGGAGGAAAACAACATTTTTTATTCTATAGGATTTTATTTCACTAGTTTTTAGATACTACTAAGTGTAAATTCACTTTTTAATTTTTTAACTATCTTGTAATAGGCCTACACATTCAAAGTCTATCTGATATTTTTAGGTCTATAAATATTCAATGTAAAAGGACCTGATGAGGAAAGTAAGTAAAATAAGAGGATAATATATTCCAATTTAAATGGGAGCTTTAAATGTTTAGTATTTTCTTTTACTCCCTTGTACATTTTTTCAGAATCTATTTTTTAATTTAAATAATAAATAAATTCATGCACACTTTTATATTAATGTTTTAATTTTGATTAGTTACACTTGAGTTTTTTTCAAGAACCCCAATATTCTATGTTTTAATTTTAAAATTTATATTAATTGAATAAGTAAAAGGGGGTTATTGAATAATTATAGTGAAACATAATAATTTTAAATCAATGTGTCATGTTTTTCTTTGTAGAAACATGTTACAAAAAATTCCCTTCCATATTTCATAATTTTAAATTTATAAGCTCATGTTGAAGGATTTATTGTTTTGACACATGCTAGGATTGATTGTATTTAATTACATTATTTGTTTACTGAGAGGTTTTATGTCCAATTTTTTGTATTCTTTCTTAGTAAATTTCTTGAGAAAATATGGGGCATGTGACTTACTATGATTTTATTTTAATCTTATTGAAACGATGATTGTAAAAATTCACTAGAAAAATGATTAAGGAATTGTTGTTTGATATATCCATTATCCTTGAGACCCAAGTTATATTTCTATGAGATCATAAATATATATTGATAGTAATAGCCAAATTTCAAGTATATTTATCCATTTCTACCCTTAATTTAATGTTATTCATGATGTTCAAAGATGAAGTGTGGGTAAGGGGGTTTCATGGAAAAAGGGATGTGCTTATTTGAGAAGGGATTCTTGGGTATCTCATTGAATTTTGGGAAGATAGACCATGTAACATTCACTATTTCTATTGTTCACCCTTCCAAAATAAAGAAAAATGAAAAAAATGAAAAAAATATTAGTTGAGTTATGGAGGGTCAAAATTAACCATCACTTGACCAAGGATTTTTATCATTTGTGGTTGCGTGGTGGATGTGAGGCTTTTCTTAATTCAATTTCCCGAAAAATTAATTATTGAAAAATAATAAAATATAGGGGTAACTCATTCATTATTTTCATTGATCATGGCCATCATTGAGCATGGGAATTATGGGGGGAGATGTCACTTTTTAATTATAAGAATATCATTAGATTTACTTTTTTTATTATAAATAACACATAGATATTAACCTCCTTTATGAGAATAATTTTTATAAATCAATTTTATACCATTCGTTAACCTCATATTCATTTTATCCATATTTTAAATTCATATTGATTTTCAGTGAAACCTATCTCTATTAGGTTGATAAAGTATATCATTTTCAAATTCATAAGTTTGGTGAATGTACTCATGTTATGAGGAAACCTTTATATTAATTATACCTTGAGTTATGGTAGATAAGAAAAATGTTAAGTTATATAAAGATTGGAATGTTAATAATGATAAGTAAAAATAATATAATAGAATATATGAAAGGACCCACCATTTTTATTAGGAATTTCAAAATCATTATGTTTAGTGATGAATTGAAATAATTTTCTTTATGTGACACATGAAATTCATTTTTGACTATGGGATTTTTTTTCAATGATTTTGATTTTTAAATATTGGTATAATGGGTTTTTCCTTTCTAATTCATAATAGAGATATATGCTTGAGTAAAATCCAGATTCTAAGTGTGGGGGATTTTATGAGTTTATTTAATGAATATAATTTTTTAAATTTTAATTCATTAATTTCATATTTTTTAATTTACTAATACTCATGTTTAAATTATTAAATATTATTTTTGGGTAAATATAATTTGGAATTAAATTTTAATAAAATTAAATAAAAAAATTAAAATATATTGTTTTATATTATTTTATTTTCATAAGTAATTTTTGATATTAATTCATAGGTGAGGGTTGGCCAAATAATTGGAAAAACCATGATAGCCCACAACTAAGGCCATAAAATCCACTTATCATACCCAAAGGGCCAACCAGACAAGCCCAGCCTTAGGAATACCCACATGGGTGGCATTTAGGGAAGCATAGCTAGTTTGGGTCGGCTCATAGAAGCATAGGAGCACCAGCATTTGGGGAACATGTCCATACAGTGGTGGGAGGAATAATTCACTGGCACGATGTTGTGCACGGTGATGTAGGACATCCTTCGGCCCGTATATGACTTATTAGAGCTCTAATGGAATAAGTTATCATGTATAATGGATTAAAAATGCTCCACAAAACCAATGTGGGACATACGATGCTTGAATGCTATTCATCATTAATAGAAATGACACTATTTCTCCCTGCTCACCCTCCATCCTCATATAAAATATCACCCTCACCACATCACTCACTATCTTTTCACTTGATTTAATGGAAAACCATGGGATCCCCTAAAAATCACTATTCAATGAACGGGGGAATATTAGGTTAAGGAAAATAGCCAATTCCATGTTGAGATTCACTATGTTGTAGCCAAGGCAATGTAGTGTAGTGGCCAAATAAGATCAAAATGAGGAATATTGTTTCGCCGTAGCATGAAAGGATATTTCAGGTATAGAATTGATAAAAAATGAGTTGTGGTTTTTTCAAAACCCACTACATCATAGAAACCATGATAGAATGAATAGGAGGAGGCTACATTATGGATCTTTTTATTGCAACATGGATGGGTCATATTTGGAATAATCATGTTTTCAAGGAAAATGGGTTTACATGAAATTTCCCTGTATAGGAAACACTACGGTGTGGAGGTACTCAAATATCTAGTACCTATGTTTTTATGAAAAAAATAGATGATAAGATCCATCATTTTCTATTGGGAATTTCAAATTAATTGTGTACAGTGATAAGTTGAAATCATTTTTTATATGTAACATTTGAGAATTATTTTTCCCCATTAATAGTTTTTTGGATACATTGATTTTTAATTTTTATTATTGGTATAATTTGATTGTTCTTTTGAATTCACAATGAAGTTATATTCTTGAGGATAAGAAAGATTTAAATGTGGGGAATTTTATGAGTTATATTTTGTATTTAAATTAGAAATTTTAAATTGATAATTTTCAATTATTATTAGTGGAAAACACCCATGTATTAATTAAAAATATTGATTTTTGGGTTATTGATATTTTGGATAGAAATTTTGAAAAATAAATTAAATAGATGAAACAATACATGTTTAATAATGCATTATTTATAGTAGTACTTTTTATTTTGTGGGTTGATATGGCATAGGATAAACTTTGTACAAAAAATATGGCTAGCAAACACAGGCCCCAAACCCACGGTGCCTGCCTCATATCCATCCCATGAAGGATGTCTGGCCAATAAAGCCACAGGGAAGTCTCACATGGGTGGCAGAGGGTAGTTGGGTCATGTACCGACATGCGCATGTATAGGATGGTCCAAATCCCATCGGGGCCATGCATGTCAGCACAGGACCAATTAATTGTGTGTGATCATTGTAGGATCCCATCTCCATGGTATACATATAATCTGTTAGTGGTTAATTATTTATTTTTTTAATAACTAACAATCTACTCATATTTTTTTATCTGGGACACCCTTATGCACTGGGTTCAGTCCATACTAGAAAAAATGACATCATTTCACCCCACTCATGTGTCACCCGCTATAGACACACCCTTTCCTCCTAGACCACCCTCAAAATCAAGGGATCATTATTTCATCCATCGAAGAACACCATGCGAGTTTTTGGAAAATCTTAAACTTGATAAAGGAGCCACTACCAAGCCCTTGTAACACCATAGGCCACCTCCATTGCCTAATGAAACTATCATGGAGACACAACAAAAGAATAATGAATCCACCATGAGGAGGATCTCCCCACTAATGGATAATTTGAAGACCACTATGTCATAGGCTTTTCCTATATGATTTAGTGTGAAATGGGGATCCCAACCAAATGAGCGCTACATCGTGGTTCCAACCAATGTGTCATGGTTCCCTACTATCCTAATTTAAAGATATTTTTGGTGTGGTTTGAACCCACTATACCGTAGCTACTTTTATAGAACGATCAAGATCAGGTTGTGTCATGGATCTTTTTACTACACCATGGAGGGGTACTATTCGGCAGAACTGAGTTTTCAAAGAAAAATGGGATTACATGAAATTGCACTGTTGAGGAAACATTATGTCTTCAAGACACTAAAATATCAAGTGGTTATGTTTTGAAGAAAAAACTTGATGAGAAGCTTAATAATTTTATATTATGAATTTCAATTGAATTATGTCTAGTGATAAGTTGAAATAATTTTTTATATAAGAAATTTTGATAATTATATTCCACTACTGAAATTAGTTTAGTTATATTGATTTTTAATTTTAAATATTGGTAGAATTTGGTTATTATTTTTAAATTTATAATGGAGTTATATTCTTGAGTACAAGCATGATTTAAGGGTGGGGATTTGATGAGTTAGTTTTTGTGCATAAATTTGAAAATTTTAATTGTTAATTGCAACCTTTTTTAGTGGAAAACACTCATGTATTAATATATAATATTCATTTTTGGGTTATTGGTATTTTGGATAAAAATTATGAAAAAGAAATTAAACATAAGAAAAAATACATGTTTTGTAATATATTATAAATAGTAGTATGTTTCTATGTTGTAGGTTGAAATATTAGAGAAGGAACTTTGTAAAAAACAATATGGCTATCCCACACATGCCCTCAACCCATGTCTGAATGCCTCAAATCCATACCACGAGATTCATCCAGCCAAGCAAGCCATGGGCAATGCCCTCGTGGGAGGTAGAAGGTAGTTGGTTCAGGCATAGGTGCACATATGTATAGGTTAAGCCAAATCCCAGTGGGCTCGTGCATGTCGACAGGGGGGAATTTGATCTTGTGTGAGTATTATAGAAACCTATCCCCACTATAGGATTCTAATATATTGGTGGAAAGTTCTTTACTTATTAAGAAAAAGGAATCCATTCAGATTTCTGATGTGGGATGTACCCATGCACCACATTCTGTACATGCTAAGAAATGAGGCATCATTTCACCCCACTTGTGCATCACCCTCCTTAGACACACCCTCACCTCCTAGAAGACCCTCAATTTCACTATACCTCTATGTCAACCACTGAATAACACCATTCGTGCATATAGAAAATTATGAGCTCGATCAAGGAGCCACTATTGAGCTCTGGTACCACTATGGATCACCTCTACTGCTAGATACAACTATCCTAGAGACTCAACAAAAGAATAAAAACCACCATGGATAAGGGAGGAGGATCTCGCTAGTTCTAGTTACATTGAATGATTTTTCCCTTATGGTGTAGTGTGAAAAGGAGAGCCTAAACCTAATGATCGATGCACCATGGTTCCAACCGATGTGTCATGGATCCATATGTTCCTATGTTTAAGATGGTTTCACTATTTTATACACATTGTTTTTTGTGTTCTAGTATCTCTAAAATGAATAATAAGCGAGTTGTAGTCAAAGAATGAGTTTTTTGTAGTATCCATGAAACCAAGAGGACGGTTGCACCATATATAATATTCTATCATATGGAGGGTACTCAAATGTAAGTTGAAATGTTTTGAGATATTAAATATATAGATATGTACAAGACACTACATTTTCGTCCATGATGAATCCATGCAACCCATTCAAGGATGTTCCACATTGAGAACCTCCATACCATAGGGTTAGGGTTTCTAAATCTTTTAAAAATCCAAGCTTCTCAAGCTATCCAATCACACATAGGTTGGATACAAGGATATAAATAAAACCATGTACATGTGGGAGTCACCCACCATGAAGGAGTTAAAACACCCCCCACAAAACAAGGAAGGTCATCAGACCTCATTCATTGGGAGAAAAACCACCGAGGACAACTAGATCAAACCAGAGAGAAAAAATACCAATGGGGGGAAAGGATATTTCGAATTTGCAAATATAGAGAGAGAATTATATCCAGGAAATAAAATAAGAAGGATTCTGTGGTGAATTTCTTTTTGAATTTTGATACTTCTTCTAGAAAACTAGAACAGAATAGATGGAATAGTTTATTGTTGGAAAGTGTTTCTACTGGAGTGTGTCTTATATTTTTTTTTTCTCCTCATGACTAGCATGAGGGGGTAAACCCATTTTTACCAAGATTTTTAATGTAGGTGGTTGAACAAATTATAGGGAACTTTCTTTTATTGAAATTTTACATTTTTGGTTACATTTTATTCATTTATCATAATGCATACCTTTACTCATCATTCATGATAGTGATGAGATAGAAGAGTTTTCCTATTTAATGATTCAACCAGTGTCACCTATTCATGGATCAACCAATGCATTAATTTGGATTCATTGTCTTTAAATATGGATCCATACCCATAACTATGAACCAACCTACAAACTATGATGGAGACTGAGGTATATAGAATAGATGGTGGGAACTCCATGAATAGTATCATTAGAGTTAGGTTCCAACAACATTAAAATAAAAATTAAAAAACTTACTCTTAACTAGTGCATGAACCTAAACATATAAAATCTTGGTATTTCCAAATTATTAAATCCAAAACCGACTAATTTAGTATCTTTATTTCTTCATTTAAATTTTTCCTAAACATTTTAATATTTTTCTACAACATTCTTAGTTGATCAACCTCAACCTTACACTAAACTACAGTCTGAAATTAGTAAGTATAGTTCAAGTGTAAACTTTTTCTTTGATATTTCATGAGATAAATAACGATTTTATCAGGAAAAGTCAATTTTTATATCGGTTGTTACTGATAAATTAAGTAACCAAGCCTATTTGTTTTAGAACCAATATCAAACTACCCACTAGGGGTATATAATTATAGAATATCATGCATGTACAAACCTACTAGGGTCACTAAACATCCTTTACAAGAGGGAATGGATATTGTTCATCATCAATAATCTCACTATAGATCCACATGAACTATGATGAGAAAATAATATTTACCCATGTGAGTAGGATTCCATTCTAATTTATATAGTAAAACACCATATAATTTATTACAAATACATAAAATAACTAAACCCTATATCATCAGTGAAAAAATAACAAAATCACACATATTTTATCTGAATCCAACATGTTGTATATGATGCATGAACACTATCCTCTTACCAATGGGAAAAGATCCAAAAATCTTATAATATGCCTCTTGCCAATGGGTTAAGATTCAAAAATCCAATAACTCATAAATCATAAATCTCAAACCCATGTGTGTTGCACTAGTTGAAACTATACACTCGTAACACTATAAAATATGAACAAAAATCTCATAGAACTTGAAATATGGACTTCATACTAAGAAATTTGTTGACAATGCACCAATTTGTTATCCATCATAAGCTCTAACACATTCCTATGTTACCATCATACCATCTCCCAAAATATTAATATAATTTAAAACATTGATACTAACTATGATATCAATCATAATAAACCTTTGATACCACTTTTTAACATCCCCGCCTTGGTTAACTATGAACAATAACTAGATTGGGTCATTATGTGACCTCGGGTGTGCCTCCCCAAATGCCAAAGGCTGCTAGCTAGTAGTTGGGGTATAGGTTAGTACCATGGGGACACTATAACCCCATATAAGAGTCTGAAATAATCCAATAGAAATAAAAAATGACATCTACAATAATAAAAAACTATCAGAGTGTGCAGACATAATAAAATATAACCATCCATAAATAATCAATGAATACGAAACCATATAGTCATACAATCTCTGATTTCTTGATGGATTGATCACATTTACATGAGTGATTAAAAGAAATAGTAAAAAAATAAGAGACATTACTATTATCCCCAAGCCTCAAATCTTCTTGATTTCCAATCACATTTAAGTTATCCCGCTATATAAAGCAACTAGGGGCCTCTACCCAATCTAAACCTACAAACGGTGAAGTCTTCTCAGGTACCCAAGTGTCATGGATGCTTGATCCAGGTGTTACTACCACTCAGTAAGGCACCATTAATGAAATCAAATTTATTACTAGTAAATTTAGTGTATATATTTTATATGACCATAATATATATAAAACACGGTGTAGAAGTATAAATAAACAATCAACGGTGATCCTCAGGTACTACCATAAAACCCCGATCGACCAAACCCATCTTTAGCTAGTTTTGTAGTGTCTTTGAGTATGTTGTGTAATCATTCCATCCAAAACTAGACCCAAAATCCATATTGTAGTAAGTGAAAATACAAGATCTTTATAAGTATCAAAGTTATCCATGTAGTATTATGTTGCAATCCGATCATTCGAAGGTTGTCCTAGGCGATCAATAGTCATCAGGCATCATCTTTGAACCCCAAGAAGTAATACTAAGAATTCCATAGTTATTAAGAATAATCATCAATCCCTATGAGGTAATTCTAAGGGATCCATAACCATCAGGCTACAAGTTGATCCCTCTAATGTTATCCTTGGTGATATGTAGTCATCAAGAATAACTATTAAACCCAAGGAAGTGCTTCTGGGCATTCTATAATCATCATCCATCGTCACTAAACCCAAAGATCTAATACTAGTAATTACATAGTAATCTAGAATAATTTTTGAACCATGAGAGAAAATATCATGTATTCTATAGTCATCAGGAATCAAGTTGTATCCTAAGAGTCCTAGGCATCCCCTACATAACATACATATTAGAGGGGTCAAATATCCCCCACCCCCTTGACATCTCATATAACGCATCTCACTGGGGTATATCAACAACCCAACCCCATATGAAAAACAAGTTCATCCTCTCAAGTGAATGACCTATACTGGTTACTTCCATAGAATTCTCAAATCATCAATCTATATTATAAGGTGACACCCATAATCATCGATTCCCATTTCCAAAGCACACCCTCTCACTAGGGTCAACATGTCATAGGGGTGCCGAATGGGTCTCCTAGGTATGATCATACCACGAAAACCCTTCATAGGTTCCCTTATCTCAATTAAATCTCTTGAGTCAACACCCATCACATAGGGATTGTAATACCCAGAAATTTAATGACATATTTCTCTTAAAATAAATTTAATTTCTTTGATATCTTACGATACACACAAACCCAAGTTTAAATGAACTATAATATAGTATATTATTATATCCAAGCCATTAAAGTTTTGGAATGAATAGTAACAAAAACTATTTAAAAAATGTATAATGTTTTTAAAGGATGTAAGTATATTTTTAGTAAATTAATTATATTCTTTAAAAATACATTTCCAACAAAAATGGTTTTTATTAATTTGTGAATAAATAATATAATTAATTTTGGAAAATTTTATGGAATTAATTTGAATGTTTTTAATTAATTTTTCAAATCATAAATTCATAATTATCTTGTAGTGAATTTTTTATTATTTTTGGAAAAGATTAAATTTTTTATGAGTAATGAAATACGTTGTTTTTTATTGAAAATATACTTTACATTTAAACCATTTAAAAATTAACATTTTGTTATAAAATGGTTTTAAAAGTAAAAATAATTAATTTACACTGTTAATAATCAAATAAAGGTCAATGGAATTTATTTTTTATTATATTTAGGAATAAAAACGTTTTAAACATAATAAAATATTATTTCTAAAAAATAGTTTTTCATCGTGTATTGTGAGATTAATTTTAAATTAAATTATGCCAATTATATGAATTAAATTTTATAAAATTGATTTTATATATTCAATAATCATCTAAAAAAATTAAAATATTTCATTTTAATTTTTTTCATAATGAATAGTAAAAACTATAAAAAAATCACCTCGGTATGGGTGAAATGGATAAAACAAGGTTAAAAACGTGGGATAAGGATCTAAAATATCTCTAAAAATTGAATTTATCCTATTAAATGAGTTTATTTCGTATATTTCCATCCAATTCCTGAATATATTATCACTTGGTTCCATTTTTCTATAATTATGACCTTTATGTTATTTTAAGAAAATAATAAATACAAAATGACACCCCCTTAACATTACTATCTCTAAAAATTTTACATAATTATAAAAGAGAAGAATTTTGGTATTGAATGTTTATTTTATATATAAATAAAAAATTTATCATGATAATTTATTTTTTAATTTTAGTTATTGAATAATTACCTTAAATTCACAATATTGATACCATATTTATTCAATTAATAGAAAAATATAATAAATGGTTTAAAAATATTAAAATAATAAAATTTGGATAAATTAGTTTTTCCCAAAAAAATATTATATAAATATAACATATTAGTGGTGTGTAAAAGGTTAATATTAAAAAAATTATACTATCTTGATGACATTAAAGTCAAAATAAATGAATAGATCCAAAAATGACATTAAGTATATATTATAATAAAAAATATTTTCTAAAATTAATAAAAATACTATATGAATAAAATTGAATGATATATGGGTAAAAATATCAAAAATATTCTATTTTGGGTCACTTTTCCTTTTATGATAATATTCTTGACACATAAATAGTAAAAAATGTTGATATTGTGGTAATTGTCAAAAGGGTTAACGGTGGTTCAAACTAAAATATAAGGGTTAGAACATCACAAAAACTTGAGTAAATTTTATTTTATGATATTATTTATAATTATAATCATTCTATATTCTAAATATTTCAATTCATATTCACTTTATTAAAAAAATTATATTAATTTATTATTTTAAGTAATTCCAAGAACACTCCTCCCCTCGCTTATAAAAGGGCGCCTCTTATTCCCTATTAGTCACAAATTTCGATCCTTATATATTTTATAATACATAAAATAACACCTTATTATTTTTTACCACATCCTAGAGCTTCTGGTTTTACCAAAATACCATCCCTTCATGGCTTAAGGTGTATGCCAAAATAGGTTTCTCGAAGAAGAGGTGTAACTCTTAGCTGAACATTTTCAATTATATTTATTATTATAACTACAATAACATCATTGTATTCATTATAAAAAAATTATTTTAGTATATAAAATATACTAAATTTTTATTATAATGATATATTAACCATTATTAAAATTCTTTCCAACTTATAGAAAGCAAAAAATATCGCTTGTGCATACATAGAGCTTACCATCTCCACATAGTGGTTTAATTTGTTTATCATAGACAATTTAATTATATGTTTATAGTGTTTTATTTAATAAATATAGAATATATATATATATGATATTATTATTAATATTTTAAGTTTAATTATTATTTACCTTTATTTTTTCTATCTATCGAAAAACGGAAATCGTGTTTATGCATATGTACAGCCTACCATCTCTATAAATAGTGTTATTAATTTTTTTATCTCTTAATTTTATTGATGACTCTAAATATATATATATATATAATGAATATATATGATATTTATATCATGGTTATTATTCTTTATATGATGTAACCATGATCAATGTTAAAGAATTGGAACTACATAACTGAAACTTCTATCAAAAATGAAAGAGTTGACACATAGAAACAATGATTTTAATAAATACTTATTAATAAATGGGTGTTGAAATGTTATAAGTGGATAATATATGATATTATAAGTATTTTCATGAATATATAATATAATTATAAAAAACTTAAATTTATTATACAGATGTTAGATCACTCTTTAAGCAAGTCGAGCTTAAAGTAAGGATTTATTTCACAATCTCATCATTATCCACAATTATTTATTTTTAAACTTCTATTGGTGGAATTATATGATATTTATATATTAAAACCAATATATTTTATTATACAATGGTTATTTCTATAAATTTTATGTTTTCCTTTAATTTTCCTCTCTTAATTGCTCGTGTTGATGAAATAATATTTTAATGGAAAACTGACTTTATTTTTCTTCCAGTTAGGAATATTTTTATTCTATTTTTCATATTTTATTTAAAGTGTTTTCAAGAATTTTCTTACTATTATAAATTTATTTATTAATTTTTTTTTAAAATATATTTTAATTTTTATAATAATGTTTAAAAGGAATCTTATTTTCATTTTCTAAATGAAGCACCTTTTACTGAATGTGTGAATGGAATCTTTGTTTTAACATACACTTTACAAAACAATTCTCCCACCATTATGACTAATATATTCTTTAAATATTCTTTAAAAATTTCTAGTACTATTTTTAAATAAAATGTTCTTCTTATTATTTTGGAAAAATTTAAATTTTAAATAAGTTATTTCAAAATGAAAAGGGTGTTTTCCTCAAAAAAATATTCCAATGATCTTTTAAAAGTATTTTAATCTATGTAAATATACAATGATGAATCTTATAACTTACTATGGTTATAATATTATGATTTGCTCCATAATATTTTTCTGGATGGTTGAAGTTAAATTATACTGGGTAAATTATTGGCATTTCATATTTATTTTTTCTAATATAGACTGTTATTGATTATATATAGAGTTGATTAAGTTGTATTTTTTATTATCATAATGAATGCATTGTAATTATAATGTGATGTGTGGAGTCCAAAATTATATAGGCACTTAGTGCATTAATTAATCTCATGAGACAAAAATGGTTAGGTATTTGGCTAAGACCTTGCCTATTTATATAATATATCTTGGCATAAGGCCTATGAAGTAAGTTTATTTGTCTAAAATTATTCATTCAATTATTACGAAATTAGTTATTAATGTACATGTGATTATTTTAATGTTTATTTAATGAATGGATAATTTTCAAGATCATGTTATTATTTATATAGAATAATTTGATCGTCATTTATTCCTCCCATATTATTCACACATTATTAATTCTATGATAGCTTCTAATGTACAAATTCCTTTACTGAGCATTTTACCTCATCCCTTTTTTTTCCTTTCCCCATGATGTTTGTATGTTTATTGTGATTGAACAAAAGGATATTCTAGAGGAAAGAATGAGGTTCTAAAGGAAAATACTCTGTTATGTTTTATGTTTTCAAATGTCATGTGATATTCAAGTATGTGTCTAGTTTACCAGGACTACTAAACTATTCAGTCATTTGGGATGTGATCGCTTATATATAGTACTAATATAATAATGTAAACATTGGATCTAGGATTCTGGGGTCAAGGTATTTATATTTGATATCATATGATGTTTATTTGAAAGATTAGGAACTAGTGTTTGGAAAATATATATTAGGGAACATAACCCTATGACATAATTCAAGGATATGTCTAATTATAAAAGAATATCATAGTTATTTTGGTAAGATATAGATTATTTGGTTTTCCTACTAATAAATCTTTTCATGGATACTATAAGTATATGTGGTTTTATCATAGATTTATCTATGGGTATATAAGGCCCCATCCTTAAACCTTGCTTAATCTTGAGTTATTACAAGATTACACATTGAGGATCTTTTCGGGTTTAGAGTTTTAGAGAATTAGATCATAAAACTTGCATTACATTCCACATATAAACAAAGTGGTTACATAAAGATAGTATTCTTCATTACCATCAATGGAAACACATTTAAAATAAAACATGGATTATTTCTTGACACATCCTTGACTCTATCATCTTATCATGTACCTTTCCCTTGACCTGTGAAAAACATTTCAAAAACTTGGGATGAGCATAAAAACTCAGTATGGGTTATAAAAACATGGGAAGGAAACATGAGTTCATATATACATAATAATGAAATCATACTATACCCATAAAACATAGGCACTTTAACATACCTCATAAAATCATGAATAAATCATAGAAATCATAAGACATAAAGGTAACTTAGGGCATTCATAACATTCTTACGTAGGGCGTAACCCTCTTGGTTATGTTTGGAATACCCATCACAGTATATTCCCTAAAATATCTTCAGAGAAACCTTAACGTTTCACTCCTTCGCGTTATCCAATGCATTGGAGAGCTATAACGGGCTCACCCGCCCTTAGTTTATCACGGAACCACCCGTCTTCATAATAATGCCCAAGAACCATAACATAATCATATCACATAAAACATGTATAAAGGAAACATAAAATTTCCACATTTCAATCACAAGATATCAATACAACACATTGATATAAAAACATTATGAAAACCATTTTCAATACCAAAATAACAGAAAAGTAAAACATGGTATTTATTTTTCTTTTAAAAAGAAGGTATGGCTTGTAGAGGAAGCCGAAACTCAAATAACGGTCACGACGGTGGAGAAGTCGTTGTCGCCGCATGCGTACGACAAAAACATTCCCTTTTGTCGTTTAGTAAACGCTTCGTATAAAAAATATTCCTTTTGAATAAATGTAAAAGTCAAAGGGGTTTATACACCGTATAAAAGAAAGTTGTGTATAAAATAAAATATGCCTCAACGAAAGGAGATTGAGACGAAGTCCCATACCTCGTATCCGACTTGACCCGACCGTTCTTTAATCTCCTGAATAATAAACTTGAGTTAATCTCTACTTTATTATGAATCTTTTTCAAGTTCATTATTCCTTTTATACCATGTTATGAACATCATGTAATCATTTAAGTTAATAATGTTCATTTTGTCGGTATTTGGTTCTTAAGTCAAAAATAGACTTCTTACACTTACATGTTGTTAATTTGGTCAAAGGTTCATTATATCCAGAATGGTATTCATGATGTAGATATCATATATGTCATATATATCCAGTACATACATGCATTTATAATATTACATAATTTAGAGGTAAGAAATGAAATGCACCGTTCATGGAGATGGTAAGCCGTACGTACGCATGAACGCTACTTCCATTTCTATTTCATATTTTCTGGAATGGAATCATAATGATATAAGAGTATATTATAATTCCAGTATAATAACATATATAATATCATTAACTTTATCCTTTACACATCCCACATATGGTATTAACGAATCAAATCACTTTTAGGGGTCGGTAGTCCGCACTTCCTAAAATGAAGATATCGTGTTTACCCATAATGGAAACCATAAAGGTATGCCAAAAATGAAAAAAACAGAAGCTTAAGGAAAAAATAAACATATTATATATCATATATAAAAATAGTGACATCATAATGGCCACCTTTGAAGGTGTTAAATGAGTGTTGAACAATCATCGTTTCGGGAGGCAGAATTTCACCATCCACGGAAACCGTATGTTCTTTAACCATTTGATGTAGTTGTGTGAGAGTGTAGCTTAAATAAATATTATAACAACATCCTTGTATATTTAAGATACTGGTGTTGTTACAAAATAAGTAAATAAAAAGAGTTTAGGGGGTTGGAGAAGCAAAATAAAACAAATGAACATGAGAGAAAGAATTACCTTTAAAAGTGTAACTCCTTTTGATTTGAGCCTAAAGGCTTCCTTTGAAAGGATTCTGCCCAAAGGGAATACTCTAGGATGAGGAGAGGATGTGGAGAGAGAAAATGGGCAGGGGTTGGACGAGCCAAAGGCTTGAGGAGTGTGTGAAATGAGGTAGAGGTGGGGGCCTTTTATAAGAGGAGAGGAGGGGCACTTTTGGAAAGTAAAGAAATATTACTTTATTTGAAAATGTGTTTCGGTTTCAAAAGGCCCCACATTTATATAATTCGTGGATAAGGTGATAAGGGTTCGAAATCCACTCATCCAATTGGTTTTGTCCATGTGTAGTTCATAGATTTTACATTATATTTCCATTTTATTTAAATCGTCAAATAATGATGTCATCGCTGCATCATTATTATGTCATAAATAATTAAATATATTTAATGTCTAAAAATTATAAAAAAACTACTATGATATAGGAAATAGTTTTATCTTTCCAATGACTATTTATAATCAAAATTTGGACTTGTATAACCCCACTTAAAAATTGTTTTCGTAAAACATATTATGTTTGTGTCATTTTCACTTTAACATTAAATAAAAAGTAATTTATGTCATTTCCCAACAAAAGTGGATCCATGGGGTCCCCAAGTTGACCCATGGCATGTCATGGTCGGCCATGACACAACCAATGAGGTTGGGACATGTGTCTAGGTCATTTCATTTTATTAAAGTATTATTTATACCTTAAACTACCCTAATTTCCACTAATCGCGATTAAGAACTTAATAAGTTACTATTCACCAAAAAAATTATTTTAATCTCATTGAACCACATTTTACTTCTTAATGACAACCATGTATGTCGGATTTTCAAAATTCAATACACATTAGTGGTAAACTTTCATTTAACAGAAAAATCAGTTTGCTTGATTACCACTTAGTGGTTTCACTATTCATCAAAAATTGAAGTTTTTCAGAAAATTACCAAAAATTCACCCTAAGCTATATTTGATATTCCGAATTCAAAAATGAAGTCTATTCTACAAAATTCAAATCATATAAGTCACATTAATTAATTTAATAATTAATTCCCGTTTCCAGAGCAAAAAGCGTGTTTTTACAAAACAATAAGTATCAAAAGATTGACACCAGTTTAAGTCTAATTTCAAAGTGAAATTGATTCCAATGACCACCATTGGATAAAATGGTAAAAATATATTCTAATTTCACTTCAAAACCAATTAAAAACATAATCTAATCATATAAATAAATTAGATTAGAAAGCTATTTTGATGTAAAATGCAGTATTTTTCACTATTCATTAAAAAATGAACATTGTCAGAAAAATACCAAAAATTCACACAAGGTAAATTTTGATGTACCAATCACATAGAATAAGTTTATTTTGACAAACATAGTTTATAAAATTGTCAAAATATAGATTCAAAAATGGTTTTCCATCAAAAGGCACTAAAACAATCTTTTAAGAATATTAGTGTATTCCATGCATAAGATTGTATTTATTTTCATTTTAAGCCTCTATAACACTATCTTAATCATTAATAGACATAGATAAAAATATCTATTATTCATTACTTACTTGGGATGTAACATCCTTCCCCCCTTTAGAAAATTACGTCCCCGCAATTTATTTACTTATCGAATAAATGAGGGTACTTATCCCTCATTGCATTTTCAGATTCCCATGTTGCCTCTTCAATCAAGTGGTTTTTCCACAAAACCTTTACCTGGTGAATCACCTTATTCCGTAACACTTGCTCCCTGTGGTCAAGAATCTGGACCGGTCGTTCCACATAAGATAGGTTCTCTTCCAACTGAACTACCTCTGGACTCAAAACATGAGATGGATCTGGCATATACTTTCTCAACATCGAAACGTGAAAAACATTGTGTACCTGAGATAAACTCGGAGGTAAAGCCACTCGGTATGCAACTGATCCAACTCTTTCCAGAATTTCGTATGGTCCAATGAACCTTGGACTCACCTTTCCTTTCTTACCAAATCTCATCACACTTTTCCAAGGAGAAACCTTGAAAAAACATGATCATCTACCTCGAAAAATAGATCCTTCCTCCGGTTATCCGCATAACTCTTCTGCCTGCTCTGAGCTGTTCTCATGTGTTTCTGAATCAACTGAACTTTTTCTTCCATCTCTTCTACCAATTCTGGTCCCATCAGCTTCCTTTCACCCACTTCATTCCAAAATGCCGGAGTTCGACACCGCTTCCCATATAATGCCTCAAATGGTGCCATCTGTATACTGGAATGAAAACTGTTATTATAAGAAAACTCAACCAAAGAAAAATGTTGGTCCCAACTTCCCTGATAATCCATCGAACAAGCTCGTAGCATATCCTCCAAGGTCTGAATTGTTCGTTCTGACTGCCCATCTGATTGAGGATGAAAAGTTGTACTAAAATTTAATTGAGTACCCAACGACTTCTGAAGGTCTTTCCAAAAGTTAGAAGTAAACCTGGGATCACGATCCGATACAATGGAGAGAGGAACTCCATGTAACCTGACTATCTCTTTAAAATACAAATGGGAAAGTTGATCAAGAGAGAAAGTATCTCGGATAGCAAGGAAATGAGCAGATTTGGCCAAGCGATCAATAATAACCAAGATTGCATTATTACCTCGAGATGTCTTTGGTAATCCAACAACAAAGTCCATGGATATATTCTACCATTTCCACTCTGGCACTGGTAAAGGGTGAAGCATCCCTTTCGGTAACTTCCGCTCTTCTTTAACCTGCTGACAAGTCAAACACTTCACAGTAAAATCAGCAATATCTCTTTTCATTCCATCCCACCAGTAATACTCCCGAAGATCTCTATACATCTTAGTACTGCCCGGATGAACTGAAAACGGAGAACTATGAGCTTCACATAACAACTCTCTCTTCAACTATTAATTACAAGGCACACACAATCTCTTCCCAAATCTCAAAACACAATCATTATCAATGTTGAATTTAGGCAACTTACCTTTCTGAACCAGCTCTACCTTTTTCTGCAACTCACTATCTTGCTTCTGTGCTTGCTTGATTCTATCTGATAGAGAAGATCTCACTGATACCTGAAACAAAACAGAAGGACTTCCTTCACCAACAACTTCTATGCCAAATTTCATCAAATTGTTAACCAAAGGATCACGTTCCAACCGCAACATTGTTAATGAAGCATTACTTTTTCGACTCAAAGCATCAGCCACTTTATTTGCTTTTCCCGGATGATAATGAATTGTACAATCATAATCTTTGATTAATTCCAGCCATCTCCTTTGTCTCATGTTTAACTCTTTCTGAGTGAATATATACTTTAAACTTTTGTGATCGGTATATATTTCACACTTTACTCCATACAAATGATGCCTCCAAATTTTTAAAGCAAAAACAACATCAGCTAATTCGAAATCATGTGTAGGGTAATTTACCTCATGAGTTTTCAACTGTCGTGAAGCATAAGCAATTACCTGATCATTCTGCATTAGGACGCAACCAAGTCCTTTCAATGAAGCATCACTGTATATAACAAACTCACCATTCCTGGAAGGTAGTGCCAAAACTGGAGCATTCACCAATCTTCTTTTCAATTCCTGAAAACAATCATCACATTCTTTTGTCCAGATAAACTTAACACCCTTCCGAGTTAGCTTAGTCATTGGACTAGATAACCGTGAAAAAATTCTAACAAACCTTCGGTAATAGCTTGCCAAAACAAGGAAGCTGCGAATCTTGGTTACATTTGTGGGTCTTGGCCATTCTTCCACAACTTTTGTTTTTGCAGGATCAACAGTTATTCCATCTTCAGAAACAATGTGACCAAGGAAAGAAATTTGTTGCAACCAAAACTCACACTTGCTGAATTTCCCATACAGTTTCTTTTCTTTTAAGGTTTGCAAGATAACCCTTAAATGTTTTTCATGCTCCTCTTTACTTTTAGAAAACACCAAAATATCATCAATGAAAACCACCACAAACTTATCCAAGAACTCATGGAAAATTCTATTCATTAAGTCCATGAATATAGCAGGTGCATTAGTTAGCCCAAAAGGCATTACTACAAATTCATAATGGCCATATCTCGTACGGAACACGGTCTTCGGAATATCTGCCTCCTTTACCTTCAGCTGATGGTACCCCGATCTCAAGTCAATCTTTGAAAAAAACTGAGCTCCCTGGAGCTGATACAACTTCATTTGATGGCCCGACATCTGCTGATGTAGTTGCAAAGGATTTCACCACCCCTTTCTGCTTGTAGTCTAACTGCTTCCCATCACTCAAGCTCCTTGTCAGACACTCGTTTGCATAGTGACCCATCTCATTGCACTAATAACATTTCACTAACTGTAAATCAAATTTGTTCTTACCTTCACCTTGATCCTTTTCAGTGAAATCACGAGCCTTATGTCCCATCTTACCACATCGGTAGCACTTCCCAGAATTCAGAAGACATTCCCCAGCATGCCTTTTGCCACATTTATCACAAACTGGAAACTTAGTTCTCTTACCATCAGGCTTTTTTGAAGAATTCTTTCCTTTCTCCTGCCACCTCGGTCTCTTCTTCTGCTGGTTGTTATAGAACACTTGGTCATCGGCAAACTCCATTTCCACCTTCTCAGCACATCGAACATGCTTTTCATAACTTTTAAACTCACGAGAAGCTAATGTCCTTCGATATTTTGGCTTTAATCCTGAGTAAAAACGATTGATTTTACTATCAAGGTCCCGGATAAAATTTGGAGCATACCTTTCCAATCGAGTGAACCTTTCTTCATAGGCATCCACTGAGTCTTCCTCTTGCCTCAATTCCAAGAATTGCTTTTCCATCCTAAGTCGAACAGCCTTAGGAAAATACTTCTCAAGAAACATACCTTTGAATTCATCCCAGTCAAGAGCATCAATCTCATCGGCATCCCTGATATTTTTAACCATAGACCACCACTGATCTGCTTCACCCTCCAAACGGTAAATAGCAAGACTAACCTTTTGATTGTCTGAACACCCCATGACATCAAAAATCTTCTCCAGTTCTTTAATCCACCCTTCAGCTAGTACAGGGTCAGATGATCCTCTGAATGATGGTGGATGTTGCCTCATGAAATGTTCCACCACTGACATGTTCCTCTGCGGTTGGTCTAGCTGATCTCGTGTATGGATACCACCGCCATTTATCGCTTGAGTCAATTGCGCCATTACTGCAACAAACTGTTCAGTTCCAATTCCGACCATCTCAGGATGCTGATTCGGAAGGTTATTTCCTTCTGTATGCCTTCCTAGCACTGCTTCCCTGTTTCCTCTGCGGAAAACCATTCTGAACAAACATGTCTTAGATGAAGCAACATGGTAATCTTTAAATGCTATATCATTTTGAAAAAAACAAAATATTTTTGGATAATAATTTAATAGAATTCTAACTCCTAAAGTTATCTAAACCGACCTTTGATACCAACTATAAGGCCCCAGCCTTAAACCTTGCTTAATCTTGAGTTATTACAAGATTACACATTGAGGATCTTTTCGGGTTTAGAGTTTTAGAGAATTAGATCATAAAACTTGCATTACATTCCACATATAAACAAAGTGGTTACATAAAGATAGTATTCTTCATTCACATCAATGGAAACACATTTAAAATAAAACATGGATTATTTCTTGACACATCCTTGACTCTATCATCTTATCATGTACCTTTCCCTTGACCTGTGAAAAACATTTCAAAAACTTGGGATGAGCATAAAAACTCAGTATGGGTTATAAAAACATGGGAAGGAAACATGAGTTCATATATACATAAGAATGAAATCATACTATACCCATAAAACATAGGCACTTTAACATACCTCATAAAATCATGAATAAATCATAGAAATCATAAGACATAAAGGTAACTTGAGGCATTCATAACATTCTTACGTAGGGAGTAACCCTCTTGGTTACGTTTGGAATACCCATCACAGTATATTCCCTAAAATCTCTTCAGAGAAACCTTAACGTTTCACTCCTTCACGTTACCCAATGCATTGGAGAGCTATAACGGGCTCACCCGCCCTTAGTTTATCACAGAACCACCCGTCTTCATAATAATTCCCAAGAACCATAACATAATCATATCACATAAAACATGTATAAAGGAAACATAAAATTTCCACATTTCAATCATGAGATATCAATACAACACATTGATATAAAAACATTATGAAAACCATTTTCAATACCAAAATAACAGAAAAGTAAAACATGGTATTTATTTTTCTTTTAAAAAGAAGGTATGGCTTGTAGAGGAAGCCGAAACTCAAATAACGGTCACGACGGCGGAGAAGTCGTTGTCGCCGCATACGTACGAAAAAAACATTCCCTTTTGTCGTTTAGTAAACGCTTCGTATAAAAAATATTCCTTTTGAATAAACGTAAAATTCAAAGGGGTTTATACACCGTATAAAAGAAAGTTGTGTATAGAATAAAATATGCCTCAACGAAAGGAGATTGAGACGAAGTCCCATACCTCGTATCCGACATGACCCGACCGTTCTTTAATCTCCTGAATAATAAACTTGAGTTAATATCTACTTTATTATGAATCTTTTTCAAGTTCATTATTCCTTTTATACCATGTTATGAACATCATGTAACCATTTAAGTTAATAATTTTCATTTTGTCGGTATTTGGTTCTTAAGTCAAAAATAGACTTCTTACACTTACATGTTGTTAATTTGGTCAAAGGTTCATTATATCCAGAATGGTATTCATGATGTAGATATCATATGTGTCATATATATCCAGTACATACATGCATTTATAATATTACATAATTTAGAGGTAAGAAATGAAATGCACCGTTCATGGAGACGGTAAGCCGTACGTACGCATGAACGCAACTTCCATTTCTATTTCATATTTTCTGGAATGGAATCATAATGATATAAGAGTATATTATAATTCCAGTATAATAACATATATAATATCATTAACTTTATCCTTTACACATCCCACATATTGTATTAACGAATCAAATCACTTTTAGGGGGCGGTAGTCCGCACTTCGTAAAATGAAGATATCGTGTTTACCCATAATGGAAACCATAAAGGTATGCCAAAAATGAAAAAAACAGAAGCTTAAGGAAAACATAAACATATTATATATCATATATAAAAATAGTGACATCATAATGGCCACCTTTGAAGGTGTTAAATGAGTGTTGAACAATCATCATTTCGGGAGGTAGAATTTCACCATCCACGGAAACCGTATGTTCTTTAACCATTTGATGTAGTTGTGTGAGAGTGTAGCTTAAATAAATATTATAACAACATCCTTTTATATTTAAGATACTGGTGTTGTTACAAAATAAGTAAATAAAAAGATTTTAGGGTGTTGGAGAAGCAAAATAAAACAAATGAACATGAGAGAAAGAATTACCTTTAAAAGTGTAACTCCTTTTGATTTGAGCCTAAAGGCTTCCTTTGAAAGGCTTCTCCCCAAAGGGAATCCTCTAGGATGAGGATAGGGATGTGTAGAGAGCAAATGGGCAGGGTTTGGCCGAGCCAAAGGCTTGAGGAGTGTGTGAAATGAGGTAGAGGTGGGGGCCTTTTATAAGAGGAGAGGAGGAGCACTTTTGGAAAGTAAAGAAATATTACTTTATTTGAAAATGTGTTTCGGTTTAAAAAGGTACCACATTGATATAATTAGTGGATAAGGTGATAAGGGTTCGAAATCCTCTCATCCAACTGGTTTTGGTCATGTGTAGTTCATATATTTTACATTATCTTTCCATTTTATTTAAATCGTCAAATAATGATGTCATCGCTGCATCATTATTATGTCATAAATAATTAAATTTATTTAATGTCTAAAAATTATAAAAAAACTACTATGATATAGGAAATCTTTTTAGCTTTCCAATGACTATTTATAATCAAAAGTTGGACTTGTATAACCCCACTTAAAAATTGTTTTCGTAAAACATATTATGTTTGTGTCATTTTCACTTTAACATTAAATAAAAAGTAATTTATGTCATTTCCCAACAAAAGTGGATCCATGGGGTCCCCAAGTTGACCCATGGCATGTCATGGTCGGCCATGACACAACCAATGAGGTTGGCACATGTTTCTAGGTCATTTCATTTTATTAAAGTATTATTTATACCTTAAACTACCCTAATTACCACTAATCGCGATTAAGAACTTAATAAGTTACTATTCACCAAAAAAATTATTTTAATCTCATTGAACCACATTTTACTTCTTAATGACAACCATGTATGTCGGATTTTCAAAATTCAATACACATTAGTGGTAAACATTCATTTAATTGAAAAATCTGTTTGCTTGATTACCACTTAGTGGTTTCACTATTCATCAAAAATTGATGTTTTTCAGAAAATTACCAAAAATTCACCCTAAGCTATATTTGATATTCCGAATTCAAAAATGAAGTCTATTCTACAAAATTAAAATCATATAAGTCACATTAATTAATTTAATAATTAATTCCCGTTGCCAGAGCAAAAAGCGTGTTTTTACAAAACAATAAGTATCAAAAGATTGACACCAGTTTAAGTCTAATTTCAAAGTGAAATTGATTCCAATGACCACCATTGGATAAAATGGTAAAAATATATTCTAATTTCACTTCAAACCCAATTAAAAACATAATCTAATCATATAAATAAATTAGATTAAAAATCTGTTTTGATGTAAAATGCAGTATTTTTCACTATTCATTAAAAAATGAACATTGTCAGAAAAATACCAAAAATTCACACAAGGTAAATTTTGATGTACCAATCATAAAGAATAAGTTTATTTTGACAAACATAGTTTATAAAATTGTCAAAATATAGATTCAAAAATAGTTTTCCATCAAAAGGCACTAAAACAATCTTTTAAGAATATTAGTGTATTCCATGCATAAGATTGTATTTATTTTCATTTTAAGCCTCTATAACACTATCTTAATCATTAATAGACATAGATAAAAATATCTATTATTCATTACTTACTTGGGATGTTACAGGGTAATAACCCCAAAAAGAGTTGTTTAGGTATATCTCAACCATCAATTTGGTTCATGATAAATTGTGCCTTGTTTCATGTTTTTTTGACACTTGGTTTAAATAAAATTTCATTACAAACCATTATGAAATATTTGAAAATATTTTTATGATTTGAAGATATTCCCAAAGAAACTACTCTTATGATTCTGAGATTAACTATTCATAAATTTTAGTTTATTTAATGTATTTCAACAGTTTTAAAATTATATATTATGATTCATAATGTTATGATATAATCTAATATATGACATTTTTTATAAATGGTTCCTAGAAGAAGGAATGGAAAATTTATCAATGCACATAATCCTTGTATGTATTTACCTACTATATAAGACAATGAAGCCTGAGATGGATATAGACCTAGAACTAAAAAATTATAACTATATTAGGGTAGCTGACCTAGGTTGTGACTAATAACCTTACACATATAGAGCAGTCCCCTAATCCATAATGTTTTGTTGTAATGATATACCATTTCATGTGAAAATATCCTCAATAATTCAATAGAACCCCAAATACATTTTTATCTAAGAAATGGAAAAATTCCTTTGAAAACATATTTCTCACCTTGGGAAGTAATTAATGTGAGAAGATTGTAATGGAATTTTATCATCTCCTTGGGGATGCAGATCAATGGTGTTCCTTGATTCAAAACACTTAGTATGTAGAGTAAATCGTTGTCATAGAGAGGAATTATTTAAAAGTACTTTTCTTGGAAAAGTATTTTCCTCTCAATCAATGAGTGAATATGTAGAGATAATTCCTTAGTCTAAGAAAAGATTAAGTGGAAAATTTTACTATTTTTGAAGAAAAATTTACAAGGTTTTCAAGGAATGTTTTGGGATTTATATATAATCCAAAGAATAAGAGTGGCTATTTATTTGATGGGATAAATCCAATACATCAAATAAAATTAGTCTCTTAAACATTCTCATCATTTGAGGATATAGTATCATGTTCTATGAATAAGAAGAAATAATTCTCCAAGTCTTATGGCTTTGAAGGAAAGTAAGAGAATAAAAGGACAACTAAGTAAAAAATAGATATGGGGAATAAGAGAAATTGTTATTTTCCAATATGTGATACTTATAGATGGAAACACCGTGGTACATGCTAGGAAGTAAATGGATATTTCTGTAAGTGTAGAGAAAAATTCCATCATACTCATGAATGTAAGGGTATGGAAGAATCCATTAAAGTATATTGATTTAAATATATTTATATTGGGAACTATTCCTACCAATTACCTAAATGTGAAGGGAAATTACCATATTATAATCCATGTGGAGAAAGAAAATATTATGAAATTATTACTTCCAAAGTTTAAGTTACTAATAACGTGGTAAAATGTACACTTATCATCCACTTTGGGATTTAAATTTTTTTATTTAATTCTAATTCCACCCACTCTTTTATATTTGAATAATTTTCTAAGCATATTAAATCAGCACCTCAATGGTTATATGATGATTTGTAGTGAAAAATCCTAATGGTATGATGATTGTATCTAAAGTCTATAGATACTATCTAATATAAGTTTATGGTAATATTCTTCCTAAAAATATTTTTATTCTTCCTATATTTGAAATTGATGTTATTTTAGGCATATATTGGCTCTCTCTGTATAGTGTCCATATCTATTTTAGAGAATGGAAGTTACATTCAATATTCCAAAAAAATCTATGACCATATATCAGTGTGAGGATGAACTAGAACACCCAATAGAAATTACTTCCATTATAATGGTTTTACTACCTATTCATGAGGGATATATACCTCAAAATTTTGTGGATAAACTCAAAATATAAAAATTTTATATTTTTTAAGAATATTTAGATGTATTTCTTAAGGAATTTTTAAGTATTATCATAAATCATGAAATTTATTTTTTAATAGAAATCATACCCGGTGATATGCCTATTTCAAATACTCTACATAGAATGACCCTAATTGAGTTACGGAAAATAAAGATGCAGTTCTAGGAGAATCTAGATAAGGGATTCATTCAGTCTAGTGTTCCACCATGGGGTGTACCAATTATTATTTTTAATAATAAATATATTTTTATAAATATTTTCATTTATTATTAATAACTTAATAAGATCGCTATTAAGAACAACTATCCTATACCCCATATCAATGATTTGTTTAATCAATTCCAATGAACTCTATAGTTTTCAAGATTGATATTAAAAATAAATATCATCATCTATAGATCAAAAATGATAATATACCCCAAATATCCTTCCATACAAGGTATGGTTATTATAAATTTATAGTAATTCCAATTGGACTTACCAATGCTTCTACTATCTTCGTGTATCTATTAAATATATTCTTTAGATGTTACCTAGAACATTTTTTGGTAGTATTTATAGATGATATTATTATATATTTGGTGATCAAGGAAGATCATGAAGAATATTTGAATATGTTCATGAAGACCTTGAAAAAGTATATGTTTTAACCTAAATTTAACAAGTGTGATTTTTTACATTAGAAAGTTTCATTCTTGTGTCATATGATCTAATGTGAGGGTATATTGGTAGGTCTTTAAAAGAAGAAAGTTATTGAGAAATGGCCTATACCAACCCCAGTAACTGATATCAATTGTTTTCTTAGGTTAGGTGGATACTAAATATTCTTTGTGACAGATTTCTCATAACTATCAATTCCACTCACCAATTTGACTTAGAATGGGGTTAAGTTCTTATGGATAGATTAATGGAAAGTGAATTTCAAAAAAATGAAGAGAAGGTGGGTTAGTGCATGTGTTCTTACACTACCATGTAGTAGATAAGGGTTTGTGACCTTTAGTGATGAATCGAAGAAGGTATTGGGATGAATCATCACATAGAATGACATGGTGATAACATATTCCTCTCATCAATTAAAAATTCCTAAGAAAATTACCTGAATCTTGATTTGGAGCTGGCATGGAAATTTTTACATTGAAGATATAGAGAAATTATCTTTATGGTATATGTTTTAATATATATATATATAATGAGAATAAAATATTAAATTATATATTAAGATTTGAATATACACTAGATAATATGGTTGGATTTTATAAAATATTATGAATGATCAATGAATTTCCATCTTGGGAAGGTGAACAAGTTGGATGATGCTCTAAATCATAAATACCATGCTATTTTTTCTATAATGGGGAATAAAATTGATCCAATATTTATGGATTTTCAAAAGATGGATCTTAAAATTATGAGGAAATGGGATATACCTTATCTTTCTCAGATGAATCTTCAACCCTCCATCCATGAAAGGATTAATAAGTTGCATAAGAAAGATGTGGAATTAAAGAAGAAGTTTATGTTTGTTCTTGATTTCAACCATGATTATTCTATAATGATACAGTTTTAGAACAAATTATAAATGTTATCAATACCATAATTGAAGAAGGGATATTGGATGAAGATTATAGTTCATCATTATCTATTCATCATGTATGTACAAAGATGTATAGAGATCTAAAAGCATATTTTTTATGGGATAACATGAAAAGGGATATTATATTGTATGTATATTTATGCCTATTATATCAGAAAGTTAAGGATAGGAGATAGGAATTTTAGGGGATGTTGCGACCATTACCCATACCAGAATGGAAATGGGAAAACATTACCATGTATTTCATCTTTAGCCTCCCCAAAACATCTAAAAGACACAATGTTATATGGTTTGTAGTTGATAACCTTATAAAATAACCAAATTTTATTTCCATTAGAGAAGATTTATCTCTTGATCAACTTACTTAGGTATACATTAAGGAAGTAGTAAGATTTCCTGGAGTACCACTCTCAACTGTATCTGATCGGGATATGAGGTTTACCTCGAACTTCTAGAGAAGTCATTATCTGGCCTTAGATATAGAGTTGAGTTTCAAAACAACCTATCATCCTTGGATGGATATTAAGTATAATAGGACCATTCAAACTCTGTAATACATATTGAGATCTTTCTATATGTATTTCAAAGATGGTTGGGGTCAATATCTTCTTTTGGTGGGATTTTCTTACAATAATAACTTTTATTAAAGTATTCATATGGATCCTTATGAATACTTATATAGAAGGAAGTGAATAACTACAATGTGTTAGAATGAAGTTAGAGAAAGAAAACTATTGGGACCTGATCTATCTGAGGAAATGATAGATAAGGTTATAGTCATTCAACAGTATAGAAGGGAATCTCATAGTCAAAAAACATTATGCTAAAAATCATTGGTAAGATCCTGAGTTTGATGTTTTTGAAAAGGTGTTCATATGGATATCCAAGTAATAAGGTTATTAGATTTGGAATAAGGGAATTCTAAATCCTCTTTATATTAGTCCCATAGAAATTTTTGATCATATCAAGATGATAGCTTTCGTTTGGTGCTTCCACTGAATCTCTATCATGTTCATGATGTGTTCCATGTATCTCTCTTGAGGATGTGCATACTTGATCCTTCACATGTATTGAACTCATAGGACATACCACTAGAGAAATATCTCTCTTATGTGGAATAATGGGTGGATATTCTTGATCGTAGAGAGAAAGTTCTATGAAACAATACCACTAACCTAACCAATGTTTTGGGGAGAAACCATAAATTTCATGAAGTTAATTGCGAACTCGAGGATCTAATAAAATAGATGTATCCTAATTTTTTGTATTATTAATTAAATTTTGAGGGTATAATTCATTTTAATTGGGGTATAATGTAACACCATTAAATTTTATGATATATTTCTCTTCAAATAAATTTAATTTCATCGATATCTTCTGATACTCACAACCTCGACTCTAAATGAACTATAATATAGTATACCATTATAAATTATACATTAAATTAGAATAATGTATAGGAATAAAAACTTTTAAAAAAAAGTTATAAATTTTTCATATGAAGTAGGAATATTTTTATAAAGTTGGTATATGCTTTAAAAATATTTTTTCCTCAAAAATGGTATTTATTGATTTTTGTGAATAAATAATGTAATTAATTTCTATCACTTATAGAAAATTTATTTGAAAAAATGAACTTAATTTTTCAAATCTTAATGTCATAATTAATTTATGGAAATTTTGGAAAATTTTCAGAAAAGATTGATTTTTCGATGAATAATGAAAAATACTGATTTTTATTGAAAATTATTTTTTAGTTTAAGGAACATAAAAAGATTAATTTTATAAAAAAAGTTTTAAAATTTTTATTATTTTATTTATATTTTTAATAATGAAATTAATGTTATTATAATTAATTTTATATAGGATTTTGTAATAAAAACATTTTATACTTAAGGAAACATTATTTCTGGAAAAATGCTTATCGTCATGTTTTGTGGGTTTCATTTGAAATTAAAATTTTCCAATTATGTAAATTTAATTTGACAAAATATATTCCATATTTTTTTCAAAAATTTATAAAAAAAATAGTTCACTTTTATTTTTTTCAAAATTATAAATAAAAATAGTAAAAAAATGTGTCACCTCGGTAAGGGTAAAATGAGTGAAACATGGTTAAAACTATGGAATAAGGTTTTAAAATTTCTTGAAAAAAATTCCTTTATCCTATTTCAAAAGTTTATTTCATCCATTTACATAAAATTATATAATATATGGCCAACTAGTACTATTTTTATTTGATTATAACCTTTATGTTATTTTATGAAAAGAATAAATAAAAAATGTCACCCTCTTGAATTTAATATCTAAAAAAATTACATAAGGATAAAAGTTGATAATTTCAATTATAAATGTTTAGTTTATAGATAAATAAATTTTTTTCATCATAATTTATTTTTAGTTTTTAGTGATTTAATAATTACCTTAAATTCTCAATGTCGACATGGTATTTATTCAACTAATAGAAAAATGAAATATATGATTTTAAAATTATTTAATGTAATAAATTTTTTGATGACTTAATGTGTTCCAAACAAATAGATAAATATAACATATTAGGTATGTTTTAAAGGTTTATAATTCAATTTCAAAGTTATCTTGATGACTTCAAAGTCAAAGTAAATGAATACTTCTAAAAATGTCATTAATGATTTTATAATAAAAAATATTTTATTAAATAATTTAGAATTAATAAAAATACTATCTTCATCCAAGTGAATGGTATATGGTTGAACATATCAACCATGGTCCATTTATGGTTCACATTTCCATTTATGGTAATATTATTGACCCTTAAATAGTAGAAAACTTTGATATTGTGGTTATTGTCAAAAGGTTTAATAGTGGTTAAAACTAAGCGATAAGGGTTAAAATGTCATATAAACTTTTCTAAATTTTATTAAATGAGAGTATTTTGACTTATCCTCATCATATATTTTAAATATTTGAATTTGGTATCACTTTATTATAAAAATTAATTTATTTTATTTAATACGTTAAGTATTTCCAAGAGTTACCCTCCCCTCTTGTAAATGGGAACCTCTTCTCCTATATTACTCACATCTTTTAAGTCTTATAACTTATCTAATCATTATCATATTTCCAAGAGTTCCCCTTCCTTGGCTTATAAAAGGGCACCTCTTCTCTTATATTCCCCACACCTTTTGAGACTTATATCTCAGCTAATCCCTATCAAAATACCTTCATATACTCCTTAACCATATCCTATATCTTCTATTCCTTCTGAAATACCATCCCTTCATGGATTAATGTGTGAGCTAAAAGTGGTTTCTCAATGAAGAAGTATAACTCTTAACTAAACATTTTCAATTCTATTTCTTATTATAACTCCTATAAATCCATGGTATCCATTATAAAATAATTATTTAAATATATTAAATTTAATTAATTTTATGTATGATGATTTAACAACCATTATCCACCTTCTTTACATCCTATAGAAAGTGACAACATCACTTGTGCATAAGTATGACTTACCATGTCCATGTAGTGATGTAATTATTTTTTCATCACCACTTTAATTGTATGGTTATAATGATAGATTTAATAAATATATATTCTATTTATAATATTAATATGATTCTATAAAGGTTATTTATTAATTACTTGTCTTCATTCCATTTTTCAAAAAAAAGAAATAACATTCTTGTATATGCACGACTTACCGTCTCCATGAACGGTGTAATTCGTTATTCTATATTTAGTTTTTATGGATAAATATACATATAATGAATATGTATGATATTTATATCATGGTTAAAATTATGTATATTATGGAACCATCATCAATGTACAAGGAGAATAACTACATAATCGAAACTTCTATTTAGAATAAAACAGTTAACACCTAGAAATGAATATTTTAATAAATAACTATTAATAAATGGGTTTTCAAATTTTATAAGTGGTAATATATGATATTTTACGTAGGTACATCATTATATTTTAGAATTATGATATATTTGAATTTATTATAAAGAGGATATATAACTTTTAAATCAAGTAGATCTTGAGGTAAGGGTTTATTTCACAATTTCATCATTACTCAGGATTGTTTATGTTTAACTCTCTATTAGGTAAATTATGTGATATTTCTCTCTTAAATACAATATATTTTATTCAAATATAGTTATTTCTAGAAATTAAAATTTTTTATTTCATATTCCTCTCTTAAGTACATAAGATACCAATATAATGGTTTAAGCAAAACTAACTTTTTTTCATTCTATCGGGAATATGTTTCTTCCAAATACATATTTTATTTAAATAAATTTCAAGCATATTTAAACTATTATAAAATGATTTATTAAATTCATTTTACTCATGTTTTAATTTTTATAAAATTTATTTAAGTAATCTTCTTTTTGTTTTCCAAATGAGGCACTTTTGACAGATGGTGGGAATGGAATCTTTATTTTAACATATACTGTATGAACATATTTTCCCACCATAATAACTAATAATTGATTTAAAATATTAATTTGTAATAATATTTCAACATTATTTTCAATGAAATTTTTTCTTAAATATTTTGGAATTATTGAAATTTCAAACAAATGATTTCTAAATGAAAAGGGTATTTTCCTAAAGAGAATAATCCTGTGATATTTTAAAAGTATTTTCATCTATGTAAAGATCATTTTATGAATATTATGATTTATTTAGTTATAATCTAGTTATATCATCCAATATATTTTTATGGATTGTTTATGATCAGTTTGACTAGGGAAAGTATTAACATTCTGCATTTAGTTTTTCTAATATGGATTGTTATTAATTATGAGGCACATTGATTAAGTTGTATTGTTTATTCATAAAAAGAATTCATTGGAATTACTAATTTATGGGTTGGGCCTAAAATTTCATATCACCTCAATGCATCAATAGGTCTCATGAGACAAAACAAGTTGGGTATTTTGTCAAGGCATTACTCATTTATGTAAGATGTCTTGGCACAAGGCCTCAATGGTAAGTTTATGATATCAGGAATTATTTATTCTATTATTATGAAATCAGTTATTGATTTCCATGTGATTATTAGAAAAAAAAATTCATCTATGGGTAATTTTAAATATCATGTGATTATTTATATAGATTTATTTTATCATTATTTATTAATTCCATATTATCCATTCCTTATTTATTCAATGATATATTTTGTTCTATGCATTCTATTACTAAGCATCTAATCTCACCCATTTCTTATGTTCCATTTCCCCAAAATTACAAGATGTTTACTATGATTAATATGAGATTATATTATACAGGTATGAATTATGTCCTCAAATAAAATACAATGTCATATGTTTTCAAATGTAATGTGAGATTCGAGTATGTATCTAGTTTACCAAAACTATTAAACTATTTAGTCCTTTAAAATGTGATCACTTATATGCAGTACCAATATAATAAATTAACGATTAACTTTGGGATCTTATTGTAAGGGTATTTATGGGGGGTAATAAGTCCCCTACCCTTTTCATTATCGTCGTAAAACCTCATTGACCTCTTAAATAATGCTTCATTGGTATTTGTCTTAGGAGATAGAAAAATTACCATATCTATCCACAAGTCATACCTAGTTTTATCCAGTCACCCAAACTATCCATCCATGAACAAAAGTTATACCCACCCAGGTAATCACATCTTGGAGGGGGAGGATCACTTACCCAATGCTCATCTCAGCTATACTAAAGGCTCTAAGGTGTCTTGTGGATTATACATAGATTACAAGGGCCAATAATATTATTTCAACTCTCACTTATACTAGGATTCATCAAATGGAACCTATACTATGGGGAAATTTATCTCAACCATCTTTTTTATACCCCTATAGGGTCCCTATAGCACAAGGCATACATATATAATCAAGGGAACATCTATTATAATCTAAGGTAATCAATACAGTTCCTAAGGTCCATCTGCGACCTTCACACTATGTACAACTCATTTATAATCATTTAACTATAATTAAACAACTTATAAAATTAAAACAATATGACCTCCCTTATTAGTGAGATCTCATATATCACATGCATATAAACAAAATGCATAAATACTATAGGGTTATGTGAAAGGGACCAATACTTAAATATCAATCCATTTCCATTCTTAAGAGCATCTTGGAAGTTATTCCCAAGCTCATACAAGTCCATAGACCATCACCCAAAACACCTAATGCTCTAAATCACACCCAAACATCTCAAAAAAAATAATAATAACAATTTATAATTAATTAAAACATTTAGTTTAAATTGTAATAAATTACTAAAACTCATGATTCAACCTCATTTCACCAAAATCATGAGAGATGGGGTTCAATCCACTCCCAATGCATGATCAGGCCTAAGAAATGAAAAATAACCCAATAATATCATTTATTCAAATAAAAAATAATCAATTTTCTTCCAAAACCATAGAAAATAAAAATGTAGATATAATTTCACAAAAAAGATATGTGACAGAATGTAGTCATCATATCAAGTTCTACTATAGATTGTTTAAGAAAAATACTCACTATAAATTGTTTATTTCTCCATACTCTGGTGGAATCGATGGAAAAACCTAAAATAATCATTATGAAATCAGTGGAAAAAAGGAAAATAAGAGTGTTGGAAAGTAGATTACCAGATTCTCTACCAAATAACACCAAGAAATTCCTTTCATAAATGGGTAAAGAATAAAGTAGGGGCCATTCATTCTACCCCTCAAGTGTGCACTCATTCTTCCAAAGTAATGGGGGTGATTCCTTATTTAAAATTAAAAAAACAATCAGACTCACTTTCACAAAATGAACCGAAATTCATTCCTTGGACATTTGAGCTAGAGTGGTACTCCATCCATCCCAAACATTCACATCATAACTCTATTCTTCACTACATGAATTGTCGATAATTTTTTCCCTCTACCTTATCAGCCACTCATCCTTCCTTATATGATTTTTTGAACCCCTGGTTCACCACCCAAGGCTTTAATACCATCCAAAACAAATATTTAGGATTTATAAAACTCTCAAAATATAATTATGTATCTGAGTTCTCAAAATGAACCATCCACCAAACCAAAAATTCAAATTTCTACTAAATTTTATAAACTATCCAGACACTGGGTATTACAAAACATCCTTCTAAAATATCATTAAAACTAAATCTTAAAATTTATTGAACATTATGTCAATAAAATAACCGAAATAAAAGGATTTTAATGTATAAACTATTCATCATGAATTTTAATATTATTACTTTAAATATAAAAGATATTTTAGGAGTCCTAAACTTCTTTGTAACTGTCTATATAATTTACTAAGTCTTTGGTTATGTCGAATATTTCCTAAAATAAGAACATTTATAGTGAATTTTAGTTTAAAACAAATTTTTATCTTAATAAAATAATTATTTAAAACGTATTCATTACCTAATAAAAAATTCATCAGTAGAAAATCAATAAAAAACATCACCCAAAAATCATAACTCTACATTTTAAATTTAATAATGAATCCATTTTCATAGTTTGACACTCCATTGAAGAGAAATTCATAATTTTATGATTTTCCTTCAAAACCTTCCATTATATTTAACAAATTATCATCATACTTGAAAAAACAAAAAGATGAAATTATTTAATATATATGATTATCAAAGAATCTAATGAAACTAAAATGAGTTCCAAATATTAAGAATAAGTAAATTCATTAATAAACCAAAATTAAAAACACCATTTTTTATAACACCAAGTTCCATAAACCTATAATATTTTCCATAATTTTCATAGTTATAGTTTCAAGTATAATAAGGAATAATTTAATTAATAAGGATATCAATGAATCATATAAAATTGATATTTGATCAAAATTCCAAGTGTAGAATAAGTCATCATCAAACGGAAACGAGAATATTACACCCCCTCCCCTCCACCTTTAAATATATTCTACCTTAAAAAAGTGAGGGGTAATATATAAGTCCTTTCTCTCTATACATTTAGATTCTAAAAAGATTAAAAAAATATGACTACCAATCTATATCTAGAAAGAGTAGGTAAGAAAAAAATATTTATGAAAGTATATTAATAAACTTTCCATGATCATAAATGAAAAAATATAGAAATTCATGACACTAAATATATATGTGAAATCCTAAGGAGCTACCACATAAATCAAAACAACCTCACAAAAGTACACTAGAAATAAAATACAATGTTTCTATTAATATTTTTTGTAACAAAATGCATAGTTACAACATGAATTTCCCATAACATTATTTCCATACTGCTAGTTTTCAATGAAATCACAAATTGATTTCCACGACCATCCATCATCATCCCATATTATATAACCATTTACATGAAACTCGTCTAAAACATAGATCATGATGTAAGGATAAATAAATATATATATATATATCATGTATTTTAATCTCCCAAAAAAGTATGCAACTATCTTTTGTTTATTTGAATCAAAATCAACTTCATTCGGTGTAAAAGATAACCACTTATATGAATGATAAAGTATATCACATTATACCATGCCTAATTTATTGGAAAATATAGAAATGTATTGAACTATTAATCAGCACTCAACTATTAGAATGTTTTAAATACCATAGAAATGGTATTAGGAAAAAGTATCAGTCTAACACTCCATCCCCTTTATCAAGAAGTCAAAGTTTGACTTATCAATCATGGAGAAACATTTACATCAGACATACTCACAATAAATAATAAAATATAATTATAAATATTCCAATACATTCCCTTTATAAAACAAAATAATCATTAAAAATTTATACATTTTCATTATATTCAAATTATCAAAACACAAAAAAAAATTGAGTCTTTAGTTATAATTCTCTCCATTTGACTAATAATCTTATCTAATCATCTCTTGGATAAGAGAATCAACCTCCAAAACTTTAAGAAGAAATTACAAGATTTTTCTTTAAATAATATCTAATATAGTTGAATCTCATCATCAAAATTTTCATAACAGGTCACAAAAAAACTAGAAAATCAAAAATAATCAACATAAATTGACTATATAAATAGATAAAAAAACATGAAAAGAGAAAATAAACATCTAAATAATACTTAATAATTCACCCTTTTATTTGAATAAACTGACCATTAATCGAAATTAAAAAAGGTTTAGATTCAAATCTATTTATCTTTAGGGTGTCACTTCAAACCATCCTTCTTTATTGTAATTCCCAAAATAAATGAAATTTATTTTAAGTAACATGAGATATCATTTATTTTTATAATGAAACTACTGAAAATACCTTTATTGGTTAGTAGGTAGAGTGATCTATCCTCTAATATTTATGCAAAAAAATGCTGAAGAATGCCTCAATTCCATAAAATGATGATTGGAAATCATATAAAGACATATTGATTGTTTAAAATTTATTTCTATAACTAATTGTAATTTGATGATCATGGATTGGTTTATCACTAAGTTCAATAATAAACTTTTAAGAATACTTCACTTAAAAAAATTAATTCCTAACCAAAAATAATAGTAACACCCCATAATACCATGTTTCTATCAATTTGGTAAATAAAACTATCATTTTATAATTATTATAGGTTACTAACATATTCACATCAAACAATCTAGGTTACACTACCTTTAGATCATTATAATTATTCACATTAATCTGTCATGTTGACATCAATGAAATTGAAACTATAATAAAAAATAACACTAATTATATAATTCTACCAAATTAAAATCACATTAACATCAATGACCTATTATTTGACCTTTATTTTACCCATTTTAAACCTCTATGATTGTAATTGTTATTGACTTATTTTATTTAATATATCATCAAAAATACTAAGGTTACTAGGTTGTGTCATTGTTGATCTACTGCCTAAGCTCCTATCAAGATGGTCACATATATTAAAAACATACACCAACCTCCTTCACCCGTTGTTCAAAACCATTGAAAATCTATTGGGAACCCAAAATGGAACATATGAATAGAAAAGTCCTATATATATAAGTATAATCTATCTATTCTAACACCCCCCCCCCCAATAACATCCGGAAAATCCAAGGAGACTCTTTCATGACTAATATAATCATAAAACACAACCATTTTCAATCATAAACCACTATATCCCAGTGGTAACTATAATGAATTAGAATGTAATAAGGAGACTCTAATCAGTCTCTTTATCTAGTAAAAACAAGAACTAGGATCTCAGTTATCTATATTAGAGTTGAGATTAATAATGATGGCCAGATTTTGATATTTTAATTATAAAAACATAATCAATACTTTATTGTTAATACACTCCCTAATGAGAATATCATGTTTTGATATATCATTTTGAAATTTAAAACAAAAAAGTTATGAAATCATCAACCAATTCATTCCAATAAACTTGTATTTCTAAAAATGTTCCATTAGAATACCCATCACTCATCTTCTTACTAAAACTACACTAGTCCTAGAAAATTCGTATAAACTACGCAATTTTGAATTAGAGTTCAACCAAGGCATGAATGATAAAAATTACATCATATAATTGTGTCATATAATCATCTATAAATTTGAGAATAGGCTCACTAGTTAGCTTCCCCATAAAAATATTACACATGTATACTAACCTAAATATTATATTTTCATGGAAATAATTATCATAAATATATGGCATTGCAATGGAATATATTTAGTTAAATATTATCCAATTTCACTTTGTAACGTAACCTGGCCCATTGAGTCCCCACCTGGGCCAGTGGTAGGCTGAGTGTGTCACCCCAAATCTACCTAAAATTAGATAGGGGATAGTGAGTAGTGCCAAGAAGGAATGATAAATACATTACAGTAATTGGAAAATACTTCTATTATCAAATATAAAAAAACCATCCATCTATAGTCACAAAATCTAAATAGGGTATACATAACTAACTAAAATGATACATGCATGAAAATTTGCTATAAAAACCAAAGTCATGACATAAAAATGCTAGTACAAAATGAAATAAAATATATGGCTTGACCTACCACCATAAAAACCAACTCAGAGTAATAGGTAAGGAATATCATCAGGTCATGCCAAATCTATCCTAAGCATCACCAACATCGAACACCACAAGGACCTACCTAGATTTTTTTGTTCTAGCTTCAATCCCATTGAATTCATCGCTAACTTGTGTAGAACCTTCATAGACACATCATGTGTGGTAAAAAATCCCATGAGGTGGAATATATAAAATAACATGGTGGGATTCCATGAAAATATAATGGTCTATCAGGATGTAGGTTATCTCGAAACTGATGATCAAATTGTGTATCCTACTAACTCTAAATAATACAGGAGATTAAAAACTGAGTAAGAATATGTATATTTACTTCCTAAAAAATCCCCAACCCAAAATCATAGGGAAGAAAGGGATAACCTGATAGTTAATGTTTTTATTGGAACTATGACTCTATAAATACATATATATCCTCAAGTGGAAAATCCACCTCACAACAAATCTATGACATAGAAGATCAACCACATCTAGTTGTCATAAATGGAATACTACCAAAAAAACATCACATTGTACCCTTGTTATCTAGTCAGGAAGTCCCTATATTGAATGGTGATCCTATCAAATCATTAGCTACTCTACATACACTAGCATCACCACATTCCGAATATACAGTGTGAATAGTTAGACTCACTAGTGTATTTTTGTTCCCAAAATAATTCCTTATGTTATAGAAGTCCCATATGAACACCTCATACTTAGTTCCTATAACTGATAGTCAGATCAAAGTGGAGAACCCACACCTAACCATAAGAGATGTACACTTGTTGAGGGAGTTATAAAACCCATAGATTGGTGACACACACCCCATAACAAGGGGGAGTTCCCTACCCTATCCTATAAGAGGTAAAATACATCTCCTCAACAACACTAGGACCCAAGGGGGAGTCTTATGACCCAAATATGATCTAAGGGGGTATCAATTAATGACATGGTGGTTCTCCACACACTTATCCTAGCCCCATTAGAGTGGATTAATAAAATGGAAACCTATATCACCATGTGCATTTCATGTCACTAAGAACTCAAACTCTCTATGCAACTCAAACACATCAACTATATTACCTTTGAGAAGATGTCATAATGGGGGGCCCGTGCATTTCTAGAGTCTATAAACCAACCAAGGTACTGATCAGCCCCTAAAATCTAAACCATATTTTTTATTTGACCAACATGACAATTTATTAACCACCCACAATCGACTAAAGGTGCCTCATTTCTTTCTGTAGAAAGTAAAATAGTTGAGGGAGTTACCAAGCCCTAAGGAGAACCTCACACCCTACCCTAGGACAAAAATTGATCAAGGAATTAATTTTTTCTGTGCATTTAAGGATGAACCCATGCCTTAAAATGGATCTTGGAGAAATTATCACCTAAAATGGATAACCTTCCCATCATGTCTCTAAATTATTACTAAATCTATCATCATCCATGTAAAGGTTAGCATGAACCATGAAGGGAGATCTAGGAAGCCATTATATCACACGGGGAAGGTGGACCCCAATTATCTATGTGAGTGCCATATTTTTCTATTTAAGGGTTATCCCACACAAAAAAAAAATAGATCTCTATAAATCCATCACATTATGTGGTAGACCCACACCCCACATCTCCTAGGGTGTAATAAACCCATAAATTTAAGGGATGATTGTACCTCATCGTGATGATAATCTTGAGGAAGTACCAAATCTAGAATCTACATCATTCTTGATTGCAATTCATTAGATTCAAAGATATGATGATATAATCCCCCAAGAACACTCTAAAATCATCACCCTCCATCTCTCATAGCAACTCATGGGGTTCTAAATGGGTATAGAGAACCCACCATCTTTACTGTAAATTATCCATAAAGAAAAAAGTACAATGGGAGTAAACATCCAACTCTAAATCGACCCATAAAAACAACATACACACTCAAGATCTCACGTTCCTGAGAATGGGCGGAATCTTCTAAAGTTCTGTATTTATCTATAATTCTCCTTAAGTTACCCTTATATATAGTGGGAACCATCGAAGACTATCCCAAACTTCACCAATCCAAACTTTCCCATCCTATAATATGGAAACCACATTTTCTAATGAACTATAGGATAATACTAAACTTTGAATTCATATTAGGGTTACATGATATGGTGTATTAAAGAAACCAATGGGGTCGACTATCCCCACACCAGTTATGGATCAACACCTAGATCCATTCATAATCACATCAGGGATGAGATCCATAAATATCCCTGAATTATCTCTCCATCGGCCTCTAATAGTGAATAGGACCCCATTTTTACGTTGTATATTAGAAGATACTCAAAATGGGAATTCCCCTTGTCCAAATAAGACTCTGGGTTGAGAAAATATGTAAAACCCCACATATGGAAAATTAAATTGTGTGAACCGTAGTGTACATAGCGTATACACTCAATAAATCTATCTAGGAATGTACTGATGATGACTCATCATGTAATCTCTAAGTACATTACATGAATCTTTCTCCATATGTAATGTTAGGATAGGGTATTAGCCAGCATGTACTTATAAGGCCATGAGTCATGTAATTTTGAACTACATGACATATAACCTTGGGAACATGGTGCGTACTACCTAAGTACTACTCATTTCATATACTCTATTTCAAGTCCTATCATATAACTCAACATTGAATTTAATACTACATAAAATGTAACTCATAAGAAGTGTCTGACCACGTACTATGTTATACCCTAGGTATTGTAATCGGTAGTTCAACATGGCGCATTCTCTAGACACACTCTATGTGAAATGCGTCTTCTACCTTAGACAAATTGATAATTTACACAGTGTGTGTTGTAGCACTACATTTCATGTGATCATAATTTTTAGACATAGTCGCCCTACATACTAGTCAAATCCACCCATTTCACTATAAATTGACCCTCTATCAACCTTAATCCATCCAAAACTTGTTGGAATCCCCATACAAAAAAGTAAAAAACCAAAAAACAAGGATAAACTGTAAATCAAAGTAACGTTTCCTACTTCATAGAGAGTCTCCAAATATTTAAGGTTTCATGTCATTAATCCATTCTCTATGGTTTTTTCATCTTGATTTAGATTCAATAAGACTCCAAAGCTGAGGATTAGATCACCTCCTCCCCTCCTACCATTTTCTCATAGAATCAAAAAGGGTAGGTATCCTCCTTCTTCAATGTGAGTATAAGGAGAATACCATATAAAAATAATAACAGAAAAATAAAATCCCAAAAAGGGATCATCCTAAGACCCAGAACACGATAGTATTTTATTCCTCACCTAGGTAAATATTCTCATATTAGACTCAAATGTCGAGTCAAAACATCGTTTTGGAGCTCCATTTATGAGATATCATCATTCACATGAGAAGAAATAAATATTATTTATTTATTAAATATTAAATATTTTCAAAAAAAATTACCTGGATTGAAATATCCCCAAATTTAAACCTAAAGGATAACATGAAATCTTGAGAATAATGAAACACTCCAAAAAATTGATGTTAAGTTCTTGGGGAAATAATAATTTTATCCACATTGAGGGTTTAACACACTAAAACCCTAAAGGGAGATACATATTCCACATAAGAAAACAAAGATCGCTACATCCTCCTAACCTTTAATACATTTCATCCTCAAAAAGAAAACAACCAAAATAGATTTTTAAAAATACCATAAGTGATACTTATATATAAATATTCCATATCAGCACATGATATCCTCTAGTATCTAAATATCTTTAAATATATGAGGTCCTATAATCCAACCCACTCTGGAACGTATCCCCTTTCTATCACCCGGATTGGTGATGTCGTATATAATATTCTCATTCCTCTAGTGATGGACAAAAAACCCATCCCATCATTGGGAGAGACTAAAACATAATAATGATTTTCCTGCTTTTAATCTCATTAGGTATTTATAACCAAATAATTTCACTCTAACCATGTTTCACCCATCAACACTAGCACAATGCAATGCCATGACCCATTAGGATCAATTAGATATGTTTCATCTAACCAAGAATTTCCTGTGAGTATGTCAAGGTACCACCTTAAAAGGTGACACATAATAATATCATATGAAGAAAATATAACTATATAAACATCATAAACTTGTAACCTCTTAAATAGTTCCACCCCACATCACAAGAACCTACAACCACAAACCTCATCTAGGTTATCATCCAATGAAGATGAATTAATCTATTTACTCTAAACCCTAGTTATCATCTTCACAAAACCCAAAAAAAATTACCAAAATATTGTGGAATCATCTACCACAACACACATAAAGAAAATTCATAGGTAATATCTCACTAAAACTCTCTTTATGATGCCAATGTATCCATATAGACGAGAACACTAAATACTGGTCTTTTTAATAATCATAATAACTAAAACGCCCATTTTCTAGGCCATATTAGCCTTAACACATAGCTTGGAACAATTACAAGGACATCATAGGTTACAATACATGAGGCTCATACCTCTAGAAAACACCAATTTGGAGTACAGATCAATATCTACTTCATATCATAAAAAAACTAAAGCAAGCCAAAGTTCATTCCCAACAGCTAAGAACTCAACTTACCAAGGTAATTTTGGATATCTGAAAAACCCATAAAAGCATTGGTATATTCTCATAACACAAATATATGTATAGATACATCTCCTTCTAGGGGAAAACTGAAGAACATCCCTCTGAGAAATGATTATCCCATGATCAACAGTTGTAATATTGATTCTTTGAAATAATCATTCCACATGAAGCCACAATCACTATGCTGAGAGAGAATTGGTTATTGCTTCCCAAGGGTAATCCCTACACATCTTCTTGGTCACAAGGTACCCCACAAGAAATTATTCCACCCAAACATTGACTAATGTTGATCATCTTTCATCAATGATATCATCAATGGGACCCACTCCGCCTTAATAGGATCATAGAAAACCTATTATCCAATGATGAATCACATTAGTAGTAGATATGGGGTATATGGTTGCCTCCGTTGGGAGTCTATAGTTATAAAATTATTTTCTAAATACTTCAATAGGATATCTGTCTCCCTGGACAAATATGAAATAAGGAGAAGATAACACAATCTAGTGTTAATTAATTAGTGTTCCAAATAAAAAAAGGCCATGGTTCGAATATCAAACCACAATAAGAAATACTTGATCAATACCTCCATAACTCAAACAAATATATGGTTATGGGAAAAAGTCCTTGAGTTAGGAAAGAACCACATAGAGTTGAAGATAGATAAAGTTTAATAAAATGTCCTCCACCTCATATTTGGACATAATCATCACAATGGTTATTGTTTGTCATCTGTCTACCGACCATGGAACAAAATCACCACATAAAGGAATTCATGTATACACAATGGGGAAATGACCAACAAATATATCTATCCTAGGAAAATGTTCCTTACATTCATATCCTTATATCCGTCATCCTATGGGTAGAAGAGCCCGATAAGCTACACCAACCACTATAAATGGATCATACTGTAACTGAAGCCTCATCCATGCGATCTTAAAAAAATACCACACACTGATAAAACTTCCATCAATAATTAAACTATTGTGGGGGGAATGTACCACACTGAGATTCTATAATAATGTTAAGGGAGTAACCAAACTCAATAGTGGTGTACCCCAATCCCCAAACTATAGGGGATAAACAAAACCAAAAGGGAAAAAATATACCTCATCAAAAATAGACCACTATCGATTGAGGAATATTGCCCCATATCATAGAGGAGTACTGAATACTCTATAGTTTGGGGTACCTACTCCAAATTCGGATTGATAGAGTATTGAACCTATGTGAAAACATAAATACCATAATCCTATAAGAAATATAATGTGCTCCGGCATCCATAGGGGGCTCTTTCCACACTGAGAAATTCATTCTAACCAAGAGAGTACCTACCCTTCCCTTACAGGACTTGCACCCCAGATATATAGGGGAGTACCAATACATATAGTCAATAATCATATCTCGTCTCATAAGGATCACTGATTACTCTAGATAGAGGACCAATTCCATGTCTAGCAGGGGAGTACCAAATCTAGTATAGTATGGGAACCTACACCTCATTAGTACTATAGAAGTATTAACCTCATACCCGAATAGAGGACTCACACACCCATGGATGGTAGTCCTAACCCATATATTCATGTGTAAATAATGAACTCCATATTCTCATTTGGGATACTTACACCTTGGATTTACTGACCACAAGCATGGAGGACCAATATATTATCTTATAGGGGTACCAAAACATAATGTCTACCCCATAGAGTATGTAGGGGACCCTCACCCTGGTATCTACATCATCATAGGGTTACCAACCCCATCCAAACTAAGAACCCAAATGCTATATGATATCTTACTAAGTGTTACAATCATTCTATGAAACCCCTCTAGAAATCCCATCATTTTAATGATAAGAGAGTATCAGCTAGAAAACTCATATGACTATGAGTGGAACCATTTCTCTCCTCATTAATATATATTCCATTCCACACCTCTAGAAAAATCATTTTCATGAGGGAATCAACATCGTCACCACACAACGACATCCCCATAGAAGGATTTAATTCTAGGTTATTGACAATTCAATGAGTAATATATGATTTTGGAAACTACTTAACTCTATCTAGTAAAAAATTACCTAAGAACTCAAGTATATTATTAGATTATCAGATTCCAAATATAGGGATGTGTTGCAAACCACACCCTAAATGGGTTATTCAATATGAAAACTATACCTAATAAAATTAAAGAATTGTTTCCCCAAGTGTCCCAAATAAAAACTTATGAGACTCTTTTCTCTAAACTACGACCCAAAGACGATCTCACTATGATATCAATCTTACATGATATACCACTTTGATCCCCCACCTATGCTGGTAGGAGGCCAAGTGTGCCACCCTAATCCAGCCTCCAATAGGTTAGGGACTAGTGATTAGCACCAAGAATGTATGATAATTACGTGGGAGGCATTATCCTATATAACTTTCTTTAAATATACAGCACCATACATCTATACTCACTATATCCAGATAGGGTATAAATAACTAACATAAATGATACATACATGCAAAATCATTATACATATAAAAGGTATACCCAAAAAATTCAATATAAAAAGTGAAAAGCACAAGGTCTAATGTTCCACCATAAAAACCAATCCTAAGTAACTATGATGGAAAATTACTATTTCATGTTTACTCATTCTCTAACACCACCAATATCGAACACCGTAGGGACCCACAAAGCTCTTACTAAACTAAATACATTCCCAATTAAATTGTCACCAACATGTGTACCATCGACACAAACACAACATGTGCGTTCACAAAGCCTCCATATGAGTGAGTATAAAAATATTTATTGGGACACCCAAAAAAAGATATAATATTGCAGGATGGATCTCAATTGAGGGTCAAACTAGGAACCCACCCAATAAAAAATAAGAGGAGAGATTAACAAGATGGGGAAGAAGTTATGGATTTACTCCCCAATAAACCCACAACCAAAAATCAGAGGGGGGAAATATTTAACTTGTTATTCTACTCGTTTTAGTGAACGAGGACTCCATACACCTCATGGTTTAGAGAAACAATTCACCTCTATACTCATCCATGGCACTGAAGATCAACCACATCTAGTCGGTATAAAGGGACCATTACCAAAAATCACCACATCATACCTTTGGGATCTAGTCAAGAAAATATTAAACTAAAGGGGAATCCCATCAAATCATGAGCTACTCTACATGCACCAACATCACCACCTACCTGAAATTTTTTCGGAAAAATTTGACTCACTGGTGAATTACCATTCCCATAACAACACCTCAATCCATAGAATTAATGTTTTAAAACCTCACACTTGATTCTCATAACTAATAGTCAGATCAAAGTAGAGGAACCACACCTCACAAAATAGATAGAGGGTGACCTATACCCCATCCCATGGGAGAGTTCTCATCCCCATACTAACAAATGGAAAACACATCTCCTCAACCACACTAAGACCCAGGGGGTATTTCCATGACACAAATTTTCTCTAATATGTAGATCAACTAACTAAAAGGTGTGTCTCTTCCCATTCGTACCAACTCTACCATAGTGGTATACAAAAAGGGGAACCTTGATCTCCTAGTACATTTCTTGTCTCCGAGCACCCAAACTATTTTTGTATCTCAAAAGCCTCAACCATTATAACACCTAGTTGATGTCATAATGGGAAAAATGTGACTCTCTATGGTTTTCAAATAAAATAAAGGAGTTACCAACCCCTATAATTTGAACCATACCTTCTAATCGATTTCCATAATCATCATATCAATGCTCATAATCAAATCATGGGATCTATTCCTCTTCAAAGAATATAAATCGTCCAAGGGAGTTACCAATATGTAAAGAGTACAGAAAAATTCACCCTATATTGAAATCAATCAAGTTGATTGTCTCCTACTTAAACATAAGGATTAGTCCATGCCTTAAAATAGAGCTCAAACAAACTATCTTCTAGCATCATTGTGGAGTACTAACATTATCATTGTCCCTATAAAAAATTGTTCTCACTGTGAATAGATATATAGAAATCCATCATACATTACTATAAATATAGTATATATTAATGGATTTTCACCAAAGGTTTGAAAAAAAATTGGTATAGGGTTGACAAGACAATTTGTTTAACAAACTCTTGATATCTGTGACATCTATACTAATGGTTTTTTAGAATAGTTGGTATACATACCTAATAGGTGCCTATACCAATAGTTTTCTAAAACCGTTAGTATTGGTTATAATAATTTTCAAGATCTATACCAATAGTTTTGGAGAACCATTGGTATTGGTATCATTTGGGAAACTATACTTATGGTTTTTCAAAATAGTTAGTATAGGTCCTGAAAATTACTTGAACCTATACAAACGGTTTTGAAAAACTATTGGTATAGGCAAGAACATTTTTTGAATATTATTTTTTATTACATTTAATTTATAAAGATTTGTAATTATTTTTATACATAAATATATATATATATAATTATATAATTAAAATTATTTATGGGTTACTGGTTAAGTCATTCAGTTATAAGAGAGAGTTCATGCATTCAAAACTCACAACCATTAATTTTTACACAAAACCAATACAAATGGTTTTTGAAAACTATTGGTATAGGTATATCTTGATAAAAAACAAATAAAATTTTATAAAACCATTGGTATAGGTTATACCAGTGGTTTAGGGGATTATACCATTTGTTCCAAGCCATTAGTATAGCCTTTTTCTAGTAGTGGAGTTATGTGGAGGACCTAAACTATAAATATTTAGAGTATTACCAACACCATATACATATGGGATATCCCACACCACGAAGAGATATCTAGGAAGCCATCATATTGCATAGAGGACCCACACCCCCGTATCTCTGGGGCAGTACGGACTCCATCAATTTTATAGATAACTTGCACTTTGGAATAATGCTGAAATAAAGGGAGTATCGGAGCCCAAAACCACATTTTTTCTCATCATATCCATAAGTGTTTAAGAATACATGAAAGGGTACACCAAGATTTCTTTTAAATACTCACCCTTAATCTCCTATAGAAAATCATGGGGTGTTGCATGGGAGAGAGTGTATCTACCATCCACAAAGTAAATTGTTCATGAAGACCAACGAGAAATAAGAATAAATGTATAAATACCCATCCTATTATACAAAGTAAATACACACACTCTAGATCTAGGGTGAAAAAGAAATAGGGAATATCCCCAAGTTCCATGTCTACATATAATCCTTGTTATCCTACCCTAATACGTAGAGGTCACCAAGGAAGTTTAGCCCAAATTTTGGAATTCTCTACTTTCCCATCCTCTAATGTAGAACTAAAATCCCCTAATAAACTCATATTGAATACTGAAATCCAAATTCTCGCAAAGGTTGCATTCCCTCATGTCAAAAGGATCCTAGGATGTATATTATCCCTTGATGCACCTAATTTTTGTATACATTTTCACCTACTTTATTGAAAATAAGAACATGTTTTCAGAAATTACCTACTGTTTAGGGGGAAAAAATTTAATTTTGGTGATCTTGTTCGTTTCCAGGACATTTATGGCCAAATAGACAAATCGGGGGAGAGCTGAGAAAAACTTTACAACTACACAACGTATAGATATATACACACCATGTACATTCAAGCTCAGACTTGGGTTGACAAGGAAAAGTACATTCCCAAGTAACCAGAAGCTGGTACACACTGAGTTCACATACTACATGCCGTGTAAACCCTTTTCGAACCAATTGGTGGATGAGAAGCTTCGACACGCCCATGTGGCCAGGTGAAGGGTACACATTGTGTTCACATACTACACACTGTGTAAAGCCTTATAGAAGTGTTTGGTGCTCGAAAAATGACTCTACACACTATGTATGGCGGTGCTACACACTGTGTATATCTACCTACCAGGCGACGCCATGTTCGAAGTCAAAGACAACGTGTTAGGCTGCCTACAAGCGGAGAAAAACAATGAAAAAAGTGTGTTGACAAAAGTACACGTCGTGTACTTTTTTCACATGCCGTGTAGTTATACTTTCTATAAAAGGAGGCCATGGCCTTCAGTTCAAGAGGGTGGTGTGTAGATAGAAAGTGTACAGAAAAGGTTAAAGGTCTGAAGGAGAAAATCTCTGCCACCATACTACCTCCATTCTACCATCCACCAAAGAATTGTTCCCTCCTCAAAGTTTCAAAGAATGCACACATAAGGTATCAAGGGATTTGTGATTATTTTTTTCTCTATGTGTAAATAAATACACAGTGTCTTGGGGTTGTGGAGATGATGAGTTGTAATTTAAATTAGTTGCTATAAATGTGTTTTTTCTTTTAGCTTCTTCTTATTCTTATTAAATCACTTCATCTTATCACGGAAAATTCTGAACCGGACCAAGGGCATTATTTTCAAGGATTCAAAAGAAGAATACCAATGAATGTTTTCATGATCATTGGATGTATTCGTTGACTCAAAAATGGACTAAGCCAAATAAATAACTATTAAATACTATCTACCAGACCAAGGAGTTAGTTTCCTCAGCTCTAAATATAAGTTTACTAGACCAAGGAAACATTATTACAAATTGAAACACAGAGTGTTTGGTTATTATGAACAACACAACCTCATAAGAAATTTGATTTAATAATCAACTTCTCATATATCCATAACCCCAACGCATTTCTCTCTTCATCTGTATCAAAAACAATTTTCCTATATTTATTTCTATTCACTAAGTAATTTATTTTGAAACTTAAAACCAATTATTCTTTTTATTCCCCACATCAAAAATCGACTTTAAGTTTAGCAAACTTCATTAAGACAAAAATACAAACTAAGTTAACAAGACAAAAATAACTTCTTTTTCCCTATGGATCGACCCCTTACTGGTGCTATACTTTTTTGGGTAAAACTAATTTGGGACACCGATAACATACCTTCCGTGAAACAACTCGCCTAATTTTGGTGTTGTTGTCGGGGAACAACGAAAAGTTACTTTTATTCTTGTTTTAGTTAAGTTTTTATCAAAATTTAGTGAAAATAAAAATCAGAAATTCAAAAAAACCTCTTTTTTAAACTCATTTCTATTTATTTTTATTTTTATTTGTTTGGGCTTGGTTTGTTTTGTTTTATGAAGGTCGTTAGGTGTATGAGCGGCTACCTCACACATTCCATGCTGAGTCATCAGGATTTTTTCCAATTGACTGATAGATCGAACAGACACTTTTAAGGTGCCAACGCGCACTCATGGTTGAGAACAATCACAATAATCCCATGGCACATAACGAGGAAGGAAATCTAGCTGTTTTCCAAGGAGCTAGAAAACTATTAGGACCGGATGACAGTTGGAACCAACAGGCTCCACTATCTCCAGGGTATGGCATGCAGCAGCTTCAACACTTCCAACCGAAGTGGAGTCCATTTCTACACCAAGTTCAGGGTCCATACTATGCCCCTTATGAACAAAAATACATACCATCTCCCCTTACATAGAATCCACCTCCACGTCGTACTCTCATGGAGTACGACCTGTCATCTATCCATGGATCTGACACGGGCATTGTCTATCCACTAGTGCAGGCCCAACACTTCAAAATCAAGCCTTCTATAATGAATCTGATCCAGAACACCATTCAATTCAGTGGCCTGCCCAGCGAGGATCTCAATGCTGATCTCTCCAATTTTCGGGAGTTCTGCGACACATTCCGCTACCACAGAGTGTCCACAGATGCCTTCTATCATCACCCCTTCCCCTTCTCTCTAAGGGATAAAGTGAAATACTGGATCAAAGGATTTCCACAATGATCCATCCTTTCATGGGAGGATCTAGCCTAGGCGTTCCTATCTAAATACTTTCCACCCATAAAGATGGTGACTCTATGGAACAAAATCCACAACTTCCAACTGCATGACACAGAATCATTGTACTAATCATGGAAGCACTTCCAGAATATATTACGAAAACTCCCACACCACAGACTCCCACTTTGGATTCAAGTCCAAACCTTCTACGAAGGACTGACAATGAATATGAAGTCCGTGGTGGATGGTGCTGCTGGAGGTATAGTAATGAGGAAATCCCCCGAAGAGATTTTCGAACTACTAGAAGGCATGTCTGCCAATATCTTTTAGTGGAATTCTGAGAGGGGTACCCAAAAATGAGATATGAATAACATTGATGCAACTATTATGCTTGTTGCCCAGTTGGACGTTGTGTCAAAAAAGATCTACGCACTCAATTTTAAGGGTGCATCCCAAGTACATGTGGCAAGCCATCCGACGTGTAGAGAATGTGGGGATAACCACATCATGGGAGAATGACCGGGTTTTACTGGAGGCCCTTCAACACGAAAGGTATGTTATGTTTCCCAAAACTGCTGTCCAAACCAGTACCAGTAGTACCAGAACCCAGTATGGCGTGATCAACAGAACACAATCTGGGGCTAACAATAGCAGAATCCTCCACCCCAGCGACTGCCCAACTACAACCAGCCTCTATATAAGAACCAGTACTTGAGGCAGTAATAGCCCCAAAAGGGATCTTATCAACAGAAAGGGTATCCAAACCCTCACCCACAACAGCCACGGCAGCCACCGCCTCCACCAGCTCAACAACCACCTCAGCAAGAGACCACCTCAAGGTTAGTGGAACTCATGACCAAATTTATATCTACTACTAAAACTTGATTTAATAATAAGGAGGCTTCTATTAGATACCTGGAGAACCAGATTGGCCAGATGGAAAACCAACTCTCAAGAAGGCAACCCGGTTCACTATTAGGTAACACTAAGAAGAACCCAGGGGAGGAATCCAATGCCATCATACTACGAAGTGGAAAGGAGATACCATAGAAGCAACCAACACAGATAGGTGCACCCACACCCCTTGTTGATGAATAAGGTAGCTATACAGACCCCTCCTCATCTAAAATCCCATAGAAGAAGGCTTCACAGAATAAAGTAAAGGAGGTTTTCAAACCCCTTGAGCCCGCCTTACCCTTCCCAGAGAGATTGAAGCAGAGAAAGCTGGACCACCAGCTTAGCAAATTCATGGATGTGTTAAAGAAGTTGCACATAAATATACCTTTTATAGAGGAACTGATGCAGATGCCCACTTATTCCAAATTCATGAAGGAAATCCTCTCCTAAAAAAGAAAGATGGAGGATCTGGGCACCATTTCCCTAATGAAGGAGTGTTCTGTAGTCGTCCAGCATTCGATTACTCCGAAACTCCAGGATCATGGTAGCTTCACTATTCCATGTACTATTGGACCATGTGAGTTTGGGAAGTCCCTTTGTGACTTAGGGTACAGTGTGAACCTCATGCCCCATGGAGTTTTCAAGAAGCTAGGGCTTCATGATTTAAAGCCTACCCGAGTAACCCTTCAACTTCCTGATTCCATCAAACATCTAAAGGGGCTGCTGGAGGACATGCTGGTCAAGGTGGGTAGGCTGATCCTTCTCATATATTTCATTATCCTTGACATGGAGGATAGCTAAGAGTAACCTCTAATCTTGGTAAGGCCCTTCTTTTCAACTGGGAAGGTACTGATCGACGTTCCCCAAGGGGGGCTAATTTCTCAGGTAGGAGATGAGATAGTCTCCTAAAATGTTCTCAAGGCTGTCAAACATGCATCATTTTCTAAGCATGAGGGATGTTATGTAGTAACCACCATGGATGATATCTTGAGCATAGAAGGAGATGATCTGGTATGTTCTTTTATATTAGATAACTTTATCATTCTATAAATTCTAGTTGAAGAAGAGCCAAAGGACCTACAATTCCTAGAAGGCCAGGGTGGCCACTACTGGAAACATGTAGTTTTTCTTCATAGTCTAGAATGGGAAAATGTGAAATCACTTGTACCTTCAATTCTCAAGGAACCTGAACTAGAACTAAAGCCTCTTTCTTTTTCTCTAAAGTATGGGTATTTGGGAGACCATCGAACATTGCATGTCATACTAGCACAGAACTATCCCAGGAGCAGGAAGATGCACTTCTATAGGATTTGAAACAGTAGAAGCATACCATTGGGTGGACAGTTACATATTTTAAGGGAATCATCCCTACCATTTACACCCAAAAGGTGCTACTTGAAAAAGGTTCAAAGAAATCTCGGCAACCACAATGGTGCCTGAATCCCCCCAAGAAGGAAGTTGTAAAAAAGAGGTGATTAAATTGTTGGATGCAGGAATCATCTATCCTATCTCAGATAGTCCATGGGTGAGTACCCTAAAAGTGGTACCCAAGAATGGAGGTATCGCTGTGATTTCAAATCATAAAAATGAGCTCATCGCCACTCACACTGTCACAGGCTAGTGAGTCTGTGCTGAATACAGGAAGCTGAATAATGCCACTAGGAAAGATCATTTCCCCCTGCCTTTCATGGATCAGATGCTAGAGAGACTAGTGAGTCATAACTTTTATTGCTTCCTCAATGGCTATTTCGGCTACAACCAAATTTCCATTGCTCGAGAGGATCATGAGAAGAACACAATCACTTGCCCCTTTGGTACGTTTTCTTACAGAAGGATGTCTTTTGGCATGTGCAATGCCCCCGCCACCTCCAATGTTGTTTTTTGGCTATCTTCCATGACATATCGGAATAGATACTAATGGTATTCATGGATGATTTTTTCATTTACCAAAAATCATTCACCACTTACATGTGGCACATGGAGATAGTTTTGAGAAGATGTGAAAACACTAACCTTGTTTTGAACTGGGAAAAGTATCATTTCATGGTGCAAAGTGGCATCATCCTTGGCCACTGAATTTCAGCGAAGGGGGTAGAGGTGGACCTATAAAAGATAGAAGTCATTTCACAACTACCTGTTCCATCTTCTTTCAGAGCCTTCCAAATCTTCCTAGGGCATGTGGGTTTTTACAGGTGGTTTCTCTGTGACTTTTCAAAAATAGCCCAACCCCTCACCATTCTTCTGACCAAGGATGCCATATTTGAATTCGATGATCCATGCACTATAGCTTTTGAGCACTTGAATCAGCGCATGGTGGAAGATCCAGTGATGATTTATCATAACTGGGAGGAAAAATTTGAACTGATGTGTGATGCTAGCGACTACACAGTAGGAGCAGTCCTGGACCAGTGGATTGACCAGATTTTTCATCCTATATATTATGCTAGAAGGATGCTAAAAGAGGCCCAAATCAACTACACCACCACAGAAAAGGAGATGCTTTCAATGGTTCTCATGTTTTACAGGTTCTTTTCATACTTAGTGTTATCTAAAGTTATTGTTTATACAGACCATGCAGAACTAAATTACCTACTGAATAAGAAATATGTGAAGCCCTGATTGATCCACTGGGTACTCCTCTTACAAGAATTTGATTTGGAGATCCGAGATAAGAAATGGAGTGAGAATGTTTGTTCTGATAATCACTCCCACATGAAACTACATCATTTTGAGAAGGAGTAAGATAGAGAGATTATGGAGGATTTCTCTAATGATCACCTCTTTTCAATTAAAGAAACACCTAGACCTTGGTACGCTGATATTGCTAATTTTCTGGTTACAGGTACCATTCACCCCAACCTCTCCTTTTAGCAAAGGAACAAGTTTCTCTCTGATGTTAAGAGGTACTTTTGGGAAGATCCTCTTCTGTTCTGATCTTGTGGAGATGGGTAATCTATCATTGCATCCCTAAAACTAATGTTTCTGGAGTCTTGAAATTCTGTCATGCTTCACTAGTTGGGGGACATCATGGCTCTGACCGTACGATAACAAATATCCTACAATCTAGGTTTTTATATCCCACCATGAAAAAATATGCTCGGGCCTTTGTTTCCTGTTGTTATCGATGCCATAGGACCGGTAATGTGGGATGTAGAGTTGAGATTCCAGAGCACCCCATCCTTGAGGTTAAGATTTTTGAACTCTGGGTCATAGATTTCTTGGGTCCCTTTCCCCCATATTTCGGGAACACATACATCCTAGTCTGCGCCAACTATATCTCCAAGTGGGTGGAAGTTGCTGCTACACCTCATGACACAACCAAGGTAGTCATGATCTTTTTAAAGAGACATATTTTTAGTAGGTTTGGAGTTCCTAGAGTATTGATCAGTGATAGATGGACCCACTTCGAAAACACACTGATGATAGGAATACTGTCAAAGTATGGAGTAAAGCATCATATAGGGACATCATATCATCCCTAGTCTAGTGGATAAGTGGAGCTCTCCAACCATGAGCTCAAGAATATCCTGGAGAAAACAGTCAACACTTCATGAAAAGACTGGTCCAAGAAGTTAGGCGATGCTTTATGGGCCTATAGGACTTATTTCAAAACACCACTGGGAATATCCCCATTCCACATCATCTATGGAAAGATGTTCCATCTACCAGTATAATTGGAGCATAGATCATACTGGGTCATCAAGGCCCAAAATTTTGATCTGAAGGCAGCTAAAGAGAAGCAAAAGTTCCAACTGTCAGAACTTGATGAAACCAGATTAGAGCCGTATGAAAACAACAAGCTATATAAGGAGAAGACGAGAGAAATTCATGACCGGATGATTTCATGCAAATTTTTGCAACCTAGTGATCAAGTACTTCTCTTTAACTCTCTCTTTAGATTATTCCAAGGGAAGTTAAAATCAAAATGGTCGGGACTATTCCATGTTATACGAGTATTCCCTCATGGATCGGTGGAATTTTTTAGAGAGGATGGTCAACTATTCAAGGTAAACGGATAGTAGTTGAAAGCTTACCATCACATGGATGACACGGTGGGAACATTGTCCACCATACAGCTCAGGTAAGATAAGGTAAGTAGGTCGAGAAAATGACCTAAAACAAAGGCGCTTCCTGGGAGGCAACCCAGAGGATACACACCGTGTACCACCTATATACATGGAATGTACTTATTCATTTTTATTTACATTTTAACTATTATAAATATATATCTTAACAATGTAATAAATAGGGATGATGTCGGTGCTGATGGTAAGGTCATTGGAGTTTATCTGGGCTATCACGGGTTCGAATCCCTCCTGACCTACCTTCAGCACGGGGTTCCTCCTTTTTCTCTTTATATTTTCTTACACAATGTGTGTAGTATTTTTCACACATATATATATATTTTCTTATAAGAAAACCCATGGTGGGGATGGATCAGTTGGAAATGATCGTAACCCGGCCTGAAAACTACCCCATTTCCATCATTTTTCCTTTTACTAAAACCACATTGTGTGTCTTTCGATATATGTCATGTGCGTAATGTTTTCCTTCTCAAAATGAAAATATTTTTATCATCACCAAATTCACGTGGGTGAAGTTGGTGATTGGGAGAGTCTCATCCCATGATCTAAAAGACCCAAGTTCGAACTCGGCCAATCTCCCTACTTCATACCTTTTCGTCTAATTAAAAAAACACACATTGTGCATTTATTTTTCCCGTGTAGCATAGGTTTGTTTACGTTGAATATATTTAAATAATATATAGGATCATTAGTACAACCTTTTCTCCAGTTTTTGGGGGCTTCAGTTCAGAACGACCGATCACTGGTTCGATCCTCGCCCCAAGCACCGGACCGAAGGTTGTACTTATCTTTTCCCAAATTTAGAACACAAGACATGTATTTCCCAATACATTACATGTATAGTATTATTTTTGATAAATTATGTATATATATATATACATATCTATTTTTATTATTTTAATTATTAATGTTAATTATTATGCAGTTTACTATAATAATTATATATATAATAACATAATCATAATAACATAAAAAATGGGATACTTGGCGTGTAGCCTATTGTACATGTTGTGTACCTCAGCTATAAAAGTTGCGGACCACCCGACTTCAGCTCATGTCACGAGGCTCATACCCCTCTCCCTGTTTTTTACCCGGTACGACACCTAAACCCCGTCTTCCCAAATCCATGGATTTTGGGAATTTTTTGTTCTGATTTCTGCTGCATTGTGATCCTCGGTCTAGGTACACCTTTCTACACCATTTATTTCATGTTTTTAAAAGCGTTTAGGGTGATTTGTGGATCGGTCGACCATTCAGCTTCTGTGATACATGGGCACGATTTGAAGAACACATGATGTGTACTTTTGTACATGGCCACACACTGAATGCTTCATGATTTGATTATACACAGTGTGTATGTTTGGTATGCATCGTGTACCATACCCCATCATGCCCGGGTATCTTTTTCACACAGCCTCACACACCATTTTCACGGACACGACGTGTTTGTTTGGAACACACTGTATATATCATTTCATTCGGCCAACCCATGTGTAGCACTTCACATGGCCATTTCCCCCTTGTTCTTGCACACATTGTGTGGTACTTACACACAACGTGTCCTGTGTTGTTCGAACTTCTTAAATAGTGGTTGTGTTCTTACTAACACATGACCATGACCACTTTCCAAGAACACGGTGTGTATGTTCAGAACATGATGTGTATCCTTCCATGGTCAATCCCCTGCTCCCTCGGCATGTCTATCCAGAGAACACGGGATTCTTACCCTCCTTGACTACATACCGTGTACTTTGGATGCACACACGGTGTACTTTTCCTTTTTCAGTTTTCTCACATTTCCTTTCTCTTTTCGTTTTATTGTGTTTGTTCTTTCTTTCTTTTTCAGGGTATGGTAGATAGAGATACTTCCTATGGGATGTGGCTCGCCTTCTCCACTAAGGGAGAGAGGCCCATTTATCATCGCATACGACTCTGGCCTGCAATGCTTCCCAATCCGGACTCTCTAGTGTACCAGCTCCCACTATTAGCCATCCTTCCACCACTCACTACCTCCACTGACACTAGGTCTAGTACCACCTCACATCCACCATCCTGTACTGAGCCTCCGAGCACCATCATTTCATCCCCACTGGTTTCCACACTTCTCGTGCCCTCTTCCGTAGTCGCTGGTCCATCATCAACCACCCCATCCAGTGGGCCTCCGTCGATGACAGCTAATCCGCCCCCATAGCCTGCTCCTGCTGCTGCACCTCCACCTACGCCGGGACCTATAGGTGTTCCCCGCCCTTTCATGGTGTTCTTGGTCACCAACATGGAACATGATAGAGTTCAGTGCTTCTTTTTCCCCCTGATCCCATTGGGCAGCCGCTATCTCGATAGGAGCATCCCTCCGTAGCTGGGTATCTGGGGAGAGTTAGAGGATCTCCTTGGACACACTCCATTACTCGTGTTCTTTAAGGTCACCACTCCTCTTTTCCATGATTTATTTTTTGAGTTTGTTTCTTCATTCGAGTTTGACAGAGTAGAGTACCGGGAGACGTCTGGTGATGCGGTACCCATGGTCTGGTTCTGGCTAGGAGGCCAACCCTTTTCCCTTACCATGACTGAGTTTGGATGAGGGTGTGGTTTTTATCCTCATCCCATCACCCCACCCCTTTTCTCCACCCTGACCTAACCTGAGTGCTCTGATCTCATTTCTATGTGGTGGGAGATTGCTGGGCCTGACCACTACTATACCCCCTACTTCACAGAAGAGCACCCTTATAGCTGACTATATCCTTTGCTTCACCCACCGATGCTTCAACACCATTATTTTTCACCGCCATGAGGATATGGGGGTCATGAACAATCATGACATGGATCTCATCACCTATGTCATCTGGCAGGACTACTCAGACCTCCCTTACCTTGCCGCCTCCTATTTCTAGGCCATGTTTACCGGCCGTCAGGGCAACCTAAACAGTGGGTTTTATGCCACCCGCCTTGCTCACCACCTTGGGGTATTTGAGCCTTCTCTTCCCTGTGACCTGTTAGGTTCTCCCCAGCGGATGGACTATATCAGGCTTATTCTCATGGGATTGGTCCTCAAACAGGGGTGATTACGCCCTTGCCCATGCAGCTCCCCATCCACCTGCTGACCCTCCTACCCCTGCTGATGCACCTGCTCCTCCTTCCCTACCCCTTCCAGCTTCCCCACCCCATCCCCCATCTTCTAACCCCACCTCTTCTCGCCTTCCTTATTCTATTAGCCCACCAGCCCCACCTACCCTTGCACCCTCAGTCAATCTATCTTTTTCTCTCTGCCTAGCTGTGATGGAGAAGCACTTGGTTCATCTCGATCGACGTCAGGACCACCTGGAGCAGATGTTGGGGCTTCTTATTTAGCATCATGGTATTCCACTACCCCAGCACCTATTTCTACCTCAGTTCCTAGCCCATCTACAATAGCTCCACCACCCTTTACTACATTGTCCATAGATTTTTTTCTCCTATCCACTACAGGCCTCGTTGCTGCAACCATTGCTACCAATCCCGGGGGTGCTGTCGAAATTCCTATTCCAAGTCCAGATCCTATGACTCCTACTTCTACGGCTTCTCTTCTAGGTGCATATTCTGAGCCTCTGATTTCCACGGCTCCTTATCCTTCTCTACTGGTTGTTTCGGTACCAGATGATGCCTCTTCTGAGGCGACCCCCAGACTGGTTTTTGGACACATGCTTTTCCTTATCTATATATTTGTGATATCTTGTGCCTATATATGTTGGTGTATGCTTGCATTGTTCTCTCTCCACCTCTATCACAGGTACTCTGTCACAATTTGGGATCCAATATTCCACCACCTCCCATCTTTCTTCACCTAGACACGACGGGAGAATTGTTTTTCCATGTTTTTTTAATTGTTTTCTGTTATTCCTAGATTTACTCTTTCCTTACTTCTCATCGTTCTGTCCACTGTTGTGTCCTCAAATTCCCTTATTCATCTTTCTAGGCACTTGGTGGACCACGTGCGATATTATGTATGGGGGGTGTCTCTCAACCACTTTAGTCATTTTACTTTATCATCATTCTAAGAGACATCATTTTTAGAATATATATTTGGAAATGTAAAGACATTTTGGTTAATCATATTTTTAAATAATAAAGCTAAAAGTGGGAAATTTTTAAAATAGTTTCTTGACTGTTTTGGTTCTTAAGTGTTTTAAAATTATTACTGATATAGTTTAAATTACAACTTCTAATCCTTGAATAATTACATCGATTAGACTAATCAATTTTATGCAAGTCACGACCTGATTGTCTATTTATTTGTTTTCCCACTCCTGAGAGGTATTATAAACCTCTTTTCATATTCTTTTTAATACCCTCTTTCTTGAGATATTTTTATTATATACATAAATACCCGAATTTCCATGTTTTCTTTTCGAAACATGAAGAATTTTTTGAATTACATTAAAATTATTGAGGAATTAGATTGTTTTAACCCATTTATATTGAGACCTACCCTACATATTATCTTCATGAAGCCTCTAGAAACCATGAATATCCTTTATAGGAATTCATATTACAAGCCTATTTCCCATTATACCCTAATTATTTTATGATTTTTCATGATTATTCACTTGAGCATAAAAGAAGGGATTGGAAACCCATGGAATACTTTTGTGAATTGTCATGAAATTAAGTATAGGGGAGAGCCTCGTGATCATTTGGGGTAAAAAGGGTTCCAAAACACTATTTTTGGAAATTCTAAAAGGTCCCCTTTGTTTTTTTAAGAAAAAAAAGAAAGAAGATAAATTGATACAGACAGAGGGACCTTATACTCACTTGCTAGTTTGCGAACCCAACCTACCTAACTAAAGGGGGTGGTGGTGATGAGATCATTTGATAAAGCATGATGGTGACACTTTTTAAAATAATATTTACTTTGAATATCATGCAATTTTATTTAAGAATTTATCTTCTTTTCTCAAGATTCATAGTTATTTTTCACATCTTTACATACCAACTGTTAGCCACCGAAACATCTGATCCTTATTGAAAACCCCTCATGATTTTTTTAAGTCAAATGTTTCTAAATTAGAGAACTAGAATTCCTGAAAACCTATGGATAGAGTGTATAAATATTTGATTGATCATAACATTAAATTAAAAACATCTTCAGTGTTGAGTATATTACTGGTGAGGTAAATCATCAAGTGGATAGTTAATTTTTGAAAGTTTGAAACACGTGTTTAAAAGAGGATGACAAAAGATAATTGAATGATATATGAGGCATTATTATAATATCTCCTGAATTGAAATTATTTTTTATCTTTTTAGAATTATATCTTCTGACTTATTATTTAAATTTATTATTGATTGAATTTCTTTTAAAATATACTCTTTTAATTAGATGTTGAGATGTGCTTGAGGGCAAGAAAATGACTAAGTATGGGGGAGTTTGATGCACCTGATTTATATATACATTTTCATATTCTTTATTGAAAATAAGAACAAGTTTTCAGAAATTACCTACAGTTTAGTGGGAAAACACTTTGATTTTGGTGATCTTCTTCGTTTTTAGGAGATTTATGGCCAAATACACAAATCGTGGGAGAACTGAGAAAAACTTTACAACTACATGGCATGTACATATATACATATAAGGCCCCGACATTAAAACTTACATAATATTGAATTAAATGAATAATTCACATTGAGGATCTTTTCAGGTTTAGAGTTTTAGGGAATTAGGACATAACTATTACATCTCAAAAGATTACAAAGTATACACTTCTACTAAGTTTCCATAAAATAAAAACTATTAAAAAGAAACATGTCTAGTTCCATGTTTTAGATAGCATGACTATTCCTTGATCCCATCCTTGACCCCATTCCACATTAAGTCCTGTGAAAAACATTTCAAAAACTTGGGGTGAGCATAAAAAGCTCAGTAAGGGATGCACAATGAATGAAAACTATTAGCTTTTCAAAAAAACAAGTAAAGCATGTATACTATATCAAAGTAATACTTTTCACCTTTATAAAGTAGTAAAAACTCTTCACTGAATAAAAGATCATTACTTACCCTTTTGTTAACCAAAAGATTACCATAAAACCCATATAAAGAACACATAACATATAAAGGTAACTTGGGGCATAAACATACATAAGTGGAATAACCATCCGGTCGACTTCCACACATATCACTTAATGGAATAGCCATATGGCCGACTTCCATACCTAATTCATTAGAGGTTATAACGTAACCACCCGTGTCACGACCCGTCCTCGGGACCCGTGCCGTGACTACCCCAAGCCCGCCTTCCCTAGGCCAGGGGCTGGCGACTAGCACCAAAGGCGTAAAATCCCGATAACTGGGAAGGCATTGCCTTTATAAAGAAAACAAGCACCACAGAGTACAAGCGGAAGTAAAACACTAAGTACAAAAAGAAGAGATGAAAAGTAAAAAGGGGCCGGAAATACAAGCCCAACTGTAAAGTACAACTCGAAAGGGAAAACAGCGACTGGAAAGTAAAGCTGCTACGCTGAGATGTCCACTGGAAATCCCACCTGAAGGGTGGGTACAGATAGCTCCTCTGCTCCTCGGGTCCCGCCATCCGCTCCGAGTATGTCCCGCCCAGTGGTCCACCTCCGGGTACCGCCTCGTCATATAGTCCACCTCCAGGTACCGTCCAGTCCTCGAACCTTCGACTTCTGTCAGCACTGTCCGTCGTCTGCAACCAACACAACGAGGTGCAGGCATAGCCCGTGCAGGGGTGAGTATAACGATACTCAGTAGGGACCCCGAGACCCTCAAGGTCTCACTAAAACCAACAAGGATAAACACAAGAAGATCTCAACAGATAAACTCTACTTAGGTATATGCCCATACATATAACTAAGTTATCAAGTAACTCATCTCAATCATGAGGAAACACAAGGATTGTGAAAACGACGGATAACCACTACCCGGGTATATGCCCATACATATACCAAAGTTAGCAAGTGTCCCATCTCAATCATGAGGTAAACACAAGGTCAAAAGTCTCAGCTCAAACCAAGATTTTCATTATCGAAACCGTAACTGCTGAAGAGCCCCATCTCTAGAGTGTACAGTGGTCCTGTCACGACTCCGAGGTACTGCTCACTAACCTAAGACTGCTGAGGTACTCCTCCTGTCGAGTACTGCGGGTTTGCGGCCAACTACCTGGCGCTCCGTCCGCTGAGGGTCTGTCGCCAAATACCGGGCGCTCGCCCAAATAGCCTACTGAGGTACTCTCCGGACGAGCACCGCGGGTCTGCACTGTCACACAGGTAGTGCTCCGTCCGCCATGGGTCTGCACCTCAGAAAGTAGTGCTCCGTCCACTGGGCTAGTCGACTCACTCCAAGTCGAGTCGGTCAAGCAGTCGTCAGGTCTCAGCCAGCTACACGGTCTCCGTACTTCGCACGCTCGTCACTGGGAGGGTCCGCTCCACGAGCTACAGGTCGATACTCCAAGTATCTCAAAGTCCCACGAAGAAGTGTCTCAAAGGTCCGTCTCGTCACAGGGGTCTCAACGCAACAGACGGCGCGTCGATCGGACGCCCGGTCTGTGAGTTATTAGCCTTTTCGTCCCAGGGGCCCGGTTGGTTTCGAGTGCGAACCAATCCCGGACGTATCTCAATTGTACCCCGAACTCCCATAGGGTATACTCATAGGGACCGTTACTAAACGTAAACACCAACGCCGCTGACAGTTCGTCAAACGGACGTCCTGTCTGAAAGATATCAGCTTTTCCGTTCCAGGGGCCCGGTTGGATTTCGGGTACAATCCAACCCGGCCATACTCCGACTGTATCCAAAACTCGGGCGGAGTATGTCAAAAGTTCCGTCTCATCAAGAGGAAGTCAACGAAACAGACGGCGCGTCAATCGGACGCCCGGTCTGTGAGTTATTGGCATTTTCGTCTCCGGGGCCCGGTTGGTTTTTAAGGCAAAACCAACCCGACCGTACTCCACCTGCGTCCAAACCTCGGGCGGAGTATGCCAAAAGATCCGTCTCTCTAAGAGGAACACAACGCGGCTGACGGCACGTCAATCGGACGTCCGTAGCTCAAGATATGAGCGTTTCTGCTCCGAAGGCCCGGTTGGTTCCGTGAACGAACCAACCCGACCGAACTCAAAGTAACCCGAAACCTTGAGTGCGATATACCGAAACGACCGTCTCGATCCAAGGATCGCGTTGCCGTAGACGGTTCGTCATTCGGAGGTCCGAGCCTCAAGTTATGGGCTAAAAACCAAATCTGGTACGAAACGGGGGGGTCCGGGTCCGGGCCGACCCGGCCCGACCCCCCCCCCCCCCCCCTGGGGCGGCGCGGCGGCCGGCGGTGGCGGCCGGCGGTGGCGGACGGCGGCGGCGCGGCGGCCGGCGGCGGCGCGCGGCGGCGCGCGGAGGCGGCGAGGCGGAGGCGGCGGCGGCGGCGGGCCGCGGCGGCGGCGGCACGCGGGGGCTAAGCCCCGCGTTTTCTTCTGGCGGCGCGGCTATGCCGCGCCGTTTTAATTAAAATCGCCCCCCCCCCCCCCCCCCCCCCCCGCTCGTGGGGGGCTTGCTGGAACGAACCGGGGGGCCGGCTGCCCCCCCCTCTCAACAAAGAACCGCCCCCCTCTCTTAAAGAGGGGGGTTTTAAAAGGGTGGCCGGGGAATTAAATTCCCCGGTTTTAAGTCATCCGGCCGGCCAGCTGGCCGGCCGGTTTTCTCAAACGGGACCGGAATTTCCGGTCCCCTTCTTCGGCTTCCGACGCCGGCGGCCCGGCCGCCGGTCTTCCCTTCCGCCGCGGCCCGGAACCGGCCGCGGTCTCCTCGTCCCGCCGCGGCCCGGAACCGGCCGCGGTCTTCTCGTCCCGTCGCGGCCCGGAACCGGCCGCGGTCTTCTCGTCCCGTCGCGGCCCGGAACCGGCCGCGGCGTTCGTCATCCGGCGCGGTGCGACGGCACCGCGCCCCTTCGTCGTGCTTTGATTCTTTTCAACGCGGCGCGACGGCGTCGCGTTCTTGAAGTTTCTACCTCGGCGTGGCGCGACGGCGTGGCGCGACGACGTCGCGTAAAATAAACGCACGGTAATCCGCGTGGTGCGACGGCACCACGCCACTTTGCTTCCATCGCAAGAACAAACAAGAACGTTGGAGGGGGTTCGGCCGTGTTCGTGCGGTCCGGCCCCCTCACGTTAATAATAATAACGCAACTTTAAATAAACAACATCCTCACGTTAGTCATACGAACCACGAGCAAGAATGAGATAATTAAATATTAAATCAACATCCCCTACCTTGGTATAAGGTTCAAAGATCGTTCTACGTTCCACGGAAGACGACGTCGCGGAGGTCGGGCGTCGCGGTCGTCGTTCGTCAAATTCGACGACGAAGAGGCGCGTCCGAAGAGGCACGTCGTTGGCGAATCCTTGTACGCCGACGAAGGTTATCCGAGGAAGGTGCGGTGTTCTTTCTCGTTGACACCGAAGACGAAGAAGAGCGGAGCGGCGTTCTTCGTCGGAACTTGAGCGTTCTACGTCAAGTCTTGAGGAAAGTCAAATAATAAAGAAAGCAACGAACTCAAGAACCCCTACCTCGATAGTCACACGTTGACGTAGTCGTGGAATATCGGTGTCGAGTCCTTTGACGTCGGAGGAAGAGTCGTTGTCGAAGGCGTTCGTCGCGGAAAACCGTCGCGGAAGAGATGACGCGAAAGAAGTATGTCGCGTCGCGGATACGGCGTCGCGGATGGATCGTGTTCTTCGGCGAAGGAGTTCTTCGTTGAAGAACGGCGTTCTTCGTGTTCTTCGTTGAGTTTGAAGAAGAAGAGGAGGCTCTCCAAAAGCTCTCAAGGAGACAAACAAAACAACCCAAAATAAAATAAGACCACTTCTTATTTTATTATTACAATACACATTAGAATTTCAAAAGTTTGAAATTCAAAAAGGTTAAACTCCCCTAATTAATTAAGAACTCAAGTTGACAACATTAAATGAAATGAGTTAAAGGGGAGGTTTTGAGAGAATTTGAGGAGTTGGGGTTCGTGTGGACCCCACCTCACTTAATCCTCCCAAGGGAGGTTAAGTGGATGTGGGTCCCACTCCCAACTCCCTTTGGTAGGACTTAACTAGTTAAAAGAAATAAAATTTGTTCCTCACAAATTTTATTTAACTTAAACTAAAAACCCAAAAACTAACTTTCAACCCGCAACAAACGCAACTCCCGAAAAGGACTCTTTAAGCGAATATCGGCGCTGCGAGTTCATCGGTGCCCTCAGATTTCAATTCCGAGCACCGGATCAAAAGTTAGGAATTCCCGCTCGTTCGTTCACTGAACGTACCCGAGCCAAACTTCGGAAATTAATTCCGGGCACTCCGGGCCTCGGAATCAGGTGTCGTCTGAAACCGCGCTCTTGTAAAATTCTAAAGAAAATTAAGAAAAAAATTTCCCTTGAATTTTACGGGTCTTTACATTACTCCCACCTCAGGGCTTTACGTCCCCGTAAAGCTACATCAAAAACTAGGGAAACAAAAGAGGGTACTGAGCACGCATCTGAGCCTCCCGCTCCCATGTGCTCTCCTGGAGATTCATGTGCCGCCATCTGTTGCGCACAAGAGGAATCGATCGCCCATGTAGGACCCGCTCCTGTCGGTCCTCTATCTCCACCGAGACCTCCGTAAAAGTCACCCCATCGTCAACGTCAAGCTCCCCATGGTCAAAGATGTGCGTCGGGTCGTGCACGTATCTCCTCAGTTGAGACACGTGGAAGACGTCGTGCACCCGGTGCAACTGAGGTGGTAGAGCCAGGCGATAAGCCACCTCTCCTATCCTACTGAGGACCTGGAAAGGCCCGATGAAGCGTGGAGATAACTTGCCGCCTCGGCCAAATCTCCGATTACCACGTCGAGGTGAGACCCGCAAGAAGACGTGGTCACCATCCTCGAACTCTAGTGGCCTCTGCCTCCTGTCAGCGTATGACTTCTACCGGCTCTGTGTTGTCCTCATCCGCTCCTGGATGACATGGACCTCCTCCGACGTGGCCCGGACCATCTCTGGTCCCACAAGTGCTGCAAGATTTCTTCTTTTCCGATAAGAGAAACCTGGTCTCATCCCCTGGATGAACCACATTCTTTGCCTAAAACAGTCAATCCTAACATGGATGATACTAATCCATACCAAGGATGACGTCGTAAGGCCTCGACGCTACTACTAAGAGATCCAACCGTTACTCTCGCCTCCAAGGGTTGAGTCACACTGTCGGCATCAGTGTGTGGTAACTGCTCTCCTCCAGTAGATGTCTCACAAGTGAGGGTCAAGTCAACAGTCAACTGGAACCTCTTAGTAACATCACAAAAGAGGACAGGAAAGAAAACATCACAAAGGTATGCGTCTTTTTTTTTATTGCAGCTCATAATACAAGACTCTACACAAAAGCAACATCAACATGGAACTAGAAGTACAAAAGACATATCCACTAGTTCCTCCCCTGTCTATCTGCTCCCAGAGCTCCAGCATTTGTCGCTGCCTCAACCTCGGTGGCTCCCTCCAAGCCTGCGGATCGAGGAGTCGGACAGTCACGTGCCAGGTGACCCTTTCCGCCACAGGAGTAACATTGTCCATTTCTGGCACGCCTGGCTCTGACCCCACCTCGGGTGCCCCGCACCACCGGTCCTAAAACCCGAGATCGCCCAACTGCTGGTCTGGTCCTCCTGGACCTCTGCATCATCTGTCTACTGCCCACAGATGACTCGGCTTCTGATCGAAAAACACGCGGCAAAGGCAGAATCTCCTGTACACGCTCGGGGTGTAGAGATACTGGAACAAACTCCACCCTGAAGAAGGTCTCGAAGTCTTCCCATGCGAAGTTCATCTCATCGCAAAACTGAAACAAGTGGCTCCACCACCTACCTGCTGCTGCCTGAAGGAGGCTGGTAGCAAAGATCACCATGAAGTCTGCCGGCGTCCCCACTAGCCTGAAGACTCTCACCACAGCCTCCAGCCAAACCTCAGCCGCCTGCGGGTCCGTCTCTCCCCGGAACCTGGGTGGCCTCTGGCGCTGGAACTCGTGCAGCGCGCTCAAGCATCGTGCATCGCCTACTGCTGGGGCTAGTGGCATCGGTGGCCCAACGTATGGTAGTACCGCTGGTGCCTCCGTTGGTGCCTCAACTGCAAGAGGGCCCTGTACCGAAGCCTCGTCGCTCGACAGACTGTCAGCACGCTCATCCCTCCGGGCTCTAGCTGGTCGTCTGAGAAAAGACATCCTAAAAGAAACAACGTAACACGATCAAACGATTATACCTGGTGAGCTGACCTGGTTTGAGATTTTTTATGGGGAAAAACTTTTGAAAACACACATGCAATCAGTGTTTTCGTGCACAAAGTCGGAAATCAGTTGTCAGGGTCCTGGTGTATGGATACGTCGGCCGCCCGCACCAACACTGGACTCCCTGAACTGAAAACCACACTCGGTACCCTTAACACTATCGCTTCACAGAAAGAAAGATCAGAGTTATAAGTTCTGCAGTAGAACCGTACTCCTCTGATACCAATTTGTCACGACCCGTCCTCGGGACCCGTGCCGTGACTACCCCAAGCCCGCCTTCCATAGGCCAGGGGCTGGCGACTAGCACCAAAGGCGTAAAATCCCGATAACTGGGAAGGCATTGCCTTTATAAAGAAAACAAGCACCACAGAGTACAAGCGGAAGTAAAACACTAAGTACAAAAAGAAGAGCTGAAAAGTAAAAAGGGGCCGGAAATACAAGCCCAACTGTAAAGTACAACTCGAAAGGGAAAACAGCGACTGGAAAGTAAAGCTGCTACGCTGAGATGTCCACTGGAAATCCCACCTGAAGGGTGGGTACAGATAGCTCCTCTGCTCCTCGGGTCCCGCCATCCGCTCCGAGTATGTCCCGCCCAGTGGTCCACCTCCGGGTACCGCCTCGTCATATAGTCCACCTCCAGGTACCGTCCAGTCCTCGAACCTTCGACTTCTGTCAGCACTGTCCGTCGTCTGCAACCAACACAACGAGGTGCGGGCATAGCCCGTGCAGGGGTGAGTATAACGATACTCAGTAGGGACCCCGAGACCATCAAGGTCTCACTAAAACCAACAAGGATAAACACAAGAAGATCTCAACAGATAAAATCTACTTAGGTATATGCCCATACATATACCTAAGTTATCAAGTAACCCATCTCAATCATGAGGAAACACAAGGATTGTGAAAAAGACGGATAACCACTACCCGGGTATATGCCCATACATATACCAAAGTTAGCAAGTGTCCCATCTCAATCATGAGGTAAACACAAGGTCAAAAGTCTCAGCTCAAACCAGGATTTTCATTATCGAAACCATAACTACTGAAGAGCCCCATATCTAGAGTGTACAGTGGTCCTGTCACGACTCCGAGGTACTGCTCACTAACCTAAGACTGCTGAGGTACTCCTCCTGTCGAGTACTGTGGGTTTGCGGCCAACTACCTGGCGCTCCGTCCGCTGAGGGTCTGTCGCCAAATACCGGGCGCTCGCCCAAATAGCCTACTGAGGTACTCTCCGGACGAGCACCGCGGGTCTGCACTGTCACACAGGTAGTGCTCCGTCCGCCATGGGTCTGCACCTCAGAAAGTAGTGCTCCGTCCACTGGGCTAGTCGACTCACTCCAAGTCGAGTCGGTCAAGCAGTCGTCAGGTCTCAGCCAGCTACACGGTCTCCGTACTTCGCACGCTCGTCACTGGGAGGGTCCGCTCCACGAGCTACAGGTCGATACTCCAAGTATCTCAAAGTCCCACGAAGAAGTGTCTCAAAGGTCCGTCTCGTCACAGGGGTCTCAACGCAACAGACGGCGCGTCGATCGGACGCCCGGTCTGTGAGTTATTAGCCTTTTCGTCCCAGGGGCCCGGTTGGTTTCGAGTGCGAACCAATCCCGGCCGTATCTCAATTGTTCCCCGAACTCCCATAGGGTATACTCATAGGTACCGTTACTAAACGTAAACACCAACGCCGCTGACGGTTCGTCAAACGTACGTCATGTCTGAAAGATATCAGCTTTTCCGTTCCAGGGGCCCGGTTGGATTTCGGGTACAATCCAACCCGTCCATACTCCGACTGTATCCAAAACTCGGGCGGAGTATGTCAAAAGTTCCGTCTCATCAAGAGGAAGTCAACGAAACAGACGGCGCGTCAATCGGACGCCCGGTCTGTGAGTTATTGGCATTTTCGTCTCCGGGGCCCGGTTGGTTTTTAAGGCAAAACCAACCCGACCGTACTCCACCTGCGTCCAAACCTCGGGCGGAGTATGCCAAAAGATCCGTCTCTCTAAGAGGAACACAACGCGGCTGACGGCACGTCAATCGGACGTCCGTAGCTCAAGATATGAGCGTTTCTGCTCCGAAGGCCCGGTTGGTTCCGTGAACGAACCAACCCGGCCGAACTCAAAGTAACCCGAAACCTTGAGTGCGATATACCGAAACGACCGTCTCGATCCAAGGATCGCGTTACCGCAGACGGTTCGTCATTCGGAGGTCCGAGCCTCAAGTTATGGGCTAAAAACCAAATCTGGTACGAAACGGGGGGGTCCGGGTCCGGGCCGACCCGGCCCGACCCCCCCCCCCCCCCTGGGGCGGCGCGGCGGCCGGCGGCGGCGGACGGCGGCGGCGCGGCGGCCGGCGGCGGCGCGCGGCGGCGCGCGGAGGCGGCGCGGCGGAGGCGGCGGCGGCGGCGGGCCGCGGCGGCAGCGGGCCGCGGCGGCGGCGGCACGCGGGGGCTAAGCCCCGCGTTTTCTTCTGGCGGCGCGGCTATGCCGTGCCGTTTTAATTAAAATCGCCCCCCCCCCCCCCCCCCCGCTCGTGGGGGGCTTGCTGGAACGAACCGGGGGGCCGGCTGCCCCCCCACCCCCCTCTCAACAAAGAACCGCCCCCCTCTCTTAAAGAGGGGGGTTTTAAAAGGGTGGTCGGGGAATTAAATTCCCCGGTTTTAAGTCATCCGGCCGGCCAGCTGGCCGGCCGGTTTTCTCAAACGGGACCGGAATTTCCGGTCCCCTTCTTCGGCTTCCGACGCCGGCGGCCCGGCCGCCGGTCTTCCCTTCCGCCGCGGCCCGGAACCGGCCGCGGTCTCCTCGTCCCGCCGCGGCCCGGAACCAGCCGCGGTCTTCTCGTCCCGTCGCGGCCCGGAACCGGCCGCGGTCTTCTCGTCCCGTCGCGGCCCGGAACCGGCCGCGGCGTTCGTCATCCGCCGCGGTGCGACGGCACCGCGCCCCTTCGTCGTGCTTTGATTCTTTTCAACGCGGCGCGACGGCGTCGCGTTCTTGAAGTTTCTACCTCGGCGTGGCGCGACGGCGTCGCGTAAAATAAACGCACGGTAATCCGCGTGGTGCGACGGCACCACGCCACTTTGCTTCCATCGCAAGAACAAACAAGAACGTTGGAGGGGGTTCGGCCGTGTTCGTGCGGTCCGGCCCCCTCACGTTAATAATAATAACGCAACTTTAAATAAACAACATCCTCACGTTAGTCATACGAACCACGAGCAAGAATGAGATAATTAAATATTAAATCAACATCCCCTACCTTGGTATAAGGTTCAAAGATCGTTCTACGTTCCGCGGAAGACGACGTCGCGGAGGTCGGGCGTCGCGGTCGTCGTTCGTCAAATTCGACGACGAAGAGGCGCGTCCGAAGAGGAACGTCGTTGGAGAATCCTTGTACGCCGACGAAGGTTATCCGAGGAAGGTGCGATGTTCTCTCTCGTTGACACCGAAGACGAAGAAGAGCGGAGCGGCGTTCTTCGTCGGAACTTGAGCGTTCTATGTCATGTCTTGAGGAAAGTCAAATAATAAAGAAAGCAACGAACTCAAGAACCCCTACCTCGATAGTCACACATTGACGTAGTCGTGGAATATCGGTGTCGATTCCTTTGACGTCGGAGGAAGAGTCGTTGTCGAAGGCGTTCGTCGCGGAAAACCGTCGCGGAAGAGATGACGCGGAAGAAGTACGTCACGTCGCGGATACGGCGTCGCGGATGGATCGTGTTCTTCGACGAAGGAGTTCTTCGTTGAAGAACGGCGTTCTTCGTGTTCTTCGTTGAGTTTGAAGAAGAAGAGGAGGCTCTCCAAAAGCTCTCAAGGAGACAAACAAAACAACCCAAAATAAAATAAGACCACTTCTTATTTTATTATTACAATACACATTAGAATTTCAAAAGTTTGAAATTCAAAAAGGTTAAACTCCCCTAATTAATTAAGAACTCAAGTTGACAACATTAAATGAAATGAGTTAAAGGGGAGGTTTTGAGAGAATTTGAGGAGTTGGGGTTCGTGTGGACCCCACCTCACTTAATCCTCCCAAGGGAGGTTAAGTGGATGTGGGTCCCACTCCCAACTCCCTTTGGTAGGACTTAACTAGTTAAAAGAAATAAAATTTGTTCCTCACAAATTTTATTTAACTTAAACTAAAAACCCAAAAACTAACTTTCAACCCGCAACAAACGCAACTCCTGAAAAGGACTCTTTAAGCGAATATCGGCGCTGCGAGTTCATCGGTGCCCTCAGATTTCAATTCCGAGCACCGGATCAAAAGTTAGGAATTCCCGCTCGTTCGTTCACTGAACGTACCCGAGCCAAACTTCGGAAATTAATTCCGGGCACTCCGGGCCTCGGAATCAGGTGCCGTCTGAAACCGCGCTCTTGTAAAATTCTAAAGAAAATTAAGAAAAAAATTTCCCTTGAATTTTACGGGTCTTTACAACCCGTCCTAGTATTCACGGCACCACCCGTCATATGGTTTATCAAGTAACCACCCATCAAATTCCCAAGTACCATTATAAAATCATACGACATAAAACAAATATAATGGAAAGAAAACATTTCCACACTTTGATCACAATATATCACTTAAACATATTGACATAACAAATCCATTATAAAAACCATTTTCAATACCAAAATACCTAAAAGAGTATATGGTATTTATTTTATTTTAAAAAACATTACGTCTTGTTGAGGAAACCGAAGACCAAATAATACTTATGGCGGAGGAAAAGGTCGTTGTCACCGCGTACATTAAAAGAAACATTCCTTTTTGTCGTTTAGTAAAACACATCGTATAAAAAATATTCGTTTTGAATAAAATTAAAAGTAAAAGGGGTTTATACACCGTATAAAAGAAAGTTTTGTATAAAAAAAATATCCCTCAATGAAAGGAGATTGAGACAAAGTCCCATACCTCGGGTCTGACTTGACTCGATCGTTCTTTAACGTCCTGAATAATAAACTTGAGTTAATTTATACTTTCTTAAGAACCTTTTTAAAGTTCATTATTCCCATTATATCACTTATTACCATGTTATGAACACTATGTAATTATTTAAGTTAATAATGACTGTTTTGTCGATCATTGGTACTTGAGTCAAAAATAATCTCTTTATAATTACAAGTTGTTCATGTGGTAAAATATCCATTATATGAAGAATTATATTCATGATGTAGATATCAAATATATCATATATTTCCAGTATATACATCCATTTATAATATTACATAATCATTTAGAGGTAAGAAATGAAATGCACCATTCAGGGAGACGGTAAGCCGTACGTACGCATGAACGCTACTTTCATTTCTATGTCATATTAATGGAATTAAAACTAAATGAGAGATATGTATATTTTAATTCCAGAATTATATTAATCATTTAGATGTAATATACATCATATATATACATTATATATATGTACTTATAATAGTACATTACATTTGGGGATAAGAAATGAAATGCACCGTTCATGGAGACGGTAAGCCGTACGTACGCATGAACGCTACTTTCATTTCTATCTCATAATTTAATGGAAAGAAATAATAATGATATAAAGGTATATTATAATTCCAGTATAACATCATATATTATAACTTTAAATTCATCCTTTATACGTCCCACATATGGCATTAACGAATCAAATCACTTTGAGGGGGCGGCAGTCCGCACTTCCTAAAATGAAGATATCCCTTTTACCCATAATAGAAACCATAAAAGTATTCCATAAATGAAAAATAAAGAATCTTAAGTAAAACATAAAAAATTTATATATCATATATAAATATATTTACATCTTAATGGACACCTTTTAAGGTGTTATATGAGTGTTGAACAATCATCATTTCTTGAGGCAGTAATTCTCCATCCAGAGAAATAGTATGTTCTTTTACCATTAGATGTAGGTGTGTGTAAGTGTAGCTCCAATACTTTACATAAAAACATCATAGTATATTGAATATACTGGTTTTGTTGCAAAAGAAAGGAATAAAAAGAGTTTATGTGGTTGGAGAAGCAAAATAAAACATAAGAACACAAGAGAAAACACTAACTTTAAAACGGGTAACTCTTTTTGATTTGAGCTCAAAGGCTTCCTTGGGAAGACTTCTGCCCAAAGTGAGGCTTCTAGGAGTAAGATAGGGATGTGGAGAGAAAAAATGGTTAGGGTTTGGCTGAGCCAAAGGCTTGAGAGGTGTGGGTAAGGTGGTAGAGGTGGGGGCCTTTTATAAGAGGAGAGGAGGGTCACTCTTGGAAACTTATAAAAGGTTACTTTATTATAAAATTATTTTCGGATTTTAAAGGTCCCAAAATTATATATTTCGAGGATAAGGTGATAAGGGTTCGAAATCCACCCATCCAATAGGTTTTTGACAAGTGTAGGTCTTAGATTTTACATTATTATTTAATTTTATTTAAATCGTTAAATAATGAGGTAATCGCTGCATCATCATGGTGTCATAAATAATTTAATTTATTTAATGACTAAAAATTATAAAACAAATATCATGATGTATGAAATATTTTTAGATTTATAATGAATATTTATAGTCCAAAATATGACTTTTATAACCCCATTTAAAAACAATTTTTATAAAACAACTCATGTTTGTGACATTTTTATTTTAACATTAAATAAAAAGTTTTTAATGTCATTTTCCTACCAAAGTGGCACCATGGGGTCCCCAAGTTGACCCATGGATTGTCTTGTTCGTCCATGACACATACAATAAGGGTAGTACATGTGCTTAGGTCCTTTCATATTATTAAAATATTATTTTTACCTTAAACTACACTAATTACCTCTAATCGCGATTAAAAACTTAAAAGTTACTATTCACCAAAAAAAATTATTTTAATCCCATTGAACCAAATTTTACTTCCTAATGAAAAACATGTATGTTGGATTTTTTAAATTCAAAACACATAGGTGGTAAAATCTCATTTAAATGAAAAATCAGTTTTTTTAAGTACCACTTAGTGGTTTCACTATTCATCAAAAATTGAAGTTTTTCAGAAAAATACCAAAACTTCACCCAAAGCTATATTTGATATTCTGGATTCAAAAATGATGTCTATTTTAAAAAATTCAAAACATATAAGTTAAATTAATTAATTTAATAATTAATTCCCGCTGTCAGGACAAATTACGTGTTTTTATGAAACAATATATATCAAAAGATTGACACTAGTTTAAGTCAAATTTCAAAGTGAAATTAATTCCAACGACCACCATTGGATTAAATGGTAAAAATATATTCTAATTTCACTTTGAAACCAGTTCAAAAATAATCTAATAATATAAATAAATTAGATTAAAAGTAGGTTTTGAATTAAAATACAACATTTTTCACTATTCATTAAAAATGAACTTTATCAGAAAAATACCAAAAATTTACGCAAAGTAAATTTTGATGTCCTGATTCTAAAGAAGAGTTTTATTTGGTCCAATAGAATGTATAAGAGTGAAAAAACCTATATTTAATGAAGGTTCACCATGAAAAGTCGATAAGTCGACCTTTAGTGAATATTAGAGTATCTATGCCTAAAATTAAATTCTTTCCTTATTTTAAGCCTTTATCTTTTATTGGATAAATGGAAAAACATTTAAAAATATATATAATCATATTATAGTTATTTCTATTCATTCCCACCAATACAATGGCTATGTGTTAACTACCATTTAAAATAATATTATTATATTACTAGTGTGCAACGTAAGTTTTGAAAGAAACTCATTGTTGCGTATCGAGTACGCTATCGAACATAGCAAACCATGTAAAGTCAAAATAATATTTAATTCGCAAATATTAATAAATATGAAAATGTATTATTCTTTATTTACCTTGGATGTTACATCCTTCCCCCCTTTTGGGAATTGCATCCTTGCAATTTTATTCACTTATGAAAATAAGTGGGGGTATTTATCCCTCATAGCATTTTCAGATTTCCACGTTGCCTCTTCAACCATATGGTTTTTCCACAAAACCTTTACCTGGTGAATTATCTTATTTCGCAACACTTTCTCTCTTCGGTCAAGAATCTGGACTGGTTGTTCTTCTTAAGAGAGATTCTCTTCCAACTGAACTACCTATGGGATCAAAACATGAGATGGATATGGCATATACATTCTCAACATCGAAACATGAAAAAAATTGTGTACCTGAGATAAACTCAGAGGTAAAGCCACTCGGTAAGCAACTGATCCAACTTTATCCAGAATTTCATATGGTCCAATGAACCTTGGACTCAGGTTTCCTTTCTTACCAAATCGCATCACACTTTTCCACGGTGAGACTTTGAGAAAAACATGATCACCTACCTCGAAAGAGAGATCCTTCCTCATGTTGTCTGCATAACTTTTCAATCTACTCTGATCTGTTATCATGTGTTTCTGAATCAACTGAACTTTTTCTGCCATCTCTTCTACCAATTCTGGTCCCATCAGCTTCCTTTCACCCACTTCATCCCAAAAAGCTGGAGTTCGACACCGTTTACCATATAATGCCTCAAACGGAGCCATCTATATACTGGAATGAAAACTGTTATTATATGAAAATTAAACCAAAGAAAGATGTTGGTCCCAACTTCCCTGATAATCCATCGAACAAGCACGTAGCATATCCTCCAAATTCTGAATTGTTCGTTCTGACTGCCCATCTCACTGAGGATGAAATGTTGTACTAAAATTTAATTCAGTACCCAATGACTTCTGAAGGCCCTTCCAAAAGTTAGAAGTAAACCTGGGATCATGAACAGATACAATGGATAGGGGAACTCCATGAAACCTGAATATCTCTTTAATATACAATCGAGAAAGTTGATCTAGAGAGAAAGTATCTCTAATTGGAGGGAAATGAGCAGATTTATTCAAGCGATCAACAATAACCCAGATTGCATTATTACCAAAATATGTCCCCGGTAATCCAACAACAATGTCCATGGATATATTTTACCATTTCCACTCTGGCACTGGTAAAGGCTGAAGCATCCCTTTCGATAACTGTCGCTCTGCATTAACCTGCTGACAAGTCAAACACGTCACAGTAAAATCAGAAATTTCTCTTTTCATTCTATCCCACTAGTAATACTCCCGAAGATCTCTATACATCTTAGTACTTCCTGGATGAACTGAAAAAGGATAACTATGAGCCTCACATAACAACTCATTCTTTAACTGTGAATCACAAGGCTCACGCAATCTCTTCCCAATCCTCAAAACACAAGCATTATCAATGTGGAATTCAAGAAACTTACCCTTCTGAACTAGCTCTACCTTTTTCTGCAACTTGTTGTCTTGCTTCTATGCTTGCTTAATTCTGTCTGATAGAGAAGATTTCACTGATACCTGAAACAAAACAGAAGGAAATCCTGCACCAACAACTTCTATGCCAAAGTTCATCAATTCCTTAACCAAAGGATCACGTTCTGAACGCAACATTGTTAATGAAGCATTAATTTTTCGACTCAAAGCATAAGACACTTTATTTGCTTTTCTCAGATGGTAATGAATTGTAAAATCATAATCCTTGATTAATTCTAGCCATCTCCTATGTCTCATGTTCAATTCATTCTTAGTGAATATATACTTTAAACTTTTGTGATCAGTATATATTTCACACTTTACTCCATACAAATGATGCCTCCAAATTTTTAGAGAAAAAACAACAACAGCTAATTCCAAGTCATATGTAGGGTAATTTACCTCATGAGTTTTCAACTGACGTGAAGCATATGAAATTACCTAATCATTCTGCATAAGGACACAGACAAGTCCCTTCAACGAAGCATCACTGTATATAACAAACACACCATTCCTGGAAGGAAGTGAAAAAATTGGAGCATTCACCAATCTTCTTTTCAACTCCTGAAAACAATCATCACATTCTTTTGTCTAGATAATCTTAACACCCTTCCGAGTTTTCTTAGTCATTGGACTAGATAACCGTGAAAAATTTTCAACAAACCTTCTGTAGTAACCTGATAAACCAAGAAAACTACGGATCTCAGTTACATTTTTGGGTCTTGGCCATTCTTCAACAACTTTTGTTTTAGAAGGATCAATAGTTATTCCATTTTTTGAAACAATGTGACCAAGGAAAGAAATTTTTTGTAACCAAAACTCACACTTGCTGAATTTTTCATACAGTTTCTCTTCTTTTATGGTTTTCAAGATAAACCTTAAATGACATTCATGCCTCTCTTCACTTTTAGAAAACACCAAAATATCATCAATAAGCACAACCAAAAACTTATCACCTGAGTCAACTTAGCCATCACTACAGCAAACTCTTCAATTCTGATTCTGACCATCTCAGGTTGCTGATTTAGAAGGTCATTTGCCTCTGTATCCCTTCCTATCATAGCTGACATGTTTCCTCTATGGAAAACCATTCTTAACATAGAAATATCTTAGGCAAAGCAACATGGTAATCCTTAAATTCTATATCATACCATAAATTAATTTATAATTTAACAATTTTCTAACTCCTAAAGTTTTCTAAACTGACCTTTGATACCAACTATAAGGCCCCGACCTTAAACCTTATATAATATTGAATTAAATGAATAATTCACATTGAGGATATTTTCAGGTTTAGAGTTTTAGGGAATTAGGACATAACTATTACATGTCAAAAGATTACAAAGTAGACACTTCTACTAAGTTTCCATAAAATAAAAACTCTTAAAAAGAAACATGTCTAGTTCCATGTTTTAGATAGCATGACTATTCCCTGATCCCATACTTGACACTATTCCACATTAAGTCCTATGAAAAACTTTAAAAAAACTTGGGGTGAGCATAAAGAGCTCAGTAAGGGATACACAAAGAATGAAAACTGTTAGTTTTTCAAAACAACAAGTAAACCATGTATACTATATCAAAGTAATACTTTTCACCTTTATGAAGTAGTAAAAACTCTTCACTGAATAAAAGATCATTACTTACCCTTTTTTAACAAAAATATTACAATAAAACCCATATAAAGAACACATAACATATAAAGGTAACTTGGGACATAAACATACTTAACTGGAATAACCATCCCGTCAACTTCCACACATATCACTTAATGGAATATCCATACGGCCGACTTCCATACCCAATGCAATGGAGGTTATAACATAACCACACGTCCTGGTATTCATGGAACCACCCGTCATATAGTTTATCACGTAAACACCCGTCAAATGTTCAAGTACCATTATAAAATCATAAGACATAAAACAAATATAAAGGAAAGAAAATATTTCCACACTTTGATCACAATATATCTCTTAAATTTATTGACATAAAAAATCCATTCTAAAAACCATTTTCAATACCAAAATACATAAAAGATTATATGTTATTTATTTCATTTTAGAAAATATTACGGCTTGTTGAGGAATCCAAAGACCAAATAATACTCGCGGCGGCGGAAAAGGTCTTTGTCACAGCGTACGTTAAAAGAAACATTCATTTTTGTCGTTTAGTAAAATGCTTCGTATAAAAAGATTACTTTTGAATAAAATTAAAATTCAAAGGGGTTTATACACCGTATAAAAGAAAGTTGTGTATAAAACAAAATATGCCTCAATGAAATGAGATTGAGACAAAGTCCCATACCTCGGGTCCGACTTGACTCGATCGTTCTTTAACATCCTGAATAATAAACTTGAGCTAATTTATTCTTTCTTAAGAACATTTTTCAAGTTCATTATTCCCATTATATCACTTATTACCATGTTATTAACACTATGTAATTATTTAAGTTAATAATGGTCGTTTTTTCGATCATTGGTACTTAAGTCAAAAATAAACTCTTTATAATTACAAGTTGTTCATGTGGTAAAATATCCATTATATAAAGAATTATATTCATGATGTAGATATGATATATATCATATATATCCAGTATATAAATGCATTTATAATATTACATAATCATTTAGAGGTAAGAAATGAAATGCACCGTCCAGGGAGACGGTAAGCCGTACGTACGCATGAATGCTACTTTCATTTCTATGTCATATTGAAGGAAATAAAAATAAATGAGAGATCTGTATATTTTAATTCCATAATCATATTCATCATTTAGATTTAACATACTTCATATATATCCATTATATATATGTACTTATAATAGTACATTACATTTGGGGATAAGAAATTGAATGCACCGTTCATGGAGACGGTAAGCCGTACGTACGCATGAACGCTAATTTCATTTCTATCTCATAATTTAATGGAAAGAAATAATAATGATATAAAGTTATATTATAATTCCAGTATAACATCATATATAATAACTTTAACTTTATCCTTTATACATCCCACATATGGCATTAACGAATCAAATCACTTTGAGGGGGCGGCAGTCCGCACTTCCTAAAATGAAGATATCCCTTTTACCCATAATAGAAACCATAAAAGTATTCCATAAATGAAAAATAAAGAATCTTAAGTAAAACATAAAAAATTTATATATCATATATAAATATATTTACATCTTAATGGACACCTTTTAAGGTGTTATATGAGTGTTGAACAATCATCATTTCTTGAGGCAGTAATTCTCCATCCAGAGAAATAGTATGTTCTTTTACCATTAGATGTAGGTGTGTGTAAGTGTAGCTCCAATACTTTACATAAAAACATCATAGTATATTGAATATACTGGTTTTGTTGCAAAAGAAAGGAATAAAAAGAGTTTATGTGGTTGGAGAAGCAAAATAAAACATAAGAACACAAGAGAAAACACTAACTTTAAAACGGGTAACTCTTTTTGATTTGAGCTCAAAGGCTTCCTTGGGAAGACTTCTGCCCAAAGTGAGGCTTCTAGGAGTAAGATAGGGATGTGGAGAGAAAAAATGGTTAGGGTTTGGCTGAGCCAAAGGCTTGAGAGGTGTGGGTAAGGTGGTAGAGGTGGGGGCCTTTTATAAGAGGAGAGGAGGGTCACTCTTGGAAACTTATAAAAGGTTACTTTATTATAAAATTATTTTCGGATTTTAAAGGTCCCAAAATTATATATTTCGAGGATAAGGTGATAAGGGTTCGAAATCCACCCATCCAATAGGTTTTTGACAAGTGTAGGTCTTAGATTTTACATTATTATTTAATTTTATTTAAATCGTTAAATAATGAGGTAATCGCTGCATCATCATGGTGTCATAAATAATTTAATTTATTTAATGACTAAAAATTATAAAACAAATATCATGATGTATGAAATATTTTTAGATTTATAATGAATATTTATAGTCCAAAATATGACTTTTATAACCCCATTTAAAAACAATTTTTAAGGATAGGTAATAATGGTTCGAAGTCCACACATTCAATAAGTTTTTGACAAGTTTAGGTCTTAGATTTTACATGATGTTTTCATTTTATTTAAATCGTTAAATAATGAGGTAATCATTGAATCATCATGGTGTCATAAATAATTTAATTTATTTAATCTCTAAAAATTATAAAAAAATATCATGATGTAGGAATTATTTTTATATTTATAATTAATATTTATAGTCAAACATATGACTTGTATAACCCCATTTAAAAATTGGTTTAGTACAACAACTCATGTTTGTGACATTTTTATGTTAACATTAAATAAAAAGTTTTTAATGTCATTTTCCGACCAAAGAGGCTCCATGGGGTCCCCAAGTTGAGCCATGAATTTTATTGGTCGGCCATTACACATACAATTAGGGTAGGACATGTGTCTAGGTCCTTTCATATTATTAAAACATTATTTTTACCTTAAACTACACTAATTACCTCTAATAGCGATTAAAAACATAAAAGTTTCTATTCACCAAAAAATTATTTTAATCCCATTGAACCACATTTTACATCCTAATGAAAACCATGTATGTCGGATTTTTGAAATTGAAAACACAAAGGTGGTAAAATTTCATTTAAATGAAAAATCAGTTTTTTAAGTACCACTTAGTGGTTTCACTATTCATCAAAAATTGAAGTTTTTCAGAAAAATACCAAAACTTTACCCTAAGCTATATATGATATTCCAGATTCAAAAATGATGTCTATTTTACAAAATTCAAAACAAATAAGTTACATTAATTAATTTAATAATTAATTCCCGCTGTCATGACAAATAGCGTGTTTTTATGAAATAATATATATCAAAAGATTGACACTAGTTTAAGTCCAATTTCAAAGTGAAATTAATTCCAACGAACACTATTGGATTAAATGGTAAAAATATATTCTAATTTCACTTTGAAACCAATTCAAAAAATAATCTAATCATATAAATAAATTAGATTAAAATGAGGTTTTGAATTAAAATACATCAGTTTTCACTATTCATTAAAAAAATGAACTTTATCAGAAAAATACCAAAAATTTACACAAAGAAAATTTTCATGTCCCGATTCTAAAGAAGAGTTTTATTTGGTCAAATGGAATGTATAAGAGTGTCTAAAACTATATTTAAAGAAGGTTTTCCATGAAAAGGCGATAAGTCGACCTTTAGTGAATATTAGAGTATCTATGCCTAAAATTGAATTCTTTTCTTATTTTAAGCCTTTATCTTTTATTGGATAAATGTAAAAACATTTAAAAAAACTTATATAATCATATTCTAGTTATTTCTATTCCTTCCCTCCAATAAAACGGCTACGTGTTAACTACCATTTAAAATAATATTATTATATTACTAGTGTGCAATGTAAGTTTTCAAAGAAACTCATTGTTGTGTATCGAGTACACTATCGAACACAGAAACCCCTTTAAAGTAAAATTAATATTTAATTATAAAATATTAATAAATATGAAAATGTATTATTCTTTATTTACCTAGGATGTTACAATACATGATGTGTACATTCAAGCTCAGACATGAGTTGACCAGGACAAGTACATTCCCAAGTAACTAGAAGCCGATAAACATCGTGTTCACATTATACACGCCGTGTAAACCCTTCTAGAAGTAGTTGGTGGATGAGAAGCGTCAACACACCCATGTGGCCGAGTAAAGGGTAGATGTCATGTTCACGTACTACATGCCGGGTAAAGCCTTCTAGAAGTGGTTGGTGGCTGAAAAATGAGACTACATATCATGTATGATGGTTCTACATGCTGTGTATATCTACCTACTAGGTGGCATCATGTTCCAAGTCAAAGATGGCGTGTTAAGCTGCCTACTGGAGGAGAAAAACAAGGAAAAAGGCATGCTGAATGAAATACACACCGTGTACTTTTTCCACATGCCATGTAGTTATACTTTCTATAAAAGGAGTCTTTGGACTTCCGTTCAAGAGGGTGGTGTGTGGAGAGAAAGTGTGGAGAAAGGGTTGAAGTTATGGAGGAGGGAAGCTCTTCCGCCATACTACCGTCATTCTACCATCCACCAAAGAATCGTTCCCTCCTCAAAGTTTCAAATCATGAACACATCAGGTATGAAGGGATTTGTGCTTATCTTTTTCTCTATGTGTAACTAAATACCCAGTGTGTTGGGGTTGTGGGAGATGATGGGTTATAATTTAAATTAGTTTCTATGAATGTGTTTGTTTTTTTAAATTATTCTTATTCTTGTTAAATCACTTCATCTTATGACTAAAAATTCTAAAATGACCAAGGGAAATTTTTTTAGGGATTTAAAATAATAATACCAATGAATATTTTCATGATCATTGGAAGTATTCATTGACTCAAAAATAGACTATTCCAAATAAAAGAACTATTAAACACTAACTTCCGGAACATGGAGTTAGTTTCTTCAGCTCTAAATATAAGTTTACCAGACTAAGGAAACTTTATTACAAATTGAAACTCAGAGTGTCGGGATATTATGAACAAAAAAACCTCATAAGCAATTTGATTTCATAATCAACTTCTCATATATCCATAACCCCAATGCATTACTCTCTTCATCTATATCAAAACCAATTTTCCTATATTTCCTTCTATTCATTAAGTAATTTATTTCAAAACATAAAACCAATTATTCTTTTTATTCACCACATCAAAAAATCGACATTATGTTCAGCAAACATCATTAAGACAAAAATACAAACTAAGTTAACAAGAAAAAAATAACTTCTTTTTCCCTCTGAATCGACCCCTTATTGGTTTTATACTTGTTAGGGTAAAAATAATTTGGGACACCGATAACATACCTTCGGTGAAACAACTCACCATCCCCGGACCTGCTTTAGATCAACACTTGGATCCATCCATCCTCACCTTCAAGCTAAGATCCACAAAAATCCTTGACCCATCTTACTAGTGGCCTTTGACTATGAAGAGAACTACACTATAAAATTTTACTTGGAATAATACAAGTAATATACGTTCAAATTGCCCAAATGTGTATCCAAGTTGGGAAAATATGTAAAATACCACTGAGGGAAAAGTAAATAGTGTGAAACATAGTGTACAAGGTATGTACACCCAATGCATAAATTTGGACATGTAATCATGTTGTATAATGTGCAATATCCAATTACATGTGATGAATCTTTCCCTATATGGAATATATGGATATGGTAATAGTTTAAGTGTATTGTAAAGAACCTGAGTCTTGTATTTCAAGACCACACAACATATAATATTGGGAACATGGTGTATTCTATCCAAGTTTTCCCCCCGTGTTGTATACTCTGGCTCAAGTTGTTTTGTGTAACTCAACATGGAATATACTAATACACATTATGTACCCCAAATAGGTCATAGACTATGTATTCACTACTATATATATGGCATTTAACAGTATACAAAATGGCCTTTAATAGTGTTAAAAAGTGCTTTTAATTACAGCGAGGATAAGGGGGTCGTCATTATCAGTGTAAAAAAAGAAATGATAAAGAATACCCTTTATCAACACGTTTCTAGCACTGATAAAGGGATACCCAGTGTGTTGGTTATATAATAGCACACCCAGTAGAAGAAAAACTGCAATTTAAACATAGCACACCCATAATCAAACTACAGTTTAAACAACACACCAAAATAAAACCTACAATATACATTTAATTGAAATCATGAATACAAAATTGTTCACCAATGGTATATACAAAAATAAACACTCATTCTATTTACATTTAAAACAACTATTTTTATATAATTACATTTACAATTGTCCAACAAATATTCTAAAATATTAATATTTCATCTTTTGACACCCGTGATCCCCTCTCCAGAATCTACGCCCATGGTATCTATTGATGAAAAAATCATCTCAACCTGAGAAAAATATTCCACTTATATAAAAAAACAAATATTATGTTAGTAATATTATAAATTAATAAATTAAATATTATTATGAAAGAACACATTAACAAAATGTCAATATTTCATAAAAAATGAAACATTTTGAGTTTTACTATCACATTGTGCATCCTATTGAGGTTTGGTTGATTCTTACATGTTAAAAATGAGTTATGGATCATTGTCCTGAAATATAAAAACAATATGAATGTGTTTACTCAGTTTTGAGTATGTCACTTGTTCTATTACTAAAATTAATGTCAATTTCAAATAATGACACATTTGGAGTTATACCTGCCACACCGTATGTCATATTGAGTCTAGGATGATTCCTACATGTCACAACTGAATTATATATCATTTTTCTAGAGTATCAAAACAATCTGAATATGTTTTCTTAGTTTTCAATATGTCAGTTGTGTTTTTTCACTAAAATGTAATTTCAAACTAGAAACATGCATTATGAGTCATACCAGTCACAGGGTGCATCAGTTTGATGTGAGACTACTTTATAAGAATCAAAAATTACTTATTAATTACATTACTAAATTATAAAGACATATGACGCATTTTTACATTGTTTTTAGAGAGTGACATGTTTTGAACTAAATTTTCAATTTTAAACTGATAACTGAGAATTTTAGTCATACCAGTCATACCAGGATTCTAATTGATTTTAGGTTGAATCCTAAGCTTCAAAAATGAATAATGGATCATTTTCCTAAATTATCAAAACAATCCAAATGTGTTTTCTCAGTTTTTAGTATGTCACTTGTTCTTTTTGCTCAATTTAATGTCAGTTTTAAATAAAAAGAGACACTTTGAGTAATACCAGATACAATGTGTATGTTATTGAGGTAAAGATAATCCATAAACATCACAAATTAATAATATATAATTTTCCTAAAATTTCAAAACAATCTGAATGTTTTTTCTCAATTTTTAGTATGTCACTTGTTGTTTTTACATAAATTAATGTCAATTTTAAATAAAAAAAGACACTTTTAGTCATACCGATCACATTGTGCATCATTATGAGGTTTTTTTAACTTATAAATATCCAAAATGACACATGGATCATTTTCCTAAAGTATCAAAATAATACAAATGATTTTTCTTGGTTTTCAGTATGTCACTTGTTCTTTTTGCTCAATTTAATGTCAGTTTTAAATAAAAGGAGACACTTTGAGTAATATTGGCCACACCATGCATCATATTAAGGTTTGAATAATCACTACACATTTCAAATAACTAATATACCATTTTCATAAATTATCAAAACAAGACGAATGTGTTTCCTCAGCTTTCAGTATGTTACTTGTTGTTTTTACTTAAATTAATGTCAATTCTAAATAAAAAGAGACACTTTTAGTCATATCAATCACACCATGAATCATAATGAGGTTAGGTTTATTCCTACATGTCACAAATGACTCATGGATTGTTTTCCTAACGTATCAAAACAATATGAATGTTTTTTCTCTAATTTTAGTATGTCACTTGTTCTTACATAAATTGATGTCAATTTAAAATAGAAAGAGACACTTTGAGTTATATCAGCCAAAATGTGTGTCATATTGAGGTGTAGCTGATTCCTACATGTCATAAATTACTTATAGATCATTTTCCTAAAGTATAAAAATAATACAAATGCATTTTATTGGTTTTTAGTGTGTCACTTGTTGTTTTTACTTAAATTAACATCAATTTTAATTAAAAAGAGATACTTTTAGTCATACCAGCCACACCATGCAACAGAATGAGGTGCGGTTGACTCCTACATGGAACAAATGACTCATGGATTTTTTTTACTAATGTATCAAAAAAATACGAAGTGTTTGATCGGTTTTCTGTATTTCACTTGTTTTTACATAAATTGATGTCAATTTTTTTAAAAAAAGAGACACTTTGAGTTATACCAGCCACACCGTGAATCCTATTGTGGTGATAATGCACATAAAAAATTACTTATAAATCGTTTTCCTAGAGTATCAAAACAATATGAATGTGTTTTCTAAGTTTTCTGTGTGTCACTTGTTTTGTTTATTAAATTAATGCCAATTTTAAATAAAAAAAGATCCGTTTAGTCTTACCGGTCACACTGTGTGTCAGATTGTGGTGAAGTTGACTCTTACACATCACAAATGACACATGGATCATTTTCCTAAAGTATCAAAACAATATGAATGTGTTTTATTGGTTGTTAGTATGTCACTCGTTCTTTTTTCTTAATTTAATGGTGGTTTTAAATAAAAAGAGACACTTTGAGTAATACCGGACACACTATTCATCATATTGAGGTGTAGATAATCCATAAAAGTCATAAACCACTAATCGATAATTTTATTAAAATATATAAACAATTTGAATGCATTTTCTCAGTTTTCAGTATGTCAATTATTGTTTTTTACTTAAATTAATATCAATTTTAAATAAAAAGAGACACTTTTAGTCATACTGTTCACATTGTGCTTTATATTGAGGTGGGTTTGACTCCTACACATCAAAAATGACTCATGGATAGTTTTTCTAAAGTATAAAAAACAATCTGAATGTGTTTTCTTGATTTTTATTATGTCAATTGGTTTTACTTAAATTTATGTCATTTTTAAGGATAACATGAGCATAAAAATGTAATAAATTTATATTGATATTAGAAATTCATATCCTATATATAATAGATCATAATCATGAGTCATGTATAAAATCATAGTAGTTTAGAATATATTAATCTTAAAAGATCAAAGAATATTATAAACTAAAAACATACACTTTGAGTCACATCTTCATGCTATTTGGGTACGTTCTATCATCATGTATTCTTCCCATTCGTTTCTGAGAACATCTACATCATCTTGTAAATATGAGTCTTTTCGACATTCCTATTAGTGCTGGAAAAATATAAATACACAAAGGATTAATAAATATTTTAAATGAAATAGTAATTTTCTTGAAAAATAACTCTTTAGGGATGATGGTTTGTTCATGTAATATGATATCTCTCATAAATTTACTAACATAATAACCGAAATCATTTCCATTGGTTTGTTTTGTAAACTATAAAAACATTGAGGAGAATAATTAATTTTTTTATATGTGTTTGGATAGTAAAACATTATTATATATATGTTGATATTTATCCCATCATATTACTTGTCTTTATCCTTTCCCTTATACCCTAGCCTCATTCCTTTTTTTAGACGATATTGATGCATCGCCCTGTCATAACAGAACCCTCATTAAAAGATAATATAAATTATATAACTTGATGTTTATTTCTAAAACATTGGATTTGATTTATTAAAAATTTAAAAACACCATCATGTGTGGATGGTTTTTTGGATATCTAGGAAATGAATCCAATAAATAAATCTTTGGAGTATCCAAAATTACCACAATGAGCGTCCAATGCTTCCTAAAAACACAAAAAGGAATAAGTGAAAAAAGAAATAAAAATATATTTGTTATGATTAAATCATAGAGTTTTACCCCAGCATCTTCGGTTATAAATTGAGTTTGTTTTATGATATTTTTATTTCAAATTATTTGATCAGACCTTTCACTATTCCAGCCTTCTTTTTTACCTTTATTTTCATTTGTTCTATAGAGGAGGTGTGAGGATTAACGAGTCCAAATTTTATTTCACGGTAAAATCACTTCAATTGTTTTGCATATATATGCCTGCCAAAAATATCAAATGTATTTAGTCATAATTAACACAGTATCTCAGCTTTTGGAAAATCAATTCATGAAAACATACCTCATGTATACATTTACAACCGAGGCACCTAGACAATCATAGTCGAGGATTTCAGTTTCACTCTTAATACTATTAAACTCTTAATCTTACACTCCATATATATTTTATTCAAACTATAATAAGTGGTTTCCTCCATATTTTAACTTTTTATCCACATGATCCTTGAATGATATTAAATGAGGATATTGAACGGGTGGGGAAATGCTTCTTCTAGTAGATCTTTTGGATTATCTAGTCAATCCTTTAGATGTTTTTGATAAAGTCTTTCATTTCATCCCCTTCTATTTTTTCATCTGTAATAACATTCATGAGTTTATACCTTTTTTCATTAAATGTTAAAGGTTTATCTTGAAAAGTAAATTGTAAATTAATACCTATTTGTTGACATGTTTTTTTACAAGATATGACATCCATGTGATGAATGTTCAAATATATTTTTCGACTGTATTGATATTATCCTCATGATTTGGATTATGTATCTTGGTGCTCGGATCATGGGATATGTTGATCGACACTCACACATGCGCTATTAAAAGTAGGCTGGTGTGTAACATGTCATTTTGAATATTGAACATTGTAGCCCTCACCACAAGGCTATGGGTGGGTGTTTCTAGATATAAATCACAATAATTATCACCCTATAAAATATTAGTATAGGAAATGTATCAGCATCTGTCTGGTTCACATTTCACAGAAACATTTATTAGAAAATTGATTTCCTCTGCTAAGACATCTCTTTGAGGGGAATGGCTAGCCTCATAGCTAGTGGGGGTGGGGCAGGATATCTACGTGGTGGAAATTCATGATTTTCTTCTTCTCTTTGCCTCCCCCTCATTAAAGTTTATATCATCTCTATATTCTATTGGAATTATACTTCAAGGATAGATATTCTTTGTCTCATCTATCTTTTTAAATCAATTTGATCATACTCTTGTTATTTTCTCAAAATATGTTCGGGGTGTCACCCAAAAACCCACACCTATAATACGACAATACTTTTCAAGTTGCTTCAAGTATTCTGATAGTATTTGTTCATCATGTATAGGTTTTTTTTCTTCATGTGACTATGTCAGATAGAAAATATAGAAAAATAAGGTATCATTGTTAGGTAATGTCAATTTAAATAAAAAAAAAATTTATTATGTAATACTTACCCATGGTTCTCACACTTTTTGTGTGTTTTCATCTATTAGTATCATGTCTTTATTTAAATGTGCCTCCTTTAATAGCACATGGTGTGGGATGGAAGTGGATTTGGTTTTTGAGTCATCAATCTGCATATAAATAGAGGAACATGATTATGGTGTTGATTTATGTCACATAAAATTATTAAAATTGATTTAAAATACGTACTAATTTTTTTTCAAGTGAAGTGTACCCAATCCTTGCTTTAAGGTAGGGGTATGCTGGTTTTCTGCTCATTCCTTATTTTGAGCACTCAATTTTTGTTTTATAAATAAATAATTATCAATAAAAGTGATGAATACACATATCATCAAACAAAATATTACTAGCCATAATGTACCTAAAAAGAAGCATCCATACGATGTCCAGTAAACACATCCCATGTTTCTTGGGTTATCAAGTGTGCATAGATAACCGGTGGGTGTGGGTTTATTTTCCCTTCAACTTCCTTAAGATAATGTAGTGTTAGAATTGTAGAAATACTCTATGAATCCTTCCGAAAATAATTAATACATACTTATTGTGGGATTCATCTACTATAAATGCACTCTGTAATGGATGATGAAGAGTAAGTCAATGTTTTATTATTTTATTTTTTAGTAAAATAAAGAAATGATATCATAATGTTTTCATAATCTCTTCCCACATCAGTGTCTTCATCCCGAACACTACATGGTTCCATGAATCTATGTCAATAGAAAAATGTTTCTGAGTGATGGTTCTAATATAACTGTTGAACATGTCCTTGTTGGGGTTAACATGTTGGCCACTCACATTCCATCCCACCTCAAATTTGATGCCTTTGACTTTCACCTTAATTATTTTTGCTAACAATATCAAACTAAAACTCTTCTATTTTTTATGTGACATTAGTCCTTTATCGTCTAACATTTCCCCAGAATCAACATTATCAATATGTTCCTCTAGAGAGGTATCATTGACATGTGTAGATGGTCATTGTACCTCTGCACTGGGAGTAGAAACAGGTTGAGAAACCTATTGTTCCTCTGGAATGGGAGCACCATCACGTGTAGAAGGTTTCTCCTCTACACTACGAGAAGAATTAGTTTGAGAGGCCTAATGTTCCTCAGGAATGGAAGCACCAACACGTGTATAAGGTCACTATTATGCACTATGAGAAGCAGAAAGTTAAGTGACCTATTGTTCCTTGGGAATGGGAGCACCAACATGTGCGGAAGCTCACTCCTCTGCACTGCAAGAAGTAGTAGGTTGATAGACCTACTATTCCTCAAGAATGGGAGCACCATCATGTGTAGAAGGTCACTCCTCTACACTGTGAGCAGTACCAGGTTGAGAGACCTTTTTTCCTCAGGATTGGGATCACCATCACGTCCAAAATTCATTATCTATATAATTGTTTTAACATTTAATTTAGAGTACATAAATGTACCATCCAATGGATAATAACATGAGGTAACATTATGTATATTAAAAAAAAGTAACCTAATTATTGAACTCTCTTTTTATTTTTTAAAGGATGAATGGATTTTACCCCTCTATTGATGATCCAAATTCCTTCATTATGGTCTCCTCTGGCATATAAAATTCCATCTACATTGAGACTGCTACAAAATGATTGCACCGTCCTAATGAAAGGGTCATCCTCTGTTGAATTTTAATTTGACCCTTCAGTGGTTTGGTCGATAATAGGAAAATTGACCGCTTTAGGTTTACAGGATCTGGAACATAAAATACTTGTACTACCTATGATTCCATTATAAATGGTTTAAATTTTTACTCTTCCTTACTGAAATAAACTTTCACAAATCCCAATTCATCTATTTTAACATCACTAATGTTATCAACCCAAATGCATTGAAAAATCATCACTTGGAATGTTATATAATACAACTATTATATTTTTCTGATGATACCAAAGTATGACATATTCTCATAAATTGGATTTATTTCCTTAGTACCAGAAACATGCATCGCTTCATTCATGAGCGTAACTCCACTATTTTTCATGGTATTTTCTTCATCGTGCTCATTTGTATAGAACATATAACCATTAACTGCATAACCATTGTAAGATTACACATACACATTCAGTCCTTCAACTATCCATCGAAGCCATTCATAAATTGAGTCTAGATTTTCATCTGACTCTTTTAAAATATGGTCTTGAAACCATCATATAAACTACTGATTATATGTATTTGATATCCATATTTCATACCATGATGGATTAAAATGCCTAAGAATTTCTTTGTTTGATTCAACATATGGGGAAACATCCAAAATATTACACAAAATTTAAAGGTGGGCCTACTCCCAATTTTTAATATTGATTATCACAAACTCTCTTCCAGAAATTCCTTCACCCGCAATCTACCCAATGTGACGAGATTTTGGTAAACCAATGCTCTCTACACCGGATAGGTATTTGGTACAGAATTCAATGGTTTCCACAACAATATATCGATCTGTAATACAACCCTCTGGTAAAATTTGATGTTTGATATACCCTTTCAAAATCATTGTATACCACTCAATAGGGTACATCCATCTATTGTGTACATGACCACATATTCAAATCTCTCTCACTAAGTGAACCATCAAATTAACCATCATATCAAAGAATATTGGCTGGAATAACATTTCCAATTCATATAATATGACGGTAATTTGTCCTTCCATACTCAGAAATTTTTTTGGGTCTATAACATTACTGTATATAACTTTGAAGAAGAAACAAATCTTGGTTAATGTCTGACAGACATTCTTGGGAAAAATGAAACATAAAGGTATAGGCATTAGATCTTGCATCAAAACATGGAATTCATGTAATTTCAGACCCTTTAACATTAAATTTTTCATTGACATGATATTCTTGGTATTAAATGAATACCCCTCTAGAACATTTACATCATTCAAGCAGTTTCAAAAGTGATATCTCTCCTTGGAAATAGTGTAAGCAGCTGGATGAAGAAATGTTCATTTTTCACCCTTCACTGGCGCCAACTCTTCTTGTATTCCCATGTCAACCATGACCATCCTATCCTTAACTCCATACTTTGTTTTTCTAGGTGAATTTAGTAATGTGTTGATGACACTATCAAAAAAATACTTCAACATGTATAACATCCAGAAAGTGTCTGACGTATAGACAATTCTAGTATGGTAATTTAAAAAAAACTGATCTCATTTTCCAACTGGTTTTTGTAAGGTTTTTCGAAAATAGTTTACCAAAAGTAGTGTCCACAACTTTTACTTTCTCAAACAGTTGATCGCATGCTAATGGAGATAGTTTTGTACATTCATATGAACTTCCATCAAATGATGTCATCCAATATCAGTACTTATTTCATTGGGGTAGAAATCCATGATTTCCTAGAAAAACGGTTTTAGATTAATGTTTCAACCAAATTGAATGTGTACCTTATTCATAGATGGGACACCCATGAGTTACTCTAATTATATATCCTGACAAATTTCTATAAGAAGGAAAGTAATTTATCAAACCAAAAAACATAGCTCTCAACATGAAATATTCATTTTTATAAGCATGATAAAACGTAACACCTGAATCCCACAATAATTTCAAATCCTCAATCAATAGAACCAAATAAATATCAATATCATTACCTAATTTTTTTGGTCCTGATATAATCATAGATAGAATGATTCATTTTCATTTCATACCTAACCACTGTGGAATGTTATAATTTTCCAACAAAATCGTCCATGTACTATGAGTGCTGCTTTTAAAACCAAAAGGATTCACTCAATCTATAGATAATGCAAGATAAAGGTTTCTCCACTCGTTTCAAAAATTAGGATACTCACGATCGGTTTTCTTCCACTAAGGAGATTCATCTAGGTGATGTAGTTTCCCATATTTATTTCCTCTGTTTGTGTGCCACATCAATTTCCCTACAGTCTCCTCACTTCCATATAGGCACCTAAACCTCGAAATGATTAGAAATTACCATACAACTTTCATAGGACCAGATTCATATTTCATGTAATGACAAGCACCATAATTTGGGAATTCTCTAAGTTATTTTTGGTTCTTTAAAAACAGTATATAGTCATTCAGGAAGGCGTGTATTCTTCTAGAGATCATCCCATCAAGTGTAGCATTTTTTTTGTGTCGTATGTTCGGCATGGAAGCTCAGTATCTTCTTAGATGTCATTCAAGAGATCATGTAATTCTGTAAAACTGGAATCACTCTATCCATTTATTAATTTCAAATTATACTGCTTCAGTACGACTGAAAATACTATATATTTAGTCCAACCACCATACAATGGAGTTTTTTCACAACTCCTTAACTGCTCAAACAATTTTGGGCAATCACGATGTTCATCCTCAATTGTCATTGTCATTTCCTTAATACAATCATCATCGTCATTCAAATTTTTAATCACGCCCTAGATATGGTCTTCTTCATTGTACACACTTGTAATCATATCATATGATCCATAAAATGCAGTGTTTTCCTAGCCACTATCTACATTCACATTTTTCTTTTGTTTATTCCAACCTTTATAACTTTGATCTATTCTGTGATAGATCAAGTGTTATTCCAACTCCATTGGACTAACTTTTCTTGAATAACAACAGTGTAAACACATACAAAGGATTTTAGAAGGTTCATATGAATGATCTTTTGAAAACATGATGAAATCTTTCACTCCATCTTCATACTATCTTTTCAAATGATTGGAATCCATCCATTATTTATTCATATCCATCCAATTTGATTTAGTGATACTAATATTTAACAAAATAAATACACAAAACATTGAAAAAAAAACCAAAGATAAAAAAAAGTTATAAACATTAAGTATCCTTTAAAAACTATTTATAAAATCATAGTTGAAATCCCATTAAAAAATAAACCATTTACACAAATTACTCTTTGAAATAACATACCACTTTTAAAATAAACCAACCAGTTTCAAACACTCTTTATCAAACCCCCAATTCATTTTTTTAAATCATTCAAAGAAAATTCAAGACCCAAAAACATTAATCCATTAAAATGAAAAAAAAACCTCTATATTTTACAAATTTTCATTTAAAACTTCACACACCCCTTGTTGAAATACAACCAACAAAACATATGCTTTCTAAACATTCATATCCCTTTATGAAAGGCAATCAGGTGAGTTGGAAAACACTTGGCATGTAACCTAAGTCCATGCCCAGTTTTTAAATAACTTTAAAGCTATTTAAAAAAAAGCACAAGTTGAACACATATAATTTTTTGATAAACATTTAAAAAACATGAATCATTTTAAAAGAGATACATAGGCATTTTCACAAAGACATAATCCGAAGAGAGGCACTTTATAAAGGATACCTTAATCAAAAATAACAAACATTTTATAAAATATAAAGCTATAAAAAGTTTATCATGTATCTCACAAATAAATAGTATGAATTCTATATTTTACTCTTGTAATACTACTAAGGAGTGAATAAGTGATCGATAAATACATAAGTGTCACTTAGCCATGATAGTTTTCAACATAAAGTCACATCTCTTCAAAGTGGGTAACCATATTCCACTTGATACTTGAATCATGTACTACCTAAGCATGATCCTTCCAATACGGTATGTTAGAAAAAATGTTCCCCTTCTTGAGGGTATACATTAATTAAAAGTTAAAGGACTATAGGTACTCATAACTTCTCTTCTATCAATGGTTCATTTCACTTTGTGATTAAATATATTTCAAACACTTTTTTTAGTGTACTCTGATAACACCTCATGGAAAGAACCGCTATTTCCAAATCTAGGAAAGGATTTGGGAAGTTTATCTTATGTGTTCTTAAGTATTTGGACCCATAAGCAACCACATGACCATTATGGAATGGAACTGTTCAAATTCTAACTCTTGATACATCACAATATAATTAATACTCATTACCCAGCTCATTTATGGTTAAGATTGGTGTTTTCATCAATATCCCATTAAGATTTTATAAATATATCTCATGAACATCTAAGCAAAGTAACCATACCACATTCTTGGTTAAAGGCCTTCTTAGTGCTTCCAATATGCAAGGATCCCAATTGACCCTCTGGTAATAAAAGTGAACACCTAACAAAATCACCATAATAAAATTTTCATTTCATGTTCTAATGATTATTTTCCATTGATTTTTCTTCTCAATTGGTATTTCAAAAACACCAAAATCACATGTTTCTTGTTCATGTTGTCCCAATTTATTATAGTATCTATCCATTGTTCATCCAGTTTCACCAACTTCTAAAATTTCATGGAAGTCTCGGCATTGAACATGTAGATTTTCTAATACCTGTATCATGTCCAGCAAAAACCTTTCACTTTTGATGAACAGTTAATATTACTCTTAATTTTCAATCAATTAATCTTACATTACAAAAACATTTTCTCAATACAATGAGGATAATACCTTAACATATCACCATTTAAAACCCATTATTTAAAAACCCACAACTTTTATTCATAACTTCTGGACTACTCACCATCACACCATCCACTTCTAAAAATCATATATTACAAAGTTATCACATCTATAGGATATTTCACTAACTACTTAATATATAAAAAATTGAGGATATGTTCTAGAGCCTCTCCTATTGGTTTAATTGATCAAAAAATGAGTAAGGATTCACAATACAAAAATTTTCATGCTTGAAGACTACTTTACAGAGACTACAGTATCATATAACTCTTTAACATAAGAAAATAACTATGGTACTAAACTAATAGATGGTATGATTTTCCATAGTCTATTTTATAAAATCTTCAAAAAGACTTTATAAATTACATTACAAAGACTATCCATTCTAAAATCATTTATTGAAGTGATGAGAGTATCATTATAAGTCTCAAGAGAATTACTACCTCTCCAAAACTCATTCATGAAGTTAACAACATAATGTCCCAAAATAGTCTATAAACTTTTAAATAAAATTTCATAAATAAAATATAGGTTAGGTACCTTTGATGGATGCATAAACCTAAATTACACAACCACTTCATAACATTGAATTTCAATAATTATTAATTCATTCATATAATATGTTAAAGTTTTCATAAAATAATAATTTAGATATTTAGACATAAAATTATGTTGAGAAGAAAATATTATTTGATAATCACTTGAATTATATAATTTTTCCATTTTAGGGGATTCACCCCAGAGTGTTTACGGGTGGAAGGATTCATTACATGTGTAGTTATGGTTATTTGACAAGGGTTTTCAGAAAGTGTCTCATGTAGCTTTGGATTGATAAGGATAAAAAAAGATATGTTTCCCTTATAACTATGTTTATCCCTTCATAAAAATATCAATGTATTCCCCTATGAAGTAGTATTTTTATCCAAACAACATGATTTTCATGTGGTGTGATTATTCAATTTATGTCATGTGTTTATTCATTATTTCTCATTTTTCTCTAGGGGTATTTTCAAAACCATGAGGTTAATATAACTAGAATGTAGAGATATAATGTAGTGACTTATCTATATCTTTACTTCTATGTTATGGTATATCAGGTTTTGGGGTTTTTTCCAATTCAAGTATGTTTTGGATTTTCATTCTCTATGTGAAAGTTTCAACGGTTTAATTTATGTTTTGGGGGTTTAACATTAAGATTGTTGATGTGTACCAAATTCAACAAGTGGTATCAAATATTTTTCTTATTCTACTATCAGTTAATAAAAAGTGGTATTAGATCTTGGTTACATAACATACGGTGATTATTTCATCAACACTCGATAGAGATTCTTGGTTTGAAGACTACTGGTTTTCTTCTACTGAAGAGTTTTTCTAAGATTCAGTGGAATTGCACTAGTAAAAATTTGGTGGTGACATTGAAATGGGTAAGGTTTGTATTGATATTCAATGGTGTAGGATTCAGACTTTGGGGGATAATGGCCTTACTACTCATGGAGTGTTCAAAAGTTATATTGATTTTGAATTAGTCAAAAGTGAGGTGTTTAGTAGAATGGGAAACCTTGAGATGAAAGCATCAGAAAAAAATTAAAAGGTGTGTCCAAGTGAATCCAAATCCAAGAGAGAATAAATAAACCCCTCAAAGATATTGAGCATTAAAGGTGGATGGGTAGTATATGGAGTAATCAAGGAGTATAATTCACATCTAGTCAAAGGAGGAACCACCTCTAAAATATGGTCAACATCGAATATGGTTTTGGATAGAATAAAAATATAAGAAAACCTTCCTTTGATCTATAACCTACTATCACTCAGTGGTGTGTTTCTTCATATTTATTAAAACTACCTCATAATATAGACCACACAATGGAAAATTCAAATTATTCCTCACTAATGCGATCAAATTATCACCTTCGTGTTGGGATATTAAACAATGATTCAAGAGTATGGGCAAATCCCCTATTTAAAATCATGATCACATAAAAACTATTTTATAACAAGTTTCACATTACTTCCATAACTCAAATATGCATTTAAGGTACAGAACAAGGAATCCAACACACACTAAAAATCCATTTCCCTTGGAGAAATCCATTTTAAACACAATTTCATCATTATATGTATTTTAAAGAAAACTATTTTGACCTTTCACACAAAGCATAAAACATTCTCAAGGAACATCACCACAAATAACATAATAAATACATCCAATTTCTTTTCAAAAACAAAATTTCATCATATATTCATGTCAATGAATTTCCAAAACAGGTTTCCCACCACATGAATAATCCATGTAACACATATAAGAATACAAGAAAGAATATCAAAATCATCTAATAATGTTAAAGAATGGAATAACCTACCTCACACTTTGAAACCTTTGGAAATTTTTGTGAAACCACAACCGCACCTCATCCAAAACCTATTATGGGAATATTCAAGCTCAAGCATTAATATATTCGCCAATAAAAAGAAAATCGGGCCAACATTATGTCAAATAATATGGTGGAAAATAAGAACTCAAAAAGGGGGGAAGAGAAACCCTAAAAATAGGAAAAATCAAGTGAAACGAGACTTACTTGATGTTTCTTTGAAGAATAAGATTCAAAACCTCCCAAATATTGAGGTATAAGGGCTTTAAGAAATCTTAGAGGGGGTTTTGTGGCGGAAATGGATTCACGGTGGAGGAGTGGTTGCAGCGAAGGAGATGTCGTGTTGGAGGAGGGTTTGCGGTGAGGAGAGTTCACGGTGGAGGAGCGTTCATGGTAGAGGAGGGGTTGTGGTGGATGTGGGGCCGGTGGTGTAGTGGTTGGATTCTACCAAATCTTGAGGGGTGAGAGAAAGGAGGAGAGTGTTGGGGTTTCCTTATAAAACTCAGGGGGCCATTTATCAACACTAGCTAAAAAATGCTAATAAACATATATTTTATGATCACTAGATTAAAAAGTGTTGACAAAACATATCTTTGTCAATAATTTTTTAGCGCTAATAAAAATATTATATATATATATATAATTATATATATGATAAATATATAATTTAAATAATTAAAAAATTATAATAAATATACTTATTATATTTATAGTCATAGAAATATATATAATAAATATATTAATTATATATATTTATAATATTATAGACTTATATAACTATATTTATTATAATTTTATAATTATTTAAATGGAGATCGTGATACGGGGCGTCTTTCCAAATGGTTTTGTGAACCCTCAAAGTACAACCCTTAATCTTTATGAAATCAGAGATGTTTGGATCTCTTATTTCTAAACTAATTGACTCATGGATTCCTTTGATTTGGAATGGGAGTGCTCCTTAAACTCTAATTCTACTCATGCGAAGGAGGAAACCCCCTTGATGAAAACGGTTCAAACCAAGTGTTGAATGCCAAATCTAGGGGATCTCATTCCTCGGGGTTCTGAAGGGATCATATCTACCCATGTAAGCATCGAAGAAACCACCTCTGTTCAAAAAACTAGATGATGGAGGATTTTATATAGATGATGATCCTGAGGCACTTCATCAACGGACTCAATTGTGTATGTTTTCTGTTATGGGTTGCATTTCTTACTTAAAGGGTGATAAACTGGTCGTATCTAGATCTTAAACCTCGCATTTCTCAATATTTGGGATTTCCATATTTGAAACTCGTCCTGATAGGTAAGGTTTATTTACATATCTTTCTTACCTCGTATGAGGATTTAGATTGGATATGGAGGATATGTAATATAAAACTCCAACCTGGCCAACTATGTATCTTTTAATGGGTTTTTTCTTTAACCTGAACACTCATAGGAACACTATGGCACAAGTATGGGTTAGATTTCATAATCTCAATTGGTTTTTCTAGCACCCAAAAATCTTAAATGACTTATCATCTTATATTGTCACTCCTCTGAATATAGAACAAATAATATTAAATTGTGAGTTAGGTCTATTTTCTAGAGTGATAGTGGAAGTGAATCTTGAAGATAAATTACCGAAAACCATTGCTTTTAATTCTAATGATTATAGGTTCGAAGTGAATATTGAATATGGGAGAAATCCCCCTTTATATGAGTACTGAAAAAGTATAGGACACTCAATAATAAATTGTAGGTTAGTGCACAAACAAGACTCCCATGAAAATGGTATTGAATGGACTGAGACCAAAAAGAAAAAGAAAGATAAAGGCCCTACCCTAGATAATCCTGAAACTTCTAGGAGGATGAATGAAAAATTAATTATCAAATCCAAGAGCCTGAATTCCATAGGAGTTGAAGTTGAAAAATCGTGGTCTGATTTAGTGGAAGAATAGGAAAATGAAACTGAAGACCAATGTATAATTAATTAAATTGAAGAAACTATGAAAGAGGTCCTTAAAGAGTCCCAAAAAAATCTGAAGTTATGACTTTAGAGTAAAACCTTATCTCCCCTTACAACATGGTGAAGGATATTGATCCTTCAAGGATTCTTACTAAAGATTTGAAATGTATATCTCATCCTCTAGTGCACCCCACTGGGGATTTGAATGACATGAATGTTGATCCCTAAAAAATCACACTAAGTGAGAAAGATAACACACCTGAGTACACTACTATCCAAGCTCATTGCAGTAGACCACCCCCTACAACTCTTGGTACTAAAAATGCCAACACTAATTTGGTTTCTTAGGATACTAATAGCGCTAGGATGTCTGATGAAAAATTCATTCATTTTGTCCCAATGCTCACACTGAGTGAGGAAAAGAACTCAAATTTTGAAAATACTACCCATATTGAAATTAGTAATAAACCCCCTACATCTCATGGAATTGAAAATTTCAACATGATTCCAGTTGTTTAGGATCCTATTTACAGTAAGAAGTCCAAGTAGGACTGCAACTCTAATGCTCGGGTAGTTTCATGTACCTACAGAAACATAAATTCTTGTTTTGACAATAGAAAGTAGTAGGTTATTTAAGAAAAAAATAACACACACTACACTATATCTTCTAATGTCTCTACATTAAATACTGAACTGGCTATCCAAAAGGTGATACCATTGAGTACTCCAAATTATTAACTGGTTTCAACTTCAAACACAAAAATTGGTGATCCAATATATATGGAAGATAGTGCAGGTATTACTAACATTCTCATTGTTTCTCCTATGATCAAGAAGGTTAAGAAAACTAGTCCAAACAATTCCAACACTTCTAGATGATCAACCATAAATAAGAACTAAGAGAACAAGAAAAAAGGGGGCTCAAACCCCAAAAATAGGTTTTAATGAATATTTTATTTTTTAATTTTCAGGGTATAGCGAACCCTGACACCTTTAATGTCCTAAAAAGGTTTATCAAAAATCATCATCCTAAAATTTTTACAATTGCTAAACCTAAAATAAATTTTTCTTCTCAGTTTTTTCATCTTTGATGATTTTTTTTTGTACTTTTTTGGGAGTTTATATCAATGGTCCATATGTTGAAATGCTCTTGATCTTTGTTCATTTTTTATTACACAATGTGAATATTTTTAGTATTTCTGAGAAATATTTTACCTGTGACTTTATCTTTAAGCACTCACATATTTACTCTAAATTTATATATTCCAAGAATAGATACCAATATAGGATGCCCCTTTGGCATGAACTCTCCCTTCTTAGCAATAGCATTCACGATCCTTGGTTTTTTGTAGGGGACTTTAATGCCATTCTATCCCCATGTGAGAAAATGGGTCCCTAACACTCCACTATTTCTTCAAGGGGATATAAATCATCTATATAGGATAGAAAACTTATTGAAGATAACCTCATTGGTTCCATGTTTACGTGGTATATACAACATTACAACAGGGTGGTTTCAATAAAATTAGATATAGGATTCACTAATGTTCCATCTCTTGATAAATGGGACAACATATCAAGCATAAATCTTAATAAAATTACCTCTAACCACCATCCTATCCGGTTCAACTTTTCTCTCAATATCACTAAGCCTATTTTACCTTTTATATTTAACATTACTTGGTCTTTATAGCATGATTGTGAAAACATTATAAAATAATCATGGTCAATAATGAACAATTTAAATGATTCTTTTTCATGTGTTTTTAAAGAAAAAAAACTAAATTAGGTTCTTAAGGAGTGGTGTAGATCAAAATCTAAAAAAATGAACAGTGACATCTTTATTTTAGAAGAGGAACTCTCCCAAATTTAGAATAACAATACTAGCTCTAATTTCCCATATGACCCCCAGCATGAAATTAATATTTCTATTAACTTTTTTATATTCTCACATTAAAATACAACCTTAGAAAACCAATTTTCAAAACTAAATGGATCAATAATGGTGATTGAAATACTAAATTATAAAATCCCTACAAAGATTAAAAAAAGATTATAGGCCCATTTCCTTTCTAAGGGACGAGGACAAGCTCATTGATTCTGAAGAAGGTATTTCTAATCATGTCATCTCTTATTTTGAAAATATTTTCAATGATCCTAACATTAATAAAGACCTATTACCTAATTTCATCCTAGTTGTGGTGACTGAAGAGGATAATTCTTTTCTTAAAATCATTCCTCTTGAGCACAATATTAGAGACATGGTCTTTATCCTAAATCCTGACAGTGCTCTAGGACCTAATGGTTTAAATAATGGTTTTTATCAGCATTATTTGGATGTTATCCGAGATGATGTCTAAAATTTGATCAGGACTTTCTTTTCCAAAGGCTTTCTCCCTCATGGGATGAACTCCAAATTCCTCACCAAAATCCCTAAAGTGGAGAATGTTGATAAGATTCACCTTTTAAAACCCATTTCCCTTATCAACTCTCTCTACAAAATTATTACCAAGTTTCAAGAAAATATAATATCTTCCATCATAAATAAAATCAATTCATGGAATTAGTTTGGTTTTGTTAAAGGAAGGTCCATGCAGGATTGTATTTGTCTTACCTCAGGATGCACCAACCTTTTAAATAAAACTAGTAGATTTGGGAATGTAGCCATAAAACTTAACATTCAAAAAAAAATTATACAATTTATTAGAGCATTATTTTAAAATTTCTATGGTTCTTTATATTTAATGAATCTCTCATCAATAGAATTAAAACTCTTTTCAATTCAGATATCTTCTCCATACTTGGTAATGGCTCTCCTAGGGGATAGTTTAAATGCTCTAAAGGAGTCAGGTAGTGTGAACCCCTCTCTACTATTCTTTTATCAATTTCTAAGGGCTACCTAAGCATATTACTTACTCCTCTAGTGGATAAAAACAATCATTAACTGATTTATGCCTCTAGAAATTTGAATGCCCCCACACATCTATTGTATACCGATCACATCATCCTATTTTTATAAGGTGACAAGAGAAATATCAATAACCTAAAAAGTTCCATGTTTCACTTTGAAGATTTTTCTAGGAAATCTATCAGTTTGATGAAATCCTACATCTTTTTTGGAAAAATATTTCCTTACAATAGAAAAACTAATATTATCAATGCTTTAGAAATTAAGGAAGGATACCTCCCCTCTACCTATCTTGGTGTTCCCATTTTTTGATTCAAACCCAAATCTAATTATTTTTCCACCATTGTTGACAAAATTCTGTGACATTTCTCCTCGTAGAATGGTAAATCTCTCTCCATAGTGGGTAGAATCTATCTTTTCAAGTCTACGATTATTTCCAAAATGTTATATTCCATGAAGGTCTATAAATAGACTACTGGTATCCTGAAGAGCATAAATGTTTCCATCAAATATTTTGTGTGGAGTGGGATCACTTCTGATTGGAAGATGGTAATTGTACCATGCTCTACCTATTGCAATCCTTTGGACAAAGGTGGGATTGGCATCAAAAATCTAAATTTTTTAAATGATTCTTTACAAGCTAGATTCACTTTTAATCTCCTTCATAATAAATCCTCCTTCATGGATTTCCGAAAGAAATATATAACGTATCAGATCCAGGTGACACCCAAAAGTTTATTAAAAATGGTCGGCCACATAACCTCAAGCGCATTCCCACAAATGCTATAGTTTTACTGCTAGAAGTAAGGGAAAAGGAGTGGTAATGAGGAAAAAATTCCCTCATTGGCATAGTATACACAGCAGAAGGCAAAAAGTAAACAATAGCGGATGAAATAATACCAACGGAAATAAACAGTGAAATACTGATAGTAATAAAACATCTGGAGCATATAAATAAATGATTCATGTCACATATTTCTAGGAAAGTAGCCAAAAAATCAAAATTTTGGAAATACAATACAGAAACTAAAGTTTAGAAAAGCAAGTAAACTCTAACAGCATCGCAGTCTCATCTTGGTCTCAATCTCCCCATCTCCAATAGTAATCAAGTGCCTGAGGAAGAAGGGAACCTTCCCTTATCTACACCTGAAACCATATAATTTGATTGGGTCCAAAACATGACACAAATATAGTGTGAGATTAATCCAAATAGGAAAACACCAAAATATTTGGGCCTAACTCTCTGTGAATATATATAGCATGTAAATTTAGAAATGAAGTAATAAACTAAGAAGTGCTCAAAAGTAAATAATCCTATAGTTTTCAATTACATTAATTTAAATTTATTATTCAATATGATGAATCATGTAAACCTTGGGATCTAGACTATGATCTGTATTCTCTATGTGAGTAGCAAATCAAATGTCTCATAAGACCATCTAAATAATCTATTAATACTGAGTCCAATCTTGACCTTTGGCTTGGCAGACTCGTCACAATCATTCAATCATTCATTAACAACCCTCTAGGAAAGATCTCACAGTCTAACCCATCTGGTCTAACATAACATCAATTCAATAAATAATGACCCTTGGGAAAGATCTCAAAGTCAAACCCCTTTGGTCCCACATAGTATAGATCAATTTCAAATGACCACCTGGGCAGTTATCACGGTCAATAACCCTTGGTCAACATAGCATCAATAAAATATAATGACCACCTGGAAGCTCTCATGGTCAATGACCTAGGGTCCAACATTTACTTAATAAAATAATAATGATCACTTGGTCATCTCTCATGTCTAACCTAAATAGTTATAAATGACAACCTGGGAAGCTCTCACGCTCTAACCCCCTTAGAAATCTCTCACAATCAAATCCCCTTTGGTCAAAAATAAAAATGCATGAACATAGGAATTTCATATAATCATAAACTCCATCCTAACAAAAAAATGAATGGAAACAAGGAAATCCTATAAGCATCCTAGAACAAACAACCATAAATAATCAAACAAGGTAACGCACCCATAGGGTGTCCCATAAACAAGTTATCTAACCTTATCCATAGGAAATAACCATTAACTAAATCAACCAAACCATATATGGAATTAAATAGGGTTAAATTCCAATCAATAAAAACCCCAAATGTGGGTATGCGGCACTTTTATCATATATAACCCAAATATTAACAACAAAAGGGACAAACCACCTACCTCGATATCGTATGATTGATATACTTGAACGTCAGCCCTTGAATCATCCTATATCGGCATAGATCTACAAAAGGGTGGAAAATTTCCGACCTTGAATAACCTATGAGAGAGAGTTAATTATGAATAAAGGCTCTAGGGGTTTTGATAACTCACAGGTGGGATTCCAATGCACCTAACAGTGTCTCAATCGGGGCTCAGAGGGAGAATCGGGAGGGGTTTGAAGTTTGTTGGCCCTTCCATCGCACTCCTATATGAACCACATATAGAAGAAGATATATCTAGACTTAAGACATGACCCTTCTCCATTATATCAAATAAGAAAGAAAACTACATGGAATGTTCATTAAAGGTACATGCCGTGTAGTATCCTTAATCGGCCCCTGCCTTAAGTGGTCTACCAGGTCACCACATGGCCATGTACTCGACCATTACATGGCCATTACAAGGTTGTATGTGGTACCCAGGTACAAGGTGTGAACTCATAAGTACATAGAGTGCACTTATAAAAACATTATTGCTTATTTTTTCCTTAAAAACATCCCAAAATCAATATACATACCTAAAATGATGATCCGGGTTCTTACAAACATCCCCTCTTAAATCAAGTGATCCCTGAATTCCCCTTACAAGGGTGGTGAAGAAGAATCTACAAACAACTCTAGCAACTGTGATTGTACATCAGCCTCCCCCTCCCAAGTTTCGTCTTGTACTCACCCGTGCTTCCATAGAACATATACCAGAGGAACAGACCATCCATGGAGAACCTTCGTGATGCAATCAAAAATCTGTATAGGGTGCTCCTCGAAGGATGCATCCATCTTTATCTCAACCTCATCAGGTTTAAAAACATGAGATATGTCTGAAAAGTATTGTCATAACTAAGAAACATGAAAGAAGTCATGCATAGCTTGGTACCTCTAAAGTAAATGCAACCGATAGGCAACCAAGATGACTCTCCAAAACCTCAAATGGCCCAACGTATCTTGGTGAATGTTGTCCCTATCTCATAATTCTCTTGTGTACCAACCTTAGTGTGACACTAAAGAAAACCTGATCTCCGACCATGAACTCTAAAGGTTGTCTCCATCGATCAGTAAACGATTTTTTTCGAGATTGTGTTTTATCCATCCTCTTTTGAAACTACATTAAAAGTCATAAAAGAAGAAAGACCATGGATACTTGATAATGGGTGTTCTTCTCACATGATAGGAGAATTGAATTTTTTTAAGGATGTTAAATATTTTAAAGAAGGAACGATGACATTTGGAAATGATGAATCATTAAAAATAAAAGGTGTTTGGTCACCCATAATTGGAAAAGAAAATATGAAATCTAAGAAAACAAAGTACGTTGATGCGATAAAACACAATCTGTTATGTGTTTTACAATTGTGTAATGAAGGAAACAAGGTTATCTTTAAGAAAGATGGATTTTTTGTAAAGAGTGATGCAGATGGTAAGATTGTTACAATAGGACAATGTACAAAAGGAAACTAGTTTTAGGTTTGTAATTCACAAAACTCTTGTTACATGAGTATAGTGGAAGTGAATTAGTTATGTAATAAAAGGCTTGGACATAGATGTCAGAGAAACATGAGCAAGTTATTCAAAAGAGACAGTGTCCAAGACATTCCTATTTTTCCAAGATTTAGAGATTGGTGTTGCACTATTTTTTAGAAAGGAAAGAATAAACATGTTGTGCATAAGAAAGTTGATATTTTTCAAAAAAATTCATGGAGATGATATATTCTGATATATGTGGGCCATTGAGAAAACAATCAGCACAAAGAGATAAGTACTTCATTACTTTCATTGATGATTTCACTCTCTTTACTTGTGTTATGTATTTGAAACACAAATCAAATGATTTGAAAATGTTTAAAAGTTTCATAAGAAAAGATGAGAAAGAATGAGAGTATTTTGTAAAGAAGTTGAGAACTGATAATGGTGGTGAATACAAAATTGAAGAGTTTTAAGACTATCATGAGAATCATGGAAGTTGGAATGAGTATATCTCTCCATACACTCCCCAACAAAATGGGTTTCTTGAAAGAAAGAATATAAGCCTGGTGGAAATGGGAAGAACCCTATTATAGGATCATGGCCTTTTTCATTACTTTTGGAGGAAAGCCATGGGTACTTCTATTTCTATTCAAAACCATTGTTTCTATTGGCCTCAATCAGGTATAACTCTCTATGAATTGTTTTATGGAAAAACTCCAAGTCTGAAGCACTTTAGAGTTTTCAGGAGTCCTTGTATTATAACGATAAAATGTGTAAACTATGGTAAGTTTGAGTAGAAAGGTGAGGATGGAATTTTTCATAGATATTCTCTAGAAGGAAGAGGGTGTAGATACATCAAAAAATAAACAAAAAGAATTGTTGATTCAGTTGATGCAAAATTGATTGAAGTATCTATGAAATAGAAACATGTTCAGGTGGACAATGAAGTTAAGGAAGTTGAAGAAGATAATTCTAAAAATGATACAAGAAATTTTAATCCTAATAAAGGTGAAGAATCGGACTCAGCTATTTCTAGTGATGAGGAAGACAATCAAAAATACTATGCAATGCTAAGGAAATATTTGGAAGCACCAAATATAATTGGTGATCAAAATAAGAAGGTTCAAACAAGAAGAACAACCAATTCCATTACACATACTTCTTCGTTTTCAATCGTGGAACCGAATAATGTCAAAGAAGATTTTGAGCATCTGAAATGGGTTCAAGACATGAGTGAAGAATAGGATCATATTGAAAATAATAACACATGGGAACTCATACCCATGCCTAAAAACAATCATTGGCACAAAATGGGTTTTACGGAACAATATGAATGAAATATTTGATATTATAAGAAACAAATAAATATTGGTTTGCAAAGAGTATTCACAGACTGAGGGTATTGATTTTGATGAAACCTTTTCTTTAGTGGAAAGACTTGAAACAATCAGAATATTTCTTGTTATTTCATCACAATGAGGCTACAAGATCTCTCAAATGGATTTTAAATCTTCATTTCTAAATAGTGATCTTAAAGAAGAGGTTTATATTGAACAACCTTGTGGATTTTTTTATTGGAAAAGATGAAGGTTATATGTATATATTGAAAAAAGAATTGTATGGACTAAAACATGCTCTGAGGGCATGGAATTCCCAATTGTATAAATTCTTAAGAAAGATAAATTTTAACAAAAGAAGAGTGGATAACAATCTTTACATCATATAAAGTTAAGAGCATTCCATCATTGTAATTTTTTATGTTGATGATATTATCATTGTTGAGAATGATGAAGAAATATGTGAGAGATTTTCTGAAGAAATGTATAATTTATTTGAAATGTCCATGCAGGTAGAAATGGAATACTTTTTGGAGTTACAAGACTATCAAAAGAATGAATGAATTTTCTGCAAATAGAAAAAATTATGCAAAAGAACTTCTCAAGAGGTTTGGAATGGAAAATTCAAAACCTGTTTCCACACCCATTTCACTGGGAACAAATATGAGTAATGATGGATATGGAAATAAAGTGGATCAGAAAGAGTATTGAAAGTTGATCAGAAGTTTATTGTATTTGAATGCCTCTAGATCTGAAATTTTTTATGTTGTTACCCTATGTGAAAGATTTCAAAGTACTCCAATAGAATCACATATTATTACTGGAAAAGAATTATCAGATACATCCTCAGCACAACAAAATTTGGAATCAAGTCGTGCAGCTCAGATAGTATTTATTTATTTGGGTATTCTCATGCAGATTTGGTAGGAAATGGTGATGATAGAAGATATCCATCTAGCGGTGTATTATTTTTGGGAAAGAATTGTGTTAGTTGAAATTTGAAAAAAAAACCCAGTAACTCTCAGTACGGATAAAGTTGATTATGTTTATGCTACTCAAGGTGATACTAAACTTATATGGATGAAAACAAAATTGGAAGATTCACTTGTGGAAGTGAAGTTACCCTTACTCTTGGGTTGTTACAATCTAAGTATAATCAATCTCACTAGGAATCCAGTGGAACATTCTCATTAAATACATATTGATATCAAATAAAATTTCCTCAAATATTATGTGGAGAAAATTGAATTGAATCTAGAGTATGTTCCAACATCGGAACAAGTTGCTAATATCTTCACAAAACCCTTATCCAAGGAATAATTCTAAAAAATGAGGTTGAACATGGGTGTCCAACCTCTTTGTCTTCAAGGTTAAGGTATGTGTATATGTCCCATCTATCATCTTTTCTTTGGATTATTTTGTCAAGGGGTTGAATTTTTTTGTTTCATATATTTATTACACAAAAGAGAGAGTTATGTGTAAGCTGTGAATTCAGCATTTTTTAGTGTGTGAGCTATTCCAACTATTTGTTAGAGTGGTTGTAGGAAAAGAAATTGAATAGTTTTCTAGGAAGTATGAAGAAAAGAAAGAGCTGTTCATGATCACTATTTTCGATAGAATGGTTTTTCTATTAATGATTCTTATTTCCTACAACGAGTTAGCTCACAAGGGCTTGGAATTGTTGATATGTAATCCATTGCTTGATTTTACAAAGTTTAGTGATTTATAAAACTTGGTTGAAAAAAAATCCAAAGGGGGAGATTATTGGGACAAAAATAATGATCAAGGTTTTGATGGTTTCAATAGTTGTCTTTTGTTGTCAAGGTTGGTTTTGAATAAAGGAAATCACTTCAATTTGTTTTTTTGGAAACAATTGTTTTGGGTTTGTTTTGAAAAGAATCAGACCCATGTTAATTTTGATGATGCTTTTCTTATTCGTATTTCATATAAATCATTAGTTTTATTGAGAACTTGTTATTCAAGCTTGATAGAAGAAAGGGGGGGTAAAAGAGATGCTTTCAATCAGAAAATAATTGTATTAATAATATTTTTCAGAACTATCTGAAAAGAATCTTATTAAAATTTATCGTATTTGTATGGAAGAAAAAAAATAAGTGGTTCCGTTTGTTTTGAAAAACAATCAAAAAAAATCACATTCCAATTGTTTTTCAAAACAATCAGAAAATAATCGTATCCATATGGCATCGATTGTTTTTCAAAACAATCATATCCAGATTGTATCGACTGTCTTTCAAAATAATGGGATTTTGGGTGAAAGTAAAAGAAGTGGAACTGATGGAATGGTGGTGCTGATGAAAGTGGTGCCAATGGAAAGGTGATACTGATGAAAAGTGATGCTGATGGAAAGTGGTGTCGATGGAAGAGGTGATGCCGATAGAATATGAGACACTAATTTCTTTTTAAAATAACTATATTCAGGTAAAATAAAAGGAATGAGATGTTGTCAAATTTGAATGAATCATATCAGATTGTTTTTCATCATATATGGGCAGATCATCCTTATCAGATTGTATTTCATCGTATCCATCAATCGTATCCATCAATCGTATCCAGCATGATCATATCCAGAATAATTGTATCCAGAATGATCATAACCAGAATGATCATACCGAGAATGATCAAATACAGAATGATCGTAACCAAAATGATCGTATCCTGAATGATCGTAACCATAATGATCGTATCCAAAATGATCGTAACTAGAATGATTGTATCCTAGAAGATCGTAACCAGAATGAGCGTATCCATGATGATTCTAACCAGAATGATTATAACTAGAATTATCGGAACCATATATGATTGTATTCAGGATAATAGTATCTATAACATTTTCTTTCTGAAAAGATCATTCTTGTGTTGAGATGAAAATAAAGAAGCAGCAATGAATGGAAAGTTATAATACTTTCCAATTGATGTCAGATGATGCTAAAGCTCATCCTTAATGAATTCAATGTCATGAAGGTAGTCATGATTCAAGCACTGGTTTTTTAATGTGATGATTTGTTATCTCAAGAGGGTCAAGAGAAAAGAAAATAAAGTTTATATAGATGAACAAATTTTCAAGGGGGAGACTTTCATTTAATAGACTGATTGTATCTAAAGTGGAGAAGTTCATTTCTTCAAACACATCCAATTGGTATGGTTTCAAGAATTGTTTTGAAAAAAATCATTATGAGAGAATCAAAATCAAACCCATGTATTGCTCATCAATTGTAATTGTATTGACATTTGAAATGGGAGTTTGGATAAGTAGATATGAAGATTGTAGAAGATTCGACAATAATCAAGAAGTTTTGACGGAGTCTTACTTGATCTGAGATTTTAATAGAAAATTAGATTTGTGGAAATTTACGTGAGTGGGATGGTGTTTTAGGATTCCCTCCTAAACATGTTTTAGGTCACCTATAAAAGGGAAACAAGTACATTGTACTTGTGTGATTTTGCAGAGATAGAATCTTCAGGTTTTTAGAGATAAGGAAAGTTCAATTCCATTTGGATTGAAAAATTTCATGGGTGGTGCCAATTCATTCATATTCTATTCGGCATGACCATAGTATTTAGTAATTGAAGTCATGTTGATTCTACTATATTGTTTTCTATCTAAAAATCAGATTGGGAGTTTATTTTGAATGAATCAGATTGGGGGCTTTGTTTTGAAATAATCGGACTGGGAGCTTTGTTTTGAAAGAATCGTACTCAAAGGAATGAGATTCAGTGTTTCATAAAAAAGTCGAGGAAGTTATTACCTTTCTTATAGGTAAGTAATTGATGAATTTTATTATAATTTGAATACATGTTTTGAATTGAAAAGAATCACAGGTTACCTGATTTGTTACAAAACAATTGTATTACCCTATTGTTCTAGGCGGGTGCACACACGCTAGTGGTCTTGTTTCAACGATTTTATGGTATTGGATAATTTAAAACCCTTAACTAGGACATAAATATTCTTATTGAATAGTTAACCTTGTAAATATTTGTGTTCCTTTGGATGTGTGTTGATTTGTTTCTCATAAGGGAATTGAAATACTTAATAGGTGGTGGAGGTTGTTTCAATTAAAAAGAAACATAAAAGAAAAATATTATCACTGTTAGGTCCACAAGGCTGAATACCCTGGGAGTGGGGGTGAATCAGGGTATGACTAATTTAAAATTAAATCATGTTCTGATCTTGTTTCGCTGTTATGAAAAACAATCTTCTCTCTCTTTCCTGTTGAACAATATAAACAGAAAGTAAAGCATGCACATGACACAGTGATTTTTACTTGGTTCACCCTCACTGGGCTACGTCCAAGGAGCATACACCGACAAGTTGTCGGTCGTACCAAATTCCACTAAACTTCACTAGATATGGATTACAAGGTTCAGGCATATTCACTTTGTCCCAGGATCACATCCTTTACAAGGTTTAAGGTTAGCTCACTACTTTCCCAAGGGTCACTCCCTGTTTCTCTCTCTCTAGCTCACTGCCGGTGGAGAGGATCACCTTCTTCCACTTCCCTTGCTCACTGCGTCAGAAAGGATCCACTCATACTTTATAGACCTATTTTCTTGAAGGAATGCATCTTTTTCTTTATGTAAATGCTCTGTTGAAGCCCAACTTTCACCTTTAGATGAATCTCACTTTGCACTGAAGGTATCAGGCAAACTCCCAGCATCCACACAACCCAAAAACACTGTCGGTGAATCAATCTTACTTGGCGCGCAAGTCCAATCCGACACGCAAGTATCGGCGCGCAAGTCACAACTGGCGCACAAGTCTACCTCAACCACTTGTGTGACACAAGCCTCTGCAACTCCAAACTTGCGCGACTCACTTCTCTTTACACCCAAACCACTATTGGCGCGCAACGAAAAACTACTGCCCTTCTTCAAATATGGCATTCAAGTCCCACTTGCGTGACACACCACCACTTGCGCGACCACCACACTTGTGCGACGAGAGCTCTGATTCTTCAGAGTGTTGAACTCCACTGAGAAAAGAGGATGGGTGGCCCAGTATTTATAGGCATTTTGAATACCCTGTGCAATGTCGCGCAAGTCAACTGTCGGCGTGCAAGTTTCGGCATGCAAGTCTCTACCCTTACAAGTCATCTGTGCGGCCAACCCAGTACTTACGCGACCCTCTTTCTGTTGCCATATTTTGGGATTTTGATCATGAAAAACAATAGGCATGCAAGTTAGCAAGCATTCTAGTCACCAGTGTGCAAGTCCTTTCTCTTGGCGCACAAGTCACCTGCACGACCAACTCAATACATGCGTGACCCTTATCCCTTTGCAATATTTTGATTATATGATCTTGAAAAACATATGGCATGCAAGTTTCCAAGCCTTCAAGTACACAGGGCACAAGTCCCTTTTCCAAAAACCACTTTTCTTCATTTTTCAATTTTTAGGCCCAAAAATTTGGTAAACACTGGAAAACGGTGCCGCCTTGTATTTGTTCTTTTTAGGCTGCCTCCAGATCATCCATTACTTTATCTATGTTCTTGAATCAAACATTGATCGTTAACCATAGCTCTGGAACTCGACATCCCACCATGAAATCCCCTTTTTCAACAAATTTTTATGTCATGGTTTTCTTTGTCAACAATCACAACACAGTTTTCCACTTTGTCAACAAATACAATCACCTCAAAAATGCATCAATGATAACTTGATGGATTTTTACCCAACAATCACTGATTCACCCCGTCCCCTTCTCAGTGATACAATACTCTGTTTGGGAACTTTCAAAGTTATTATAATGAAAAATGAATTCATATACAACTTCTTTGGTAGGATCATTAACAAAACACCCATCAAATTGTATATGAACATCAAACCATAGTACTGTTCCAGAGACAAGGTGCCCTAAATTCTATGACTACATTAAATAAAGATAAATTGAAAATTTAACATATGAATCATATAGCATTTTCTTATAAATATTTAAACTAATGAAAATATTACTGGGGTTGATTGATTTTGGGAAAAACTCTTGGACCTAAAAATGTGAGGGATGACTTACTTAGATCGAATCGATGTATTCTTTCTTGAAACATCATGAAATAAATAACATGTAATTTAATAGTACTGTAAGAAATTTTATCTCTTTATAATATGCATGTATAAATGTAAAATGTGATTAATATTATAATATATATTTAAATACAACAGGATTCTCATCATGCTGGTTATAAAAAAACTTCCATTGCTATATAGGTACACCATTAGGTACCTTATCATACACTTTATAGGTTCTCACTAAAGTATCATTGAATTCATTCCATAATTTCCATTTAAAATCCATCTATTTCTTACCCAAAATTTTCAATTTCCACTTTCGGGCTATAAGATCGGCAATGGGAATGTGGAAAAACATCCATAAAAAGGGATTCATTTCTAAAATATTAGAATTTAATAACATAATGGAATTCAATTAAACCATAATATATTAAAGTTACCTTTATCTATGAATCAAAAAACTTTATTTTTTCAAGATGGACACATATGACTCCAATAATCATACATAATAAGAAGATTAACTGGATCCTCCACTAGTTGTCCTAGAATCTAGTCAAATAATCCAGCGACATCATCTACAGGGACCCCATAAGAGTCAATTGGGATAACTATCTTCAGTCCGTTCAGATTCCAGACATCTGAAATTTTCATATTTATCTCAGTAGTAGCATTAATTCCATATTTTATGAAAAAAAATAGTTTATAGTATTAAATAGAGTGTAATAATTTTATTCATATTAAAATTTGTACCTATAATTGTCACCCTCCAATATCCCCATGAAGAAACAGGAATGACGAACTGCTCAATAACTAGTGAGGCTGCTAAATGGGGAGGCATTGGCTGAGCTGCTGATGGGATACTGATGGAGGGTGTGCAAGAAGATGATGGAATGGAGGGAGTGAGAGACAGTGTTGGGGAAAAATGGGCGGTGTCTCAGATGTTTTTGGGAGGGAGAACGAAGGATCATCATTTGTCGAAATGGATGAGGGAATATTGACTGAGAGTCTACTGGGATTAGAAAAATGCTTCCTTCTTGGCATTCTGGTCATTTAATCAAATAAAATTAACTTTATAACATATATTTCAAAATATTCATGCAGAAAAAAAAAATTGAAATGATAAAATATGAAAAAAACTGAAATGAAAAATATACATAGATATGATAATTAATGACTATACAAATAGAATAAGTGGTTAATAAATTAATTGATGAATTAACATACAATCATTTTTTCCTTTAATAATTTTATTTTCCAGCTCCATTGCTACTTCTTCTACTTCATCCAACCTTGCAAGACTAATATATTTAATATTAGGATGTAAAAATAAGTTCTCTTATTACTGTTCATGGTATTCAATGCCCAAGGTCAAATCTTCCACTTCATCACGCACATCATAAAAGTCTCCTTGTTTTACATGATAAAATACACTCCACCCTTCATCCATGACATATTCCACATAATATTACATTTTCACATGCAATGATAATATATGAAATTCATGTAATTTATGGTCACCAATATCCATCAAGCGAGAGAAGTTAACATAATTAAATTTCAAGAAATCACATTTAATACCCCTGATAATATCGAAGCAATTTAATTTGAATAAGATAACTAAAAAATTCCCATGGTAGTTTAATTTGATAATATCAGTCAAATATCCATTGTATCTCACTTTTTAAAATGTAAATATACCACTATTTTGTGTTTTTAACCCCTCTTCCCAATCAACTGAAGAAAATTTAAATCCATTCGCATTGTAGTCGCCGAAATTTCTATCCTATTTTAGAGGACCTCAAGTATGAAAATCCGAATCTTCTGACAACTCACCTCGAATATCAGTATTCATGATCTAAAAAAATTAATATACATTATTAGATTTATAAAATATGTGTGTCAACCTAATATCTGTATTGATTGCAATATTTATCAACTCACACATAGTAAAAAACATTCTACAAGCTCTTTATTTATAGTTTTTTATATCATTCTCATCTAAGGTTTGTCCTCTCATTCATCACTTCGTTTTTATCGTAAAATCTTCAATAAATGGATCTGCCATTTCTTTATTTGGCTTCACATATCTATGTGTGTATAATAATTTCATTTCATTTTGTGTAACATTTGATCTTCTCCCAACTAATCATCCAATTGCTAGAAATATTTTTGATTTCCCAAGTAGTTGAGATTGAGTCAATGTGTCATCAACGCATACAACATGATAGAATCTTTTCTCAATATCATCCAAGTATCTAGAACAAAAGTTAAGTCACTCCTCTTCAAAATAGCCTTTTGAAATAGAGCCTTTAGGTTGAGATTTATTTTTTATGTATCATTTCAAATGCCCAAGATATCTATGAAATTAAATTAAAAAACATAATTTTGTATTTAATAATGTGTCAATAATTTTTTACATCAATGAAAAACATATAAATAAATTACCTCTCATTTGGATACATCCATCAATATTGTACAAGGCCTCCTAATTTAGATTCCTTGACCAAATTCATGGTTAAATTCATTATGATAGTAAAAAATGATTGAAGAAAATTAATCTCCATTGAACAAAGTGTCAATAAAAATCTCTCCTGAAGGTTTTAAATATCAAACTATTGTATATTTTTCTAACATAGTTGTCTGAATAATGTGAAAAATTGGAGTACACTAGCAATAACCTTTTCAGGTAATAATGTACACAATGCCAATGATAGTAACTACTATAATGAAATATGTGAATCATGAATTTTCAATCCATGTAACCTAAGATGATTTAAGTCAACACAACTTGAGATGTTACTTGAATACACATCATATGCCTTCACATGTTTTAAAATTCGAAGGAATTTATCTTTATCCCTATTTTCATTGAAAATTTTTTCTATGTATACTTTCCATTATAATCTGTCTAAAGATCATGCTTTATGTTCATTACTTGTAGGCCTTTTCATTCACTGAGATGGTCCTTCGATTTTCCATACCCATTATAAAATGTGAAGATCAAATTGTCAAAACAATTCTTCTTATTATGTAAAACATCAATATTTTGATGCAACAAATTTAATTCCCAATATGAAAGTTTGAAGTATATAAATTTTTCTTCCATTATTTCATTCTGATTTCACTTGTCGATGCACTTAAAACTTGTTACCCACTATCATTCAAATGATGCACCATTAAAAATTTTGTTTCAACATTTTCAAGTTTAGTAAATATTTCATAACCTGTCAACAACATTAGAGGTGGACTATGATCAATAGAACCGTTTAATTTTGACTTTTTCAACCAAAATCTATGAAATGTATCGAGAAATCTTCGATGAAACAAGAAAAATAGTTTTTTACTATGAGGTAGTTATTTAGGCTCAAAATTAAAGTTACCAATATTAAAATACAAACCCGTGTAAGTTTTCCAACTGGCTAAATTCTCAAGTCTAGAGAAGTCACTAATGGTCCACATTAGAGTAGCTTGCATTTTGAAAATTGTTCTAGAAGATGCATCATATGTCTCAACATCGTTGCTCCGTAACTCCTATAATTATTCAATTAGAGGTTGCAATTATACATCAATTTCATTTATAGGAATTTTTTTTCTATGAAAAATAATTGAAATGATAAAAAATATTTGTTTCATACACATCAATGGAGGAAGATTATAAGGGATCAAAATAACCATCCAAATGCTATAACTGGTTCTCAAATACCCAAATGGGTTGAGTCCATCAACAACCAATCCTAATCAAACATTCATTAGATCATATGATAAATATGGATATAATGAATCAAATTTCTTCCATGATTTTGAATCTATTGGATGTCTTATTAACCCATCATTGTTAATATCTATATAATTCAACTTCATGTGCTCAGCTATTTTTGATGAAATGAATAATCTTTTCAATCAAGGATTTAAAGGAATGTAATGAAAAACTGTTACAGGTCTGTTTATTTTTTTATTCTTCATAGTATCATGTTTATTATGACTTCCAACATCACTCATTGACTTACACCTATAAGAATATCATTTTTACAACCATGTATTCTTGAATCCCCTCACCAATAAATCATACAATCACTGGTACATGCATATATTTTTGTATTTTTCAGACCAAGAATTTTAACATCTTTTTTCATATAATAAAAAGGCTCAAGGATATTTTCTTTAGAAAATTTATCACACAACAGTTCCAATATCATGGAAATCAGATTATTTTTAATTCTACATAGGCATTTAGTATTTTACAACTTCAGTAGAAAAGAAAGTATTGAATATTTCAATAATCCACTATACAACTCTTGATTTCCATCATCAACTAATCCATGAAACACATTCGCCTTCTCAGTGAATTTTTCTCTTACATTAGTATCTATGGAATCAATAAGAGAATCAAATTATATGTTAAAATCTTTATTTGGATTTCAAATAGTCTCAAAAAAAATAACTTCTCAAGTTGCAATTTTTAGCACCCTCAACTGGTTGTTCTGATATGTTTTGATGTTAATGTTGGTGTCTTTCAATACCGAATTAATTGTTTAAAATGATTTTTATTTCATTTTCTGATGTCGATGAAGTTGGTATCTCATTCTATTGATTGACATCAGTGTTCAAATGTTCTATAACATCTAATTATCCATTCCAAATCCAATACAAATACTGAGTAGGGAATTACTTCAATATCAAGTGTTCATTAACTTTATCTCTCTTCAACTATATTCTAAATTTATATTTAGGGCATGGACATATTATTCTCCCATCAATGGATTGATTGGAAATTGAAATATAAATAAACTCCACCAACCCCTTAGCATACTGAGGTGTGTTCCTCGGTAATGTGATATATATTTTATCCATATATATCATAATGTTCCAACATATTATAAAAAAAATAAAACACATAACTATTACTAAGTAGGAAAAGTGATAATGGTAAAATCTAGTAAATTGGAATTATTTGGAATTAAATAGATACAAGATTTGAATAAAATGAATATTCTTTTAATGAATAGCTAATATATGGGAATATAAAGGGGTGTTGGCTAGTGATTAGTTTCCTAGAATTGAGAAATATTGTAATTGGTGTTCAAAAAATAATAATAATCAAAATTTTAATTTTATATTGTGTTTGGTTTTTGGTAAAACATACCTTAGAAAAATAATATATTGATAAAATCACACATTGATCCAAATATTCGTAACCACAAACTCATAATAAAAAAAACATACAAAAAATAATATTTCATATCAATTAGAGGAAACACAAGTAAAACATTTTGGGGAATATGATTTTATAACATCCCATTAAAACTGGTATGAAAAAATTCCACCATTATAAAAAACATACTAAAAACTATAAAATTTTATATTTCAAATCAATTAGAGGTTTCCTTTTAGAAATTATTCCTCCCTTGTACCATTAAAAGAGAACTTATTTATCATGTATAAATACCTAAAATATATTATAGAAAATCCATGATAATAGATTTTGTAAAACTTATCTTAGATCTAGATAAATTCTTAAAAAACCATCCAATGATATTTTTTAATTTAAATTATTCATTATCAAAAAAAATATGGATCATCAAATTTGATCACATAAGCATTAGTAAAAAACATATAACCAACAATAAAAACAATTGAACAATTTTCACTGATCATTTAATTTACATGTAATGTTATTAAACTCATCCACAAAACATGTAAATAAACTAGTTTAATACAAAAAAAAATAATTTCATCAAGTTCTATTTAAATCTGATGCATTTTCAATTATTTTCAACTTGGGAGAAATTTTTTTATGACTTATCATCTGCAGTCAAATTCCATGTCAAGATTCTCATGACTTAAACAAATTACCAAATATTTTTTTTAAACCATCATTGTCAATTAATTCGTGGATTAATAACCCAAAATTGATATTATATATTTGAACATGCACAAATGTAAAATAATCTAATAATTGGGAGAATATCAAATAGATTAAACATTAAAGCCAGCTGTACATTCTAACATTGTTCTATTTTATTTACTGTTACACTCATTATACAATACTTAATTTTATTAGTATGTACATAAACTGTAATAAAAAGACAATTATTTATTATGTCTTAAAATTAACCAAAACAAAAATAGTTCACATTATAGAATTTTTTTATCTAATATTATTAATTAGGAACTATAATTGTAAATCATGTAATTTAAGGTAAGTCATGACATGTCATGAAAACTATCAACGAGATGATGAAAAAACATATTCTATCATTTTAATGGGTCATCTACAGCATATATATGACAACTTCCTTTAAAAAGGTAAGGCAATAAACATGTAATTATGATTTTGAGTACCATTCAAAAATTATTTACTTTTTTAAAAAATATATTGGATTCTAATTAATAATTAGTTAGTTCTTTCCAATTAAAGACATTATTGGATTATCATCCAATTCGGCACCATCTTCATGTTCTAGTAATATATAAATCACATGTAAGGGATAAACAAAACAAAATTCAATCATGATTTAGAATAAATCATAAATCTTATTTACCATGTTCATGAAACTATTCATTAGATACTACAGGTTTCATCCAAAACTAGTCCCATAAATTTCCCGAAAAAGAAATCATGTCATTATTTACCTTCCAATTAAAGACATTATTGGATTATCATCCAATTATGCACCATATCCATGTTCCAATAATATATAAATAACATGCAAGTGATAATAAAACACAATTCAATAACGATTCAGTACACATCATAAATATTATTTACCATGTTCATGACTATTCATCAGATATTACTGCTTTCATCCACAAGTAGTCCCATAAACTTCTAGAAAAAGAAATCATTTCATCATTTACCAATCCATATGAAATATAACACCACATAACTATTATAATCCTAGTGGTAAGTGTCCTTATTAATGCATGATACCCAACTCTCATTAGTTAAACTCATGATGATTACATGGATATATTTCTAAATATTATTAGAAAAATATTTCATACCTGGACCACCCAAGTAAATTGAAATTTAGAATAAATAATTTATTCAAACTTTTTTATAATATCCATTTCCAATCCTGAAACATCTTATCTTCATGACTATCATCCCAACCCTAACCCATTTTTTGGGATAGACATGAATGTCTCTAACTATAGGTGGATCCCCCAAACACCAAAAGTTGAAAATGAATTACAAGGGTTTACAAAATCATTGTAAGATTATTTAACCTCATATATGAACTAAATAGAAATAGAGAACCAAAAATAATAAACTGAATAAATATGATGAATGATAGAAAATCAAACAATGAATCGAAAAAAAATAATACCACAATCAGTGTTTTAGTAGTCAAAAATACACTATATAAGTCTAAAAATTTGATGACACAATGTCATATTTTTGATAAAGAGAGAAATAAATCCTATATGACCTCACAAATTCCATGGGCTCAAGTGAAGGCAATGATAGGGAGAGATCTCAGGCGAGGATGGTGACTTGGGTGATAAAAAGGGTGGGGGCTATAACAACAGCACCATAAATGGATCGGGGGCATGAGGTTGTGACCGCAATGTTGTCAAAAGCTTAGTGGGCATGAGATTAGAGGGCTCAAGAGATTCTAGAACACTGGTGATGGGGGAAACACATTGGTGATAGGGTTTGGGGTAGACGGGGAAGGGGAGCTTGTGGGAGATGAATGGGGTGCCGCAGATGGCTTGGGAGCACCGACGAGGGGGTGGTGGTGCTACTGTTTGGGGTACGGGGGGTGGGGGTCATAGGCCTTTAGGGAACTGGTGGGTGGTTCTAGGGTTCAGGGTTGAGGGGGAAGGAAAGATTAAGGGGTAATTTGGGTTGAAATAGAGGGATTAGGAGTGGAAATGTGCTAGGGTTTGGGTTGGGGGAAAAGGAGATATCATGGGAGGGAGGTGGGTTAAGGGAGGAAAATTGTGTTTTTTAATTAAAACATAAAATTTTGCAATGGTGATCCTGTGAAATAAGTTTTTTTTTTGCAGTAGTTTAGTAAACCACCACTAAAAAATGATGCTAAACATTGAATATGTTGTTGTGTGCTGATCATATTGAACTTTACATAGTTAATGTTATTATTCAACCCAAATTCCTTGCGGGGTATTTACTCAAGCCATTTGGAAAATAAGTTTGCAGTAGTGAGAATGTACTTAAATAGCTTAGTTTTGGTTGGGTGTATGAACCCAAAATATCCACCCCCCATAAAAAAACAACCAAGAATATTTAGTTTTATGTAGCAATTATGGGGGTTTATTGATGAATTTATCCTGAATTTATCATGCATGGCATTTCTTGGTGAATTCAATATTATCGAATATCATTATTTTTCAGTAGTAATAAATCGTCCTAATTTTTTGAGAGATCTTTGTACCTGAAACATGAGGACTACAGGATCCTGTATAGACTTCTTCCCTGATGTGGAGAATCTATCATTCTTCTATGCATCTATGTAGGATTCCATCGAAGCCTCATTTTTTGACTGGGTTTTTTCTAATTTGGCCCTTCCAGAAGGGTTAGGTTCACTACTTGGTGTCGGTTCTATTCCCTTGTGGCTCGATCTAACAGGAGGGTCCCATTATAAAGGTAATAAACTATGGGACCCATCTATCCATGGGTGGGTATCAGTTCATCATGATCTAGGGTAGTTTTGAATTGATTAATTCCCGCTATGTCACTGATAATGACTTATGAGACTATCCTTCAGTGCGTGATGCGGAAAATCACTTCGTCCTCAACAGGGTCAGTCAAAACTATGGTTGTATTAGCCATCACATCAACATAATAAATTTGTGATCAAGTGTAATGATGTAATTTTGTTTCAAAAGGCACCTCATCCATCAGTCCTCTAACATAATAAATGATTGTGGGAAATTATTCCATCATGATAGAATATTCACCACTGATTTGATTGATCACTAGATCTAAATCCCATTTTATATTCAAGTAGGATATTTTAATCTATAGGGATAGTTCCAAGCTATTAATGAGGTTCTGATATTTTTTCTCATTATTAGTGCAGCCTTCAAGCACTAATAAATAGTAGGAAAATTTTATTTTCCCTAGGAAACAAATACAATACATATACCAACCTGGTGAGATTTGAGTGTTCCAGCCTCTTGCTAATAGGAATTTGGGAGGCACTATCAAAATATATCTCCCATGTTCATGGAGTGTCATTGTCATAGAAAAAAAAATCTTCTTATAAAAGTTTAGTGACCATTGATGTGATTTTCAAGGTGGGATGTGCCGCATGGAAATAAACTAGGGTGTGTCCTTTAACTTCCTTCTCTAAAATGAACTAGATTTCATATTGTTATATAATAACCACCAATTTGTCCAAACACTTGGTCAGAAGAGGGTCTCCAAGGATTTACTTGAGTGGATCAATATGAGATACTAGGTGGACATCAGGATATAGTAATTAATATCTAAACCTTTTCACAACAAAGATGAGCATGAGACTGTTGTTCTCGATATCAAAATACTGAGTATCGGTATCTAACATTTTTTTATAGAGGTATTAGAGGATGATTTATTTCCCCGTATCATGTTTTTAGTGAGAGGAGAGAACCTATTGATCATTACATTTTAGCCACATATTAGATAATCAAATTTCATTCTATAAATAGATTCAATATTGGAGGGCAGATCAAGTACTACCCAAGATTATCAATTGATTATTGGAATTACTAATACCATCATTAGGTGGCTCCCTTATCATTACTTGTTGAAGGGGAGATATTTTTCGGACATGTAATCTATGAAATTCCAAACATAAGTGAGGTGTTGTTAGAGTCCCACCCCCAATTCATTGAGATTTTGAAGAGGTGTCATTTATCGGATTTCACTAGTATTTCTTGGGTTGACCTCGATGACATAGTGTAATACCAAAAAAACCAAGGAATTTTCTTGATGTTACCCCAAAAGTGAAATTCATTGGATTCATCTTCAAACTATGCTTCCACAACTTGCTAAAAATTTATTTAAGATCCATGAGGTGATCACATCACCATCAAGATTTGATTACCAGGCCATCGATATAGTAATTTTTTATTCATCCCAATAAGGTCTTAAATATATTATGCATGGCACATTGGTAAGTAGTGACAACATTATTTAATTCAAAGGGAATGACTATATCACAAAAGATCCACTATGGTGTACTGAATTTTGTGTATTACTCATCCTTAGGGGACATATTCCTTTCATTGTAACCTAACTACCCATCCATGAAGGAAATGAACTAGAATCTAGTAGTCGCATCAATAAAAATTTCTATGATCAATAATGAGAAATTTTCCTTTGGGGAGTGGCTATTAAATTCTTTGAGATCGATACAAACCCCACTCTATCCATTATTTTTCATAAGAGGGGAAATATTTTTGATCCATTTTGGGTAATGTACTTCCAATAAAAAATTATTTTTGATCAAATTTTCAACATCCAAATCTACATTAGTATCATGAGAGGGTTTAATTCTCCAGGCTTTCTACTTGAAACCTCAATGATCATCATGTAATCCTAGATAGTGTATATCCACATAGGGGTTCATCCTAGGAATTTTTGTATAATCCCAAAATAACATGTATCGATGCTGCTTTAAAAATACAATATCCATCTCTTTATCCTCAAGAAGCATGGAGGCACTAATCAACATAGGCCATGAGTCTTCTTAGGTTCCCATATTCACCTGTCTAAACTCATCGATGGTGGTGTAGATGCCTTCCTCAAATATAGGAGGGGTATTACTAAGTTCATCCTATTATTCTTATACCTTTATGTATATGGAGGTATTTTCAAACATGAAACATAATTATGTGGCATCTCTGTCACTACTGATGTAAGAGAGGCCATGGGAAGAGTCATTGTCCTCCCATTCTTCTGGAGTCACTGCATAGATATTTTGAAGATGGTTGTTTTCTCTTATGATGTCACTGTGGATAAGAGGATCCTAGGAATATGGGATTAAGTCTTCTATCTTAACCAAGTTTATAGGTAGGACATAATCACTATCGAGCATACTATATGGATTCATAGGGGTGGTCCCCAAGCCATTAGGGGATGCAACCTACATATCATCATCCACCATTGGTTGTTTTTCTTCCTAGTTATAGAAACCAACCTATGAATATATGGCTTTACAAGATGCAAAGGGGGAACTATCACCATGTAGTATGCTAACCTTACCATCAATGGCGTATTTTTGGTACTGATGAAATGTTGAAGGTAATACCATGTTGCGGTGAAGCCAAGGTTTTCCAAGAAAGAAATTATATGTTATGTCTAGCTAGATAACCATGAACTCAAAATTAGATGTGAGATCCCCAAAAAAATTCTTGATAATGATCTTCTAGAGAGGCATTTTCTCGCTCTTATCATACCCTTGAATATTTAGCTTTGTCATAAATAATTATCCCTCTCTATATCCCAAGCATCAGACGGTTTGAATCCATATGAGATTGATCTCAAAACCATTTCCAACCAAAACCATTTGGATGTCAACATTTTCAAGTTTTTCTAAAACATGTAGTAGTCGGATGTGTCCCAAGAAAAATTAATCAAGATCCTATTTTGTAAAAGAGAAGGTGACATGAAATTATAACGACGTAGTCTCTACTCGATAAACCTTAAATGAAGTGTCTTCTGTCTCAAACTACTATATTATTTTGAGGGTCTCTATGAGTGGCTCTCTGAGTTATTTTGAAAGATATAGAGAATCTAGGATTTATAGTTTGGTTGAAAAAATATCCAACTATTTTAGAATGTTTTACTTCTGTGCCAAAGGCCTATGCTTACAACGGTGGGGATACACCCTATTATGTGGTGCAGGAGTTGAGGTGTTTGAGGTTGACGTGTCTTGTGATTTAATAGAGTAAAAGGGATAATATTCTTCTGGTAGGATGTGACATATCAGCTTTCCCATTTGTATGGGATGATCATACAATGACACCCCTATTAGAGGGTTGTGTAAGATAACTGGTCTTGGATGACCATTAGATGGATCTGAGGAATATTCATGTTTATGTTAGTCTTTCTGGAGTTCTTTCCCTTGGTTTTCAGTTACATATATGTTCTATATGGGTATGTGATCAAAATATTGGGTTCTACCGTACCCACATCATTCCATCTATCCTCAACTTATGTATCCTCATCCTTCAACTCCCTAGTCAGGTATGGGGAACTTATACTCAGAGGTGTGTTCTTCATTGGATAATGGGTTAGTTACATGAGCTACATTAACATAAAAAATGACCTCTTCATCTTATTAGGGTTCTATTTGGTGGGACAATTCCTTTTCTCTAGATTTTGAAGGAAATAATTCCACAAGATTCATATATTGTGCGAGAGAAAGTTATGACTCTTTATCTTGTGACTTTTCATATATCTAATGATTGCATACACCTCTCGAATGTGTATTCAATGTACCTCCCTATAAGTTAGGATTATTTTTTGTTTGTGATGATGTGTGCATAGGGTGTAATGGGCTTGATAAAATGTATTTCAAGTCATATAGTTATCAAACTTCTTTAAATGATTTGTTGAGACTTCTTTCAACTCACCCTCATCTTCTGAATGGGAAATGGCTACAGAAGATACATGTTCCTTGTAATTATCCAACATTTCCTATCCAAAATAAACCATGATTTAGAGAACATATTTGAAAAAAATCATGGATGGTGTGATCCATTCCAATGGAAAGGGAGGTAGTCAAGAAGATCAGTTATATTGACCTCATTGGTTTTATTGGACCCATATAGGTTAAGTAGATTATTATTCATAGATGGAAGTAAATAACCCAAAACCTACACATTTTGGAGGGAGTATGGTTTATTAATTAATTATTCAAATAATGGGTGGTCTTGATATCTTTTTTCTTCTATTCATGGGTGATTTTGTTAAGTATACCGATCCATTGGAGGAATCATATGATTCAGAGAAAGCCTGGGTGCTTTAATGGGAACTGCTACTGGTTTGAGGGTAATAGTGACAATCCTTGAGTTACCAAGCCTTTTTATCTATGCCGAGGGAATGGGTTTAGATTTATCATAGGCATGCTGAATGTAATTATCTAGGAGTTATTCCATTTCTTCAAAATAATGAAATAAAGATGGATATTTCACCAGTATCAAAGGTGTTAGTATCTCATCCCAAATATTTTTAGTATAGGGGTCCAACAGTTTGTTATATAATAGAGGGATACTAAGTGAATAGGTTAATATATTATATCTGGCGATGAAGTATAAAACCATCTTTTTTCATCCTTGGTTTTAGTTTTTGAGGCCTAAAATCATCATCTTCCTCATCGTGAAGCTAAATTGATAAAGGAAGTGATGAATAAGTTCTTCTAATACCGCAATGGTACCTATTAGAAGGTTGTTGTACAAAAAAAAGTATGGACCTATCAGATTAGACAAAAAACATATTAGTTTGGTTTCCTCTAACTCTTCTTGAGGGCCCATCGTCAAGCGTCATTGGGAAATGAAGTGCACGAGTTGTTGTTTTGGATCTTCAGTGCCATCAATGTTTTAGAAGGTATGATTTCTAAAATTAGGTGTTGGAAATGTTTCATCCACCCATTTGGGATATGGATTCTTCTCCGGCTACAATGGTCATTTCGTCCCTTATATGACTTCCATTCGAGTATCCAAGGATTCAATGGAATTGAGGAGTTCTGGAGGTACCACTATCTTGGATTCCTCTTATCTATGGGAGTAGGAAGGGATTGATGTGGTGGATCTGTTTTCACATCCCATTGATTCTCAATACGTATTGGGAATGAATGATCACCCTGGAGGGAAAGTGACTAGAAAATTAATGGAGGATATGTGTTATCGTCCTCAACTTCCTCACTTTTATAGACTAGTTTTCTAAATCCAAATCCATTTTGATACTTAGATGAAACTCTTGCTGGAAGATTATATCTCTCTTGATATGTGGGAGGAAGAATACTCATCTCTACATAAATATGGTACCTAGTAGGAATGTTTCCCCTTAGTAGTTCCTCATTGAGAACCCCAATATTCTTTATTTCATTCTCATACTGTGCTGACCATTCCTCCATGGAAGGAATTTCAGCTCCATAGGGTGGTGAGTAAGATGCAGTCACACCTTTCCTCTTGTTCTTGGGGATGTTTCTCCATCGATGTGGAAATTCATTATTTGGGGGTTCCAGATTCTATCCCTTTCTATAATTATGAATACGTGTAGCCATAGTTGGTGCATTAAGATCACCCTCCTCTTGAGGTATGGTTTATGCATTGCATCGATATGAATTTTCATCTTTATTCAAATCATTTGTTGTGTTAATGCTGAAAAAATTCATTGAGGTGTATCAGGAAATAGTAGTTATCCCATTAATCTAAATATAATATGGTAATTCTGAACTTCTTACTCCTCCTTTGAGGGTCACATCTGTGTCTTTAATCTGACCCATGACCATATTGGAACATTTTAGATTACCACCATAATGGGGTTTGATTTCCTTCATCAAACATTCATCCTGTCTTGATATATGAATAGTTGCCTTATGGGAGTTTTAGGTAATTCTTTCCAAATGGGACCAAAATAGAAATGGTTTGTCTCATGGAAGGAGGAACATATGGGATGTTGATCGTCAATATTTACCTACAAACTTAGATAAGACTGATTCATTTCAGGGTGATGATAATGATGAAAATTCCCCCAGACCTATAGGATGGGAATGATTCGGGGCTGCTATTGGATCTTGTTGATCATGATATTGAGGATTTGATGATTCTAATTGAGGATTTTATGGTTCCTAATATGGAAATTGAGACATAAGTTCTTACAGTGCTAGGGGACAGGGTTAATATTGTTCTGCCACTAGTTTTTCTAAGACCCTCTTGGGGTGTGATGAACTTGATGATGGTGATGGAGATAAAATTCCCCGACTCTGTGGGATTGGGTTGGTCTGGATCTTATGAGGATATTTCCTAGACCCTCTCAGGGTTTTATGACTTGAGTGGTAGAGGTGGTGGTTAAAGTCCCCCCAGCCTTGTTGGATAGTTTTTCTCTTGGATAACAGTCATTGTGATCCGTTGGATTTAGCACAATTGTGATCATGTGTGATCTGAAATAAATGGATGTATATGATGGGATTTATTTTATATGAGAAGCTCTTGGGTGGTCTAAAACTTTAGCTTCCATGTCTAAAATACATTACCATTTTTTAAAGGGTCCCAACTTAAGAATCTATTAGAAGTACTCTCCCTCCGCTTGGGATGTCTTTGCATCTTCAAAGTGGAGGAATCTTGCTATATTAACCAACTAGAACACGCATTACCCAGTCCCCTAATTTCCCATATAGCTATGAAATTATAAGATTTAATATCTAGGTAGTTCTACTATTATAAGGAAATGGTGAAGTGAAATGCTCCATAATCTCCCCATCTTTGGATATGAATATTCGACGAGGCCTTGGTGATTAGTTTTGGAAGATTTATGGTGCCATGGTGGAACGCATGTTGTAGATTATTACAGTGATTTTATGATTTTGGGTCCCAGGACATAGAGTTATAAACTTGATATATTGGAAAACATAGTGTGTGTATGGTTTGAAGGTGACCCTTCTATCGTAGATAGGAGAGGTGTCTTTCCTTTAATCGCTGATGATTTTCCCACATGTTTTGGAATATTTAGGGATTTCACCCATTCTCAAGATTATAGATATATTTCTCTGAAGTGATGATGGGCTATAACATGGATGCAAGATTTTTCTAGCTAAATATCTCCATATATCCATGTTGTAACTTTCATCATTTGATTTATATGCCTCCACCTAGTCAGATCACAGTGGTTGCTTCTATGGGTTTCTTGTTAAATGTGACAAAATACTGCTCATGGTTGATGTGGTAATTTATATGGTTAACCCTGATGTTTTGAGAACCTCTATATATCAAGGTGTTGTAGTTTTGATCACCTCTTTATATGAAGGTTTCTAGAAAAGTGGATGATTTCCATGTCCAAGAGAGATATCAAGCTGGGGACGTCAACCATGGCGTATGTCAGGAGTAGAGTCTCTATGATGAATATCTACACTACCATGAGGAGGATGATCAAGATAATGATCAACTTTTTATTTAGTTGAAGTATCAATGGACCATTGAGGTGTTTTAGATATACATCAAACTGCCTCAATGACACTATCATTGAGAATATTAGGGATATGAACTTGATTCTACATCAAGGCCAGAATATGATGACCTACCTTTTGGGATTTAACAGGGTTATGAGCCTACAACATTATGGATTCTATAATATGTTTATGACTATCTATTGCTATGAGGATATGAGTCCACTACTGAGAAGCTACTAGAGTATGATGGTGAGTTTATATAATATGAGTAGGAATATAAGCTTGCCTATAATTGGTTGATGGAATATGCTAGTCAATCCTAGATGAAGTGGGGATATGATATTGGTTCAAATATGCATTCCCCATAGGATTATGTTGATGAACCTCTAGAATGGGAGAAAGGATATGAGATTTATCTTATATAGCCTCTGAATTATGTTGGTGGAGTCGTTCATTATAAGAAGCTAGGTTATAATTCTAGATTCCATGAGCTATTGGAATATGATGAGAAGATTCAATGGTAGGTATATGAGCCTACTTTGAGGTGATGTCCATATTTTCTCAAAAAACTAAGTTGGAATGAGGATATGATCCAGGTCCTAAGACTTTAGAATATGTCGTTGGTCTTTTTCAATAGGAATATATTCCTATCCTGAGGCATTTCCTAAACCAAATTTGTGGAACCTGGATGGAACAGGGATATGAGCCCATTCATGTGACTTTGGAGTATGTTTTCAGTCTTCTTCAATAGGAATGTAAAACTGTCATGAGGCATGAGTCAAACCCATTTGGTGATCCCTTGTCAGAACATGGATATGAGCCCAGTCCTATGTCTCATACATTACTAGAATATGTCAATAATCCTCATTAATAGGAGAAAGAACATCTAATTTCTCTAGAGTAGCCACATGTTCACAGTAATCATGGTGATGTATTTCTCTGGATGTTGGGATAAGAACATGTTCATGATCTCTTATCTATACCAAAATTGAAATATGATGGATGATATCTTCATAAATTTCTATAATATAGTGACACTTTAGAAATGACTATGCATGATTGTAGGGCTACACATTTTCAGTATCCAAAATGTAATGGTAGATATCTTTGATTGTAACTGGGATATAATACTACTCATATCCTCCTTATACCATTAATATATGTTGATGGGCTTTGTGCATGGGGGAAGGTATATGTGTCTCCCACATGATTTCTTTAGGAATATGCATGAAGACTTGATCTGAGTGAGCAGGTATATGGTCCTACCCATTGGATACTATTAGAATATACTGGAAAGATTCATGCATGGGGGAAGAGATATATTCCTCCCCCATTCTTTCTACAAGAATATGCATGTAGACTTGATACGATTGAGTAGGGATATGATCATACCCACGGGATAACACCATAATATACTGATGGTCTTTATTAGTGGAAGAAAATATATTAGATCACACTTGTTTAAATTCATCTTTCTACACATGGAGATACTTCCTTCAAACCCATGCATGAGGTTCTAGGGTAGAAATTTGTTTGGTGGTTCCCTTAGTAGGTGACTGAGGGGCACTAGTAGTTGAAAAGATCCCTCCTTGGAAGCTCCTAAAATAGTATGGGGCTATAGTCAACCCCTTGATCCACCTTCTATGGATATATAAGGTTCTAATTTCCCCACTCTAGGGATATGATTCAAAAGAGATTGGTAGTGGATACCTGTGCCACTAGTTTCATTGTATCTTTCCCTAAATGAGATGAAATTGAAATCTCTAATATCTATAGACCTTTATAGGAAACCTCGAGGGTCAGGATCATCAAATATAAATGGTAATACTAAATCATCATGTTTTCCATACAAATATGTACATGTCGGGTGGGTGAGGTTGTTTTATGACCTACGGAGGTTACTTCCATACATGAGGATCTAAAAAATCCACTTGGTAAAGAAATGATCTTAGGCCAAGGTGTTGTTTTCAGAACTATATCTATAATCATAAATGAAATACATAATAAGTTTATCGATCATTGAATCAGTGCAAGTATGAAACTTGCTTAATAAACTATGCAAAGGTAAGAATCATTTTCTTTATAATTATAGTTTTGGCCATTTTCTTACATCTAATTGTCACGATAAGAATGAACTTATTTCATAGGAACCCTAGTTATGATGGATTTCACATCAGATATTCTATTTTCATTTATATTGAATATATAAAAAAATGGCTCAATGCATGTTCAATTGATATTTTTTACTATTTTAGATATTCACATTGGTTTAACCATTTTTATGCTTCAAAAAATAATAGATTGGTTATCTTTAGGGTTCAAAATGCATGATTTCCAAAATTTCTATAATTATTTAGTTATTCTTTCCTTACATACATTGATGTTGGGCACACTTTTACTATTTCACTTAGAGATACAAGGTATCTAATGATTTATTATTGGGGGGGTTCAAGTATGGTTACACAATCATTCACAATGGGTTTAACATTTTCATCTTTTATAGAAACTCCCAAATACTTTCACATCCATATCTAGTTACAAACCTACTTTCCAATGGAAGGTGATCATGTTTGGATTCTGAAATCATGGCGATTAGGAACTTACCTTCATCGAGATCATGATAGGTTGATATCATAACACCATTTTGGGGGAATTATTTCCTATTCCAAGACTCTATTATAGATTTAAGATATCTTTTAAATCTCTTCTAAATATTAATATGGGAATGGTTACCATAACAAAATGACCAGGTTTTGAATCCTTCAACATGTAACAGGGAGGTCTATCAATGAGGCCATCTATATACATCTAAGGTTATCTATCTATTTCCCATTATTTCTTAGAAAAGGGTAGAAAATTATATTTTGAATCCATATAACCAATGAATCGTGGGTTTATTTCCATATAGAGAGGTGATTGGTGTTTTGAGGATGGGATTAAACCATCATGATGCATCCTACAGATCCTATTTATAACCAGAATCAAAACCCACATAGTTCATTTAAGTTCAAGCCGTGTAGTTTAAAGTCACAGGGAAAGGAAATATAAAAGTGTATTTAGGAATTGATTACGAATCTCGATATTTAGGAAGGATTCCAATGTAGTATACTTATAATATGAATCAAATTCATCATAGTTTGACATGACCTTAATCATTTGATGGTAAGTGACTGATAATTAAGTCTCATGAGTGTTATTTCCCCATAGATTACCAATATAAGAAACTCATTGGGACTTACAGCATGGTGTATTCCCTTGTGTGGGGAAAATCGTATCATGTCATTGAATGGGGATTACACACTAAGGTCACCATGGATTGGGTAAATTTATGATGTGAGTGATATAATCAATACAGATCTCTATGCCCATGTTATTCATGCTCAGTGTGAGAAACAAGAGATTAAAAGTGACCAGACTCATCACATATGGATATAGAACATATGAACTGGGGTGTCCCTAGAATAGTGTTTGATATGGATCTCGGATGTTAGGAAGTAATTCAACATATCATGCTTATATCAAGAATCAAAGTCCTTGTAGTTCAAAAAGCTTCTCAGTCCTTTGATGGATGAGGAAGAAAGATAAACCCATATGAGAGTTTGGGTCCCATGGGTCAGGTTATATGATATATGGAGGTATCAACACTAAGGTGGATTCCCAATTGGATCTTATGCCATAGGAAGTATCTCTATGTATTCTTTTTATAGCAGTTATCAGAGTTCTTGTAGTTCAATATGTTGAATATCTGAGTGTGTCTATTGGAAAAAGTTATCATGTCTTATGGTGTCTTCCTGACATGCTTGACATGTTGGAGGGCCTATTCCTGACATGGATGAAATTTAATAAGTGTTTATATAATAAGTATGAGTTTTATTGTACATGTCTTATTCATCTCCTAGGATGTGTGAGGATATCTGGACATGTCCTGGGGTCCAATGCTTCATCCAACATACTTCTCTGGGGGCCACCACATAACAAGACTGACATGTACAATGTGTTTCATATAATTGAATCTGACCCATCATAGGGCTATAAAATGATTCAATTGAATTTTCTAATGTCATTACATGACCAACACATACATGTCCAAGGGTGACACATCATTAGGGTTGACATGTCATATGGTTGTCACGTGATCTAGAAAACATGCCTAGGGTACTTCGTGTAATTTAGCAGACATGTCTTAAGGACTTCTCACAGCTCAAATGAATTGTATAGAGTACTTCATATGACTTCGTTGATATGTATACACATTGTTTCATGATCTAGATGAGATTTCTTAGTGATGTCTCATGATCTGACAGACATGTTAGGGTGTTCTCGAATGATCTGGATGATGTGTTCGGGTGTTGTTTCATGATCATGATGACATGTCTGGGTGATGTCATATAATCTGGATAGATCATGTGAAGCACATGATTCCTTCTCATGAAAAGTACCATTTCTACCCTCACATAATGATCAAATATTTTTCAACCATTTTTTGAAATATGCCTCAATTTGTATTATGCATTATCTAGTTGAGGTTTCATGTGACCAAGTTGGGACATGAAAACTCCTTTGCATAATTTGGATGGTGCAGCAGAAATTCTTAGTGTGATCAATAATGTGATCACAAAAAGTGAATATTCATGTTTTTTAGTACCTAAGGTCATTCCCTAGATTTTACATAGTAGAATACCATTGTGATTTCATGGAATTCGGCTATGAGAAGTCCACTCTTGCTTCTACACTCCCATGGGTGTTCCTAGCATCTCATGTTTGTCTCATTTTTTTCCTACTAAGGGGGATAAATCTATAGGTCTCACCACCCCTTATCTATAACTCCTTGCATTTCATGTATATCATAAATATGGTATTGAGTTGGGGAAGGGAGTATCAAATCATGGTATTCACATGAACTTACTACATGTCATCCATATCATCATCGCAAAATCACATGATAAATAGTGACTGTGAGAACACTTCATCATCATCATATTTATTGGACTATCATCCCTTCAAAGGGACTTTTCAAGATTATTTTTACATGTAAAAGAACCTTTTCAAGATCAGGATGACATTTTTAGGAGTCTTCATGAGATAAGGAATCCTATTGAAGAGTAGTTTGTGTGACCGAGGGGGCTTGTTTGGGACCCTTTGTGAGATTAAGTTGGCTTATCAAAGTCCATTCATTAGATTAGACTGGCTTGTTAAGATCCATTCATGAGATCAAGTTGTCTTTTCAGAGGCCTTTGTGAGATCATGTTGTCATTTTAAAGGCTATTCATGAGATCATGTTGGTCGGTCAGAGGCCATTTGTGTGATCAATCCAACATTTCAAAGGATATTCACAAGATGAATCAACTAATCGCATAGGCTTATAATCCCTTCACATGAAAAATAGTGTATAATTGATTTCATGAGGAGTTTAGATTTTCCATATTTTATTGTTTATTTTACAAGAAATTTTGAATTTTCCCATTGGTTATCCGTCAGGGTGTCGCAAGATCAATAAATCATCTCACAGTTCCATACGACCATTGTCATGGAAGATTTCTCTTATTGTTTATGGTTCATCACATGATCAAATTGATATGTCAAAGGTCCACCACAAGACCAAGATGACATGTCTAGGAGTATTCAAAATACTAGGGCTCCTATCAAAGAGGATTTTTAATGATCAAGAAGACTTGTTTGGGACCCTTCACAAGATCAATCTATCTTGCCGGAGATTCGTCATGATATCAAGGCTACATTCTAAAGGACCACAGCATGATCAGTGGTGAAAACCTGAGTTACAAAACAACTTTACTAGAAAAATATTGTAAAATCAACCACATGAATCCTTAATAGTTTTTATCATTATTTATTTATTTTATGATGGGATTTGAGTTAAGATTAGATGTTTATTTCCTGAAATTCCACATGATCAAATAAGATCATTGGTTAGTCTTCGTTTAATCATCTATGATTTTTTCTATGCATTAAAAATAAAAATAGGTCTTTTTAAAGGGTATTTTCATGAACATGGAAAGATCATGTGAAGCATATGACCCGTATTCATGACATTCATAGGATCATGCAACTACATGTATTCTTGGGGGAACATGATCTACATGGAATAACCACTTGGTCTCTATGTAACCATGATTCTGCTTCCTTTGTCTTGTGAAGAAAATAAAACCCATGATTTTGGTATTTATTTTATTCTAGAATTTCTTATTCTCATTTGGTGGGTGTCAATAGGTGTATTGTTTGGTAATATTCCAAATAATAGATTGAGTATTGAGGAAAAATACTAATCAAATTGGGATATCATGTCGTCCTTTTAATTTTGAAATCTATAAAATGTATATCCCCTTATAATGATCTCATCCTCACATGAAAATACCATGAACATATATTTAGTTCTCCTCATGTTCTTAAGGATATTCTTGATAACACTCTGGTGACTCTCAAAAGTATTATATTGGTTTATACTTTTTATAATCAAAGAATAAGAAACATCGGGTCAAATATTTAACATGGAAGACATGATAGATCCTACAATGTATAGATAAATAATCTTATCCATTTTTTTCTAACTCTTTTAAAGGATCTTGAATCTTCTGAAGAATAATTCCTTGAAACAATAGTAAAGATCCCTTCTCTATGTTCTCTATACTAAAACCATTCAGTACTTTACAAATATATGTGTTTTACACTATCTAAGAAACATTTAAAATATATCCCTATGGATCTTTATACCTAGTTTGTAGGATTATTAAACCATGTCTTTCATTAAAATGACTTTTCCAATCACACGTTTAAATAACATAAAGTTGGAAATCATTTACTATGAGTAGTATTTCATATACATATAACACTAGAAATACCTCCACAGTCCCACTAATTTTATTTTAAAAATAATAAAATTTTAATTATTGATGGGGCTAAACTAATTGATTTTATCATCAAACTAAATATTTTAACTCCAATAAGCTTACTTCAATCCATAAATGGATCGTTGCAACTCAAAATCCTTAAAATGGTCATTTGGAACTTCAAAAACATTGGAATATATGATATACACATACATGAAAAATTATAATGAAGGAAAGTAGTTTTTAAATACATTTAATGTATCTAATAATCAAAATTATATATTATGGAAAGTAATTTATGATTGTAATTTATCATTGAATCCAAATAAACAATTTCTTCATAGCCAATATAAGGTTTTTTCTATAACCATTATATACTAGAAAAAATTTATAGATAAAAACTATACCATCAATGAAATTTTTATTAAAAAGAATCCACTTTCACACTATGTATCTAAACCCTTTTGGCACATACACCATGTTATGAAATTGGATTGTGTACGTGGAGTCCATCTTAGATCTCATAGACTCTATCTATTTCAAAAAATCTTACCCATTAATATATTCATGATAGGTAGTTTTTTTAACAATAAAAATTACTTATTAATCATTTTCTACAATAAATATATATCTATCAAGAATTTTATAAATCCTACTAGGCCATTGAGGTTCTCATGTAATGAGAGTCGGTTCTATTTTCACCACCTCTTGTAGAATTGATTCACTCTCCACATCAAGAAAAATTACTATTTTTGGGGTTTTAACTCATTAAAGATCAAATTTCCTCCCACATTCCCCTCAATTTATATATTTACTCTTTAAAAAATAATATTATAACTCATTAACACTTTTTTTCAGTGGGATTATAAACAGAATTTCCCTCATTTTATTTGATATTACAAACAAATAACTATTTTTCTAATATAGAGTAATGTTTTTCAAAACCCCAAAATCCTATGTATATTTCAAAACCCAAAATCCTCATAAATTAAAAATTAGGATGTCTTTAGACTATATCTATTATAGTGTCTTTATGAATAAATTATATAGAATTTTATTAAGTGTAAATTTTTTAGTTTTTAAAGCATATCACTGGAATGATACAGGAAAGTCACATTGACTCAGCATTGATCGACCCAATTCTAATAGGGCATGGTTCCTTATCTTGGACACACTATTCTAATATGTTGTTACATAAATAATAATTCCTAAAAAAATTCCATAATCTATCATATTATCAATAAATTCTTGGCTTAAGTATTCATCACTCTCATATGATTAAAGAATTCTTATACTTTTACCATGTTGATTATGTACTTCAATTTTGAAAACCTTTAAATTTTCAATGGTTTTAAAAATGTTTCTTATAAGAAACATATAACAATACTGATTGAAACCATTATTAATGGTTATGAAGTATATATAACCAACACTTACTTGAGTACTCATTGGTCAAAATATATCACTATGTCTAAGATCCAATATTTCACTCACCCTATCAAATTTTTCACTAAAATGTTTTTTGGTAATTTATATTAATAAAACAGATTACAAATTACCAAATGATTCATGATAAAATAATTCCATCAATCCATATCTATAGACTATTTATATGCATTTTCAATTTTAAGGTTTAAGGTGATGATTAAAAAGATAAGTAGTGTTGGAATAATCCTTTGACATCTTATATTGAATGTTTTTATTAGATTATACATGTCTAGAATGTATAAACCATTCACCATATTCTCAATTCCATAAAGACTTTTATTCATATATATATAATAACTCTTACTCTTAATAATTAATAAAAAATCATTCTTATTTAAACAATATATAGAAATAAATTTTTTTTCTAGAACATAATAACTATTTTTAAATTATAAAACTAATCAACTAGGTAGACATAGATCGTATGTGTTGAAATCCATTACAAAAACTCATTCACCATTTTTAAAAAATATATCTACTTCACTTTTCAATAATTTTATACAATTTTTGAATCTCTTTTTATAATCACAAATGTATGTTACAGACCTAGTATCCAATACCCATGATTTATAATTAGATTAATTGATTTATATAACAGTCAGACCCATATGTTCAAGTTGTTTCTTTTTGAAAAAACTTATAAACATTAGATATCAACTTATAATTAATTTACAGTTCATACCAATAAGATATCTAAAAATTATAATCATTATGTATTCCATAATCAACAACGAATACATAACTGTCGATGAGTATCATGTTTTATACATTTTCATCAAGGAAATTGTATGAAAATAATACTATTAAAAATGATAACCCCATACATCATATCCATTCAGGGTCCCATGATCTATATTTTAATTAATATTGGCCCAATTTGGTGTTTCTAAGAAAATGTATCTATTTAGGTAGTTTATAATTCCAATCATATCACTTATAACTCTTTGATAGATAGGCAGAAATCTATTTACCCAATTCATCATATGAATTATCATAAATCTATTCCTTTGGGAACCTAATATTATAAAGGTTGTTAGATATAAAATAAAAGGATTAATAATATAGTAAGATAAATCCATATCATAATATATAATATGAAAATGTTACATATAATATAATAAGATACAACTATATTATTATAGGTTTATATAGGCAAGAGATGACTATATTATTTTGAATGATATTATTTATGATATGGGAAATTTAGTGAATAGATACAGACACATATTTTTTATAGTTTCTATTTATTTATTATTTATTTGGAATGATTCATTTATCTAATTAAAAACATATTATAATCATTTGAAACATTATAATGATTTTATTCTCTCACAGGTATATGTTATGAGTAACACATATCAGCTACCATGTACTTGAATCTGATGATCAAATCTCTTCCTTAAATAAAAAAATTATATAAGGTAATGGTTCCTACCATAAGTCTCTATTTCTATATGAAATTCTATTTCAAAATATAAATATATCACCTTGCATGGTTATCCATTTTTCTTTACATAAGAAGGTACTATAACACATTTAGAGTTCACAAGGTCCTCTCGTGGCATACGAGGATTATAATGGCTAGTGTACTACCTATTGGGTTGAGATTCTACTAGTTATCTATTTGTGATATCCCACAAAAAGAATCCATCAACATAGATACTTATGGAAATAAGGAACACTTATTAGAGTTTTTTGTTCTTCATGATGATAGATTAGGCATTAAAATGGGGGTTTCCACTATGTTGTTCATGAGATCATACTATAAAACCCATCAGTGGTATCAATGTCGTGTTCATCTTAAAATAAATATGTTTCTTTACTAATTTAGTGAAGAACATGTGTATCATATTCTTCTTATGGTTATATCATAATTTATCATATGACATGATTAATCATTAGCTATTATATTAATCTTCCATTCTATATGATAGGATATCGTAAGGTGTGATTCAATGTTTTGTTATGCCATATGGTATGATATTATTAATCATAGTGTTTAAATCATCAAATACCATAATTTTACATTTCATAGTAAGATATGATTTAATATATCATAGCCTTTAGGTTGAATTTTGTGTTTCACAAAACATATCATTGATTTAGAACTATGATATTGGAGATATCGATGATTATGACTAGTAAGCCTTGATATTTCTTTTCATAAGATATGATTGAATCACAAATTATGATAGATAATGGCCATTATCTATCATAAATTATGATATATGCATAAAATGATAAAACATTATTTTTATGAACAACTACTTAGGATTTATAAATTATTATTAAATGATAAGTGTTAGGAATTATAAATAAAATATTTTTATGCTTAAATTAAACACAAATTGTTTGTATTAATATATTATTTTCATAAAATAAATAATATATTATTTATTTATTCCTTTTATATATTCATATATATATAATGTTTATATAATATGAATGTTATGTATTCACGAATTTAAATGATAAATTTATTCTTATAAAATCCTCATTCCATGCTAGTTATTGAAATATAAGATTTAGTATTCATCTATCTTGGATTTGATTTTTAATGAATTTATTAACATGAATTTAGATGTTGAATATAGTTTTTACATATTAGGTGTTATATTTATGATGAACATAAAATCTATCTTAAGTAAAGTATCTTTGGGTAGATAGAATTTAGGTCAAACTGCCCACTGAACAAGAGTCTTATGACTTATCTAGAAAAGTGGGGGTTGGCTATTTGTGGATTCAAGTTTACTCATGTATGTATTGTTGATTTCATATAATATTAAACCTTTACATGATAGATATTAATATACCTCATAAACTAGATATATTTTGATATGTGTAAAAACATTTGGCTTCTATTTTTAGGGGAATAACAAAAATAGTGTGTTGTGTAAAGAGTAATATATTAATATGGTTTGATCATAATAATTGTGTGGATAAAATTGGGATTCTAAGAATAATTTGTTAGAAGTGTGTATTAGAATGGGATGAAAACTCGGGATTATAAATATTACATGTGATGAAAAGTTATGAATATAATATGAATGTTATGTGTATTAAATTAGTGAGAATTTAAAATAAAATCCCTTAAATACCATTTTTAATATACATTCCAAAACAAACACTTATCAAGACCTTGATCATTCGATATGGGTGATCCTAACCATTAGGTTCCCATAAATTATCTTTTTTAAGAAAATAATATTATTAGTGAACCTAACTATTAGGTACCTATATCTGATATAATACATATGTTACACATAGTTAATAACCCTAACCATTAAGATACCAGAGTATTATAGTTGAGTGAATTTGATTGATGGATTAGGATAAGGGGTCATTTTCTCAACTATCTAATATTAATATGTGATATGATTTATATTATTTTATACTAGATATACTTATGAATTATTTATATTATTAACTAGTGTAAGTTGATCGAATAGGTTATCAATCCATAGAAAGAGATATTGTTTCTTTATATTTATTTTGTTGAGTTAACGATAATCAATACATAGGTACATTAACCCATCCTTCATCTTGATTAAGAGGACAAGTTCACCCCAAATGAAGCACTATGGAATATAAAACACTTATATATATAATCTTAAAACATTTTTGTCTGTTCTTATTACTGAACAGTGATCATTCATTAAGTATTCATGGATATGTGAAGAGATATAGGTATAAGTTTGATTGAGAACTCAACCTCCTGGTTTGGAGGAAGAGCATAAAAATCTTTGAGGAATACATTACTATACTCTCTCACAATTTTCTTGTCTTAAATAATTATTCTATCCTTTTATCGGTCATTTTTACTATATATTATTGCTCATAAGGTAATAATATTCATGCTTGATTAGGAGATTCCAAGGGAGATTCATCCTCATCCTTTCACTTGTATAGGATAATAGGATGGCTTGGGATGTGAAGAGTAATCTCCCTCCCCCGACAATTGATGTTTGATTTATATAAGGGTAGACAATACATATCCAATATAGCATAAAAATACACTAAAGGATGTAAGATGTATTGTTTTGGGAGATTCAGTCCATAAACATTGACTAGGGAGCATTTATATACTTGGGATGCAACAATTTATCCATTTTTTGTCCTCACAAATAGCTCGAGCCCCATGTTTTGAGTTAGTGTTTGATTTTCTCTACTAAAATTTCTAGATATTAAAGAATGGGTAGAACTAGAATGAAAATATACATTTGGTATTCTTCAATAAATAATTATTGCACCTATCACCACATCATCATCAGGATCCACCTCATCAGTAGTGATAACATATTCCCTTCATTTCACACTGGGAATTAGAGGATGTTGTTATTGATTTTCTTGAAAAAACCTTATTTTAGGGAATTTGATTTCATAATTACCATTTTCCTTGTATTTTAAACATTTCACCATAGTCTTAGTATGGATCTAATCTTTATTTTTCTCCATTTTATTTGTGGGTTTCTTCACATCCATTCATCATTGACATGCATGATGCCCTTCTTCTCCACATTTGAAGCGTCATTTGGTTCCTTTAAGATGGTTTTTTGGATTCTTCTTCCCATATATTTTACATGTGGGATTTTGGGATTTCTTACCACCATGATTTTTATCTATTCATCCTACCTAAGGAAACTCTGTTTATGATTTTTATTTCCAGTCCAATGTGACCACTATGTCTCATCAATCTTCATCTCACTATTGAGTGAACAACGAACAATCTATTTATATGTTTAAAAGTCCCGAATCATTAAATATTTTCATAGATGAAGATTTAACCCACTAAAGAAATGGTCTACCATATTCTCAATGTTTATGAAAAATCTAGAGGCATACCATGAAATCCTTTTGAATTTTTCTTTATACACCTTGATAGACTCATATTTATTTTTCTTCAGTTTGAAGAACTCCCTCTCCATTTTAAAATGGAGGGTTCAGGGAAAATATTTATTAAAAAATATTTTCTTGAATTATGTTGATTCCATGGAATAAATATCCTCTTTGTACTTCATGTTCTTGACTAGAATCCACCATTAATAAGCTCCCCTCTATCTGATAAACATCTAGTTAAGTTTTTCATATTCTGGGTATTAGATAATAGAGTATATATTCTCAATGGATTTAATCCATTATTCCCATATTAGTGGATTAAAATATCAATTGAATTTAGGAGACCCTTTTCATGTAAAAGACTAAAATATAAATTTTTATTTCATAGAAGAATGAGTTCATTCTATATTATTCTATTTATTATTTATAACATGATATTGTTGATCCAATACAACCTTTAAGTTCGTATCTATCACTCCTATATGTTTAGGAATATAATTTAGGAAATAATCACATTTCCTATCACTTTAATTATTGGAACAATTTCTAATATTTACCACCATTAACTAAAAAAATAAAAACAAGATGAGAAGTTATTAAATAATAAACACACAAAAGGGAAACTTATAAAATTATAAGGAATTACCTATAAATAATAATTATATTATAACTTATGAGTCTCTAAGTTTAAATCTAGCTTAACCATGGTAATATATTTTTTCCCTATACATGTACTTATCCATGTGATTATCCCTAAATTATTCTATTCATAATCCCCCTAAAAACTAGACCATTATTTGATACCAACTATAACAACCCAAAACTTTTACACATATTATTACAAGATTTTAAACATAAATATCTAATAAATGAAACCCAAATATCATTAGTCCAAGTGTATTTAAAGACTATATACATAATACATTAAATGGAAACTCAAATATGAAAATTTTATATTATTATCCACAATGAGATCACAAATCCCTTTAATATCCTAAAACTAGATAGGATTACCTGGGAATATATATAATTAAATGGGTAATCTAAGAATCCCACTAAGGGTATAAACATGTTAAGGAAGGATTGTGCATGATTCCAAAGTATAACATAATATCATAAAATATAATGATAATGAGTAATCACATAGGAGAATAACAAAAATATTATAATATAATAAGATCATGGAAATATAGAAAAATTTTAATCAACAAAAGACATTACATTTGAATAATTCAAGGCTAATTTATAAGACAACTCCCATGGTGGAAAAAGTCCCATTGTGAATTAGGTTTACTCACTAATCCTCTACATAACATTTCATGAGACAAAAACCCTATCGATTTAATTAGAGAGATATATGTGTGAACCCATAACAACATGTTCATGACTATGTGTACCATAAAATAAAATAAATCATAATACATAAAAATAATAATTACCCATGTAAAGAAATGGGTTGCATAATCTTGCCTCATATCACAATAAAAAGTTATTTCATGATGAAACCATTAAGAAATGGATTAAGGGAATGTATTACCCCATAAAACGAAGGGATGATAAGATTATTATATTTGTGATACACACATATATATAATTTATAATAATTCCACAACATTAAATAAGGAGAAAAGTGGGTTAGAGAGAGAAGGGTCACAACCCAAAGATAATGGGTGGTTAAGAGAGACCCCTTACCTTGAGCCTGACTTATCATGTGAATTCTTTTTTTTCCTAAATAATAAAATTATTTCAATTATTTACTTTATTAAGATACATTTTCAATTTTATTATTCTTTTTATTTTATTTATTACCTTGTCATATTGAATTACTCAATCAATAAATTTCATGTTGGATGTTTTGATGATATACGACTCATATGTCCAATATGAATTCAGTAGGTTGAATATGGTCTATGTGGTAATTATTTCATCATTTATACAATAATAATGATTCAATATTTATCATATTTATATGTTAATTATACTTTTAAAACCAACCATTAAATATTTTTATGAATAATGAACTACGTTACAATCATGGAGATGAAAGGTCATATGTACGAATGAGTAACATTTCAATTTTTCAAAAATAACTTTGGAAAGAAGGTAAGTATTATTTTATATTTAATAAATGAAAATTATATAATATATTTCATATTATTATTTTAAATACACTTATATATTCCATCCATGTGATGCAGTACTAGGAAATGAAGCACATAGCTTCGTGGAGGTGGTAACCCACATGAACAAACAGACAACATTATCATTTTTCAATGAATGGTTTTGTAAGAAAATATTTGATATATAAATTTTATGGAATTATAAATATTTCATTATTATTTTATATATACCATAAATCTATAATTATATCCATGTATGAGAGGCGGTGATGGAAACAAAATTATATCGGTTTGCGAGGCGGAAGTCCTCTATACAACCGAATGATTATTTCGTTTCTCATTTAATGGTGAAGGATATGGATATAGGTTATTAAATTAACATAATAACATATAATTATATTTAATATACTATTTATATTATTTCATAATGGTTTAAGAATATTTTAAGGATGTGTAAGAATAAATTAAATGAATACACATGATTAAGAATTATACCTCTTCTTCGGACAACCTCTTTAGATTTATACCTAAAGCCTTAATTGGATGGTTTATTAATCAAACAAAGAAATATATTTTATGGTTAGGGAAGTAAGTAATGGGTTTGAGAAGGGTTTTTCTCAACCAAAAATATCTTTAAGCGTGTATAAGAGAGGATATGTGATTCCCTTTTATAAATGGGCGAAAGGACACACATGGAATTTTTGAAAAGAATAAAATATATAAATGTTTTATTCACCAAAAATATATCCAAATTGGTAAATTTATGAATATTATAAGATATATAGTAAAAATATGTCCATAAAATAGAAGTTTGAGAAGTTTTTACATCATTTTAACCCTTATTTATTTTTCTTAACCCTTAGAAAATCTCTTTTTACCATAATCATAGTGATAAATATTTACTGTTTTTACTATTAAGTATTTTATAATATTAAAATGAACTTATAAAATAATATTAATTATTTTAATTCAAATTATTTAATCATTTTTTTAAAATTAAATTCATACAAATTTTATAATTTAATTTAAAATCAATCCTATAAAACACGATGAAAACATGTCTCATCCAAAAAATGTGTTTTTTGTATATAAATGTTTTTGTACCAAATTAAACTATAAAATTAATTAAAATTAAATTAATTGGATTATTAATAATATAATATAAAAATTTTAGTTTAAAAATATTTAAAAACATACTCTAACTTTTTAAATTCTTGAAATAAAAATACATTTTTCAATAAAAATCGATAAACCCTAAAAATTCACCCTAAGATAATTTTGATATGTTAGTTTCAAAATATATAATATTTTTATAAAATTTTATTTCTAAAATTTTGAAAAATTAATTACATTATTTTTTATAAGAAGGCAATAAAAATATTTTTTAAAGAAATCCTTTTTTTGAAACATAAAATGTCTTTACTAAAAAATTAAGTGATTATTCAGTAATAAGTTATCAATATATTTGTATTGAACATGAACTTTTTATATATTTCAAAATATGTTCAATCATATTCATACCTTCTAATTCAATGATGAGGTTATAATGGTCATATTAAAATAATAATATTTCATGGTTCATTTAGGATCAGTGTTGCGTGTAATATACACTATAAAACATTGTTTTCTTTTTAAAATATTAGGGTAGTTTATACAGGATCAGGAATATATCTGATTACAAGGAGAATATAAAGTGAAATTATATAGACATGAAGTTTTGATACTATCATTCTAATCATTCCATATAGACTCGATGGTTGAATCCAAGGGGATTACCTAAGGATTTATAAATTATGAGGCATCACATCTAAATTCAAGTAGATTTCCCAAAGCATTAATATAGTAGGAGTACCAAAATTTTGGTCCCAAGAGTATGTACTATAAATATAATACTATCAGGCTCAATGTCTGAATCCTAGGAGACCAACCCTGGGCATTCCATTTAGACCAAATAGTTGAATCTTAGGTAACCACCTGGAAACTCTACTTGAAGTTTCTAATGTAGTGTGTCCCTTGAAAAATAACGCATATCACACATATCATAAGGGTTGGATATCACCCCAAAACCATCCCATATAACCAAGGTCATCCACTCAAGTTCATGATATAATCTCATCATTATATCCATATTAGGTTTATATCAACGATTCAGGATCGGAGGTGAAACCTAAAATCAACACCATCTGCCGACCAATACTACCCCTGTCTTGGGACAATGTTATATTGGGGAACCTATCAGGGTCCCCTTTGTTAGACCATATCATGGAAACCCTACATTGGATCCTCAGTTATAATCTCAACTCTCAGGCCAAGCTCATCACTCTAAAGGCATAACATCCCTCAACATCCTCATGAATTCATCACAATCTCACTTGCCTAATAAGGAAAGTCTCAATGGAATTGGTATTTAGAGATGAACTAAGGTCTACCACACTTTCTATGTGGACTATAATTGGTCCTCACATTTGAATTTTCCACAATCTACCCAGGTAATACCCATCGGTTCTTATATACTACTGGGAAAAGAACACTTTACCCATTTTCATCTCAACTAGCCCAACAGATTTAAGGAATATCAAGGTTATATCACATCTTACGTGATCCTATCATTCCAATTTATTACCTTACCCTAAAACGGGGACCAAGTGAAACTTTCCATGTATTATATGATTACCAAGACCATTTGAGTCTCACCCCGCCATATCCATATCTCTCAAGGTGTATTTTTATAATCACAACCCCAACAATCACCACCTGAGGCATTAATGATTGTAAAATATCCAATGTATCCCTCGACAGTATCTTTCATCAATAGGGATTTCATTTTAAAAAAATAAATTAATTTAACTATTATTTTTATCACACTCAATGGTGATACCACAATCACATGCTATAATAAACATGTATAATACCAAAGGGATTGTTTAAAGGACTTCCTACATAATTAACAGAGTTATTCCATTTATAAAGTAACTCGATGACCCTCACCCAAGATAATCCATGTCCAATCAACCATTTACAAACACATAAGGTTCTTAATCAATTAATAACATCAAAATAAATAATTTATAATAATTTATAGTTAATGAAACATCCTAAAATAAATTAATCAAATATATTTTAAAAGGCATAATATCCTAAAAGCTCACAGGGAAACCTTGTCACACCAAAATAAAAACCAGCCTCTCACGAAGGGTCCAAGACATAATCCTGACCCCATCCCTAGAAAAATCTATAACTCATGACATTATTTATTTAACTAATTTCATGAATTTAAATAAAAAACAATTGATAAATTCATATGGAGATGTATCTTTAATGGAATGACATGAAATGGCATGTGATCATCATCTAGGGATGTCCTATAGCCATTACATGAAAAATAACAATCATATCAGATGAATTAAAATGACATGATCAGGATGAAATAATCACAAAACACAAGATGGTTAACATGAAATAATAAAGGGAAAAAGGGGAAACTTGAATGGTTGTAAGAGGAGATCTCACCTTGAATCATTGATGAAATGACATCAAAATCCACCACTAATTAAAGGGTATAAAATAAATAAAGAGAGAGTAGAGTACTCCCCCAAGTGCACCAATTCGGTCCATATGTGGGGAAAAAGTGAGTATGGGTGTCTTTATAAAGATCAAGGGGTAATCTATTTATTCCACCCATTTTAAGAAAGTGTAGTTATGTCATGGCATGCAACATGGAATGCACTATACCATGAGGCACCTCCAAGAAGCCATCCAAGGATCATGAAACTCCATACAACACTATGATTATTATCCAAATAATTGTTTACAGTATATTTATCATGGATAATAGTAAAAATTACATTTGTGTGTGTCTCCTTCTTGGGGTTCCTCTTCTTATTTTTATTCTTCATTTTGCCTTTAATCACAAGTCATTCTTCATGAATATTGTTTATTAGTTTCTCATCTTGAATAGTTTTAAAAACTTCTCTTGAGTTAGATATCAAAAACTTATTTATCACTAAATATTTTCCATAGTCATATTAAAGGGTATTTCAAATATTAAAGGTAAAGGTTCATTGTAACATATTTTTATAAACCTCATCATATAATGATCTTGTCAAGATATTTTTTGTATCTAAATTTACAATTATTTCAATATAATTATTCAAATATCCATATTAATGATTTTACCCTGTAACCTCATTTATAGAAGAATATAGGAACATAATAATTTCTTTCTTCTTTCCATGAAATTTAGTTCCTTTTAAAAATGTAGTATTTTTCATAGAATCTATAATGAAACAAATCCATAAAAATATTACGGTTGAGAACCAAGGATAAAACATTAATTTATACCAATTTCTATAAACTGAGACACCCTGAGATGGAGGGGTAAATTAGGTTAATGTAAAAAATTAATATTTTATCCTTAATATTGTTAAAATTATTAAGGATTTTATTCCCACATTTTTAGGAAGTGTGTTTAACCTTCCAACCTCGAAGGAACATTCACTGAAAAATATAAATATATAAAAAATTAATGAAATGATAGAACATATATTTTTGATATGGTTCACCACTAAGGGATAATATAAGGATAATACACATGAAATTATGTTGGTGTACTATAATCCACTAATCCTCATGAATTCTATGAATAAAAAGTCTTATCTACAATCAGTATATACCAGGATCACAACCTTTACAATTTTCTAGGCTTGATCACTCCTCACCCAAGGTGAATTGACTATTTTTATCTTATTATCACTAATTTGGTGAAGGATAATTCACTTTTTATATACTTTTAACTCTCTTAAAAAAATTATGGATGTGGTGGTTATTATTTGATCAACATTATAATTTTATTACATGATAACTCTAAATTTGATGCTCTGTTGTACTCGAATTTCTTACATGATCCTTCTTAAATATCAGATAATATCAACTAAAAAAAGTGAGAGTTTACTGTATATATTCCATGATATTTTTACAAAAAAACTCCTCTCTCAAGAAGTATATAATTTCACATTAAGGGTATCAAGTCAATTTACTCCTATTCAACTACCAGATGTGTCACTTGAGTTCCACTTTTTAATGTCCATATTATTCCTCTACGTAATTATTTTCTCATAAACTCCAATGTACTCATTTATTACCATACTACCTATTTGATATTTTCATTTCAAAATACCTTTCAAAATATTCTTTATGTGAAGAAACCATGTGATACACTATTCATTGAAAACTCACCTCCTATATTGTGTACTCCCCTTCACAGACTATGCACTATGCTTCACAAAACTCCCCCATGAGGTTTCCTAACCACACAGAGTCCTCCTATATAGTCCACCCATGAAAAATTCATCTAAAAATTTATTATAGGATCATCATCACTTTGTGATCTACATTCAACAAATTGTGCTTCGTGAGTCAACTTCATGGAATAAACCCTACTAAATTCCTTCAAAGACTATTCCTGGAAACCATATTCATTGAATCATCCTCTAAAAAATTTACTAAAATAACTAATTAAAATAATAACTTCCTTCATAGAATAACTTCACTGACCACCTCTTCATAAACCACTTCATATAATTCTCCTTCACAATCTTCCTTTGGTAAAAGGATCCAAATTTGGGAATTTTTTTATCAATATCCTAATTCCCCCTTTAGTTTTTAATCATTAATAATGATGTGAATTTTGTGGTATTTGTAGGAAAATATCTCCATGAATATTTTTAATCACCAAAATTATCATTCAACACATTGAAAAATACTCACCACATACTCCCTTTGTGGTGTGCTCACCGCAAACCCACCTTGCAGACTATCCCCATTTGTGGGCTTTTAACTGCATGAAAACTACATGGGATATCCTTCTTGGTTCACCTGAAATCACCACCTCTTCACAGAAAACATATCTATCCATTTAATACAAACCATATGGACTATTCAGTATGCATATTATTCATGGTTTAGATAGTTATGAACTCTAGATATGATTCATATTCCATAAAATAGGTCCTTGATATATAGAGATATCAAGGAACCAAATGAACCTCATATTTATATCTTTAATGAACAACATCACATCACTAGGTCTTCAATATCTATACCTTCTTCAACCACATTTTCAAAATATCAGGAAAATATCTTTTTTAAAATATTTAGGAAAATGATGTATAAGTTGTTATTAAAAGTTTAAATAGTTGAACACTCATCTTCAATGATATAAATCACACATTAGTAGTTTTATTCCTTATGAATCATACATTATAAGATTATGAATATACATTTCCTTCTACCAATGATCCAAAATCCTAAAACCAATAAATCATAAATATAAAAATTCATGTTCATCACTCTATGTGAAATCATATATCAATAAAAATAGAATCTAAGAAAATCAGTACCATAACCCTTGTAATATAGACTCTATATAAAAAAAGTAGTCGAAGACACACCACTCCAAGGTCCATAACAAGCTATGACACATCCCTAAACCCTAGCTAACATAAAAAAATATTCATAAAAAATAAAAGGAATATATAATACCATTTTGTAACACGCTATCTCCAGAACATTGATTAGTGTCCCAATATGAGATCTACTTAACCTTAGGCATGCCTCCCCATATGCCAGAGGCTACCGACTAGCAGCTGGGATATAGGGTAGTACTGTGGGGAGACTATACCCTCATATCAGATTATTAATATAAATTATATTTTTACAAAAATAATATATAAAAAAATAATCAAAGCATGTGAAAGGAATAAAACATAACATGATATATCAATGTAAGTGTGGAAGCATTCAGTCACACAGACTCACACTCATACAATTGTATAAATTTTAATTTCCCCTCGGGTCGATCACATAAAAAAATTAAACAAAATAAATAAAATTCATATTGATATTTAGTAGAGAAATTGAATATTCGGAATCATCCCAACTTGAACCTATGGTTAGTGAAGTCTTCGTTGATACTCAGGTGTCATGAATTCTAGATCAGGTTAAAAGTACCAATTATTATGGAAAAACCAACATAGACTCATACATAACTAAGAAATTAGTGTATGTCAAAGTGATATGCTCATGTGAATAATAAATATAATGCAGAATCATAAATGAACTAACCTCTATAGATATTTGGGTTATAACATGACACCTAGGATCGATTATTCCCACTTCAACTAGTGTTGGAGTGTCTATAAGCACTTTACATAACTATGACAACCAATATCAATCCTACTACCATAAATTAGAATTTGAATCACTGATTATTAAGAGGTAATTCTAGGATATCTAGTACTATAAGTCCTATATCTAATTCATAAGAGGATGAACCTAGTAGATCTAGTAGTATCATGCCAATGGATGACTCAGAGGAGAATATCCTAGGCAAACTGGTTCCAAGTATACAACCAATTCTAATGATTATGTCTAAGAAAATAATATAGACCAAAAGGAAAAATTACAGTTTCCTATACATTCTATATACACCTAGAGGATGATTCCAAGGGGATTACCTAAGGAATTATAAATTAAAAGACATCACAACCAAATACAAGGGGATTTCCCAAGGCATTCATACAATATTAGGCTAAACATCCAGATCCTAGTTGAATGTCAAAAGAATCTGTTAGTATCATGCTCGATAGTTAAATATTAGGAAATTATCCCTAAGTATTTCATTTATAATAAATGGCTGAATCCCAGTTAACCACATAAGAATTCCACTTGAAGTCCTGAGGGCAGTGTGTCCCTCCTATAATAACTCATATGACACATATCATAAGGTTTAGCCATCCTTCCATACCCATATCAAATAACTGGGGTAGGTTACTCAAGTGCATGACCTAACCTCATCATTATATATATATATATATATATATCAAGATCACATCATCATTTCAGGTTCTATGGTGACACTTTAAATCAACATCATCTACCTACTGGAATAACCCCTCTCTTGATAAATTGTCATACTAGGAAACCTATTGAGGTCCAATAGTTCACACTGTATCACATAAAACAAACTTATGCTCCTTAGTCACAATCTAAACTCCTAGGAAAATCTCATCATTCATAGGGAATAACATCCCTCAATATCCTCATGATCATATGAATGGTCTCACTTGCCTCATAAGTCAAGTCTTATGGGTATTGATCTTAAGATATGTCCCAAGACCAATTTCACTTTCTAGGTTATCTCATTTCGGTCCACTCACTCAACCTTCCCAAAATATACCCAGGGAAAACCCACCAAATTATCATATACTTATGGGGGGAGGAACACTCACCCAAAAATCATCCCAATTGACCCAATGTATTTAGGGAATCTTGTGTTTTTAACACAACCAACTTAGGTCTATCATTCCAATTCATTACTCATCCCTACTCAAGTGGAATAAGGGCCCCTATCCATGTCTTCTATAATCATCAAGTCTATTTCAGTCTCACTTATATTGGTATTTATCTCTAAAAGAATTCATTTATAATAATTTCCAACACCATTGATAGTTGAGGCATCAACGGGTGCCCAAGGTCCATCGTAACCCTTGAAACTTCATTTAATCCAAAATAATTTCATTTTAAATAAACAATTAATTTAATTATAAAGTTGATCACCATCATTGTAAAGACCATATATTACACAATACAATAAACATGCATAACACCAAATGGAATGTCTAATAAACCACCTACCACATTAACAGAGTTATTACCTTTCTAAATTTTCTCAGTGAAACATTTCAATCTTTGCCGAGTCCAACCATCCATTTCCAAATCACACGAGGCTCTAAAAAAATCATAACATACAAATAAATGAATTATAATAATATATTATTGATTAAATATCTTGTAATTAATTATTCACAGTAATTTCATAATACATAATTGCATAAACTATCACTAAGAAACCACATCATGCCAAAACATTGATCGTCGACTCATGGAAGGCCTAATACATACCTCTAACACCGTCTCAGTCAAAATCCCTAACACATGACATCATTTCCATAATAAATTACGTCAATTTAAATAAAAAACTCTATATAAATTTATTTGGTGATGTACCTTTAATGAAAATATGTTCAATAGTTTGTGGTCAACATCTTGGGACATCCTCTATCCATTGCACATAAAATACCCATTACATCATACTTTTCCACAATACTCTAGTATAAATCAACACCAAACCCTAGTTAAATCAAATTAAATTAAAAAAGGGACAATGGAGAACTAAAATGTAAGTAAAATGATATAAAAACTTGAATCACCACTAAAATTTCATCATAAACCACCCCAAATCGAATGGAATCAAAGGAAGTAAGGGAGAGTATATAACAGCCACGCATCGATGCTCCCAAATTTGGTTCTAAAAACATAACATCTACTTTTATATATTTAATAATAATAAATGTGACCCAATTTTAACCATTGAAAACTTAAAAATTCAAATTAAATGTTGGATCACTTTCTTAATAAATGATCTTATAGGTTTAGAGTTTTAGATAATTAGGAAAAATATCTAACATATCATTGGAAAATAAACAACCATTTAATAAAAATTGATATCATCCCAAAAACATTATTCACATATTTCACCCTTCTTGGAAATACACTATAGATCATTTATTTATAACATGGAGAAAGGAAACATAATAAAAGGATGATATTAGATTCTTAGTGAGGTAAAACAAAAGAGATATCAATGATTACATAAACACAACATGAATATAAGGGAATAATAACATGAACTAAACTCTTTTAAATTATACCATGCATATCATAGATCAAAATCTTAAGTCATGGAATAATATTGTATGTTCATAAGATATTTATAAAAAATTAACAAGATCTAAGAGAGAATAACATTGGACAAGACATGGAATTATTTCATACACATAAGCATAGAATATTATTTCCTTAATAGTCAAGTATTCTTTTCATAGACTATCATAGTTGAATGATTTCCCTCCCGGGACCATAATAGTACCCAATTCACACTCCTAAGTCTATCATAGTTTAATGGGTTGACTACCCACACCATCATATTATTCAAGGATCACTCCCAAGACTCTCATGGTGGATAAGGTCCCTTTCTAAACTGGGTTCACAACCCATTTCAATTCTATTTATATCACGATACATGATTATTTACCCAATAAATTAAAGGGAAATATAGGTCCCACCCATAACATAATGAAAAACATACATATATTTTCCATATGTTCAACCATAAGTTATCATATCAGAACTCATGATAAGAAACAAATTTCATCAAAGTATAACCCATGGAAAGGTAATGAGTTTTATAAGCACCCTGACATTATAAATACAAACCATTAATATAATGAATAAGGATGTTATCCTTGGATAATATCCCTAGTAAAGATTAATTAACATCAAAGGATATCATTTTAGATGGAAAATGATATTCAAATACCACTTGGGATAATTCTTTAGGCAAATAACTTTTTCAATTTAAAATCAATTCTGTTTTTTAAAATGTTCCCAATTGTTAATGAAAACATTATCTTTAAAAATATAATTGTAAAATTATAAAGTAATATTCCAAAAATTGTGGACTTTTTATGGTGGTAAAATATTCTCATGTCGTATAAATTAAAAAACAATTTGTTTGTATTTTTTCAGAATAGTAATAAAGTACATTATTTTGAAAACTATAAAAAGATTCATTTCAAAACGTTTTTAAAAATATCAAACATGGGAAAAGTGGTTTTAAAATTTTTTAGAATAATATTATAAAACTTTTTCTAAAATTATAAAACATTTAATTTAAAGACAAATATTCCCCAATGGAGACATAAACAATACTGAATAATGATGAGATTGTGAAATAAACCCTTACTACTTTTGAATCTTTTGAGTAGTAATACCCATGAAGGAAATAAATTTATATGGATGTGTAAATAAAACAATTTTTATGATAAGAATCATATAAGGAATTCATGGGTAGTATATACATCATATAAATGAAACATGTAGTGTATAAGGCATGTGACGTATTGAAATAAACGTGAGCGGAAGATCCATTACCACTTGATTTTATTTTAGTTGAACATTATTTAACCTCGTGTATAATGGTTTTAACCGTGTTAATAATTTATAATATAACAATATTTATATTTATAATATCATATATGATTTTATTATATCATATTATCACCCATTTGTTAATAATATTTCCTCATTATCCTTGTTTCGGATGTTAACTACTTCATTTTCCCAAACATATTTTGTCATATAATTTCTGGTTATTATGAATAAGATATACTTCCATAATCTACAGAAAATTATTTATTATGTAAATATCATATATATTAAATTTATATATTTATATTCATCCTCATATAAGTAGATAGAAAAATGAACTATAAGGTTCATGAAGACGGTAGGTCATACGTATGCATGAATATTATTTTAATTTTTTAAATGGATGGAATGAAAGAATATTAAAGGATAATCAACCTTTATATAATGATTATTATGAAATATATATCATATATAGTCACTATTTACATATTTTTAACCATCTAATTAAATTCATACTAAAAAATTAATTACACCTATATGTGGGGATGGTAATCCACCCATACACATCAGTGATATTTTCACTTTTTTATGCATAGAAACAATATGGAATATAGTTGTAACATAATAATAATAAAATATAAATATATTTATGATAATTTACTTATTAATTTATTATGGAAACAACATCTAAATAGAATGTAGAATAGGAAATAAACTTGAAAGAGTTCATAAAGATGATTACCACTTCTTCAGCAGACTTCCTATAGATCTATTCTTTAGGGATCTAGGGTTGGTATTTTGTAAGTATAAAAGCCAATAAATCATTTATAAGGGGTTTTAATGTGGTAATTATTAGGTATTTTTTGAGATATAAGGCTCAATGTGTTGTGAATAAGTGAGGGAGGAGGTTCTCATTTATAATTGATGTGAGGGGTACTTTTGGAATTTCTCAAAAGATTAAAATATAATAAAACTACTATAGATAAAAAAATACTTCAAAATGGAATATAGATTCATAGGGGATGAAATATTTGACCACATATTACCCTCTAGTCCTTATTTATGTTTTTATGATTTTTTCATAAAATATTGTCCCATAAAATATCATTATTTCCATTTTTGATAACATTCGTTATATTGACATTAAAACATCAATAAAATATGTAAAATAAAACAAAAAATATTATTATATCCTAAAAATGTCATGTTAATATAGATAATTCGTAAATAACCATAAATACCTCAAATTATGTGACTTTAAATATTTTGTATATCATTTATTTTATTTTTCTATTAATTAAATTAATATTGTATTAGTGTTGTACACCCATATAAGGTAATTATGTAATTTATAAAATGTATAAATAATTTTTTATCACTAAAATAAATTTATTATGTTAAAAATACCTTTTTAAATTCGTTAAATATTTATTTTAACTGGCATATATATCATGAAAATACATTTAATGTGTTGTTTTTACTTTTCTGGCCTTGCGTAAGCATTTCACAAGCATTTGGATAATCCACTTGTTTCATGATTCAAAAAAAATACTGTATAACCATAAAAATAATAAATAACATGTAATATTTAATATAAAATTAGGGAAAGTACTTTTCTCATCCAAATTATTTTTTTTAAAATACATAATTTGACTTTTCTAGTGCTTCTCAGGCTCTACATCAGTACTGAAAATGATTTTCATATTTATTTTGAAATAAATTATAATATTTATGTTTTAAATTATTTTTGAATGATGTTTATATTATTTTATCATACTTGATTCATTCATTAAGATTCATATAATTTTGAATTATTTCTATGTCTTGGTGTTATTATAAAAGATACTATATTTAATAAAAATAGTATTCTTTACGACTCACTAAAAAATTAATTTCTTCAGAAAAATATAAATAAAACATATCATAGGATAAATTTGGATTGATTAATCCAAAAATAAAATTCCATTTTATGAAATTAAATTTATATAAGTGATATAAATTAATTTTAAAATAAGTTTACAAAATGTTTTGAAAACTTCTTTTAAAAAAAATACAGTTTTTCTTAAAAATGTATATTTAGGTATAAAAATGTTTTTAATGAAAATTAAATTATAAGATTTATTCCAATTAACCTAATAGAATTATTAATAATATAATATAACTAATTTTTTTCAAACAATTTTAAAATAAAATGGAGCTTTACAAATGGTTGAAACAAAAATACAGTTTTCAATAAAAATTGGTATTTTTTACTATTCAATAGAAAAACAAACTTTTTAGAAATATCAAAAAAAATCACTAAGATAATTTTTTATGATAATTTAAAAATTTATAATATTTTTATAAAATAAAAAATTATAAATTTTCCAAAAAGTTATTATAATATTCACTCAATAAAAGCAAGAATAACAATTTTTGAGGTGAACGTTTTTCTGAAGCATAAAATAAATTTACTAGAAATCGAGTACATATTTCATATGAATTAAAAAATTAATTTTTATTAAATAGTTCCTTTATTTATATATTTCATAATTTGGTTAATAATATTCATACCCATAAATTTAATGGATATTTTATAATGGTTATCTAATATTTTTGGGTCTGTTTAGGCCCGGTGTTGCATGCAACCTATGATATTGAACATAGTATTATTTTAAAATATTAGGGTGTTGTATTATAAAACCCCATTAACCAATTTAAGGTAATTCCATTACCTTTAATTGTTTTTTTTAAATTTGGTGCATCTTAGGAATTCTGATGATGGAGAGCATTTTTTGGTTAAATGACATAATGTTCGGGGATATATTTTTGTTGAATAAATATAGTCTCGATATAAATGTGTTAATAGATTTTTGGGGTTATACCTAAGTTTAGAGGATGCCTGGGGTGTTTTGGGTTTCATTTAATAATTAGAAACTTTTATGGAATACAAATTTAGAGAAAACTATGTAATGGGAGGGTACAACATGTATGTTTTACAGTACATATGTTATGAACTCGTTACACATCATGAATGGATTACACATCATGTAAAGATTACATGGCGTGTAATATTAAATGGTCTATTTTTTATAAAAAATAAATGGAGTTTTTGGCATGTCTGAGTCCCGATGAATACATGGCCTTTAAAGGGAATAAAATCCATGTAAATGTTGTTGACATGGAATTTAGGGTGTTGATCAGCTGACATTATATTTCATTCTTCCATAGTTACTTCAGATCTTAACCTAGAAGGATTTTGTTTAGATTTTGGGAGTCTCCATTTGATTTGAATTGATCGGTTTTGTGATTGATCACCGTTGTGGTTTGTTTTCATCCCTCTAGGTGGGTAAGTCTTTTTTCTTCTTCATTTATTTGATCGTGGTAGCCCAGTTGTGTTGTGTTATCAGATATGTTGACTGGTAGAGATATTTACTTTTGTTTCTCTCTTGATCCATTGTGAAATCTTGTTTTTAGAGCCATTTCAATTTTTTTGCTGTGGTGGGTGTGTGTTCTTGAGGTATGTGTTTTTCCTCTTCTCTAATAACCATTTTCTTAAATTAAATCAATTATAAGAGTTGTATATTGGTTATAGGGCCTCCATTGTCATTATTATGATATTCTTTTTGGAGTATACTTTGTGGGCATATACTAACCCAAGATATGTGTTAGGTGGTTCTGTCTATAGCCTATGTTGGATGAACTATATTTCCCATGTTTTTATAAATTCATTTATAAATTAATTTGTCTTGATTGTTTTGTTAGGGTAAATGGATTTCTGATAAAAGGAGTTTTACCTAGTTTTTTATACATAGAAAAAGTGATATTTTCCAACCATTGAAATGATTTATGAAATGAAACACATGGGAAGCCTTGGGTATGTAGTTGGAAGATTTATCTTAGGTCCATCATCCATATTTCCAGTGAAAGTTTAGATCCTGGTGCTTTTCTCTTCTCTCTAGGATTTTCATTCTAGTGAATAGTATTTGAAATTTTTAGGGGGTTCAATCATTGGGTGTTCCTCTACTCCTTAGGCATGTGTTCTAGAGGCTTGTTGTGTAATTATAATTATTGTGGTTGGAGTAGTTTTCTATCACGACCTTTTGAGTTACTTGGTGTGAATTATTTATTCTTGGCCTTATACTATTTTGGCTATGATATGTATTCTTTGTATTTTAATAAATTTTAATGGAAAATTATTCTTGAAATTTATATACCATCCTTTGTTTTTTATTTTTTGTAAAAAGTGAAATATTTACCATTATTTTTATAAAACTTATTTACTACTTATCATGCCTTGTTTTATTTTAAATGATCATACTTGGGCTTTTATATAGAGACATGTTATAGAACATTGAGGTGGGACCCTACTTTCTTGTTATCTCTCACCCTATGTACCCCTTCATTGGTGTGTACAAATGGTTATGTATTTCAATGTAGGGAATAGAAAGGCACCACAGTGAGGTGATGAGATTTTATATGATATGAGTTGAGTAGTTGGTGGTGAGATGGTGGGAGTATGTCTATGCTATCACATAGAGTAGTTGTTTTTCCTATTTGTTAGTCCTTTGTGGCTGAACTAGTAGTTGGAAGTCGTTTCTACACTTGAGTTTTTTGGTTTCCAATGTCTTATTTCATTTACGGAATATATTCATATTTTTTGTTTTTGTTACTTTTTTATATATATGTTCCATGTTTCTGCTTCAGGTTGGGAGAAATCATTCCCTTTGGTTGTTTTTTGATGTCTGGGTGCTAGTTTCTAGCCGATGACGATCGGGAACTCCCTTCGAGTATGTGTCTGTTCATGTTGGATACCATTTTGAGATGGTTTTCGGATTGGTTCATTATAGTTTCCTATCAAGGTTGGTTTTTCCTCAAGAGTCGTTGTCTTGGGAGGTTTGGTATACTGAATATAGGATTTTTAGGACTTGAGTGGTACTTTATGATGAGTGTCTGGCCAGCACTTTTCATGATGGGACTCAAGTAACCATGGGATGTTGGGATGTGTGTCTCCTATTTTGAGATCTAGATATCAATCTCAATTTTTTTTTTACTTAGGTATTTTCTAGTTTGATTTAATATTTTTCTCTTGTCTGGTCATTTATTTAGTTTCAGTGTGAAGCAGTATGCCTTCGAGACATGTTCTCTGGGTTCCTCGGGAAGGTGCAACTAATACTCCTCAAGTAAATCCACTGATGGATCCAAAATTTATCGAGGTTGTCATGAGATAAATTATTTTTGTTGATATAAATGTTCCATAAGTTCAGAATGTAGTTGTTGAGGTACAGCCTGAAGCATGAGGAGATAATGATTGATCAAGGGAGTTCTTTCATGAAAATCCACCATCCATTAAAGGTATGAATGAGTCTCATGAGGTGGAGGACTATATGGAAAATATTGATCTGATCATTGACTTCCTAGATACACCAGAGAGTTTCAAGGTGAAGTGTTTTGCACTTTGACTCAAGGGTCCCAGTAAGATGTATAAGGTTTCAATGGTATCGTTCGATAAGCATGTGGGCTTAGACTGGTAGGGTTTCAAGTCTATATTCTTACAAAATTTTATTCTAGAGTTACTATTGATAGCGAACTCTCTAGAGTTCATCTTTTTGTGGTAGTGAGAGTGTTTGGTGTTGGAATACACCAATCCATTTTTTGAAATGGTTCATTTTCACCAGATGTTGTAAAGAATGACCAGCTGAAAGATCATAAGTAGCAGTAGGGTTTGTGACCAAATATAAAATTGTAGGTATTTATTTTGAATCTTTTTATCTATGTGGAGATAGTAGATGGGTCTATAATATAATAAATGAATATGGTAGGAAAATTTGGATATTCTAGTCCTTATTTTCCACCTAGTGGCATATTCAGTGGTGTTATAGGGAAAAAGAGTAAGTGGTGAGATTATCACAGGAGTGGTGGAGGTGTTTCTTGATATTATGAAACTTCAATGCCTCTAGTTGCAACTAGTGGTGTGCCTATAACCGGATATCAGTGTTGAATGGTCATGCACACCTGGAGTTCTTTTCCTTCACATGAAAATATTTTTAATAATTGTGGGTGTTATGGTCATCTAAAAAATTTATATCAGGCAATGTATAATCCTGGATATGGTCAAGGATCATCAACTCCAAAGGCTACTGTGACACGTTAAAATGATTTAAATACTATAGGAATCCATCCATATGCATTAAGATTAAAGTTCCTTCACATAGTATAAGAGCTTCCAGTGGAGGGAGACATGATTCTAGCAATAGTGGGAGGCACCATATTCATTGTATCCTCAATAGCAGTTCCCTTATTTTATTTTGGTGATCCCCACTCATTTGTATCTGGTTATTTTGTTGATATGCTTAACCTTTTGATGGAACTCATGTCCCATGTTATTGAGTTACCGACACCTCTTGGGAAGAGGAAAGACTAGGGGTTTCAGGGTCCTTGTGAGCTATCAATATTTGATTCAGAGCTAGTCTAGGATTTTCTTGCTGCAATTTATATTTTCTTCGCATTATCAACGGGCTTTATTAGAATGTTTCACATCATTAAGAGGTTGATTTTTATCATCAAATTTTCTCATTTATCATAAAATATGTGATCTCATGTGTGTTTCAAGGAGAGTTGGATCCAAGGTACTATTGTGTAGGACCTTCCCTCCCAGAGCTCATGTGTTTGTTGTCTGATGTTGCAGTTGATCCTGATGAATTTTTTTATATTTTTGATCTTCCCTCTATTTTGGGGTTTTATTTATGATTTCTAATAAAATGTATTTGGCCTTCCTCTAAGGATGGAGGTAGAGTTTGAAATTGAATTGGTCTCAGGGGTGTAATTGATATCAATACCTTCTTATCGTATGACACCAGTATAGCTGAAAGAAATCAATATTTAGTTGGAAGACTAGGTGAAAAGGGTTTTTGTTCAACCTAGTGTTTCACCTTGGGTAGTCCTAGTTCTCTTTCCCAATATGGTATAGGGTTCACTCTAATTATGTGTGGATTATCAAAAGTTGAACTTGGTTATGGTAAATAATTGTTATCCTTTACATAATATGTATGATTGATTTTATCATTTAAATGAGGAAAAGTGGTTTTTTAAGATTTATCTTTGGTCAGGTTATCATCATCTCAGAGTTCAAGCGTGAGATATATTAAATATGGCTTTTATGAGTAGGAATGGCCATTATTAATATATTGATATATTGTTTGGTTTGATTAATGATCCTCCAGTTTTCATAGATTTGATGAATTAGATATTCCATGGTTATCTAGACACTATTGTGGTAGTGTTTATAGATGAGATTTTGGTTTACTCAAGATAGGAGGACGATTACGAGCACCATTTGAAGTTTGTTCTGGGAATCCTGATAAGTCGGCATCTGTATGGAAATATTTTAAAATGTAATTTCTAAATTAAAGAATTTAAGTTCTTAGGGCACATGATTTCTGAACATGGATTATCATTTGATCCTTATAAGGAAAAGAATAACTTTTCATGGGAAGATCTAAACAATGTCTTTGAAATTCGAAGCTTCCTTGATCTTTCTAGTGACTATCAAAGGTTCATCAATGATTTCTCACAGTTGGCATCAGATTTTACTACACTTACTTGGAAAGGGGTGAAATTCATATAGGATATAAAGTTTCAATCCTCTATTAATGAGATGGAACAAATTTTTACTATTTCTCCAATTTTAATCCAACTTGATCTCAAAATGGGATGTGTGGTTTTCTATGATGATTTGGGAGATGATTTAGGTTGTGTGCTCATGTTGGAAGATTATGTGATGGATTATAGTTCTTATTATTTTAGACCACATGAGAATAATTAACCCTCTTCTGATTTATAGTTTTCCATATTTATGCATGATATTAAGTGTTAGTGACATTATATTTTTGGAGAAAGGTTCATAGTCTTTTATGACCATAAGATAATAAGTTATATCTTTTCTCAGAAAGAACTGAATCTTAGGAAAAGACGATCAATGGAATACCTTCAAATATTTGAATTCGATATCTTCTACACCCCAAAGAATGTTAATGTCATTGAAAAAGATCTTATTAGGAAAGTACCATCGCAAGCTATTGTGGAATCAAAGAAATAGTGAAATCATATTTGGGTTTTTTCACAGTTGAATTTGGATTCTGAAGAGAATGATTAAGTATAGTTTTGACTAGTGTTCAATTATATTTATCTCTCATTGAGTATATTTTTTATATTCGTCAAGAGGATGTCGAGTTCAAAGAAATTTAAGAATCTCTATATGATGGGGAGAATGTTTTGGGTTAATCTCCCTATTCAAATGATATTATTCATTTTGGGCAACAATTTATTATCCCAACACTAGTATAGAGATTTTTTTTATTTTATTAGTTATTAAAATTCCATTCATATAGTCACTACAAAGATGTATTATTATTTGGAGATTCTTGTGTCCAGGTATGAAGTGTGACATTACTATTTTTGTTTCCCACTGTTACACCTTCCAAAAGATTAATATAGAGAATTTGAAACCTTCTAGTTTGCTTCAGAATATTATGGTGATAGTTTGGAAGAAAGATGAGGTATCCATGTAATTTTCTATTGGATTTCTAGGGACTCCCTAAGGGATAAATTCTATTCGGATGGGGATTTATTAGTTAAAAAAGTTATCTCATTTTATTCCAATTAAAGGAACAAAAAATGTTAAAGATCAGAATAATCTATATGTACAATAAATTTTGAGGTTACATGGGGTTCCTTCAGATATTGTTTTAGAAAGGGATTCTATTTTTACTATGAGGATTTTTAGAAGTATCTAAGAGTCGATGGGGACTCAGGATAAGTTGAGTTAAACTTATCATCCATAGACAGGCAGTCAGACAGAGCATGTTATTCATGTTTTGGAGGATATGTTTCTGCTTGTGTCTTGAATTTTGGTGGGTCAGGGTATATCCATCTAGGAATGATTACTTTTTTTAATAATAATATTTATCATTCGTCAATAAAAATATATCATTTTGAGGTTTTGTATGGTTACCTGTGTAGATCACCTTTTTGTTGGGAAGAGGTGGGAAGATCTTCTTTACTATGGTTGATTTTGGTTTATATGACCTCAACATATATTCATGACATATGTCAGTGTCTGGTTAGAGTGTGGAGTCAACATAAATCTTATGATGATCAATGATGAAATCATTTTATTTTTTTTCTACAGGTAACCAGGTTTTCATGAAATTTTCTCCTCAGTTGGGTCACTTTAGGCTTAGAAAATAGGGAAAGTTGGATCAGAGATATGTTGGACCATTTAAGGTCACTGGGCATTTTGGGAAGGTTTTTTATTATTTTGAATTTCTGGTTCATTTGACAAGAATTAATTTTATTTTCCATGTATCTTATCTCCTGATATATCATACTGACCCCTCTCACATTCTATGTTAGGAAGAGATTATGTTGGTGCCAGATGTTTCTACTATGGAGAAGCTAGTAGAGATATTGGATACTCAAGTGAAAGTATTACATGGGAAGTATATATCGTTGGTTAGAGTGTTATGGTGGAACATATCAGATTCTCATGAGACATGGGATCATGAGTTTTTTATAAGGGAGAAATGACCTCACCTCTTTACCAGACTTCATTCTTCCAGATGACTTCTCAGGGATGAAAAGTCTTATAGTGGAGATTTTGTACATAATGATACCCACTTTCACGTAACTACCTTCCCATTAATTGTCTTCCAATTTAATTGGGTGTATCTTGGGACTCCTAAGGATGGAGAGGTTTTTTTAGGGAAAATGAATTAAAATTTAGGGATGTATATTTTTTGAATTAATGAAGTCTCGGTATAAATGTGTTAATATATTTTTGGGGTTATCCCCAAGTTCAGAGGAAGCTTCAATTGTTTTTTGTTTTCATTTAGAATTTGTATCTTTTGTAGACTGAAGAAGAAGTACATTCCATATAATTGGAGTATACAATGTGTATTTTCTACGGGGAAGATTTCATGAACATATTACACAACATGAATGGATTACACTCTAATTTTAAAAGGATGGTTTTTAATCAAGAGATAATGTGTTTTTCGAAATATATGCATCTAGAGGATTACATGACTTGTAAATAGATTACATGCCATGTAAATTTCCTAGGAAGGGATTTCATGGTTCTATATAGATGAAATTTTATTTTACTCTTCCACAATTCCTTTGGATCCCAACCTAGAAGGCTTATCTTGTGATTTTTGGGAGGATCAATTTGATCCAGATTGATCAGTTTAGTGATTGATCACCATTTCAATTGGTTTTCATATATCTGGGTGAGTTTTTTTATTCTTCATTTATTTGATCATGGTAGCACCATTGAATTGAGTTATTGGGTCTATTTACTCATAGTGATGTTACCTTTTTTTCCTCTCTAGATACATTGTGAGATAATATTCCAAGGTCCATTTCCCATGTTGGTTTTGGTGTGGTGTGTATGTTTCTAAGGTATGATTCACTTCCTTTTCTATTCAAACCATTTTGTTAAATTGAATCAATTAAAAGATGTTTAGATTTTTTAGTGCCTTTATTTTAATTTTTGTGATCTTCTTGTTGGAGGATACTTTGTGGGAATGTACGACACTGAGTTTTGAGGTAGGTGGTTCTATCTATATCTTGTGTTGGATGAACTATAATACTCCTATTTTTATAAATTAATTTATAAAAAAATTTGTCATGATTGTTTTATTTGTGTGAATGGATTTGTTATAAAATTTAGGTTTTCCTTGGTTATAGGTAAAGTGTAAAAGTTGTACTTTCAAATCATTTAAATGGTTTATGAAATGCAACACATGGGAAGCCTTGGGTTTGTAGGTGGAAGTTTTATCTTAGATACATCATCCATATTACCATCAAAGGGATAGCTCATGGAGATTTTCTCTTCTCCCTAGGCCTATAATTAAAGGCACTTCTTTTTACATTGTTGGTGGGGGTGTCACTCATGGTATGGTACTCTACTCCTTATGCCTCTGTTTTAGGGACTTTTGTGAACTAGTCATTGTTTTAGTTGGAGTAGTCTACTAGCCTGACCTATTGAGTTCCTCAGCATGATTTTATTGTTCTTTTGTTTTTACTATTTTTTCTATGATATGCATGCTTTGAATTTTGATAAATTATAACGGAATGTTATGCTTGAAACTGACATACCTATTTTTCTTTTGAAATTTTTGGGAAAAGGAAAATATTTACCATGTATTTGATAAAAAATCGATATTTTTAATAATTCCATATTTTACTTAAAATGATCATAATTGATCTTTTTATAGATAATTTTTATTAAAAACCTATGTGGTACCCTACTAAGACTGTTAGTTCACACCATATATACCCATTCGGTGGTGCATAGATCTGGTTATTTCTTTTGATATAGGGAAAGGCAAGGAACCCCAATAGGGTGGTGAGGTTTTTATTTATCTGAGTTGAGTAACTAGTGGTGATATGGTGGGAGTCTTCCCACACTATCATATGGATTGATTTTTTTCTTGTTTGGTAGTCATTTGTGGTTGGACTTGTACTTATAGATTGTTTCTACTCTTTATTTGTTTGGTTTCTGCTATCTACTTTCAGTTATGCAATATAGTTATCTTTTCTGTTGTTTTTCCTGTTATAAATACATGTTCTCTATTGTTTCTCTAGGTTGAGTTAAATCATTCCCTCTAGTCTTTTTAATGCCTAGATATAAGTCACCAACCTTTTGGGGTTGGGAACACCGTTAGGGAATGTGATGGGTCAGGTTGAGTACTAATTTTAGAGGGTATTTGGGTCAATTCATTACATACATTATCCCCCTTTAATAAATTATATCTTTGATATTTGAACATAGACTTAATGATTAGGGTTTAACTATTCAAAATACCATTGTTTAAATGACACATCGAAAAAAGGGTCAATAAAACTTCCATTTGAAATGAGAGGAAAAGAATTAAAAAGGTCATATGAAACAACACATACTAGGTTTCCTTGTAGAAAAACATTGGTGGGAAGTGAAAATACTAACATAGAAGAGAAAATTAGCTTCCATGGACTAAAATATAGTGATATAGAACATGATCAAGTGGAAGTTAACCATCACAATACCATAATTCTGTGATGCGTTAAAAGTCCATCAATTTCTCAGTAAGAAAATTGATCATATAACATTTTTATTTCAAGATCAATTTTCCTATTTTTTAGGAATTACATTACTACCTATTATAATAACTAGAGGAAACATTCTCACATGATATGTAGAGTTTCATCCTTTAATTAATTTCTAACACAATCTCATATTTTTCCCCAAGCGATGAGTATTTAGTATGAATTTTTAATGTACAGAGCCCTAAAATCAACTTCTAATGTATTTCATAATAAACAAGATAATAATAATATATTACTCTTATATTTATTAATTAAAAACCCAAAATGGTTAGAACATGATAAGAATATTCCTCAAAAGAATAAACCTTCCTATGAGTAAAACTACTTTAATCTCAAAAATTCAATTGTAATACCCAATTTTTAATTTAGATTATTCAATAAATCACTATCCTTAAAATTACTCATAATATTTTACACTATGTTTGAAATCCAAAAAATATAATCATTTGATCGCATCATAATCCATGATAAATTTAGTTTTTATAACCAAAAATTTTCACACCCTAATAATATAATCTCCAAAATACACAACCCATTTCAGAAATAACCTGAATCACAACAGCACCAAAATAAAATCAGATATTCCTACAAGAAACAATTAAAATATTATTCATTGAATAAAATTCCATAATATTTTTTTTGAACATAATCCTATTGGGTTCCCAAAAGAATGAACATCTTCCAAAATAACATTAATGAATAAACACCTAATTAAATTCCAATCCCATGGTTATCTATATGATAAAACATATATTCTCAAAATGAACATAACTATTATCTGTTATACAATTTAAATAAAGAAAAACTATGTCATACTGACCAGGAAATCATGTTAGCTATTGGTAGGTGATAACCCTTTTCACCCTTCAGTTGTGGGTTCAAGCCACATGGTCTTACAGTATGTGATGGGTTTTCACCCAACCTTCAAGTTTTCCTTTTAATAAAACTATGTTAATATAATTCCAAAAACATTCCCAAAATTTGATGAAGATACTAAAAAATTTAATATCCCATAATTACCTCAAAATCAAAGATCTTATAAACATTAAAGGCTATCTATACCTTTAAACAAATGTCCATAAAAATTAAAGGAATTCTTCCTCAAATAAAACATCATTTAAACCTAAGGGTTACATATACATGTCCCAAAATATCATTACCCTCCTTAAAATTTCACCACTTAAAACATAAAAAGGGGTTTATTAGAGTTTGAACTTATGTTCAACCTAAAACTTATATACCCGTGATGGTATCTAAAACCTTTAAGATAACTTATCATGAAAAAATCATAATCTCCAAAGTTGGATAAACCGAACTCTGATAATAATTATAATATCCTAGAACCCATGATACCAGATTTGCTGCTAAAAACATAATATTTACATTTTTATCATTGATTCGTATAAAAATGACCCAATTTCAATCATCCAAAAGATTCAAAATCAAAGTAAATATTGAATAAAATTATTATTGAAGGATATTTTAAGTTTATAGTTTTAGAGAATCAATAAAATTTCATACATATGTTGGAAAAAAGACAAATAGTTCTTAAAAATCAATATCACTTCCTGTATTTTTTCTAGTATGGCACACTTTTTAGACATTAACTACTTAAAATCGTCCTTAATAACTTGGGGAAAAGAAATATAAGAAAATTGGGAGCTTAGATTCTCAGTAAGGGTAAACAAAAGTGATATCAATGATTACATAATAATAACATGAATATAAGAGAATAAGAACATGAACATAACATTTTAAATTATACCCTACATAACATAGATCAAAATATTGAGTAATGGAATAAATCTTGACAGTTCATAAGATATGAATCATAAAGGAACATGAACCATGTGATAATAACATTTTCATAAGACATGGAATTTTGGAATACATATAAGCATAGAAAATCATTTTCTTAGTAGTCAAGAATTTTTTCCTAGACTATCCTAGTGGAATGGTTTTACTCCTCAAAAAATCATAGTATTCAAGGTTAAATCACAATACTATCATAGTGGAATGGGTTCACTCCCCAAAATGTCATAGTATTCAAGGTTAAATATCAATACTATCATGGCAGATAAGGTCCCTTACTGAACTGGGTTCACTCCCCATTCCAGTCTTGTTTGTCTCATGAGATATCATTCTTTACCCAATGCATTAGAGGGAGAATATTCACCACACATCACATAATGAAAATCATAAATATGTGAGACACAAGATCAAAATCCATTTTTCATATCATAACTCTAGAAAATAAACAAATTTCATCAAATTATAACCCATAAAAAGGTAATAAATTTCATAAACACCAATTCATCATAAACATAAATCCTCCATATAATAAATAAGTTTGGTATCCTTGGATAATACCCCTATTAAAACATTAGTAACATCAAAGGGTTTTTTCTTAAATGAAAATTGATTATGAAATATCACTTGGAATAATTCTTGAGGAAAATAACATTTCCATTTTAAAATCACATCTTTTTTTCAAAATATATTCTGTTATAAATGTAAAAATTTTCTTTGAAAATAAAATTTTAAACTTATAAAGTAATATTTAAGGAATTTATCTTTCATGATATTGGGAAAAAATATAATCCCAAATATGTTAAAAACATTACTTCTGTATTTTTTCAAAAAAAGTTACACAATACCCTATTTGGAAAATAATAAAAAAATTCCTTTTCGAACCATTATCTAAAATGAAAAACTTGGAAAATATTGGTTTTAAATATTTTTATTAGAATATTAAAAAAAAAATTTAGAAAACAAGGACATGGAAGAAAAATATTCCCCAACAGAGACATAAACAATCCCAAATAATGATGATATTTTGAAATAAACCCTTACCACTTTGGTTTCATTTGAGTCATAATCCCCATGAAGGAAATAAATTTATATAGATATTTATATCCCATAATTTTAATGATAATAATCATAAAACCCATTCATGGGTAGTATATAAACCACACAAAACAAACATGTAGTGTATAACTCATATGTCCTGTAGAAATAAAAGTGTGTTGAAAATCCCTTACCTCACACCTCCCTTTAATTGAATGTAATTTAAATCCCTAAATAATGGTTTTAAACAAGTTATTAATTTATAATAGAACCATATTAATATTTTTTATTCCATATATTATCCTATTATATCATCTTACCACCTTTTTGTTAATAATAATTCCTTATTACCCTCATTTCGAGTGTTAACGGTTTCATATTCCCATGCATATTTTGTCATATAAGTTCAGGTTTTTATACATAAGATATAGTTCCATCATCTCTAAAATATCATTTATTTTTAAAATATTATATTATATATATATATATTTATATTTATATTCATCTATAATGACATATATATAAAAATTAATTACACCATTCTTGGAGATATTGGGTTGTACATACGCATGAACACTATTTTCATTTTTTCAATAGATAGAAAAAAGAATAGTAAAGAATAATTAAACTTTGTAGAATAATAATTGTTTAATATATATCATATATATTCATTATTTTCATATTTATTACCATCCAAGTAAATTTGTTATGAAAAATGAATTACACTGCTACGTGGAGATGGTAAGTCGCACGTATGCATGAGCGATGTTTTCACTTTTTTGTAGGATGGAAACAAGATGGAATATGGTTGTAAAATAATAATGTTAACATATAATTATATTTATTATAATTTATTTATTAAATTATTATTTAAACAACATATGAACAGGAAGTATAATAACAAATAAACTTTAAAGTGTTTGTAAGGATGATTACTTCTTCGGTGTACTTCCTTCAGATATCTTCTTAAGGGATCTAGGTTTTTCTTTTAGATGGATAAAAATATCTATAAATTGGATAAGGATGTTTATAATTGAAATTGGAATTAATTTTTTGATCTATAATCCTAAAATTGGTATGACGAACTGAGGGAGGATGTTCTCTTTTATAATTATAGTGAGGTGAAATTTAGTAATTTCTCAAATGATTAAAATATAATAAGAATATTCTAGAGAAAAATGATTCAAAATGGACTAAAAATTCATATGGTATGACATTTTTGATCATATATTATCCCATCTGTCCTTATTTATGTTTTTTATTATTTTTTTTACAAATTTTTAATACAATAAAATATCATTATTTTCAATTTTGACATTATTCATTACATTGACTTTAAAAACATGAAGAAAAAAAATCCAATTTCAGACCAACTATTTTATTATTTACTAAAAATTTCATGTTCATATATATAATTATTTTATCACATTAAATATCTCAAACTATGTTACCTTTAATATTTTTATTATCATTTATTTACTTTGTTTGTTAATTAAATAAATTCTCTCATAGCGTTGCAAAAGCATATAAGGTAATTTTATAATTTCAAAAAATTATAAACAAATTTATATAATATAATTAAGTTTATTATGATAAAAATATCCATTTATATTCACTCAATGTTTATTTTAACTCACATCTATATCATGACTACACATTTAATGTGTTATTTTGACTTTTCTTGCCTTATGTATGCATTGCATAAGCATTTGGATAATCTAATTGTTATATAACTTTAAATTTAGTGTCTGACCATAATAATAATAAATAATATTTAATATCCAATTATATAAAGGACTTATATCATCCCAATTATTATTTATAGATACAAAATTTTACTTTTCCAGTGTTGCGTAGGCTCTGCATCAGAATTGAAAATGATTTTCATATTTTTTATGGAATAAAATATAATCTATATATTTTAAATTATTTTTTAATGAAATTTTTACTATTTAGTCACAATTTATACATTAAATAAGATTCATATATTTTTATATTATGTATTTCTATTAGCGTTATCATAAATGATATTCTATTTCATAAAAATGGTATTTCTAACTATCCACTAAATAATTTAATTTCTTCAAAAAAATGTAAAAAAATAATCCTATGATAAATTTGGATGTATGAATCCAAAATTAAATTAAATTTCATGAAAATAAATTACTCTAAGTGATATAAATTAAACTTTAAAATAAATTACAAAAATGTGATCAAAACTACTTTATTTTCATACGTGTTTTCTTAAAAATGTATATTTATGTATAAAAATGATTCTATACCAAATTAAATTATAAAATAAATTACAATGAATATAATTGAATTTTTAAGATTATAGTTGGATTAATTTTTCTTTGAATCAATTTTAAAATAAAATGTAACTTCACAAATGGTTGAAACAAAAATACAGTTTTCAATAAAAATCGATATTTTTCATTATCCACTAGAAAATAAATATTTTTATAAAATTTGAAACATTAACCCTAATATAATTTTGGTATGATAATATAAAAAAATATTTTTTTAAAAAAATAAATTTTTTCAAAATTCCATAAATTGATTATAAAATTCACTAATAAAAAGACAGTAAACCCATTTTTGAAGAAATGTTTTTTCTAAAAAATAGAATAACATTACTAAAAGTTGAGTAAATTTTTTATAATAAATAATAGGTAAATTTTTATTGGATGGTTCCTTTATATATATATATATATATATCAAAAACTGTTTAATACTATTCATACCCACTAATTTAAGAGATAAGTTATAACGATCATATAATGTTTTGGGATTCATTTAGGCACAATTTTGTGTGAAATATAATCTATCAAAAATATTGTTATTTAAAATATCATGGTGTTTTGGAGTAGGTATATCCTTCAATATTCCCTAATTTTCCCACACATTATGGAGAATATAGGAGGAGAGGTGATTTAAAGATTGAGTGGAGACCTAATTTTTCCTCAATTTTTAAGAAAGGAGAGGCATATAAGGACATGCACCACACCATGGGGACCCTCTAGGGATCCCCCAAAGGACCCAAAAATTCCATACAATGTGAAGAGGGATCCTAAATCTAACTATTTCACACAAAACCCACAATAAAGCCTCCAAGATTTATTCAAAAAAAAATTTCCACCCCTATAATTTTGAGCTACCCATTTCAACCAGTAAAACACCAACCCCAATATCCAACCTAAGAATTTTCCTTAACTCAGTCATTTCACCTTTTGTAAATAAATAATTGGGAACAAAACCCTCTATTCCCCCCACACTAAAAAAATGAGTGGGACCATGGTGTGATTATCCTCAGCATTTCCCACAAGGGGTAATTATTTTAAAAAATGTCCATTGAAATACCCAAGGATACGGTGACATGATGTGGTGGGGCTTACCAATAATCATACTAATCCATAATGACCAAACACCATGATCAACCAGGCATGTATCCTTCCACAATAGAGATTTCCACATTGTGTTTCTCCCCATGGTGGAGCACCTTCTACAAAAACAAATAGTGGTCCACCCAAGCACTTGAAACACCTATTGGGCCTCGATCATCACCCAAAAACATTACATTGAGATGTTAAAACTCTTTGAATCTTGATCTGATCATTGATTCTCAAAATGAACCACTCACTAATATTAAAAATTCAAATTTCCTTTAATTTTTATATCTCAAAAATGAGAAGTCTTTACACCTATCCATGAGGATTTTACTTTATCATGGGAGATGATTTCCTTGTTTCTATAATAAGGGTATTTCCATGAGGGATTAGGTCATGGTTTTAGGAGTTAAATTGAGGTGGGTTCTCAATTTTGGGTCTATAGGATTCATGTCATGAGGGTTCCTCAGGATATCACATCTCGAAAATGTGTTTAAGGTCATTCCATTATGGGGCCCTTTTTATATTTTTTAATAGGGTCAATTTTATCTATTTATATTTTTACTCTCTTTTATTTTAGGTTGACCTAATTGGAAGATATATCCCTTATTAGTTGAGTCCTCCCCCTCTTCTCCCCCTTCAATCTCCTATGGTGAGTGGTGATTCTTGTCAATTTTCCCATGGTGATTTAATGTGAGATATTTCCTTTTATTTTCCTTCGATCTTCTTCACTTCCTCACCTTTAAATTTATGTCAATTTTTGATAGATATTATTGATTATTTCCATCAATACATGGTTTAATCATTCCAAATCATTGTTATTTTTCATAATATGGATATAAGTTATCTTTATCAGATGAACACATTCAATATCTTGTTGTTTATTTAGAGATACATCACCTAGAAAACTTTTCTAGGGTTTCCAATATTTTAAAATTGAATTAGTGGGTGAGTGGGGACCATGTGGTGGGGATTTCATTTATATGGGTTCTATAAGCATGCCAAAAGATGTTTTCGTGTCATTTATTTATATTTTAATATGTGGACACTAATTAGTGGGTTTTTGAATGGTACGAATTACTATTTATAACTAGATAATATATTATAAATTATTTTAATTAATCTTTAGGATGTTTTGGTTTGATATAGAAGATCGAGTGACAATAAATGATTGGATTAGTTATGCATAGTATTCGAAAGTGGATATCTCTAATAGAATTAGGTGGACCCTAAACATATACCTAATGTTTATGTATTTTAATATTTTCATGTGATTCATGGTCTTGACAGTTTTGTTCAATGGGACATAAATTGAAAATAAATTATTTTATTAAAGAAAAATCCATTTGTAAAATTGAGGTGTATTGGTCCATGATAGAATATTATACCCTAGCTTGATGCCATGACCATCTATGATCAAGTGATAAAAATAATAACATGATATATGGCACGAAAACTCTATAGGGGTATAAAAGAGATGAATGGTCCATAGTAAACCTTGTGAAAGGTACACTTAGACCCCTCCAAGTAGGGAAGTGTGATGTATTAGGACTAGTCAACTTAATTTTAGTCGATACAGATCTTTAAGATACAAGTCTCATGTATAGTTTATTGGTACGAGGGGAGAGTGTTCCTCCTACAACATTATATGTGTATCCTAGTGGGGATACCTTGGAAAGAATTTAATTGTATTTTAAGTGAGAGGAAGGACCTATTTTAACTTGGAAAGGAGTGCAGATTCATGTAATCACCCTAGTGTGATTCCTATGATGTATTTCCAATGCGGTTAATTAGACCAATATGTGAGCATGTTTTGGTTGAGTGACGTTATTCCATCTAAGTAGTAGGATTAGGCCCTAGTTTTTTGAACGGTATATAGGTACCCATGTGGGGTGTTTGGTAATTGATGTTTCCTAGGGGAACATGGTGGAGACCTTAGTCTTATGTTGGATCAAGAGAGGATTGGTGAGTGAGGGAATGTGAAATCATATCCTAGTATAAGTGTTAGAGGTATATATTACACACTTTTTAGGACATTCTATGAAATAAGTATTAGTTATAGATGATTTGAAAACCCACGTGATTATGATATATAAGATATTTTGGAGTAGGATATGGTGCTTGTGATGATATATGATATATGAGGCTCTAGGGAGAGAGTATTCCCTATAGTGTGTTATATATGAGGTTCCAAGTAGAGAGTATGCCTCTAGGTGTATTATATATGTGATTCTGGGGAGAGATTATTCCCTCAGGTTAATGTGATATCATATTCTATTGTGGGGTGTTATTCCCCATTGATCATAATTTAGATATATTTTTCTAGGTAGGGTGTCATTCCCCCCGATGAGTATATTTATGAGATGTTTACAGGGTGGGTCATTCTTCCCCAATTGATGGTATTGATGAGATGTTTTAAGAGTGGGTTATTATTCCTTAATTATAATGATATGAATGTGATGTTTCTAGTCCGGGGTACCCTTCCCCATTGATGATGATATTGATAAGATGTTTCTTGGGTAGGGTTTGATCTCCCCTCCACAATGATGATATTAATAAGATGCTTCCAAATTGGGGTTCCCTTACACCTTGATAATAATATTTATGGGTTGTTTCCATAGTGGGGAGATACCCCCAAATGATGAAATTGATGATATTTTCCCTATATGTGGCATCATTACACCCTGATAATAATACTAATGAGATGTTAGTAGGGTGGGACATCATTCCCCCTTGTGTGGATGTGATGAAAGGATTCCATTTAGGTTTTGATTTCTATTGGATGGTTATGTGACATTTTCAGTAACATAAAATATTGTCCAATGAAGGTATGGTCGATCTTGAGCATCACCTTAGAGGCTGAGGACCAATGGTGATTTATTTAATTTCATTTTATCTATTTATTAAATTTTTCTAAGTGTATCACATTATGAACACATTTCTTATATTGAATATGTTAGGTATATATTTTGGTGTAACCTACTTAGTTTTACCCACACCCTTATCAAGCATCCCTAAACATTGGTACCTAAGTAAACCTCGTGATTTTTAGTACTAGTTGGGTAGAGGCCTAGTGTTGGATGGTTGGGCTAGATAGCTTAGATGGTGTCCAGAGGTAACATCAGTCGTAGGAATTGGGATTAGGTGGGAATAAATATATTTTTTTACTTATGTTTATTTTGTTTTGGGTTATATAGGATCTTCCTATAGTAGATATTGTTTATTAATACTTAACTAATGTGACAGTTATAAAGTTCATTGTTACAACATGGATTTGTTATTTATTTATGATGGATTGGGATATTTGACTTATTTATTCATAGGGTTATTTTTATGAATTATAGATGATATTTCCAATGTTCTTATTAATATGATACGAGGGTATCGTCTCCCCATGATTTCACCATAGACCCTTACAATTAGTTGGAAGCCTATAGTTTATGAGGAGGTGTGTTAGGGGTCACTTAACAAATCAGTATAGTTACTAAAGAGTAAATTGATTCATGACATTAAAAAGTGCTATTATAGTTGATGGATTTTATTTGTATAAATAATTTGGATATGGTAGACTAGAGATAGGACATGTCTGAATTTTGATGAACATCGTGTTGGTGTGTATGTATGACACCTACATGATCTAAATTCCAAGTTACCAAGGAGTTGGGATTGTCTTTCCTTTTATTTAATTCTATTTTGTGTTGATTATTTTAAAGTATAATGTTTTTAGTTTTTTGATTTTTGGTTTTCTCTATAGAACCGTGGTAAAAATAGGAATGAGTTCATAAATCACGTCAATAACATAAGTTCACATGACATGTGTGTTCTTGTACGTAATTTTGGTACGTATTCAGGAAAAATAATAGAAGAACTGATTTCAGTTACTTAAAGTGTCAACAATAACCTATATGGTGTTTTCCCATATATCTTATTGGAATAATTCTACTTAACTAAACTATATTATTTTTGTTGTTTCATATGATTATCATTTCATCTTATCATTTGACCTGAATTAAATAAAATGTTAATAACAACTTATAAATTGTTTTTCTCTATAAATTTTGAATATAAATTTATTTAACTAAACCATAGTTACGATCTACATGATATGAATTATCATAGGGTGATTTTGTATATATATTTAGGAACATTCATGTCATTATGATCCTCAAGGGTTAATCTAGTGTATGGATTCCTAGTGAGGATTAGTACCCTAGACTGGGTACTTTTTTGAGTATGAGATTCTTGATATATATTTGAGAGAGAGAGAGATCCCTGGAGTGGGTGTCATGAAATGTTATTTTCCTTTTAATATTTAATATGAGATCATGGATCTTTAACCTTATGTTTTATACTATGTTGGATATGGATTATAGACTCTATGGGATAACCTAGTGTTATCTATATACAAATTAAGACACAAAAATCTGGTGTTGTAATTTAAATAGAAGTAAAATTTCATATTATCATTAAAATGAGTTTGATATTTAAGGGAAACCCAAGAGAGGTGTTTTCATAGACTTTCAAGTGTAATTAGATATGGGAATCATGGGTGGATGCTTTGGGTTATGATATTGATTCACTAAAGGTGGTATCAAGTATGGGATATAGTAATGAATATCACTTATATATTGTGGGTACGAAATAATGAGTAATTCTTGTGTGGGGATAGTTATTACATGTATGAGTGGCATGTACAACTAGTAAAATAGGTTAGTGATAATAATATATATATATAACCTAAAATGGAGTTATTTAGATGGTATGTAAGGGTTGTTCTAGGGTGTACACCTTCCAATGAATGATTTTCTTCAGTAATAGGGATTGTTAAGAACTATTGTGAGAATTATATTGATCTATACTCTATTGAAAAGGGTAAATATATTAGGATATTGTTTAAACTATGTGTTATATGGATTTTTGTTACATAATTTTGGACTGGGTAATGTGATCTTAATGTTTATTAGGTTTAATTTTCTTTGGATGACAAGTGAGACCTACTGATGAGTGGATTTTTTGGAAATCTTTTGGGTAGGGAGAGAGAGTTGTGTAAGATATGTGATTCTTAATGTCAGTTCATGATGATAGGTGGAAAATCATGGTAGTTTCATGTGATTCCTTACTAGTGTATGGATAGTTCAGTATGAGAAATTTTTCCTACCTTTAATCCTTATGGTGTTTATAGAACTTTTAGATGTGTCGGTATGTTGTGATAGGGTCTAGAACACCATAGTCTTCCCGATTGTATGGAGTTCGGTAATGAATTATTGATGGGATCAATGGAAAATCATGTGCAGATGATGATTAGATATTAAGTGATAATGGAAATGTGGGAAACACCTTGTAGTGATAAATAAATAGAAAAAGAGTATTAACCCTTGGTGTTGTGATGTGAATTGGTTAGATTAGCGATTACTTTGGGGGTTAGTCAGTTGCTTTTAAATAGTGGAATTGATGCATCGGGATATAGCCAGTGTGTGAGATGAGTTCATTTTCATGCAGTGAAATGATGATCAAGTGATCATAAGAATTTTGGTTAGGTCCAAATAGTTATTTCATATGGAATATGATTTTTTACTATTTTTAGAAATATGTAATGAAATAACATATACATTAGGTCTTGTGAAATACTGAAGGGTCGATTTGGTTGGTGTAGTGGATAAGGAATTATAAGTGTGACCTAACTATGGTTATTAGTGAAATGATAAGACTATGAGTTACTAGTGGGATTAGGTATGTCTCATAATGAGGTCGAACGCAAGAGTTTCATAAAGTTTATAAAAGTCAAAGACATTGAGTTTGATTCGTTATGATTGTGTACATAGAAAAAAATACTTGGAGAGGAAAGATATTGTGTGGGACATTATGATAACATTAGAATCTTGAGAAGATCTCAAGATGGGGAACAATTCAAGAAATATGAGTGAAGATCGTGGATATGTGTTCTTTTAATATGGTGGTTATTGAGAATGTTTATGATATTACATTGATATTAATTTAAATACTATGATGGAAAGAACACCATGAATAACCTAAATGGGTGGTTCTTATTTTGATTAGTTTTCGGTAAACATCAAGGGTGGTATGTTTATGGAACTAGAATGGAGGTGATTTTGATTTTGTGTTGGAGATTCAATGATTGTGGTTAGTTCATGAATTTTAAATAAAATAACTAAGTGTGGGTGTTATTCAATGAGAACTAGGAGATATTAGTGGGTTTGGTTGATGATAATTGTTGGACGTTGGATAATGGTTAGGTTGTATAACCTGGTGTGTATATGAAATAGGTTGGTAGGTGACAAGGTCTATGGAATATTGGTTCCTATAGATAGTATTCCAACATGAAAAACATGTAAGGGCCTTGTTTTTTGGATTTAGTCTCAATAATTAGAATATAAATCCTAATGAGGATATTTGGGTGAGGCTCATGGGTGACTTCGAGTGAGAGATGGCTTGGTATAGACCAGTAATGTTAATATTTGGTGTGTCATTTCAATGAATTGAAGATTCATGAATGCTATTGGTAGTGGGAAATTGTTAGGGAATCCAAAGAAATGATTGGCTTCACAATGAATAGGCAAATGGAATTTTTAGTAGTGGAGCTGCTTTTGGTTCAATATTAGCGCAAACATAACCATCATGAAATATCGGATATGGGTTATACATTGAGCCTCAGTGATGGGGATGGTCAATGGAGGATGCATGATAAGAATTCTTGTATATTATAATTGTTATGGTAGGTAGTTTGTTATAATCCACATCACGTGGGTTGGTAAAAACTAGGGGTTTCATTATTTTTTCATCACAATGTATGGGATAATTTGATAATTATGTTCTGAATCTGAATTTTTTCGATTAAAATATCTCGATAAGATATTTTAATATGTTTTTGGAGGCTTGAGAGGTGTTTCTAGTTCTCAGTTGAGAGTTTGAGTAAGTTCAATGTAGAGTTATGGTGAATTTATACTATAGGTGTCTAATCATTCCATGATGGGTGACATTTATTATATTATGAAGGATTGATTGAGGATCACATTGTGCCCTAGGGAGCACTATGTTTGGTGTTGTGGTGTGGTGGATTCGTTACTATTGTAAATGAGCAAGGGTCAGGGTAAGTCACTCTGTGGCATGGGGCACCCTGACATGAAGAGAACTATTAAGGGGTTTTGGAAAGGGAAATTATTTTATCTGTGGGTCTCATGTCATTACAGATGTAACCATGTCATTATGAGAAAACTTATGCATTGAAATAAGATAACCTTATACATGGAGGTTGTGTTATGGTGGGTATAATCACATCATGGTAAAGTCCCATGCATATTGTGTGTGATGCCACTAAATTATGGGGTATAGGGACCCTTACATACTACCTTATAAAGTTTATGAGGAGAGACAGGTTATGTTGTACCCATTGGTTCATGGAATGGAGCCTTCTTGTAGGATATTTTTTTGGCCTGGATCATACAGTTCATAACCATAGATGGATGTTTCATAGTGTTGTGTATGATTTCCACACCATTAAGGGATAAGGACACACCATGAAGGGGAGCCCACGCTATGACTACCAATATAAGAGGATTTCTCTCTGGCTTATGAGATTCATGAAATTCCATGACCTGAGGGTTCACATCATGAGGGTTGAGGCTATGGTTTTTGGATTCTAGTTAAAAGAGTTTTCCGCAACATGGATAGACGGTCCATGCATGAGGTGTTTTCAGGTCGGCATATCATGTCATGACATTAAGGTTTACACCATGATAGGTTCCTTTTCTAATTCTTTTCAAGAGGGGAGGACTTATCTTTTTTATGGTTCAACCCTATTTGATTATAGGTAAACTTAGAATGTGGGGAGAGATATATTTGGCCAACTCATCCTCCTCTTCCTACCCTTATGATCCCACAAGGTGATGGTGATTCTTTATTGATTTCATGTGGTTGTTTATGGTGATTTATTTTCTCCAATATTACCTTATTATTCACTCCTTTCACTACATTCTAATTTCTCTCTATTTTGGCTAGGGTTTGACGATGATTTACATCAAGGCATGGTAGAATCATTCCAAAACCCGGGGATTAAGGTGTGATGAAAAAAAGGAGGTCCTAAGAGCATGAATGTATATCACATCTTTCCATTAAATGGAAGTATATTTCCAAATGATTTTTCTTGGTTTTTAAACATTCTGTCCTGAAATTAGTGAGTGAATGGGTGTCGTGTGGTGGGGTTTTTATTATAGGGGTATTGATATCATATCATGGGATGTTGGTATGTCATTTCTTGTGGTTTATGTAACTGTACTCCACTTTATGAGTTTTCTTCTTTTATTCCTCCATGGTTAATAATTAATTATTAATTATAAATGGTTATAATTAATTATTTGGGTGTTGTGGTTTAAGATAGAAGATCGGGTGCATGGTCAATCTTGGATAAGGTATATATGGTCTTGTCATGGGGAAAACTCTTATAAATATACATGGTCCTTAAACATCTACAAATGGTTTATGAATTTTAATATATCAACTTAATACAAAGTTATTCTTATTGTTTTTAATTGACATTAAATTGAAAATATATTATTTCTTTAAAGATAAATCCATATGTATAATAGATGTGTCCTCGGCTAGGATGGACCCTTATACACTAGCTTGATTACCCAGACATTGATGGCAAAGTAATGATTATAATTTCATGATATGTGGCATGAAAACCTTAGATAAATATAAATGAAATGATTGAACCATAGTGAACCTTGTGACAGGTACAATTAAACCCCTCTATGTAGGAGAGTTTGATGGATTGGGATTGTTTCACATAATATAAGGCCATATAGAACTTTAGGATTTTTTCAAGTCATAGGGATGTTTGACTAAAATTAGGGGAGAGTGTTCCTCATACACTGTTACATGTGTATCCAAATGGTTATATCTTGGAATGGATATAAGTATTGGTTTGGTGGGAGGATGAAACTAGTTTTACTTGGAAGGGAGAGGGTCTTGTTATAATCTATCTAGTTTGATGCCTCTATTATATTTTCAGTGGGGTTGATTAGACCACAATTCAAGCATTGTTTTTTAACACCTAGATCTTTTGTGAATTTTGTTTCAAATTAATTTAATTTTTCATTTCACACAACACTAAATATAGCTTGTATTACATGAAAGCACCATGTTATTCTTGCTTTGTACACGACACCTTATCAAGATAGAACTACATGAAACACTTAGATTATCCTAAGGTACATGAAAAACTACGTTTGGATTGGGTTACCCACACTTCAGAGTCCATTCAATAACTTGAGTTACACGCAAGACCTAGTTTTACAAGACTATAATATACTATTAATATAATTTTTAAAATATTATTATAGTTGTCACCTAGCCATTGGAATGGTGGTTATGAATAAGATTAATTAAATTATGAAAGTATGGATTACACGTGTATATAATAAGAATTATTTGATAACTAATTAACTAGAAATGAAAATAAAACACTTTTGATAATAAAAGAAATCTTTTGCTGAAAAACTATACTTATGAAATGTAACAAGTTTTACCTAAATAAATTAATTAAAAAACTTTTGAAAAAATAATTTAATTATATATATAAATATATATTCAGTAAACTATTTAACATCCATATAATGTGTTTTATAGACAATAGATAAGAATAAATTTATTTTCATGCATAAATATATATTATTTCTAAAAGGTAATTTTTTCACTTTTTAATGGGGAACCAATATTAAATCTAAATTTTGAAACTTTTAAAAACATTATTTGAAAAAATAAACAAAATATTTTAAATTATAATACTAGAATTTACTTTTGGTAACTTTTTGGTATTTTTTAGAAGTTTCATTTTTTGATGAATAGTGAAAAACACTGGATTTTAATTGAAAAATTAATTTTCATATAATTTATTTATGTAATTAAATTCTATTTTATTTTATTTTAAATAATAAATAGATAAATTAAAAATAAATTCATCCAATTTCAGTCATTTTTACTAATTTCAAATTGAAATTGTATATAAAAACATTTCAATCTTCTTATCTTTTTCACATTAAAAACTCATTGTCTTACCTCGTATGTGGGAATAATATTAAATTAAATTCTGGAACTTATATGTTTATAATTTGGAAAAATGGATTCCATTAATTTAATAATCATAATTTATAATTTTTATTAAGTTAAAATTAGTTTTTGACAAAAAATATTAGTGATTTTAATTAAAATTAATTATAGAAATTAAGGTAAAACGAGTTTACTTAGTGGTTAAACTCTATCTTAAGGGACCAAATAACCATAAAACATGTTTATAATATATTTAATTACCATATTTATACCATATCATAACATTTATATAAAATTAATCATTATTGGAGGCACATTATGTAAGGTATACCTCTCAACTGTGTTTACCTTTTCATATTAACAAGAATTCCACTCCCCATCCACTTTAAAAGGGAACAAACCCCCAACTTATTCACACATCTAAATCCATTTGGATAAAAACACAATAAAATATCTTCCCAAATTCCCTTCATTCATCCTAGATGCTTTACTTTGGGTATAAATCCAACCAAGGAATCCATTTCGTGCAAACTAATTGGAGTTACCTAAAGAAGAGGTAGCATCCCACTATAAGCACTTTTATTTTATTTCTTTCTCTACTACAAAATTTTTATTATTAAATGAGTAAATAATAAAATAAGTATCCTAAATATAATATTTTTTTAATTTTTGTACCAATACTGACATAAAATTCGATCAAATGGGATGCACAATAATCATTCGTGTGTGTGGAGGACTACTGCCTCAAGAACCGATGACATTCGTTCTTCCATTACCACCTTTAAAGGTGGGTGATAATGATGTAATCACAATTTTTATATGATATATATGATTTTTATGATTTTTGGATTTTTACATAACACATACCTTCATGCTTTCTATTTTGTGGGAATATGATAACCTCGTTTTTAGACGAGTGGACAACAACCACCTCAATGCGATGTGATTCATTCACACATTAAATAGAATTTATTAAGGACGAGTTTAGTAAAATTATGTGACATATATGACAGAATAATTCTAATTTAATTAATATATATATATATATATTCGTATATATATAATTTACTTTCTTTGTTTTAGTACGACAAGAAACCGAAAACAATGTTCATGCGTACGTATAGCCAACTGTATCCTTGAAAGGTGTATTCAATTCCATAATTCTATATTTTATAAATTATTATAAATAATTACAGAATGAATATATATGATATTTAAATCATGTTTTACATTATTTAAATAATTAAATCATGATCTAAGTTAGAGGATCGATAATAACAATTCAAAACATATAAAAAAGAGAGGTTATTACCCAAAATGAAACTTTAACATAAAATTATTTATAAAAGGGTAAAATAAAATCACCATAAAAACAAATATGTTATGATATATAAGAATATGATTATTTTTTATATTTATAATAAACTTATATTTATTATATATGATGTTTGATCTTTTATGGATAAATTCAAAACTTAAGGTAAGAGTTTTCTTATCTCACTTTTTTTGTGAGATATATACTATATTCACAACTTATTCTTGTTTTGTGGTGTATATACTGATATATGACATGTTATATCATGAATAAAATTTATTTAATTATATAAAATGTTTAAATTGATTTTATTACATAATTTATATCATAATTCAAAAGTTTCTCAAGTAGTAAGGAGATTTGTAGTCTCACTTTTGTTTCCACAAGACTTATGACTTATTCACCACTAATTTCTTTTGTGTGGTGTATATACTGACCAGGAATGTATTATATAATTTTTATAATTAAATGTTCAGGTATTTACATATCCATTTTATTATCTCTATTTCATGGGATTTTATGGTTCAAATGTTACCAAATTGGTAAGGTAATTTTGTCTCAATTAGCCTTCTTTGAGACACATGTTATGTTATGCACCTATATTCTTTTACAAGGTGTATATACCTCCCTATGAAATTGTTTATCATGAATCCAATTATTTTAATGATATTTTTTATGATGTTTATTTTAGTATCTCAGTTCGATTATGATTCATAGTTACCAAAGTGGAAAGAGTTTATTTCTACAATCTCATCGTTATTGAGATTGTTTACAACTAAAATTCCATTGGTAAAATCTTATGATACACCTCTCAAAAAATATCATGAATTTTTTTATCATCTGGTTATTAATGAAATATTAATGGATTGATATCATTTTTACACTCTTTGGTTCTCATGATAATTAAGAAAATGTTTTCAATAAAACCCAACTTTATTTATCTCTTCAGTCAGAATTCTATTTTATTAAAAAACCATTTTTTCTAAAAAAAATTAAAAATTATTTTTAAAATGATATTTCAAGATCATTTTCAAGGAAAAGTATTTGAAAAATATTGTTTATTTTAAAAATAGTTTTAAAGGATTTTCAGTCTTCCTTTATAATTTTCAAGGAAAAATATTTTCCAATTTTTTTCAGGATTCCTTTATATGTTTTCAAAGAAAAAGTTATTCAAAATGATTTTAAGCTTCCTTTATATGTTTAAAAAAATGTTTTTTAAAAAAATTTCAAGATTCCTTTTTAATTTTTCAAATAAAAAGGTTTTTAAATTTATTTCCAGATTCCTATATAATTTTTCAAGGAAAAGGGTTTTCAATATTCTTTCTAGATTCCTTTTTAAAATTATAAGGTTATTTTCGAATAAAGTGGGTTTCAGAAGGATTTATATATTAATTTTTTTACAAATAAGATAGGATATTTTCCTCAAGAAATGTTTTGAATTATTTTTAAAGCTTACTTTATAAGTTTACAAAGTGGTTTTCAGATGAGAGGATTTTGAAAATGTTTTATGTTTTAAAAATTAATTTTCAATGAAATGAAATTTCCTTTATGAAAGGATCCAAGTGATATTTCAAAATCCTTCTCCCTCTAAGATGATAACCTTTGATATAGTTTATGCTTTACTAGGGATATTATCCAAATATACTATTCTTATTATTTATTTGAATGGTTTATGATTAGGATGAATTTTTTTAAACTCGTTTCTCTTCCATGGGCCATACCAAGAAAAAACAGTTATGAAATTTTCTTCATGTCACTTATTATTATATGAATACAAAACCTTTCTCTTTTCTATAGGATATGATATGATGAAATATATATAATACCGATTTAATTTCATGGGTTATGATATTATGTTTATTAAACCCATATCATTGTGTGGGTCATGATATGATGGATATTTTATTATATTGTGATAAACATATGTATGATTTCATTATGTGATAGGTGATAAATATATCTCCCTATAATTCATTGGTTAATGATTTATATTTCATGAGATATAAATGGATGGAACTCAGAAGGAACTCAATTTGGTATGTGAATTTTTCTGCTAAGATGGCATTGGGAGTGAAACTTGACTACTAAAACAATCTTGGGAGTCAACCTCGACTACTAAGATGGTCTTAGGAGTGAACCTTGACTACTAATATAGTCTTTCTAGTGAACCTTGACTAATAAGATGGTTTGGGGAGTTAACACATTCCACTTCATGGAAAGGGTTGCGGCTGGGGATGGTGGTGTGTCTAACCCTGTAGGTGTATCACCCATGAAGTGCCCTTAAGGTTTTTTAGAAATAATAATTGAATTATAAGGAATGATTTTATATTCTTACATGTATAACATAGATTCTATTATTTATTATTATGTTATACTCTAAATGATTATTCTATTGATTCCCTTGTGATTCAGGTCTTATGAACTGCTAATATTTATGCCATGACTGATGTATATGATCTTTGATTTTCTAGTTATGATATTCAAATGTTATTATCACATTCGCATACACTTGTGATGATGTTATTCTTAAGTATCTCCTTTTCTTACCCCTTTTAGCATATTATCTCATACTTTCTTTTGTTTCATTCTCCCAGGTTAAGAAGAAATGCTTTTAGTAGAAGTACTAAAGGGGAAGATGTTTGTGAGAAATGTTGAAGACCTTTCACCAAGTTAGAAGATTATATTCCAAATTTCCAAAGACACTAAACTATTATGGTCCTCATGCATGTATTTTTTTAATGTGCTTAATATTCATTTAAAATGATATAATAATTATGTATGTTAATCCATGGTTCATTGTAGTTGGTATCAAAGGAAAGGTTTAGTCAAACATTGGAAATTAGGATGAAAAAACATTATTGATACCATTAGGGATATTTATAAAGATATGACTAGATTTTTCTCTAAGGATTAGCCAAATCTAACATAAATTTTAAAGAAAGTGTCTTAATTTAGATATACATTGGGTTATATTTTATGATTATTATGGTTTTTGTTTACAATTGTTTCTCACACTAGGATTTATGGTTTTAGTTAATGGTAAGAAATAGAAGGAATTGGGTTAACATTAAATGTGGAGTACAATTTTCTAATGAGCAGTCAAATGGGATGATGACTGGAATAATTATTATTATGTTCCTCTATAATCCATTTTCATGTAACATGATTAACAACATGTACCTTAACCAACTCTCATATTCGCCAATGAAGGTAAGGAACACGTTTTTTGTGAGTTCAGGTAATGAATACCATGGAGGAAAGAAGATTCAATTTTATTAATTTTATGAATGTGGAACAAATCACCCAAGTGAATTTCTTAGAGGAATAAAAGGATGTTTTGACTATGGGAAACAAGAACACAAATAAATTAACTATATAGGGAAAATGAAATGTTCAGTTAACACAATAGATGTGAATATTTTCCTCCCAAAGTTATTATCAATTGATGAATGCTTTAAATGTTGAATTAATGGGCATTATGTAAATCTATGTCCTAAGTGGAAATCTCATGAAGAGAATTGACGATGTGGTGTGAGTAATGGTTATACTACTGATGATGATGAGGGTAAAAGTGAAATGTGATTGGAAAGAGGTATTAAGTAATTGTATTAGGTTTCCTTGTTATTAGATTAAGGATGAATTAATCGAAGTGTTTATGTATTTGGATTCAATAATTGTCAATTGTAAAATATATAAGGATTGTTCAGTTTATCTTTTTCTTGATGTATTTACAAGAATACATTGAATGGTTTTTATGGGCTATAAAAATGATATAATGGAATGGTGAAATTCATGGAATACACATTATTAAGGGAATTATAACAATTAATATGTTTCTAATGTTGAGATAATGATGTTTTAATAAATATATGATGGATAAGAATAAGTAAATTTGATAGTACTAATTACCTTGGAGCTGATTAATGATTTGTTGACAAAGTGGACTATGTTAACATGGATGAAGTTTAATTTTTTATATTTTAGGAATATATCCAATAATCATTGGAATAAGAAAGAATTCATGTTTTCAATAAGGTTTTATGGTAATTAAGGTTAATATCATGATTCAAGATAATTATTGATAAAGGTATTAACATGTTTGGAATGTGAAAACTAGGTGGTACCATATTATATATGGGTGATCAATGTTAATCAAATTTAGAGACCTTATTTCTAAAGTTTTTTATTTTCATATTTTAGAAGGGTTATAGGGTTAACCATTTATAGAATGGTTTAAGATAATATTTGGATGATGTTTTTGAGATTAAAGTATTATCTATCTATATGAGGATTTATTCATATTGGATAGCCTATGCTAACCTTTTTGTTGCGATGATAACTAAATATAGGTGGAATGACTTATTGTTCTACATATGGATCTTATGATATGTAAGTACTTTAGGCATAAAAATTTAAATTACATTTTTGTAGTAAGTGATGATTTGGAAGTTTTTTAAGACACAAAAAAAGGGTGATATTGAGCTTAAATCAAGTAAATATATATTCTCATAAAAATTATTCAATTTTAGGAAAAGGTTCTTCAAAGAAAATTATGTCTTGTTATCTTCATTTTTAATGATATGAATGATCTTTTTCAAGCCTCTTTGGTTTATGGATTTGTAATTGTCAAATTTCTGTTGAACATGTTCTCTATCACTATACATCATAACTTAATGGTTATATTTCTCTTTTATTTCCCTTCTTTCACTTTACACCTATTTTATCCTATGTGGAAACAAATTATGAGATACTATGGGTAACCATTATGTTTATGACTTTTTTTTTTGAAGAGTGTTTTAGTATTCATTTTTACGATGTTGGTTTCTATGAAAAGAACTTTCAATTGTTAAGAATTTGATGATAGAGATTAATTTCAGGGGAGAAATTCATTTTAACGGAGGTAAAATGAAACACCTTGAGAATTTGTTAAAAAAATTATTATTAATTTAATTTTTCATTTCACACAATACGGAATATAACTTTTTTTATATGAAAACACCAAGTTATTATGTCTTTTTATGCAATAATAATTCTATATTTCACTACATGAAACACTTTTTTATATTTCAGTATAGAAAAAACTATGTTTGTATATGTTACACACAATGTCAAGTTCATTCAATAAATTTCATTAAATACAAGACCTAGTTTTACGAGACAACAATGTACTATTAATAATATTAATAAAATATTATTATAGTTATCACATAGCCATTGGAATGGTGGTTTCAAATAAGATTAATTAATTTATGAAAACATGGCTTAAACATTTATATAATAAGAATTATTTGGTGACTAATTAATTAGAAATAAAAATAAAACCCTTTTGATAACATAATTTATATTTTGCTGAAAAACTATATTTACGAAATCAAACACATTTAACCTAAATAAATTATTTCATATAATTTTTATAGATTATTTAAATTAAATATATATATATTATATTGATTCAACTATTTAATGTTCATCTTACTTGTTTCTAGATAATAGATAATAATAAATCCAATTTTACACATAATGATATAAATTATTTCTGAAATGTAATGTTACCTTCATTTAATGGTTCACTTGTTTTAAATATATTTTATGACTATTTTATATATTTTATTTTAAAAAATAAACTTAATTTTTTAAATATAAATATCAAAATTTACTTTGGGTAAATTTTTGATATTTTTCTAAAAATTTTCATTTTTTGATGACTAGTGAAAAAATACTAAATTTAAATTGAAAACTGATTTTTCATATAATTAATTTATATAACTAAATTTTATTTTAATTTGGTTTTAAAGAATAAATATATCAATTATCGATCAATTAATCCAATTTAGTTCATTAGAACCAATTAAATAGTGAAATTGGATATAAAAACATTTCAACTTTGTAAACCTTTTCACTTTAATAACATGTTGTTTCATCCCATCTGTGGGATTAATTTTAAAATAATTTTTTATAATTCTATGTTTATAATTTGGAAAAAAGGATTCCATAAATTTAATAATAATAAATTATAATTTCTATTAATAAAAACTTAGTTGTTTACCAAAAACATAGGTCAAAGTAATTAAAATTAATTAGAGCGACTAAGGAAAAAAAGTGTACATAGTGGTTAAACATAAACTTAAGGGGTCAAATAAACTAGAAACATGTCAAAAATACATAGGATGGACATATTTATAAGATATAATACCTTTTTCTTTAAAATTATCTTTTATTGGGGGAACATTATGTAAGATATTCCTATCAATAGTGCTAACTTTTTTATATTTACAAGAATGACACTCCTCCACCACTATAAAAAGGAACTCACCCCCCCCCCCCAACTATTCACACATCTAGTTCCATTTTACATAGAAAAATCCTACCCAAATCTCCTTCCAACTTTCCTTAATTAATACATGAGGTTTTAATTGGTGCATAAAGCCATCAAAGGAATCACTTTGGGGGAAGCCAAAAGGTGTTATTCAATGAAGAGGTAACATCCATCCACAAGAACTTTTGTTTAATTTATTTATCCTCCCATAAATTATTCTTACGACATCATTATATAATAAAATAAATATAATAAATATACTAATATGATTTTATGTTATTTTTTTGACCTAAAATCACACACAAATTCATCAAATGGGATACACAATAATCATCTGTGTGTGTGGTGGACTATCGCCTTGCAAACTGATGTTGTTCGTTCTTCCATTACCACCTTTCAAGGTTGTAAATAATGATATAATTTCTATTTTTATATGATATTTATGATATGTATGACATATTTATGCTTATGTAATTATTATATAACACATAAAATTATGCTTTCCATTTTGGGGGAATACGATAACTTCGTTTGTGGGCGTGTGGACTACCGCCTCCTCAAAGTGATGAGATTCATTCACACATTACATTGAATGCATTAAGGATGGGTTTAGTAAAATTATATGATATATATGAAAAATTAATTCTACTTTAATGATAATATATATATATATATGCACAAATATTTCATTTAATTTATTTCAATACAAAAAGAAAATAGAAACATTGTTAATGTGTACGTATGACCAACCATCTCTATGAATGATGTGTTCCATTTCATATTTTTATAATTTATAGATTATTATAAATACTTATATAATGAATATATAACATATTTATAAAATTTTTTACATTATTTATATAATTAAATCATGATCTAAGTACTAGGATCATGAATAACAAGTCAAAACATATATAAAAAACAAAACGGTTATTACACGAAATGTAACATTAATATGAAATTATTAATAAATGGGTAATATAAAGTCACAATAAAATCACATATTGTATGATATTTAATAATATTTTTATGTGGTATATTTATAATAATCTTATAATAATTATACGTAAGGTTTTAATATGTATGAAGAAATTCAAGACTTAAGGTAAGAGTTTTCTTGTCTCACTTTTATTTCTATGAGATATATACTATATTCATCACTGATTCAGGTTCAGTGGTGTATATACTTATCTATGAAATGTAACATCATGAATATAATTTATTTTATGATATCCAAAGTTTCAGTTTTTGTTATTCATTCATGGACTTCATGATTCAAAAGTTACTCAAGTAGTTAGGGGATTTGTAGTATCACTTTTATTTTTGTAACACCCCAAGCTTCTATGGTACGCTTTTCTTTGAATAATACAGTAGCTTGTGTTGTACGCAACTTTGAGTTCTAACACACCATGACTAATCAAAATAGCTGTTATGAATAGTATTACCCACTTTTTAAACTTTTATAAATTTTATTTTTCATATTGGACTTCATTTTTGGATTCATAATATCAAAATTAACATAGGGTGAATTTTTGGTATTTTTCTGAAAACATTCAATTTTTGATGGATAGTGAAAAACACTATGTTATTGTTTAAAACCGACTTTTTTTAAAATAATTAGTTATTTTATTTAAATTTATTTTAGGAAAAAATAGATACATAATACCTATATATGTTCACACTATGGAATATTACCCTTTATCAACGGTTCAAAACTATTGGTAAAGGCCTGGAAACTGTTGGTATATAGTATACCAACGGTTCTCTCAACCATGGGCGAGTAAGGTATGACAATAGGCATATACCAATGGTTCTGTGAAAACCGTTGGTATAGGTGTGAAAATAGGAGGTATAACAGCGGTTTGTACAAACTTTTGGTATATGTGTGTAAAAGTATAACATATACCAACGGTTTGTAAAACCGTTGGTATATGTGTGTGACACCTCTACCAACAGTTTTTAACTGTTGGTATAGAGGGAATATGCCAAGCCATAAGGCAATACCAACGGTTTGGTTATAACCATTGGTATAAACCTATACCAACATTTATAACAAACCGTTTCTATAGCTTATATAAAAGTATCTATACCAACGGTTATAGAACCATTGGTGTAGCCTTATATAATATTATCTATACCAACAGTTGCAGAACCGTTGGAATACAATTGCACAGATCCACAGCAGCAGGCCCCTCTCCCCTCTCCAGGCCTACAACAACACAACAACCCCTCTCCACACCTGCAACAACACCAATACAGAATCCATATCCAAAGTATTCAAAATTTAGAATTCATTCCAGAATTTAGAAATTTATAAATTCAAATGCAATAACACCCATATGAGAAAACGCCTACATGTCATAGGAAATGAAATAACACCCATTAGAGTATTCCAAATTTAGAATTTATTCCTCACTAAAACCACAACACCAACACACATAAGAGTATTCAAAATTTATAATTCATTCCTCACTCAAACTACAACACCAATACGCACAAGAGAAAAAACCTACATGTTATAGGAAGCACATGGGATGTTTAGTCATGGTCTTGGGTTGCGTATCTTAAAACCAATAGAAAAACATGGGTAGTGTGGCAAGGATCATGATACCCATAAGATAGACAATGTTAGTGCTCAACTGCTTAGACCTAGGATGAGTTATAGGAAGCACATGGGATTTTTATACTCCTCTAATGATTATGTATCCATGTATAAATGGTTCATGATGTGTTAGTGGGAATCATTGGCTAATATCGACCTATGATATGGGTTACTAGAATAGCCTACATGTTTTTCATAGATTTTTCAATTAGAATAAGGGGGTATGTGGCTAATTGTAATTTTCTATCCTGGGTGTTATGTGAGATGAATCCCTATATTGGGTAGTGGGTATGAATATTCAATTAAGTCTTTGGTATTGGGTTCCCAAAGGGACTTTGGTTTAGTCCTAGAACCCACTATTTGAGGATGGGATTAAGGTGATCCATGGGGCTATGGTGTCACCATATGTATTCCCCACCATTGGGGTATTTTTATGAGACTTTGAAACTTATTTTTCAAGAATCTATGTGTAGACTTATTAACCATTTTTTTATACGGTATGCTTGAGTGTTCATTGGTTTCATATGAAATCACTATATGATATTTATTTGTTGTATGTTGTTGTACAGAATGAACGACCCATGATTGAGAATTAGAACATGAGTGTTGGTGCATGTTCATGATGGGATGTCGAGACTCATTCCTAATATAATTCATGTTTCTCTATATATACTATATCCCATTGTGTTTTAATCTATGCCTTGTGAATATTTTCTTCTAATAATGTATGACCAATAAACAATATTTTATTTTTTATACCTTAATTTCAAGAATCTATGTGTAGCCTTGTGAAGATTTTTTGTATGTCAATTGTTGTTTTCACTTAAAATGTTGTTAGTTTCAAACAAAAGTGAGACACTTTGAGTGATACCAGTCACACCATGCCTCAGATTGAGGTGGGGTTGACTCATACCAATCACAAATGATCCATGGATCGTTGTGTGGGGGGATGTCTAGGGTGGGGGGATATCTGGGGGGGTTTCCGATGGGTGGGGGGTTGTCCGGGGTGGGGGGCTGTCCGGGGGGTGTGTTGGGCTCTCTGGGGGAGAGGGGGGTTGTCCGGAGTGCATTTTCAGCCATCGTGGTCACACAACACCTCCGATTGACGTGTCGTTTGGCCGAAAATTTTACAATTCACCCACCCTTTGTTGTCGTTCGATTTATGGCATTTCGAGATCGTTCGGCCAGATTCGACCACCCCACGCAGGCTTTTCAAGTGAGTCGAACACCTAAAAAACACATATTCTGTCATTCAGTGCAAACCGCACATCCGAATGACGTTCCATCTCCTCGTACACCTCACAGATAATAATTAGGGTGTTTTCGTGTGATTTCAAGTCATTCTGGTGTCTTTAGGCATGTATTTGACCGTAAAACCCATGTTTTGTCCATTTACGACACGCCGAGTGTGTCTTCAGCCAGTGCGGTCACACGACACCTCTGATTGATGTGTCGTCTGGCCGAAAATTTTACAATTCAACCACCCTTTGTTGTCGTCCGATGTTATGGCATTCTGAGGTCTTTCTTCTAGTTTCGACCACCCCACGCATGCTTTTCAAGCGTGACAAACACCTAAAAAACACATATTCAGTCGTGTCATGCAAACCGCGCGTCCGAATGACGTTCCGCCTCCTCCTAAACCTCACAAATAATAATTAGGGTGTTGTATTGTGATTTAAAGTCATTAAAATGTCGGTCAGCATGCATTTGACTGTAAAACCCATGTTTTGGCCATTTACGACACACAGAGTGTGTTTTCGGCTAGCGCGGTCACACAACACCTCCGATTGACGTGCCGTCTGGCTAAAAATTTTAAAAATAACCCACCCTTTGTTTTCGTCCGATTTAATGGAATTCTGAGGTTGTTCAGATGGTTTCGACCACCCCACACAAGCTTTTCAAGCACGCAGAACACCTAAAAACACATATTCAGCCGTGCCGCGCAAACTGTAAGTCCAAATGACGTTCCGTCTCCTCTTACACCTCAAAAATAATAATTAGGGTGTTTTTGTGTTATTTCAAGTCATTCTGATGTCGTTCGGTATGCATTTGACCATAAAACCCAGGTTTTGTCCATTTACGACATGTGGAATGCATTTTTGGCCAGTGCGGTCACACGACACCTTCAATTGATGTACTGTCTGGACAACAATTTCCAAAATCACCCACGCTTTGTTTTTGTCCGATTGCATGGAATTCTGAGGTCGTTTGGCCGGTTTCGACCACCCCACGCACGCCTTTCAAGCGCGCCAAACACCTAAAAAACACATATTCAGCTGTGTCACGCAAACCGCCTGTCTGAATGATGTGTCGTCTCCTCGTACACCTCACCAATAATAATTATGGTGTTCCATGTGATTTCAAGTCATTCCAATGTCTTTATCCATCATTTGACCGTAAAACCCATGTTTTGGCCATTTACAACACGCCGAGTGCGTTTTTAGCCAGCGCGGTCACACGACACCTCCGATTGACATTCCGTCTAGCCGAAAATTTCAAAATTCACCCACCCATTGTTTTCATCCAATTTCATGGAATTCCGAGGTCTTCTGTCCAGTTTCGACCACCCCGCGCACGCTTTACAAGCATTCCAAACACCTAAAAAACACATATTCAGTCGTTCCGTGAAAACTGCTCCCCCGAATGATGTGATGTATCCTCGTACACCTCACGAATAATAATTAGGGTGTTTTCGGGTGATTTAAAGGAATTCTTATGTCGTTCGGCATGCATTTGACCATAAAACCCATGTTTTGGCCATTTACGGCACGCCGAGATCTTTTTTGGACAACACGTTCACACGACACCATCGATTGATGTTCTGTCTGGCCGAAAATTTTAAAAATCACCCAACCATTGTTGTCGTCCGATTTAATGGAATTTCGAGGTTGTTCGGCTAGTTTCGACCACCCCACACACACTTTTCAAACACGTCATACACCTAAAAACACATATTCAGTAGTTCCATGCAAACTTCATATCCGAATGATGTGTCATCTTCTCGTACATATCATGAAAAGTAATTAGGGTGTTTTCATGTGATTTGAAGTCATTCTAACATCGTTCGGCATGCATTTGACTATAAAACCCCGGTTTTGGCCATTTACGACACACGGAAGACGTTTTCGGCCAGATAGGTCACACGACACCTCCGATTGAAGTGTCGTCGGGCCGAAAATTTCACAAATCACCCACCCTCTGTGGTCGTCTAATTTCCTGGTATTCTGAGGTCGTTCGGCTAGTTTCAACCACCCCACGAATGCTTTTCAAGCGCGCCAAACACCTAAATAACACATATTCAGCTATCCTGATCAAACTACACATCCGAATGACGTGAACTCTCCTCATACACCTCAAAAATAATAATTAGGGTGTTTACTTGTGATTTAAAGTCATTCTGATGTCTTTCGGCATTCATTTGATCGTAGAACCCATGTTTTGGCCATTTGCGACAGGCCGAGTGCATTTTCGGCCATCGTGGTCACACGACACCTCTGATTGATGTTTCATCTGGTTGAAAATTTCACAAATCACCCACGAATTGTTTTCATCCGATTTCATGGAATTCCGAGGTCATTTGGCCGGTTTTGATCACCCCACGCACGCTTTTCAAGCACGCCGAACATCTAAAAAAAACATATTCAGACGTGCCGCGCAAACCGCGCGTCCAAATTACGTGTCGTCTCCTCATACACCTCATGAATAATAATTAGGGTGTTTTCATATGATTTCAAGTCATTTCGATGTCGTTCGACATGCATTTGACCATAAAACCCATGTTATGGCCATTTACGACATGCTGAGTGCGTTTTCGGCCAGCGCGTTCACACAAAACCTCCTATTGACATTCTGTCTGGCCTAAAATTTCAAAAATCACCCAAACTTGTTTGTTGTCCTATTTCATGGAATTCCGAGGTCGTTCGGCTGGTTTTGACCACCCCACGCACGCTTTTCAAGCGCATCGAACACCTAAAAAACACATATTCATCCGTGCCGCGCAAACCGCATGTCTGAATGACGTGTCGTCTCCTCGTACACCTAACAAATAATAATTAGGGTTTTTCATACGATTTAAAGTCATTCTGATGTCGTTAGGCATGTATTTGACTGTAAAACCCTAGTTTTGGCCATTTATGACACGCGGAGTACATTTTCAGCTAGTGCAGTCACACGACACCTCCGATTGATATACTGTCTGGATGAAAATTTCATAAATCACCCACCCTTTATTCTCGTCCGATTTCATGGAATTCCGAGGTCGTTCGGCTAGTTTTGACCACCCCACGCTTTCTTTTCAAGTGCACTGAACACCTAAAAACACATATTCAACAGTGCCACACAAACCACATGTCTGAATGACATGTCGTCTCCTTTTACTCTTCAAGAATAATAATTAGGGTGTTTTCATGTGATTTCAAGTCATTCCAATGTCGTTCGGCATGCGTTTGACTATAAAACCCATGTTTCGTCCCTTTACGACACGCCGAGTGCGTTTTCGGCCAGCGAGGTCACACGACACTCTGATTGATATTCTGTCTGGCCAACAATTTCACAAATCACCCACACTTTGTTATCATCTGATTTCATGAAATTCTGAGGTCGTTCGACCAATTTTGACCACCCCACGCATGCTTTTCAAGCTCACCGAAAACCTAAAAAACACATATTCAGTTGTGCTTCACAAACTGCATGTCCGAATGATTTTTTGTATCCTCGTAAACCTCACAAATAATAATTAGGGTGTTTTTTGTGATTTCAAGTCATTCTGATGTCGTTCAGCATTCATTTGACCGCAAAACCCATGTTTTGGACATTTACGACACGCCGAGTGCATTTTCGGCTAGCACAGTCACACGATACCTCTGATTGATGTGTCGTCTGGCCTAAAATTTCACAAATTACCCAACTTTTTTGTCGTTCGATTTCATGGCATTCCGAGTTCGTTCGGCCGGTTTCGACCACCCCACGCAGGCTTTTCAAGCGCGCTGAACACCTAAAAAACACATATTCAGTTGTGCCGCACAAACCGCACATCAGAATGATGTGTTGTCTCCTCGTACACCTCACAAGTAATAATTAGGGTGTTTTGTGTGATTTTAAGTCATTCAGATGTCGTTCAATATGCATTTGACCGTAAAACCCATGTTTTGTCCATTTACGACATGCCGAGTGTGTTTTCGGCTAGCATGGTCACACGACACCTCCGATTGAAATTCTGTCTAGCCGAAAATTTCAAAATTCACCCACCCTTTGTTGTCGTCTGATTTCATGGAATTTTGAGGTCATTCAGCCCATTTTGACCACCCCACACACGCTTTTCAAATGCGTCGAACACCTAAAAAACACATATTCAGTCGTGCCACACAAACTACATGTCCGAATGACATGTCATCTCCTCGTACACCTCACGAATGATAATTAGGGCGTTTCCACGTGATTTCAAGGCATTCTGATGTCGTTCATCATGCATTTGACCGTAAAACTCGGGTTTGGGCCATTTAGGACACGCTAAGTGCATTTTCGGCCAGCGCGGTCACACAACACCTCTGATTGACATGTCGTCTAGCCGAAAATTTCACAAATCACCCACCCTTTATTGTGGCCTGATTTCATGGCATTCTGAGGTCGTTTGACTGGTTTTGACCACCTCACGCATGCTTTTCAAGCACACCAAACACCTAAAAACACATATTCATCCATGCCGTGCAAACCAAATGTCCCAATGACGTTTCGTCTCCTTATACACCTCAAGAATAATAATTAGGGTGTTTTCGTGTGGTTTCAAGTCTTTCCGATGTCGTTCGGCATGCATTTGACCGTAAAACCCATGTTTTGGCCATTTATGACATGCCGAGTGCTTTTTCAGCCAGCGCGGTCACACAACACCTCCGATTGATGGGCCATCTAGCCGACAATTTCACAAATCACCCACCCTTTGTTGTCATCCGATTTCATGGAATTCTGAGGTCCTTCGTCTAGTTTTGACCACCCAACGCATGCTTTTCAAGCGGACCGAACACCTAAAAAACTCATATTCATCCATGTCGTGAAAATTGAGCATCCAAATGATGTGACGTCTCCACTTACACCTCAGGAATAATAATTATGGTGCTTTTATGGGATTTCAAGTCATTCTGATGTCGTTCGGCTTGCATTTGACCGTAAAACCCAGGTTTTGGCCATTTAAGACACGAGGAGTGCTTTTTGGTCCAACGCAGTCACATCACACCATCGATTGATGTGTCGTCTAGCTGAAAATTTTACAAATCACCCACCCATTTTTGTCGTCCGATTTCAGGGCATTCTGAGGTCATTCGGCCAGTTTCGACCGCCCCACGCACACTTTTGAAGCACGCTGAACACCTAAAAAACATATATTCAGCCATGCCATGCAAACCATGTCTCCGAATAACGTTTCGTATCCTCTTACACCTCAATAATAATAGTTAGGGTGTTTCGTGTGATTTCAAGTCATTCCACTGTCATTAATCATGCATTTGACTATAAAACCCATGTTTTGGCCATTTGCGACACGCCGAGTGCGTTTTCGGCCAGCGCAGTCACACGACACCTCTGATTGACATGCTGTCTCACCAAAAAAATTAAAATTCACCCACCCTTTTTTTTCGTCTGATTTCATGGCATTCATGAGGTTGTTTGTCTGGTTTCGACCACCCCACGCACATTTTTCAAGCGCACTGAACACCTAAAAAACACATATTCAGCCGTGTCGTGCAAACCTCACATCCGAATGACATTCAGTCTCCTCGTACACCTCATGAATAATAATTAGGGTGTTTTCATGAGATTTCAAGTCATTCCAATGTCGTTCGGGGTGCATTTGACAATAAAAACCCATGTTTTGTCCATTTGCGACACGCCGAGTGTGTTTTCGGCCAGTGCAGTCACACGACACCTCCGATTGATGTGTCTTCCTACTCCTCTTACACCTCACAAATAAAAATTAGGGTGTTTTCTGTGATTTCAAGTCATTACAATGTCGTTCGGCAAGCATTTGACCGTAAAACCCATGTTTTGGCCATTTACGACACGGGGAGTGAGTTTTCGGCCTGGGCGGTCACACGACACCTCCAATTAAAATGCCATCTGGCCGAAAATTTCACAAATCACCCACCCTTTGTTGTCGTCTGATTTCATGGCATTATGATGTCGTTCGGCTGGTTTCGACCACCCCACGCATTCTTTTCAAGTGCGCCAAACTCCTAAAAAACACATATTTAGTTGTGTGGTGCAAACCGCGCGTCTGAGTGACATGTCGTCTCCTCGTACACCTCACGATTGATAATTATGGTGTTTCGTGTGATTTAAAGTTACTACGATGTCGTTCGATATGCATTTGACCATAAACCCCATGTTTTGGCCATTTACGACATGTTGGGTGCGTTTTCAGCCAGCACGGTCACACGACACCTCTATGGGGCTGTACAGGGGGCTGTCTGGGGTCCAGGGAGGATAGTGGGTGGGGGGGCAGTCTAAGGGGCTATCCGGGAGTAGGGCCAAATCACGGCATTACTGCGGCGTGACCATGGTGTGACAGTGGTGTGACAGCGGTGTGACTGCAGTGTGTTGGCCCGATCTAGCAACATTCATGGGGCAACATCTTTCTGCCGGGATTCCCAATCATGAAATTGCCACGGCATGACTTCGGTGTGACCGCGACATGACCACAGCGTGACTGTAGTGTGACTGCGGAGTGACCATGCCGTGTTGGCCCGGTCCAGTGACATTCGCGGGGCAGCATCTTCCGGCCAGGATTCCAAATAAATCCTATGTAGTTGTCCTTCACATTATAAAAACTGATCTTATGTTATAAAAAAAGACTCTTGATTTGGTATTTTTGTATGATAAAGTCATATTTTTTATATTTTTTGTTTTTAAAAGTGGTACTAGGTAGTTGAAACTACTTATTGAGAGTCAAATTATCACACCATAAACTATCACTATGAGTTTTCATAGATAGAATACCTCTGTTGGGGGGGTTTTATTATAAAAACATGACTTTATTTATCAAATGAAACAATTATATTAATGAAAACTTATTCAAGATATGCAATCAAAAATAATTAAGCATAATTAAGAAAGAAGCTAAATTCAATTTAAATCATTTTTAAATCAAAGAGGCTATGAGAGAGACTCTACCTCAAGGGGTGTCTCCCATGGGTGTCTTATGGTGTGTAGTGTCTATCTATGATTTTTGTGGTGCTTCCATATTGTGGGAAATGTGTATTACATGGTAATTTTATTAAATACATTAGTCAATTAGAAAATAAACCCATAGTCAATAGAGATATACCCACTTTTGATAGAGAATACCATCCAAATAACCAACTCAGAAATCTGAGACCATCATTTTACATTACCAATTCCAATTACATATTATATGCAACACCAAATTATGTTTTATGAACCAATCAATTAAAGGGAAAGAAACTCCTCACAATAACCCATAAAATCTCATCTAGAATCACTCTCCTCCAAACCATTATAACATCATTAGGCTTCCATATTTGGTCGAAAACAAAGAGTTATACTTAATTCAAAAATATCCATACCAGAGTGAAAAACCCGGTTCAAAAACAAAGAGTTATACAGAATTCAAAAAATGTAATGGATCAATCTTCCCCGGATCACCATAACCATCACCACTGTCATCATCAGCCTCATCCTCACCATGATCTCTATCCTCTTCTTCATCCTCTTCATCATCCCCATGCTCGTCGTCAGCCCCATCCTCGCCCTCAGCCCCATCCTCGCCCTCGGCCCCATCCTCACCCTTGTCCTCATCCTCATCCTCTCCCTCATCCTCCTCGGCATCCTCGTCATCACCAAGAACGTCATCATCTCGACCTCCACTAGAACTGTTGCATGGTGCATTGTATAATGCACCCATTGACGACATAAATGTCTAGCAAGCCTCTCTAGCCTCTGGTGGAAGTGATGAAGATAAATCTTTCCTCAGTTTCATAAATTCTTTTTCCCTCATTTGAACTTGTTCTTCCAACTCTGTGACCCTTTTATCATACTGTATTGCATGCTCTTTGAACTATTCCAACTCGGTGGTAGTATAATGGATACCTGGAGAGGACCAATACCTCGTTAGGACTATATTCTTACCAGGTCGGCAGTGTATTCGACCAGAGTGCTCATCTCCAAAAACCTGATATAAATGATCATGTGGCCCAAAATTTTCAAGCTCCTGGGCATCAAGGGCCTCTAAAGCATCCTGTTAAAAATATTAATAGATTTTTAAATTTAAAAATAGATATTAAACTTTGAAATAAACAAATTAAAACTTACAATATTTTCTTGTGTCGGTTCATTAAACATAGTTCCGTCTTTTTTCCTTCTACTCGAGAAAAACAATTTTGCTCGAGGGATACGTCCTTCAATATTCATTTTGTGCTTTTATAATGACATTGAAACAATATAAAGTTCAAGTATAATGATATATTCAATATTTAATAAATCACATAATTTAAGTAGAAAGAATAAAAAGGGCAAGTCCTAAAGAAAATTTATAAACAACTATATCGTACCAGCTGCCTCTCATGATCTGACATAGTTGTGCGCCCCAATGTGTGGAGGTATTTCTTTGAATAAAGGTTTTTTTGTTTCTTTTTTAGGATTCATAAATAATTTTTGATAAAAAATTAGATAATATTAATGAAAAATATGAAAACTGTCATTTAAATACCTAAAATGGGATTAATACCTTAAATTTGGTAGTCACCCAATGGGTAATCATTTGGAGATATTGCTTTATCGGGCAGTATTCCATGATAGGTAATGTATCCAACTCTGTGCCCACTCTATCACACCATACAACATACAACTCATGCTTATAAGCTCTCTAAATCTCTCCTAGCTCCATTAAATGCACCGGTCATGCACCTTCACCATCGGGGAAGTTATACCGATGCTGAAACCCAATAGATTCATTCATATAAATACAAAAAAATACTACATTAAATCCAATATATTTTTTATCCATATTTGTGCCCATGAATTATCCTTGACTTTGTGTGGAAGATGTCTCCAAGGGAGAGGGTTGACTGGAATGATGCCGGAGTATTTGGATAGCATCGCCAAAAAAACACTGACATTCTTGCCCAATTTTATCAATCATTTGTCCATCATAATTGTATTCAACCATCAACTATGTCGGGTGGTTCCATACCACATGCAAGAGAGTACCCCCCCTCCCCCGCCTCCAATAAGTAGATGAATATGCTATTAAAGAAAGAAAATATCAGTACAAGTTATAATAAAAATAAATTTTGGTATAATAATTTGTTAGAGTTATATAAATATACTTGTGGTAGTTAGATAAATGGATATCACTGGATGTGCATAAGCTAAAAGAATATCCTATACAGGTAGAGTGTCCCTCAGTGTACGGTCCTCAGCCACATACTTTTTCGGAGAAGGAGTCGAAGAACGTGGAATATAATAGCCCGGAGATAATGAACCAGAAGCAAAAGATGACAGTAAAGATGTCTGGCCAATTGGTAGTGTAAACATCAGAGGCCTAAATATCCCGTGTGTCCCTAAAGACACACCAGGAACAAAATGGGGTGTAGAAGATATGTTTTTGGTAGGGGCATAATCCAATCGGGTATGAAAAGTGGATCGTCTAACTCTCTCACCACAAGACCTCGTACCACTGGCCTCAGTACTGGGACCACCAGATGGTCATCTAACTCTGACACCACCCCCTCCTACACCCAGCCTCTATACTAGGAGCAATATCAGGCTCCTCGTCAGATATCTCTCTTCTAGGGTGTGGATTCTGAAAAAAAAAATTAAGACAAAAGTAAACACATGATATTATAACTTATTGAAATATATATATATTTGAAATAAAATACTCACAACAGGGATGAGTGGAGTAATTCCCATCTGTGTCATAAGATGATCATTTTCTGTCATCTTTTCCCACTGCCTCTCTTCAAGGGGTGTCATTTCTTACAATGAAAACAAATATGGAAGTAATTATAAGTAGATAACTAATGTGTAACCCAAAAAACAAAATATAGAGAAACCATTCTGATAAAAAAACATAAAGAAACAGAACATTTATGGTCGTATGAAGGTAAGTACTAGGATACACACTCTGAATGATGTAGTTGAAACATGTAGGTGGGAACACGATTGTATGATTCTCTATATTTCCCACCACAACTTTGGGTTCACAATCAACTCTAAAAATTGATCTATTGGAGTCATCATAAGAAATAAACGGATTTCTTCCAATTGCAATATGGATAGTTTCAACGTCATCATCACCATCATCAAAAACATGTCTGGGATTTACTTCAATAATTACACTGAATTTAGGATGACTATGATCTTCGACATAAAAAACTTGTTTCACCATTGATGCCAAAACATATGGTTCATCAGTGGATAGAGTGTGAGTCATGTCAATAACTCGAAATCCACAATCATCAATAAAGGTGTCTTGCCTTGTCATTGAATCAAACCATTGACATTTCATCACTGTGACTCGACCATGCGAGTAATAATCCAAAATTATTATTTTCTCCATGACTCCATAATAAGCTACATTTTCAGAATGAGTTCTATTATCCGATGAACTAGCATAACAGTCTGTTGTGGAATTTAGCATAACACCATCATGTTGTCTTCTCATGTTTCATTCTCATTCAATGATAATAAATTTGTATCCATTGATCACAAGTGATTTAGAAGCACAAACCATGGTATTAGGCCCAAAATCCAATGCTCTTATTTCCTCAGAAATAGAGTCTACAGGAAAACTCGATACCTAAAATATAAACAAATAGTAAACTTAATTAAATATTATTTTTATTTAGTTATTACAGAAATACTTTTACCTTCAATTTCAACCAAGCAGAAAACCCTTTTCTATGCAAAGTATCATTCCTTCTCAAAGATAAAGAATGATGCTTTCTATATATCAATTATTTATGTTCCCTATAGATAAAAATAATAATTTTTTACCAAATATTTAAAATTACAAGTGATAAGATAAGAGATACATGTACAATTTACTTACTTGATATACTCATTGAACAACACTGTGCGATGTGCCATCTCTCGCTCTTTAAGGCTTAATTTCGTCAATGTATATGATCTAAGAATTTCTCATGTCTGAGGAAGTGATGGAAAACTGGGTTCAATTTTCCCATACTATTCTTCTTCATTTCTCATTGGTCTGTTTATTCTCGTAGTATAATCAGACAAATACATTGAGCATAAATCCATACATTCTTGAGCCATGTAACCATTCACAATAGAACCTTTGGGATAATTCCTGTTCCGAAAATATGATTTCAATTCGCACATGTTTCTTTCAGTTGGATACATCCAACAGAATAAAAAAGGTCCTCCAAGAAGTATTTCAGTTGGAATATGGACAGTCAAATGCAATATGCATGTAAAAAATGATGTAGGGAATATTTTCTCTAACTCACACAAAATAATTGGTGTCTCTGCCAATAGTTTTTCAAGAAATATTTGGATAACCTCTTAGCACAAAGATCACTAAACAAATTGAACAACTTAATAATTGAGACTCTTACATTATTGGACAAGAGATGACAGATTGCTATTGGAATCCAATCATGAAAAAGGACGTGGTAATCATGATTCTTCAAAGATTTCAGCTTCAACTCTTTTATGTTGAACCATTTTGATATATTTCTTGAATATCCATCTAGAACATTGATAGTCTCTAGCACTTCCAGAAATTGATTTTTTTTAGCAGGTGTCATCACATAATAAGCACATGGAACTTGCCATTTATTTTCACTGATACAGACAAGATTCAATTCTGTTCGGATCCCCCAATCTACCAAGTCAAGCTGAGATCGTAAATCATCTTTTTTCTTCCCCTTGACATTTAGAAGAATCGAAAGCAATATTTCAAATATATTCTTTTCAATGTGCATTACGTCTAAGAAATGATGTAACAAGTTGGTTGACCAATACGAGAACACAAAGAATATACTCTTCTTCTTCCAATTGTAACAGGTATCATTGGAAACATTTTTCCTCTTTCTAGATTTCATTACACCCTTCCCAAATGAATAACTGAAATATTTCAATTCATTAAGCACATCAGTTCCAAACATACGCTAAGGTGGATCATTAGTCTCCATGGTATTGTCAAATCATCGACTATTATTTCTATATGGATGGTTTATTGGCATGAATCGTCGATGTCCCATAAAACTAAAACTACGATGATATTTCAGTCTTCTCGATCGAGTATTCTTCATACAAACAGGACATGACAATTTTCCTTTTTTGCTCCATCCAGACATCATTGCATAAGCAGGAAAATCATTGATCATCCACATAAGCGCAGCACAGATCTGAAATATGTCTTTCAAATATTCATCGTATGTGGGCCCACCCACATCCCAAAGAAGATTCAAATCTTTTATTAACAGTTGCATGTATATATATATATCATTACCGGGATCAGAAGGTAAATATATCAGTATACTCAAGAAAGTGTAAGGCTTTTTCAGAAAAAACCATGGGGGAAGGTTATAAATGTTAATGAAAACTGTCCATGTGTTGTGCGAAGTAAGAATCTTCCCAAATGGATTAAAACCGTCACATGAAAGACCCGGTCTCACATTACGCATGTTGGCTACAAATTCAGGATTTCGAGCATCAAATCTCTACCATGAAAATCCATCTGCAGGGTGAACCAACTCTTCATTATTCTTTTTTCTCTCGGTGTCATTCCATCACATTTTTACTGATATTTTATCAGATATGAAAATGTTATGTAATCTAGGGATCAATGGAAAGTGCCACATTAATTTTTGTGGCACACGAGATGGTGTTCCATCGTCTTTTGGATTCCATCAGGAGGTTTTACATTTGATACATTCATTTATTTCAATAGTTTCCTCCCAAAATAAACTACAATCATTTGGGAAACCATGAATTTTTGTTTTTGAGAATCCAAGTTCATCAACTAACTTTCATGCCATATAGTGGTTTAAGGGAATATCAACATCATCGAGAAATAAGTCCTTTAAGAAGGTAAGAATGTAATAAATTGAATTATTTGATATCCGATACATAGTTTTCCAATAAAAAATAAGATTAAAAATTCTAACTTTTTCATTTTACCACATTGACGATATACTAGAGTCGTCGCAGCATCATTCAATTTTTTCACCCTATCAACATCATCATTTTCATTGGACGCATCATGTGTGCTTGTATCAAATTCTTGTTGGATGGACATCCTTTCCATCTCATGATGCCAAATAAATGGAAACTGATCATATATCAAACTCTCCAATTCAGTCCTATCATTTGGATCATCAACATTTCGAGATTCCATTTTCTCTCTATTGTGATACCACACACAATAGTTTTTTTGGAAACCATATTTGGTTATATGATAGCTAACTGCTTCACGACTCAACCAAGGTCATCCAACATAATTATAATACGGGAAGTGTATGTGACCACTATCTGAAGCCTTGTCAAATGAAAAATCAAGAAATTTGTTCAAATTATTTTGAAAATCGGTTGAAATATGATCAGTTTCATACATCCAACTTCTATCCATTCTGTAAAAAATTGCAATTAGTCATTTAAAAGAATTCAATAATATTGAAGTTCAATCAAAAAAATATTTAGGTAAATGACAATTGTTTACTTTAACTAAAAGAATAACTGACACATGACTCTATATGAGAATCATATTAAGAAATACAAAAAAAATATTGTGTATATAAGAAACTAAGATACATAATTTCTAATGCCTATATTCAAGGATTTCCCAGTAAGATATTTGAAGTGGATCAAGGAATACATAATACTTAAGGGTCTTGTTGGGAGTACATAAGTTTTATACTTTAACTTCTTCAGGGAGATCAGGATGAGGAGTAGGATGAGGATCAGGGGAGTGGCGGGGCTGTCCAAGGGGGGTGCGGGGTGTCCAGGGGGTACGTGGTGTCCAGGGGGTGGTGGGGTCATTCGGGGGGTTAGAGGTGTCCAGGGGGTGAGGGGTTGTCAAGGGGGTCGGGCTGTCCAGGTGGGCAGGCTATCCATGGGGGTGGTTAGGCTGTCATGGGTGGGTAGGGGAGTCCAGGGGGTGGGCGGGCTGTCCAAGGAGGTGAGAGGGGTGTCCAGGGGGTGGGTGGGGCTGTTCGGGGGGTACGTGGTGTCCAGGGGGTGGGTGGTCTGCCCATGGGGGTGGAAGGGATATCCAGGGGGTCTGGGGTGTCCAGGGGGTGGGCGGGCTGTCCGAGGGGTGGGTGAGCTGTCCATGGGGGGTGGTCGGGCTGTCCACTGGAGGTGGTCAGGCTGTCCACAGAGGTCGTGGTGCTGTCAAGTGGGGTCGTAGTGTCAAAGGGGTTGGTGGGGGGCGCTTTCCAGGGGTGGGGTGTCCGAGGGGATGGGGTGTCCGGGGTGGGGTGGGCGGGTTTTCAACAAGGGTGGGGGCTGTCCAGGGTGGCCCGGGCTGCCCAGGGGGGTGGTCGGGCTGTCCACGGGGGTGGCGGGGCTATCCAGGGGGTCAGGGGTGTCTAGGGGTGGGGGCACTCCAGGGGGTGGGGAATCCTCGCATAATTGTTTTAGTTTCATTCTTGGTTTTATCTATGGTTTCACCTTCTAAAAAAGGAATGGATATAGTAGTGATTTGAACCGCTATTATATCCTCACCATTTTTTCCTTGGAAAACAACTGCTGAAACAAAAAATGGTAAACAAATATTGACCTTAAATTTTGGTGGCTTAAACCACTACTAAACAACCATTGTGAATATATAGCAGGGGTTTAAAACGTTGTTATATATCGCTTTAAAAAAACCCAACTGTAGAATTTCCATCCCTGGAAGATAAAAACAAAATTCAATACATATGTTTAAAATTATATCCATATTCACCACACCCACCTGTGATATCATATAATCATGAAGGTTATTAGCATGGTTTACTAGAATGTAAAAATTAATTGACTATTCCAAGAATACATTACATTATTTAAGCAAGGAAAAACATTCAAGTGGCTATTAGATTTATAAGACATCCTTGGAAGACATTAATGAAGGAAGAAGTGAACTCATTAAAAAATATAATGAGATGTACACAATATAAAAATGGTATTAAGCTATGGGATATTAGTGGTAATTCTCAAACATGGATCCAAACTTATAAAGTATTCACTAAGTATATATATGTTTAATGAGATTTTAGAATACAATAAAAATGGGATCTGTCTTTGCACAATTCCAAATAAACCACTTAGAAAACATTTTACCTATTTTATAAACATATATTAAAAAACCACTCATTTATATCATTAAAATATAAATAGGATTCATTATTAAAAAAATTGAACGTTGGCATCATAAAAACATAACCAAATAGTCACTCAGTGAGTCGACACCACCTACAAAAAAATTAGGCACACTTTATGAATACAGTGATCTCTAAGAATAAAATAAGAATAACTCACCCAAAATTCATGACCAAAGGAACCCAATACATAACCACTATAAATTCATAAGAAAATAAAATACATTAAAAACCAAAACTACAAACTGTATAGAACAAAAGAAGAGGAAGCCCCATGATCCTAGGAAAATTCCACCATTCTTAGGTGGAATCATCATACTAGTGGTAGTATGTTGTATGTTTAGTTACAAATGATATATGAAACCAAAGTAAACCCTAGTAATATAAATCTACCAATAATGTATTAGTCATTGATTCAATATCAAAAAGTGTGAATCATAAAATTTTCCTAAATCCCTAAAATAGTAAAAAATTACGTGATCTTTCTAGATATTGCAATAAATGTTGAAATCAGAGGAAGTGGGATTCTATGTTTGTATTTAGGAAGAGGTTTAAAGAGTATAACCTTGATGGGGGGGTCTCAATTGATCGTATGGAAGAACTTGGGTTATGGTTCACCTGCACGTTGGGGCTTCTGGAAATTAGGGGAAAGAAGTTATGTGCTGTGTTGCGGGGGCGTCTGGAAATCGTGGTTATTTGAGGAGACATTTCCCAAAGGTTTTTAAAAACCATTGGGAAATCATGGCCTTTACCAATGGTTTTCTATAAACCATTGGTAAATGGGGAAAATATTTGGTCTTTCTCAACGGTTTCTTCAAACTGTTGGGAAAGCCTTCACAAAAGCAAGATTTGCCGATGGTTTTTACGAACCATTGGTAAAAAACACTTATAACAAAGGTTCTTTAGAACCATTGGTATAAAAGTGTTTGGAAATCCCAACTTTCCAGTAGTTTCAATGTAATTCATTAGAGTCATTATATAATAATATTAGATATATAAAATTTTATTTAACTTTTTACCGTCTTTTACCCACCTTATAGGCACATTTAAAAATTGTTATAAAACATAATTTTACTGATTATATTAATTAAATTTCAAAAATCCAAGAGACACGGTTGACATCAGTATGTAAAATGTGGTTCAATAAGATGAAACTAAATTTTTTATATAGTAACTTTTGACTTTTATTTACCCCGGTTAAAAGTAAATTGGGTAATTAAAGGTAGAAAAAGATATTATAATTACCCTTAAAATGTTATAATTCTATTTGATAAGTATATTTAGACCAAAATAAACCTTAGGAATAAAATATGATCTGGTTGGTCCACTTGGATTAGATTAGGACATTTATTATTATTTTATTTAATGTAGAGTTAAAATTGTTAAATTAATGTTCAGTAACTAAAACATTTTTAATATATGGTTATACATAAGATATATTTGACTAAAAATATTTATTAGAAATATAATAAGATTTTCAACGCAATGGTATTTTATTTATAATTTTTATACATTAAATAATTAAATTTATTTATGACACAATGATGATGCAGTAATTACATTATTAATTAAATATTAAAATAATTGACATTATAAATTTCTAAATAAATGTAAATTGAGACTTTTTATAAATTAAAATAATATTATAGGTTAATATGACATGTTAGGGTTGATTAAATAAATTTTTTTTGAAGTGATAATGTTTTTATGACTTTCACAAAAACAAAATACCAAATAGTTTCAAAATTGACATAAATGTGTTTTTAAAACAAATACTATATTATTAATTGATATAATATTCTTAAAAATATAATATTTAGAAAAAATACTTAGATAAGGTTATATATATCAATAATTAGCCACATGGGGTTCTCTTGTCTTTTTATATTAAGTTTATTAACCATTTAATATAATAATACAAGAATACAAGGTAAAAGTTAAACTATTTATCTAAGAGTTAAATCTAATCTATAAGGTTAGTATGGTAAACTAAACCTATCCAAAACCTATTATTTGGGAGGTTTTAGATCCAGTAACACCTAATCCTTGAAATAAATCCTTTTGGATCAAGTATAAATCAAATAGGATTGTATAATAAAATAATATTTTAACCTTTTCCTAAAGTGGCCCTCACCTCTCCTATAAAAGGGTACTTCCCCTTCTCTCAAAATCACACCTCCAAAGCCATTGGGATCAGATAAAACCTAATAAAATATCCTACCAACTACCCTTAATTCTACCTAGAGTCCTTACTTTGATCAGAAATCCAACCTAAAGAGCCCTTTTGATCAAATCAAAAGGAAACACCCAAAGAAGAGGTAATAATTTACCACCTCTTTCAAAGTTATTTTCTTCTTCCTGTTCCTATTTTTTTTGTTTCCATACAAAAACAATAAATCTAGTACCTTATACATACTGTGTTGTTATTATAAATATGGTACAACCATATTCATTATTCTATCCATCCTATTAATGACAAGTCACCATACGTGCGTACGTATGGCTTACCGTCTCCATGTCATGGTGTAGTTTGTTATTCAAACACATCATTATTTGTATGGGTATAATAATGACTATAACGAATGTAAATAATAAATATAACATGTTAAGGATCCTATATATATGACATACCATCCAATTTCATATGATTTCACCATCAATAGAATGATATTGTCGCTCGTGCATACGTAAGGATTACCGTCTCCACGAACTCGATGAAATTCATTCCCCATCGTAACCATTCATGAAGAATATTAATTTTATGATTAAAATAATGTTTAGGGACTTAATATCATTCTAGATATGAATAAAATACATCCTTTCAACATCAAACATGACTTACGTAATTAATAATATAAAGGAAAACAAATCAGTTAACACCGAAACAATGATTATACAAAAATGTTATCAAAAAAGCAATATTCGAATATGATATATGATATTGTATTTATGTATGTTGTTCTTGTATAATTTAATAACAATTATTTAACTATTATACAGGAGGCTTACATACCCTTGACCAAGTAAAAGTACATGTTATGGGTTAATTCTACAATCTCTTCATTATCCAAGGTTGTTTATACGTGAGTATCTACTGGGACCTCTTTATCATCCACATCCATGTTTCTTAAAAATGTATTTCAAAATATTTTTAATATTTCCTAGACTATGGGATAAAGTCATTTATAACCTTATTTTACTTTTTATATAATTTTTATTAAATAATATTTCTGTCATTTTCCAAAGAAGGTCATTTAGAACCTTTTCGACAAAATTAAGGAAAAAATGTTTTTTAACATATACGGTGAGGGCAGCTATTTTACTCTGTTATAACATCTTCGAATCTTCCCTTACAATATTATAAGAATATTTTCAAAATAAATGTTTTATTTTATAATTATGTAAATTTTAAATGATTTCAAAATAGAAAGATATATTTCTCTCAAATAGTTTTGATTTCATCTATGTCAATATCCTTTGATGGATTTTACACTTGTTTGAAGTTGATTTATTATGATACAATCTTCCATACTGTATTAATAGTTTTGTGATATGTTTTACTGTGGTTGTGTTATTTTTATACCATTCATTGTATATGGTTAAAGTATTAACATTTCGTATTCTAGTTTTAATAGGAATTTTTATGTTAGGTTTCCACCTTTTCATATGAGGAATGCATTAGACTTAGTAAGTGATGGGTGGAGCCCGCTATAGCTCCTTGATGCATCGGTAGGTCTCATGAGACAAACTAGTTTCTTGGCACAAGACCTTGAAAAAATCTTCTTTGTAGTCTTGGCATGAGGCATTGACTATGTGGTTATGATTTCAAACAATATGCATTCCATCATTATGAAATTGGATATTGATATTACATGTAATTATTCTTCTAGTAGAATAAATATGAGAATAATTAAATGGAATTATTTGATTTGTCGTTTTCATATTATGCTGAAGGTTAGGTTTAAAAGGCTTGTGATTTAGTCTTATACATTTCCTTAAATTTTTATTCATATTTATGAAAGTTTATAATATATTGTTATCTTTACTGAGCACCTGAGATCACCCCTTTCTATGTTTTATTTTTCCCAGGATGTGAAGTAGTATATTATGAATGTCCTTTAGGGATAGTATAAGGGATATGAATCTGGTCAAAGGATATAATGTTGATGTTATTTTTCATTTTATAATGTAATGTAAAACTTATGTTTGAATCGAGTACTTCCATGACTACAAAACTAATCAGTCTTTCGGGACATGAATTCTTGTATCATGCCAATTTTATTTAATAATGAATTGACTCTAGGTAACTAGGGTCAGGGCATTACAGTTGGTATTAGAGAAAGTTTAGTACAAACATTGGAATCTATATTTATAAAAAAAACTCTAATTAGAGAACATTACCCAAAGGTAGAATTTGAGGATTAGTATAGAAAAACTTCCTAGAATTTTGGTAATATAGAGAATATGTGTATTTTTCAAGCAACACATCCCTGTCTGGATATGAATAGGTAGAGGTGGCTCTAGCACAAATGTACCTAGGAGTGAAAACTCTGACAAGGAGTTTCAGGCTTGACCCGGGGTATCCTGGTACACGAGAATGGGCCTTGCTACACTCTTGGTTATGACACTCCCAGGGGATATGCTTAGGATAATTCACATTTTCTTTACAAACAATTATATAGGATTTATGAGTATATACCTCCATAAAGAATGTTCTTATGATTTTGGATTATATCCATAAACTGTTTAATTTATATTAAGTGTTTTACAAGTTTGGAATTATGTATTGCAATTTAAAAACAAATCAACTATATGCTATAGTTTAGAAATGGTGCCCAATAGAAGGAATAAAAAATGTATCAGTACACATAATCCATGTAGATATTTCCCTGCTAATCAAGATAAATGTAGTGGATCTGGTGATACAACTGGTGTTGATCAGCTTATCACCATACTAGAAAAACTCACTCAGTTTATGAATAATAACCTTACTCGTATGGAGTGTCCTGATCCACAATGTAGGTGATCAATGTTAGACTGCTTCATGAGGCAAAAACCACCAAAATTTAATGGAACTACAAAACCATTTGTAGCTGATCAATGGATAATTTACTTAGAGAAAACATTTCATGCTTTAGGAAGTAGTAAAATGGAAAAAATTCATGGCAGTTTATTTCCTCATGAGAGATTCAAATCAATGGTTGTTGTTAATTCTAAACACAAAGGAAGATGAATAAGTATAAAATATGGAATGGGGGGAGTTTATGGAGATTTTCTTAGAAAAATATTTTCCTCATGATCATCAAGCGGATATGGAAAGAAAATTTATAAGTTTGAGGAAAAATTAAGATGAGAATGTCACAAGGTATGATGATAACTTTACAAGGTTATAATGGTATGCAACAGATTATATACATAACCCAAGGAGTAGGATTGATCGATTCTTCGATGGGTTAAAACCTTTTTTCCATCGAGCATTAGTCTCACAATCTTTCTCATCATACAAAGATTCTGTCTCATGTTTTATCAAGATAGAAAAGGAATTTTATAAGTCTTACAACTTTAAAAAAAGCAAGAGAAGAATATATATGTTGAACACTCTGGAAATGGAAATAAGGGGAATAAGAGAAAAGTTGAATTTCTATCCTATGGTAAATGTGGGATGAAACACCCCGGTACTTTCTTGAAGGAAATGGGAGTCTATTAAAAGTGTGGTGAAAAAGGCCACCAAGCTCGTGATTATAACGGAATGAAAGTGGTTGTCAATGTTGAATGTTATAATTGAAGAGAAATGGGGCATTATGAAAATGAATGTCCTGAGCGCCAAGGAAACGTACCTCAGAAAAGGGTAAGGGATAAAGGACAATCTTATGTGATCACTAATGATGAGGTTGAAGCTTCGAAAGACGTGGTGGAAGGTAATTTCATTGTTTCCTCAAGTTTAGCCAATGCTTTATTTGATTCTGGACCATAAAATTGTTTCATATCCTCTCAGTTTTATAAAAAAATTATATATTTCCAATTTAATTTAACAAGGGGGTGGTAAGTCAAAACTCTTAAGGGAAGTATCATTGAAACAAAGTTTTGTGAATCGGTACCCATTAGGGCATATAAATGTTCTTTATATGCTTATCTCATCATCATAACCATGATTGAATTTGACAAAATCATTAGTATGGATTTGATTTTAGAACATTATGTGAAAATTTATTTTAAGAATAAGGAGGATACAATTATTGATAATGATATGCAGTACCTTATCTTTAGAGCAGAAACCTCACCACATGATTATTATCTAGATCCACCCCCAGTAGCTCAAGTAAATTCAATTATTGGGGAAGAAGATAATGAAGTAACTATGGGTGAATAAAGGAATGTTCAAATAGAGGATTTACATGGACATCCCCCATAATTAGAAATTGAGTTTTCCATTGATTTAATTTATAGTTCAAGGACCATATCGAAGAACTCTTGTAGAATGGTCACTATATAATTAGTGGATCTAAAGAAACAACTAGAGGAATTGAGCAATAAAGGATTTATTCTCCCTATTGTTTCTCCAAGGGGATCCCTTGTTCTTTTTGTTAAGAAGAATGATGGATCTGTGAGGTTCTGCATTGACTACAGGGAGATCAATGCTATAACAATAATAAACAAGTATCCCCTACCTAAAATTGATGATTTATTCGACCAACTTCATGGAGATCAATATTTTTCAAAGATTAGCCTTTGATCTGGATATCATCAGTTGTGTGTGAAGAAGGAATACATTCCAAAAATAGAATTTTGAACCAGGTATGGGCATTAAGAGTTTACATAAATGCCTTTTGGATAGAATAATGCACCCTCTATTTTCATGGATCTAATGAATAAAGTTCTAAAGGAATGTATTGATGATATTTTAGTAGTATTTATTGATTATATATTGGTATAAAAATAAATTTACGAAGATCATGAAAATCACTTGCGCACTATTCTGAAAACCCTCAGATGAAATGAATTATATGGGATGTTTAGAAAGTGTGAATTTTAGCATCAGAAAATTTCTTTTCTTGGTCGTATTATCTCTAAGGATGTAATATATGTTTATACTTCTAATATAATACAAATAAAATAATGGCCATCATAGACGAGTATAACTGAGGTATATAGTTTTATTGGTTTAGCAGGTTATTATCAGAATTTCGTCCAGAATTTTTCCCGATTGGAAAACCCATTAACCAAGATTCCACGTAAAGGGGTTAATTTTTTTTAAACAAAAGAGTTTGAAGAATTTTATGAATAAATGAAGATAATATTAGTCAATTATCCTATCTTTACTCTACCATTGGGGAATGATGGGTTTTTTATTTATAGTGACGCTTCAAAGAAAGGACTTGGTTGTGTACTTACGCAGAATGGTAGAGTTATTGCCCATGCATCAAGATAGCTAAAAATTCACAAACAAAACTATCCTACTCATTAACTTGAGTTAGGAACTGTAATCTTTTCTTGAAAGATGTTGAGACACTATTTCTATCATGAACAAATGTGAGATATATACCGATCATAAGAGTTTTAAGTATATTTTCTCACAAAAAGAACTCAACACAAGGAAAAGATGATGGCTTGAACTACTCAATGATTATGATTTCAAAATACACTACCACCAAGGGAAGGAAAATAAGGTAGATGATGCTTTGATCAAAAAGGATCATGGAGTTTTGTACAAGATGAGAGTGGAAAGGGATCCTATGTTCATGGATCTAGTAAATATGGATATGGGAATAATCATGGAAGGTGAAACAACAATACTTTTTCAAAGGGTTTCCAATCCAACTTCACTAGAAGGAAAAAAGTTCTCAGACTGATAATGAGGAGTTTCAAAAGAAAATTAATGCTGTGAATGATGGGAGATTGATTTACTTCGTATATGAAGATTGAATTTTGAAATTTGGGAAGAGAATTTTTGTTCCTGACATACCTGATCTAAAAAGGGAATTATTGGATGATGCTCATAGCTCTAATTTCTCTATACACCCTGGTAACACTAATATGTATAGAGATTTGAAGGAACAATTTTTTTGGGACAACATGAAGAGGGAGATTGAAAATTATGTGTCAAGATGTATGTTTTGTCAAGAGGTTAAGTCTGGAAGACAACATCCTAGAGGAATCATGCAACCTCTTCCCATACCTGAGTGGAAATGGGATGAATTATGATAGACTTTGTCATGGGGCTACCAAAGACTCCTAGAAGGAATGGTGCAATATGGGTCATTGTTGATCGTCTTACCAAGACAACAAATTTTCTTGCTATAAGAGAAGATTTACCACTTTAACGTTTAGCAGGACTATATGTTAATGAATTTTTAAGACTTCATGGAGTACCCCTATCAATTTTTTTTCGATCGTGATACACATTTTACATCATGATTCTGGAAAAGTTTTCAAAAGTCCTTAGATTATGAACTTTTTTTGAGCACTAACTACCACCCTCAAACTAATGGACAATCAGAATGGACTATTAAAACCTTAGAAGACATGTTTAGATCTTTATCACATGACTTTCAAGGCATGTGGGATCAATATTTAACTTTGGTATAATTTTCTTATAACAATAGCTTCCATTAAAGTATTTAGATGGAACCATATGAAGCATTATATGGAAAGAGATGTTTCACACCAACTCGTTGGGATGATATTGGTGAAAGAAAAATTGTACTCCCAGACCTTGTTGAGGAAATAATGGAAAAGGTGAAGGTTATCCAATCCCACATCCAAGCAGCTCAAAGTAGGAAAAAGAGCTATGTCGATAACCGAAGGAAGGATTTGGAATTTCAAGTAGGAGATCATGTTTTCTTGAAGGTATCTCCATGGATGGGTGTTATATGTTTTGGTAAGAAGTGAAAATTAAGTCTCAGGTACATCAGACCTTCCGAAATTCTTGAACGAATTGGAGTTATAGCTTATCGTTTGGAAATGTCACCAAGTCTCTCCAAAGATCCTGATGTGTTCCACGTATCAATGTTAAAAAAATACATGCCTGACCCAATGCATGTACTCACCTATGAAAAAATAGAACTATAACCTCATTTGTCTTATTAAAAAGAGCTTTTCAAGATTTTTGATACTATAGAACAAGTGTTGAGAAACTGGATGACTCGTCTGGTAAAAGTTCTATGGAGAAACCATAAAATGGAAGAGGCAATGTGGGAACCCGTGGAACTTATGATGAAGAACCACCCGAATCTTTTTATGATTTAATATTATATAAATTTTGAGGATGAAATTATTTGAAGGAGGTAATAATGTAACACCCAAAGCTTCCATGGTATGCCCCTCTTTGAATAACACAATAGCTTGCGATGTACACAACTTCAAGTTCTAACACACCATGACCAATAAAACTAGCCATTATGAATAGTAATACCCACTTTTTGAAATTTTTAAATTTTATTTTTCAAATTGGACTTCATTTTTGGATTCATAATATCAAAATTAGATTAAGGTGAATTTTTGGAATTTTTCTGAAAACATTCAATTTTTGATTAATAGTGAAAAACACTACATTATTTTTTAACACTGAATTTTTATGTAAAAATAGTTATTCTTTTAAAATTTATTTTATGTAAAAATAGATATATAATACCTATATACTTTCAATATAATTCATTGGAGTCATGATATAATAATATTAGATATATAAAATTTTATTTAACTTTTGACTGCCTTTTACCCACCTTCTAGGAACATTTACAAATTTTTATAAAACGTAATGTTACCGCTTTTGTGAATTGAATTTAAAAAATACAAGAGACATGGTTGACCTCATTAAATAAAATATGGTTCAATAAGATGAAAATAATTTTTGGTGAATATTAAATTTGGACATTTATTTACCACGGTTAAAAGTAAATAGATCAACTAAAGGTAAAAATGATATTATAATTACCCTAAAACATGTCCTAATTATATTGGATAAGTTTATTTCGACCAAAATCAAACTTATGAATGAAATATGATCTTTTTGGTCCACTTGTATTAGATTAGGACATTTATTATTATTTTATTTAAAGTATAGTTAAAATTGTTAAATTAAAGTTCAGTAACTAAAACATTTTTAATATAGTGTTATACATAAAATAAATTAGACTATAAATATTCATTAGAAAGATGAAAATATTTCCTATAGAATGGTATTTTATTTATAATTTTTATACATTAAATAATTAAATTTATTAATGACACAATGATGATACAGTAATTTCCTTATTAATGAAATATGAAAATAATTGACATTATAAATATCCAAATAAATATAAATTGAGACTTTTTATGAATTACACTAATTTTATAAGTTAAAATGACATGTTAGGGTTGATTAAATAATTTTTTTCCAAGTTATAAAGTTATTATGTCTTTCACAAAAACAAAATACCAAATAGTGTCCAAATTGACATAAATGAGTTTTTGAAACAAATACTATATTATTAATTGATATAATATTCCTAAAAATGTAAGACTTAGAAAAAGGACTTAGATAAGGTTATATGTATCAATAATTTACCACATGGGGTTCTCTGGGTTTCTTATAGTAAGTTTATTGACCATTTATTATAATAATACAAGAACACATGGTAAAAGTTAAACTATTTAACTAACAGTTTAATCTAAATGATAAAGTAAATATAGTGACCTAAATCTGTCCAAAACCTATTGGTTGGGAATTTTTCGACCCATTACCACATTATCCTCGAAATAAATTTTTTTTGAGCCATTATAAACTGAATATATTTGTATAATAAAATAATATTTCAAGGTTTTCCTAAAATGACCCTTACCTCTCTTATAAAAGGGTACTTCCCATTATCTCAAAATCACACCTCCAGAGCTATTTGGATCGGCCAAAACCTGATAAAATATCCTCCCAACTACCCTCAATTCTCCCTAGAGGCCTTAATGTTATCAGAAAGCCAACCTAGGAATCCCTTATGATCAACTCAAAAGGAAACACCCGAAGAGGAGGTAATAAGTTCACCACCTCTTTCAAAGTTCTTTTCTTCTTCAACTTACTCTTTCTTTGTTGTTTCCATACCAAAATAGTGAATCCAATACCTTATACATATTGTGATGTTATTATAAAAATTATACAACCATATTCATTATTACATCCTTCCTATGAATTATAATTTACCATACGTGCGTACGTATGGATTACCGTCTCCACGTTGTGGGGGTGTCTGTTATTCAAACACTTCATTATTTGGATGGGTATAATAATGAGTATAAATGATGTAGATAATAAATATAACATGTTAAGGATTCTTTATATATGATATTCCATCCAATTACATATTATTTCACCATCTATATAATGATATTGTCACTCGTGCTTACGTACGGATTATCGTCTCCACAAACGCGATAAAATTCATTCCCCATCATAACCATTCAAGAATAATTTTTATTTTATGATTAAAAAAAATTTGTGAGAACTTAATATCATTCTGTATATGTATAAAATACATCCTATCCATATCAATCATGACTCACATAACAAAATATATAAAGGAAAATGAATCAGTTAACACCTAAAACAATGATACTATTAAAATATTATTAACAAAACAATATTAGAAGATCGTATATGATATCATATTTATGTACGTAATTCTTGTATAATTTAATAAAAATTATTTAACTATTATATAGTAGGTTACTATATCCTCAACCAAGGAAAAGTACAAGGTAAGGGTTAATTCTACAATCTCTTCATTATCCGAGGTTATTTATATGTGAGTATCTATTGGGACCTCTATCATTCACATATGTGTTTCTTAAAAACATATTTAAAAAGATTTTTACTATTTCCTAGACTACGGGTTAAATTCATTTATCCACTTTTTTTACTTTTTATAGAATTTTTTTAAAGGAATCTTTCCATCGTTTTCCAAATAAGTTCCTTTATGACCTTTTCAACAAAATTAAGGAAAGAATGTTTTTTTAACTTATATAGTGAGGAATGCTATTTTCTGCCATTATAACATCTTCAAATCTTCCCTTACAAGATTATAAGAATATTATCAAAATAAATGTTTTATTTTATAATTATGTGACTTTTAAATGATTTCAAAATAGAAAAATATAATTTCTATCAACTAGTTTTGATATCATTAATGTCAACAACCTTTGATGGATTTTAGACTTGTTTAAAGTTGATTTATTATGATACAATCTTCCATATTGTATTAAAGGTATTTTGATATGTTTGACTATGGATGTGTTATTTTTATACCATTCATGGTTTATGGATAAAGTGTTAAAAAAATTTATGATAGTTTTAATATGAATGTTTATGTTATGTTTAAACATTTTCGTATGAGAAATGCATTGGACTTAGAAAGTGATGGGGGTGCCCGCTATAGCTCCTCAATGAATCGGTGGGTCTCATGAGGCAAACTAGTGTCTTGGCACAAGGCCATGAAAAAAATCTTATTTTTAGTCTTGTCACGATGACTTTACTCTATGGTTATGATGTCTGACATTATGCATTCCATCATTATGAAATTGGATATTGATATTACATGTGATTATTCAACTAGTATAATATCTATGTGAATAAGTAAATGACATTATTTTATTTATCTCTGCCATATTATGCTGAAGTTTATGCTTAAAAGTTTTGTGTTTTAGTCTTATACATTGCCTTAAATGTTTATACTTATTTATGAATGTTTTCTCTATATTTTTATCTTTACTGAACACTTGAAGTCACCCCTTTCTATTTTTATTTTTCCTAGGATGCGTAGAAGTATATTATTAATGACCTACAGGGATAGTCTAATGGATATGAATATGTTAAAAGGAGACAATTTTGTTGTTGTTTTTTATTTTATAATGTAATGTAAAAGTTTTGTTTGTATCTAGTACTTCCAAGGATACTAAACTGATCTGTCTTTCAGGAAATGATTCCTGGTATCATGCCAATGTTAGGTAATAATGTACTGACTCTGGGTGACTGGGGTTGGGGCGTTACCATTTCTAGAGGAATTATGACTTATTCATCAATTATTTCTTTTATATGGTGTATAAAATTCCAATGAATGTATTATATTATTATTATACTTAAATTTATGGATATTTAAACATCCATTTTATAATATCAATTTTATTGGGTTTTACATTTCGAAAATTACCAAACTGGTATGTAAATTTTGTCTCAATTTGACTTCTTTGAGAAATATGTGGTGTTATGCGCCTATATTATTTTAGAAGTTTTATATACCAAACTATTAAATGTTGTATCATGATTATAATTATTTTAATTATATTTTAATCTTCTTTTAATTTCATTCTATCATGGGAGTTATGATTCAATGTTAAAAAAGTAGTGAGAGTTTATTCTACAATATCATCATTATCGAGATTGTTTCAGATTGTACTTCCATTGATGAAATATTTTGATCCATCTATCAAGAACACTCATGAATTTTATTCTCCTCCAGTTATTCATGAAATATTCACGCATTGGAACTATTTTCCCACTTTTTTCACTCAATTTAATTAAGAAAACATTTTTAAGAAAACTCAATTTTATTTATCTCTTCAGTTAGAAATCTATTTTATTCAAAAAACATTTTTTTAAAAATGTTTTCAAAAATGTTTTTTAAATGATATTTTCATATAAATTTTACGAAAAAAGATTTTATTTTTTTTATGTTTTAAAATGTGTTTTAAATTATTTTCAACATTCCTTTAAAATTTTCAAGGATTTTTTTTTCAAAATGGTTTTAATATTCATTTATAAGTTTTAAAAGAAAACGGTTTTAAAAATGTTTGTAAAATTACTTTATAAGTTTTAAATTGTTTTCCGGATTCCTTCATAATTTTTTAAATAAAAATGTTTTCAAAAATGTTTTTAGCTTCTTCAATAAGTCTTCATTGAAAAAAATGTCATTATTTTTTCTAGATTCCTCTATAAGTTTTGAAGGTTATTTTCAAAGAAAATGGTGATAACATGTTTTATGTTTTAAAAATAATTTTACAAATAAAAATGGATATTTTACTCAATAAATGATTTAAATGATTTTTAAATACCACTTTATATGTTATTAAAGTGTTTTTCAACGGAAATGATTTTGAAAATATTTTTTGTTTTAAAATTAATTTGCAAAGAATGGTTATTTCCCGTAAGAAATTCTCCAATAGATTTTCTTGAATCCTTCTCCATCTATGATGATATCATTTGATACAGTTGATTCTATAATAGGGATATGATCCAAGAACGCCATTATTATTATTTATTTGAATTTTTTATTATTAATATGACAAGTTTTTTATGAAACCGATTTCTCTTACAAGGGTTATACCATGATAAAATTCTTATGAAACATGCTTGATTTCCTAGGTTATTATATGATTATGAAACCTATCACTTTTCCATAGGATATTGTAGAATATGATTAAATTTTTGTGATAACCATTTCATTTCATGGGTTATGATATGACTTTTATGAAACCTATCTCTTTTTATGGTTCATGGTAAGATGAATGTTTTATTATGTTATGGTAAGTGTATATATGATTTGATTATGTGATTGATGGGACCTATATCTCCCTCTAATGAATTGGGTAAATATTTATATCTCTTGAGATAGACATGGCTGAACCTAGGAGTGAACTTGGTTCAGTAAGGGACTTTGTCTTTTAATATGGTCTTGGGAGTGATGTCTGTGTTCCATGTTTCCAAAGATTATAGACTATTATAGTCCTTGGGAATGTACTTTTTTAATGTGATGAATTTAAATCTAATGTTATGAAATATACATGTATGTTATGCTTCGTCTCTATAGGTGTGTTATGGGATGCTATATTTTCTATGTGATGGTCTTGGGGCCTAGTGTTTGGAAAATAGATAAAGGAATAGATGTTGGTAATCTTGGGATCTATTTAACCTAGGTAATATGGTGGGAACCCCAGTTTTTGTTAGATCTAGAGATTATTAGTTTATGAGGGATATAAAATCAATAGTCTAGTATAAATGATGATGGGTATAGGTAGTGTGCTTGAGAGGATACCTAGGGAATGTGTATAGGTTTTGGGTGAGTGGATAGCCTTTTTGAATATGATATATTTGAGATTATAGGGTTATATTTGGTTTTCTTGATGAAATATGATATTAAAGGTTCCTAGGAGGGAGCATGCCATTAGGAGTATTATATTAGAGGTAAATAGGAGAGATTATACCCTCAAGTGTATTATATATGAGCTTCTGGGGATAGGTTATTTCCTTAGCCATATGTGATATGATATTCTAGGGTGGGGTTACATTCCTCCTTCATGATGATGTTAATATACATATCCAGGGTGGGGTAACATTCTACCCAGATAATGGAGTATATTTGATGTTTCTAGGGTTGGGTTCCATTCACCCATTATGATGATATTGATGATATGTTCCTATAGTTGGGTGTTATTCCCCTAGATGATGACATTTATGAGATATTTTCAGGGTGGTATATTATTCCCCTAATGAAGATATTGATGAGATACTTCCATGGAGGGGATCAAACTCACCCCTAAGGATAATAAAGATGATATGTTTCTAGTGTGTCATGTGTGGTTCCCATAAATGTGTATATTCACCAAGAGGGGGATGAATCTAGGTGACCTGTTTTACAAAATTCTTTTGTACTTAAACTTTTACCCTTTTAAGAGTCCCAAACAACATTAAAACCCCTATAACATATTATAATTTAATTGGATACACTTATATTTTACCCAACACACAATACTATTTTTAATATAGAAAATAATGTAAAGCATAGCACATTATATTTGTACATGGTTTTACTGTGATTTGGGTGACGAATTCATTACTATGTTTGATTTGAGTATGATGAAATTATTTTACACAAATAGAAAAATTAAATAAAAGTGTTGTATAGAGGTATAATCCTCTACCCAAATTCTATCACCCACAAATCTAGTACAAACAATATCTTTAATATATTATTTATTCTGTATTTTTTCAATTTACAAAATTCCTTCAAATTCTAAAAAATATCACAAAACATCTACTGGATATCACTATATCAAGTGATATAATATTACTCCTCAAATAGAGTCTTAGACACCCTTAATATGTTATATTTGACTTCATGAAAATAAATCACTACAAATAACCAAGAAACACGATCTTACAAAGAATCTAGATAGCCAATATTCCTCTAACATTGAGCTTGTAGTGATCTTCAAAACTGAGTTACTCCTAAATATGAAATTATAGACACAATATATGAAAAAAAAGTGAATAAAGAATATATCTCAGATAATATTCACATTCCTTCTAAATAATATTATATGGTATAGATATCATAGAATATTTCTTGAATCCTGCTTCTTTTCCTTCTTTTATTCTTTTTTTTCTTTTGATAAAAAGAACAAAATCTACTATCAAACTATGATAATTTTTTTCTAATTACTAAATATATATAAAGTTATAAATATAGAGTGAATTATAATGTTTTTTATTGTTTATCTAATACAATTTAGTATTTAATTGTTGTAGTATCAATTTTTTCTTCTTCGTCATTATCTTTCTCTATTATACTTACTTTTATATTCAGAATAACATTTATATAATTTATATATTTCAAATATAAAAAATACATTTCAATTGGAACCATTATTTATTTATAACTAAATCATGTGTGCTTTATCCCACAATCTCAAAATATTCTCCCTTGGTTACCCATATATCTCTATTTGAATTCAAAGAATACCCTTTTTTCATTAAAACTAGTCAACAAATATTTTTTGAGATATCCTCCGGCCTTGATCACATTGATGAATTTCAAATCATTTTATTTAAAAATATCATAATAATTTAGTAATTATATTATGAAAATCTTCTAATTTATTCACATATAAATCATGACTTGAATCTTAACTTAACAAAGCATCATAATATTTTAATCTTTAAAAATTTCTTCTAAATCATTTGATTTAATTTATAGAGTTATCTTCGGGAATTTCACCTTCATCAGTTTTTATAATGGATGAATGTTATATTTAAATTTATTTACTATTACATAAGAATAAGTTATTCTTATATTATATAATTTGTCTCTTCCCTTATCCAGATTTCATCTAGTTGATGATTCCTATAAAAATAGAAAATTACTCTTATGTAATATAGTGAGCTTGAGGATTTGTCAAATTTTTTAGAATGATTACTGTCATGGATCATATAAAATAATAAAATACTCTTACAAATTCCATAGATTAATCTTTATATTATTACATTTTCAAAATTTATAGGTTGATCACCTTCAATGGATCTTAAGGATTTTTCCAATGACCCTTACAGATAAAGGGTATCCACTCTTACCATTACCAAATTTTTAGTGCTCTAATTGATGACTCTTACAAAATTTCAAATGAATCTTAAGTTTTAGTAAGTAACCCTTATTATTTCTCCATTCAATAAATTTCCATCTATATGTTTAGAGTAACTCTATAGTTTTCTTATCGTTGATAGTTTTTTCCCTATAAACCTCATATTGAATCTTACATATACAATAAGCTTATAATAATTTTCATATTTTCATATTTGGGTACTACGGTGACTCTTACATGGAGATGATCTATATGGATTCCATACTCAGGAATTTATCAATTTATTAAAAAATAAAATTTCAAAATTAGAAATAAAATTTTCAAAATAAATTCCATAACTTCTTAAGGCTCCTCTGACTACTCCAGGACAACTAAAATGACTTTCAAACTTCCAAAATATTTCTAACCTCAAAACCATTAATTTTTCTTAAATGAAGTCCATAACATCTCAAGGATCCTCCTACTAATACAAGACAACTAAAATTAATTTCAAAACAGCCATAATATTTCCAACCTCGTAAACACTAACTCCAAAGTCTTGGCATGTATAAATACAAAATGTTTAGTATTTATGTATATAATCACTACCTCAATACTCTAGATTCAAAATTATCTTCTCCAAACCTTAATCCAAGATATAACTTCATAAAACTATATTATAGAATATTGGTCTTCTTCCTTCAGCCCTTTACCTTTGTTATTTACAATCCAACCATCCAATAACCATGTTCTTGGGATACCCACCCATAAATAACTAAACTAATTTCCATTATGAACATAAGAGTGGATCATTATATAATATGAAAATTGAAGCTTCACAATTATATTTATAGGGATCTTCCTCAAAGAACCGAAGCATATATTAATAAGCTTATTAGAATAAATAGAACCATAATCCTATGGGATATTCAATCTCCCATGATGGATTTTTTTCAATACCTTAAATTTATTCATAAAATATAATGTCATTATGTGTTAAATAGTTTCATTATTACCCTCATTATTGATAATAAATTCAAAGGTAATTATAAGGGAAGAATTTTTCTTATCTCCTTAATTTCCTGGATTTGAATAATCATATTATTGCCATTGTTCTTCCCCTTTCCTTGATAGATACCACTTGAGAAAAATGAATACTAATTTTCATAAGAAAATAAAAAAATTACATATCAATGAGCCATAAATTAATAAACATTATGTCTATGTGATCAACGCTCAGTGTAGAAAACAAGAGGGATTAATCTATAGTACAAATTTATCCTCAAACATTCCAAAATGTGACACTAACTATGACTTTATTTTCTAGATATGTTCATATAGAGTTTATGTGAATTTTAATACATGCACTCAAATAAAAAAAATAAAAAAACATTCAATTTAAACATTTATAAATACCATTTTAGGTTATCACTTAACTATAAAATCACTTACCCTTAATGAATAAGATTTTATATAATAAAAAATGGATTAAAAAAGTTTTTTTCAGACCATAATATTCAACATTCATTAAATGTTGTATATAATTCTGTATTCATAAAAAATAGCGAGTAAAGGATTATTAATCTCACCCCCCCCCCTCAATGAATTTATTAAATTTTTATTTATCAAGATATATTTTCTCCAAGATAATCCCCAAGTGTCTATTGGTATTAATTTAAGTGTTAGAATAAGAATTTATATACATAATGATGGATGAGTATTATAACTATATACAGATCATAGAATTCATATAGCTATATCTCTTCATATATCACCTTAAATTCATTAATCAATGTAGTATAAGAAAACTAGTATGGGAATAATGTGTTACTCATTATCTCCATTATGAGAGAAATAAGGATGAGACTTATTTCTCAACCTAGAAACTCATTTTTTTAGATATAAGCGTTTTTTAGAAATATTTTTTCTTGAATTTTCTTTTATTTTCCAAATCTAAACTTATTTAGGAAGCATGGATTAATTTGTTACATAATCATTATTCTTAAATGGAATAGTCCATTTTCACCTAAATTAGAAATGTATATTCATTATTTTGTGTTTATTCTAACATCATAGAAAATTATAATTGTTGTATCTATATGGTTAAGTATTATTTGGGTACACACTCAAACTTATTCATGTGTGAGGACTCCATATTCATAGCAACATTCTTGGAATATGAAGTCACTGGTTCTTTCCCATTTTATTCAATAACTCCTTTTGTTTTGATAGCCATTTTATAACATGGTTAGTTGTATAACTTGAAAATTTTCACCTTCAAGTAATATTTTCAATATCCTTTTGGTTATCCTTTTTAGATAACCTATCTTGAAATTTTATTTATTTATCTGGGATGAGTTATATTAAACCAATAATTATATTTCTCTCATGGATTGACTCTTTCTTTGATTTCAAATTTTCCAATTTTATCTTGCTTTTAATGGATATTTAACAATGGCCCATGCTATTTAGTTAACTTAAAAAAAACATCAATTATTTGTTATTATGACATCCTATTCACCTATATTATTATGTATAGTAATCTCAACCCTATTATTTTTTATTTTTTCCAAGGAAATATTGTTTTATTTTCCTATTTATTTATTAATTTTTTGATTTCTTCTCTTTACATAAATATATGGGTTTTTTATATTTATTCATAACAACACTCTTCATAACTATGACTAATTTCAAATATACTTTTATAGAAATTCTATGAGCATTCAAATTTGTCCTTAGTAGATATTTTTTTTTTCTATTAATTTTTATTCTACACAATAGAATTTATCTTGACTTCATCTTTTCTTACCCTCAATTTTGGCCTTCTATAATCTCTATAGATTGAAAAAGTTTGATGAAATTTGGTGTAATTATTTCTAAACTTCAAAAGAAACTAGTTTTGGCCTAAAATCCTTTTTATTTTTAGTTTATTAGTACTCATACTATATTTAGAAACGTATTGTTTTGAAAAATACAATATTTCCTTTGAGATTTTTAGGGAGTAACATCTCTATTTTTTACTCACATCCACCCATGTTAATGGGGTGTATTTTACAATATTTTTCCATACCCATATTTTTCCAGAATTTTATTTTTAAACCTCTAATAGTATAGAAAATATAATTTGTGTAAACAAAATATATGGGGAAAAGGTTACCTTTTTCCATGAGATTTTAATGGATGATTATCTAGATAATCTCCAACACTTTTTGTCACTTGATTTATTTATTTTATAACCAAGACTACTTTTAAAATTATGAATGTTATCATATTTTCTCTCTGTGGTTTGTGAATACCCAACTTCAATAATTACTAAATTTGATAATTTGACTTCAAGCTTAAGTAATTTCATATTTAGGATATTTTTATCATTCTATATTAAATTTGTTATACTTCACATTCTATATTCATTGTCAAATTTTATATTTGTAATTTGTGTTACCTATTTAGAAGGAATTTTCAAGGTCCTAAATTCTTTTGTTGTTGGTCACCAATTCCAAATCCTTGAAACTGATAGAAACATTGTGATTATCTTTAAAATCATGGGTCCTCTACTAAAATACTTTTTTATTGGAAAATTTCTCAGAAATAATTTCTAGTAAATATCCTTCAACCAAGGAATTATATTCATTACAAAGTGGTGAGTATTTTTCTTTAGATTCACCTAGTTTGGTGAGTGTTACACATTTGCAACCACTTGGCTAATGTTCCTTCCATTACATCAACCACCAACTGTAACTATGATTTTTCATCATGTATCCCATTTTTATATGCAGGTATATATGTGATGAATTAAATAGGGGTAATTTTAAGATAATTCATAATAATAGAATTAAAATCTATAAATGATTCATAATGTACATACTTTTCATATTCTTCATACCTTGAACTTGATTTTTAAAAAGAATTATATGAAAAGTATTAGATAAAAAAATTTATTCACTTCAAAGTATTGGGGTAATGTATTCCTCCTTTGAATCCTTTCTCAGATTTGTGTCCCATATCTCTTTTATTATTCAATGTTCTAACAAAAAATTCTATGTTTTTATTAACAGTAATATGAACTAAATTTTCCATCTGGAGAACCTAGGAATTCTCTTAAAACCTAAAATTAATATTTATTTGATATATTAGACTGTAAATAGAATGAGATATTACTATAGGAACCCTGCTTAGATTTCATTCCATATGTGGTGTTAGAGAATGTCTGCAGTCACCTAATAGGTGGAGTGAATTAGGGTGACTTATTTTCTCCAACTATTTTAAAAATAAACTTGTAAAATTTTAATATCCCTTTATAACATTCAATACCATGTTACTAGTTAGGATATAAATGGATCTCATTATGTTTTACCATGCACATAATACCACATGTAATAAAAAAATAATTTAAATAGGATCACATTGAATTTTTACAATGTTTTGACTCGTTGTGAGTGATTATGTCCTTTTATTTGTTTGGGTTGAGTATGATATTGTATTGTCCCACCACCCTCGGACACTCTATAGTGCTCAAACCGATGGTTACTACTTGAACTCAGGCACACCTCCTAGAATTCCAAAGACTACTGACATATAGAGGGGGTCTAAAGAGTTATCATGGGTAGGTTATACCCCCAGTATAAAAGTATTCAATCACAAGGAACTAACCAAGTATTATAACCAATAATTAATAAATTGGAAAAAATAATCAATAAAGAATAGACATTCTATAAAAAATTAAGGAAATGAATATAAACATTCAGGACCGATACCCTATTGGATCAATCACATATATAGAAAAAACTAATAATATAAATAAAGACAAAAATAAAATTGAGGAGGCTCTACTAGAATCCCCAAGACTCACCTCATCCTGATCTCTAAATCAAATCTTAACTTCCCATGATCGGTCATGTAATATTGGGAACTCAAACCGACATAAACCTATAATAAGTGAGGGTTTCATGGCTACCAAACTATAATGGTATCCCAAACAGGTTGTGAGTACATATATAGAAAACCATATTTTCATACATAGATATAAAATAATATTAGATTATTATTCATCACATAACATTATGATCCACACTAGAACAATAAAGTTTTATTATCATTGAAAAATTATATACATAAAAAAACAAGTTAATAAGAGATCTATATCATCTTCAACTATGTTCTTCACAACTATCACCCTTATTAGACCTACCATACTTGAAACCTTTATTCATAACTTAAGTAAAGGAAATATAAGAAAGGGTGAGCTCAGATGCTCCATAAGGTTAAATAAGGTAGATATCAATGATAACATAAGAATAACATGATCATTAGGATATGATAATGTGAGATTAAAATTTTTAAACCATACCCTATATATCATAGATCATAATCTTAAATCATTTTATAAATCTTAACAGTTCATAAGACATGAGTCATAAAGGAATCAAACAACATGATCCATGAGATAATAATATTGGAATAAGACATAAGTTTTTAGTAGGAACATAATCATAGAGAATAAACTACTTAGTAGTAAAGTCTCACTTCTTATACTATCATAGTGCATTCGGTTCACTCACCTTTCAATCATATTAGTTATGGATAACTCCCAAGACTTCAAAGGGGATAGAGTCCCTTATTAAACTAGGTTAACTCCCCATTCCAATCCTTGTTATATTATGAGATATTCATCTTTATCCAATGAATTTGAGGGATATATAATTCTAGGCCCACACATAACATAATCAAAATACATTCATATGTCTTCCAAAATATCTAAATCATTCATCGTATATCGTTAGCTATGTAATGGAAAAAATCATAAACATTTCATGATTTCATCATATCATAACATGTTGAAAATAAATGGGTTTCATAAATATATTTTCATAATTTTCACAAACCATATAAAGAAATAATAAAAATGGTATAATTATATCATATCCCCAATAAATAATAAGTAACGTCAAATTATGTTAATAAAATTGAAAATTCCATTAAAATATCACTTGGAATTTTTCTTGAGGAAAATACCTTTTCATTTTGGAACCACTTATTTAAAATCTAGAAATTTACAAGGTATTATGGATAATATTTTATTCCAAAATAATTTTTGTGAATTTTAATATAATATTCAAATCATTGAATGGTCATGATGGTAGAAAATTCTATTTATTCCATATATGTTAAAAAAATTCATTTCAATGTTTGGATTAAATGTCAAAAGTACCTAATTAGAAAAATTACAAGAAGATTAATTTTAACCAAATTTCTAAACATTTAATCACATATAAAAACTACTATAAAAAATAATAGGTGAATATTAAAAACATTATTGAAGATATTTTTAGAAAACATGGGTATGGATAAAATATATTTTCCATCGAAGATAGAAATAAATTCGGTTTTCGTTATGAACATTATTTCTGTCTCAAAATTCATGGTATTTTTAAGAGATATTTCATAAAATTTCATTATCATAAACTTGATCATAAATAATCTAGATAAATAATGAGATTGTAACAAAAATCTGTTACCACGGGTTTGAATTTCATCGAAATAAATTTAACCTATTTTATAATAAATTTAAATTTATTATAATTGTTTAAAATATTCATTTTAATACTTAAAATTCCATATATTATCTACTTATAATATTTTAACACCCATATATTAATAATTTATTTTATTAAAAACATCATTTTTAGTGTTAATTAATTCATTTTTCATGAGAATTTTGGGTCATTAGTTCTTGTCCTTGTACCTTGATCATGGTTCCATCATCTTTAGAATTTTAGTCATAATATAAATAAAATATATATTTATTATATATTTATATTCATATATAAAGGAGATAGATATAAAAATGAATTACACAATTCAAGGACATGGTAAACAATACGTATGCAAGAAGGTTGTTTTAACTTATTGATGCGTCAAACAAAATAAAGGTAAATAATAAATAAACTTCAAAAAATAATTATTTTATCATATTTTCATATATATTCATTTAATTTATCCTTGTTACCACTCATGTAAATAATAATTGAAAAATAAATCACATCACTTTGTGGAGGTAATAGTCCTCACGTACACACGAGCGACGTTATTATTTTCTAACAGATTAAAAAAAGGTGGATAATAATTTTTTCATTTTTTAATAAAAATTAAGAATATGGAATATAATTAATTAATTAATTAATAATGTATACCATTATGTTATATTAAGTATAACAAGAATTAAAATTGAAAAATCTTGATTAAGACTTATACCTCTGTTGAGAATCCTCTTTTGACATACAACTTAAGCCTTAAAGGGATGATATTTCAGAAAGACCAAAAGATCTATATTGTGGAGAATTAATATAGTAAAGTGTTATGGTAGATATTTTTTGATATATAAGGCTCAAAAAGTGTGAGGAATATAGGATAGGAGGTTCACTTTTATAAGTTAGGTGAGGGGCACTCTTGGAATTACTTAAAGTATTAAAGTAATATAAATTAATTTTCAAAGGAAAATGGATCCAAATTTAATTATTTTGAACAAAATATAATAATGGGTTTAAATGATCCCATAAAATTAAATTTGGACAAATTTTGGTTATGTTTTCGCCCTTAAATTTGTGTTTTAACCCCTATTAACTCCTTGACAATTACTGAGATATCAATATTTTTTACTCTTTAAGGGTCATAAATGTTACCATAAATGGAAAAGTGACCCATAAATGAACCTTGGGTGATATTTAAAACCATATAAATTTCACTTGTAAGATGATTGTATTTTTATGATTATTAAATCAATTAATAAAATTGTTTATTATAAAATATCATTAATGTCATTTTTATAATTATTCATTTACTTTGATTTTGAAAACGTCATGATAGAAAATGAATTAGAATGTAAAACTTTAGCTCATCTATAATATGATATATTTATCGAAAAACTTCTTGTAACAAAATAATTCATCCAAAATAACAATTTCAATAATTGTAAATAATTTATTTTTTTATTATTAATTGAATTAATATTGTGTCGGGGTAGCGTAAGAATTTAAAATATTTATTTGATCACTTAAAATTAGAAATTAATTATCTCGATAAAAAAATAATTCCAATTTAAAATAAACATTTACAGTTGAACTTATCCTCCTTTTATCCTTATAAAAAAATGTCAAGTTATTAAAGTCAAGAGATTGATATTTTGTATATATTCCATTCTTAAAACAATATAAAGGTTCTAATATAAGATAAATGGAAAAAAGTGTACATATATTTTACACATATATGAAAATGAAAAAAATAAACTCATATAATAGGATAAAGTGAAGTTTTCGATAAATTTAAAGCCTTATCCTTACATTTTAACCCTATTTTATACATTTTACACTTACTGAGGTGGAAAATATTTATCAAGGTTACTGTTAATATTGACCAAAAATAAAAGAGTTATATTAACCAAATATGATCCTACTATTTAAAAATATGGAATAATTTTTTTTAAGAAATAATTATTATAAGTAACCAAAATTACTTTTAAAATAATGTCACAAAACACGATGAAAATAGTTTTCAAGAGAAAAAATGTTTTCTTAAGTATTAAATGATTTTATACCAAAATACATGTAAAATTAATTCCAATTACCATAATTGGATTATTAACAATATAAATGTGCTAATTTTAATTTTAAAACCAATTCAAATAAATCAATATTTGTAAATTCTTTAAACGAAGAGATAGTTTTTAATAAAAAATATATTTTCACTATTCATTAAAAAATTAATCTTGGCAAAAAATTATCAATAATAAAATATAAGATAATTTTGAAATTTTGATTTCAAAAATAAAATTAATATTTTCAAATACATTTATAAAAGTGAAAATTTTAATTTTTTTAATATTTTCATAAAAAGAAATTAAATTCATTTTTGAAAAAATGTATTTTGGAATTATATAAAGTCTACTAAGAAACGATTAATTATTTATCAATACATTTTATTTATCTAAATCCTTTATACAAATTTTTAAAATACATACATTACTATTCATACCACTAATTTAATGGCTAGGTTACAAGGGTATACAACATTATAGTTCATTTAGACTTGGGGTTGCGTGTATCACAAGATATAAAATAGATTAAATTTATTTAAAGAGAATCATATCATAAAATCTTGAGATTTTACATTCTAACCCCCTTATAATTAATTTCATATTATAAATTCCATCACTATGATATAGAAAATGGGGATATCACTTTTCTATCACATTCTTTGGTTCCCAAGTAGCCTCTTCTAATTTATGATTCCTCCAAAGAACATTAACCATGTTAGTAGTCTTATTCTGTAGCACTTTATCTATATAATCCATGTTTTTTACTGATTTTTCATTGTAGAAAAATCATAATCCAGTTTTATAACCTCTTTGTTTAGTAAATTTCTAGACTAATGTATGTACTTATGAGAAATACATGAAACACATTGTGAACTTGAGAGAGGTTTGGTGGAAGCGTCAATAGATAAGCTATTTTCCCCACTCAATCAAGAATAACAGTGACGAGAATATATCAAGGGATCATATTTACCTTATTTGTGAATATCATAACCTTATTCCATTGATAAATTCATAGGAATACCTTCTCACCAACTTTTAATTCCATATTTCACTGATGATTGTCACTATAACTTTTCTATCAAATTTAAGCTACTCTTATGTGTTATTGAATGGCTCAAACATTCTCCACCATTTCCTCAGATAGATCAAGTCCCAATAGACATATTTATCCAAATTCATCCCAACAAATTGGGGTTATACACCTATTTAGGTAGAGGTCTTTATGAGGATCCATATAACTTCTTGAGTGAATGATATTATTGTAAAAATGTTTGACTAGAGGAAGGCATTGATACCAAACACCTTTGGAATCCATATAAAAATATCTCAACATATCTTATAGGGTTTGAATGGTTCTCTCGGACTAACCATATATCTAAGGATGATAAGTAGTACTGAAACTCAAATCTATATCTAGAGCCCGTTAAATACTTCACCAAAAAATTTAGGTATTCCTCATATCATGATCAGATACAATAGAATGTGTTACTCCAAAAAACCGTACCACTTCCTTAATATATATATCTGAGAATGATTATCAATAGTGAAATATTCTCTAATATAAATTAAGTGCAATTACATTAAAAATGATTATCTATAACCCAAATATAATTATGGACTTTAGATTTTTTGGGGAGCCTAATGATAAAATCCATGATGATGTTTTCCCATTTCCATTCTGGTATGGGTAATGGTTGTAACATCACCATATACTTCTATCTATTAGACAAAACTTTCGGACATACCAACCACTGAGATACATACTATACAATATCTCTATTCATGTTATCCCACCATAAATAATCATTCAAATACCTACAAATATTTCTAATTTTTGGATGGCTAAATAATGATAAACTATGAGATACATTCAAAAACTCATTCCTATCTAGTATCGATGGAACACATACACAGTTCTTGAACCTTATCATTCCATCACAATCAAGGCTGAACTCATAAACATTTTTATCCTCCTTATATAGTTCAAAATGTTTCTTTTGTTACTATTTAATCATGACATTGATAGATGGTTGAACACTAATTTGTGAAAGATATGATTTCTACCCTTCCTTAAAGATTTACAAATATACCCTTTACAAATATAGAAATATTAGATCTTTTGTGATCCTCATCATAAACAACCAAGAAAGATCCTTTCAACTTAGAGCATCTTCCACTGTTTTCACTTTTCTAGGGTGGTAATTTATTTAGTAGTCATAATCTTTAATCAATTACAACTATTTTCTCTCATTCATATCTGTCTCTTTGTAATTTAATATATACCTTATCCTCTTAAAATCAATATATATATCACAACTTTATCCATAAATATAATTCCTCCATATATTTGACAAAAAAAATACTACATCTAAATCTAAATCATGAGTTGGGTAATTTGTATCATGAACCTTCAATTTACATGACTCATAAGTTTCCATAATATATTTTTTCATGATGAGACATAATTTTCCCTTCTTTAATGAATCACTATAATTTGAAAACACTTCTCCAATCTAGGGTAATGTAAGAACAAGTGTGTTTAATATCTTTCCCTTCAGTTCCTTGAAATTTTTCTCACATTCATCTATCCAAAGTAACTTGGATCCCTTTCAATTTAACTTGGGGAGTGGGTTAGAAATTAATGAGAAATTATCCACAAAGCATCAATAATATCCATAAAAAATAATAAAACTACAACTCTTTGTCACCATGGTTGGTCTAGAATAATTTTTAATAACCTCCTCCTTTGATTGATCCACACATAAACCCTCACTTGAGATTATATGACACAAATTATAAATTTTTATAGACAAAATTCACTATTGGTAAATTTTATATATATATTATTCATCATCAGTTTCTTCATTATAATCCTTAAGTGATATTCATGCTCTTCAATAAACATGGATTGTAAAAGTATATTATCTACAAAGACTACCAAAAACTAATCAAGGTAATATCTAAATACTCTATTTATTAAGTCCTTGAATATATTGGGGAAATTAGTAATAAAAATGTAATCACAATAAATTCATTATATTCATACCTTTTAAGTAATTACATATTCTTTATATCTTCCTTGTTGACCCTTAATTGATTATATCCATTATGAAGTTCAATCTTGGAAAATTATTGAGCTCCGCACGGTTGGTCAAACTAGTCATTAGTACATGCTTGAGGTTACTTATTCATGATTTTTATCTGGTTCAGTTCTTAATAATCATTACAGTGTCACATTGAACCCTATTTCTTTTTAACAAAAAAATAGGTGAACTCAAAGGTGATGCACGTGGACAAATTAATATAGTTTCATGATTCTCCTGGAGTTGTTTCTTCAATTTAGACTACTCAATAAGATACATTAAATATGGTGTATTTTTAATTGGTTTATATCCATGTATTATTTCTATTGAAACTAAACATCATGATACAATGGAATACTAGGAAACTCTTATAAAAAAATCAAAAAATACCTAGACTACAGGTATGTATTTGATGTTGATTTTATCCCCAACCATCTGAGATAAACACCCTTTTGAATAGGTATCCAGGCCCATACAATGAATGTAATTTTAATCAGAAGATCATATTTATCATCACACTGATAGAGGATTATAGGTTAGTTCATAATATCAAAGATGAATTACCTTCCTTGGTAATTTATGGGGTATTTATGTAAAGAAACCATATCAATGCCTAAGATAACATCAAATTAAACTAGAAGGAGAATAATGAGATTTAAAGGAAGTAAATTCTCACAAACTTCAATGAGATAAGAATAATATACTTAAGAAGTGATCATAGTTCCATTATGGTTTTTCAAAACCAATTAAATATATAATAATTGAGGTTCCACTGTGATACCCATAGAAAATTATTCAGATTTAAAATATTTGGTACATCTAAAAATAAATAAGACACTAACAATTAAAGAGTGTATAGTAAGTTCACCATTCACCACTTCGTTATCCACATCAGTAGTGGTGATTATATGATATTTCTTTTTTCCTATAATATTAAGAGGTTTCTATCATTAATCATTATCATTAACCTTCATATTTGAGCAGTAGTTATAATAATGCCCATAATTCTTGCCTTTAAAACATTGTAGTGGGGGTGGTACATTCTATGGTTCTTTTTCTCCATCATTAGCTAACTTATTCTTCCCATTACTTCAACATTAAATTATATGATGACTATAATTTCCACACTTAATACATTTTTCAGATCCCTTGAGATAATTTCCTCCATGTTTCCTTCTACATTTCTAGCATAAATGAAATTCTATATTCTTCTTTCCATGGATTTTATAATTTCTTTTTAATTCAATATTTCTATTCTTATCAAAACTATGAGATTGATGGTTAAACTAAATATTTATTTACACCATGAGAGTACATCAAATAATTTCTTCATATCTACTTAAGTATCTTATGGAAAATGTCATTCATTGACTTGTTTTTAAGCCACTAAATAATCAATCAACCTTAATTTTTGGTTGGATGATAATACCATAAGAATACCTTATAAGTCTCATAAAATATTCCTTATAGGAACAGAAAAATTCACCATCATTATACTTTATCTCAAGGAATTCCTTCTCTATTATTCTATGAATAATCCAAGTGAAGTAATTATTGAAAAATTACCACTTAAACTCATCCCAATATATGTATTCAATTTTTTTCTATTACCTCTTGTTCCTTCTAATATTCCACCATTGATCTTCTTGTTCTTCCAAATGATAAACAACTAAAATAAATTTTTAATGTTTTATACACTAGAGAATGGAAAATATCATTTAAGTGGTACTAGTCCACTTCTCAAACACAATTTGATCATCAAAACCACTTAAAGAAGGTGTATGTTTCCTCATGAAGGAATCAACAGAACGGTATTCCATCTTTTTCTCATTTGGAAGCTCAATAAGATTCATATCTTGAGGCAGTTGTGTAAGATTAGTAACAAGATTTTTCATTCAATATCCCATGAAATTTTGTTTCTTAGGAGTATAATCATCTCATTTTCCATCATATTTAATATTAACATGGTTCCTTCAGGTTCAAACCATTTATTAAAAACAAAAATCTTAATGTGAGTAATAGTAATCATAGTGTGAAACAACATAATCATGGAAAATGGTTTATAGGATGTCTAAATCATGATACCCTCTTTTTCTCAACGAAACCTTATGTTTAACCAATTTTATTTTTTTCATTATCTATTGAAATCCCTCATAATGGTATATAAATAAAATAGAAGTTATCTAAGAATATCCCACAAGAGTGAAAACTTGGTGTGGAGTAAGGGAACACTCACTATGCACCGGAATAATGGCCAAGTTATACCAAACCAACTATTTTCAGGGTTATTAACCTTAAATTCATCTATATCAAAAACATTACCCCTTGTCATATTCATATAGGGATATTTTTATAGGAAAACAAAACTCCTTTCCTTACCATAACATAGTATACTCTCTTACACTTCGAATTATCTGAAAGGTTCTCATTAAAATTTTATCCTTTAAGTTTTAAAAGGTAAATAAACATTTATCTACAACCAATTATAGAGACCCATATTTTTCTTACATATATATCATATCTTATTTTGTGATTATTCATTACAAAAAATTATGATCCACACAAGAACCGTAAATTTTTAGTATATTTGGAAACTTGGAGACATAAACAACTAGTTCATAAAAGATCTACATCATATCTTACTAATTTTATCACAACTGTCACCCTTATAATAAATATCTTATTTAAAATCTTTCTTTATAACCTAGGGAAAGGAACTATTAGAATGGATGAAGTCCTATGCTCGATAAGGATAAAAAATGGAGATATCAATGATCACATCAACATAACCAGATAATATGTATATAAGAACATGATATTAACAATTTGAAACCATAACTAACATATCATACATCATAATATTGAATCATGTAATATATATTGGTAGTTCATAAGGCATGAATCGTAAAATGATTACAGAAAATGATCCATGACAGTGTAATATTGGAATAATACACAAGTTTGTGGGATACACATGAGCATGGAAAAAAATTCCTTAGTAGTTAGGGATCACTTTCAAGAATATAATTGTGGATTTGTTTAACTACTCGTTATTTTATATTATTCAAGGTTAACTCCCAAGACTACCATAGTTGACAGAGTCCCTTACTAAACTGGGTTCACTCCACATTCTAGTCCTTTTTTTATCTCATGACATATATAACTTTAACAAATTAATTAGAGGGATATATATTTCTGGAAAAATAAATCACATTATCATAATCTATTCATTTTTTCCATAATATCATCAGTCATTCATCGTAAATCTTAACTAGAAAAAAGGAAAGAGGTTTCATAAACATTTCATTATTTCATCAAAGCCTGACCTAGGGAAAATAATTTAGTTTTATAAAAATGTTATCATCATAATAATAAACCATAGAGAAATAATAAAGATGGTATCCTTGGATTATATATCCTTTAAATAATAAGTATAATCAGTCAATGTAGTCATAATTTAAAATTCCTTTAAAATGTCAATTGGAATATTTCTTGAGGAAAATACACTTTTAATTTTAGAATCACTTCTTTAAAATATAAATATTTAAAAAATATTATGGAAATAATTTCATTGAAAAAAAATTGGAAACCTATATTGTAATCTTCAAATAATTTAGTGTTCACAATGGTGTGAAATTATGTTTATTCCTTATATATTAAAACAAATATTCCTTTCAAATTTTTAGTAAAAATATAAAATTACCTCATTCAAAAAACAACAAGAAGATTCCCTTTAAACCATTTCGTAAAAATTAATTTATGGGTAACAATCACTTTAAAAAAATAAGCTAATACTAAAAATATTCAGGAAAAAATTAGAATAAATTATTTTTGACCTACAAGAGAAATATAGTCAGTTTTCTTTAAAACCATTCTTTATGCCTCTTTCTTTATTAAAGAGAGTAAAATAAAATGAAAACAATTATTCTACATAAATAATGATATGATAAGAAAATAAATGGGATTTTTAAGATATATTTCATAAAATTTCATACTCATAAACTTGATCATAAATATACTTGATAAACAATGAGAATCTAATATAAATCTATTACCTCGATCTCAACTTGCATTGAAAGAACATTAACCTCCTATAAAATAAATTAAATTTTATTATAATTATATAATATATTAATTTATGTTCTTTTAATATCATATATGATCCACTTATAATATTTAAACACCCATTTATTAATAATTGTTAATTAAAATTTCCGTTTTTTGTGTTAATTGTTTTTTTTATGAGAATGTTGGTTCACTAGTTCTGTTACTTGTACTTTGATCATGGTCATGTGATATGAATAATTTTAATCTTGATATAAATATAATTTATATTCATAATATATATATATATATATATTTATAGTGTTCTATAAAGGATATATAAATAAAATGAATGAAAATTTTCATGCATAGAGTAGGTCATACGTATGCATTAATGTTGTTTTCACTTTTTGACGAATAGAATGAAAGAAAGTTTAAAAATAATTTCTCTTTCAAAAATAATTATTATATAATATTTATTATATATATTCATTAAATCTATCCTTATTACCATTCATGTAAATAATAAGTGAAAAATTAATCAAATCACTTCGTGGATGTGGTTGTCCCCATGTACGCATGAATAATGTTATCATTTTCTAAGAGGTTTGAAGAAGGTGGATAATGGTTTTCCATTATCCTAATAAAAATTATACCTATGGATGATACTAAAGTCATTATTTTATCATGGATACATTGTATTTTTAGGAATTATAAGAAGAAGTAAAATTGAAAATTATTAGTTAAGAGTTATACCTCTTTATTGAGAATCCTCTTTTGTCTTACAACTTAATCCTTGAAGGGTTGAAATTTTTTAAAGAAAATAAGAACCAGTATGTGATAAAGGAATCTATGGATGTATTATGATAGAGATTTTATGAGCTATAAGGATCAAAATTTATGATGAATAGAGGAGAATATGTGTCCTTTTATATGTGAGGGGAAGGGAATTCTTGGAATGATACAAAGTGTTAAATTAATATAAATTAATTTTAATTAAAAAATGGATCCAAATTGATATAATTAAAATATAATATTATCATGGGAATAATTCCTCTCATAAAATAACTTTTTGAAAACTTTTGGCTATTCATTCACCCTTATCATTTTGTTTTAAGCCCCTAACCCTTTTCACAATTTCCATGATATCAATATTTTTTACACTTTAAGGGTAAAAAATGTTACCATAAAAGGAAAAGTGACTAATTAATGGACCATGGTTGATATTTTCAACCATAAAAAATTCAAATTTTCAAGTATATGATTTAAATTAATTTTGAATCAGTTAATAAAATATTGTTTGTTATAAAATATCATTAATGTTATTTTTAGAACTATTAATTTACATTGATTTTGAAAAAATCATATAAAAAAAGAAATTAGAAAATAAATATTTCACACATGTATAATATGTCATATGTTTATAAAAAATCATGGAATAAAATAATTCCTCAAAATTATATTACTTTTAATATTTTTATTTATATTTTTATTATTTTCTATTTATGGAATAAATATTGTGTTAGCGTTGCATAAACATTTCAGGTAATCATTAAATAAGTAAAAATTATAAATAAATTACAATGATAAATAAATAAATTCACATTTAAAATTAACATTTATAACTGAACTTAACCTATTTTTATCCTTATAATAAAAATTGAGAGTTATTAATATCAAGAGAGTGGGATTTTATATTTATTCTTTTCCTAAAAAAATATAAAGGTCATAATCTTAGATAAATGGAATCAAGTTTCCATATTTAAGAGAATTGAATGGAAATGGATGAAATTAACTCATAAAATAGAATAAAGTAAAGTTTTCTAGAAATTTTAAACCATTATCCCAATGTTTTTACCCTATTTTACCTATTTTACCCTTATCGAGGTGATAAATATTTACCAATGTTACTATTCAAAGTGCATAAAAATAAAAAACTCTTATTTAGAAAATTTGATCCATATAATTATAAGTATGGAATAAATTTTTTTAACAATAATATTTTATAATTTATAGAAATTACTTTTAAAATAAACTTGGAAAACCCAATAAAAATGGTTTTTAAAAAAAGTTGTTTTCTTTTGTATACAAAGATTTTATACCAAAATCCATATAAAAATATTTATAATGACCATAATTGGATTAATAATAATATATTTTTACTAATTTTTATTTTGAAATAATTTTAAAAAATGAATCTTTGGAAATTCTTTAAATGAAAATACAATTTTCAACAAAAAACGGTATTTGTCCCTATTCATTGAAAAATTAATATTTTCAAAAAATTATCAAAAAAATAACTTGAATCTAATTTTGAAATTTTTATTTCAAAAATTAAATTACTTTTTTTAAAATTAATTTTTTGAAAGTTAAAGAATTTATTTTTATTTTTTTTTCACAAAATGTACTAAAAATCAATTTTCAGGAAAATGTCTTTTTGAAGCATATAAGGAATTTAATAAAATAATAAATAATACTTCATAAATATATTTAATTTATCTAAAAACTTTATACATATTTTAAAATTTTGGTTATTCCTATTCATACTTCCAATTTAATGACTAGGTTATAATGATATACAATATTATGGTTAATTTGGACTCGAGGTTGCGTGAATCACAGGCTATCGAATAAATTAAATTTATCTAAAGACGAATATATCAAAAAAAGGGTGTTTCAACATAAATCAGAAGGGAACCAACTAAACAGTCTCATACTATACTAGAAATGCAGTCATGTGTGTACGAGGCATGCTTTGAAAACATAATAACTATTGAAATTAATTAAACCACCCAAAATACTTACATCAACTTAATGCTATAAGGTCTATAGGCATGTTTCATGGAAATTTCCAACCCATGTACCATATACTAGATAATTTTTGTTCCTTAGTTTTATTACCTTGATAGAACATACCTACATCAGATAGTGTTTGGTTGTCTCTAAGAATATTATGATGGTCGTGCCTCCTAAAATAATGGGATCGAGTCTCCACAGTCTACAAAATAGGTAATACAAGCCTCCCATATGGTATTTTTCATAGTTAGGGAGTAATTTTACAAGAAACATAGACCTCACCGATGGGATTTTTCTCAACCAATTCATAATCCCATAAGTAACATGAACCTCCCCTATGAGACTTTTATTGTCCCATAGTTACATAGACCACCCCTTTGGTTGTTTTATCATCCAGTTGTATCACATAATAAAACACTTCCCCTTGGGCGTTTTCCATATGTAATAAAATAATTTCCCATATAATAAATTATCCCTATATAAATCAAGGATTACCCTTGTGGAAATTTTAAATTTCATAGCATTAAGATCATGAGTTTGATTCTAAGAAACACATCTTGGCAACCACAAACCCCCAATAAGGAAAACAAAATATAGAAAATAACACAGGGTGTTTGAAGTCCCAAAATTATCACCACTAACCACAACCTGTTAGAATCACATTAAAGGTACAAGTTCTAAGGTGAATATTATAACTATCTTTACCCACCTCCAAACACATCCCCTCATGGTTAAATATGAGTTGGGGAACCTACTTGGGTCCCCTTGATTAATACATAGGTGAATACACCCAAATGGGGGTCCTCGGTCTCATGTAAGTCACTCTGAATATAACCCATCTCATAGGGGATATTACACCCCTCAAAAGTGTCATAAATAGACATTCACCTTAGAGGCCACACATAACATGCCATATCAGCAAAGTTTAGAGGAGATGGATCACAACCCATCTAAAATCCAAAGGTCATCCTAGGTTGTTCCACCCACCCAACCAAATCCCATACCACCAAAGATCTATGAACCTATAATACACATCACAAGGGACCTCACGAGGCCTACTGGGTTTATCCATCAAGAGAAAACCCACAACCCCTCTTGGAGGTATCCAAAGATTCCTATGATTGGGACAAAAAGTCATAATTATTTTGATTTAACTTGAGAACACACCACAAGAGGATCCATGTGTCAAGGGAATCCTTTGATCCCTTGATCTTGAACATCATTGGATGAGTCCAACAAGATAGTAAACCTGGTCCAATGTGGAGTTAACACTTTTTCAGTTCACTTAAGATATAACATTTAAATTATACATTTAATCTAGATTAAACATTTCAACTAATTAATTTCAACTATACAACTCCTTATGTAGCATAGATTTATATCACATGCATTATAAAAATAAGAATTAAACCATAGGGTGATCACAAAGTACCACCTACATTTAATGAATATTTCCAATTATTTATCAAATCCTATTAGCTACTTCGTAGGATCTCCAATCACCATCCATACCTAACTGGTCCACACCCACACTCCTAGCTCCTAACCCACACCATGAAACCACAAATAATTAATTATAATTAATTAAAAGTACTCATAAACGGTGAAATTAAAATTAGATACTCTCACTACACCAAAACCATAAACATCCACCTACAAGAGGCCCATATAGGACCCCCAACACAACATCTGAAAAATCCCTAACAGTCATCATCATTTCCATGATTAAATAAAAACTAATATTATGAAAAAAAAATATAAAAATTAAATATTGAATCATGCCCTACAAACCTCAATCCACCATAGGAAATTTACACCATAATAAATCCTTTATCATGTCTAAACAAAACCCCAAGAGAATCATTTGATTACACCATACTCCGATGGAATCTATTAAAAAACCAAACAAAGAAATTATGAATAAAAAGGAAGGGATCAAAGCTGGTTGGGAAAGGATAAAAATGTCTTCTAACCAAAAAATAATCACAATAAAAAAAATCCCCTAGATCAAGGGGATTGAATAAGAGAGTAATGAGGAGTCAGCTGGCCCTAGTGCATGAAAGCTAGAATGAAAAAGTTAGTCTCCCCCTCAAAAACCTGGGGGGGGGGAATTGTAATTTTTTCCTTAAAAATATAACTCTCTAGATATTGGTATATTGAATCCAAGGAAACAACAAACACCACAACCTCTCCTAAGGTTCTCCCAAGTTCTCAGTATGCCTCCCAAGCTCATTACCCAACCAAAATAATTCTTTTAAGACATCAAAATTTACATAATTCGATTCCAAATCCAATTTTTCAAAATGAACCATCCTCTAAAATCGAAGATTCAAAATTCTATTGAAAATTTCATGCATGTTTGTAAATGATGCATTGAAAACACCCCAAAATAACACTTCCCATCATTGAAAAGTCTCAGTAGTCATCCTACCACATAACCGGACCTATATTGGTTTCTAATTCACTATCAAGAAACTGTATTCCAACCATGAATGATCAATGTGATTCAAAAGCGTAACATCCAATTCATAATGTCAAAGCTACAAAATTTCATTTTAGTACTTTTTTACATCATAGAAACAGATGGATGGAGATTCCCTGAGATTTTTCTTCCCAAAACACTCATGGTGTCATCGCTCAATTATCTATTTCTCCCATGAAGATCCCCACCCTAATCCTTAGCTTACAACTAAAAATTATAATATTCTGGTTCCAATTACAAAATAATTTCCAATTTAAAAATAAATAAACACATTCCAACATTGAACCCACTGTGGTTGAAAAATCACCACACATGAAAAATTATGAAAATTCGGGTCAAACACATGTAGTTCCCATCATTCTTCATTCTGAAACACAACCAATTGGTATCTCTTGCCCATGAACAAGTTCTCTAGATGTGTTGGCTCATTCACAAAGATCCCAGATAAATTATAAAACATACACATATCATTAAAAATAATATACACAATATGGCTTTCTAACCCACCACATATGAATAAAAACACCATCCAGACCTCCTCTAGATAACTCTTCTCAGAAACTCTTTGCTTCAACCACCAAAAAAGTGTCCCATTTATCTGACTATAATTCCTTAACTCCTAGAGAAATCCCATGATCCTTAATAATTAAAAAAAGAGTCTGAACATAACTATCTACATAAAACCCATGGTTATATCATTAACTAACTGATTCATCCATCAAGCCTCACTACGAGCATCGATGCAACACTGATCTGACTATTCATTGGACTCAAAAAAATTTATCCTGAGCCAATGAAAATGCATGGAATTGATCTTTAATCACATCCAAAATTATACCTATAATTTATCAAGAAATATTGATAAAATTGAGTTCATTTGATCACCGGTACCCCTGTTTCATGTTGACCTTCTCATGACCGTTCAGATGGTGTCATCAACCCTACCCGCATGGGATCATATGATTTATGTCTGATATGTTTCTCCAATCCTTAGTAATACATATATCATCACAAATCAACTAAAAAAATTTAAATCATTTGAACCATGATATGACTATTACTGAACATAAATATTAGACATGGTGTCTCTACTAGGACATTAACATGGGTACCAAACATCAATTTATCACTTGTTCCTGACTCAGAAGAATGCTATATCCATCTGAATTTCATAAACAATAGGGGTCTTATCACCAAATGGATAATGGTTCATGCCCCATCCTAAAGATTCACTTATACCAACACTTGGTGAACCTAAAAAGGTTTCATCATAGTTACTCATGTGAATCTCCTCTCGATATGCATTCACACATCCATCATGATAACCTTAATGCTTCCACTAAAATCCAACTTCGGTTGATATTTCTACCACACCCAATCCTTTTATGATATTTCCCCATGCCATAGGTATTCCCCAAATTCTCATAGAAATACCCATGTTTTTTTCTTATAGGTGTCTCATCAACACTTCATACCTCAGATCGCATATGACCACTCACTGTCTCACCACATGGACCACCATGATATCAATTAAATGCAATGGATTTATAGTCCCAATCCATACACTCCATATTCTAGATGACATCGCACATCTCCAATGTTCTTGTCTCATTAATTTTATCACAACTTGGAAGTTGAATGTTCCCATATGACTCGATCATATTATCCAACTCACACTCCCATGAGTTACACATCACCAATCCAAGCTCACACACCTAAACATTTGACTGACCATGCCTCCCACATTATAGTTCCATCAAGATAATAGTTCAAAATCACCCCATTTTAAATTGGGTATTTAATAAATTCCATACATATAATAGGCCTCCCACTAAGTTGTGTCATTTAAAAACACTAACATTTTCACACACTCTACAACACTATTGAAATCACCACCAAACAATTGGGTCATGTGTCTCGATGATCATTCCCCTAAAAAACATTCCTTAATACATGATTTCTAGTAGTCAGGGTTTTCATTATCACAAAATCCCAAGGCATCCCACTTTCATTTCTTCAAACCCCTATAAGGTGTCCAAAACCATGGGGCACCCCATGCCTAATCTCAGGTCAAATCAGTTAGGCTCAACCGGCATGCACCCACACATTCAAGGCTTATTTTAGGTCCTATACCATGTACCTTATAGAACCTCCCATGCATCAGTATCGAATAGAAGCACAAACCCTTCCTTCTTATATCAAGGTCACTCTTACCTATGGTTTAAACCTCTCTTGGGATACCCTTACACATAACTAGGAGTCAAATAACTAATTCGGGAGTCACATCATAAGGGTCTTTGGGGTCTCCCACCAAACCCCTAAACTAGGTCTAACAAAAAATTCATAGATCAAATGCATCAGTTGTGTACAAATATCAAACACCCCATGGAATCTATCATTACAAAATTCCAACTACAAGGCCTCACATGTCTATATACATAAAGTACATTACAATCTAATATCTCCACCGAAAACTAGGCACTTATCCATTTCACACATCGACACATGGGGCTAACCCTTGGGGGTTAGGATCCCATCTTCACATACAATGGCATCACCCTTGATGATATGTGTCAAGTACACCAAAGAAATATGATATGGATAAGTATAATTTCATTCCATGTTTTATAAGACTACACTATATTTATTTTTACTAACTCTTTAAACACCCAAAATCAGGTATCAATCACCCACTGGGGGTTTATCTATGACGCACGCCTATCGTAGGGTGTGGAAAAACAATTTTTAAATTTCTTAAGTGTAGTCTAGTGATTAACCCTAGGAAGTCTCCTAAAGAGGAGTGCACACAAAATCAGTTTGTCACTTTTAAGAGAGGGTACAAATGTTGTTTTTTTGGAAAGAAATTTGAAATTGAAATGATTGAAAAACAATGATATTAAAAGGGTGATTAGGTCGGGGTCTGTTTCTTAATTGTAATGCTATCCATGTTTAATTTAATTCAATCCACTTATTATTTGTTGATTAAATTTAGTTTCCACAATCGTTTCCTCTCACTTCCTTGGTGAAATTATGATGGTGAGAGAAAATCGTACCAAGATCTTGGTTTGGTCAACTCTCCTTCCATATGTAAAATTTTTGTATTGAATATCCTTAATTGAAATAGGAAATACCCAATCGGGTTTTGTTTATCCCAAACAATTGAGAACATTCACTACACCTTTTACACATACGAACGATTGTCGAGTACTTCACCACTAATCCATGGTCTATTCCATCATATATAAACCAGAAATTAGTGGAGGGAGATTATGATTATTTTACAAAGGAAAAAATCAATAATGGAATTAATATTCATGAACGATCGCACTTGATAATTAAATTCACTATATTAAATTGAAAACAATATTGAAGAAGAACAAAATTTCATTCAATTAAATTCAAGAACTCAAGTATTACAACATAGAAAACCAACCCTTCCCCAATCACTCCAATTGCTTACCCCACCATGGTAAGGGTAATCAAGATGAATGGGGGAGAAGAAGGCATTTCAAAACTACGAAAATTAAAAAAAAAATAAGATAAAGACAAAAAGTTCTCTTTCTTGGTGTCCCAGAAGGAATGGGATGAAGAATGAGATGCTTTGAGAGGGTGGAGCTCTCTTCCTTTTATATCCAGAATTTGTCCCCCGAATGTTGATGTGTTTTAGCCTAATTAAATGACCTCTTCATGCATTGATCCCTTCTTTAATGTTGTTCAAAATTAACAAGGGTGTGGACCCTAAAAATCACATTGAATAAGGACATGTATTCCGAGAGTTATGACCATTTTACTCTGAGAATTTATTCTATCCAGTCAGACTCTCCAAATCAAAAACCTCTAGATTAGGGTTATTTAATTACCCCTTAAACAGCCCATTCATGCAGACTTTACTTCATTAAAGATTCTCTAAAACTCCTTTCGCGTCTCTCCATAGAATTTCACAACATTTTGGCCCACCATGAATGAGTTATGGACCCCACAACAAAAAGAGGCAGAACTGTGAACAATTTTCATGCTCCCAATTGTGAGCTTCTTTTGAGCTTCCATATGGCCGATTCAGCTTTTAGTCCAAAAATATTAAATGAATCCCTAGATGTTTAAAATCTATAAAAAAATTCTGCAATTTGGATTAGTTTAGATAATGTTATGGCCAAACTACAGAAATAATTTAAAACTGTTAAAAATCTGAAATGGCCCATTTTTACTATTCACCTCAAAATGACACCAATATCATAAAAATTAAACAATTAATCTTAGAGGAACACTTTTGTGGGTTTAAAACAATGATATTAAATATAAATTAAATGAAAATATTTTCTCTATAAATTCCCCCACACATAGAACTTGGACTTCTAGACAAGTAAACATCAAAATCAAATCAAATCAAATCCAAAACACATACCAATGAGATCTACCAAATCCATACTAAGAAACAAAAAGATATCATGCCTCATCAAAAACAATTATTTCATGTTCTCCATTTTAGATTTTAATATATTTCCAATTCGTTTCTTATCCCATGCACACAAAACACCTACCTCGTATTAATTTTCTCTCATATCACAAATGTAAATGCTCAACAATTCTTTTCTCATCCAAACTCCCACAAGAGTAACCATAGGATTGATAAATTCCTAATTATCTACTTGATGTGATTCAAGGACATTTTTTTCTCATGAGAACTTTTCAAGGTTATTTTGTGGCTTCCGGTTGGTAGGATTTAGATGTTAAAAATTCTGAGGCAAAAAAGGAGGGCTTGGCTCTTTTTGAATCAAAATTGCAAGATTCTAATTTTCACTCAAATATGGGCTCCTTATCTTCCCCTTTGTAGAAAATAGGATCTATCATCATTTAATCAGCTAAGGATTTCAACAGAAAAAATTTCAATCTTTTCAAACATGATTTTTTCTTGAAAGCTCCAGATAGGCACAATTTCTTTTTTTACATCGGAAGCTCCAGAAAGGCACAACTTCTCTTATCATGAAAGTTTCAGAAAGGAACAGCTTTTAAAAAAATTAAATATTCGGTAGAAACATCATCTCTTCAACATTTTATATTCCACCAAAAGTATCACCAAATGAGGTAGTATACCACAAGATATCTTCCCCCACACTTAAGTTCAACTACTCCAAAAGCAGGTAGGATAGGAAAAATTGGCTTGTAATGTGGCTAACCTAATAGGCTATTCATGGATACTTGGGGCTACAATGAAGGATAAATGTAAAGGTGGGCCATAATGAAAATGATTATTTTGAAAAGGGTAACTAAAACCGAATAAATGCCTCAATAATTTAAAACCCATGTACCCCAAAACCTCAAGTTTGGAAAGGAATAAATCAAATTCTAGTTTAAGAAAGCATGGTGTGGTTCTTTAAAGAAATGAGGCGAATGAAAAGAATATGAAAAAAATTGTTTAGAAGCCTCACAGGAAAGTGATTTCAAAGATATAGACAGTGAAATATGGCATGGGTTTTAAAAATTAGTGTACATTTCATGAAATTACAAAAGATTTTAACTTGAAACAAAGTCATTTCTGCCTTCATTTAAGCTCAGTTTCATGGAATAGATTGGTTCACTAATTGATATGGGTTTCAAAAATTGTAATGATAATCATTTCAGATCAAAAGTTTCAAAAAAACACGCCAAAAAAATGAAAAATAAACACACAAAAATATGAAAACATGCAATTTTTTTATTTTTATTTTCTGAAAAACAGACACAAAATGAAAATCCTAAACTACAACGTTTCCCTCCCTGACACTTATATTATGTAGTGTCCTCGGTGAATTCAAATGAATTTAACATTTAAGAAATTTTTTTATTTATTCACAACAAATAATTAAGTATAAAGGAGAGGTACAGCCTAATTTATTTGCAGTGCAACATTGAGTTAAGCTCCATAGCGTTGCACTCTGAAAACCTAAAAATAAAATAAAACACAAGATATTTATTAAAAGAAATAAAAGTATAAATAGGATTAGTTCATAAGGATAGAACTTGGTTTAATCCCCCAAGTGGGCCCTAGGTTTTCACTGCCTTCATAGGGGAAGTTGTAATCGGTTATCCCCAATCTGATGGTGGGTGAAGTTTCTTGCTCATGAAACAATAAAAAAATTTCTTTCCAGGATGAAATTCTTCCTTTTTCTTGAGGACTCCATCGATAAAATGCACCATGTCCATCCTAATTGTAATGAGATACAACATGCATGGTGGGGTTAGGAAAATGAATGAGTCCTCTTTTTTGGGTTCCACATGAACAACATCTTCTTTATTCTCCAATGGTTGCTGAAGGTATGATATGTCTGGGGAAAAATCAAAGGGAATGTTAGAGTTTAATTATATTTGAAAAAAAATTAAAGAATAAAGAATCAATATCAAATTCTTCCCTTTCTAATTAAGTAGCTTGTGTCTCATTTTACTCCAAAAAATACACTTTGATCTTCTCATGTACTCCCTCCATTAAATTTTCAACAGGTTTGGGGAGCTCTAGATATTACTCCAAGAATGACTCTTCTTTTTCATCGTCTTACTCCAAGGAAATACATGTGTTTTCTGAATATAAAAAATTAAAATAAGGGGAGTTAATACTCAATTTAGTTTCAACAAAATCAAAAGATAATGAGTTTATGAAAAGATTAACTCCCTGAGCTTGTTTGGATTCAATTGCTTCTTCCATGGGAGGTGGCTCTTGGAGTTGAATTTCCCTAGATAGAGGTAGGTAGTCAGACTCCTATATCTTCTCTTCAAATTCCACTACTTGGTTGGTTTCTTCCTTAAATGTTGCTGAATAATCTACATTATGAGGAGTAGTTGGATCAAGAAGTTCCTCACACTCATTCCAGAAGTTATCCAGATATTTTTGATCTCCCTTATGCATTTCAATAGTTAAATCTTCTTTATAACTCTCCTACAACATTGATTGAGTTCGGCTCAACGCATCTTGTTTTAATTTCATCAAGGCCTCCATGGGTTCTTCAACCTAAAGGATTTGTGGGGATACTTCTTTCATCAATTTTTCTGGTTCTGGTTCTTGTTCTGGGTCCAGTTGTTGATCCTAGGATGCATGTACTTGTTCTGATATCCACATTATTAAGGTATCTAGGTTCTGAACTGATTGACTAATTCTTTCAAATTAGGCTTCAATATCCTTGTGAACTTATTCTCCTTGGTGTTTCAATTTTATAATTTCTTGATAAAATTCTGTAAAATACTCTTTATGTTCAATTAATTCTCTTTTCAAACCCTCCAACACTGGGTATTCGAGGTTATCTTTAAGGTTTTCAATGAGATCCTTGAATTCATCCTCTATAAGGATTTGGATTCAAGCTCCCTGAATTTTTTTAGCCAAGAAAAGATCTTTATACACTATAGAAAAAGGTGATTCAATAATTGGTTCTCGTAATAGTGGGTAATTGTTCCATGAATTAAAGAACTAATCATTTCAAAACAACATGGAAAAATATTTTTTTTAATTTTTTATTTAAATTGAAAAATTCAAATATTTACAATTAGTTTGTGGAACTACCTCCCCAGCAACAATGCCAAGTTGGACGCACTCCTATCATAGGATGTGGAAATTTTTTTAAATTTTCTAAGTGTAGTCTAGTGATTAACCTTAGGAAGTATCCTAAATAGGAGTGCACACAAAATTATTTTGTCACTTTTAAATGAGGGTAAAAATGTTGTTTTTTTGAAAAGAAATTTGAAATTGAAATGATTGAAAAACAATGATATTAAAAGGGTGATTAGGTCGTGGTTAGTTTCTTAATTGCAATTCTATCCTTTTTCAATTTAATTCAATCCTCTTATTATTTTTTGATTAAAGTTAGTTTCCACAATCGTTTTCTCTCACTTCCTTGGTGAAATTATGATGGTGAGAGAAAACCTTACCAAGATCTTGGTTTGGTCAACTCTCCTTCCATATGTAAAATAGTTGTATTTAATATCCTTAATTGAAATGGTAAATACCCGATCAGGTTTTTTTATCCCAAAAAATCAAGAACATTCACTACACCTTTTACATGTACTAATGATCGTCGAGTACTTCACCACTAATATCTGGTCTATTCCATCATATATAAACCAGAAATTAGTGGAGGGGGATTATGATTATTTTACCAAGGAAAAAATCAATAACAGAATTAATATTCAAGAACAATCGCACTTGATAATAAAATCCACTATTTTAAATTGAATAAAAATTTGAAGAAGAAAGAAATTTCATTCAATTACGTTCAAGAACTTAAGCATTACAACATAGAAAACCAACCCTTTCCCCAATCACTCCAAATGCGTACCCCACCATGGTAAGGGTAATAGAGATGAATGAGGAAGAAGAAGGCATTACAAAACTATGAAAAAGAAAAGGAAATAAAAGATAAAGCCGAAAATTTCTCCTCCTTGGTGTCCCAGAAGGAATGGGATGGAGAATGAGATGCTTTGAGTGGGTGGAGCTCTCCTCCTTTTATAGACAAAATTTGTCCCCCGAATGTTGACATGTTTTATCCCCATTAAATGATATCTTCACATGTTAATAACTTCTTTAATTTTGTTCATTATTATCTTGGGCGTGTCCCCTAAAATTCCCAGTGATTATGGACACGTATTATGAGAGTTATGGCCGTTTTACGCTGAGAATATATTTTTTCCAGTCATAGTCTTCAAATCGCAAACCACTGGATTAGGGTGATTTAATTACCCCTTAAACGGCCAATTCATGCGGCCTTTCCTTCATTAAAGATTCTCAAAAACTCGTCCCCCGACCGAATTTCACAACATTTGGTCCCACCATGAATGAGTTATGGACCCCACCCCAAAAATAGGCAGAACTGTGAACAGTTTTCATGCTCCCACTTGTTAGCTTCTTTTGAGCTTCCATATGGCCGATTCAGCTTTTAGTCCAAAAATTGTAAATGAATCCCTCGATGTGTGAAATCTGTAAAAGAAAGAATGTTTTCAATTTGGATTAGTGTAGATAATGTTATGTCCAAACTATAGAAACAATATAAAACTGTTAAAAATATGAAATGGCCCATTTTTACTATTTAGCTCAAAATAACACCAATATCATAAAAATGAAACAATTCGTCTTAGAGGAACACTTTTTTGGGTTCAAAAAAAATGATATTCTATATAAATTAATTGAAAATTTTTCCTCTATCAATCTGCATGACCTGTAGTTCCTACAATAACCCAATCGGGTCTTCACATATCCCTTACTAGAGGTATTGTATTACCATAATTTTCAATGAGCATCTCACAATGAGATCCACAATTCATACCATCCAAATGAAATTTATGTTATGGTACAACTGTGTAGAATTCCACTAAGAACTTTTATGGTAAAATGTTATACATATTTTTCTCTGAAACATTAAACAAATGAACACTCATCATCAGTAAAATCATTATTGGAAAAAATCACTCTTGATAGTCTTTTTAGATTATTGGGTTTGTTGAAATGGTACAAAATTGTTCTTCAAAGGAGGCATGAAGTTTTTTTTGTGTTTTGGGAGAAAATTTCTAAGGATATAATCCATTGCATAAGTCCCAAAGAGTTATTTACTCACAAGAAAAAAGGATATCAGATGATCATATAAACCATTAGAGATCACACAATCATATTAAGGGAAGTAGATCACATAGTTGTATGAATTAAAGGAGATCACATGATCACATATTCCAAACAATTTCACACAACCAATCACATGCCTAGGTATACATGTCATGAGATCACTCAAAATCAAGCAGTATATGAAGTTTTAGCACTGTACAAGATCCAAAGAAGATCTTGCAATCACAAAAGTGGATCATATGTTTGAAAAAATATTGTTCGAGAAGGCCACTACAACCAAAGAGGTCATTAATAGCGTGGGAAAAAAGTGGAGAAAAAAGGTAACCATTATTAGCACTTTATTATTAGCGCTGATAAAGGTAATCTTATATTAGCACTCAATTTTTATCACTCATAAATGCTACCTTTTATCAGTGTTTTTATTTTATAATTGAAAAAAGGTATCCTTTATCAGTGCACTTTTAGTGCTGATAAAGTTATTGAATAAAATGAAATAATATATATACGTTTATAAACAATTTATTAATTAAATAATAATTGTTAAAAATGGTTAAATTGAATATAAATTAACAAAATTAAAAAAATATTATATATTAAATATATATATTTTTAAAATGGGTCAAATGAAATAATTAATGAAATAAAAATTAAAAATGAGTAAAGTATGAAAAATATTAAACATTTTATTAATAAAATACATATAAATAAAAATTAATAAATTTAATATACATATATATATATATATATTATAAATATTAATAAATATATATTCAAAATAGATATATATAATGATTAAATTGTAATAATTAAACAAGAATATTAAAAATTAAAAAATAAAAATATTATTTAAAAAATTATTAATGAAAAAAATTATTAATAAAAATAATAATTATAATACATATATCTTAATTATAAATTGTAATAAATAATATATATTCTACATAAATATATAGAAAATGAATAAAACGTAAACATATTAATGTACTATTCATTTTTAATGTTGTTTGATTTTTCAATTTAACATATATCAAACGTTGGGTGTTGCATTGATTTCACATACATATATGTAATTAATTCATTTTTTATAAACAACACACACACACACAAATATTTACACAATTAATGAAATATAATATAGAAAAACATTGTTTCGACCGAGGATGGAAGGAACGATGCGCCCGACAGTCGATCTTACGGAGGGCTGAGTTCCGCTCAATCACTCAGGTCGGGAATATCGGTCTTCGTTTCGAAACGCCCAACGGTTCTGTATCCAAAAATCCATGGACCTGCATTCCAAAGGCAGGCGTTCGCTGGGCGATTCATCTAGCGATGCTTAAGAACTCACATTGGTCGATAGGATGGAAAGTCAGGATCATCGCACCCTTTTGGGGGGAATTATTTCATGTTCCAGGACTCTCTTATAGATTTAAGACATATTCATATGTTCGCGAATCTTTGGTTTATCGCCAGGCATAATATCCACAGATTACCCCGTAGTAGGAAATTATCAACTAAACGAAGGGACGCAGAGTCATTTAGGCCTGAGGATTACCATCCCTTATTAGGATTAATGACTCCGAGGAGATTGGGCTCATTGAGACGACAATGGTTTAAAGACTCGTAACTGGGCACTCTAGAGCTTATTGTCATCCAAGGGGGACAGATAACGACTTGAGAATTTGGATCGAACCCGTGATACGGGCTTCCTACATATCCTTGTGAGAGGAATCAGAATCCACATAGTTCAGTGCCACTTGACGGGACACATCACCTTTTAAGGTCGTGCGACAAGGAACGAACCGTACAGTTTAACGTCATGTGGGAAGGACCTCCGGGTGAGAGATGCTCGGTCAAAGTAGTTGCAGGAGTTACGCCGAAGAGGCCTGGAGGACCCAAGGGAAGTGATTTCTTGGGCCAAAGATGGCCCAGCAGAAGTATAAGGACATGGTCTGATAGATACAGATGTCTATCAGACTTAGATATTAGGCTTGAACCTCGGGGAAGTTTCTTACGTATCCTGGTTGGTCGGGAATCGAAGTCCACCTTACATGTGAGAGTTTCCTATTACTGGGATTAAACCTCGAGGAGGCATCCTACTTACCCTGTTTAGTAGACAGGGATAAAAATACACGTAGTTCGTTGAACCACCGCCATCGTATGGATGTCGTGACCATCACAAGTCTCTAAGCCCATGTGGGTCATGCTCGTTGTGAGAAACAAGACAGTGAGACAGACTTGGAAAACCTCACACATTCTTCCTACCTAGGGAAGTGGAGGAAGACGGTGAGTTGAGGAGAAGACTGGGACTATTGGACTCTCCTTCTCCCTGATGTTGGAGGAAGGTAGGAGTTGCGCAGTGGAGAAATGAACATTCTGTGATGATAGGGGAAGGTCTATTGGCTTCCGGCGAGGATGGTGTAGGGCTTACTCCAAGAGGGATTCCCAGCCACTCCCAGGAGAGGGGAGAAGTGCTCACCATTGGTGCTTGTCAGAAGGAAACATGATCGGGGTCCCTCAATCCTGGAAAGTGGAGAGGCAAAAAGGGGACTCTCGAGCTCAGACCCTGCACTACCATGGGAATGTGAACCCAGTAATTCTTCAGGAACCCGCTTAAGAGCCGGGGAAACCCTTTTGTCCTCACCTACTGTGGGTTTGTGAACACAAAGTGGTGCACTGTTGTGCCAGAAGGTTTCATCATACGGGTCTGGTGGCTTCTGTAGAGGCCTTGGATCGGGGTCGATGAATAGGCCAATGAAGGGATTGCAAAGGATCGGGCCAGATTTGAAGGGTTTTATCTAGCTCGGGGAATTGGAACACCGAAGGATTTGGGCCGCATGGGTGCATGAGAAGTGGAGCCCTTCACGTAGGGCGGTGATATACGGCTGGAGAGGTCGTCTGCCTACCAGAGTGGTACGCAGACTAAGGGGCATCTCGCGTACCAGCGGGTACGCGGCATCTGGTTCGGCCCGTGTACCAGGTTGGTATGTGGTGGAGTCTGCGCGAGCAGTGGTGGATGGGGGTGTCACCAGTCAGGGTTTCGCCAGTCAGGGATTCGCCCGTGTAGAAGGGTGCTACGTGGTGCGTCAGATCGAAAAGGGGCATAAACTCTCTTGTCTGCGGGGAGTACATCCGCGGTGGGTCCACGGTTTGCGGTTTTTATTTTAAATTCACGGTTCACCGATTTTTTATGCATTTTTCAGTTCTTTATCAATTCGTTTCCAGTTTTAAACCTATTCTGGTTCACAAATTGGAACTTCGTTCTTCGCGAAATCCTAAGCTCCTTCCTCCGGAACCTATGTCGATCTCCAAACCTTCTCGCCGATGGAGAATCCTTCTACCCAAATCTGATTGATCCCTTTCTTATCCCCCTCGATGTCCTTTTATAGAGGGGGGAAAGATATGTATCTATGGTCATGCGACACCTTTTGTTGAGGCCCATGACTGAAAACCCGGTTTATGGATGACTTGATCAGTTCGCAACTCGTATGGGGGCATTGAATGCACCTCACCCACGAACGAAATCGGTTCGGGGGGTGTTTTGCGGTCGTGCAGGGCTCCGCCTCTATTCCATGAATGACAACGCATGCGGTCTGGGCCGGTTGACACATTTCACAGTTGGGGCAGTTCGTGACGGTGGACCGGCCTGGCGTCCGTCCTGCTTTGCGCCCGTGGAGGGGTTCCCGCCTCCGTTTTTTGAATGATGTTGGTCCATGGAGGGGGCGGCTCGCGGAACTGGCCACGTACCATCAATGATGGACCGCTATGTGGACCGGTCAGTCCTTTACCAATATTGAGTATTCTCCCTATTTTTTTCCAATTCTTTGAGGGAAATTGGGTAGAATCCTTTCTCAAATTAGGGGATTCCCATTCTCCTTTGCATATTTTTCAGGACCCTACAAATTCCCCCCATCAGAATGGGGTCCGATCGGAATGAAGAGGAGGCTATTCCGATGTAGTGTGGTCCTGAAACATGGATAGATTGTGTTAGTGGAGTGAAACTGGTAGTGGACCACGCTTATAAATAAGTGGTCCCCTACCCTTGTCTTTTACCAGATTCTTCACAAAAATAGAGCTCTCTTTTTGTCTCTACACGCCTGCTCCTTCGCGAAACTCCTCGTCTACGAACCAGCTTATGTTTCCACGAACCGTTCATTGTTCTCTCTTGCCTTCACCCGCGGACCAATCTCCCAACAGTGAACTAAAACTTTTAATCAATTAAAAAGTAAGTCACGACGGGCCGTGTAGTAAATTGATACATGGTTTTGGATGGTATGCGGACTGGAAAATATTATAAGTTTTCCAAACCTAAAAAATGAAATTCTGAATTGAGATCCCATGGGGGAGCCTGGTTCGTGGCTTTTTGGCCAACACTACATGGGCCAAAGTATCATGGACTTCTTCCACGTAGGGCTGGTTCGTGGGATGTAGCTGTCGCAAACCACCTTTTGAGGCCAGCCTGTGGATTTTGTCATGAATTATCCTTGAGAGATTCCTTTGTCAAATACTTTATATTTTTGTCCAGATTTTATTATTTTGGACTAACCGTCTGTATGGTTTCCATGATGCAGGGAGAAAATATGACTCCTCTATGACCCGCATCCAGGACTCCTGTCGAGCCTCTTCCAATCGGTCCAGACAGATGTCTAGCTATGATCCATAAAGCTGAGAGCATCAATGAGGACCCTAGTTGAGCCATCATTCTTGACGATGGTGTTTTGAAGGAATTTCTCTCTCCTGAACTTCTGGGCTATCCGTTATCGAATAATCTTCTGATATATGGTTTTGGCCTTTAAGATGACATCTCTATCCCCCCTGTATTCTCAGGTCTTTCGTCCCCTTGTTTGGAAGCATCACTATAGTACACTCAAGTGAACATCTCCCAGTCAGGACAAATGATCTCTGATTCTGATCTGAAAGAAACTCTTATTTTGAGAGGCTCTGTTTGGACTCAAAGTGATCGGTACAGTCAGGAATTCTACCAAGAGGTCATCCCCAAGAGTTACCCCTCCTTTATCAACCTTTCTCGAGTGGATCCTGATGCAGGACGGATTCCCAGGTGGGATATTTGGCCTGGTGGGATTTTTTCAATTGATGGGCCTGGGCCTTCTGGGTCCATTATCATTGTTGGTAATTTCCCGAGTCACTAGAGGAGGTAAATCTGTACTCCACAGTGTGGGCTTCCTAGTTTTCTGTCTACTCATCATCTTCAATCTTTCATGACTTTCTCAGTCGCTGGTGTTCGAGCACTAACACTTTCCACCTCCCCCATGGTGAAGTTAGTATTATTTTATGATACATCTACCAACTGGGAGGGATTCCGGTCATTGGTGAGATGCAAGATGAGTTTCTTCCCACTCTTGAAGCATGGGACAATGTCGAACGACTGCCTTCGTTGGTGACGGATCTGCTGGTTATGGTGGAGCGGTCACTAGGTCGGCCCTTGCGCACCATCTCTCTTATTCCCTAAATCACTTAGATAGGGTTATTTCTGAAGTCCATTGGTCCTGTGCCGAAGTTCAAGCACCATGGGACTCACCCTTCTCAACAATCACAAACTATCACAGGTTCTTATTGGGCAGTTCTGGAGGCGGGTGACTATCTTTCATGGGGTTATGAGGTGCACCCCAGTGTTCTGCCTATGCTCAGGCTGGTAGGTCTTTTCACTATGTTTTTGAGTGGGTGGCTATTCCCATCTCGGGATATCAACCCAGGCATCAGGGCTTTCACCCTGATGATGGCAACTGAGGTGGCGGGATGCCTCCAGGTGAATCTGGTTGTGCCCACTCTGGCTCGTATTTATGAATTACTGAGCCACATGAAGGAGGGCGGGTCACCCTATCGTCTGAGTGGTCCATTTCAATTATTATATGTCAGGGTAGTGGATCATTGATACTATTATGAGTATCATCATAACACAGTCATTCTGCTTCCTACTCTTCAGCCTAACCTGCTTGATATAGCTGAAGTTCGTCTGAAGTCCCTTAACTATGATGAAGTCATCAAGCTTCTGAGTCACTTTACCTAGTTCTCTTTCACTCCCTATCCCACTCCTTCCAGCGTCGTCGTTTATGACCTCAGGGGGGCTTAGAAGAGTGTTCTTACTTGATTTCACTGCGGGACGGGTTTTTATCCGTGCGGATTGATGGGGTTTCTCTATGTGAGTTCTACACCCCATATTATTTTTCAAGACAGTTTGGATGCATGAAACTCCAGGGATCCCTTTCCAATCCTTGGTCCTGAGGACTTCATCCGACCATTTTCCATCAATGGTGTTTGATGTTGATGTGGGAGTGATCTGACAAAAGTATTCCCTTGCCTGACATGGGAGTGGATGCAAGCCTATCTTTGGAGTATGCAAGAATGTGGATAAAGCATTATCCCGATGGGATCCTGGGGAAGGCTATCTGAAAATTTCCCAATTCGGGGGTTATTGTGTCTATTGTGCTTACCACACCTTCCTCGTCAGCTTTGAGGGAGGACCGATTGATGGATTGCAAGTCAAAGAGGCTCAGGGGATTTTACTATTCTAACCCCTCAGTGGCTGAATTTCAGAGAGATCCAATCCTTTTGGATGTAAATGAGGATGACCCCATGACTTCGGGACCCCCGTTCTGTAATTCCCAAAGCTCCACCAGTCGATACTGGACTTACTAGCTCAACTCCCAAGCTTAAACCAGGGCTAGAAGCTTCTGACCCTCCAGTATTGGAACCATCTTCTAGTGTTCACATGTCTGCGCTGACCACAATGCAAGACTTCATTCCTGTGTTATCTAGCGAGGAAACGAAAGACCCTCATGTCATGGGGCACCATCGAGCAGTGAGAAAGTGGGCTTGTCCCCAGATCTATGAGATTTTTTCCGAAACTCCTCTAGCTGATATGGCGACTAAAATTGAAGCCCTTTGGAAACTCATCCATGGTTTTGGGTCAGGTGGATTCGACTATCTACAACTTCATTTTCTCTCTTTCCAGGTTGTCATTTCCCATGGGGAGGTTGCCGATAGTGAACATGAACTTTCTCACCTCACTGCCTCTCATTGCGGGACTCAAACCTTTGAGGAAGCTATTATGCAGCTCCATCAGCTGATAGGACTAGAGGCGAGCTCTCAAGATAAGGTGACCACCATATCTACCGAGCTACATGAATGTGAATCTCAAGCAGCGATGCTAAGGGATCAGTTGTCATCTTTGACTGGTGACCTTGAAGCTACCAGGAAAGTGATCAATGATCTCTAAATGACGGTGAGTCATACTCACTCAGTGGCCGAAGTTGAGGCTAGAGAGAAGTTCGTGCTTGAGAAAAATTGCAATAACCTTTGTCGCATGGTTACTGGAACGATTATTATATAATTAAAAACTCACTGAATCAGAATTAATCATAGTTCTGGAAAATGATAAAATAGAAACGAGCTCTAATTTTTTCCTGGACCATGGGATCTTGCGAGCATAGTTTGACTATTGCAAGGATTTTATAGAAAAACCCCCCCACAAACTTTTTGTCTTTTCCGTCAATACACTAATTTTGCCTGGGCCCATTTGGTGTGGACCCAGCAGGTATGGATCAATATTTTCTTAGGTCTCCCTTTTTGGGTTTTTGGCCTAATGGGATTTTCACCTCTTTTTGTGAGTGGTTTAAAGTCCCTCTGACAATACTATCATTACTGATGTTTTAGGTCGAACAACTTTGACCAGATATGGTGGGGCGAGGTCCCCGACAAGGTTTGGTTGATTAAAAGATGTCTCAATACCTTTTATATGCACGTGGGTGAAACATGTTTAGATTTGAACAACATACAGGGCATGTCACAAGGCATGGGATCTGTATCGGCGTGCAGAGGTAGGAAAAGCATCACCTAAGGATGAATTGACTTTGTTAGATGGTCCATGGGCGATCAATATGCAGATCTGCTGAGGGCATGGTATGCATATTTGTGCAAAGGTTTCCTTAAGTCAATGATTGTCCATTTCTGATGGCCTGAGGACATCATGGAAGTCCAGATTACGGAAACCACCATGGGTGGATTGGAGAATTATGAAAACCACCAAGGGTGGATCGGAAAGGGTATGTGACGTCTGAAAGGTTTTGGGAACATCTGTACTAATCAAGAGTGTGGATGAAGGGTCCATGTCCTACACATTTATTGAGCGTGAAGGATAGTGGGAGCTTGGTGCAGTTTAGAGTCATGCAGCTGGGACATTCCTCAAAATGGAACGGCTTCTCCTGGTTCTCAGTAATCTCTTCAGATATGTTTCACCATATTTAGGAGGGGTTGTGATAGAGGTTGGTAAACTGCAGCTCAGAGGGTTTCTGAATCCCGGGATAAACATGGGGGCTCAGAGGCCAAGAGGCGTGTGGAGAGAATCATTGCCTAAGGAAATCTTTCCTTCGGTAGACGGGCCATGTGCGATCAATATGAAGATTTTTTTAGTGCATGGTATGCATAGTCATGCAAATGTTTCCTTAGGTCAATGATTTTATTCTTCTGATAGCCGAGAAACTTTCGGGAAGTTGAGATTCGGGACCACCAGGGGTGGCTTACATGGGTTCGGCTCTTTCTGAGTATAGAGTATGGTTTATAAAAAAAAGGGTGCCTGAATACAGGAGAAACATCTAGGAAAAACTTCCCAGGAATGGGTGAAGTCATCCCTTCTCATGATGGTGTTAGACGGTGGTTTGTGAAGGTTTAGTCCGTGCACTGAGGGATATAGGAAATCCTCTATTCCTGACTGAACCCATGATAGGTTTGACCATGCAGTTTAACGTCATGAAGCAATGATGAAGGGAATTATTATTATTACTAAATCCGTGCAGTTTAACATCATGCGGAAAGGATGGAGGGAATTTCAAATTCCATGAAGTTTAACATCGTGCAGTTTGGACGGCTTTTGTGCAATTTAACGTCATGCGGTAAAGACGGGGAGCATTATTAATGATATTGTGCAGTTTAACATCGTGCAGTGAGGATGGAGGGAAATTTTAAATCCGTGAAAATGATTTTAGTTGGAGGATTTTCCCTGGATGCTTAATGTTTGGTCTTCACAACTTCACGCCAAGCAGAAAAGCCATGTTTCGTGCAGTTTTAATCATCATGTGGTAAGGACGTAGTTACAAAGGCCACTCTTGATTAGAATGTAACTGGGCTCGAATATCTCATCACGTCCAAGACGTGGAGAGGGTTTGATGGTGTAAACCATGGTTCCGGGGCTTCTTGAATTAGGAGAGATGATATGGGGGCTCTGAGTCCGGTAAGCATATGGGGCTAGGAAGAGTATCACGTGAGGAAATCTTTCCTTCATTAGACAGGACAGGGGCTATCAATATGCATAGCCGCTGAGGGCATGGTTTGCATAGTCATGTAAAGGTGTCCACGGGTCGATGACTTTCCACTTCCGATGGCCATAAATGATTATGAGGATCTGTGACTATCTTGGCCACAAATTCTTTCATTTGGTAAGGAAATATTCGGACATGTCGGGGATGTTCGTTTCTGGTGGCTGTTAAAACTCGAAGAGTTTACTGCGCTGATTTATCTTGTGCATGGGGTGTACCTTTACCCCATGTATTTTAACGTCGTGCGGTAAGGACGACGTACTCTTAGTTTAACGATCATAGAGTTTAGACTATTGGGTGATTATTGCTACAATCACCCGAAGGGAAATTGAGTTAGGATGCTCTGGTATACTCTGAACAAGTGTGAGGGAATAAGGTTGTAAACTGTAACTCTGGGGTTTCCGGAATTAGTTGACATGGTGTGGGGCTCTGGGGCCAGTAATTGTTTAGAGATGGGAAGGGTATCGCTTGAGAAAATCTTGCCTTTGGTAGATGGGCCAGGGGTGATCAGTATGTTGAGCCATTACAGGCATGGTATGCAAAGTCCTACAAAGGTGTCCACTGGTCGATGACTTTACACTTCCGATTTCCATGGATGATTATGAAAATATGGGATTTCTCATAGCACATAGTTCAGCATATGGGGATAATGGTGTCCAAGCATACAAGAAACATCTTCACCACAATTTCCCGTTGAGTGAAAGTATCCTAGACCTAGCTTGATGTTTGTAGATGCAGATCGTCATGTGAACCACGAGCGGATACATAGGCTAACTGGGTAGGGATACCCTAGCAAAGTTTGTATGTGAGAGGGGAATGAACTAGTAAACCACTGCTCTATAAATTTCTAGATCAGGAGATATGATATGGGGACTCTGGGGCCGATAAGCATACGGAGATAGTAAGAGCATCGCCTGAGGAAATCATACCTTTGGTAGATGGGACAGGGGATATCAATATGCAGAGCCACAGAGGGCATGGTATGCATAGTCATACAAAGGTGTCCACGGGTCGATAACATTACACTTCTGATGCCCATGGGTGGTTATGAAGATCCGCAATTATCTGGGTCGCGGAGTTTGATGTATAGAGAGGATGCATCCAAATGCACAAGGAGTATTCCCATCTCATTTCGCAGTATATCTTGGGTGTGTCGTGATGAAGTCTGGGTAGTTTAACACCATGCAGTGAGGACGAAGTCCATGCAGTTTTAGCATCGTTTGGTGAGGATGAAGTCCGTGCAGTTTTAACATCGTGCGGTCAGGATGAAGATGAACCAACATGAAAAGGGTATTCCATGCAGTTTAACATCATGCGGTATGGATGAAGAGTATATACACCTGTGTTTTCTTTTATCAGCAGCTGGGCTAGGAGATAAGATCCCGACGTCGCTACGTATCCTGTGAGGGCAGGAAGCAAGCCACACATAGTTCTTTTGGGGAATACATCCCATGTAGGTATGGTCCACACGGCGGAAAGTGGATTTTTTTTCTTATCTGTGCACTTTAATGTCGTGCGGTAAGGACAATGAATAAACCCTGTGCAGGTCTGGTCCTTACACGGGGGAAAGAGGGTATTTTTAGCTAAATTTTGGGGTGGCTAGGCCAGGGTGTGGAATTCTGACGTCACTACGTATCCTGTGAGGGTACGAATCAAGTTGTACATAGTCCTTTATAAGATAATACACCCCATGCAGGTCTGGTCCATGCACGGGGGAAAATGGCATTTTTAATCTTCATTCGGGGGTGGTCCGACCAGGATGGGGGACCCTGGAGTCGCTACGTATCCTGCAAAGGTAGGAATCAAGCCATACATAGTTCTCTGAAATCCATGTAGTTTGTGTTCACGAAAAGGGACCCAACCATAATTATTAAGCTCATGTGAGTAATACTCAATGTGAAAAACAAGGAATGGTGGAATTCCCAGTTTTTGTAAGGTGTGAATATGCACACTAAGAGGGTGGTGATTAAGGTGGTGGTTGGACCTGGTCATGGGGTCCGAGTGTCACTACATATCTTGTGAGAGTAGGAATCAGGACACACGTAGTTCTTTGAAAGAGGTACATCCCGTGTAGGGTCGGTCCGTACATAGGGGAAGAGGGAATTTTTTTATTTCATTTAGGGATGGTTGGGCCAGGATACAGAATCCACGCATCGCTACATACCCTGCAAGAGCAAGAATCAAGCCATATGTAGTTCTCTGAAATCCGTGCAGTTTAATGTCATGTGGTGAGGACTAAATACTCTTAGTTTAGGGTCATAGAGTTTGGACCATTGGGGCTCGGCAGTTTAACGTCCTGTAGCTTGGACGATAGGCACTTGGCAGTTTAACGTCCTGTAGCTCAGACGAAAACTGCTTTTGGTTACGCGAAATACTTTTCATAAATATCACATTCGTAGGACCGGTAGTGAACTGCCCATCCATGGAGATTAGGGCATATGCTCGGTTGGAGTAGACCTTGTGTATAACATATGGCCCCTCCCACTTGGGCTCCATCTTTGGAGGTTTATTTCTGGGTATCATTAGGGTCTAGAGGGCCAACATCAATTCTCCTTCTAAGAAAGACCGAAGATGAACCTTTTTATTGAAGGCTTGTGCAATCCAGTTCTGATATACTTCCAGATGGTGAAAGGTGTGCAACAACTTCTCATCTAGCTGTTCTAATTCACCTATCCGTTTTTCAAATTTCTCATCATTGGATAACTGATCACAAATGGCAACACAGAGCAAGGGAAATTGGATCTCAATGGGAAGTTCCACTTCTGTTCCATATACTAATGAGTATAGAGTAGTTGGAGTAGCAGTGCGGATTGTGGTTAGATAATCCCACAATGCATGAAGGAGTTTATCCGAACATGATTTCTTGTCTTTGTCCACCATTTTCGGGAGAATGTTGGATAGAGTCTTGTTGAAAGCCTTTATCTGTCCATTGGCTGCTGCATGGTAGCAGGATTAGTGGTTAGCCTTGATACCATATTCTTGGTACAGTTTATCCAATTCAACAGAGCAGAAGTTGGTGCGGTCATCCGTCAGTATGGTATGAGGGACTCCAAATCTAGTGTTGATATTGGCTTTCAAAAAGCTGAAATTGTTTCTTGCCCTGACAACCTTGAGGGGTACAGCTTCTGTCCATTTCAAAAAAAATCAGCTGTTGTGAGGATATACTTCAATTGTTTGGTCGTGGCGGGTGGATATAGTCCCACAATGTCCATTACCCAGATGGAAAATGGCCAGAAGTACTTGGCCTGATGAAGTAACTCTGGGGGTTGGTGAATGAAGTTGGCATGAATTTGGAAGGAGTGGAATTTTGTGGTAAATTACACGCAATCTCGTGCCATAGTGGACCAATAGTACCCAAGCCTTCGAACCTGATGGGAAAGATTAGACCCTGACTAATGTGCCCCACATACTCCAGTATGTACTTTATTTATGACAGCAGTCGTTTCTTCTACATCAATGCATCTGAGGAGGACTCCATCGAGGCCTCGTTTATATAGGACCTCTTGCTGACCTGTGCCGCCATATAGGACAAAGTTGATTTCCCTTCTCCATATTTTCTCTCATTCAGTCCTGTCTGATGGAAGTTCTCCCCTTTTAAGGTAGTTTTCAATGGGGGTCATCTAGATGGTGGTAGGATCATATGTCTCAGGGATAGGACTGACTTAATTGATTTCTTCCATCTTAGTCTGAACAAATTTCAAGACCATTCGATGATGAGAAATACTAATAATTGTCTCATACCAGTCTGGGTCATCTAGGGATATGGCCGCATTAGCTGATGCATCGTCCTGGTCATTCTGAGACCGGGGAATATAGGTCAATGTTGGTTTTGTGGAGAATTCCGCCATTAACCCTCAGACATGGTCAAACAGGGGAATCATCTCCTCCTTTTTGATAGCATAGTCACCATTGACTTGTTTTATTACCAGTTATGAGTCACCTTTTTCCATAAGGTGCGGTACTTATGCCTGGAGTGTGAGCTCTAGACCTGCAATGAGGGATTGATACTCTACCTCATTGTTCATACATTCTTCTGAAAGGAGGAAACAATATGGCAAGACTTCATTTTCTGGGGACATGAGTATGATCCCCAAACCCACCTTGTTAAATTTGGGATCCTCCATCCTCTTCCAGGTCAGGCTTTGGGATACACCGTCGAAGTAAATTTCCCATGTTAGGAAATCCTCTTGAACTAAGAAGATGTCTTCATCAGGTAGCTCAACGTATGGTGCGGTGGTCTCTGTCGAGGGGTGCTCTACGAGAAAATCTGCTAATGCCTGACCTTTTATGGCTTTCTGAGGGACAAACCAGATGTCGAATTGTTGCAGGATGACTACCCATCGGGATAGGCGCCTGGTCAGCATTGGGCGGCTGAGGATGTACTTGAGCAGGTTACTACGCGATACCAAATGGACTTCATGATGCTGTAGATAATATCTCAATTTTTGTACTATGAACACCAAGTCCAAACAACTCTTCTCGATGTTTGAGTATCAAGTTTTAGTGTTGATCATGGTTCGTCTGAGGTAATAGAGACTTTTTTCATTTCTGGCATCATTTTTCTGTGCACGGAAGGCTCCCAGTTACTGCTCTAGGGTCGTCACGTATAGGATAAGAGGTCTTCCTTCAACTGGGGGAATGAGAACCAGTGGGATTAAGAGGTACTTATTTAGGCTGTCGAATGCCTTTTGGAAATCATCTATCCATTGGTTCGTAACCCCCTTTTTCATTTTCCTGGTGAAGGGAAAAAAATTACCAGCCAGGTTGGCTATAAATCGCCTGATTTAGGCCAGGTTTCCTTGGAATCCTCTCAAATCCGTGATATTGTGGGGAGGTGTTAAACCAAGGATATCCTTTGTCTTTTCAGGGTCGACATTGATGCCACTACGGCGTACGACAAATCCAAGGAATTTCCCAGAGGTAACCCCGAAGGCACATTTCGAGGGGTTCATCTTCAGACTTTTTTGTTGAAGATTGTTGAAGATGGCTTCAAGGCCTGACAGGTGATCTAAGAACTGTCTTGATTTGACCACCAACTCATCCACGTAGAATTTGACGAATCTCACCAGGAATGGTTTAATGATACGGTGCATGGCGCATTGATTTGTGGCCCCAGCGTTCTTGAGACCAAATGGCATGACCCTGTAATAGAATACTCCTTGAGGGGCCCTGAAGGCAGTGGATTCTTCGTCTTCTTGGGCCATCCTAATTTGATTATACCTAGAATAACCTTCCATGAAAGAGAGATCCTCATACCTGGCCATTGTGTCGATTAATAATTTGGTGATCGGGATTGGGAAATCATTTTTCGGGCAATGCTGATTGATATCTCTGAAATCAATACAGACACAGATTTGTCTGTTCTTTTTCTTGATGAGGACAATTTTGGCTGTCCATATGGGGTATTGGACCTCCTGAATGAAGCATTATTTAATAATCTTATCGACTTTAGCCTCTATGTTGGCAGAATGTGTGGGGTGCGTCCTTCTAGTGGCTTTTTTATAGCCCCGATGGTCTTCTGTAAGATCTAAGTGGTGCGTCACCACTTCAGGATCGAGTCCCAACATTTCTATGTCATTCTAGGAAAAAACAACTTGATGTTTCCTCAAGAAAGAGGTATATACCTCTTTCTCCTTGGGAGACATGGTTGTACTAATGAGAGTGGGCCTCGGGTCTTCTTCAGTACCTAGGTTTATTTCCCTGAGCTCATCCACAGTGGTGGAGATACCTTCCTCAAATGTAGTAGGTACATCCCGGTGATCTTCCTCCTCTTCTTCCCACACATTCTCATCTTCTTGATCCGATGGGGGGAGAGTTCTCGGCACGGGCTCTTGGGAGTCTGGAGGCGAGGCATTTTTGGCGTCCTCTCTCAAGTATTCACCCCCAAATTGAGGTTTAGAGGTCATTTCTGCATTGTCACGCTAGACTATTATGGATGAAGTCATGAGGACAGTTGGGTGTGTGTTAAGACTTGAACTCGTGCTCTCAACATGGTTGATGGGAAGTACATATTCTCTATCAAACAGCTTGAGGGGGTCATTAGGAACCATTTCCAGGCTGTTTGGAGTAGGGATCCAGTCAATACCATCGATCAAAGACTTCTTCTTCTTTTTTCTCATAAAACCCAGTGTCAATGTAGTGTGACTTAGAGAGATCGAAAGGGGCCTTGTCAGCATGAAATGTTCCACCTTGTCCACTGACGCAGTACTTAATACACTGGTGGTAGGATGAAGGAATGACCATGTTCTTATGGATCCATGGCCTTCCCAGCAGGGCATTGAATGTTGTGTTCTGCTGGACCACTAGGAATTCTGAGTAGGCCACAAGGTCACCAAAATTTGTTTTTAACTTGATGTGTCCCATTGGCTTCTATTCACTCTTGTCATAACCCAACAGAGCTGTGGTTGAGGGTATTAGATCATCCTCACTGTAGCCCAATATACAAAGTGTCCGTAGGGGAAGGAGGTTAACTCCAGATCCGTTTTCAATAAGTGATTTCTGGATCTCAACATCATTTAGTGTACTAGACACATATAGTGGTTTGATGTGTCCTTTCATGATGGCATATTCATCCTAATCGGTGAATGAAATCACCGCATTTCATTCAGTCAGGCCAGTCTCTATCCGGTAAATCTCAGCGGCAGCTACCTCGGCTTGAAACTCCTGGGGGCTGAGCAAGGCTTCTATAAGCGCCTCCCTGAGATATTCTGACAAACTCAGGTCATCCATTGATAGTCTGGGTGCTAGGAATGCCAGTTACTTAAGGATATTGTATTTCTGCTCTAGAAGCCGTCACTTCTCTTTTGGCTAGAGAGTTTTAGCAGGCACTTTGGGATATGGAGTATGTAACGAGGAGGGACTGGTCGTAGGGTCGGATGTCGACGGTGTTCCCACATTTTGGGGACTCGGCCCAGCTTGTCTGTTTGTGTGCACTAGGTGGAAAGATGCTTGTTCCTCCTCTGATGGGTACTGTAGAATAACGGGGCCAGAGTGGCTTCTTGTGGAGGTGGAGGGATATTCTTTCTCCTGTTGATTTCGTTGAATGTCTCTCCCACGGGTTTCCGTGATATTAATGGTTTGGGCCAGGGTAAAACTATAGGGTGGTTTCAGTCGCGACTGCACATCCCCTCGTATCCCCTACTTCTGTGATTCCTCCTTCTGGCCCCTTGTGTTGGGAACTCAGGTCCATAACCATAAACTTTGTCAGGGAAGTATTCCATTAGAGTGACTATATTTATGGAACCAAAGATTAGCTCCTCGTCCTATGACAGGTCAACCTGGTCGGTTGTCCTTGATGGTGTCGTTTGGTGGGTCAGTGCCTGTGGCACCAAGTATGAGGGCATAAAATCCGATAGTTTCAGGGATAACTTCGGCCTTGTTGCAGACTGCTCCTCTTTCTCTTGTCTCCCCCCTTTTTGATTACGCCTGGATGACTGGCTCATGGAGGGTTTTGAGGCCGATATTGTCAGTTGTACGGCATTCGGGGCTTCTTGCGGCAACACCGGCTGCTGTAGTTGAGGTCGGAGAATTCCCTGAGCTCGATTGAAAGTCTTCCGAGTCATCCAGTCATCAAATTTTAGCCCCTTCTTACTGGTTACTTCCTTCTACCCCTCCCCTTTGTCGAAGTAGGTGGTAGAAATATATGTCACATGTGCTGGGGGTGGTCCCAGCTCGACTTGCCTGGATTCTACCATCCATTGCAGAAGGACTATGAAGACAAAGCATTCCCGGATATTGTTCCCAAACATTCTATGGTAGGGACAGTAATCTGGCCTTCCATCGCAGATGACTTCATCAGGAATCCTTGGCTCCGGGAGGTGGATAAAATTGCAAGTTATGGCGGCGATGAAGTATCCACAGACTTGGTCCTCTCGAAACGATTATAATTTTTGTCTTCATTCCTCGAACTGGTTCCGCTTCGATCCTCTATGATCATCCTGCTTGGGAGGAGGAGGCCACTGATATACAGTGGGGCCTTGACGATTTGGTGGAGGCCTAGGCAGTGGAGCAATCACACGGGCTGGCTTGATCATGATAGAGGACGCTTCAGCTCTAGCTTCTCTCTTTGCAGGATCCTATGAGGCTATTCAGGACTTAAGATTAGTCCGTTGCAGGGAGTCTTCAATTCTCTGGGTAATAACAGAGAGATTTCATAAGCCAGTGGTGCACTCCACTGGTATGATCAGTGTTCGCAACTCATCTCGAAGGTTATCGATGCATATAGAAAGCATCTCATCTTGGGGAATTGGCCCATTCATAGAGTAGGTGCAACCCTTCCATCTAGCGATGAAATCTGAGACCCTCTCGTTCTCCCTCTATTTGTAATTCATGAGGTCGTTGACCGTTGTTTTAGGAAGCATTGAGCTAAAGTGGAATAAGAATTCTACAGATGGTCTTCCCAGCTTTTTATTGACTGAGCTGGAAGATTCGTATACCAGACAAAGGCAGATCCTTACAACATCCGCACGAAGCATCTGAGCTTAACTACTTCTTGTTTTTACAGAGTTCCCATCATAGGGTTGCAATAAGACGTGTAGTGGATTAAATGTTGTTCTGGATCTCCTGATCCATTGAAAATAGGGAATATAGGGCTCCTGAAATTGGGTGTAGGAGAAGTGTTGCTCACCCAATCTGGGTAGGGCTTTTGATATGGTTGTACTGGAGTGCGTCGACCTTCTATTGCTTCTAATCGAGCCATAATTTCCTCATTGGTGTTGGCGAGACCCTGGTTTACATCATGTTGGGCCCGGTCTTGGGCAGGTGTAGCCCGAGTCATTGCTTGAGGATCTGGCTCGGCCGGCACCAAAGGTGCATATGCCGTTTGTGACACCTTTGGATGGTTCATACATACACTCTCTTATTGCTTCTTGAGTGGAGTGAAGTCTTGGTATTCATCTGAATCCATGCTCAGGTAGTTGGATGGGTCGGGTGCCGCATTGGGCGGGGGCCCTGACCGCACATCGTTTGTCGGGGAAAACATTGGTCTTTGAGGTGCACTTGCTGAAAGTGAAAGCCATGGCTCTTCTTGGGAAGCACTTTCAATAATTTGGTTCCACTGGAGTATCTCGACATTATGCCGCATCAATTCTTTCATTTCCTCTTCCTGTCGAGTGAATATCTCTTTGAGCGTAAGTGGATCGTTTTTATCAAGATAAGGAGGTGGATTAAGGGTAACCGATCCTTTGTTCTTATCCTTATTGGAAGCTTTATGGGTATGCAGAGGAGGGTTAGCTAGAGGGGTGGCCATATTTAGGGTGGCCCTCTGGTTCTGGGTGTGCACACCTGATGGTTCGTTGTGAATCACAGCCTGAATGGAACCGTCATCTCCCTATCTATCGGGATTTTCATCATCTTCGGTGTCACCCATGGGGTTGACCTCTATGGCGTTGATGGATGCATATAGCGGGGTGGAGGAGATGTCATCTTCCAAATAGGAATAGGATCTCCTGTGCCTTTTACTGGTATTCCCCTTCTTGTCCCAGGATTTCTTTCGGACTCCTTGATGAAGGGTGACACAGAGAGTTATTTGAAGCGACCTTATGGTACGCCTCCCTCTTGAAGGGGAAAATGATTCAAAGGATGGGATAGGGTAGGTACCTCCTCTTCTGACTGTCCTCCCTAGACGATAGAATTCTGATTATCGTGGGGGAGGTTGTTGTTGAGGTGGTAAAAATTCCCCCATCCCTACAGGCTGGGGTTGAACCTATATTGCGATAGTGGCTGCTGTTATCGCTACCTTCCTGATCTTGCGTGCCCCCATTCGGGGGTGAACTGGATCTGATTCTGAGTTCACCTATGAATCAATCCCCTCTTGAGAGGCAAGCAATGACTGTTTATCGGCCTCTATTAGGTGAGAGGCCTATTGTATTCTTTTGGTGGCCTGATTCAGGTGTTCGTGAATGGCTTGTTCTCGTCAGTCCTGGTGCTTCTAGGACTTACTCAAGGCCTGTCTCTATTGGTTGTCTCACCTTTCCTGAATAGGAACCCCACTCAATTGTTTTCTTGACATGATGACATTGCAAGAAATTATACCGAATGGGTTCTTCTGGGCGGGGAGCATTGTGAGATGTAGAGCTCCATGTTCTCCCCATCCTCTAATATGGACTCCCATTGGAGCATCACCAATGAGGCGGCGCAACTAGTGTATTTCACGGAGGAAGGCTCACTCAATGTTTCTTTTACACCTCTCAGGTCGTGGTTTCCACACCGAAGGAAGATCTTCCATGTCAATGTGATGTAGGAGTTCTCCTATTGTCTTGACATGGTCAACATACCCATCGTAGTGCAGAAAGCTTGATTTCAGCCGTCGTAGGGTTGTCCATATATTGGAGCAGATGTTCTACACACATTCTTCTGCCCACTTTCTACGTATGTTGAATTGAGAGGTGGCCATGGGCCAAAACATAACTAGTACATCATCTCTGGCCAATCATTTCCTCAGGTGCAACATGTAGGCATACTCCTCCTCTAGTGATTCCTCTACCTGGTCGACCCAACTGAGACACTCACCGATAGTGTCGTGGGAGGCAGTGGGGCCGATAGGTATTGAATTATCATGTGGTCGATTCTGAGGTGGTTCAGAAGATGAATGTGGCCCCGGACCATCTCCTGATTGAAGAAGGGTGTCATTGGCGACTAGCTGGGAATCTTACATGCTTGATCCCATCCTTCTGAGTGCCTCGGAATATGAGGGATTTTCTGTGCTTGATTCGGTAGGGGGAGGACCTTCCTGTTGATATGATATGTCACTACGGGGAGGACCTTCGCAATAACAGTCATCATGGTGAGGATGACCATCATGGTTAGACATTCGATGTGTATCCTAGAGAGGACCTTCAAGACACACTGCGACAAGGGGAGGACCTTCTTGTTGCTTCGGGCCATTGCGGGGAGGACCTTTGCAATGGCGGCTGTGGTGGCGAGGACCACCATCACAACTACCGCAATGGTGAGGACTACCATCACAGCTACCATAGGGAGAATTTATGTGGGGTACACCCTGGGGAGGTCCTTCAGAATGTACCACAATGAGGGGAGGGCCTTCTCGTTGCTTGACGTCTCTACGGGGAGGACCTCCGTTATCAGAGTGGTGAGGACTACCATTGTGATCTGATGCCTGGATGGACAGAGTGTCCTTGAAACGTAACCCCTGGGGAGGACCTTCAAGGCAATCCACAACAAGGGGATGTCCTTCTTGTCGTGATGATATGTCACTACGGGGAGGGCCTCAATATTTTCGACTACGATAGATAGGACAACTATCATATTCTGTGGTCCCATTGCATGAAGAGTATTTGTAGTGTATACCCCGGGGAGGACCTTCAGGGTGGACCACAACAAGTTGAGGGCCTTCTTGCTGCTCGATCTTCTAGTCACACGGATGGCATCCGTGACTCACATAAAAAGATAAGATCTCGTGACAGATCTTTATATGCCCATGGGGGAGGCCCCCGTGGGTGCTCTGGGGAGGACCTTCTGAGCTGCTGGTAACAACATTGCGAGAAGGACCTTCGCAACTAATACTGACACTCACATAATATGGTAATGGGTGGGTAGGGTTATGAGACTTTTATATCTTCTTAGTGGCATTCATAACCCCAGATTCCATCAGAGTGGAGTCATGAACCTTCTCTTTATTTTCCGGCTGCCTTCGGCGTGTTCGGGGCGCTTGCATGCGGGCAGCGGGGACCGTCTACTATTGATAATGACCTTCACCTTTGGGACCCTTTCTAATTGGGTCCCGTGATACTGTCGGGATATTCAAATGAACATCTTGACTATTATCAGGGATATATGCCTGCTCTGAAGCATCCACCGGGAAGGACGGATGTCCCCTAGTTGGAACGAGTGAAGCTACTCAATCCGGTTTCCCTTGTATTGCGGAATATGGCTGACGACCGTCCTTGGCGGAAGAAGGGATGTAGATCTTCTATGAGGTGGCTATCTCATCTCTTATATGAGTCACTTAAATTGGGGAGATGGGATCACAGGACCGATTCCTTGATGTTTCTACTGATGCAATTACATTCTGGAAAGTCTGCAAGATATGATTTGGGATCGATACCTGCTCCACCCTCATTGCCAGGATATGTAGAGAGACATCTTTGGATGGAACAGGTATGAAGGACCATTCTGGTATCGGAGTAGGAATATTCAGCTCTGGTCCTCTGGTGGTCAGTGGGTACTGACAATTCTTCTGTGTCGGGGCAGGTGAACGAGTCTGCCCCTGTGCCAGGATATGCAGGTTTATCTCTCTATTTTCCACCACATCGGGATGGCAGAATTTACTTGAATCCATAGGGATATGTCCATGTATTTGTTGGTTCTCCACCATATCGATTCGGTGGACTTTTTTGGATGGGAGATGTGCCCTCATATTAATTACCGCCACATCTGGATGGTGGGCTTTGTTGATCGCCACCACATTGGGATGGTAAGCGTCAGGAGCATTTGTTACGAGCCAGTCCTATAGGCTCTGGGTTTCCACCATGTCTGGTTGGTGGGATTAATGACCCTGGGCAGGGAGAGGTGCCTACTGGGTAGGCGCCATCCTGTGTGAGTGACGGGCTTGATGGATCTCAGTGGGGATGCGCGCCTGCTCATATGATGTCACCATGTCTGGATGGAGGACTTTAGAGGAGCAGACAGGTGTATGTGCTTGCTCGCAATATGTATCCATGACTGGGTAGAGGAGATCCTCCTCAGGGACAAGGGTGATGACCGGTCCCTGGTTGTACGTTTTCCACCCTCGTCGGGAATTCCAAGGGGTCGGAGCTCAGGGAGCGTGGACTTGGATCCTCGGGGCGAAATCCCCCTTAGCGTGAGGATATTGAGTCACGGCGTAATCACAATAACGTCTTCCGGTAGGGGCCTTAGAGCGGAACCCCGTTCAGCGGCGATAAAGTCCTCACTGTTGACCTCATCTGCCTCCCTATAATAAGGGAGGTACGCGTTGTCTCGTTCCGGGGATAGACTCCTGAAATGGTTTGAGATGGCTACAGGAGTCGTCTGGATCTGCTTTCACAGTTACTGCTGGGCAGGCGACCGGCGGGTCTTGGCAGATTGGAAGGCGTTCATGGCCACCTCCACCGTCGGGAGAGTACCGTTCAAGTGGTACTCTCATATCAATGCATCCAAGACCCATCATTGAAGATGATGAGTAGGTGACGGGGTCCTTCGTTGGTGAGTATGTCTAGTCATTACATTGCATGAAGTACGCGTCTGTGAGTTCCTCCGTGATGCCATTGGATCGAAGGGAGTTATGATTAGTACCTGTAAAATATTTTAACAAATACAAATAGAAAAACTGTCAAAGTAGCATCTCATGATCCCACGTATAATTAATGACCTTTCTTGGCCCTCCTTGTGAGTATAAGAGGGCCTTAGTGGGATTAGGTTAAATCTTACATGCTTGGTTAAAGATTCACGTTGGGTTCACCATTTTTGTTTTGACCGAGGATGGGAGGACTGATGCGCCCGACGGTCGATCTTACGGAGGGCTGAGTTTCGCTCAATCGCTCAGGTCAGGTATATTGGTCTTCGTTTCAAAACGCCCAACGGTTCCGTATCCAACAGTCCATGGACCTAATTTCCAAAGGTAGGCATTTGTTGGGCGATTCGGCTAGCAATGCTGAAGAACTCACATTGGTTATGGGGATGGGAATTCTGGCTCATCGCACCCTTTTGGGGGGAATTATTTCTTGTTCCAAGATTCTCCTCTAGATTTAAGACGTATTCATATGTTCTTGAATCTTTGGTTTATCCCTAAGAATAGTATCCACGGATTACCCTTATTTGGAAATGATCAACTGAACGCAGGGATGCAGAGTCATTTAGGCTTGAGGTTTACCATCCCTCATTGGGATTAATGAATCCGAGGAGTTTGGACTCATTGAGATGGAACTGGTTTAGAGCCTCGTAACATGGCAATCCAGAGCTTATTGTCATTCAGGGGGGACAGATAATGACTTGAGCATTTGGATTGAGCCCGTGATATGGGCTTCCTACGTATCCTCGTGAGAGGAATCAGAATCCACGTAGTTAGGTGCCACTTGACGGGACACGTCACCTTTTAAGGTCGTGCGACAAGGACCAACCATATAGTTTAATGTCATGTGGATAGGACCTTCGGGTGAGAGATTCCCCAACAATGTTGGTGTGGGACTTACGCTGAAGCAGCCCGGAAGACCCAAGGGAAGTGATTTTCTTGGCCCGAAGATGGCCCTGCTGGATTATAAGGACATGTTTTGATAGGTATAGATGTGTATCAGACTTAGATACCAGGGTCGCACCTCAGGAAAGTTTCCTACGTATCCCAGTTGGGCGGGAATCGAAGTCCACATAGTTCTTGGAAGATTAGTTCTTACACGTGAGAGTTTCCTGTTACCGGGATTGAACCTAGAGGATGCATCCTACGTACCCAATTTAAGATACAGGGATCAAAACCCACATAGTTAGTTGAACCACTACCATCGTGCGAATTTCGTGACTGTCACAAATCTCTAAGACCATGAGAGTCATGCTCGGTGTGAGAAAGAAGAGAATGTGACATACTTGGAAAGCATCGTACATTCTTCCTATCGAGGGAAGGGAAGGAAGACGGCGAGTAGAAAAGAAGGTCGGGACCACTGGACTCTCCTTCTCCCTGATGTTGGATTAAGGTAGGGGTTGCGCAGCATAGTAATGAACCTTCTGTGATGAGAGGGGAAGGGCCATTGGCTTCCGACGAGGATGGTGTTGGGATTACTCCAAGAGGGATGCCCAGCCACTCCCAAGAGAAGGGATAAGTGCTCACCACTGGTGCTCGTCAGAAGGAAATGCGAGCAGGGTCCCTCAATCCTGGAAAGTGGAGAGGCAGAAAGGGGACTCTCGGGCACGGACACTGCACTACCGTAGGAATGTGAACTCAGGAATGCTTCGGGAACCCGCTCAAGAGCTGGGGAACCCCCTTTATCCTCACCTACCATGGGTATGTGAAATGAAAGTGGCGCATTGATGAACCTGAAGGTTTCATCATACGGGTCCAGTGTCTTTGGTAGAGGCCTTGGCTCGGGGTCGATGAATAGGCCAATGAAGGGATTGTGAAGGATTGGGCCAGATTAGAAGGGTTTTATCTGGATTAGGGAATGGGAACACCGAAGGAGTTGGGCTGCATGGGTGCATGAGAAGTGGCTCACTTCGTGTAGGGGGGTGATATGCGGCTGGAGAGGTCATTCGTGTACCAGGGTGGTATACGGACAGAGGGGAATCCCTCGTACCAGGGCGGTACGCGGATTCGGGTTTGTCCAGCGTACCAAGTTGGAATGCAGTGGAGTTCGTGCGAGCAGTGGCAGCCATGGGCGTCATCGGTCAGGGGTTTGCCGGTAAGGGCTTTGCCCGTGTAGGAGGGTTCTAAATAGTGTGTCGGATCGAAAAAGGGGCATAAACTCCCTGGTCCGTGGGGAGTACATCCGTGGAGGTAACATGGCTCAAGATTTTTATTTTAAGTTCATGGTTCACCAATTTTTTATGCATTTTTCGGTTCTTTATCAATTCATTTCCAATTTTATACGTGTTCTGGTTCACAAATTGGAACTTCGCTGTTTGCTAAATCCTAACATCCTTCCTCTAGAACCTAAGTCGGTCTCCAAACCTTCTCACTGATGGAGAATCCTTCTACCCCAATCTGATCGATCCCTTTCTTCTCCCACTCGATGTCCTTTTATAGAGGGGGGAAAGAGAAGTATATGTGGTCATGTGACACCATTTGCAGAAACCGATGACCAAAAACCTGGTTTACGGATGACTTGGTCTATCCGCAACTCGCGGGGGGCATTGAATGCACCTCACCCACAAACCAAATCGGTTCGGGGGGTGCTTTGCGTCCATGCAGGGCTCCGCCTCTGTTCCGCAAACGACAATGCGTGCGGTCTAGGCCAGTTGTCGCATTTCATGGCTGGGGTGGTTCATGATGGGGGACCAACCTGGTGCATGTCCTGCTTCGCACCCGCGGAGGGGTTCCCGCCTCCGTTTTGTGAACGATGTTGGTCCGTGGAGGGGTCGGCTCCCTGAACCGGCCTCGTACCATCAATGTTGGACCGGTATATGGATTGGTCGGTCCTCTTCCAATCTTGAGTATTCTTCATATTATTGTCCAATTCTTTGTTGGAAATTGGGTAGAATATTATCTCAAATTAGGGGATTCTCATTCTCCTTTGCATATTTTTCAGGACCCTACACACATACAACTAATATTTATGTAATTTATACAAATTCTAGCATATATTTTAGAATTTCATTATAACCTGACAAATTTAGTATATTATGTTTTTTATTGTTCAATTTTATTTATTTGTTTTTAATATTATTACAGTTAGTTATTATTTATTCAATTTTAATATTTTTAGTATTTGAATTTAATCATTTTCTATTATATATATATATATATTTACTATGTTTAACTATTTTCAATACGTATTCATCTTTACTTCAATATATATATCCATATATTTTTAATATTTTATAGTTAATTGATAAAACTTATCCATTTTTTCCATATTTTTAAAGAGTACTCATTTATAATTATTTAATTTTAGTCGTTTTAAAATGTATGTATTTAATATTTTCCATTAATAATGTTAAAAATTTATTTTTAAATAAATATTTATAATTACTATAAAAAAATATTATTTTTTAAAAAGGTATTTAAAAATTTATAAATAAAGAATTATATATATTTAAATAAATATAAATTTATAATAAATTTATTTAAATAATGTACTTGTGGGACTAGAACTCAAGACCTCACCGAGACCAATATATATAGCTACCACTAAGCTACACCCTGGGGTCTATATATATAAATATATAAATATATAAATATATAAATATATAAACATATAAATATATAAATTTTATTTTTTAAAATCATTATTCATATATTTATAAAAATTAATAATATATTTAAATAATTATAAAATTATACTAAATACATTTAAAAATGAATATATATATATATATATATAATTGTATAATTATATAAATATATATAACAATATAAATATATTTATAATTAAAAAATTATAATAAATATATTTACTATATATATATTTATATATATTTATATATATTAAATATATATATAATTAGATAAATATATATAATAGTTTTAATATATTCATAGTTATATAAATATATATAATGATATGAATATATTTATAACTATAAATAAATAATTATAAATATATTTATAAATGTATGTTTACTATATTTATAAAATTATATATTCATAATTACAAATAAAATAATATATATTTTTTTAAAGTATCAATGTAATGATAAATAAATAATTTTATATTTAAATAATTATAAAATTATAATAAATAAATATAATAATATAAATATTTTAAAAAAATATTTGTAATTATAATTATAAATCATTTATCAGTAGTAATAAATGTAAATTTTATTAGTGCTCTTTTTGCACTGATAAAGATTCCTTTTTTCAGTGCTTATCAATTTAGCACTAATATAAGAGATTTTTATCAGTGTTTTTTTAAAGCACTGAAAATAGTGTCCCCCAATCTATTTTATAGAACCCTAATCGTGACTCATTCAGTCCCAATACTCAAGCTCTCACGGAAACCCCCTTTTTCCAGCACTACTCCTCTACCTTCTCTCAGACTAATCAAGGCTATAATCAAATGTATGTTATTTTCTGCTTTTCCTTTCTCATTGTTTGATATTTTGGGTTCCGTGTTTTGTGTTTTTGTACTATTCCTAACCATGAAAAACCCAACATCCCATATTTATATATATATATCTCTCTCTCACTTACCTATACCTACAAAATGGAACCATTACTATGTAAACTCATTCTTTCTTCATAGAAGGGGACATGTTTTGTTTTCATTATCATCTATTTTAGGTAGGTGTTTCGACGAAACTGTTTCATATTAGAATTCAAGGTGTGAATGTGATTTCTAAATTCCATTTTTACAAATTTGGGATTATATGTGATAGAATTATGGTGACTTGAATCCATTTCAATATGTTTGGATCTTGGAATAAATGGATTTCGATGTGAATTACATGTTTCCATATTTTAAGTGGAACATTTATAGGTCTTATGCTATTATGAAATGAATGTATAGATTTTTAAATTGTTTTTAATGTTTTTCATTTATTTTTGACCCAGTTTTGGTATTCAAATTGTGAAAACTGTGTTTTATAGGGAATTTGGTTTTAATGTGAGGCTTTCAGATCTGGATGGATTAAAAAGCTGTTCTTTGATGGATTTAAAATTGTTCTTTGAATGTTTTATGTGATTCATTGCATGATAAAAATGCCTTGATAGTTTCTTTTAAATAATTGTTGTAAATAGGTGGCCTTTTCCCTTGTTTTGTATTTCAAATAAGAATTCCCAAGTACTGGGTGACATTGAAATGTTTATATATAGTGTTTGTGATTTCCATCATTTTTTAAATGGGGATTGGAATGGGTTTTTATGAAATGTAAAGAGGCTTGGTATCCCAAGAAATGTTTTCTTGTTAAATGCCCAGTTGGCACATAGGATTATAAATGGTGGATGTGAAAGACACCCCAAGACTTTACATTGTATGTTTACTATTTTGTGGGTTGTGGATCTATATGAGATGCTTGTTACTTCCCTTGTGTGGGAATGTTCTTATTATTCCATGGGTACATTTTATATGGGGTTATTCTATAGGACCCTAGAACACCCTATGAGGGGAGGGGTGAATCAGGGTGTCAACATTCTTTTCTAAATTTATGGATCTTGCTACCACGTTGGTACGAACCTATTAAACTTATCTTATGAGAAAAAGCATAAAACAAAAAAAATCATGCAAAGTGAAGACACAAATATTTTACTTGTTTCACCACTAAGTGATTTTTCTAAGGAGTATATGTCGACAGGTTTTCAGTCATACCAAAATCCACTAATCATCACTAGTTGTGGAGTACACATGTTTAGCACAGACACTTTGTGCCAGGTCCACTTACTTTACAAGGTTTTAGGGATAGAACAGAGTGTCCCCTGGATCACCTCTTTTGACTCACCCTTCTCATAGCATTGGGAAGTTTCTAAACCCAGTTCATCGACTTGAAGGTCACTTCAATGGGTTGAAATTAACTTATGCATCCTCAACTATAGATAGATGCTCTGTTGAAATCATGTTTTCACCTGTAGATGTATTCCACTTTGATGAGAACTGTTAGTTCACACAATGTTCCTCCACGTACTGACCTCCTTCCTCTACGAACTATACTGAACTGCGTACCATGGGTTCTTCCTATGAGAACTAATACTACTCCTCCATATATTATGTTTCTTTCACTATGTACTGCCTTTCTTCGAATATTATGAGACTTCCTCTACATACTTCCTCTACAAACTATGACTGTGTACTACCTTCTCAAACCACTTCCATGTAATTCTTATTTTCTGCCAACTAACTCCTCCTATGTGAACTGTCTTCCGTAAACTGGCCTTATTCCTTTGCATACTGTCTTTTGTCAACTATGTTGGACTTCACTAAATTCCTTTTATATTTTTAATTAAATTATTTGTTGGGTTTTCTTCCAGTGACCTATTTCTAGATTTCACTGAATTCCTATCCTATTTTTAATCACAGATCCACACACTAATTAAAAAATTAGTTCTCCATATATAGAAAAATAGATCTGAATAATCTGCTAAACTGAGATTTATCAAATATTAGATATGGAACCATCTTTACAATGTACCATTCATCTCCCACAAACCATATTTCCTACACGGTACATGTACTTCCATTCTCCCTATGCAGTGGAACAAATCACCACCTCATTTTCGCAAATGACACACTTCACAGTTTCTCAAAACTCCACCTCATTTTCAAGAACGACACACTATCCCTCAAATAGTTTGCCTTCATCAAACTTCATGCCATCCTGAGAACCTCCTAGGCTCTATGAACCATTCCTTCTACATGGCCTGCATACCATTTTCCAAAAAATAACATCCTTGGTTCCAACATATTCATTGTTGGGTTTCAGGGGTGAGGGTAGTTATCAATATTCCTTATGTACTAAACTTGGATTCTATGCTTCTATTAATCACATCCATTATTGTTCAATGGAAACTGGGAACTGACTGGGGGATCTAATTTATTCCTTTATTTTTTTTACATTTCACTAGTTTCCCTCCTATTGTGATGGGCACAAGGACTAAGAGGGGGTCTTTCATCACAATTAGGATTGTATTGACTAGTTGGATGACATTTGGTTTGAACTTCAATGTATGAAATTAGTTTTATTATGGTTTGGTATACAATATAATCACATGAATATAAATTCCTATAGACAAAAAATAACAATTTGATAAATCCAAGGTAAAAATAAAACCCTATACGAGTAACCAACCTACCATTTATAAGAAAAACTCTACAAGTATCCACTTGCTATCATTTTTTACTCTATACCTTCAAATAAATAATCAATCCTTTCAGAATCCATCATAAGGAAACATCAGCTACATGTACACCAAGATGCACCTAAAGTGGTTAAGTAAAGTAACTAGGTAGGTTTTCTATGATGATTTTCTATGCCCCTAATCAACATGAAACGGTGTGTCTCATTTTTTTTATGAAAATATTTCTAATGTAAGATAATTGAAGGAAGAATAAAACACATAATAGTCGTAGTCAATATAAATAACTTTTCATAAAAAATGACCACATGGATGAGTTGATGTTCTCATGGTAGTTTTAGGGACCTTTCATCTCACGAATAGTTGTTATTGCATTTTATTTCTTGAGACTCATCCTATATCTCTTCTAAGGTTTTTGAAATAATTTGAGTATTATTCATCCAAAATGATCACCAGTACCCAATATGGGATAAATTTTGGTAAGATTAGTTCAAGAAACATAAGTGGATGTCCACAAAATATGGGGTTTGATATCCAGCAACAAAATAAAATAGTAACTATTCAAGGGGTATTTCTTCAAGGAAATTTGGAACCACAATGATGAGATGAAGGATAGTATGAAAGAGGGAGTCCAATACATCATCAAGATATGGAGGGAAATCAAGAATCTAGGGATAAATTAAATAAATTTAGTGGAGTTTAGCTATACTGGAGTATTTAAGTATTATATCTCTATTAAATACTCTAACAATTTTCATGAAAGATGCATTAAAATGTAGAATTGTATACACAAAGTGTATTGTATTGTTTTTATTGAAGAAAAATTCAATGTTTGACTATTTATGAATACAATGTCTTCTCCACATGATGATGTTATCAATCCTGAGGAAGAATAGACTATTGATGATGAAACTGTGAAATTATTAAGTGATCAACAACATGTTGATGAAAAAAACAACGATAAAACATTATAATGATCAATAAAATTACCAAGGATAGAATTTAGGGTATAAAATTTGAGGTTGGTTTGAATCAATGTGACCAACCTATTGATGCAAACAATTCAATGTTCATTTTTTATCTTGGGGTCACAAGAATGATGAATGTCTCGATTGATATTGATTCATGGTGCTGTATCCAACCTTAAATGAAGGAAATCCTTTAGAAATATATAATGGTAATATTACGTTATACTTTCTATATTTTACAGAAAAATAATATAATGAAACGTTTGTTTCATTTTAATTATTATATATAGAGTTCACTTTTTTAGAATATTTCAATAATAAATTTGTCTTAATGGATGCTATAAAATCACAAAGAGGCTTCCAAACTCTTCTTACAAAGATATATCTTAGGGATTCTGAGGGGAATATAATTATAAAGAAAGAAACACAGAATTATTTCATCAATCATTTTAATGGGAAATCATTTCAGGTGCATTAAAGTCGATAATATATTATTTTAAATTATTTATTTTATCAAACTTCATTTAAAATTTTTAATTTTTAAAATAGAAAGAGAGTGTTAATAATAAATAACATGCATCAAAACCAATGTACCCATATCACAAAATAGGGATGGGTTATGCTTTATTGTAGAATAAATTGGTATTTATTTTAAATAAATAATAAAATTTTAATAATTTGATATGAAACACCATATATTCCTTTATTTATATGTAGAATTATGAATCAAAATAAGAATCCACTTCCATCTGGTGTCATGTTCTAGGGATGGACGCTAGTGTAAATGAGGGTAAATTAATTGATGAAAACAAAATAAACAGTATGGGAAACATGTGTAAGTATGACATAATTATAATTTATAAGATTTATAACAATACTACATAAAAATATATATTTATGTTCATATTTTTTATGTGGTTTGGAAAAAATAATTGTAAATGATCGTACCAGAAGACAAACCACTTTTATTAGCTTTGAAGTAGCCTGAACAATATAGTCGTGTTAGAGGATTAGGTTTTGGTGTCTCTCCTATCAAATATTTCTAGAAGATAAAACTACATGGATATATATATAATATGATGAGAGAATTATAGTTACAAATATACTCACTTGAAGATATTATTGTTTGGTCTAGTTTGGTAGACCAATGTATAAGAAAGGATCAAAGCAAACCCGAGGTGGAGAAAAGATCTACACATGAACCAAATGATCCCACTAGCTTTGAGTCAAGTCATTACCCAAAACCTCATATCTTTCCCATGGTAATAAATCTTTTCATTACTCTTTCTTCTAAATAATAATCAAACAAATTTTGATAACTTTGTATTAATAAAATTCTATAGGGTATAGTTGTAAGTGATTTGTATCCATCAACACCCATGTACTATTGTGTTGCGATGGGTATAATGTATAATATCTTGGATGATATGCTACTACATCAAGTCATCCCAAAAGATCACATGAGTGTGGGGGTTGAGGTTGCTCATGATTTGAATTCTCATCATCCTATTTTACTTAATGGTTTGCAAATTACAACAGTCAAAGATACTATTTGAGCATTCATAGCATCATCGTATAATCTTATAACGATACTCGAGGTATGTCTTTAAAATAATTCATATCAAACACATGTATTGGTTGATGATAAAAGTTATAAAGTGATGTATGATACTACATATGGAAAAATAAGTGGATAAACAAAAGGTAGAATCCAAAAAATCTAGTGAATTGACTAAGAAACCTAAATGACCTTTCGAGAGTAACTTCTCCCTACCGGTTCCAAATCACAATTAATTATAATTAAAACTTTATACAGAGACAACATTTAAAGATAAATATATGTCTTATATTGAATATGAAAAAATAAATATATGGAAGTTCCTTCACATATAGAATTGGTCATAAGACTCTAAATGAGATTCTCAAGCATGATTGGTTGGGCGTATCTGTTGTGAATACATACATAAGGTACATTTTCATAATACATCAGTCCAAAAAGTGAGAAAATGTGTTAATTAAATTTTATAACTATTTAGATGTTCTATAAGAATTTATATAAAAACTATATAAAAGGATTATGATGTAAAGAACAATTTGGATTCATTAATCCATGTATCATTTCTATGACATAACTTACTTTGAATGATGAAAAAATTAAGAAGAAAAAAGAGGATTTACTAAAAGAATTCAATCAAAAAGTATCAGAAGATAGACTCTTTTTGATTCATAAAATAAAAAATTAAAACTCTAAAATATAGTAACATAAAATATATTTTTAATTTTTTTCATTACTTAATTGTTTTTTTAGGGACCACTGGATGCTAATCACAGTCAGTCAGGACACCGTGAATATTAATTTTTTGGATCCAATGCATGGAAATCCAGCCATCCAACCCCACATGATGTATATTCTGAATTTTTAATACACTGAAACCATAATTATATAGATAAATTTTAATTATATATTTTATTCCGTGTTTTAACCAGAATTTTGTTATGATAGGCTGATTTCTAAATATAGGACAGATCTTGGCATTAAGTTGGTGTCAGAAGGGATAAAGCATGTGAATTACTACAAATGGAAAAAAGTTAAGGTATACGTAGGAAATATTTAACGATCAAAATATTTCAAAAAAATTTATGTATTTTAGTCAATGATTCATTAGTTTATAAAACAAGATAATAGCATTGATTTTTCATATTATGTTTGAAAATTTATGATAGAGATCATAAAGCATGAAAAGATTAGCATCCCCCTTAAAGTAATTTATCAAGGTAAATAACATATCATTATATATATTTTATAATAAATTTCTTTTCTATATTTTATCAATAAAATCATGATTTTCTACAACCTATATACACAAAAGAAGAAATAAATTTGTTTAGAGATTAGTGGGAAACATAATGTTTTTCCAGAATGTATGCCGATAACTAATTTAAGTGATTAACCACTATGTTTGTGATCTTGTATGAATTATAACCTTTGAATTATATTTTTTGTGTGAATAATTAGTGTAATAATTCTTATATATAATTTTATATCTCTTTCTCAATGATAAGTATAATAGGGGAAATCAATTTTTTTAGAGGTGCTAACCTGCAAAAAATTAAATTGTTCAGAAATTGCAGAGGTAGAGGTAATGGCAGAGGAGAAGGTGCAGGTGAAGGTAGATTTGGAATCGGATATTGATGTGGAGGACGAGGAATAGACAGAGATAGGGGAAAATACTATGTAGTAGGCGTAGATGAAGTATTGGCTTGCAAACAATAAAAGTTTTGGGAAATGAAGTAGAATGAGGATCATACCATTTTTGTGTTTGTGAAAAATTGTTGAAAAGTTAGCATAATAATTTTCACTTACGATAAGAGCCAATGTAAAAAAAATTCAAGTGGGTTGTTGAAATAATGTTTTTCACCACTTGTTTAATTGACTTTATATAGGGTAGCAATCCTCCTGTAATATCAATCTGTGTTGGAAGCTACAATTTCTCCACTAGTGTTATTGAAGCAACATATGTTGAACCCCTAATTATGAAAGAGGTAAATAATCCAACATAAATGTTTGAATTTATATGGATGTAAAAAACCATTTAATTTAGTAGGTGTATGATTGAAATATTTGAGGAAAACAAGCATTGATATATCATGGTCATCGAGGAGGACTAATATCAAAGTGCATGTTATTAGTTTAAAATTTATAATTTAATACAAACATGTCACTAACTAAAAACCATGAAAACATGATCATATTGTCTTGATAATTTAGGAAAATTATTAATAATTCACTTGTGGAATTTAGGAATTAGTCTCATTTCAAACTCACACACGATCCAACCCGTATGACTAAAAGTGCATGTTTTTAGTTTAAAATGTCATTTTAGTAAACAACCAAAGAATCATACTCAAAATAAAGGAAACACATTAATATTGTTTTTATAATTTAGTAAAATTATCCATAAGTTATTTAAGATATTTTTGAATCATGCTCACCTCAATATGATGCACAGTGTGACCAGTATAACACCAAGTGTGACATTTTATTCAAAATTGACATTAATTTTAGTGGGAAAAAATATCTAACATACTAAAAGCCAATAAAACAAATTTTTATTGTTTTTGTGATTTATAAAATGATAAAAAATCATTTTTGACATGTAATAATAATATTCACCTTAATCTAACTTATGGTGTGACATGTATGACTCAAAGTGTCGGTTATCAGTTTAAAATTTAGATTTTAATAAAAAAAAGTGTCAATTTCTAAAAACCAAGAAAATGTTCTTGAATTTTCTTGATAATTTAGGAAAACGATTCATCATTTATTTTGAAATTTAGGAATAAATCTCATGTCAAACCCACACATGATTCAACATTTTTTACTAAAATTCAATGTTTTCAGTTTAAAATGACATTTTATTAAAAAAAATAAGCGGCATACTCAAAACCACAAAAATTTGTTTTATTGAATTTATATTTTATTAAAACAATAAATATATCATTTTAGATGTGTAATAATAATCAACACCTCAATTGGACACACGATGTGATCGATATGACTCTAAGTGTGTATTTTTATTCAAAATTGACATATATTTTAGTGGAAAAAAACAACTGACATACACAAAATGAGAAAATGAATATATATTATTTTAGTACATTAGGAAAATTATCCATAAGTCATTTTTTATGTTTAAAAATCAGCCAAACATAAATCAGACTCGCGGTGTAATCAGTATGACTCAAAGTGTCTATTATTAGTTTAAAATTGATATTTTAATATATAAAAACTACTACTCACTAAAAACTAAGAAATCACACTCATATTGACTTGATAATTAATGAAAAATATTAATAATTCATTTTTTATGTGTAGGAATTAGTATCATGTCAAACCCCCATGCGATGCAACCTGTATGACTAAAAGTGCATGTTTCTAGTTTAAAATGACATTTTAGTAAAAAAACAAAAGTGGCATACTAAAAACCAATAAAACACATTTGTATTGTTTTTATAATTTATAAAAATGATAAATAAGTCATTTTATATGTTTTATAATCTTTTCAACATCAATCTGATGCACGCTATGACGAGTACGACTCCAAGTGTGTCTTTTTCTTCAAAATTGACATTAAATTTAGTGGAAAAACAACTCACATACTCAAAACCAACAAAACAAATTTGATTACTTTTTGACTTTATTAAAATTATCCATACACCATTTTTGATAGGTAGGAATTAGCCGCACCTCAGTCTGAATCATGGTGTGACTAGTATGACTCAATGTTCCAATTATTAGTTTAAAATTGACCTTTTAATACAAAAAAATGTTACTCACTTAAAACCAAGAAAACTTGCTTGGATTGTATTGATAATTTAGGAAAATTATCCATAATAAATTTTTGACATATAGGAATAATTATTCTATCAAAGCAATACACTATGTAACCTTTATGAATAAAAGTTCATGTTTCCAATTTTTAAATGCATTTTAGTAAAAAAACAAAAGTATCATGCACAAAACCAAGCAAAAAAATTAATTTTTTTTGATACTTTAGTAAAACAAAAAATAAGTCATTTGAAATGTGTCAGAATTATCCTCACCTCAATTTTATGCAAGGTGTGACAGGTATGACTCCAAGTACATCTTTTTATTCAAAAATCACATTAATTTTAGTGTAAAAAAACAATAGACAAACTCAAAACTGAGAAAACACATTAGGATTATTTTACTACTTTCAAAAAATAACCGATAAGTCATTTGTGACAAGTAATAATTAGTCACATCTCAATCCAAATCTTAGTGACCCAAATTTCCCCTTTTTATTCAAAATTAACATTAATTTTAGTAATAATAAATTTACATTCTCTATAATAGTGTTTTTATTGTATTTGGGTTAGAAATATTATATCATTTAAACTATACATTTTTATCTTATTTTGATATTTTTTTATTGTTTCTAGTGCTATTTCTGGTGATGTAGTGTGTTGTTATAATACAATATATGCCCTGTTTCTTGGGCTGCAATGTGTTGTAACATCACACTTTAGTATTTCCCTTTATCAGTGCTAAAAAATGCATTTATAAAGGAGTCATTTATCAACGATTCTAAAATCCCTAATAAATGGTATCTTTATCAGTTCATTTACAAGAACTCAAAAATAACTTTTTTATTATTTAATTTGTTATTCCTGATAAATAAGTCCTTTATCAGTTCTTGTAAAAGCACTGATAATTATTTACATTATCATTGAAAATTAAATTCACTAATAAATGGTTTCTTGTATTAGGGATTTTAAAAGCACTGATAAAAGTGAGATTTATTAGTGCCTTTTGTGCTGATAAATCACCCTTTATAATCACTTTTCTATCACTGATAATAGTTTTTTCTTTTAAATGTGTTTCGGTAGTCAACACTTTTTCAGTGCTGATAAAGGATTATTATAGCACTGTTAAAGGCCTCTTTTGTTATAGTGATCATTGTTTTGTGCATGATCAAAATCAAGTGACTATAAATGTTTCAATGGTTCTCAGGATGTAGTCATATAATGGTATAAGAAAAAGGAAGTTATGTGAAATTTGTAAGATAGAAGAAGGTTTTCTAAAGTGGTGGAAATAATGGTTAACCATGTTTTATAGTGTTAATGTTGTGTTTTAATGCATATAAATACCCCTTAACACATCATTAGCTAAGATGATAATTTTTATGATTGGTATATTCCAAAGAAAATCCCAAATAATTTTTTTCATGTGATGTGTAAGTGTGTATGTGATCGAATTCAAATAAGTGGAGTGCATGAATCAATGGGAGTTATGATATCACATGATTCAAGGCACACAAGGATTTTCATGTAAAGAGAAAGTGTTCATGGAGTTATTTTATCTAATGTTTAATGAAGGATTCATTAAATCATGTGTTCAAGGTATCACTGTTGGAGAATCATGATCCCAAATAGAAGAAGGGGTCATGCTCTATGATTCTCTCACTCAAGTCTTGAGATAGGGTCTTGATACCATGAAATACAGTGAGAGTTATATACTCCATGAATAATGGTTATTCACTTTAAGAAGAAATGTTACACACAAAGGTTATTTTCATCTATTTGGTGAAATAAGAGAATAAATATAGACTCACCCATGTGTGTAATGACTCAGAACTAACAAATTTCATCATCGTATTTTTCTAGAGGAGTAGTACATTCAATTCGGTAGAGAGAATGTGGTGAGATTTCAAATTTTAATGTTTGAAATAGTATGAAGAATATAATTCTGAGTTTAAGGATGAAAATGAAAAGTTTGGTTGTAAAAATATATTAAAATATGATAAATTTATTGATTATAAGATCTAAGTTGAAGAAAATCTAGGGTTATCAATGGGTTGAAAATCATAGTAAAAGATCAAGTCAAATGAATTAAAGAACTTGAGGAAGAATTTGTCGGTCTATGAAGAAAAGTAGAAGATAGAGATATATTCTTGACCACTAGTATGATATTAACAAATCATGTAACATGTGAGACCTAAAAATGGAAATTAGTGTTCAGTGGTCCAATAAAATAGCCAATTAAATTTTAGGAGAATAAAAAAACACATCAAAATAACATGGCTTGTATGAGGCTTGATCGAAAACATAAAGAATGATTATTTATTCCAGACTACAAGAACCCACAATGAGGTTGAAGATTGATTTGGGTATGGATCAAAATCATAAAATTGAAAGATCACAAGGTAAAATTTATGTTTTAGATATGACACACAAAAATTCACCATGTATCATGTGTTATTATTGACAAAATATTAGAAATTCCCAAAAAATATATTTCATATACAAGTTCTATAGAAGAGTTCTAGAGAAATAGAAGAAGAAGAAAATAGTTCAATAATAAAGGAATTCGTTTAATGGTCAATATTTTTTGGTGTGGAGCATTTAGACACATGGGTGGATATTTCCTAAAGAAAAAAAGGATAAATGTGTCGAAACAGACCCAAAGTGATTTTACAAAGAAACTCAAGGTATCATTAAATGAACTAAAAAGGAAAAATCAATTTTGAGCTGTGTGAGATGAAGACGGTCTATCACATTCAAAGAAAGTTCAATAATACCATCCAAAATTAATTATCAAGATGGAGACATGGATCAAAAAAAGAGCTGAGAAAGTAGTGGTTTCATAGATTTCTATGAAAGCATCAGATCATGTTGGTGTATAGATCCTTGACAATTGATTCACATCCTATGTGACAAGAGAGAGAAAAATTATATTACAAGAATCAATTACTGGTGTTATGAAATTTGGAAATGATGAAGGTCTAAACATTATTGACTTACGAAAATTGATTTTTTTGGAAAATGTTATGAGGCGTGCAGATGTCTTGGTATTTGAAGGTCTCAACCACATATTTCTTAATGTTAGTCAACTATGTGATTTCCTATATTCAATACAATTTCAATGTAATATGTGTATAATAAGGGGAAAATATGGAACAATAGTAATGTAGGGGAAGTGAACAAAGGGGAATCTCTACCTTGTTAGTGCAGTATAAGACATGTGTTTTCTATCCAAGGATGAAGAAAAAAAGTTGTGGAATAAGCATCTAGGCCATATAAGTCAACCATATTTAGTTGATTTGGTGAAATTTGATGATTTTAGAGATATACCTAGGTTATCATATGATCATACTAATACATATGATGCTCTCTTACAAGAGAATATCACTTGAAAGATGTATAAAGTGGAAGAGTGATGATCAATAAGAGTGCTTTAACTGGTGCATATTATTATGAGTGGACCTATTTCACTAAGATATATTGATGGGAAGATATGTTATATCATTTTATCTAATGATTATAATAGTATTGAATGGATTGAGATTATTACCCATAGGTATGTGGTGTTTAGTATTATAGAACAATATTGGAGGGATATTAAAATGATTCCTGGTAAAAAAATCTAAAATTTCTAAACTAACATTGGAATGGAGTTCACAAAAATACAAGTAGAGGATTATCTCAAGAAGCATGAGATAAGGAACCAGGTCTCAAAAGTAATTACTCCTCAAAAAATGTAGTGGTTGAGAGAAGAAACTATATCATCAACAACATGACCATAATGATTCATATTGAGAATGACCTTTTAGATAATTTTTTGAAATATTTTTTTTTGAAATTTTTCTATATTTATATTAGGAATTTCTTAAGACCAATGGAAGAGAAAAATATATATGATCTATGGTATGGAAAAAATCCAATGTTGAAGTACCTAAAAGAATTTAGAAGTAACTGTTTGATTCTTAATAAGGAGAAATATTGAAAGTTTGAATCCCATAGTGATAAATAATTATTTTTTGGAAAATTAGGAAAGGTAAAAGAATATAAATTATTTTAATTAGAGGATAATAAGGTATATAGAATTAAATGATATTATTGTGTTGGAAAATGAGTATAATCATAAAATAACTAGTAGGTAGCTTCAGGTGGATAGTGATAAAGATATGAGCAACTCAGGGGGAGTGAAGGTACCAAATTTAGATTCAGAAGAAGATTTAGATAATGATCATAATAAAGGTAGATCAGTATATATATAGAAGACAAAAAACCAAGATGAAATTTATGGGAAGAACATAATCAGGTATCAGACAGTGCTAGTGAAGATAAAGATAATAAATATTGTATAACAAGCATCTTTCCTAAATAGGTAGAGCCAAAGTGTTTTCAATAAGCTCCAAGAGATTATAATTGGGTTTATGTAATGAATAAAGAACTTGGAAAAATAAAATATAATTAGACATGGGATATTTTTTAAATTCAAACAGACATGAATTTCATCAGGACTAATGGTTCTTCCATAACAAGATGAATAAATAAGGAATAGTGATTCCAAACAAGGAATGACTGGTGTACAAGAGATATTCCCAAATTGAGGGTATCAATGTTAATGAAATAATTTCCACCATTTTAATTTTGGTGAAAATTTGATCATTATTTTCCATAATAGTAAAAATTAAATTAAATTTTTTCTATATGGATTTCAAGCTAGTATTTATAAATGGTGTTCTAAAATAAGAAGTGTATATTGAACATACATATGGTTTTCTCATTAATTAGTCTGAGAAAAATGTTTTTTATTTGAAGAATGAGCTATATGGGTTGGAGCAAGCACCAAGAGCATGATATTCCATACTTGATCAGTATTTGAAGAAAATTTATTTCAATTGTGATGGGGTTGATTACAATATCTATGTTAATAAAGAGAGTAATAAAAGGATTATGGTTCTAGTTTTGGTCTATGACATAATATTTTATATATAGAAAGAATCACAATGAAAATAATTTACAGAATACATGAAATGTGACTTTAAAATGTCAATGATTGATGACATAATATTTTTAATTGGATTATAAGTAACTCAAGGAAGGTATGGAACCTTTATTTCTCAATCCAAATATGAAAAAGGGGATTGAATAATATTTTTAATGGATAATTAAAATGATATAAAAAATCCAGTTACTAGTAGGAAGAAACTATCATGGGATGATGAATTCAAGCAATCAATGTTACAGAGTACTAGTAGATCATTCAAATAATTTTTTATTTAACTATAACATGACAAGGTATTTTATTTTCCATATGTTAGGTATCACAGTATCAATGTAATTCTTAATAAATACACTTACTTCTGGTGAAAATAATACTTTGGAATATCAAAGGCATCTTATATTTTGGTTTGTTATACAATGAAATATATCATCAAAATTTATTGGGTTATATAGATACATATTAAAGAAATTTATAAAATGAGAAAATTATGACATCATTTGGTGCATTATATCTTTTAGTACTATATATTTCTTGGATGATAAGTAAGAAAAATATTGCATTTATTTGAGAACCAAAGAAGTTGAATATACTATGGCTACTCAAGATTACATGAAATTACTATGCATAAAGAAACTGCTTGAAGATATGGGAGTTAAGGTGAAGTCTCTAATCAAAATACATTTTAATCGGTATGACTCAAAGTGTCTGTTATCAGTTTAAAATTTTAATTTTAATATAAAAAAGTTTCACTCACTAAAAACTGAGAAATCATGCTCATATTGTCTTTATAATTTAGGAAAAACATCTATAATTAATTTATAATGTCTAGGAATGAATATCATTCTAGACGCACTCACAATGCAACATGTATGACTAAAAGTTCATGTTTCCAATTTAAATTGACATTTTAGTAAAAACACAAAAGTGGCATACTCAAAACTAAGGAGAAAAATTCTGAGTGTTTTAAAACTTTATGAAAATGATCCATAAGTCATTGGAGATATTTCAGAATCATCCAAACCTTAATATGTTGGACAGTGTGGCCAGTATGACTCCAAGTGTGTCTTTTCCATCAAAATTAACATTAATTTTAGAGGAAAAAACAACTGACATACTCAAATCTAAAAAAAGGAATTTGGACTTTTTTTACTTTAGGAAAATGATCCATAATTAATTTTTTATGTCTTGGAATAATTAACACATAAATATAACTCATGGTATGACCGTAATGACTCAATGTGTCCATTATCATTTTAAAATTAACATTTTAATACAAAAAAGTGCCACTCACTGGAAACCAAAAAAAATTCTCATATTCTCTTGATGATTTAGGAAAATGATTCATAATTAATTTTTGACATGTAGGAATTAGTATCCTATCAAACCTAGACACTATGTAACCTTTATGACCAAAAGTGCATGTTTCCAGTTTAAAATGACATTTTAGTATAAAAACAAGTGGTGTACACAAAATCAAGGAAACATATTTATATTGTTTTGATACTATAGGAAAATGATCCATATGTCATTTGAGACAAGTTCGAATTAGTTTCCCCACAATCTAATGCATGGTGTGACCGATATGACTCCAAGTGAATCTTTTTATTCAACATTTTCATTAAGTTTGGTGAAAAAAACTAACATATTTAAAAACAAGAAAACACATTCAGATCATTTTTTTACTTTAGTAAAATGATCCATAAGTCATTTCTAACATGTCTGAATTAGTTTCACATCAATCCAACTCATAATGACTCTAAGTTATCTTTTTATTAAAAATTTACATTAAGTTTAGTTATAAAAAATTGGCATACTCTATAATAGTGTTGTTTCTTGTATTTGTATGGGAAATTTTATATCATTGAAATTCTATATTTGTATCTGATTTTGACAAAAAAAAATTCTAGTTGTCTTTACAGTGATGGAGTGTGTTGTTATATCACAATGCATGCCCTATTTTTGGGGCTACAGTGTGCTATAACATCACACTGTATTATTACCCTTATATCAGTGCTACTAAATGTGATTATAAATGTGTACTTTATCACTGCTTCTAAAATCACTGAAAAGGGTCTCTTTATCAGCAATTTTAGAAGTACAAAGAAAGGAATTTTTATCAATCTATTTACTAGCCCTGATAAATGATTCCTTTATCAGTGATAATTAAAAATTCTAATAAATGGTGTCCTTTATCAAGGATTTTAATAGCACTAATAAAAGTGGTATTTATCAATGCTTTTTTTCTGCTGATAAATCAACCCTTTATCATCACTTTTCTAGCACGAATAATCGTAAAAATTAATTTCAAAATTTTCTAAATGGATATCAAGTTAGTATTTTTATATATTGTTCTAAATGATGTGTATATTGAATAGAAAGATGGTTGTCTAATTCATGAGGATGAGAACAATGTTTTACAGTTGAAGAAGGAGTTATATGGGTTGAATCAGGTACCAAGAGAATGATATTAAAGACTTGATCAATATTTGAAGAAACTTTATTTCAAGTGTGATGGAGTTTATTACAATATCTGTGTCAATAAATAGAGTAATCAAAGGGTGATGTTTCTTGTTTAGGCGTATGAAATAATATTTTATGGAGAAAACAAATCAAAGTGATTTTTTTATAGAATTCATGAAATGCGACATAAAAATGTCAATGATGGGTGAGATAATAATTTTACTTCGATTACAAGTAACTCAAGGAAGGTAGGGAATATTTATTTCTCAATCCAAATTTGAAAAGAAGTATTGAATAATATTTTGAAAGGACGATTCCAAGGATATCAAAAATCTAGTTACTACTAGGATGAAACTATCATGAGATGATGAATTCAAGTAATAAATGTTATAGAGTACTAGTAGATCATTCAAAGCCTGTTGTATTTAACTAAAACATGACATGATATTGTATTTTCCATATGCTAGGTATCACAATATCATAGTAATTCTAAATAAATACACTTACTTCTGGTTAAAATAATACTTTGGTTTATCAAAGGCATGTTGGATTTTAGTTTGTTATACAATGAAAAAACTCATCCAAATTTTTTGGGTTTTACAAATAAATATTGGATAAATTTATAAAAGGACCAAATTTTGACATCATTTGGAAAATTATATATTCGAGGTGTATATATATCTTGGATAACTAAGAAAAAATATTTCATTTATTTGAGAACCATAGAAGACAAATATATTGTGGATACTCAAGTTTACATGAAATTATTGTGGATAAAGAAACATCTTGAAGATATAGTAGTTAAAGTGAAGTATCCAATCAAAATCAATTGTGGTAATTCAAGTGCATTAAAGAAGAAGACTTAGGAGTAGGCAAGCCTACTCCCAGAAACATTTTATTAATAAAAAAGTAAAGACATCAAAAGAGAAGAAACATGGGATCAACAAAGATGGGTGTACACATCACCATGTGCATCAGTATCAACCAAACCACAATAAAAGGTTGGTGTAACAAAAAGACCATAAAGAACTAGCCTCCTCATAAGAATTCTTGGAAAAATCATCAGCAACCTAATTTTCCTCTCTATAAACATGAGTGACAACCAACCAAATCTGCTCCATAAGTTGAAGACAATCATACCAGGCAGAAATCATCCTCCAAGGGACATTCCTTGAGTGATTTATAAGAATATAAACCTCCAAAATTGAATCATACCCCATACATAAGTTCATCCAACCATAAAAAGAGGCACACTAGATAGCCTTAATCATATACCAAAATTCCGCCTCAATCTTCATACCATTCCCTAAAAAGTGGTAGCAACAACCTTTAACAAATCCCCTATAAGTGTGAAAAACAACACCACATCCCAAAGGCCCCGATGCACCTGAAGCCACTCCATCCACATTAACATTCAGAAACCAAGAGATTGGAGGGATCCACCAGATATTCTTTATCATAATCAGTTTCTTACATCTACCAGAAACACCCAAAGATCGCAAAATAACCACATCTGAGACATCATTCTGCATGACTCCAATTTGAGCTCGTGTAGTAGAAATAATACCAATATGAAGCTCCCAAATACCAATGGAAATAGGTGTGAACTGGTTCTCAAAGACCAGAGCGTTACGGGCCCTCCAGATAAAAGAAACCAACATTGAGACTGTAGAGAGTAGCAGCGATTTCACCTGATAGTTGAAATAAACTCAGTAAATAGAATCCATAAGCTTTCCAAAACTCTCCTGATTCAGATGACATACAAAGATACCCTAAAATTAATCCCATAAACCACATGAATAGAAAAAAGATATAAATAAATGATCAATATTCTCATCTGCAGCAAGACATTGAAGGCAAACAGGTGCAAGAGAAAATCCATCTCGTTGTATCATCCGCTGCAAAAGAAGTCAACACTTCCAAATCCTCCACATAATCAAATAATGAGCCAGCGGAATAAAAACATAATGAAACATAATAATCCAAGAAGGAACCTCCAAGGATGCATCACACATGGATCTATAATTCTCCTTAGTGCTGAAAGTTCTTGTAAGACTGGGCAACCAAATCAAAGTATCTATCGCAGAATAATGATAACCTCCCAACTCCATTTTCAGAGGATCAGAAAGAAACCCATGATCCATGATATTGTTGTGAAAGTCAGCAATAGAAAGATCCTTCAAAGAAGAAGTAATCTTAGTATCATCAATAATGTCACATGATAACCAAACAGTCTTCTAGTAATTCAAAGGGGAATTTCAAAAAACCACCCATTTAGAAAATTGTGAGAGGATAAAATAATCATGATTAATTGAGGTCTATATTGAGGAAGGGACATAAAGAGAATACCCATTTAATAGTTTGGATCTAACTATATTACATATAAACTCAAGAGAAAAATCACTGAAATTCAACAGTGACCAAGTAAACTTTTTAATGGGAGATTCATTAAAGATCTAAAGATACTTAATCCCCACGCCACCCATGTCAACAGGCCAAATGAAATCATTCTAGGAAAATGTAACAAGATTCAGTTCATGAATCGAACCAGTCCAATAAAATTATGCATCTGCCTCTGTAAATCCTTAAGAAGTGTTCTAGGCCATCTGTATAAGGATAAAATGTAGACACACATGGAAGTGATCACAGAATTAACAAGACAGACACGCCCAGTCTGAGACATAGATTTACCCTTCTAGGTATCCATTTGATTGAGCATTTTGAGATATATATTTTCCAAATGACACCTTTTAACAACACCCCAGAAAAGGGGAACCCCAAGATAATTAAAAGGTAAAGACCCTCTTTAACCCCAAGCTTCCGGGAAACTCTGTTTTTCTTTGAAATAATAAACCCTTCCCCGAAAAACACAATGGATTTCTCCCAACTAATAACTTGAACAGAAACATACTCATAATGCTCAAAAGATGCCTTAATATAACGGATAGTGCTTCCATCAGCCTTCCCAAACAATAGAATATCATCCGCATAAAAGAGATGTGAAGGAGCAAAGAGACCTCTGCCAACAGTCATTTGCTGATACAAACCAACCTGCACAAGATCTAAAAGACAAATACTCAAATAATCCTAAGAAATAGAAAAAATAAGGCTAGATAAAGGATCTCCTTGCCTCACTCCCCTGGAACATTTAGAGAAACATCTAGGACAGCCATTAACAAGAACAAATAGCATAAAACTCTTAAGAATGCAGCTAATCAAAGAAATTCAACCATTGGAAAATCCATCCAATCTTAACACTGCAAAAATTAAACTCTATTTCATCATATCAAAAGCCTTAAAAATGTCAAATTTCAGAGTCATATTCCCAGAATTCACCTTTTTCCTCATAATATTAACACATTCAGACGCCATATATAAACTATTTTGAATGTTTCTTCCAGGCACAAACCCAAATTGATTTGTGGAAATAAACTTCTTAGAAATACTTCCCAATATATTCACCATTATTTTGCTGATAACTTTTGGAATAGTATTCCCTATAGCCATGGGCCTCAAATATCAAATATCAAAGGCATTTTTCTTCTTTGGAATCAAAGCAATAAAGCTAGAATTAGCACCAAAAGGAAAATACGAGTGATGAAATAAATCTCTAACCGCATTAACAAACTCTGTATGAATAATATCCCAATAAGTCAAAAAGAACCTATTGGAAAAAACCATCTAGCCCTGCCGCACTATCAGAATTTATAGAAAACATCTCCTTCCTAACTTCCTTCTCTGAGGTTATACTAGTGAACATATCATTTTGGGAATCCTCAACCAAAGGGAAAATATTTTTGAACATTTTATGAGTATTATCATGCCCTGAGTCAGTGTAAATCTTTTCAAAATAACTTGATGCGGCATCAGAAATATCATTTTCAAAGTTGAAAAGAACACCATCAACTATGAGGGAATTCATTCTACGTTTCACCTTCTTCTCCCTGTGCAATAAATGAAAGAGTCTTGTATTTATATCCCTATATTTCAACCACCTCACAAAATATTGAGTCTGGGAAAGACTTTCCTTTAAATCCGTGAGCTCATTAAATTTATAAAGAGCAAGAAACTCTTCCCTAGATAGCACATCCTGACCCTCATTAAGACTTTTACACTACAGTAGATTATCCTCACCACTTTGGATGTCATGATCAAGGCATGAAAATGATTGTTTACTCTACTCTTTGAGCATTTCCTTCACAACCTTTAACTTCATAACCATTATGTGAAAGGGAATTCTAATAAAATTGATTTCCCTATCCTCAATGACAATCTGTCTACAACCTTGAAAAGATAACCAGGCATTATTAAACATGAAAGTTAATAGAGAATATCTCAAGCGGTGGAGACTGAAGTCCATTAAAAGAGGATTATGATCATAATTAGCCTTTGGAAGAGTTATACAAGATAAAAAGAATTCTGGAGTTCCCCCATCTACATGACAAAAGAACCTGTCAATATTTTTGGCTTGTAATCCATTTAATGTGTACCATCACTAGGTAAAATCTACCTCCATGATTGGAACCTCAATCAGATTACAAGCATCAATGATGGCAGAAAACTCACTACCATCCAACCTATTAAAGCAAGTGTCTCTCTTATCCTTAGGTCAAAGCACGAAATTAAAATCACCAATAATAACCCAACTTTTACTCATTTCAAGAGCTATGATTTACAAGGATTACCACAAATCCTGTCTCCCAGTATAATAATTTAAAGCATAAAAAAAGTAAAGGACATACCATAACCACTTATTTAAATAGAGAGAGTAATCGACTTCCGATCTTAAAAAGAAGATATCAAAGAGACACTATCATGTTTCAAAACACAAAGAGACTCTGAGGAAGTCTAACAAGAATTATGGGAAACCAAAGAGTACCCAAGGGTTGACCACTTAAAGGATTCCCATTTACAGAAGGACATATGTGGCTTAGAAATTCCAATGAGGATAGGCTTATTTGGCATAATAAAATACCTATGCGTTGTGACCGTGGGAGAATTCCCAAGCCCCTAGAAATTCCAAAAGAAAATCTTCATGAGAAAGAGGATCTGGACCTGGTATTAGGCCCTCAATCCCGATGCAATTTCATAGAATTAAATTGTGTATCACTCTTTTTATTCTTCCCCTTAATTCTGAAGAAGAAATATCTAGAACTACAAATGATACAATAATGGGTCCAGAGCCTTCCAAAGTTTTAGACTACTCTTCACTGGTAGTGTCCTCCTTATCATTAGAAAAAAAACCACTCAAAGGGGTAATCTTATTTAAGGAACTAACTGGCTCTTGACTGGTCTGCAACAACGGCTTCCTCACAGCCTTAGACAATGGGACCTGAGAGAAGGATCCAATTGTATTTTTATCACTACTCTTATCACCCTCAATGGACTAATGAACCAAATCCTTCACAACTTATAACCCATCAGACTCAGACAAAGGCTGAACCTGCTCCTATAAAATAGAATTCAAGTGCGTTAAATATTAATAAAAATTTAGTCGATCACTAAAGGATCGAGAAAATTTAAATCAAATATCACTTTTTATAGAAGAAATTGGCACATGGGCTTGTGGAGCAAGAGTATGTGCCTACTGAACTACATGTTGAATATATCCTGATAACATCCTTACCTAAAGAAGTGTTTGAATAAAATCGATTGGCTCTTGGATTTGTGTCAACTCCACACACATGAACAGTATGGATGTATGTCCCCATATACTTGAGGTATATAGTGTCTTTCAATGTGAACTGATATATATTATTTACGATATTATAGACCTTAAAATAGAGACCTTTGGGTTCATTTTCAAAGGGGATATATTTTCCAAATCAGTTCATGGGGGGTAGAAAAAGAGGGGGGGTTCGAATATGATGATTTTTAAGTTGTTCTAAAAATGATGAAGAATCATGAGAAAGAGTGGCCTTTTACTTCATGATTCTAGCTATTGACATGTGTGGGTTGAGAGGTTATCTCAAGGGTTGATCATGTTTAATCATTTGGCGTCGAGAGGGTTTCCAAAGTTTGTATTGAGAACAAATTGATTCATCAATGGAATTTCCATGTTAATCTTATTTCTCACACTAAGATTAAATCATGTGGTCTTAAAGTATGTGTTGAATAATTCCTTGTTCATTATTTTGAGTTACAAAAGAAAAATGGTTTTCAAAGTTATGCTTTTTCAATACTGTGGTTCTTGAAGTTTTGAAGTGTTGTAGAAATCCCAAATGGGGATATTTTTTGAAAAAACCCACTTGATAATATTTTGGGGGTTTTCTTACTAAAAAGGTTGGAAGTTGTTTTTCAAATGAGGATTGAATTGATTTAGAGATTTTGGGAGATAATATCTAAGTAGAAGGTTTTCCATATAAGCCCCGATGGGTTATGAGATCATATAAAGCAAAGTATATCATGTGATCGCATAAACCATTGGAAATTATATGGTGTCATGTAGTGAAGTGAATCATGTGACTATATAAATCGAAGAAGATCATGTATTCATATAAGTTGAATAAGTTCATGTGACTAATCCCACATCAAGGAAAACATGTATTGCATTCACTTAAAATAAATCAACAGATGAAGTTTTCACTTAGGGCATTAGATAAAAGATATATTCTTATTGAAAAAGTGGATCACATGATTGAATAAATTCATTTCAATATGGATTTGTTTTTTGGGATTCTTGGAATCATGCGGCCATATAGGTTCCAATGGTTCTCATGTTGCGGTCTCACACTTGATTGTGAGGAAGTTATACGGAATGATTAAACTAGAAGTATGTTTTATAATGTGATGGAATAGATAGATAACTGTGATTTGAAGAGTTAAGGTAATTTGTTAATGCCTATAAAAACCCCTTAACTCATCATTAACCTAGTGGGGAAATTGATTAAGTAGTTTAATCTAAACAAAATTTCAAAGATAGTTTTTCATATGAAGTGAAGGTGTTTGCACGATCAAAGTCATGTAAGTGGAGTGAAAGAAGGAAAGAGAGTCACATGATCGTATAAGCTGAATCATATAAGGAGTTAAACATAAAGAAAATGTTGTCACATTATTGTTTTAACAAAGGATTCATGAAGGCTTCAACATATTACATGATCTATGTCTCATAAATAGATATTCACAATCGTAAATAACAAATGGGGTATTACACCAGAAGTCTTGCATCTACATTTTACAATGGGGTCTTATGATCATGTAATTCAGTGAGGGGATCCAAGAAGAAATATTATGCGATTGAAGAAGAAATATTACATGATAAATTTTTTCATTTTATTGATGAAATGGGAGCATAAATACATGCTTGTTAAAGTGTGAACCAACTCATAATTGGTAAATATCATAAAAGAGATTCTACTGGAGGAGTTGTATATTCACTTTAGTTGAGTGAGATTATTGAGCTTTCAAATTTTAAATGGTTTTAGACAAGGAGGGATAGTAAGTCATCTTTGAACCATGTAACAGAAATGTGCTATAGTGGATTTGGTACATTAACACATTGCATTTTTATGTTTGATGCCCATTAATTTTTATTCAAATTTTTTTAAAAAACTATGTTTATTTTTATTGTTTAATTCTTATGTATTAATTGATTCAACATTTTATGAGAATTTATAATTCTGAATATTAGTTTTTTAAAAATAAATAAAAACATGTTTTAAAAATAATTTTAATTAAATAATGAATATAATTTGGTTTTTTAAATTTTTACAAGTTTTTATTTATTAAGGAAATAAAATTAACCTTTCTCTACTAGGATTAATGGACTAGGAGGTAACCATGAAGAAGCCTGCATAGTCTAACCAAGCTAAGAAGGTTGAATACATAGTGCACACATAGGGGTGAGATAAGGCCCATTTGTCATGTGCATGTTGGAATTGGCCCATTGGTGAGTATGTGATTGTATGTGAGATCTCATCATCGTGAAATTATTTTGATCCATGGAAGAATCATCTAAATATAAAATTTTTCTCTCTCCCAAATCAGCAAATGAGGGACATAAAATTATGTGGACCATGTTAATCATTAAAAAAAGAAACATTTATCACTTCAATCATGCATCCCTAAGATTAGAAACAATATTTCACTACTTATCACCACCACTTCCATTTTCAACATAAATGTACCATCACTAGAACCACTAAAAAATTCCATAGAAGCTACTATTGAAGATTAGACTCAAGTTGGAACACCACTATAAGGATGGGGTAACCTTATAACTTCATTATGAGATTAAAGGATACCCATGAACTCAAAATGAATAAGATGGTCCTACTACCACTTCCCCTAGAAGTATTATCTTTATTTGATACCATTAGGCATACTACCATCACATACTTCTACTGTAGTGCTACTAGATCTAAACAACCACTCTACTTTCTTATGCCATTATTTCTACCATCATGGTTATTCTCTTAGGTATTGATGCTTCAACTACACATACAACCACCAGTGATACATCCACCCTCACAAATCTTTCATCATGGGTTTCCTCTATCACCTGCTACCATCACTTACTACTTCTAGTACTATTATGACCACCCTCTGTTACCATCTAAGAACCACCACTCACTGCTTCCATTGAGATTCTTCCATCAACATAAATTCATCAATCTATTACTAATACCTTGATATCGATGTTGTATTTCCTTTACTACCATTAACTTTATTTTTCATCAATATTATATTAATCCCAACTTCCCTAGATATGATTATATCAGTTTTCTACTCCCAGCTCTCCACAGTCACTTGCTACCACTACCATCACATGTTACTAGTCCGTTCCTTCTGTTAATCCACAACCACCACCTGAAAACATTGTAGTACAACTATCATCCTTCCTCTACTACTATTACTACCAATCCACATATGTAATCCTCATCCCAATAAATACGTCTCTTTTAATCTACATTTAAGGGATCCCATTTGATAATAAGGTTCAACACCACTCGATCCTTTGGAATTGAAGAGAGAAGTCCAAGCTTGAAGCATCCACTAAAAAGGATTTAATCCCACGTTTCATTATATGGTCAACATGCATAGTGGGGAGGAAAGATGAAATAGGGAGTCCTATATCATAGTAATTAAAAATCCCCTAATTAGTAGGGAAGGAGGAGTTTTAAACATGCATGGTAAAATTTTATAAAACCAATTTGAATGCAGAGTCACAAGCTAGGGTTTACAAAAAAATGACACTAGAGATTCAAGTTTAGTTCAAGTCATATCCTTGCATGAAGATGTTAATGTGATCAAAGAGGTTATAATTAAATTGTCTTATGGAGTGAAAATTTAGGATAAAGGTGAATTGAATCGAGATATGGTCAAATTTGAAGATATGAAAATATGGGTAAGTGGTAGTTTCATTCTCTATCTTTGATAGTATAGATGATAATTTTAAAATATATCTTCATGAGAATTTAAAATGAAAATATGTGACCTATATAAAATAACTAAATTTAAAGGGATATTTAAAAGTTTGGGACCTTTTTCTTCCAATGCCTATAAATAGAGAGATAGTGTTGGTATAAGGGGGATCAGCTACTTGACGGAGAAATATAGCTGGAGTTTCTGCCCTAGTTTTATACTATAGTTTATGTTTTATTCATTTTTTATATAACCCCATGTGAATATTTTAATTCAAGTGTTATTTATTCCAATATCTCACTCTCTATATCTCTATATCTCTATCTCCACTATGAATGCTTTTACCCGCGATGATGAGTATCTAACATGGGGAATATCTAGAGGGAGTAATCTGGTGTTTAACCCAATTAATATCTAATTTAGGGTAATATTAGGATGATTTTTAGTGAGTTTAATACTTTTTGTGGTTATATAAGGGTTATATTTTTATTCTAAAATCATTCTCCCTTGATTTATGGGGTGGATGTAGAGTGTACATTCTGATTTTTGGGTACACTAGATATTCAAAATAAATGTAGAAGAATATTTTCACACATGCAATAGAGTGTGTACATTAATTGTACATAAAACAAGAAAATAAATTTTACCTATAAATTAATCTATAAGTAGAATTTCCTTTTTTTCTAACTACATAAATTCTATCCTCATCTGCATCTACATGTTTTATTTTCTAGTTTTTTTACAATAACATTCTCACATGAATTTCATTTCTCTCCTAAAATAATAAAATACCATAGATATAATAAGTGATTTATTAATAGTGTGATATTTAATATAAATCTCCTTAAGTGAGATGACCCTATTTTGATATTATGTTGCACTAGTAAAATACTATAGCATTTTCTCTACCCAATGACAGGCATGTAAAAACTTGGTGTCATTTTGGAGGATCCAAGAGGTCTTTCAATAACTATACCTTTTCATAGTTTGTAAATAATTTTATTTTTTATTATAAAAAAACTAAAACTATTATTAACAAACATTGTTTTATAGAGAATATTGTTTTTTTATTTTCTAGGTAGGTGATAGGTATTTGAAAACAAAATTACGGAGATAAGGAATTTCAAGAACTTATAGTAGGACTAAGGGAGGACATGAAAGAACCCATTTTTGAAGCCTTGGATAAGGAATTGAATGATTACACTTTCTACTTTCTAGATTTTAATCAAGTGGTAATTGAGGCACAAAAATTCACTCCCTTATTCCCTTCTAATTTTTCTAAAGAAGTTAACTAGGTTTAATCCTCACTTTAAGATTATTCTTAGCCCAACCATCACATGATCAAGAACCAAACCTACCTTGAAGATCTATAGGGGATTCATGATAAATAATTTTTAGCTAATGTGATAATGGGGGATCAACAATAATTAAATTCATTTTTTAGTAAATATGAAATTATTAAAATGAAACATGATCTCCCCATATTTAAATTTAAAGAATTGACAACATTATTTATCTATCTTGATATGGAAGTGGAAACCACTTAAGTGGTTGAGTTTGAATAATGATAGCATGAGCTTGAATACCTATCTCTATCTTCTACCAACCAACCCCATGAGGTTTTTTTTTCAACAAATAAGAAATTTAAGTTGAACCAATAAAAGGAGGTGTTCATATATTGAACATATTCTCATATAATTTTATTAAAACAAGAGAGAGTATGACCTCTTATTATTTTGAATTTTCATAATCGACCAACTATTATTTTCCCTTATATAATAATAAATAAAAATAATATAAATTTAATAAAAAATACATTGATAACCAAATAAATGTTGAAAATTTATTAGAGGTGGTTTTTAAAGAGATCCAAGTGTCTTTTCCTGATGGAAATGAAATAGGTGTTGCCTATAATGAAGGGGGGGAATTTGATATTGACCCTTCTAGTTTTAATATTGTTCAAATATAATTACACTTTGAATTTCCATGTTATTATTCCATTGATGTTTCATACCTTAAATAAGAATTGGATAATGAAGAATAGGTTGATAAATTTACAACCAAAAAAAAGACTAATTCGTTATCCTACCCCCACCTTACAAGATGTACCTTATTTTTGAGGGGGTGGATTTTGTGCACTCTATCCATGGAGTCATCAGTAATATTATGGAATGAATGAAATATGGAAATAATAAGTGTTGGTGGTTAAAATCAAAGAAACTCTAACACCATCATATTTTGGATAATAGCTGGTACTTACTTTCTAGATGTAAGAAAAACCTCGGACCCATTGGGGGTTCAGACCAAGATTTATCACACTTTTATTTTATTTTTTATTATATTTTTATAACATTATTTTTTCATTTTATTTTTTAGTAATTAGTTTTATTAATATATTAGGATGTAACCCACCACCTTAATTCACTTTTAACCTAATTTTCATTGAACCTTGTGCATTGATAAATTATTTTGTTTTATTGATCCTTGATGATGTTGGCATAAAGAATCCTAGAATCAACGTTATAAAAAAGGAAAATGACTAGAGATTTATTTCTATGTGAGTTCACTTATAAATTAATTATCATTTAGAAAACTTTTTTTAAAATATTTACTGAGATTTTAAATATAATTTTAATGCCCACACTTAGACATTAAACTTTTCTTATCTAATCTAAGAGACACAGTTTTCTTAAGAATCCTATAATAACATGTTTTATATTTCTTAGTCAATTTGATTGAATGTGTAATGAGGGGGGATGGATGATTTATGTTAATAATTTGAGGTTTATAGGGAATTAATATTTCTATAAATTTATATTACATCTTTTTAGATGAATATTCATTACATTACACAAACACATGCTAGAGGATCATAAAATTATAGTGCCTTTGGAAACATATAATATAATATTTTTATTTCATGAAATAAATTCAAGATATCTCAAAAATATCTTCTCACATAGTACTCTTCTTATATATACCCTACTTAAAACATTTATTCATAATACATAAATCATAAGTATAATAAGAACATAAGGGTATGATAATATGAGAATAACATTTGAAAACAACATTCTGCATATCAAATATCATAATCTTGAGTCATAACCTAAATATTGTTAGTTTATAAGAAATAAATCATAAGTTAATCAAATAACATGAGCTATGAGATCATAACATTGGAATAAGACATATAAGTGTGACATACACATAAGCATAGAAAATCTTATGACAAGGCTAACCACTAAGACATTCATAACATGTTGGGATTGATCTAACCACTCATGTTCCTACTTTAGGGTTAGGATAATATCCCATGTACCCTCATTGTTTCTTGGTATAAACTCATGTATACCCTCTTTTAGGCTTGGGATAACCTCTCATGTACTCTCTTTCGATCTTTCTATAACCTCCCATGTTTCCTTTGAGCTCATATAATATTAATCATTACCCAATATATAGGAGGGAGATATAGGTACCACCCATAACATCATGAAAATAATATACATGGGTTCCATAAGATCATAAAAAATTCATCATATTATAACCCATGAAAATAAATGGGTTTCACAATATTTTCATTATTTTATAAAAGCATAACCTTTGAAAAAATAAGTGGGTTTCATATGCATTTTATCATTGTATAACACATGGTAGAGAAACATATTTGAAAAAAATATTTTCATCATAAACATAAACTATTCAGATAAATAATAATAATTGTATCATTAGATCATATCAGTGGTAAATCATAAGTAAAATCATAGAATGTCATCTTAGATGGAAAAGTATTTCGAAAGATCACTTGGAATTTTTTTTGAGTAAAATAAATTTTATTTGAAAATCAGTTTTTAAAAATAAATATTCATAAAATAATTTTGGAAATAATTTTTTTTAAATAACTTTGAAAACTTATAAAAGAATATTTAAAAATTATTTAAAACATTTCTTAAAGAAAATATATTTTCTGCTTTGAAAAAAACTACGTAAAACATAAATAATTATCAAAATATTTTTCTTTTAAAATAAACATGAAATATTATAATTTAATCTTAAAATAATATAATGGCCTTGATGGAATTAAATTTTGTTCATTTCGTACATGTAAAAACAAATATTTCTTTTATATTTTCAGTAAAATCAAAATGGGCATTTTTTGGAAAATGACAAGAATATTCATTTAATTTTTTTTATAAAAAGGAAAAATATGGGTAAAATAATAATCCAAAAATTATTTAAAGAATGTTAAAAAAAATTTGAGAAAAAAATGGTTTTTTATGAAAAAGGGTTTTCGACCGATGAGGGAAATAAAGAATATTGTTTTGTTAAAAATGACCTTTTAAAATATTGTGTACCTGAAGAGAGAAAAATGAAATGAAAAAATGTATTATAAATAAATAAATATATTAAAATAAACATAATGATTATTTTTAGAGATATATAATAATATTTCATCATTGGAAGCATAACCATAAACAATCTCTGTAAACAATGATATTACAACATAGAAATCTTACAACTTTGGAAAATTTGAATCATAATACCTATGAATGAATAAAATGAAATAAAATATATAATATCAATAAAATAAGGATATTAATTATATAAATGTCTTAGTAGTATTATATTCACCTCATATAAGAAGATATGGGGATAATATAACTTAGGTCTCTAAAAAGGAAATTTGAAATAAAAAATATTTATCGCTTTGGTAACTTTTGAACTATAAACCCCGTGAATTAGAGATCCTAAAATGGATATGTAAACAAAAAAAATTAATGATAATAATCATAAAATACATTAATGGTTATTATATACATCACATAAAATAAATAAGTGGTGAATATGACATGTGTCTTATAGAAGTAAAAATGAGACGAAAATCCCTTACCATATGTCTCAAATTTCTTCATAAAAATTGAAACCACCTATATAATAAATATATGTTTATTATAAATATATTAAATAACCAAATATATAAATATATATAATACAATATATTATTTACTTATAACCTTTTATTACTCAATTATTAATAGTTCCACGTTAAGGCCACGTTTCAAGCAATAACTACTCTTTTTTTCATGTATGTCTTGTTTTTTTGTCTTATTTCTTTTATCATGTATCCATAATCTCTATAATTTTTTATATGATATAAATATCATATATATTAATTATAAATTTATTTATAGTGATCCATAAAAGGTATATATAGAAAATGAAATACACCGTTCATGGAGATGGAAGGTTGTACGTACGCATGAATGATATTTCCATTTTACCAAAGGAAAGAAATAAACAAATTTAAATAAAATATTAAAAATAAATAATAATATTTATTTCATATTTATCTCTTATTTTCATTAAACCCATACTCATTACCTTCCATGTAAACTGTGAACAAATCACATTTCTTTGTGAGGCGGTAGCCTGCCGTACACAAAACCACTGTTATCATATTCTCTCAGAATATAAAGTAAGAAGTAATATATAATATAATGATTAAAAAATGTTAATAATAAAATATATATCATATATAAACAATAAATCCATAATTATATCTATCTTTTTCATGAGGTAATTGAAAAATTAATTACATTAGTTCGTGAGGCGGTAGTCCACTGTACACACGCATGATGATTTTGTAACCCGTTTGATGGAATATGAGATGGTTTTAGGTAACTAAAATAACATAAAATTATATAATAATTTTATAATATAATAATGTTTTAATAATAATTTAGGTTTTTTAAGGAATAAATAAAATAAAAACACTCATTGAAGAGTGTTACCTCTTCTTTGAGCAACCTCCTTAGGTTTGCAATAAAAGCATACCTACATTGGAATTCTAAGAAAAATAAGGTTTATATAGTGATTTTTCAGAATTAATGAATTTATTTAGTTATTTATTTTATAAAAAAATGGTTTTTTAAGTGTGAATAGGAGAGTGACTGGTGTCCTTTTATAAGTGAGGTGAGTGGCACACTTGTAATTTTTTAAAGTAAAAAGGGTGTCCCCATGTTTTTAATACTCCAAAAGGCTCCCAAATGGACCATTATTGAACCGAGAAGATATAATTTCTAAATACGGAAATAAAATGGGTCTTTAAAAAGTTTTGGATCATTTTTTACCCTTACTAATTGATTTTAATCCACTGATAAACCCATTTTTACTTTAACTTTGAAAAATAATTTTTACTCTTTTTATTATTAATTATGATAAAAAATTTATTTCACCGTATTGGATAATATAAATTATTATAATTTAAAATATTAAATACATTTTTCCAAATTCCATTCAGATAATTAGAAAATTTTAATTTAAAATTGTTCTTGTGGATGCGATGAGAAAGTGGGTTTTCAAAGAGAAAAAAGTTCAAAAGTTTAAAAAGTTTTATATATCAATATTCAATATTATAATGATTAAAATGAGATAAATTTTATTAATAGATATATAATTGAACTATATTTTATTTTTAAACCATATTTAAACAATTTGGATGTTTTTAAATGTTATTAAAGAAATGAAAATTCTTAAGAAAAACTGGTATTTTTTCTATTCATCCAAAAATTTATCTTCTCATAATTTCTCCCTTGAAATTCATCACTTTGGTACCAACAAATGAGAATACTTATGCCTCAATACATTCTCAAGTTCCCCCATATCTTCCTAAAAATGGTGGTTCTTTCACAAAACTTTAACCAGGTGAGTGCTCTTTTTTCATAGAATGTTCTCTATATGATCCAAAATATCCACTTGTAGTTCCTCATAAGAAATATCATGCTCAAGTAGTACTACCTTTGATTTCAGCACATTCGATGCATCAGATATGTACTTTCTCATAAGAGATAAATGGAATAAATATTGATCCTGATAGAGGTTTGGTGGAATCTCCAACTAATAAGATACCATCCTGATATGATCAAGAATTTATAAAGGACCAATATACCCAGGGAGGAGCTTTCCTTTTTATCAGAAGCACAATTTCATCCTTTTTTTTTGATTTGATCGGTTTAAAATTCAAATATTACTTTAAGAAATAAATATCAATAATTTATGATTGAAGCAGTAATAGATCACAAGATCTATAATAGAATGACAAGTAATTCCTTCTATCTCTAGTTATAAAAAAATGGTTATCATTATTTATATAATATGTATAGATCTTTATATATAGAAGTAATAAATTGATCTCTAAACCTCATATAATGTTTAACTTAAACCATTTCATAAATTAATAACCTTATGACCCTTATAAAATTTAAAAATCCAAAACATTAGAAACAAGGCCACTAAATTTCCAAAAATGAACTTATCATTAATCCCCAAAAAACCATGAAGTATATCTTAATTGATACATAACAAACATGTGAATACCATCATCATGTATTCTATAGAAACATGGTAATAACCTAGATTCCATAAATCCTTATTGAAAACATGCATGCTTCCACATTCCTTGAATAAAACCATAGATTATTGAATATATTCCTTAATTCTAAAAATGTTGTAAACTCCATCAATGATAACATAAAACACTTTATACACAAATTATTAATCATTTCCAAAGTCATCAATACTATCTAATTTACTTTATCCACATCAATCATCTCTTTATTTTAAAAAACATCATTTTTCTCAAAATCAAGGATATACTAAGGGCTACCTTCCCACAATAATATATTTTTTATAAAATATAAACATTCTCTTAAATCATTTTTCTGTGTAATTAGTACCATTAAATATATTCTTTCAAATCCTTAACAAAAAAATTATACTGAATAATCCTTATATATTTCCTAATTCATATAACATAATCCATGAATTTAAATACATAAACACTTCAATCATGCCACTTCACTATTAATCCATTAACTATAATTCATCATCATATTCCTTAATACCAATTTCATATAATGTGAAATATGAATTATTTCTTAACATTCATCAACCCCAATTTAATCATGATTCTCATGTTTAACATAAAAAATATAATAAAAATCTCATACCTTTCATATTTCATTCATAGTCTCTACGTCATCATTTATATAATGATTACTCATACCACCTTACTGATCTTATTTAATATATTTCCACCTAGGGAGTCTATTTTCATAATTCGCATACTTTACAGATTTAAAATAGTCATCCACTGATAATACCTTAGGGATACTAATATTTCCATCAATTTTATTAACTGAACTTTTCATTTTACCTCAGAAATTACTTGGTATATGTCCTTCATTTTCTCACTCAAAAAATATTCTAAAACCATTGAGACATTATCTTAAGTTATTCTTCTAATAGTCTTCACATACAGGAAACTTCACTATATTTCTTCTATGGTATCCACCACTCAAACTCTCAACAATATTTACCCTTCTCTTCTTTAGTGAGCATGAGATTTGGTCAAGGTGCTAGTTGTTAATCTTATATCATTCTAACTGATTAGGAATAATCAAAATATAATTAAATATAATTATTATCTAGTTTGGTTTATTATCAACACATTTTCTGTCACATTAAATGTTTATCCAGTTCCTGATAGTTCCCACCATTGACTAAAATAAAAAATCATAGTGTGAGAAACATTATTCATAATGGGAAACCACATAATCATGAAAATTTTCTTATATAATGTCTAAATCATGACAACTTATTTCCAATATATGAAATATTAGGCTTAACATAGGTCATTCATGGTAATTATCTATTTAAATCCTTCAGGATTGTTTATAAAGAGTTTCTGAATTTCCAAAAAAAATATTCCTCAGGAGTATCAAACTAGCTGTGTATCAAGGCCTATTTTCATGAACTAGGTGATGATGAAGTTCATCTAAATGTGTCCTTTTCATAGTTATTACCCCTAGGTACTCTTATTCCATATCCACATATACTTGTATTATCTTCATATGGATGTAATTTCTTGGAAACCACTCACTCTATCCTTTACCAAAATTCCAGTACATCTTCCTACACTTTACTCCTCCTTTGACTTATCCTTAAAAATTTCACTAATCATACCATTAGAAATATCCCAAAGTATACCACTAATGTTTTATCATCCTAGTTTTCAAAGGATAAAAAAACCTTTACTGTTATACCATCTATAGTGAACCCGGATTTTATTACATAGATATTAGAGATTTTTAGATAAATATTCATTATATTACATAAACACATGCCTAAGGATCGTAATATTATAGTGAATTTGGAAAATTAGAACCCAATATTCTTATTTAATGACTTACAATTAGCATCTCCCATAAATATCTTCCCACATAGTACTATTCTGATAAATTACCTATTTAAAACCTTTCTTCATAACTATGGAAAGGAAACATAATAAAGGGTGATATCATATGCTTAATAAAGGTAAATAAGGGAGATATGTAAGGATAATATGAACATAAGGGTATAATAACATGAGAATAACATTTTAAAACAATACCTTGCACATCAAAGATCAAAATCCTAAGTCATTAAATAAATAATAACAGTTCATATAAAATAAATCATAATGGAATAACATAATATGATCCATGATTACATAAAATTGGAATAATACATTGAATTATAGAATACACATAAGCATATAAAATCTTATTTTAAGGCTACCCATGAAGACATTCATAACATGTTTGGATTGGTCTAACCACCCATTTACCTACTTCGGGATTGGGATAACCTATCACATACCCTCTTACAGGCTTGGGATAACCACCTGTGTACCCTTTTTTTGGATTGGGATAACCTTCTACATACCCTCTTTCTGGCTTTGGATAACCTCTGATGTACACTTTGATATCATATGACATTATTAATTATCCAATTAATTGGAGGGAGATATAGGTACCACCTATCACATGATGAAAGCCATAAATATGTTTCTTAGAGGATCATAAACTATTCACCATATCAAAACCAATGAAAAGAAATGGGTTTCATAATCATTCATCATTTTATCAGATCCTAACCAAAGGAAAAAACAAGTGGGTTTTATAAGAATTTTATCTTGGTATAATCCATGTAATAGAAAATAGTTTCAAAAATATATTTTCATAATAAACATAAACCATTCAGAGAAATAATATGAAAGGTATCATTTGATTATATCCCCAGTAAATCATAAATATCCTCAAATGATTGTATCATAGATGTTAAATGATTTTTATAGATCACTTAGAAATTTTATTGAGGAAAATAAATTTTCATTAAAAAGAACATTTTAAAACTAAAAATTCATAAAATATTTTTAAAATCCACTTCCTTGAAAATAACTTTGAAAACATAAAAAGGGAGCTTTAAAAATCCTCTAAAACATTTCTTGGTGAAAATATCGATTCCATTTTGAAAACTATTTTAAAAAATAAAATAAAACATTTTCAAATTATTTTTATTTTAAAATCACCTTGAATTTTTTTAAAAGAAGTTCAAATAAAATAATGGTCATTATGGCAGGAAATTTTGTTCATGTTGTACATGTTAAAACAATTATTTATTTCACATTTTCAGTGAACTCTCAATATCATTTTTAGGAAATGACATGAATATCACATTAAAAAATTAAAAATGTAAAACATGGGTAATTTTTTTTAATAAACCATTTTAATAATGTCAAAAAAATTAATACATTTTTGTGGGACATGGTTTTAGAAGAAAAAGGGTTTTCATCTAAAGAGGGAAATAAAGATGATTTTTATTAAAAACATCTTTTCAAACTCTTGAGTACAAAAATAGAGGAAAATGAATGGAAAATATTTATTCTCATAAAAATAACCAGATAATAATAAAATTCACAATTTTCTTGAGATATAAATAATAATAATTCATCATTTTAGGAATAATCATAAACAATACCCATAAATAATGAGATTATAGCACAAAACACTTACCAATTTAGTATCTTTGAATCATAATTACCATGAAATAATAAAATTAAATTAGACTTAAAAAATAATGAAAATAATCATATTAATAATATAATATTTAAAATTATTATTATATACTCCTCATAAGAAAAAAAGGTGCATCATATAACATAGGTCTCCAAGAAGGCAATTTGAGACAAAACTCTCTTACCGCTTAAATAACTTTTGAATCGTAAACCCCATGAAAAATAGATAATAAAATAGATATTTAAATACTAATTATTTTTAGTATAAGAATAAAAAAAATGCATTCATGGAAAGTATATACCCACCATAAAATAAATAGGCAGTTAATATGACATGTGTCTCACATAAGTAAAAAATGAGATTAAAATATTTTACCATATATCTCAAATTCCTTTGTACATATTTAAACCTCAAGTATAATAAATATAAGTTAATTAAAACTATATTAAATATCCATTCATATATATCTTAACATATGTGATTTACTTATGTCCTTTTATTACCCATTTATTAACGTTTCCATGTTAAAGTCATGTTTTGGGCAATAACTGTTCGTTTTACATGGAAGTTTTGTTTTTTATTTTTGGTAGTATTTTTTTGATCATTTTTCCATAATCTATATAATGTTAAACATGATATAAATATCATATATATTCAGTATAAAAGTATTTATAGTGATCTATAAAAGGTGGATATGAGAAATGAAATACACCATTCATAGAGAAGGTATGTCGTACATATGCATGAAGATTCTTTCCATTTTCCTAAAGGAAAGAAATAAATAAAGTTAAATAATATATTAATATTAAAGAATAATTTTTATTTCAAATATATCATGTATCTTCCTTAAACACATCCTTATTAACTTCTATGTAAAGTGGGAACGAATCACATCGCTTCACTAGGAAATAATATGATGTACACACAAACAATGTTATCGTATTCCAAAATAATGGAAATCAAGAATTAATATGTGAAATAATAATTAAATAATCATAATAATTTCATATATATTATATATAATCAATAATTCCATCATTATATATAATCGTGAGAGGTGGTAATGGAAACAATGAATGGAATCGGTCGGTGAGGCGGTAATCTGCTGTACACGCCAATAATGATTTCATAACTCATTCGATTGAATATGGGATGGTTATAGGTAAAACAATTAACATAAAAAACATATAATTATATTAAATAAAATTTGGTTATTATATCACGATGGTTTAATAATAATTAAAGTAGTTTGATGAATAAATAATATAAAAACACCCACTGAATAATGTTACCTCTTCTTCAAGTAACCTCCTTAGGTTTTAACAAAATGCCTTAATAGGTTATATTCCTAGCTAAAATAAGGATTATATAATGATAATATGGAATTTATTTTCGAAGTTATTGGCGGATAAATGGTTTTTTATGTTTGAATAATATATGAGAGGGGTGACCTTTTTTAAGTGAGGTGAGTGGCACACTTGTAATTTTTTAAAAGAAAAATGTGTAACAACAATTTTCACATGAAAAAATGATCCAAAATTGTCCATTATCTAATAAACAATATATAAGGTATAAAACTTTCAATAAAATGCGTTTTTAAAAGTTGGGTCATTTTTAACCATTATCATTTTAGTTTATCCCCCCTCCCAGTAAACCTATTTTTAACTTAACGGTGGTAAATAATTTTTATTGTTTTTAAAATTCATTAGGGTAGAAAATTTATATTGAACTTATTAGAAAATATAAATTATTTTTATACAAAATATTGAATCAATTTTTACAAATTTGATTCACAGAAGTGGAAATTGTGATTTAAAATTAATCCCACGCACACGATAAGAAACTAGGTTTTCAAAGAAAATGATTTAAATGATTTAAATGTTTTTTATGAAAAAATCAATATAAAAAGGATTAAAATAAACTAAATTGGATTAATATATATATAATTTAATTATTTTTTCTTTTAAACCCATATTTTTTTATGTTTTTAAAAGTTATAAATGAAATGAGAATTATTAATAAAATCAAGTATTTTTCACTATTTATCAAAAAATATATAATCTAGGAAAACTATCAAAAACTGACCCAAAGATAGTTTTTAAATTATGATTTCAAAAATTAGGTTATTTTTTTAAAAAAAAAATCTAAAAGTTTCAGAAATCAGTTTTAAAATAACTTCCCAAAAGGTGATAAAACAACTTTTTAGACAAATAGAGTTTGTAGGTGTAAAATTGAATTTATTCATATATTTTGTCTATAAATACATAATATGAATGTTAAAAAATTTATTAAATATATAATATATAAATTTAATAAAAATAATTCCCACGATTTTTTTTAATTATTAAGGTAGAATGTGTTTTTTATATAAAAAGTGTTTTTTTGGAAAAAGATTTCCTTTATTTTCAGATAGTTTTTATTTCCATTTATAATTTTTTTTCACCAAATAATTAATTTTATTTATATGTGTAAAATATATATATTCATAATTTATTTAATACAGTTCATACATATCATTCCAATGTCTATGTGACAACTATCATATTAAATAATCATATTTTAATTGTATTTTACATTTTTTTAAACTCAGTGTTGTGTGTAACCTAAGATAAACTCAATGTTGTTTATAAAACAAACTAAACTCGGTGTTTCATGTAACATAAAATATCTAAAATATTAAATCTATTTTATGAAAATTTATTTCACCAAAATCCTAGGGTGTTAAAGGTTAGTTTGATGAATCATGATTTGAGGGAATATGTTGATTCATGAAAATGAAATATACCAACAATTTTTTATACTTTGATTTTTTGAAATTCAGGTGGGTTATTTTATTATTATTAGTCATTCCATGAGTGACTGTACCAAATTTTATTTTTCATTCTAGAGAGGATTTCTATAAATAATACTTTCAATTTTATCTTGAGCATATTTCTTGGGAGAACTTGGGGCATGTCAGCTACTAGATTTTTCATTAGAACATGTCAATGATATGATTATTAAAAGTCACATTTAATATTACTGAGTAATTTTTTTATTTATTTTTATCTTTGAGACTATATTTTCATTAATCATAGTTTATCCAAAATAATCCTTGAATGGACTTTATAGGAATGATCCACCTTACATGAAAATTAAACCCATTCCTATCCTACTATGTGTTTTACATGAAATTTTAATTTATATGTGTGGGGGGTAAAGGATGTCATGGTTGAAGTGATACATTACATTAAAATTAATAAGTATGGGGTTGTTCTTTTTTGAATTCTTAAAGTTCCATATTCATTCATTTATTATATTTCATTTTCATCCCACTTGAAAAGAACATAAAAATGGTTTGTGATTGGGGAGGACCAAAAATCACCATTAATGGATCAATAAATTTATCATATGGGGTTAGGTTGTGGATGTGATATTAATTCTAATCCTGAATTTTGAAAATTTAAAAAATTCTAAAAAATTCAGTTGAAAAAGGAAAAAATTAATAACAAATTCAAGATATTGAACATTATTAATTGAGATTCCACTATTAATGACCATTACACTAGTCTAAGGAAAAGTGTGTTTTCATTTTGGAGGGGAGATTTTCATTACACTTTACTTTTGATATCATTAATTATTCTTTAGAGATATACCTCTACTTTGATACATACTTTTTTAAAACCCAATACAAACCTAACATAATCATCAGATTCATTAGAACCTTAATTGAAATGTTCTCAGGATTTTATGTGACTTTTTTCCTTAGGAAGTAGATAATTTAGACCCTTTTAAATCCTATGGGAGGTTAATGTACTCAAGGTATTATCACAACTCTAGATAAAATATCCACATTGAGTGATGAGAGAGATTAGTTTATTATGATGTAAATCGTAACTTGGCAGGCTTAATAATAATATATGATGACATGTGAATGAATTAAAGGAGACGATTCCCCACATTCCAATGGGAGTAAGTAAAATTCATGATTTATTGTGTTTCTTTGAAAATTGTAAAGTTGATTTGATATTATATGAGATTCTTGAGATTTTAATATTCCCATTTAAAATTGTTTGGTTTTATTACTTTAATATTTGAATAATGGTGGCATATACACCCTTTGAAAATTGTGGTTGAGATTCAATTCTTAGTGACAAGCATGAGTTCAATTGTGGGGTATTTTATGCCTATAATTTTTTCCAATTTTTTAATAAAATATATTTATTTTTAGTGATAAATTCCCAAATATTAATTTATTTATCATTTTATGGGAATTTTTTATTCTAAATATTAATTTTTGAAAAATAAATAAAAGTTTATATTCAAAATAATTATAATTAAGGAATAATAATATTTTCGTTGTTTGATTTTTTTATTTTTTTATTTTAATAAGGTATTAAAATTGGACTTTCTATATAAGGATTAAGAAATAATGTGGAAACCCTAAAGAATCTCTCATGGGATAACCAAGATAAGAAGGTCACATATGGAGTGTCCACATCAAGATGATGGCATTCTGGGGTCTTTCATGTTCGCACAATCCAGTGTGGTGAGTGTGAGATTATATGTGGGAGCCTAACCCTGCATCATGATTCTAATCTATGAAATAAGTTTCCATATATGAATGGTGTGACCCTCCAAAATCAAAAATTTATGTGGGATGAAAAATTATGTGGCCACTATAAATCATTATCAAAAGTGACATCATCTCACTTCAGTAATGGGAACCATTCTCTAAAACACTCTAACGCTATATACCACCACCACTTCTACACTTGAAATCACTAAAAATCACTGGAACCACCTAAAACAGCATGATAGATTCTTTTGAAACTTGAACTTGATTTGGAACACCACTGAAGGGTTGGGATAACCTTGTAACTTTATCATGAGATCAAATAATTCCCATAAACTCAAAATTAATCAAATAATCATACTACCATGGCCCCCAGATGTGTTATCATCGTCTGGTACCATAATCTAAGCTTATGTCACATAATTCTTTTATCTATATTACCATATAAATACTACCACTCCACTTTATCACACTATCCTTACTACCATTTGGTCCATTTTCTTAGGTTTCCATACTTCTACCATCACTTTCTACCACTAATGCTACCACCAAGATCACATTGTTTTTTCATAGGTTTCCACCATCAAATTCTACCACCACATGCTACCACCAGTGCTACTGCCGCCTCCCTCTATTACCATTAAAATACCACCACCCTCTACCACTATCGATATGATTCCTTTGGCTTGAATCTATCAAGACACTACTAGTTCCCTACTATCATTACTGTTTCCTCTACTACCATCAACATGATATTGTTTTTGGTTTCCATAAATCCCTACTTTTGCAGAGCCAATTCTATTAGTTTACTACATCCATCTCACCCCCATTGGTTGTTACCACCACTATCTTATGCTAGTTGTTCACTTATTCCATTTACTTATTACCAAAACCTACTATCTTTAGATTTTTATAGTCACTCTATATTTGTTATCACTACTAAAAACCCATATCTATTCTATTCATTCCAAGAAAATTCCTCCATTGAGAAAAAAAATTGTAGTGATATCATTTGCGAAGATGGTTAGATACCACTAGAGCCTTAGAAAATGAATATAGGAGGTTGAACTCTAAGAATTAACTTAAAAATCTTGAATCCGTTATTGTATTTCAGGGTTTATATGAAAAATGGGGAGGATGAATGAAACAGGGAGGCCTACTTCATAATATATGAGAATTCCTTTCCCAATAAAGAAAGAAGAGTTCCAAAAATACATGGAAGAACTTTATAAAGCCATTTTAATGGAAGAGTCGTGATCTTAGATTTTCACATAGATAATAATTAATGTTAATGTGATCAAATATGTGTTGAGTTAAATACCATTTGGAGTATGAAATTTAGGATGAATGTGGATTGAATCAAGATATCGTCAGAGTCAAAGATATAAAAATATGAGCAATTTAAAGTTATTTTCTCTCTCTTTGATAGTATGGAGGATTATTTAAATGGATGTATTCACAAGGATTTCAAAGGAAAATCTTTGACTGATTTAAATTAAGAAAATTTCAATTAAGAATCAAAAGGGTTAGAATATTGGATTTTAATAACTATAAATATAGAGATCACACTGGAATGAGGGGGGTTGGCTACTTGACTAAGAAATATGGAGAGATATTCTGGTTTAGTTTTCTATTATAGTTTCATTTTTATTTATTACTCATTTAAACACATATGAATATTACAATTAAATTTTTCTTCATTCCATTATCTCTCTATATCAACCACGAACTATTGTACTCATGGTTATGGGTAACTGACCCAAGGAATATCTTGTGGGAATAATTTAGTGTTTAACCCATGTCCATGTTTAATATTTACTTTAGGTTGATCTGTGGATGATTTTCAGTGAGTGTAATCCTCCCTGCGGTCATCTAAGGGTTAGAATCTAATTAAAAACTAGTATCCCTCGATTTAGAAGGTGGATGTGTGGTGTATCTGATGATTTTTTTGTACACTGTATATTAATAAATGGTTTAGAAAAATATGATCACACATATGATGGAGTGTATATATTTAGTTTATGTAAAACATGAAAATTAAGGTTCTCTCTAGATGAATCTCTCTAGAGAATTCACTTCCTTTTCTAACAGCATTCATTCTATCAACATCTATTTCTACATATTTTAATTTCTAATCTATTTTACATAAACATTCCCACCCACATTTAATTACTTTTATAAAATAAGAAAACACCACAAATATAATAAGTGAGTTTTGAATAGTGTGATATTGATTGAAAATATCCTCTAGTGATATTTCCCGAGTCACCCACTATACTACACAAGGAAAATATTATAACTTTTCAACCACCCTTTGATAGTAAAGTCAATGTTACTTTAATATATCCCAATGAGGGTGAACTAAGTAAAATTTTTATTCCTTTTTAATGTTTTAATTTATGTTAATTATTTCCTATGTGAATAAGATAAAAGATAGTTTTTTAAGGGGAAAACAAGATCCAAATGGGTAATTTTTTTAATCTTTCACCCCCTGATCTACCCCCCACAAACACACACACTCAGGGTATTTAACCTAGAAGGACTAAAAATAACATACAAACATCCACATGTCATGAGAATCCTACATGTCAAATATTATGTTTGAGACACCTCTTTCCGAAATATATAAGAAAATCATAAATCCAAACATTATTTGCATCACCCAAGATGAAATCATATAATTGTAAAATTGAATATCAAGTACTGAAATCCCACACCTAAAAACCTCGACTTCCCTAGAGAAAGTTGTTCATGATGAACCAGGCTGAGTTTCATCACAATATCCACCACATTCCTACATTTCCAATAAACTATCTCCCAAAATAGTATGACAAAAATAAATTCATCTCTATTACTACTTTCTAACAAATTTCTTACCTAGAGTACTCAACAATGATTGGATTATCATTCGCAATTTGACCTCAAGCTTACCTCCCTAAATTCTAGAGGCTGACAACTAGTATCAAGTGTTTAATGAGGTACCATGGGGAGTCTATTACCCTAGTATCATAGTGAAAAATCATAAGTAACCAAATAACACACCCAATAATAAATAAATAGTTAAATAGAATAAATAAATATAATATATGATATACAAAAATAAAGGGAAAATGTGAAAGTATATAATACTGATATCCAAGTGTGTCAATCACGTATAAATAATAAACAAAGAAAATAAATAAATAATGAAAAAAATCTATGAGTCTCAACTATAATACCCAGGAATCACCTCATCCTCATCTTCAAATACAATTTGAGTTGTTCTAGCTCGATCGTGCAATCCTAGGGCCTCACCCCAACCGGAACTTGCAACATGTGAGGGATTCTCGGATACCTAAGTAAAATGGGGGCCTGATCTTGGTGTGAGTAACATAGTAGAGAACCACCAATTTAGTCCCATACTATATTAAAAATTCATTGATATTTTCATGTTCCATGATCTAATAAAATAACAACTACTATAAATAAACAACTAAACAACCAAAAAGACTGTCTTCATCCCGATGATGGAATGTCTCTGATCACATCACATGGTCCATACCAATCCATGTACCATGTACTATACTATTTTTTATGTAATTTTTTGACCTATGAGACACTAAAATGGTACCCCAAGATGGTGGGTCACATATACTCAATCATGCCTCCCTGTAAGCTAGAGGTTTTTGACTGGCATCGAGGGTCTAAGGTGGTATAATGGAGAGACTATACCCTAATATTATATTATCATAGGATAAATAAATAGAGATAATAAATAGATAAAATACATAAGATAACTAATAGAACATCGAAAGCAGATACCAGAATAAAAGTGAAAGATAAATATCCAAGAAACTGTAACAATAATCAATCCATAGGCTAAGTCATATACAAAATTATTTCATGACATACTGATATATAAAAGGGGATATAGAGAATACAGATCACATACATATACATCATGCTATAAAGGAATATAAAATACTGAAATATATATCCACTAACATCATGGGAATAATTTTTATCCTCTTATCCCTTTCTCTATGACATAAACAAAACAGATCAAGCATCCATGGAAGGTTTCTTTCCCTTCTCAATACCTACAACTTTAAAGTCTAATAGGGTGCCAAGGGTGGCCTAATAAGAGAGTTATATAAACTCAGTAGTCCAACACCAATGGTTTCTAGAATAAACCATTCATTTTGTATAATATAGCAGTGTGCATCTTTAATAAATAATAAATAATGCTTAAAATAAGTACTAGTTGGATTAGGTTCTTGTAGGACACCTGAAAGACTTTTCATGCTTCAACATAGGCTAGAATAAGTTTGGTCTCAGTAACCATGCCAACCAAATATATGTAATAATATACAATATGTACACATGTATATATACTATATATATAAGTATATATATAGGCATATATAAAGATACTAGGCTCTAGCTAGACCTAGGGTGTAACTCAGGAATCTGTGTCTAGTCAAATGAGCCAAAGGCTCAATCAAGGGTGCTAGCCCTAAATCTCATGGGAATGAAAGATTCTGTACTCATCACTTGAGATAGTGGGGTGAGACTTCACACTCAAATCCTGATATAGGGAATGTGGAACATCATCCCCATCATCCAAGTAAATTAAATAGTGTGAGACATTATACCCATCACCCAATTTAAGGTAGCGTGTAACGCCATTCTCAAAAAAAATCCTTAACTATTTCCCAATGACCAATATCCATGGTATAATAATAAAAATCGTGATGAATTACCTATAATTAATTTATAATCATTTAATCCAATATAAACATGGGTATTATATTTCATATAACTCATATATATAAATATAAAACATGTGGCATGGTCTTTCCACGCATTTCCATTTAGTTAAAATAATATATTTAATTTATAAGGTAATGATATTATAATATAAGGACAATACAAACAACTTATTATGTGGTTGGTCAAATAAAAATGTATACTAAAAGAGTTATATTAATTTATCACACCAAGTGTGTTGGAAAGCAACAGGGTAGACGTTATCTTACCATTAAACATGGCTCTAAGGGAGTAATATAACATGATTCAATTGATTCTAAAAGAGGAATGATATTTTAAAGAAACAATTTGAAAATTACAGCCTTCAAAACAACAAAAAATGATATATAACACCTAAACTTTTAAGAAAAATAAATAAACCATCTACCTTAGGTCCATGTTTGACCACTCATCCAGTATTAGCCTTTGAATCAAAAAAATAATGAAAGAAAACCATTATAACAACAAAATTCCATGAAAATAGGTCATATGAGATCACACCAAAAAATTTCATTATAAACAGAAAGAAAAATGATGAAAGGATCCTAAAGAGTGGATATTTTATCGATGGAAATCCAATTTGATGAATTCAAGTTGATTCAGAAATTAGTGGAAGAAGTTCCTTCAAATCCTAAGTAAATCTTGGAGGAGATGTCCCATGGGTTTGGGTCTCCTATGCCTAAAAATTGAGGGGGGAAATTGAGGATAATTTAAAAATAAATAGAGGTAAAAGGGTAAACTTTCACTATTTTATGAGTCTCATGGTTTGGCCACTTGGTTGGATAAACTATCCACCGACCAGATGTTAGCACTGTGCAAGGGAGTCCACCGCTTGCACAGCTAGCACATAGTTAGACTAAATGTTCACAATTAGTGTGATTTTCCTATATGCCATGTTTTATACAAGGTGCACATCCACACATCTAGGTTCTCATAGTTTATCCTAACAATGAGACCCTATCCATCCCTCTAAAATACCCTACACGGTTTGGCCAAACCATGTGGGATTATGTGAACGGTGTCATTAAACCATGCATCTGGACCGTTTCCTCTAAAACTCATAGCTTATGCCTCTAAAAAAATCAAGATGCTTCTGATACCTTCCTTAGGTCATTGGGAACACTCACTAGGATAAAAAAAGTAATTTTAACAAGAAAACATTTATTCATACCTTTGTGAAAATTCAGGTTGTTACAGTTGATCTTTGGTCTTTGACCCCAACAGATAGCACCTTCTTCATCAATTGAAGTGGTTTCTATGAAAAAATCAGGATGTTTGTGCCACCTAATATGAAAGAATTGGGTCTCCTAGGTATAAAAAAGAGTTAACAGGAACCTTCCCTATGGGATATTTCTCATCCATTGCACATTCCCACAAGTAAAACAAACCTCTTATATGGGAGGTTTGTTGGCCAATACATATGCCCACAAGTAAGATAGACCTCTCCTAGGAGATTTTTCTTAGCCAATAGTAACATAGACCACACCTACAAGTATTTTCTCAACCAATATTAGTACATAATAAAACACCAACCTGGTAATTTTCCTTAAGTAATAAAAGACCGCCCTTATGGGAATTTACCCCTATATAAAACAAGGACCAAACCTATGGGAATTTTTTATTTCATAGCATCAGGATGGAAAGATGGATTCTAAGAAACAATATTGGGAAGCCACAAGGCCCCAAAAAGGAAAATAAATAAAATAAAATAACATAGGTTGGTCGAAATACCAAACCCATCACTACTATACACAACCCTTCAGTCTCAGATGAAAGGTATCGGTTCTAAGGTGAAACTCATAACCATTAATACTCATATCCAAACACACCTACTTAGGGTCAAATATAATTTGGGTCACCTAATTGGGTCCCCTATCAATTCTATTTTTTTTATTTTTAAATAATCCACTTTGTGGGTGATCGGTAACCAAAACATAAAGGGTGGGATACATGTTTCAAGCATCCAAAAGAAGTAAAATTTTTGAAAAATTCACATTATTCAAGGAGACCACGAGCCATGTGTACCCACAACTTCCAATTTCATGTTGTCTCCGGCCATGTATCGTTCCATCATCATCACTAGACTATCGCTATCATCCATCCTATAACTATCGTTGTCGCTACCACCAAACAAGTCAACGGAGAGCATCACCACTGTAAACACAAAATCTCAGACCACTATCTATCTTCCACCATCATAAACCAACATTGTAGAGAAATCTCACCATATCAAAAAAAACACAGATGATGTATAATATAGTCAGAGACCGCATAGAACCACTGTAAACCAAGATTTTTTCAATCCCCATTAGCTAGTAGAAACCAAAACACCAAAACTAGGCAAAAAAAAGAAGAAGATCCATTGAACCCTTTGAAGAATGTGGCACTGCATCAAGTCATCATAAATCCCCACTGAACCGTAAAAAAACAAAACACCGGTACAACTTGAAACATAAATCAAACACCACTAAATAACAAATCGACCACCAGTAAGGAGACAAAAAACCATCACTGAAATTATGAGGATGAAATCTGAAAGAACAAAATCTAATGTTGAACGTCACACACCTAGAACATTGATGCTTTCTGAACCACACATCCCAAAACATCAATGTTACCACCTCTAAAATCTGACCAGGATACGAGCAGCGGAACGTGAGGTCAGGGTAGAGGTTTGAGTAGTCGAGGGCTCCAAACGATGGCAATGTCGTCAGCAAGGTAAAAAACATGGAGCCTTCCAAGCAAAAGAAAATAAACCCAGGTAGCGCAATGATACACGACAACCACCGAATCGCATAACCCAAAAGCTCATGAACCACTACACAAAATCCATCCTGGAGAGGTGCTAGGGAACTTGAGGTCAGAGTGGTGGGAAGAACGTCTGAGGGAATCAGCAGTAGACAACCAACAATAGAAGGAAGGAGAAGTTTAGAGGAGCACTGATGCATCGTCAAAGCCTCCAAGGAGGATTTAGCGGGGAACCCCAATAAAATGTAGCAATGAGTGAAATACACTCCGAGAGAGAGAAATAAAGAGAGAGGAGACATAAGGGATGAAGGAGAAGAATCATGTTAGAGATCGGATGTGTCACTAATGTCGCCATGGAATATTCTAGGAGGAAACCCTAGAAAAGTTAGCAATGAGGGATGGGGACCCCAGCAGAGTGTTGTGCCATTTATATATTGATATTTTTTAGTTTTTCCTACTTGGGTCCCCTAGATCAACACGCATGTGAAGGAACCCCATTGGGGTCCTCTATCTCAAGAAAGTTACCCGGGGAATAACTTATCTCGTAGGGTAAATCACAACCCTCAACAGTGTTATAAATATAAAATACCCATATAGGACCCCAAGAACACTATATAAGCAATGATTAAAGGGTGGTATTGTGTCCCATTTTAAGCTAAATGTACTCCCAAGTTGTTCTGCACAAAAAACCCAATCCCATACTAGTAAAAATATCTCCACATAGGATACACATCACAAGGGTCCTTAGAAGTCCAATTGGGGTTATCCATCATAATTCAAACCCCACCACCTCTTAGAGGTATAAAAAATTCATATGCATTGGGAACCAAGACATAATTGTTTCAATTTAACTCTAGAACACCCCACAGTGGGGTATGAGCATCAAGGGAATGCATTTGAACCCTAGGCTTGACCATTTTTGGATGATTCCAAAAATCCAGTACACTTGGTCCAACATGGACTTGGAACCTATAAGAGGCCCATATTAGACACCAAACATAAATTCTAGCCAAATCACTTAGAGTTAGCAACATTTATATGATTAATTAAAAAAAATTATTAAAAATATATGAAAATTCCATATGGTGTAATGACTTAACAAAATTTCAATACATCGTAAGAAAACTCCTCAATGAATCATCCTATATCAAGTTTGAACAAAATCACCAAAAGAATCTTGTGATTTATAACATGCTCTAGTGGAATCACCAATGAAAACCAAAGCGGAGAAAGAATAAATAAGTAATAAAGGAAGGATAGATCATATGAGATTATTATAGGATGTAATTAGACTCTATTCATTGATTAATCACCATAAATAATCCCCAAGACCAAGTGGATTGTATAGGGTTTAAAGGAGTAGTCGAAAACCATGGTTTCATACAAGCAAGAAGGAAAATAGGGGTCTCCGACTCTAAAAAATGAGGGAGGTGGGAGTTGTAACTTTCCCACCATTAAAATCGCACCATATGGTCACTGGCAGTAGCACTTGTTATTTTCATACACCATTTTCCAATCAATGGATTTTTATATCCATGGTTGTAGTATCCACCTCAACCTCTCCCAATTCTCTATTGATCCCTTAGGATTCCCCTTGATCCAAATTTACTATTATAAAAAATCCCTTTATGATGTAGAAATTATCATAATTTAATTCCAATTCTCAGTTCTCAAAACTAATTATCAACTAATCTAAAGATTCAAACTTCTATTAAAATTTTCACATTCATATGGAAATAAGGAATTAAAGATAAAATGATTTTACACTAATATAAAATGTCAATAAAATTGGTGTTGGGAAGTATCATCCTCTATCAAAAGGCTATATCTTGAACATAATATACAAAAAATATATTAATTATGTTTTTTATACTACATCCTACTACGTTACAATGTTTATTTCACTTTTTAATAAGATCAATTAACTTTTTGTGGATTTAGCTACATCAAGCGATCTGGTATTTCTCCTCTACTAGAGTCTTTGATAGCTTTAAAATAGTTTTTTAAATTGCATGAAAATTAGTCTCTATAAATAACCAAGAAAATAGATAATACATAAGATATAGATCAATGGTATTCATTAACTATCAGGATGCTTATGATCTTAAAATATAAGTAACTCATAAATATAAAAGTCTTTATGTAATAGATAAATAAAAACAACACATATCAGTCTCTCCTCAACACTTTTTATTCTCCCTTGTGAATTTTATATTATGATATGGATATCATTGGATAAGTCATCATGTCAAATTCTCCTTTTTTCTCCTCTTATTATTCATCAAAATTGATGTGTAGGATCTTCTATTTTATTTTCATTATCTAATTACTCTTCATTGATAACCATAAATTTAATTATCAGGAATGAAATAGTAGGTTCTCTCTTCTTTCTCTGATACAATATAATATTCAATAGGAATAATTGTATTTGTTTCTTCTTTTTTATCACTCACACTACCCTATTACTTCATTTTATATTTAGAATCACTTGAATTTAATTTCAATATTTCATTTATGGATGTTACATATCAACTGGAACTTTTATTAGAATATAAAAAAATAATCGGGTCATGCTCCATTGATCTCAAAATATTCACCCCCTTTCAAGTGCCTATCTCCATTGGTATTCTAAGAATATACCACTTCCCATTAAAAATGGTTTAAAAATATTTCTGATAAATCACCTATTCTTGATCACATTGTTGATTTTCAAATATTTTTACTTAAAAATATTATAATAATTCAGAAATTATCATATTAATCTCTTCTAATGTAATCCTTCACAAATCAAGGCTTGAATCATTTCTTAACAAAGCATTATGATGTTTTAATCTTGAAAAATAAATTTAACATCTTCTAATTTAATTTCAAGAATTATCTTTTTGAACGTAAACTATTTTAATTATAATTAACGATGACTCATATGTTTTTATTTTTTTTACTTTTACTAGAGAGTAAGTTACACATAAAAAACTATGAGTTTATTTTCTTTACCACATTTTATATAAATGATTACTCTTTCATATATAATCCATCACTCTTTTACAACACAGTAGGTATAGGGGTTTATCATATTTTTTTCACTAATTAATCACATGACTCTTCAGCACTAATCGACTAATATTAATAATTCAATAGATACCACTTACACATTCCATCCTTTTCAAAATTTATAGTGTCCACACCCCAACTGACTCAAAATTTGTCAAATAAACCTTATGTATACATGGTATTCATTCATTTATTTACCAAATTTTTGTTGTTATGGTTCATGAATCTTATGAATTTTTAGGTGACTCTTATGTTTTATTAAATCAACCTTATGATTTCTGCCTTTACCAAATTTTCATATTTCTGTTGATAGTGACTTAAATATTCACATCATTTACTTTTTTCACTCTGAACATCACATTCACTCTTAGACATATAAGAAGATTACAATACTTTGAGATTTTTCAACTCTGATCATTATAGTGAATCATACATAGGTTAAGATGATCCATATGAATTATAGTGATACTTAAGCCTTTGTAAATTTCTATAAAAACTAAAATTTACATGAATTAAATAAAGGGTTCTCAACTCAACTCTATAACTTCTCAAGGATTCTCCATCCACTCCAAAAAACCCTAAATAACTATGAAAACTACAAGAATATTTCCAACCTCTTTGGATTAAATTCCAAATTCATTTAGTAGATAAATAATTTTTAGTATTTTTCGTATACCGTAACTACCTAAATACTCCAGCTACAAACCTTGATTCTTTAAGAATTCATTCATGTGATATTCTCCTCTAATTATAGAAGACTTTGTGTTAACTATCCCTTTGATGGATTCTCTATATTCATCCAACATTTTACTCCTTTAATAACATCTCTTTAAGATATTTATAAAATATAGCCTACTAAAATATCATAACAATTTAGTGAAAAGTAGTGGACTCCTTCCATAAACACATTCTTTAGTTTTTTACATTCCAAATATCTAATAATCAGTTGTTTGGGATACTCACCAAAAAGAAACTCAAATAAAATCCTTTGCTAACATAAGAGTGTATCTTTATAGTAAATTTAATGGAATATTCTAATTTATCTTCATTGGAATCTTCCTCTATCACCTAACATGCATATTAACATGCTTATTGGAAAAAGATACAACCATGATCCATTACATTATTCAAGATTTCATTCCACCTTATGATGATTTTGAGGATATATTCCAAATTTGTGGCATCATTCCCCCTCACATTTATTAGACTAAAGGATTTTAAAGATGGTCATGATTTCCCACATTATGGTTATATGACATGTTTAGAGAAATACGGTACTGGGTAAAATAGATATAGTTGATCTTGAGTTTCACCTTAGAACCAAAGGATTTTTGGTGACTTAATTTATTTATTTATAATTTTTTATTTTATTAGTATAAGTATATATCATTGTAAATACACTAATTATACTTTTTGTGTTAGGGAAATCATTAGTGGTGGCCCACTGAGTTATACTCACACCATGGTCAAGAAACCCTATAACATTGGTACACAAGAAAACCTCATGATCACATAAACGGGTAAGGAAGAGGCCAAATGTGGGATAGTTCAACTATATAGTGTAGACTTAGTCAATATTTGGGAATGGGTATGGTACTAGAGACCGTGTGGGGATTATTATTATTTTTTTTATTTTGGTTTGAGTTTTATAATATATACCTACATGAGTTCTTATAAATGCCTACCTGACTCAATGACATTTAGATAGTTCATTACTAAATTATAAGTTTATTATTTATTTTTTTATGGATCATGGTGCATTGTTTGTTTATTTATGTGGTAATTTTGAGGACTGAATTTATGATATTTACATTATTTTTATTACTCTAAAATGAGGGTTTAGTTTTCCCATGGTTTAACCTTAACCCATTATTACTATTTGAAATCCTTTGGCATACGTGGAGGTGAGCCTATGTCCATATTTAGAAATGGTCTGGTTACTATAGAGTGAACTAGGTTAAGAAATAAAATTTATCATTCTCTTATAGTATGATAGTACCTCAAGTAGTAAATATAGTAGAATTTAAGATATTTAGGTTGTGAATATTTTCATAAGCATGGGAATAAAAATCTATAATCATCTCATGTGAATTCCCCTTTTTAAATCCCACAATTCATCGAGTATACATACATTAACTCATATTTTTATATAATTTATGAGTTACTATTTTACCTATTCATGCATTCATCATATGAATGCACAAATTCAATTTTGTGTTTTAACTTATGTAATGTTCTTATTAGTGATAGATAATAAGTAGGAGATCTAAATATTAACCATTCAATGCTCAATTTTCTTGGTGTATCATAAGAAAATCATAAGAATTATATAATATAATTCTATACAAAGATATTCCCTTACGATTTTCCTAGTCATATAATATGATTGGTTAATTAAGTAACATAAAATCTATATTTCATTCCTTATGATATACTCATATTTTCACTTGTGATATAGCCAAAATCATCGCATGCATAATGGATTTGTGGAATATCTACTTTAATCTCACACTTTCACTAAATCCTAACAAAATTTGTGTCATTTCACCTTAAATTATATCATATAAAACAACTTTAGAAATCATATCAAAAACTCTTTTTGGAAAGATATCACTAATTTCATTTTGTATCACATAATATGCAATATCTTGTGAATAATCATCCAAAACACCTTTTAGATAAACTCTTAAACACTTTTAGAGAATATCTCTATGTATAACTCAATACCTGTTTAGTAAAGAAAAAAGTGTGACCACATTGTACTTTGTAACATTAATAATAAATGTGATTTCTTGAATCTACGAATGTATAAAAAGAGTGGCCACTATCAAACCATCAATGTTACTCAAGATAAAAGGGATCTATTATAATATCCATCAAACACATGTATCTATATACCTATGTCCACCAGTTACAATCTATGAAATCATACATTTTCATATAAACTTATAGTCCAAGATATCGAGTAATGATAGAATATTGATTATGTCAATACTGTATATTTATTCATACTTTCTCAATTCATAGAACAACCAGGTCAATGAATAAATCACAAGTCCCTCACCTAAAAGATAAGTACATTATATATCTTATATAGGTATGATCAAACCCTTACTTAGTTTATCTCAATAAAGGTAAAAAATAGAATACTCATTATATGAGAGGAAAAATTACATCTTAGTTGATATATAATTAAATACATGATCATCATCATACCCAACCACCCCCTAATTAGAAAAACTCAAGGCTTGTATAAAAAGGTATCATAGAATGAAGGTTCTTATTCTAGGAATCTCACCAACATCAGGTATTGGGGACTCTAAATATGAACCATATATACCATGTATACCAAATTCATAGTGTATGACACTCTATTTGGTATACTTAATAGATAATTTAACACAAAAAACCCCTTATGTGCCTCATTATCATATTATGTATCCCAATAAATAATCTTACCCATACTAACATTAACTTTTCATTATACCCTATAATTCTATGTAATAAACATCAATTAGGGATAACTCAAAATCATAATTTGAGAGGTTAATTACTATTTGACTTCACAATATATATATATATATATATATATATTAATTTAACATAAAATAATGATGAAGTATAGATTGTATTTTGTATAATTTGATAAATTTTATATTCTTAAACTCCTTTAAAAATTATAAAAAATAGACATAAGCACCCATATCATCATATATCATATGATGAACCACCATATCAGCCTTATTTTTTCAATATTTTAAGATTTTTTCTAAACTATTTACTTATTTATGTATTTCCTTCCACATATATATGTGACCACCTGAAAAAATAATTATATTAAACACCTTTATTAAATAGCATATATGAATTATAAAATATTGGATAATGGTGAGTCTTAGGAATCATATTTATAATATTTAACTCTTTGAATAATTTATTAAAACTTATTAACTTCACAAAATCATATATAATGATGTTAATAACTTCTATTACCTACTAAGAACTCTTTCTATGTTATCATCATCATAATTCTTGGAACCCATTCCATCAAAATTTCTATTTCATACCTTTTAATAAAAAATGTAACTATTTGCATAAATAATTTACCACCATACCCTAAACCCCTTTATGAAATAAAGTACATTCACTTTAACTTGAATAATCATTTCTTGGTCAAATTTTAACTTCTCAATGTCGAAACATACATCACTAGTTTATTGGACACTATATTCTCTTCAAAATACCTTTCTAAGATATATAAACATAATTGTATTTATGAAATAACATGTATTTCATTATTCATTATTATTTAACAAACAAAATATTGTATCCATATCATATATGGTATTCTATTCATTTGGATTATTATTTTAAGGAGAATATTTTATTAATTGAAATATTGTATTGATGATGTGATAAAATCCATCGTATTTTATCAAACATCTAGATAAATTTTTTATCCTAGAAAAAAATATTTATCCCTATATTCTTCTCAAGCATGTTATTGAATCTGATGAATTATTAACCATGTGTATTGAATCCATCATCTCATATTTTTCATAACAATACTTTTTCAATAAAAAAATTTTATTATCATATAAGAGAAATGATATAAATATAAAAATACTTTACTTGTATCCAAATGATCTTGATAAATTCATTTTCCTACATTACATGATGAAACATCCCATTGAATCATCATTTAAATGAAAGCTACAATCTCCACTAATTCTTTCCTTAATTTTGAACCCCTTTATACTCACTACATTTTTAAAGTACACATGTAGTATCATATAATCTCTAAAAAAGGATTTATTTATAAAACATCAAAACCTTAAATAAAAATTCTATGGAGTTCACACACTCCTTCAGGTATCCTAGATAATTCCATTTTCTGGAGACAATGTCATAGATTCTTGATATCTCCTTAAGAGTTTTATTATCATAGTTGGATACATAAAGAAACATTATTGGACTTTCCTACTTAATTTTATTATTCAATTTTAAAATTTTACCCACTTATGTTTTGGATACAAAATTGGAACATAGTCATCTCATTCCATATTTCATATATTTTCTAAATTTTGAGAAAATAAGGTAAACATTTCTTAAATATATTCACATTGTTAAAACATTTTCAATGATGATAACATAATGAAATGTAAATTACAATCATATTATGATGATTATGATGGAGAAAATTTATTTTATTTTTGTCAATAATTTATGGAAAAGTTAATAAATATGTTAAAGGATAAAAATTTTTACATGGGTGTTTTAGAAGTAGTATCTTTTGAATGAGAAGATCCATTAAAGTAAGTTATCTTGAAGGTAAAACAATTTGAAAACAATAGTAAAGATAAAAAATCATTATTATTTGAAGGATTAAACACATAGAAAAATTGACAAAATCCCTATGATTGGTTTCTATGGAATTTATGATGACTTCACCTTCAATGTGTGTCCCTACCACAAAAATAGAAAAGGCATAAAGTGAAGTATGATCAGTAGGAGATTTATAAATGATATTCAAGAATAATTTTTTAATGAGTACACTAAATGTACACATTTCAATATGTGTAGTGTAATGAAGAAAGTTTCTTGGAGAATGAGCTAAGAAACTTGAACCATTAAAGCTTTCAGAAGAATAATTCAGAAAATGTGAAACTATTTTTTCATCAAAATAATATCACTTTGGCATAATAATAATAGTGATCCCAAATTTGTTGAATTTACAAAGTCCTACTCACTATAAATTGGGTAATCATGTAAATATTTATGTAGTATTAAATAATATTTAAAATCTAAAAAGAATCGGTAGAATTAAGACTTTACTAATGAAAAATATTTATAAGAACAATATTTGAAAGGAAGAAGTAGATGTTAAGGTTGAGTTAATCAGTAGTATAGAACATCAGAATAATAAGTTAAAGATTAAAGTTGAGTTGAGAGGAGATTATTGGAAGTTCATAACATAATAATATGGAATCTAAAGTTGAGATGATTAGAAGAAGATATTATAAGCATAGTTCAAACTAAATTAAAGTGAATTGGATAGATACAACTAGAATCACATAAATATTTCTGAATATTTCTTGAAGAGTTAAAGTCTCCAGAAGGTTGAGTTAAGAAAAAGGAAGAACTTGAATGAATATAATTTAATTAGAATAACACATTCTTAAAGAATGATAAAAGGAATTTTCATTGATGTAAATTCATACATTGGATTAATGTTGAGCTAGAAAATCAATGTTCAACATTCACTGAACAACGTTTTCAATTCAAGCCAAAGTTTTAAGAAGATCTGAATATTTTGTACACCAAATATTATGATAATTCAAATACCTATATCTTCTTAAATATACTAAAGGCATCCAATTCAAGCGTTAATTAGTGGGAAATTCAAAATAAATATCATGTATTCCCCACATCTATTAGAGTAAACTTTTCTATATGAATGGATAACATCATTGGTGTTAAATATTAAATAAATGAAACAATATTGATGGATAATTTTTTAATATAATATAGTGGAATCAGAAGATCAATAAATTATATTGAAAGATCAGAAGGGTTGAAGTTGAAAAGACTTGAACATAATGATTTAATGTATAGCGGTTTTTATAGATCTAGAAGACCGAAAAAGTATATAAAATATAACATCATATACCAACCATTTGAACATATAAACATTGAAGATCAAGGAATGGAGAGTTCTATAATAATGTTCTCCTAAAAATAGAAGGATAGGGATGATGTGCATGTTGAGAATTGAGAAAGTTTTTTTGGTAGTCAAAGAACTATAACACCCCAAGATTTTATGGTATATTTATATTTAAATAAATTTTATTTCTTTTTCACCTTTATTTACATGCAACAATTAGTTTAAACAAACTATGAGATACTATTTAATTATTATTATTTAAATTGATGGTTATCACCTAGTTGATGGACTGGTTGTATGAATAAGACTAACATAATTATGAAAAATAATTTTATTTACATATTTATAAAATTAATTCATTTGTTATAAATTGTATATAAATAAAAATAAAATAATTTTAGGGAAAAAATATATGTTTTCTAAAAAAAATTATTATGTGTAAAATATATTTTTATCTTATGAAATTAAATTAATTTTTATTAATGATCAATTATAATGGAATTTAAATATTATTTATTAATAAAAACATTTTAACATTCATCAAGTAGTTTTTACATGGAAGAGATTGATGTTTGACTCAATTTTATGCTTAAAAATGGATTTTTCTAAAAATAGTTTTTTTGCTTTTTGCACAATTATTTTAAAATAAATTTTGACCAATTATAGAGACTGGATTTTATAATATTTATTAAAATATTAGAATAATAATAATTAATATAATATAATAAGGTAAAATTAATTATAGTCCCTTGTGAATGGAAAATGAGGTAAAAGTTCATTACGACGGTAAGGGCTAAAGGGGGCTACCAAGGGGTTAAACTAAAGAGATAATGGTTAAAATGAAATAATTTTTTTATAAATCCTATTATATGGTAATATTTAGACCATATATCATTTAATATTTTAATATGATTCATTTTTTCCCATATTTATTAAGCTATACATTAATATATTTTAATCTTCTGAAAAATTTCAAGTGTGTCCTCTCTCCCCCTATTAAAAGGACACTGCATATCCACTATTCCTCACACTTCATGAGACTTTAATTCATCCAATATGTACTCAAATAATTTATGAAAATACCTACCCACATCAAAGAGGTATTTTATTGATCATTATAGTAAGATTTTAAGGATTAATGTGGAATCCAAAGGAGGTTTCTCAACAAAGACGTATAACTCTTTACCAAGTACTTTTAATTTTATGTCTTCTTACACTTTCTATTAATCAGTATTATCTATAATAAAATGATTAATTTAATATAATAAATATATGTATGTGTTATTATATTAAATTTTCAACCTTTATTCATCTTCTTATCGATCAAATTTAAAATAAAAGCATCAGTCGTGTGTGTGTGAAAACTATCACCATGTGAAGAAATGTATTTAGTTTTTTATCACTATAATTCATGGTTGTTTATTATTATAAATTTTTTTTTATATATAATATTTATGATGTAATTATTCTTTTTTATTATAATATATTATCATCCTTCTTTCTTTTCCATCCTTTGGAAAATGATTGCATCGCTCGTGCGTAAGAGTGGACTACCAGCTACACAAAGCGATGTGATTTATTTTTCATTTATACTTTATATGAATGGTAATAAAGATATATTTAATGAATATATATGAGATTTATGATATAATGATTATTATTTAAATATAAATTATTATTTAACTTTATTTTTTTCATCCATTAAAAAGTTGAAACATCACTCATGCGTACGTATGGACTATCGTCTACACAGATTGATGTAACTCATTTTTCATCACTGATTTATATGAATGATTAAAAAATGTATATGATGAATAATTATGATACTAATTACATGATTAATATTATATAGATTATGAAACCATGACCAAGGTGAAAGTATTGAAACCATGAAACTGAAACATGCATGGAAATCAGGCCAATTTTAACTCGAACATTCATTTCAAGGTAGACATTTTTGTTAAAAGGACAATTGGAGATTATAATTAAATAATAAATTTAAAGTTTAGTATTAATATTTTATTATAATATATATCTATAATATTTTTCATACAGTTGATTTTAATTCATATGAATCAAGATGATACTTGAGGTAAGGTTTATGTGAGAATATCATTCCTTTATGGGATTGACTATTCTAAATTTCTATTGAGAGAAATTAAATAAATATTATCCTTTAAAACCCATTTATTTTATTCTCCTATGTTTATTTATATAATTTATATGTATTATTACCTTTTTTATCTATTTATTACTTAAAGTTTTTAAGAATTTTTTTAAATAAAAATTGACCTTATTTCCCTTTTGGTCATCAAAATTTTTATTCCAGATCTTTAACACCCCAAGATTTCATAGTAAGTTATTTTCTTTAAAGTAATTCAATAGTTTGCGCAATACATAACACCGAGTTTGAGCACACCACGACTTACCAAACTAGTCGTTAAAAAAGTGGTTATTAATAGTATTAACTAAATTTTCAATTTTATATACTCCACATAATTTTTACATCGTTATTATGTGTTTCTTAAACATAATATAAGAACAAATTCAAATTTTCAAATAAAAGAAGTATTTTTCAAAAAATGAAATTTTACCACCTTTTAATGGTGAACCATTTTTAAATCCAATATTTGACAATATTATATATATTCAATTTGAAAAAATAAACTTCATCTTTATAAGTAGGGAATAAAAATTTAGTTTGGATAAATTTGCAATGCTTTTCTGATAACTTTCATATTTTGATGAATAGTGAAAAATACTAAATTTTAATTGAAAACAACTTTTTTAATCAAAATTATTTATAGTGTCAAATTATAAATTTGAATGGTTTTGAAGTAGAATAATATTATATTTTTATAATTTAATCCAATTTTTTTAATTGGAAGTAATTTTACATTTAAATTGGATATAAACACATATCAATCTTTAGATAGTTTTTTACTTCTAAAAAACTCGCTTTTGGTTTTGACAAGGGGAATATTATTTTAATTCATTAGAACAACTTTTATGTCTTTAATTTGGTAAAATATACATCTTTTTTGAATTTTTAAAATCAAAATTAGATTTGGGTGAATTTTTGGTATTTTTCTAAGAACTTTCAATTTTTGATGAATAATGAAAAACACTCGGTTATTGTTTAAAGATGGATTTTTTTAATATATATTATTAATTTAAATTTATTTTGAAGTAAAAATAGATACATAATACCAATATTATTCCAATTTAATTCATTGAAGTCATTTTATAATAAGATTATATATATAATTTTATTAGACTTTTTACCGTCTTTTACCCGCCTTCTAGGCACATTTGCAAATTTGCATAAAACTAAATTTTACCACTTCTGTGAATTGAATTTCAAAAATATAAGAGACACGGTTGAAATAAGTATGTAAAATTTTGTTCAATAGTATGAAAATAATTTTTTGTGAATAGTAACTTTTGAATTGTATTTACCACGGTTAAAAGTAAATAGGGTAATTAACGGTAAAAATGATATTATAATTACCCTAACACATGCCCTAATTCTATTGGATTATTTTTTCAACTAAAATAAAAATTAGGAAAAAAAATATGATCCTTTTTTATCCACATGGATTAGATTAGGATATCTATTATATTTTATTTAAAGAAGAGTTAAAAGTGTTAAATTCCAAGTTTAATAACTAAAATATTTTTAATATAGGGTTACACATAAGATAAATTAGACAATAAATATTAACTAGAAATGTAAACATATTTAATACATAATTATATTTTGTTTATAGTTTTTAGAAATTAAATAATTAAATTTATTTATGACACAATGATGATGCAGTAGTTACCTTATTAATGAAAGACTAAATTAATTGATGTTATAAATATTTTAATAAATGTAAATTGAAACTTTTTATGAATTAAAATAATTTTATATGTTAATATGACATGTTAGGGTTTATTTAATGTATTTTTTTGAAGTAATAAATTTTTTTTGACTTTCACAAAAACCAAATACTAAATAGTGTCAAAATTGACATAAATGAGTTTTTAAAACAAATATTATATTTGTAAATGATATAATATTCCTAAAAATATAAGGCTCATCAAAAGGACTTATATAAAGATATATATGTCATTAATAAACCACTTTGGGTTATCTTTTCATTTTATAGTAAGTTTATTAACCATGTATTATAAAAATACCAGAAGACATTGTAAAAGTTAAACTATTTTACTAAGAGTTTAATCTAAAAGATAAGTTTAATATGGTGACAAAAACTTGTCTAAAACCTATTTTTTTAGAATATTTATACCCATACCCACCATATCCTCAAAATAAATTCATTTTGAGCCATTATAAACCAAAAACAATTTTATAATAAAATAATATTTCATGTTTTTTTCTAATGTGACCCTCAGCTCTCTTATAAAAGGGTACTTCCCCTTCTCTCAAATTCAAATATCCAAATCCATCTGTCCTAGCCAAACTCTACTCAAATATCCTCCCAAATACCCTAAAATAAACCTAGATTCATTAATATTTTGAGAAATATAACCTAAGGATGCCTTTTCATCAAATCAAAAGGAAGCACCTGAAGAAGAGGTAATAATTTCACCACCGCTTTCAAAGTTCTTTTCTTCTTCCACTTTCTATTTTTTTGTTGTTTCCATACCAAAATAATAAATCATATACCTTATATATAATGAGATTTTATTATAAATATGGTACAACAATACTCATTATTCTATCCATCCTATGAATGAAAAAAGTCACCATACGTGCATACGTATAGCTTACCGTCTCCACGTAGTGGTGTAGTTTGTTATTGCACACTTCATTATTTGGATGGGTATAATAATGATGTATAATTTATGTTAATAATAAATATAGCATGTTAATTATTCTGTATATGTAATATACCATCCAATTACAAATGATTTCACCATCAATAGAATGATATTGTTGCACGTGCGTACGTACATATTACTCTCTCCACGAACGTGATTAGATTCATTCCATGTCGTAATCATTCAAGAATAATTTCCATTTTATGATTGAAAATAATGTTTAAGAACTTAATATCATTCTGGATATGAATCAAATACATCCTATACATAACAAACCTGACTCACGTAATAAAACTTATAAAGTAAAACGAATCTGTTAACACCCGGAACAATGATACTACTGGAATATTATTAACAAAGCAATATTATAAGATCATATATGATATCATTTTTGTGTATTTGGTTATTTTATAATTTAATAACAATGATTTAACTATTATATAGGAAGTTAACGTACCCTATACTAAGGAAAATTACAAGGTAATGGGTTTTCATCTCACTTCTTATTCTCGTGAGATTCAAGTTATATTTCCGCTATTTAATTTTGTGTGGTGTATGTACTACCCATTATTGTATTTTTTTTAAATATACTTTAATTTATGTTTATTTAAATAATTGTTGTATGATCCTTATTTCATGGGGTGAATGTTTCGAAAGTCACTAAATCAGTAAGGGAATTTTTAATTTCGATTACCACTCATTGGGATTTACACAAACTTAATTGATTATTTTACTCCAAGATTATTTGTAAAATCACTATTTATTTATTTCTGTAGTAATTTCCACTCAAATTTGGGTCGATATACTTTTTATACACATAATAATTCTATTTATTAATTCTCAAGTCATCGATACAAGCTTGATAAGATTAATCTTAACTCAATTTCCATTCATTGAGTTAAACATCCAAGTCATTGGTGTTGTTTTTACAAGAATATGTGTTAATGTACTCTGATTGATTTACAATGAATATCCAATCATATTGAGTGTATTTATAATTTCCATAGGTAATTATGTCATTTATTTATCCTTAACTTAAGTATATGGTCTTTAGAAGGGATTTCATCTCAATTTTCATTCCACTGAGACTTCTTTATTGTTATGTTCCAATTCACTTTTATACAGTGTACATACTAAATTTGGACATAGTATATCATGAATCCATTTATTCTCATGATATTATAAAGTTTTTATTACCTTGATTATTTTTATTCAAAAATATCTCAATTGGTTAGGAACTCTAACTAAAATATCATTTTAAATGTTTTAAATATTTATTCTTCTAAATATTTCTCATTAATTTCCATGTTTTAAAAATGGTGTTATGTATTTATTTATATGGAAATTAATGTTTTTTAAAATTTAAATTCCTTTTAAAAGATTCAAAGTGGTGTGGGACACTTTTATTAAAAATCTATTTTTAAGAGCTTCTTAATAAACATTGAGACTTTTAAATGTTTTTCATGAAAAAAGGGATATTTCTCTCAAATAGTTTTACTAATTATTTTCATCTATGTCAATATAATTCATTATTATTGATTTATGTTGATTTATTATAATACAATCTTCCATATTGTATTTAATGAGTTATTCTTGACTGTGGATGTGCTATTTTTATACCATTCATGGTTTGTGGTTGAAATTTTGTATGCTAGTTTTAATACGAATGTTTAGATTCTATTTGAACGTTTTCATATTTGGAATGAATTTTACTTAGTAAGTGATGGGTGGAGCCTTCTATAGCTCCTCGATCCATCGATAGGTATCATGAGTCAAACTAGTTTCTTATCACAAGGCCTTGACTAAATATTTATTAGTAGTCTTGGCACGAGGCCTTGACGAAATATTTATTAGTAGTCTTGGCACGAGGCCTTGACTATGTGGTTATGATGTCTAGCATTATGTATTACATCATTATGAAATTATCTATTGATATTACACGTGATTATTCGACTAGTAGAATATCATTGTGAAAAAGTAAATGACATTATTTGATTTATATTTTCCATATTATGCAAAAGTTTAGGTTTAAAAGGCTTGTGTTTTAGTCTTATACATTTCCTTAAATGTTTATGTTTTTTATGAAAGTTTTTGCTATATTGTTATCCTTATTGAGAATCTGAGCTCACCCCTTTCTATGTTTTATTTTTCACAGGATGCGAATAAGTATATTATGACTCACTTGCAGGGATAAACTAAGGGATATGTGTGTGTTCAAATGAGACACAATGTGGTTGTTTTTCATTTCATAATGTAATTTAAAACTTATGTATGTATTTAGTACTTCTAAGGGTACTAAACTGATATGTCTTTCGGGATATGATCCCTTGTGATCATACCAGTGTTATGTAATAATGCACCGACTCTAGGTAACTAGGGTTGGGGAGTTACAAAATACATGCTCTTTAAAATTATTTTTTGCAATCTTTTACCTATATTTGAAATGATTTAAAAATTAAATTTTATTTACCTTTTAATTTACTTAAAATGTTTTGAAAGTAATATTTTTGTAAAGAAATATTCTCTAAAAATTTTGTTTTCTAATTTTTATAAACTGTGAAAAGAATGTTATATTTTAACATATACATTATAAATGGATTTTCCTGCCATCATGATCGTTATTTGATTTGAACCTTAATTTAAAATATTTTGTGGTTATTTTAAAAAGAAATATTTTTCTCAATATTCTTTAATTTTTTATTTAGAATTTTATCAAAATAAAAGGATAATTTTCTCAGGTTTTCAAAGAAAGGTTCAAATGTTCCCTTAAAGGTATTTTTATCTACGCCAACATCATTTAAAGTTTCTTACACATCACTATGAATATGATATAAGGATCCCAACCACTTTATTTCTCTTGATTGATTATGAAGAATAAGATTTAAGGGTGATTCTATTGAACTCATTTCTTTCACATGGGTTAATTAAGTTATGTTAAAGTCTTTATGAAACTCATTTATTATATATATGTTATACTATTATGGAATGAAACTAATTTACTTTACATGATTTATGATATGATGATATGATGAATGTTTTATGATCTTGTGAAACACATATGTACAGATTTCATTATGTGGAGGGTGGGCCAAAAATTATATATCCCTCAAATGAATTGGGTAAAGATGGATATATCATGATATAATGGGGACTAGAATGGGGACTGAATCCATCCTAATATAGAAATATACCCAATAAGATATTATTGAGAGTGAACCTTAACTAAGGAAATGATGTAATGGGGAGTGAACCTGATCCACTATGACATTCATGGAAGTTATCCTTGACTATGGAAATTATTTTCTATGCTTATGTGTCTGAAAAAAACTTATATCTTATGATTATGATATGTTCTCATAGATCATGACTAATTATTGATGATTCATCACACTTATGACTTATATATTTTATTATAAAAAATTTATATGCCATGATTTAGGATTAATGATCTTTGAATGACTGGTTATGATTATTGTATGTTATAATCATGTTCACATAAACTTATTATTATCTAATAATCACTTATAATCATTGATTAACATCTCTTATGTTTACCCTTAATGAGCATCTGAGCTCACCATTTATTATGTTTAATTTCCCTGGATTATGAAAAAATATTTTAAGTAGGGTATATCTTAGAAGTGTACTATATGAGAAGATCCTTGTGGGATATGTTTGATATCTTTCATAAAATAATATTATAATTTATCCATCCTAAAAATAAAGTAAACCATTATAGTCATCAGGTTTTTATTATTGTAAAATGTATTTAATATTCATATCTAATGATGTAATATTAATATAATTTATGCTCGAGTCACTATAGTTAGTATCAGAGCAGTTTTTAGTTATTTTGGAAGATTATTATTAGATAACCCGGTTGAAAACTCTAGGTATAATTCTAATTATAGGATAATATCTTTAAGATTTAATAAAGTCTATATTATGTGGTTCACCTAGAGAATACACCACTATCTAGATATTGGAAAGTGGATGTGGTCATCTAATATATGCACATATTGTTAACAACTCTGAAATGGGTGGACTCGGTATTAACTCAATTATCGTCAATATAAAATGAGTGGTCTCAAGACTTCCAACCTAACTAGACACTCTCAAGGGATATGCTTGGGTTAATTAATATTTTCTTTATAAATCAGTATTAAGGATTTAAATAGATTATGACCATGAATGTCCTAGATTAAATATAAGGCGTCATATATTGAAAATAAGGATTCATGATTTATAGATCATATGAATGATTTTTTATGATTTTATGTTTACTTACTATGATTATTGTTTCCCAAACAATGATTTTTTGTTTTAGTCAACCGATGTAACCAACAAAAATTTATTTAACATAGAATGTGGCATGAAATTAAATGATCTTCCCCTTAAGAAACAAAATTAAATGGGAGCTGGGATGAAAAATCTTATAGCTCTCACCCAACTCTCACAGTCTTTGAATGATAACATGAATTATTTAAACTTCCAAATGGCCAAAGGAAAGAATAACTCACAATTAAATCTTTTATATTGTAATTTTCACCTTCCTTTAGTGGTTCCTCTGATCCAATTATTACTGAGAAATGGATCAATTCTATAGAAAATATATTATTTTTTCTCCAATGATCAAACTAGAACAAAGTTATTTTATTCATGCATAATTTGTAATATAAAACTAGTCAATGGTGGAATATTATCAAGAATATAAGAAAAGAGGTTAAAATTGAATCCATTACAAGGGAAGAGTCTAAGAAGGCATTTTTCAGTAATTATTTTCCCTGAACTCTTTAAATAAAAATGGAAAGGGAATTCCTAGAACTAAATTATAGAGATGAAAAATCAATTAGTACATATGAGTAAATTTCACCAGACTTTCAAGGTATGATTTTAGTTTTATCATCAACCTTGAAAGAAAAATAGATTTATTATTTAGTGCCTTAATACCATGTCTTCAAAAGGAATTGGATATAAGAGACTTTCATAGCTATGTTGAAATAATTTGATTTGTTCTTAAGATGCAAATATATATTAGAAACTCTAAGTGTTCTTATGGTTTTGGGGACAAAGAGATAAAGATATAATTTTATAGAAATTATAATGATAAAACCCATGTTGGATGGAAAATCAATATTCCTTCATGTTAAATGGTTAAAAGGAAGCACGAATAAAATTTCAATGTGGGATTTGTTAAAAATTTTAAGTATGGAAAATAAGGTCATCAAGAAAAATAGTGTTAAATTCAAGTGAACAGTCAATTCAATATAATTAATAGTGAAAAATCTCAATTGAATGCATCACCCACATTCAAATTCTATTCCTTATAGGAGTATAGACATTATCCTGACTAGTGCATGAATCTGATGGTTAATGGTGATAATCGGCATCAATAACTTCTTAACCTCAAGGCTAAGGGGAAGCTAATATGATTGTAACTGTTCAAGTGGTTCATGAGAAAGAAGTGTTTAATGGTAAACTTATCATCAACTCTAAGACTAATTGTTTTTTTAAATATAACCATTCTTTTTTATATGGATAATTTTTAAATGGTATCATCTCACCATCTAAATGATTATATGTTGAGTTAGTAGTAAAAACTACCAATGGTATGATGATAACATCTCAATTCTATAGATCCTCTCTTATAGAAGTGTGTGGGAATGTTATTCCTTAAAATCTTGTGATTCTCCCTTTAGTTAAATTTTATGCAGTTTGTGGCATGGATTGGATATCATTATATAAAATTCATATCAATTTCTAAGAAAAAGAAGTTACTTTTGATATTTTAAATCAACATATGATTGTCTTTTGTTGTGGGTTGAATATAAACTTTAAATGGAATTTACATTAATTACTCGGGTCTTACTACTTATTTATGAGTTATATTCATCTCAAATGTTTGGGGAGAAACATGACATATAAGATATTCCTATTATTTAGGATTATTCTAATTCATTTCCTAAATAGTTCACCAGTATTCCCCTTAATAATGAAGTTGAGTATTTAGTCGAAATAAATCTTTGAATTGCACCTATTTAAAATATTGTATAAAATATTTTCTTGATTGAGTTACAAGAATTGAATAAGTAACTCTAGGGGAATCTTGATAAGGGATTCATACACCCTAGTGTGTTACCATTTGTTGAACCTGTTCTTTTTGTTTAGAAGAAATATGATTCAATGCATCTTTTCATTGATTATTGATAACTTAACAAGATAATTATCAAGAATAAGTATCATGTACCTAATATTGACAACTTGTTTGATCAATAGTGTAGACCTCGATAATTTTCAAAGATTGACCTTCATTATGGATTACATAAATTCAGGTTCAAGAAGGATGATATTCTAAAGATAGCATCACATATAAGCTATGTTCATTATGAATTTATAGTAATTTAATTTAGATTTACCAATTCCCAAGCTATATTCATGGATCTAAATAATATAGCCTTTAGATATTACCTTGATAATTTTTTGGTAGTATTTATAGATGATATTATTTTATATTCCAGGAGAAATAAATTTTATAAAGTTCATTTAATGATTGTGTTGAAGACCCTAAGGAAAGATAATTTGTGCACCAAATTTATCAATTCTGATTTCTATCTATAATAATTTTCATTCTTGGTTTATATAATCTCAAGTGTGGGTATATTAGTGGATCCTTCAATGATGAGTGTTATTGATCAATGGCCCAAACCAACCATGGTAACTAATATCCATAGTTTTCTTGGGTTGTATGGATAATACCCGTGATTTGTTCGTATTATTTGGGTATATCTAATCCAATAACACTGTTTACTTACAATTGATCCATGTTCCTTTAGATAGATGAATGTGAGGAAAATTTCAAGGATCCGAAAATAAGTTTTCATAATAAACTAGTGCTTAGATATCCCGATAGCGGAGAAGGGTTTTTTTCTATAGTGATTAATTTTAGTATAGGCTGTAATTTTTCCTTCATAGAGTTATATGGTGATAGATTATGCCTCACACTAATTGAACATTCATGAGAAAAATTATCTGAATTTTGATTTTGAGTTGGTAGTGGTAATTTTATTCATTGGAAATATTGAAAAATTATCTTTATAGTGAAACATGTTATATATATACGGATAAAAAATGTTGAAGTATATATACATAAAGAAAGAGTAGAATACGTTCCAAAGGATATGGTTGGAATAGATTAAATATTATGGCTACTCAATAATCTACCAACCTGAGAAGGAGAACAAGGTGGTCAATTCTCAAATTTGGAAAGACCATGATTATTTTTCCACGATTAGGATTGAATATGATCCAATATTTATGTATTTTCATAATATTGATCCTGAAATCATGAGGAAATGGGATTGATCATATCTTTCTCAGATGAATGTTCAATCATCCATTCTTGTGAGGATTAAATAGGCACATAAGGAGGATGTGGGGCTGGAGAAGAAGGTGGGAAATGTTCCTGAGTTCCACCATGATTCTGGTGGAATGATAAGTCTTAGGAATGGATTTTGTGTCCCATCAATAAAAAACCTAAATAAAAAGATGTTTTATGAGTCCCATGGTTCATCATTCTCTATTCATCTCATAATTATGAATATATATTGGTATTTGAAAGAGTATTTCTAGTGGGATAACATGAAAAAGGATATTATAGAGTATCTATCTCAATTTCTATTATATCATCAAATTAAGTCTAAGAGACAGAAGTCTCAGGGGATGTTAAAACCATTTGCCTTACTTAAATGGGAATATGAAATGATATCCATATAATACATCACTGGATTCCCAAAAATCAAAAGAGAATAATGTTATTTGGGTTTTAGTTTATCATCTTATGAATTTAGCACATTTCTTTGATATCAAAGAAGAATTCTCATTTTATCATATTTACAAGATAAAAATCAATGAACCTGTAATATTACATGGAGTTCCATATTCTATTTCATCAAATCAGGATCCTAGGTTAACCTCAAAGTTCTAGAAAATTTTTTAATTAGAATTGAATATGGAGTAGAACTTTAGTAATGCATTTCATCATAAAATATATTTTTAGTATTAGAGGACCATTAAAACCCTTTAAAATATGTTGAGAACCAATTATATGAATTTAAAATGTGGTTAGGATCAACACATTACTTTGATAGATTTTTTACAATAATTTATTTCAAACAAGTATTCAGTTGGCTCCTTATGAAGCTTTTTAAGGTATGAAATGTAGAAATCCAACATATTATGGTCAATTTGGAGAAATAAATATATTGGGAACTAATATATATAAGGGAATGATTTAAAAGGATAGATATATTTAGTATCACATCAATATAACTCAAATTTGATATAATATTTTTGCTGACACTCGTCGTTGAGATCTAGAATTCTAATTTAGTGATAAGTTATTCATATGAAGCTCTCTATGGAAGAAGGTTATGAGATTAGGAAAGAAGGGAAATTAGTTCCCTAGATATATTTTCCTTTTTTGTATCATTTATTCTATTTTTATAGTTACTTATTATTTGGTGCTTCCATCGAACCACTCTCAATTTCACAATGTGTTACATGTATATCTCTTGAGGAAGTATATACTTGATCCTTCACATGTACGGAAGTCAGAGGTCATACCACTAGAGCATGATCTCTTTAATTTGAGGATTGTTTCCTAGATGTTGGATATGAATATATTAATAGTTATAAATAAATTATATAAAATTTAGTTATTAAAAATTTATAAAATTAATTCATTGGTTAAAAATTGGTTAGAAATGAATATAAAAGCATTTCAAGGTAAAAAGATGTGTTTTTCAAAAAAATTGGTTTTTTGGGCTTAATGTGTTTTTCATCTTAATAAAATAAATTAATTACTATGTATGATTGATTTAAATGTAATTTATAGATTAAATATTCAATAAAAAAATTAACATTTATCTAATTGTTTTTATAAGGCATGTAATGAATGTAATCTCGATTTTATGCTTCAAAATTCATTTTTCAAAAAACTATTTTGTTGCGATTTACAAACTTATCTTAAAATGAAATTAGACCACCTAAAGATATTTAATTATATAAAATAGATTTAATTTTTTTAATCATAATAATTAACATTATATAATATGGTAATATTAATTTTTGGTCAATATGAATAGTAATTGATGTAAAAAATCATTACTACGGTAAAAGTTAAAAGGGATTAACAAGGGGTTAAACTAAACAGATCAGTATTAAAATCACCAAAAAAATTGTTTGAATATTATTGGATGGTAATATTTTGACCCCATATCATCTAATATTATAATATGTGTCATTTTAGATCCATTTTTCTTGAATAATACATTAATATATTTTAATCATTTTAAAAATCCAAGTTTGTGCTCTCTCTCCCTTATAAAATGACACCACATCTCATCCCTTCCTCAAACCTCATGATCTTTCTAACTCATAAAATACCTGAAAAAAATACTTTCCTAAAATCAATTCTCAAATCCTATATCTCTTTTTTTCTAATAATACCATCATTTTAATTCTTAAGTTGTAATCTAAAGGAGGTTTCTTTATAAAGAGGTATAACTCCAAACCAAGTACTTTCAATTTTATGTCCTCTTATACCTTAAAAAAATAAATTTTATCCATAATAACATAATTAATGAACTATAATAAATAAACCAATATGTTATTATTTCAATATAATAACCTTTATTAATCTCCTTCTCCATCAAATGGGAAACAAACGCATCATCTGTGCGCACATGCTGACTACCGCCTTGCAAAGCAATGTATTTAGTTTTTCATCACTAACATTCATGGTTGGTTATTATATGGATTTAATGTTTATATATTATATTTTTGAAATTTTTATAATTATTTAATTATAATATATTATATACATTCTTAAATTTTTATCCATTAGAAAATGATAACGACGTTCATGCGTACGTGAGGACCGCCACCTCCACAAACCGATGTGATATATTTTTCATATTATATTTACTTGGATAGTAATAGAGATAGATTTAGTTAATATATATATTATATTTATGATATAATAATTATTCTATTAAGTTGAATTATTATTAACCATTATTTTGATTCATCCATCAAAAAGTGGAAACATCACTCGTCCATACGTACAAACTTCCATATTAACAGAGTGGTGTAATTCATTTTTCATTACTAGTTTATAAGAATGATTATAAAAGTGTATATGAATAATAAAAATAACACTTATTTCATTATTAATATTATATATATTATTAAATCATGAACAAGGTGAAAGTATGAATACCATTGAACCGAAACAGGCATGGAAAACAGACCAATTTTCACTAAAATGTTCATTTTAATGAAGAAACTATTAATAGAAGGATAATTGGAAATTATAAATGAATGATAAATGGTAATTTATGTATTAATATGGTTATAAAATATATATATATATATAATATATAATATATACATTTATTATATAAGATATTTTAATGCACATAGAGAAATGTAGGACTTGAGGTAAGGGTTATGTTATAATATCATTTCTTTTCAAGATTGTCTATAATAAATTATAATTAAGAGAAATTATATAGATATTATTCTATAAACACCATATATTTTATAATAATATGTTTAGTACAATAATTTTTATGTATTAGTTCTATTTTCCTCTTTCTAGTACTTAAAATGATTAAGAAAATGTTTTTAAAGAAAAGTGAATCTTATTTCCTTTTTTATCATAAAAATGTTTCTCCAATATCTATGATCATAAAAATTGATTTATGTGAGATTTTACCTATATTTTAAATTTTTTAAAAGGTAATTATAATTATATTTTAATTTATTTAAAAAAAATTAGAAGGAAACTTTTTTAAAATTAACATTTTCTAAAGAAGTCAGTTTGGACTTTTTTGAAAAGTATGAAATTAATGTTCTCTTTTAATGTATTTGATATGAATGAATTTTCCAACCATCAAGATAGTTTGTTTATTTCAAGAATAATTTATAATTTTCTAGGGTTATTTTAAATTAAAATCATTTACTTGATATTCTAGTAATTTTTAGTTAAACTTTTATCAAAATAAAAGGATATTTTTTCACATGTTTTAAAAGAGAGGTTACAATGTTCTCTTAAAGGTATTTTTCATCTATGGGAACATAATTTATGGTTTTTTTCATTGGGTATGAGATAATTTTATTCCATCAGGTTTATTTCTCTGTATTTATTATTATGGTTATGATTTATGAATAATTATATGAAACTCATTTCCTTCCCATGAGTTTAGTAAGTTATGATGAAATATCTATGAATCCCATTTATTTTCCCCATGTTATTCTATGATAAAATGAAATTCATTTAATTTACATGGGTTATGATATGTTGATATGAGGAATGTTTTAGGATATTTATGCACACTTATATATTATTTTCATTATGTGATGGATGGGAAAGAAATTATATGCCTCTCTAATGCATTGGGTGAAGATGGATATCTCACTGGATAATAAGGATTGTAAGGGGGAGTGAACCATATTTAGTAAGAGACTCTATTTGAAATGATGGTCTTGGTAGTGAACCATGACTAAGAAAATGATGGAATGGGGATCACACCTAATCCACTATGACATTATTAGCATTGATCCTTATAAAAAGAAATGATTTTATATGCTTATGTTCATGCCACAAACTTATTTTTTATACTTATGATATGTTTTCATGGCTCATGAATGATTATTGACCATTTCAAAAACTTATGGATTATTGTATTTTGTTATGACCAAACCATATGCCATGATTTATTATTAATTATATTTTACTGATTGGGTATGATTATTTTAAGTTATAATGATGTTCTAATACCCTTATGATTATCTTATTATCACTTAGGATCATTGATTGATATCTCATACTTTTAACCTTACTAAAATCTAAGATCACCCCTTTTTATGTTTCCATTACTCGTGTTAAAAATAAAATTTTTAAGTAAGGGATGTCTAAGAATTTTACTATGTGATAATTTCTTTGTGGTAGATGTTAAATATCTTTCATTAAATACGAGGATTGTGTATCTAGTATCGAAATACACTAAACTTTTACGGTACATAGGCATGTATTATTGTAAAATTTATTTAATAATCATCTCAAATGATTTAATATTTATAAATTTTATTCATATGATGATATAAGAACCATTCAAGAGGAAGTTATATTAGATTTCATAAAGACTGGTAGTTCTGGTGTGAAGATAAGGAACTTATAACTGGGGTGTATAAAATGTTATTGAAAATTATCAAGGATTGGGTTTTATAACTAGTCGATGAAGTGTATATAGATAATGATAGTTGTAATGTATAACAAATTATGGTAAAAGATTTATTGGTTGAAGAGTAGTAATTTAGTCAACTAGAGAAGCAAGTATTGGGGTATATATCTAGTCACTTCAAGTGAATTTTTAATCCTATATGATATAGTAGTGGATAATCCATGTTGGGGTGTATAACCAATATGAAAAAGAGTGCGAATTTATGTTGAACCCTAAAAAAATTATTTTGTGTTGTTTAATTTACATTAAATTCATGTCATAATATAAAAGTTTCCATGTAGAATTTATAAAGATATATAAATCCAAACTGATAATATATGTTTGATCAACTTAAAGGATTAATAATTTAACCCAATATTAATAATTAAAAATATTTCACCCCTAATTTACCCCTCCTAAAGGTGACTACAAAGTCTCCTAGGAATATAATTAGTATTAGAGGAATTTTCTCTATATTTCTATCTATAAGTTTATTCCTAGTTGTGTTTACATGTTTTATATCAAGTTAATCCTTCCAGGAGTTGAAGAAATATATCATTTGGAAGATAATAAGTTTGATAAAGAGAGAAAGTAAATTAAATTTACCCCCTATTGTAGAAAATGGAAGTTTCAACAAAAACATTGAAAAATTTGAAGAAGAAAGAATCTTAAAAGTAATTGATGTTATCCTATCAAAATAAATAGAAGGAGGATCCACCACAATTATAAGTTAAAGTGAGTTATAAGATTGTAGAAATTTTTTTAGATTAAATTTTTCTAAAGAATATTATTTCCTAAGATATAAATAGTATGAATCAGTTAAAAGTAATAAAAATTTTTACTCATGAATAAATTACTACAAGAAAAATATCCCTAATGAAGTTAATATATATATATATACTTGCATATATAAAGGGGTTACAAGAATATAAAATATCACTCTAATAATAACTTCAAGAAATAGAATATTCCTTGTCCAAGAAGTTCTAAAAAAGTAAAATCTTTACATAGATTATAGAAGAAATTAAAAAATACATTAAACTCTATAACTAAATATTCTTCCTATTAAAAGAAGAATTGGAAAGTAGCCTTTGTGATAATAATAAAAATTGTGAATTTTTGTCATAATTATTCCATGAATTGAAATCAACAGTAGATGTCAAGAATTATTAATTAGAAGTAATATTTCTAAGAATAAAAGATCTTGACATCTCTATAAAAAAATGAAAGGAAGATACATGAAGAAATGATTTGGAAGTAGAAAGTGGAATGTAAAGAGAAAGTGGATTTCTTTGAAGATTCGAAGAATAATTTAAATATAAAGTGGATTGATATAGAAGTAATATTAAAATACGTGTAAGGAACTAAAATTTAATCATCACATGAATCCAAGAGAATATACACTATTGAAGTTTCTAAGAAAAGTATTTCTTTAGGGAAGACTCAATATAATGGAAGGAAGAATAAGAAATCATCAAAATAATAATATTATGGTAATTTAAAGGAACATTAAAACCTATGTTCTGATGATTCTATAAGAACTAAATCTAATACCTTTAATAGTATGTGTCATACTTTTAGAAAAATATGGGTGAAGAAAATGAAAAACTCATCTCCTATTTAATGGTGGTTGTAAGAAAATAAAAAATTAAGGAGTTCCCCAAAGAAGTCTGGAAGAAAAATTAAATATCTAGAAGAAATAAATTTTTTAAGAAGTATCATCCATCCAAAATTCAACACAATATATGAATCCAAATCTTATTGGCCAGTATTAGTGATGTGAAAATTTTGGACACATGGATATCAATTATTGGAATAATATACCAAGGTATTAAAACAAATAAATCCAAAATTAAATAGGAGAAAAGATAAAGGAACAATAAACAAGGCTATATATACCCAACATTCAAAGAATAATAAAAATATGTTGGCATCTAACATATTTGAATATCTGTAAATTTTTTTGTGCATGTTGCAGAATAAGTGGTCAGGGTAAGTGTTAGTTTAATTATACCATGAACAAATCTACAAAAAATAATTCAATAATTCCACAAAATTTGAAGGATAAAAAATATAAATAGATTTTAATTATAACTTGAGGTGTAAATAATTGAAATTTACAAGTAAGGATTTACCCAAGAAGAATGTTTTTGAATATTTCATGCCCAAGAAAAGTTTCTAATTCGTTGGAAGAAAATTACTCTAAATATATATTTATACACTCAATAAGAATATTAAATTTTTCAAAATAAAATTCAATAAACAAATTTAATAAATTCATGAAATAATCTAGTAGGATGTAATGGTAGAATACATCTCTAATGAATAATTTAAAGTCCACTAGTGGTTACCTTTGAAGAGTAACTTACCAAATGATAAAAAGTTGTGTGGAAGGTGTAGGTTGGTTAACCACACTCCTGAAATTTCATGAAAATGTTACCAGGATTGGATAAGTTAGTAAATGAAGTAAATAATATTTTTAAATAATAATTAATTCTATAAAGAAATAGAATAATAAAGTTGAACATATTCTGAATGTTTGTATGGTTGTATGTCCAAATCAGTTGTAAGAAGCAAGGAAGAAGGAAATAGAAGAAAATAATAAAAGTACATGTTAATTTAAAGATAAAGTTATCAATAAACCACCAAATAATATTAATAGAAAAAGTAGTTAGAATAAATCCATGACTCCCATGAAGAGTAATTCTTATAAAGATAAGGTTGAAGGTATGAGAAAAATGAAGTTAAAGAAGGAATTTTTGGTTTGAGAAAACTTTCTCAACCCTTTCGTTCTAACTGATGAGTTGAGAAAATTCCACCTTAATACCTAAATTTTTCTATAGAACCTACAATAAAAGGGTAATTGAATATAATTTTTTAGGTGGACCCTTGAAGTGAAGATAAATCTATAAATAATGAAAATTTTTAAAATCTAGGTTCTTATCCTCTTGACGTATTGATGCACTCGTATTTTGAAGAAAAAAATTAATCTATTTTAAATGAATTTTAATGAATATTACCATATAATTCATTATCTTATTAAAATATGGTAATTTATAACTAATGAATTTAAATTGATTAAAATTAATAAAATATTTATTTTTAATTATTATCATAATTTAAGAATATTTAGTGGAATTATTCTTAATTTTAACATGTTTGGTAGGGTAAGAAAATATGCTAACTAGGATATTCCTCAACCCAAAGGGCTACAATCCTCTTAGCTAACCCAAGAGAGGTTCATCCAGCCAAGCCATCCATTAGGAGAGCCACCCAATAGAAGGAGGTTGTGAGCTGCAATGGGGGGTCTGGCACCATATGGGGGCCTAAGCCTATAATACCATGCGGGCTGGCATGGTCCATATGTATGTATGTAGTGTGAGTGGGTGATGATCCCCCATAGCCATGAAATTTTTATCCAACAGATGATGCAGGATCAAATTTAAGGAAGCACTCACCCAATATGAAATTTGATGTGGGATGGTGCTTTCTCTATTGTGATGAGAAACTAATAAAAACGATGTTGTCACACCTATAATCCACTCCCCAACACATGAAAGATCCACCTCCACTGTCTTCCACCTTATTATTTGATCTATTCCATCTATAACTCACCAAACACACCATGTCCTCCTCCTATAAAGCTTGAGCTTGGTTCTAATCACTATTCTGAGGTCTTAAACTACCATTGATACCTTTTATAACCTGGAGAGACATTGTTGAATCCCTTTATGAAGTGATATGATGCCATGAATTCAAAATATATGCCCATTTAACCACTATAAAGGTTGTATCTCTATAATGGCATGGATACACCATTTCACATCCACTATGTCAGGGGATCACCATGGATGAATCAGATGCACTATAGGGGAAGGTCTACACTATGGTGGACAAGATTTAGGTGGAAGATATGGAATTGAGGAAGAATTACGTGAGTATGGATGTTGTTTCATGGTAGTTTTTAGGCACCATGGTAGTGGTCAATTAAGAAGTACAAATATTTTTGAGGAAAAAGATCCTATATAAGGATACACCATGGATAAGAAGCTATGGTGTGGAGGTTCTCAATATGGTAGTAGCATGATTTTTGTGGGAGAGGAGTGTTGTGCTGAGAAAGAAGAAGCTACTATCACATTGATCTACCATCAAATTGTGTTGTTAAATTTGATAGGTAGATAATATACTGTAACTACATTGAGATCAGTGCTACCATTGATGGAGACATACCATCACAACAAAGATCAATTATCGTCGCTATAGAATGGGGTGCTTGTTGGTGCTACCGTTATGAACTCGTTTAGTTGTAGTGATATTTTTTATTCCACTGTAGACAAAAACAAAGTCCATGAATGAATATGATCTTAGTTTATCCATTGTGAAGGCCAGATGGTTTTAATATGAAGGATACACCATGGATGAAAATTTTTCTCACAACCCATTATAAATTTAAATTGGCTACATCACACTTCACATGAATTGGTTTTGTGAACCCATGGGAAGGATCAGCTATGTTTCACAATAAAAAATCCACATTGATATGAATTTTATTTTAAAATAGGTTGAATTCATCCTTAATCAAAACTTACCCAAAGCTAAGATATGAAAATTTTGAGAAGATAAATGTATCAACCCACTAAAATTTGGAAAACCATGATATATCTACAGAGATTTAAAATAAATTAATAATCTAACTTATAAGAAGATAAATGAAGATATGGGTGATTCAAATGAATAAGAATAATGAGGGTATTCCACCCACTATAAATAAAAGGATGTTGCTACCAAATAAAGGGATAAAAGGATCAGATGTAGACTATTGTGATTCTATTGGGATGCTCTATTTTCTTTTACTTTATATTAGAGGTTTATTTATTTTCTTTCTTATGTAATCAATTCATTATATTTTAATCAAAGTGAACCATATATTTCCTTTATAGTGTTTCTCCCTCTTTTCCATTCTCTTTTATATCATTGTTTATTCTTCCACTATGACTGATTACTTATAATAATGGAATACTAACCTGAGGATTGGCCTTGGGGGAGAATAGGTGTTTCCTAAATTATAGGCTTTTAATTATCAATTGTTTTGATTTTTTTGGGTTGTATGAGGGTTAATTGTGTGAGTGTGGTTATTTTACACCACAACACGAATCATGAATTCAAATATATAATTTTATTTATATTTTATCCCTCCCTTCTATTGAACAAAAATCTCTTCACATGATATAGTTGAGCTATTCTATAGATGAAATGGAATATAATATAATCGGGTCCTAGTAGGTTCCAAATTCTAAATTGATTAGTGTCATAAAAATTGATTGTATAAGGTGGTGTAATTAATTTTACTTAGGAATTAACTACTTCACAACCAATAAATAAAAGGGTAGTAATTCAAGAGTTATTTTTCACAATTGTATTATCAAACAAAATTTTAAAAAACCAATGTGAATAATGAAGGAACCTAAAACCAGTACTTAAGGACAAGTAAATTATTTTCTAACCTTCATTATATCTTCATTTCATGTTAGTCTATAATTTATTTCTCATTGTTTTAGAAAATAAAAAAAAAGTTATTTTAAGTGAATATAAATTATTAAGTGAATAAACTATGAATATCCTCAAGTGTGATGACCATGGTCATCCATTTTACTACACTAAAAACTATTAAATAATATCTTTTTCCACACCTTGTGATAGGTGTGGATAAAAACATAGAACCTTTTTTGGGGAGAAATTAATTTCTTTATTTTCTTTTTATTTTTATATTGTTGATATTTTCTCATTCTGTTCATAAAAAAAACCTGAAAAATAGTTTCCATGATACATAAAAACTTACCAAATTATTTTGCATGTAATAATTACTCTTAGGTACAGGACAATGAAAAATTGGTCTAAAATATTGAGGAGTACCTCAAAACAAGGGTCAATGATCTCATGGTAATGGAAAAAATTATGGTGACTGGCCAAGAGATAGTAATATCAACTCATTAATTGATAAACATGGTCAATATAGTCTAAAATTATTATCAAATACTGAAGGCCATAAGGGAATCACCACTAGAGCTACTAGATTTTGTTGAAGAGTTCTAAGATGTTGAGGCTTTCTTGTGGAGTATCCACATCCTACCCATCTCAAACATCATTACCAGGCCTAACAATAAGAGTTATATTGTATTCATGATAACAAATACTTTTCTACTATGCTATGTGTGGGGGATCAACGAGATTTGGAAAAATTATGAAATAAGTATGAAGTGTAACATAATCTCCCATCCTCTTAAAAAGTATAAGATCTAACACCTCTCTATTTTCCTTTATACTTGTAAGAGGAATAATCCACCCAAACAGTGGAGTTTAATTAAAATATAGAAGACCCTAACTAACTACCTCAATCCAATGACATCCAACTCCAAGAGGCACTTACAACAGAAGAAGATATAGAACATATTCCAACTCAGTGATTTGATCATGTATTGAAATATATATTATCTACTTTTCTTCAATATTAATTTAGAAGTATCTCCAAATATTTGAAAATTTAGATTCATCCAAACCATTTCTAGTCTTGGAATAAGATCAATAATAATATCATGAACCCATTGAGGAACACATAGAACTTCCAACACTTTTTTGAACAGGCATTTAAGGAATCCCATGAAGAATTATAATTATTTGACCTTAATGAAACCAAGATAAAACTTTAAAGGGATAATTTACATACTAATTATTTATATTTAGATTATTTAAATTTAAAATAACATTCTTACTCTCCCTTTTAATATTCAATTCCTTGTTCCCACAAAGACCAAACACTGGTCAAGAAATAGGAGATTTCACATGTAAAAACGAAGAAGTAGGATTATCCATACTTCTACCTACCATCTCAAATAAAACTATACATTCTTTATAATGGGATGGAATTGGTGTACTCTATCCACATACTCCTCATCAACAACAAATAAGAAGTACAACCTAGGAAAATCCTCATGTGGTAGTTCAAATCTAAGAAGATCCACCCACCAACTGACTATGGATAACAGTAAGAATTTCCCTTATTGAGGTAGTAAAAATAAGGGGCCACTTGAGGGATTATATCAGGAATAATCTATTAACATGATTTCTTGGACTTTTAATTTCATTATTACAAATTATTTTCAGATAAAACCCAATCCCTTTATTTTTTATCTTACTTTGACATGGACCTTAAGTTTCAATGACTGATTTTCTTGTTTAGGACCATGATGGAATAAGGTATCCCCTAAATAGATAAGAAGATATAACTAAAGCTTCATGATAAAAGGGAGTTTATTCTTTCATTCTGATTCTTTTAACTCTTTACTTTATTTCTAAAAATTTTATTTTGAAAGGAAAACTGAATATTTCATGCCCTTGCTTTAAATTTATGCTTTAGTTGAATTATATAGGAAAATGATTTATTTTGGAATCGGATTTTACCTTGTTTTAGATTTCAATGTTAATGATATTAAATGATTAAAGTAGTGAAATTAATAATTATAGTGAAGTATCAATGTTAATCTTATGAATTATAATTTAAGGGAATTACTTGATTCGTATAAATTAAATTTCTATATCCTTTTTCATACATCTAATTTCTGAAATTCATGTAAATTAATTTTTTATTATTTGGCATGGCATAAGTTATTTTCCCAATTACATATCCATTACCCAAGATTATTTCGAAACCAAATAATTATATATTATCTTTAGAAAATTTCTCAAGTGATCTTGTGGAATGTCACCTTCTAAAACATGCATTGGAACTTTTCAAAGTGATAAGTTTGCATAAAAACATTAAATATGATTCAGTAATTTTATTGTAGGCCCTTATACTTGAGACCACCTTTAACACCAATCCTTGTTTAGCCCATAGAGACCATGAATTACCTTATTAGCAATGAGACACATTTAAATCCATTTATATCTATTTAACCATCCTCTTAGTATTTTTAATGATATTTTAAAGCTGAAGTGTATGGGTGACGGAATTTATGGTAAAAGGGATGTACTAAATTTTAAGGAAAAGTGTGGGGTGCTATTTTGGGAATTGAGAAAAATTTCTGTGTTATTAAATATACATTAATTTTTTTCCGTTATTAAAAAAAATTGAAACGTAATGGGTTTTGAGTTTCAAAAATCAAAAATCACCATTTCCATAACTATTATTTTTTTCATATGTGGTTAGGTGATGGATGTTAGGATTGTTCCAAGAATAAATTTATAAAAAGTAAAAAAATCTAAAAATGTAGTCTAAAAATGAAGAAAAACAGAAAAAAAAATATATAGAAAATATAGAAAATTTAAGAATGAGAAATTTATTTATTATGCTACCATTGTTATCTACCATTACTTTGAGTTTTTGGAATTTGTTGTTATCATTTTGAAGGAGAAAATTACATTGAGATTTTAATTTTTATATCATTCTTTTTTACTTAAGAGACAAATCAACTCTTTGAGCCTTATTTTTTTTAACATCAATATATACTAACCTTAAGGCTCGGAGTCATTAAATCCTTTAATTGAAAAATCATATTGACTTTATGTGATATTTACATTTAAAAGGGGGATAATTAGTTGCTTTACAATCCTATTAAAAAGGGTCATGTTCTCATGATAAGATCATAACTCAACATGAATTTCTATCATGAGTGATGAGTGAAAATATGCAAAATTGTGGTAGATCATGACTTTAAATGTTTAATAATAATGAATTTAGAAGCTTGAATTAATGAAAGGAGTATTTCAACCAATTTAAAAATGGATAAAGTAAAATTATTTTATAGATTATTTCTTTAAAAAATGATAAGTTAAATTATTATTTTATTTTCGAACGTTAAATTTTGGTTTAACATTGATAATTATTTTATTTTATTTTATTTAGATTTAAATATTGGTATCATAGAGTTTCTCTTTAATTCAATGATGATATTTAATTTATGAGAACAATAATAGTTCAAGTTTGTGAGTATTTGATGCATTTATATTTCTATAGAAAAACATAAACAAATTTAAATGATTTTAAAAGAATTTTAATGAATATAGACATATAATTCATTATTTTATTAAAATATAAATGTTTAAAATTGAGTAATTTAAATGGATTAAAATGAAAAAAATGTAGATTTTTTATTATTAACATTATTTGAAAATATTTAGTACAATTGAACTTCATTTTTAACATGTTTTATAGGGTAAAAAAATATTCCAACCAGGTCAGCCTTAAACCTAAAGGAGAAAAGGCCTCTTAGCTAGACTAAGAGAGGGTTAGCCAGCCAAGAAACCCATGGGGACAACCTTCCCAGTGGTAGGAAGGTGTTATCCTCAAAGGGAGGATCCCATGCAGTGTGTGGTCCTAAGCCCGCAAGCTAGTGTGGTTCACCATGGTCCATATGTGTGTGTGAAATATGATTGGGTTTCGATCTCCCGCATCCATGGTGTTTTGAGAAAATGGATTCTACAATATTATATTTAAATAATTTCTCACCTACAATGAAGTTCGATGTGGTGTGGTTATTTTTAAACCATTTTTCATAACTAATAAAGATAATTTTATCATTATTTGACTCTTCCCCCTCATTCTCAAACACTACACCTCCCTAATTAGTCACCTTTATCTTTGATCGCTTCCATTTTCAACATACCAGAGACACCATTGTTACCACCTTTGAAGCTCAAGATCCGGAAAAATATATATTCCAAGGCTTGAAACTACCATGGATCACTTATGGAACCTTGAGCGATATCGTTGAAGCACTTTACGAAGTGAGATTATATTGTTCATTCTAACTAGAGATCTCTCTTGACACTATCAAGAATAGATCTCTATGATGACATGAATACACTATTTTACACCAATTTTTTCATGGGATCTCCATATAGGACTCAGACACACCATAGATGAAGGCTTGTTCTTTGGAGGCCTTGATTTAGGTAGAATTATTGGAACCGAGGAAGAAGCATGCAAGGATGGAGGTTGTATCGTGGTAGTTTTCATGCACCGTGGTTGTGATCAATTTGTTAGAACCAAATTTTATTAGGATGAAAATTCCTAGAGAATGATAGACCATGGGTAAGAATCTATGGTGTAGAGGTTCTCAATATGTAAATAGCTTGATTCTTTTTTGTGAGAGGAGCATTGTGATGAAGAATAATAACCTACCATCGCATTAACCTACCATCAACCCGTGATTCTAAATTTGAGTGCTACATGACCTACCATCACTATACCGACATTGGTTCCACCGTTAATGGTGATCCACTATTGAAATAAAGGGATTCTTCCATCAATGTGTAACAGTGTTTCTTGGTGGTTCTACCGTTATGAATCGGTTTAGCTACAATGCTACCATTTCATCTCTTGTAGAGAAGAATGAATCTCATGTATGAATATAAGATTATTTTCCTCCACTATGGAGGCCATTTGATTTTAAGATGAAGACTACTTTGTAGAAGTTATATTACCTCGTAACCCATATAGTTCTCATAAATAATTTTAATTGGCTATATCACACCTCACATGAATTTCCCACTTGAACATTTGGGAAGGATCGAGTACATAACACACTAATAAATCCATATTGATATGTATTTTATTTTAAAATAGGTCATAGGCTGTCATGATAAAAATTTACTTGGAGATGATATATGAAAATTTTGAGAAGATAAATGCATCCACATGCTAATATTTAAAAATACCTAATATATCTAAATAGATTTAAAATAAATCTATAAGAAAACATATATTAAGATATATGAATAAATAGGGGATTTGAACAAACGAGAATATAGGTGGGATGCCACCCTCTATAAATAAGCAGGTGCTATTGGTAAATTAAGTGATCAAAGGATTGGGATTTGACTATAGTGTTGCTACTAGGATACCTTGTTTTCATTTATTTTCTGTTGTAGCTTTATTTATTTTCTTTCATAAATAATTTATTCATTTTATTTTAATGAAACTAAACCATATATTTCCTTCATTTTTTTGTATCTCTTTTTCATTATCCCCTATCTAATTCTTCATTCTTCCACCATGACTACTTACTTATAATAATTTAAGCCTAACCTGAGGATTCACCTCTAGGGAGTATAGGTGTTTCTTGAATCTTGTGTTTTTAATTATAATATGTTTTATTTTATTTTTTGTATATGAGGTTTAATTATAAGAGTGTGGAAATTTTCCACCATGAAAAGGGATCTTAAATTCAATTATATGATTTTATTTATATTTTACCCCTCCATTTCACTAAATAAAAATCGTGCCACACAGTGGAGTTAAACTATTCAATGGATGAAATAGTAAACGATATAGATGGGCCCTAAAAGGTGTCACATTATTAATTGAGGTGTTATATCAAAATTGATTATAGTAAGAGGTGGAATTGAGTTTTCTTACGTATTTGATATCTCATAACCAATTAATAAAAGGGTATTAATTCAAGAGTGATATTTCATAATTAGACTATGAAACTAAATTTTAAACAACCAATGTTAATAATGGAATAACCAACAACCAATCCTTAAAGCCAATTAATTTATTTCTAACTGTAATTAGATCTACATTTCACGTTAGTTTGTAATTTAATTCTCATTATTTTATAAAATAATAAAAACAAAAAATGAAGTAGTTTTAGGTGAATCTGAATTAGTAATTTAATAAACTGTGAATATCCTTTGGTGATAAGACCTTGTTCAGCCATTATGCTATACTAGAAAATATTAAATAGTAGTTTTTTCCACACCCTATGATAGGTGTACATCCAAATTTGGCCTCATTTCCCAGGACCCATCATTTTTTTTATTTTTTTTATTTTTCACATCGTAGAATGTTTTTCATGGTTTTTATCAAAACAAAACCTAAAAAAATATTCCACACAATGTATAAAAACAAAACATATAATTATTCATGGAAAATTTACTCTCACATTAAAGACCAAGTTAAAGTGGTTCATAATGAGGAGGATTCCCTCCAACAATGGGTTGATGGTCACATGGTACTGTTCAAAAAGATTGTGATTGGAAAAGAGAGAGGACTCTCACCACAAGAATAGACAGACATATTCGATAAATTTGAAACAGACTATCAAAGATTGAAGGCCATAAGGGGAGCACCACTAGAGCTACCAAATTTTTCTGAAGTGGTCCAAGAGGTTGAGGCATTTCTTTAGGAGTATTCATAGTTGATCCATCTCAAATATCATATCCAAACTAACCAATAAGGTCTATAGTGTATCCATGATGAGGAATACTTACCTGTTGAGATAGGTGTGGGGGTCAACAAGATTTAAATAAAATTTGGAATGATTATTAATTGAAAAATGATATCCTTGACCCATAAAAAGTATAATATTCAGTAACTCTTTATTTTATCTAGGCTTATTATATGAAGATATCACCCAAATGGTGGAGTGTATAGAAAATATGGAGGATCCCAACTACCTACATCTATTTAGTGATATCCAACTCCAGGAGGCACATGCCACTAAATAAAAGACTAATGTTGAGCCAAATTTGGTAGTTGATCCTTTCTTAAACACTATCTCATCTACTTTTTCTGAATAAGAATTCATAATTAACTCCCCTTGTTTTGAATTTTCAGATTCTACCAAAAATTGTTTTGTCTTGGAGGAAGATTAAGAAGAAGAATATGCACCTATTGAGAAACACATGGAACTCCCCTCACTTATTTAACATGCATTTGAGGAATCCAATGAATAATTTTAAGAGGATGAGCCTAAGGAAATCAAGATATTGTATTCTAACATTGAAAGGTATAATTTTTATATTCATTTTTTTTGTTAAATTTTTTCATATAAAATTAAATTCTTATTCTCCCTTAAAATATTCAATTCATGTGGCCCATATGAAGAAAGAACTGGGCAAGTAAGGGGAGGTTGAAAAGTAACAACCAAGATTGCGGTTGATCCATACTTCATCCTACCCACGCCATAAAAGATATACCAAATTACAATAGGAATATATTTGGTTTACTCAATCCATAGACTCATATTTAATAAAAAATAAGAAGAATGGGATAGGAAAGTTCATATGTGTTTATTCAAATATAATAAGCTCCACCCAAAAATCAATTATAGAAAATTGTTAAAACTTCCCTACTTGAGATAGTAAAAATATCAGGCTCACTTGGGAGATCATACCAAGACTTATATCTCTACTTTCTTTCTAGGAGTTTTAATTTAATTATTAGTAATTATATTAGGATTTAGGCCAATCCCTGTCTTTTTTAACTTTATTGGACATAGATCTTAATATTTAATGATTTATTTTCTTTTATAGGTCTATGATGACATAAGGAATCCCCCAAAAAAATAATAGAGGAATAAATATTTATGAGAAATGGGAATTTATTTTGATATTCTCATTATGTTAACACATTACATTATTTATGATTTTTTGAGCAAAAAACTAAAAATTACATGCCCATGCTTTGAATTTATTCGTTACTTAAATTATCATGGAGACACTAGTTATTTAGTAATCATATGGTTACATGTTTTAGATTTCTATGATAATGATATTAAATGAGTAAAGTAGAGAACTTAATAATTTGAGTGAATCATGGATATTAATTTGATGAATCATAATTTAATGAAATTAGTTGATTCATATAAATGAAATTTCTGTATTATTTTTCATACATTGAATTTATAAAATTCATGTAGATTAATTTTTTACTATTATCCTTGCCATAAGTGATTGTCCTAAAATATATTCCCATTACAAGAGAGTGTTTCTGGACTAAATACTTCTTATATTATCTCGATAATATTTATTGAGTGATTTTGGGACATGCCGCCTTCTAGAACATCCATTGGAACTTGTCAAAGCTATGACTATGTAAAAAGAAATTAAATATGATTGAGGGATTTTTTTCACAATCCCTTATCATTGAGATCACCTTTTACATCAATCCATGTTTATCCCGTAGAGACCATGAATTACCTTGTTAGAAATTAGCCAAATTTTAGACCATTTATATCCATTTCTACCCTCCTCTTAGTATTTTACATGATATTTTAAATTTAAATTGTGGGGGTGAGGTAATTTATGGTAAAAGTGATGTACTACATTGTAAGGAAAAGTGTGGGGGTGCTATTTTTAGAATTGATAAAAAAAATTGAGTCATTAATTATACATTAATTATTTTCCATTCTTGAAAAGGATGAAAAATAATGTTTTTTGACTTGATAAAATCAAAAATCTCTATTAACATTACTATGATTTTTACTATGGGTGGTTAGGTGATAGATATGATGTTTTTTTCAAGAATTAATTTTAAACATTTCAATAAAATCTGATTTTTTTTAAAATGAAAAAAATAAAAAAATAGAGAAAAATATTTAAAAAACAAGAAGGATAAATTCATTAATTATGCTATCATTGTTCAAAACCTTTATGTTGAGTTTTTAGATGTGGGTGTTTTCATTTTTAAGGGGAGACTTCCATTTAGATTTTTATTTTTATATCATTATTTTTACTTAAGATAGAGACCTTCCCTTTAATCCTTAATTTTTTAAATGTTAATACCTTCCAACCTTAAGCCTCAGAGTCGTTAGAGACTTTAATTACATGTGACTTTTGTCAATACAAAGTGGAAAAATTAGTTCCTTTATAAGCCTATAGAAAATTAGCATTTTCTCAAGATAAGATCATAAATTTAATTGAATTTTTATCATTAGTGATGAGTGAAATGATTCAAAAGTGATTTAGATCATGAATTTTAATGTTTAATAAATAATTTATTGAGGATCTTGAATTAATGAAATGATAATTTCCACCAATTTCAAAAGGTAGAAAGTAAAATCCATGGATTGAATTTTTCACTGAAAAACGGGATGTTAGATTGGTGTTTCACTATGGAACTTAAAATTTTGGTTGAATATCAATAATTATTTGATTTTATTACATCAATATTTAAATATTGGTATCATAGTGTTTCTCCTTAATTCAATGTTTAGAATTTATGTTTGAGGACAAGAATGGTATAAGTGTAGGGGTATTTAATGCAATAATATTTTCATGCAAAAATTTAAACTATTTAAAATGATTATAAATTAATTTTAATTAATATTATTATATAATTCATTATTTTATTTAAATATTAGAAATTATAATTAAGGAATTTAAATGGGTTTAAATGGATAAGAATTTCTATTTTTAATGATTAACTTTATTTGATAAGATTTGGTGGAATTGTGATTAATTCTTAACTTGTATTATATTATAAAAACTCTAACAAGGAAATACCTCAACCCAAAGTGTTACAAGACTCTTTGAGAGCCCATGAGGGGGGTGACTATCCACGAAGCCCCTGAAGAGAGCCCACCCAGTGGTATACGGGTGTGATCCACATAGGAAGGATCCCAATCATCATATGGTCCTATGCATGTAGGCCCATGTGAGACAGCATGAGCCATATGTGTGTGTGTAGTGTGAGTGAGTGTCAATCCTCGATATCCATGGAATTATAAGAACATAGATGTAATGGGATCATATTTAAGGAATTGATCAACCACTATGAAATTTTTTGTGGGGTGATGCTTTCTTGACTACTGTTCATAACTGAAAAAACAAAATCCTTACACCTCGACTCCACTCCCCTACACTCAGACACTCCACCATCATTTTCTACTATCTTGATCTTCAACCTCTTTCATCTACAACACATTGAAGATACCATGGACAAATTCTGTGAATATTGGGCTCAAGAAAAATAACCATATCAAGGCCTCATAACACTATGGATCCCTTATGGAACCTCATGCGACATTGTTGATTCCCTTTATGTAATGAGATGATTCCATTCAAGATAAATGGAGATCCCTCTGGCTAGTGTGAAGGTCAAATAAATTTGACAACATGGATACATTGTTCCATACATGCTTTGTTTTGGGATCACAATGGAGGGATCACCTTCACTATATAGGAAGTAATATTCAATGGAGGTATTTCTGTAGGTTGAATAATTGGGAGTTAAGAAGAAGTACACAATGATGGAGTTCCTTCCATAGTAGTTTTCTTAAACCATGGTGGTGATGAATTTGGTAGAACTAAATTTTTTTAGGATTAAAATTCATGCACAAGGCTACACCATGGGTAAGAAGCTACGATGTGGAGATTCTCAATATGGTAATAGCATGATTTTTTTGGGATAGGAGTGTTGAGATAGAGAAGAATAATTTATAATCGCATTGATATACTATCAAACTATGCTGCTAAATTTTATCAGTGTATGATCTACCATCACTACATGGTGACCGGTGCTACTGTTGATGGTGATCTACTATCTCAATAAAGAGTTGTTACTCTCACTACAGAACAAGGGTGCTTGGTGGTTCTACCTTTATAAACAGGTTTAGTAGAAGTTTTTCAAATACTTATGCTATGGAGAATAATTAATCACATGCAAGAATAAGATATTTGTTTGTCCACTCTGACAGAAATATGGTTTTAAGATTAATTCTACACCATTGGTGCTACAATTCCCTACAACCCATGTAGTTCCAATGCACAATTTAAATCAGCTATGTGATACCTCACATGAATTGGCCATGTGAACCCGTAGGAAGGATCATCTATGTTGAACACTGACAAATACACATGGATATAGATTTTATTTTAAAAGAGGTGAAAGGAATCCATGATCAAAACTTACAAAAAGCTGAGTTACAAAAATTTGGAGAATATAAATGCATCGACATTATGAAATTTTGAATTCCTAGATATATCAATAGAGATTTAAAATAAAGTTACAGTCAAACATTGACTGAAATAAATGAAGATAAGGGGGATTTTAGTGAATGAGAATAGAGATGGAATTTCAACCTCTATAAATAAGAGGGTGTTGATTCCATATAAATGGATATAAGGATTTAGAGTGGACTACTGTACTACTATTGGAATGCATTATTTTCTTATTTTTACTATTTTATCTTTATTTAGTTTCTTTCTTATATAATTCATCCATTCTATATTAATCAAAGTGAACCATTTGTTTCCTTAATTTTGTTTCTCTCTCTTTACCATTATCTGTTCTTTCATTATTCATTATTCCATTGTGACCTATTACTTCTAATAATGTATCACTAACTCGAGGCTTGGACTTAGTGGAGAATAGGTGTTTCCTTGATTATATAATTTTAATACTTAAATTTTTTTCAACTTTTTGTGAAGAATAAGGGTGAATTGTATAAGTTTTTAGATTTTCAACCATGACACAGATCTCGAAATCAATTCTATACTTTTATTTATATTTTATCCCTCCCTATCATTTAAAATAAGTCTCTTTATGTGATGGATTTTAGTTTTTCATATGATGAAACAATATATTGTGGTGCCAAGTCCTGAAAGGTACCACATTTTCAATTGATGTATGTTGTCAAAATTGATTATAATAGGAGGTGTAATTGTGTTTACTAAGGAACACAATATTTCACAACCATTAAATAAAAGTTTATTAATTCAAGAGGGAGATTTCATAATTGGATTATCAAATGAAATTTTAAATAACCTCTGTGAATAATGAATTAACCTGAAACCAATTCCTAAGGATGAATAATTTCTTTTATAACCTTCATTCTATCTTATTTTCATGTTAGTTTAGAATTGTATTTTCATTGTTTTAGAAAATAATAATAACACAAAAATAATTAGTTTTAGGTGAATCTAAATTAGTAAGTGGTTAAACTATGAAGATCCTCAAGAAATACGACCTTAATCATACATTCTGTTGAACTAGGAAATATTAAATAGTAATTTTTTCCAAAATATGTGAAAGGTGTGCATCAGGTATGTTGATATCTTTCCCTAATATTTATAAATATATATTGAAATAAAAAATTCATAGTTTAAATTATTGATGAAAAAATGAAAATGTTATTTTAAGGGGGAGAAACCTTCTTTTATGCTTTATATTTTTTGATCTATTTGTTGATATGGATACAGGAAAGTTAGTTTAATAAAAAAATTGAAGAACTTACCACTAAAAGAATACTTTTTAAAAATTATAATCACTTAGTATTTTTATGGGAAACTTTATTGTCTTGGTAAATCACTTCTTTTCTAAACCAATCATGGTTCACGTAGACTTATATTTAGAAGATTTAGTGTTTATTTCTTTAATAAAAGTGACATTATACTTCTTTCAAGTCATTCAAATTTACATATGTTTTTATTTAAAAGAAAAAAAATTGAAGAAATTTCCTCCCACACACCAAGATTCTAGTATGTAGATTCAAATTTAGATCATTAAGGGGGATAAAAAATTTATCCCACACATAAACTTCTAAAAAAAATAATATATGTGAGATTTTAAATTTATTATCAATAAGGGGGAGAAATATCTTTTACTTTATTATTTTAAATTTCTATTGAGAAAACATCCAAAGGGGGAGATTGAAGTTCCCATGGGATGAATATTATTATTATTTATTATATCTTCATAATATTTGATGGAACATTACATATATATGTTGAAGGAGAAGAATTTTACTATGGGTGTTCTGGAAGAAGTATATTCCAAAGGATAATATCTACTTAAGAAAGCTATCCCAAAGGTAAAACCATTGGAAGAATAATAATAAATTTGAAGAAATCAGGATGAGTGGAAGGATGAAGCACACTATAGAATTTATAATCATTCTATTATTCATTCTTGAGGAATGTAATGTGAGTTCACCTTATAAAGAGAGTTTCTTCCATAAAAATTGAAAATGAATGAAGTGTATCTCTATTGAATAGAGATTTTGAAAGGATATTCTAAAAGGGTATTTTAGGATGTTCATAGAAGATGCAAATTATTATAGGTGTAGTGTAATATTAAAATCTTCTAGAAATAAAAGATAAGAAAGCCAATCCATTTAGTATTTGGAATAATAAGTCATGAGATTTTAAATTGTTTATTCATATAAGGAACATCCCTTTAACAGAATACTAATAGTGATCTAAGATAAGTCAAATTTACTAAATCTAACTCACCAAAAGCAAAGGATGCATGAAAATCATCATGTAGTTTTGAAGTTACTTGAATAGAGAACTCGAAAAAAACCAATAGAATGAGGAGGTGTATAATAAAGAATATATAGAAGAAAAATATCTGAAAGGAAGAACTAGAGGCTGAGTCTGAATCAATAAAAATTGTAGAATATTTTAAGAATAAGATAAATAATGAACTCGAGTTAAGCCCAGATAAGTGGAAGGTCAAAATATCAAAGTTGGATGATGAAGGTGAGATGATCATGATAAGATTTTGTAAGAAAAAATCAAACTAACAAAATGTGCATTTGATGGATACCACTAGAAGCACATGAATCTCGCTGAATATTGTTTGAAGAACTAAAGGTTGTAAAAGGTTGAGTTTAGGAAAAGTAAGAACAAGAATGAATATAATTAAATAGGAATAACTTGTTCTAGAAGAATACAAGAAAGACTTTATGTTGATGTAAAGTCATACATTGTGATAATTCTGACCTGGATAGTCAATGTTCAATATTTATGAAACAAATTTCATGATTCAAGATTATATTTGAGGAGGAGTTCAAGATTTATTATTCCAAATTTTACAGGAATTCAAATAAAAATATCTTCATAAAGATATTTAGTGTATCCAATTCAAGAGTAGATTTAGCAAGAAATTCAAAATTAATCTCATGCATTCCCCCCATCGACCAAATAAAACATGTATATATAAAGGGGGGAAACACCTAGGATAGTAATTAAAAAAAGAGTAATAATTGAGAAAGAGATGTCAATTATAAAATACAACAATAAATCGACTGTTCACTTATTCTGGAAGTTCAAAAGTATTGAAGTTGATAAGGGTATAACTTTATGTTCTAAGGTAGAGCGAGTTTTCTAGATCTATAAAACGATAAAGTTGAAATATAGACCAACATCAAGAACCAACATATGGAAGTTATGACTATTAAATATTAGGGAAATGAGATTTCAAGAATAATGATATTAAAAAACAAAAGTATAGGGATGACATGCATGTTGAGAATTGTGAAAGTTTATATAGTAGTAGAAGAACCATTTATTAGGATGATTGAGGTGATTACCTGAATAATGGAGGTTCCATTATAAACATTTTTGAACAAGTGAAGAAGCTTGTATCTGGGTGTATGACCATTTGTTGAAGAGGATCAAGGACTAGGGTTTATAAATAGTCAAGCAAGAGGTGTAGGATAAGGACATTTTGGGTGTTTAACCAACTATGGTAGTAGATAAGGTGGCTAGGGTACAAAACCAAGGTTACCTAGAGGATTAAGTAATGGAATGTATAACTAATTATTTTCTATGAATTTATAATCTTAAAGAATATATTAGTGTAGAATCTATGTTATGGTGTATAATTAATATGTAAGTGAGTAGGATTCTATTTCCAACCCTTTAAAAATCCTTGTGTGATGTTTAATTTACATTATCTTCATAGCATAAGGGAAAATTGGATAGAGTATTTTTCTAAAGATCTATATATAATAAACAATATCAGAGTTTTGATAAACTTAAAGTAATGATTAATTTATGTTGAACTTAATTGGTAAAAATTTATTCACCCTTGATTCATCCTCCCCAACCCCCCCCCCCCCATAGGGTGATTACACGATACCCTATGAATCTAAAATTACATTTCCAAAACATACTTTAATGGAAACCCCAATCACTCCAAGAAATTAACATGCTCAATTATACTGAATATATAAGTGGAGAATATAATTATCTATGTTATTTTAAATAAAATTACATTGAATCATAAATTGAATCATTCAATGTATCTCATAAGCACCAAGAATTATGTGTTGAGAAACTTCAATAGTTTCTTCCTTAGTAAGGGTTTATTATAAAACATATAATTTCTTCTTACTTATGAAAAATTATTATGTTTTGTACCAGACTAATAATTTACATACATCAAGATTCTTCGATCTAAATATTAAGATCATGGTTAATCTAGATGATGATAAGGATATTTTTTCTATAAAAAATATTTAATTAGATAAGTATCATTCTTACATTCATTTAATAATAATTTTTATTAAATGTCACTGCACTAAAATGATATCCATTTTTGAATTTAATCATATCCATAAGTTATCCAATATCAATATTTTTTCTTGAATTACATTATTTAAGAATATAAATAAGTCATAAATATATCTAATATATATTAATTTCAATCAGTGCATATATGACTCTTTAATAGTTGAGTGGATAATGATTTTCCCTAATCCATCATATGGACTCAATCAACTCCATTACTTTTGTATATTAATAGGTAGGGTATCTTAAATAAGTTTAACCCAAATAATATTCCAAAAACAAGGCACGTAATTGATAAGAGAACCAAATTACTTAATTTCTTTGAATAAAATAATCTTGTGGAACCCACCTTTGACATGGCCTACCTGGTTGGATGATTGTAGTCATAAAAAGTGTTTATTTTGAATGAATCCAAAAAATGGTATTTTTAAATTGTATTTAATCTCACCATATTATGACACAAATTCCCTTAAAATGTATTTATTATTCTATTGATTTATCTTGGAATCCAATTCCTTTCACCAAATCAATACGTTAAAACCATATTTATTGGTAACTCTTTACACAACTCATAGCTTGTGTTAAAAACCAAAATTCAAATACAACTATATTTATAAACATCTTAGTGCATCTCTTGCATAAGTTATATGAAATCCATTCTTGTAAGGTATTGTAATCATATAAAATTAACCATCTCTATAATAGTAATCCAGGAGTGACAAGTAGCCAACCCCTACTTTTCTAGAAAATGCATAAACCTCCAGGCTTGTGAAAAGTCTGACCCAAATTCTCTCAACCCAGGGATACTTTAGTTAAGAGTTACCTTAATTCCATTATAATTATAACACGAAATATTTATAAACTATAATTAACTTCTTAATTCAAGAACATAACAAAGAAGAATCCAAAATCAAGATATAATAAAACTAAATCTCTTATCATACCTAGCATGCAATTCCTTATATGTATGTATTATAATTTTATAAAAGTAGTTTAATACTTTAAAATAATTATTACATCCATTCATAATATAAAAAATTGTGAGTATGAATAAAAAGGGGAAGAAAATTAAAAAATAAACAATTCTTATATTTAAACATGAGATAAAATATTTATGAAAAAATCACAAATAAATCAATTATAAACACTATAATTTTAAATGAATTAGGGAAATTCCATAATTAATAAACATAAACACTTTATATTTACTTACAATATGAACTCCTTAATATTCCCCTTTTAATGTAATTTTACTCAAACATATGATATTAAACTAAATATAAACACTATAGATTCAAACTCTATAATGTAAACAATTTATATAATAAAAATATAAAATATTTAATAATGATTAAACCTTGATCATATCAATTATCTAGACTCATTTTGACATGGTTTAATTAATTTCATAAACAATTCAACTTAATTTTAATAATTCAAATTAAAAAATATGAACAATTAGTAATTTTAAATATAAGGTTTTTTATATTTTTTCCTTATTTTTTAATTTATAAAAATTTTATAAATTACCCTTATAATTTCCAAATAAACATTTTACATCTAAATTATAAGTTATTCTATAAAATTTTATAAATGTAATTAAAAATTAACATCTAATATTTTGGAATATTTATTTAATAATATTTTCATCAATATATAATTAATCAATATATAATTAATCAAATATAATAATTTTATAATTAATTAATTAATAAAAAACTTTAAAAATTAAATAAATATCCCAGAATAACTTTTTCTATAATTTATTAATTATATATAAATTATTTAATTAAATTAATAATTGATAAAAGAAAAGGGAAAAAATTGTATATCATTTTAAATGATATTCCTATATCATACAAAATGATTGATAAGTCGTGGTGCACTAAACTCCTTTAGCGAAATAAATTGTAATTTTCAACTGATAATTTTGGCATATGACATGTCATGAGGTCTGCATAGGATAAACCAAGAGCATGCTAGGAATCACTCCATACAATATAGCTTTCATATAAAAAAACTTATGCTCGATGGCCTATGTATAAATAACTCAGAGCACACAGCTGTCGTGTCTCATGATAAGTCTTACAAATAATTAACCCTTCAGCACCCATCATGTGTTATGATATATATTATATCAAATTAATGATTTGATAAAATATTTTTTAGACATGGATCAATGTCACTATAACATATTACATGTCATATAATATCATAAGGTACATTGAAAAATGAAGGATTTATCTAAATATTATCTTATGAAATTTAATATTATATAAAATGACTATATTTTGTCTAAGATATCCCATATTAAAAACCACACCCTAATTAAAATTATTTATTTTAAAATAATATTTTATGAATCAAAAAAATATATAATTTCTTTGATACCACTGATGGGTTTCTATGGATCGATTGATACTCAATCAATACAATAAAAACAATAAGAAACCACATTATCAAGAATAACTACAGTTGAAATCAAAATCATAAAAAACAAAAAAGGAAAAAAATCTACACCTTACACCACTGATGGACACTGGTACTGTCTTATATCATTCTTGATAATGATTACCAAGTAGCATCCATCAGACTCCCTCCTACAGAGATCATCCACTGGTTAAAATTGAACCACTCATCACTTGGGTGGGTTTCTCATTCTCTCATAGTATTCCAATACCTCAGTTGGTAAAGATATTATGACAAGATATATTTGGTTTTATATCACTTTAAAGAGAATGGGAATAGAAGAAACCATCACCATCTCATGGTGACTACTTATTTTTAAATCCCCTAAGGGAACTCATTGAGTGTTCATGCATTAAATGATACATTATGTAATGTATTAGTTAATATTTTGGTTGTTCATGAATTCATCATATTGATGCACCCATCCTCCCTTGGGTTTAATCATATAAAAATTTCTTATTAAATATTTCTAGTACGTAGGATATCCAAACATTAACCTTTTAATGGCACGTTGCCTTAGAGTATCATAGGAAAATCACATGAATCATGGAATATTATTCTATGAAAAGGACTACCCTTATTATTTTCTCGATTGTCTAATTTTAGTGGTTAAGTTAGTGGTGTGAAATCTATATTTTGTACCTTATGATATACCCACATCATCACCTATAATATGGAAAAATTCATCGCATGAATAATGGATTTAGGGAATATATCCTTCATTACAAACCCAAAAATTGAATCCAAGTATATTTAAAAATCTCCAAAATCATCTCATACATAAGTTATATAAAACCATTTCATGTAAATTATTTTAATAATATGAAATTAAAAATACTCTTAAAAGTAAGCATGGTGTGACAATTAGTCAACCCCCATTTTTCTAGATAGATCATAATCTCAAAGGCCAATGAGAAATCTGACCAAAAGTACCACTACCCAAGGTTAAATACTAAAGAGAGAGATAAATTTCATCATAAATCTAACACCTGATACATATAAAATATAATCAGCCTCTTAATTAAAGATCATAACCACATAAAAACCAAAGTTAAGGTAGAATAAAATTGAATCTTATGTTTTCATTATATGGAAACAATCTTAAATAATCCTTAAAATTGATTCTTTGTATAAGAATTCATTTTATTTTATTCTTAGAGATATTTTAGGTTTATAGTTTTAGATAATTAGTTCATCAATATTAAAAAATAAAATACAACACCAAAAAGTGTACACTTCCACTCAGTATTCTTTTTTCTCACGATAAAAAAATTTTAAGATATAAAATGTTTTATTTTAATGAAATATCTTTAAAATTTTCATCTTAACTTCATCCTTGTCCCAACTCATCCTTAAAAACGTATGAAAAACATTTCAAAATGTATGGTGAGAAAAAATATTAGTAATGCGGATATAAAAAAAATAATTAAGGAAAATAATCAATCAATGAATATTCATTATAAAAATTTTCCTTTTCATAATAAACATAGTGCACAAAATAACCATTTTTTTCTAAAAAATCAACTTCACAACCCAAATATTTTCATAAAATATTTCATAAGAAATATAAAAGCTAAAATAAAACTCATAAAGGTTTATTTGAACTCATGAAAAAGTCATGAAATACTTTTCAAAAAGTAATAAATTACACCCTTGAGAAGTAGCATAATCTTCCCTTTTACACATAACCTCAATATATTACATTATGAAATCAAAAGATTTCAATAAAATCCTATAGAAATAATTGATAAATAATGTTGCTAACATGGGATATAACATTAATACTAATATTATAATCACTATTAAAAATTGAATAACCTACCTGCTAAATTCAAATAATCTCTTAGGATAAACTTACAACCAGTTAACTTGATCCATTTATTGAATGCATTATAGAGTTATATCAGGCTCACCTATTGTCATGATTTGTATCAGAATCGTACATAATCATAAGTTATATCAGGCTCACCCATCATCATAAAAATTTTCCAATAACCACAACATAATCATAACACATAAAATATTTCATTTACATTATCATACTCCTAAAAATATTAATTTCACCCATAAGAAAAACATTTTTAGATATCAAAATATCCATTAAATTTAAAAAAAAATTGAAAATACATAGAACAAAGGGAAGGAGGTTTTTTATTTGAATAAAACATGAAATCTTGTAAAATTATTCCAACATCAAAAAAAATTTACGGTGGTGGAAAAAACTATTGACGGTGTATACAATAAAATAGAACATTTCTTTTTTCTTTTCTATTGAAATATTCAATTTAAAATATGTAAAATATTTCTTTTTGAAGTCTTTGGAAGTAAATTCATAATTGAAATAAAATTTATTTAAAAATTAATTTATATTTATATAAATACATTCATGACATAGAAGAATAATATTTAGAAAATAAATCTATAAAACATTTAAAATGATGTTTTTAAGTAAAAGTATCCCTTAACTCGATTATGAATCATAACATACATTATTTATCATCCTAAATAATAATATTATGTTAATTATTTAATTTTATGATGAAAATTTTCAATTTTTTTATCCATTTTATTTTATTTATTACCATGTCATATTTAATTATTTAATAAATTAATTTCATACCATATGTTTTGATGATATTCGTCTAATACACAAATAACTTCAGTAGATTGACTATGGTCAAAGAGTTAATTATTCCATCATCTATAAAATAATAATCATGAAATGATTCTAATTTTAATACATTAAATTAAAATTTATAAACATCTATGAAATACGTATATAAAAAATGAATAACATAGCTTTATGGGGGAGGTAGTCCACACATACGCACGAACGATGTTATAATTTTTTAGTGGATGGAATGGTTAGAAAATAAATGAAATATTAACTTTGTAGAATGATAATTAAGTAATTAATATTATATATATATATATATATATATATATATCAAATCCATCATAATAACCATTCTTATGAGGTGATGATGAAAAATGAAACACATCTCTTTGTGGAGGTGGTTTTCCACACGTACGTACACATGATGTTTTCATTCCCAATGGGATGGAAAAGGAGATGAATAAGGGTTGTACCATAATAATAATTATAACATTTAAGTGTATGGAATATAATTATGTTATTATTAAATCATGTTTAAAGAATATTTTAAGGATTTTGAATACTAAATAAACTTAAAATAGGTTGGTTGGGACTTATACCATCTCCTTGAGCAACCTCTTTGGATTGCACCTAAAGAATTATAGGTTTGGTCTTTTGAAGAGACTCTGACATCTAGAAATTGTGAAGGGATGTTGGTAAGTGACTTGGGTAATTATTGGATAAACTATATTTCTAAAAATGTGTGAGAAAGAGAGGAGATTAGGTTCCCTTTTATAAGTATGGGAGGGGAACTCTTGGAATTTCTTAAAGTATTAAATTAATATAAATTAATTTTCATAAAAAAATGGCACCAAAATGATATATTTATAATCTTTTAGGATTATTATTATAAATAATCTCATTTATAAAATTTGGAAAATTTTAGGTTTTGTTTTCATCCTTATCTCTTTATTATAACCCCCATTAACCCCTTTGACAATTACCATGATATCAAAGTTTTTTACTCTTTAGGGGTCATGAAAGTTATAATAAAAAGAAAATTGGACATTAAATGGTTAATGGTTGACATTATCAGCCACATCCCATTCCCTAGGTTGAATATAATATTTTTATACATTTTAAATCAATAAATAAATCATTATTTAACATAATATACCATTATAGTCATTTTTAGGAGTATTCACATAGTTTGAATTTAATGACATCAAGATAGTAATGGAATTTAAATATAAAATTTTAAAAAATACCTAATAGATTATATTTATCAACAAAAATCATGGTACACTATAATTCATCCAAAAAATATAACTTAGAGTTTTTAATTCATAAAGATTATTTTTTACTACTTCCACAAGCACTGTCGCGGTGTTGTGTAATCATTTAAAGTAATTATTTTATGAATTAAAATTTAAAATAAATTTTCATGATAAAAAAATAATTAAAATTTTATTCAACAAATTATAAATGAACATAAAATATTTTTAACCCTATTAAAAAAATTTAAAGTTATTGAAAAAGGGAGTGACATTTTGTTTTTATTCATTATTTAAAATCATATTAAGGTCGTTACCAAAGGAAAGTGGAAATAAATTGATAAATTTTCAAAACATGGATTGTAATATTCAAAAAAAAATCTCCAATAAAATAATTATATATTTTATGAATAATTTTAGGTCTTAACATATTATTTTTAACCATAATTAAAAAAAATTACGCTTATTGATGTGACAAATATTTACTACGATTACTATTCATAATGAATAAAAATAAAAGTTTTTTTTCCAAATTTTAACCTAATTATTCAACGTGTGGAATAAATTTTACCAAATTTAATTCACATTAGTGGAATATTTTTATTTAAAATTAAATCTGTGAAACACGATGAAAAGAAATTTTCCCAAAAAAGTGCCTTTTAATTATAAGTTTTTTATATATAAAATGAAAGTATAATTGAGATTAAAATTACCTTAATTGTATTATTCAAAATATAAATGAACTGATTTTACTTTTGAACCATTTTAAAACAAAATTTAATTTTTCAAATTCTTAAAACAAAAAGGCAGTTTTCAATAAAAATCAGTATTATCACTCTTAATTCAAAAAATAAAACTTTTCATAAAATTATAAAAAATTTATCCTAATATGATTTTGACATTCTCAATTAAAAAATAATATCCTTTTTTTAAATTAAAATTTTATTTTTAAATAAAACCATATAGTTCATTAAAACTCAATTTGGATAGAAATAATGCTTTTTATTTTTAACTGAAAAATTACCTAATATTATTATAATGAATATAAATATATAAAATCTAATTAATGAATATTTATAAGATGCTAAAATTATTTATTTTAACATTACATAGGTTATCACATTATTCACCCTTTTAGAAATTCTATCCTCATAATTTTATTTACTATTTAAATGATTGGGGATATATTCCCCTAATATAATTTTCTAATTTTAATGTTTCTTCATCAATCATATAGTTTTTACAAAAAACCTTAACCTAGTAAATCAATTTATTCCAAAACACTTTCTCTCTGTGGTCAAGAATTTATACTGGTAGTTCCTCATAATAATGGTTTTCCTCCAACTGAATTACAACAGGGCTCAAAACATGAGATACATTGGGAACATATTTTCCTAAAAACAAAATAGTAAATACATTATTTATCTAAGATAAACTTCATTTAAGTACTAAATGATAAGAAAAAAATACAACATTATTTAGGATTTCATATATTCTAATAAACCACAAACATACCTTTCATTTTTAATAAAATGTATAACACCTTTTCATGGAGAGACTTTAATAAAAACATGATTTTATACATCAAATGGAAGATCATTCCTCTTATTATCAACATAAATTTTCTATCTTCTTGGATCCATACTTGTATGTTAACCTTCTCAACCATTTCCTCTATTAATTCTTATCCCAAAAACTTGCTTTCCCTGACATCATCCCAATAAGATAGATTATGACATCTCTTTCCATATAACGATTAAAAATGTGCCATTTGTAAACTATAATGAAAAATATTATTATAAAACAAACACATCCAAATTCATATGTTAATCCCAACTTTCATGATAATCAATTAAACATGATAGAATCATGTCCTCCAAAGTCTGAATTTCTTACTCTAAATTTCCATTATATTGAGGATGAAAGGTTGTACTAAAATTTAATCCAATACCTAATGACTTTTGTTGTTCTTTACAGAAATTAGAGGTGATTCTTGAATTATGAACAGATACAGTGGAAAGAGGAAATCCATGTGATCTAACTATCTATTTAACATAAAGTCGATAAGTTTTATCCAAATATGTATTATCTCAAAAGGAATGAAAATGAGAATATTTATTAAATCAATCAATAATTACCCAAATCACATTCTTCTCTTTAGAATTATTTGGATATCTATCTATGAAATAAAAGAATATATTCTCTCATTTCTATTCTAGAACTAGAAAAATTTAAATAATCCCCTTTAGTAAATTTGTTTCAACTATAACCAATTGTGATGTTAAATATTTCATGGTATAATCAACAACATATTTCTTCACTCCTTCACACCAAAAATGTTCCAGATGGTCACTATTTATTTTTTTTCTTCTAAGTTGAAAACAAATTGGAGATATATGAGACTCACTCAATAATTTTTTATTCAATTGGGGGTCACATGAAACACATTACATTTTTCTGAATCTCAAAACACTCTTTTTGTCAATATTAAATTTTGGTAACATGCCTTTATTTAGCAATGGTACCATTTCCAATAACTCAAGGTCTTCCTTATAATCTTTCTTAATCTTATCTGATAAATAAGATTGTACTGATACCTAAAACAATGTAAAAGGAGTTCCTCCATCCACAATTTCTAAGCCAACATTAATCAATTATTTAACCAAAGGTTCATCTTCCAAACATAACATAGTTAATATAGAATTATCTTTATAACTCAAAGAATTATCTACTCTATTTTATTTACCTTGATGGTAATAAATTGTACAGTCTCTATAGTGTATGTACTTTTCTTACATTTTTAGTACATGATTTTAAAGATAAATAACATAAAATCATTACACAAATAGAATTCAAAGGTTTAGTGTCTTGAATAAATTAGGACCAAACATAAAATTTATATAATAAAACATAAACATTATTTAATTTATTATTCTCTAGATTCTTAGTGGTACTCTTATTCACATTTGTATAAGTATTCAACTTAGGATATACACCAAATACAGGGGTGAGCTAAAAGCCTAATATGAGGATATATAAGAACATGATCCAATATGGATTGGGTGAGCATAATCATCATTATCATTACATAATAATAGGATCATCATCATAATCATGAGAGGAATCATTAGATAAATGTCAGGAATTTTTCAATGCATAAAAATTAAACATCATGTCTTTGTGGTCAACTAACGCACATAGTTGTGAACAAAGATAGCATCATGTTTACACATAACATATGTGAATAATCATAAAATCATCAACATTTTGAAAAAATATATCATCATATTAATTAATAATTCACATTATCTCATGATACATATCACATTACCCAATTAATTGGAGCTCTATATAATCTCGGGTGCACCCATCACATCATAACATTTAAATAATCATGCCTTCCACATAGAATGTATATCGATCATGGACATAAACAAAACTCCACTGAAGGAAATGAGTTTCATGAGGAATTGATAAATAATATATTTATGAATAATATTTAGGGTTCCCAAAATAAAAAATCAAATAATATATTTGGTATAATAATCATCAATCTTGAGTAAAGAATAAACAATCTCAAGAGAAGTAAAGCATGTGTTTTTAGATTGAAGATTTCTTTTGAAAAAATCTATAATTATTTCATAAAATTATATTGGAAGAATATATATCCCAGATATGAAAAGGTAAGGACAATGAAGCTATATTTTAGTGATACTAAAAAACAATCCATACTGAAATTTGGCACAAAAGAGGAATAACTCGAAGAAAGGAAATTGAGTTCTAGAATCCCCTTACCTTATGTCTGAAAGTTGTCTTCGCATTAATATCCTGTATAATAAAATTAAATTCATTAATAAATAATTAAAAACCTATTATACGTGTATTTTATTCATTATAATTTTATAAATTTAATTTATGGATATTATCATGTGTTATAGAGTTCAATTACATCGTTTCAGGGGTGTTTGTTTTATTGGTTTTCATGACCGATTCGCTTGTATACATGCATGGATGTTCATTTAAATTGAGGAATTGTGATTATATTTTATTAATGAACTTAATTGAGATTAAATTATCTTATATATCATTTGGTTATTTGATATGAGGATGAATCATTAGATAAATAGTTAGTGAAAATGATTTAATTTATTTTGGTGGATTTTAGGACCATTGTGAGATTATATCATCATGTTTATATATATATGATCCAGAACATTATATAACTTATAATATGTATAATAAAATCTTATTTAACCATAATAATTATTTTATGACCATCCTTGAAGGTGGTAGTGAAAATTGAAAATGCATCATCCATAGTGGTGGTAAATCGACACACCATAGATGATATTTTCATTTTTTAGAATAAAAGAAAAAAAATGAAAGAGATTTGAAGATGAATTATTCCATTAACATAATAGAATTATAATATATAAAATATACTAGATTTATCATTCCACTTTTATAATTGGAGTTTAGTAAAGTATAAAATATGAAATGAAATTGAAAATAAATTAAAAGAAAAAAGAAAGAGGAATTTACATCTTGAATTTATCCTTCTTGATAACCTCCTTAGGGAAAAGGGTATGGTCTATTGACGAGAACATAGGATCTTTGATTTGGGGGGGGAATATTATTGGGTAGTGGTTAGATAAGATTCTAGTCTTTGAAGGATTGTGTACAATAGGTAGTGAGGGGTGGTATTTAGAGGGGAGGAGAGTGGTGTTTTCTCACTATTTAATTCATTAGTTTATTATTTTGTCTCAATACTATGAATAGTTTGAACCATATCACGAAATATATTAAAACAAATGAATTACATTTCAATATTTTTGTCTTATATCATCCTTACAACAATAAGGATGCAAAAAAGTCATATATTTAGCTTTAATCATAAATTATCATATTTTACAATTCACAAAAATTTCAAGTATTTGGGAAAAAATAAAAAGATTAACATTACCATTTTTTGACATGTATGATTCAAAAACAAACTCCATTTTGTGAAAATAATTTTTTAAATATGATAAATTTATTTTTTTCAATTAAAATCATCATTTATTCGAAAAATACTGATTTGAAAATTATAACTGATTTTATGACACTTTTAAATTTTACTGAAGGTATCATAAAATTATCTTATAATCAGAATAAAAAATAATAATTTATAAATAAATTTTATGAAAATAAATTTTATTTTAAATCATTATATTATTTATAAAATTGTAATTAAATATTTATGACTTAAAAAAATATAAACACAAAATTTATCATTTTGAAAACAATTATTCACTTATAATGTGATATAAATATGTCATATTTTCATTCATAAGATACCTAAATTTTATTTATACTTTCATAGGCAAGGTTACTATTTTATTGGCTAGATTACTATTCCTAGTGATCACATTACTATTCCAAAGGTCAACTTACTATTCCATTATTATAGGTTCCTTAACTTTTAGAAATACCTCTTATTCCATTAATTATTCATTTATAAAGTTTGTATTGTGTCCCCAATGTGATTTTATTTTATTTTTATTATATAGAATAATTATAAGAAGTGAATTTCTATTGATAAAATTGTGGGTTGTTACATTATTTCCCCTTATGAAATTTCACTCTCAAAATTTTATTTTATATATTATGGTGAAAACAAGTGATGGTACTTATCCATCATCACTTCCTCTAGTACCCATGTTCCCTCTTCATACTTATGGATTCCCTATAGTACTTTGACCAGGTGAGTAGTCTTGTTGTGTAGAACTTTATCTCTAATCTTCCTTGGATGCTTCTTATAAGAGAGGTCATTTTCCAACTATACCAACTCTATATTTAGTACATGTGTGGGATATAGTATGTACTTCTTAAGAGGGATACATGGAATACATCTGGTACTTGAGACATTATAGGTGGAATTTTTATCTGATAGGCCACAACTCCCAATTAATCGAAAATCTTGAAGGGGATAATGTACCTGAGACTCATCTTTCCTTTCCTTCCAGATCTCAAGTTCAGGTTCTATGGATATATGTGAAGTAATACCATGTATTTAGCCTTAAACTCAAGGTCACATCAATGATTGTTTTCATATCTCTTCTATTGACTTTTGGGATTCCTTGATGTGATACTAAATGGTTTTCACCTTTTCCACCATTACTTTGACCATTTCAGGCCCTAACAGCTTAAGTTCTCCAACTTCATCCCATAATGTCAGTGTTCTACATCTTTTCCCATAAATGGATTCATATGGATCCATTTGGTTGCTCGAGTGGATACTATTGTTTTAAGAGAAATTGTACAGATGTAGATGTTGGTTCTATCCTCTTTTGAAGTCCATAAAAAAATCTTTCAACATGTCTTCTAGTATCTGAATAGTAAACTCAAATTGGTCATCAGTTTTAGGATGATAAGTTGTAATAAAGTTCATCTAAGTGTTTATATTATGTTGAATATTTTTTAAGAACTTGGAGGTGAACCTCGAATCTCAATCGGATACAATTGATAGTGGTACTCCATGCAACCTTACCACTTCTCTAATATATATCCATGCAAGTTAATCCTATGATAATTCCACTCAAATTATGATATATTGAGCATTATTTATAAGATTATCCTGAATAAACCATATAGTATTATTTCCTTTGGATTTCTTTGGATGTCCGGTGACAAAGTCCATATTGATGTTTTCCCATTTCCATGTGGGTATGGGTAATGGTTTCATCATACCCTTATAATTTTTCATTTCAACCATTAATTTCTAATAAAACATTCACGTAGATGTATATTCATTGATATCGTACTTCATATTTTCCCACCAATAGTTCTCTTGGATATCTAGATACATCTTTGTGCTCCTTGGGTGAATAGAGAAGGTTGATCTACGTGCGTCACACATTAGCTCTTTATTTATCTCTAGATTGGATAGTATAGATAATCATGACCCAAATATTACAAATCCTTACACATGAATATTAAACTCTGAGGATTTCCCCTTTCTTATAGTTTCCACCTTCTTAGGAATTTCCACATCATTTCATTAAGAATCCTTTATTTTCTCCATGAGGGATGGTTGAGTAATCATTTGAGAAATCATTGATGATGTTCCTTACTTAATGATTCCCATGTACATTCATTTCAAATATAATAATATTGTATCTTTATCAATTATCATTGTTGATAATGTTGCAGGATCCATTATTCTTAGAGCATCAGCCACATTATTTTATTTTCTAGGATGGTAGTCGATTGAGAATTCATAATCCTTGATGAGATCTAACAATATTCAATGGAACATATTAATATCATTCTTTGTGAATTTATATTTGAGTCTATTATGATTAGTATATATTTCACACTTCTCCCCATAGAGATAATTCATCCATATTTTCAATGCGAAAATCACAGATACTAACTCCAGATCATGTGTGGGATAGTTTTTCTCATGAATTTTCAACTACCTTGAAGTGTAGGCTATCAATTTATCGTTTTTCATCTGTACACATCCTAATATCTTCATTTAAGCATAGATTTATAACGAAAAGAGTTCCCCACTTGTCATAAGTGTGAGTACTGGAGCAGTGATAAGCCTCTTTTTAACTCTTTGAAGTTGTCTTCACATTCACTGGTCCAAAATAAATTCTCTCCCTTTCGATTCATCTTGGTTAGTGGGTATGAAAATCATGATAATTTCTTCATAAATCACCTGTAATATCCATAAATACCAAGGAAACTACAGATCTCTGTGACAAATGATGGCTTGGGCCACTCCTTGATTGCCTTAATCTTATAAGGGTCCACATATATTCTTTTACTATAAATAACATTGCCCAATAATGGTACTTCATCCATCCATATCTCACATTTACTATACTTTTCATAAATTTCCTCCCTTTTCAATGTCTTTATAAAATATTAAAATTCTCCTCATACCCCCTTGCTCTTTGAGTATATTATAATATCATCAATAAAGACAACCACAAATTTGTTGAGGTAATCTATAAATACTCTATTCATTACATCCATGAATATTATTGGACAATTAGTGAGTCTGAAAGGAATCACTATGAACTCATAGTTTCTGTACCTCATTCAAAAGGCAATCTTGGGAATATTCTCCTTACTCACCTTTAATTGGTTATATCCTGACCTAAGGTCCACTTTAGAGAACTACTTGGCCTTATACAGTTTATTAAATAAATAATCTATCCATGGAAGGAGATACTTAAGATTTATCAAGATTTTTCTGATCTCACGATAATCAATTCATAGGCACATTGATCCATCCTTCTTCTTGATGAACAGGATTGGCACACCCCATTGTGAAGCACTCAGGTGTATAAAACCCATGTCCATATTCTCTTTTAACTACTTCTTCAGTTCCTCCAACTAAATGGTGGACATTCTATAAGGAATCTTCGATATCATTATAGATTCTAGAATAATTTCAATTGATAACTCAACCTATCAGATAGGAGGAATACCAGGAAATTCTTTAGGTAACATATTAGTGCAGTCCCTTATAGTGGGCATAACATTGATCATGATTCTCTCCATTGTCTCAATAATTTGAGCGAGATATTCTTTCTCATAAGGAGATAATATCCAAACATGAGATGATTGATCTGAATAAGATTCATCATCCTCCTTTTACCTTTACAAAACATAAGGATGCCTCAGGATGTGAAGAGCGGTCTCCCTTTCTTGACAGTTGATGTTGTCTTCATATAAAGATAGCCAATCCATTCCCAATGTAGCATCAAACTCCTCAAAATAAAGTAATACAAAATTTTATTTGAGTTTTATACCAAAAACATTAAATGGGTATGAGTTATGTACTTTGGATGTAATAATTTTCCCATTTTCTATTCTCACAGATAATTCAACCTCCATATTTTGAGGTGGTGTTTGAATTGTTCTACTAAACTTAAAATTTATAAAAGATTATGTAGAACTAGAATCAAATAGTATGATTTCTATTCTTGAATAATTAACTAGAATAACTATCACCACATCATTGTTAGGATCATCCTAAATATTAGTGATGTCATAAGCTTTACCTTTCTCCTTTGGCTTTGGTGGTTGCTGACGCTAATTACCCAAAAGGAATTGGGGTTTAGAGAACTGGCTTACATAGTGCCCTAGCTCCCTATAGTTAAATAATTGAACCATGGTTTATTCTCTCCTTTTCACCACCACAATATCTTGATTCCTTGTGTCTCTTAAACGTTCATAAGCTTGGTGGCCTTCTCTCCCACATTTGAAGCATTTCCTCTTCCCTTTGAGGCAATTACCATGATGTTTCTTCCCACCATTTTTACATGAGAGTGGTTGAGTTTTATTTCCACCTTTTTCATTAGATACACCAGCTTCATTATCTATCTTTAATTTATTATCAATATATCCATGGGAAAACTCTCCAAACTCTATCTCCACTTTCAGATAACATCAAAAAACATCATCATAACTCCCAAATTCTCAAATTTCTAGAGCCTTTTGAAGGTTTGGTTTTAAATTACTAAAAAATATATATATATTAATATCATTATTAATTACAAAACCAATGAAAAAACTTTCATGTGATGTGAAATTTTCTTTGCATTCTATGACAGATTCACATTTCATTTTCTTCAGCTCTATAAATTCTTTCTCTATCTTCGTATGATGAGTTTGATGGAAATACTTGTTAAGAAATATTTTCTTAAAGTCTTCCCACTCTATCTCTTCAATTTCATCATTCATCTTGGTATTCTTAATCAAATACCACCATTGATTGACCTCTCCATCTAAATTATAAATGGATAAAGTCATCCTCTCTATCTCCGAATAGTGAATCATAAAAAAGATCTTCTCCATTGAGTTGACCCGCTGTTCTCTGACTAGTGGATAAGAAGATCCACTAAATGTTGTTGTTCGTTGCCGCATAAAGTACTTTATATCTAGTTACTCCTTATTTGGTGAAGGATTATGTTCCATATTATTATTATTAAATTCCATATCCTAAAACATCTCGGTAAGCATTACCATGCAATTTTGAATTCAACAACCAAAGGCATTAGGGATGTCATTTATAAAATTGTTGCACTGTCCCTCACACAAGTTTTTTTGCATGGTTTCTCCAGGTTCCCACCTTTTTCTAAAATTTTAAAGGTCTGAGAAAAACATAAGTCAACATATTATTAATAAATAATTAATCTCTTTGTGTAATTAACTCTAAAGGCATATCTTGTGGGATCCCTATGTCAAGAATTATTCTAAAACAAATATTATTAGGTGTTTTAATATACTTATTCTCATACTAAGGGTTTTCATTAATTTTTTATAATCATAATGACCAAATTTACTAAATCATGCTCTGATAGAAACTATAGGGACCCTAATTTTCTTACATGATTAATAAATCATTTTAAATACAAACAACATTAAATCATTACACAACCCGAATCCAAAGGCTTAGTGTCTTGGGTAAATTAGAAACAAAAAAAACATTTACATAATAAAACATAAAAAATATTTTAATTCCTTATTATATATATTCTTAGTGGTCTACATGTTCTCCTTAGTATAAGTAATCACCTAGGGATATACATCAAATAATAGGGTGAGCAAAAATCCCAGTAAGAATATAGATAAGAACACGAACCAATATAACATGGGTGAGCATAATATTCATCATCATAGAATAATAATATTATCATAATCATAATCATGATAGGAATCATTATGTAAATTCATGTAATTTTTAAATTCATAAAAATGACACATAATGTCTTATTGGATAACTACAACACATAGTTGTGAACAAAGCTAGCATCATGTTCATGGATAACATATGTGCATAATCATAACATCATAATCATTGTGAAAAAAGGGAGCATCATGTTCATTCATACTTCACACTATATCATGAGATAATAACATTACCAAATTCATTAGATCACTATATAATTCTGACTCCACCCATCACATCATAACATTTACATAATCATGCTTTCCACACAGAACGTATATCAATCCTAGAAATAAAAATACCCAGTGAAGGGAATGTGTTTCATGGGAATTTCATAAATAATACATTAATGAATAAACTTTGGGGTTCACAAAATAAAAATTTAATGACATACCTAGGATAAGAATCATCAATCTTGAGTAAATAAGAAAAAATCTCACGAGAAGTAAAACATGTATTTTTATAAAGAAGGGTTCTTTTAGAAAAATATTTGAATTTATAATAAAATCATATTATAAGAATGTATGTACATGAAATGAAAAGGGAAGTAAAATGAAATTATATTTTAGGAATATAAAAATAACATCCATTCTGAAATTTTCCATGAAATAGGAATAACCCGAAGAAAGGAAATTGGGTTCGAGAATCTCTTTACCTTATATCTGAATGCTATATTCACTTTAATATCTTGGATAATAAAATTAGATTAATTAGTTAAAAATTTCATAACCTCTTATACATATATTTTATTAATTATAGTTTTATTAATTTCATTTATATCCATTATGATGTGTTATAGAGTTCAATTTCATCGTTCTAAGGGTGTTTGTTTTCTTGGCTTTCATGATATGTTCGATTGTATACATGTATAGAAGTGCGTTTAAAATGAGGATAATTCTCCATAATTGATATTATATGTTATTAATGAAATTAATTAATATTAGATGATATTTTATACAATTTTTTTATTTTATATGAGAATGAATCATTAGATAAATAGTTAATGAAAATTATTTAATTTATTTTGGAGGATTTTACGACAATTAGGAGATTATATCATCACGTTTATATATTTATATATAGGTTACAGAACAAAATATAACTTATAATATGTATAATAAAATATTATTTAACCATAATAATGATTTTATGACCAGACTTGAAGGTAGTTGTGAAAAATGAAAATGTATCGTCCATAGTGGTGGTAAATCGACACACCATAGATGATATTTTCATTTTTAGAAAAAAAAGGAAAAAAAGAAAGAGATTTGAAGATGAATTATTCTATTAACATAATAACATTAAATTATATAAAATATAATGGATTTATAATACCACTTGGATTATTTTATGTGAGGATAGGACAATAAATGAATTGAAATTGGAAAGAAATTAAAATAAAAAGAAAGAGGATTTTACCTCTTGATTTTCTCCTCATTGAGAACCTACATAGGGAAAATGGTTTGGTATTTTGAGTAAATAAAGTGATCTGGGATGTGGGGTAGAGGATTTTGAAGAATATTGGGTAATGTTTTGACTAGATTAAATTTTTGTAAGGTGTGAGGAGAAGAGATGGTGAGGGGTGGTATTTATAGTAGAGTAGAGGGTTGTTTTCTCATTATTTTATTCATTTGTTTATTATTTTGGATTGGGACTATAAATAGTTTGAAACTTATCAATAAATATATTAAACCAATGAATTTGAGTTTGATATTTTTTTCTTACATCATCCTTGCATTGATAATTAATCAAAAAATCTTATATTAGCTTTTATTGTAAATTGTCATATTTTACTATTCACCAAAAATTCAATTATTTTAGAAAAATATCAAAAAATCACCCTAACCATTTTTTTATGTGTAGAATTAAAAAATGAACTCCATTTTATAAAAATAGATTTCTAAATATTATAAATTAATTTTTTGATTAAAATCAACATTTATTCTAAGAATATCGATTTTAAAATTATAACTGATTTTATGACACTTTGAAAAAATACTTAAAGTCTCATAAAATTATATTATAATCATGAGAAAACAATATACTATTTATGAATACATTTTTTGAAAATAAGTTTTCATATAAATCATTATATTAATTGTAAAATTGTAATTAAATATTTATGGCTTACAAAAATACCAACACTTAATTTATCATTTCTAAAACATTATTTTACTTGTACTATGAAATAAATATATCATATTTTCATTCATAATATACCTAAATTATATTTATAATTTCATAGGTGTGGTTACTATTCTATTTTTTGTTTTATTATTCCTAATGGTTACATTACTATTCCAGAGGTCAAGTAACTATTTCATTTGTATCAATTTGTTAATTTTAAGAAATACAACTTATTACATTCAATATTCATCTATAATATTTTTATTAGGTCCTCTATATGATTTTATGTGATTTATAATATATGAAATGTTTATAATAAAGTAATTTCCATTGATAAAATTATGGTTTATTTCATTCACGGTCATTTTTAAATTATAACTGTTTCTTATGTCTCATGTTCAAATCTTTTTAAGTGAATATATAATTTAAAATTTTATGATCAGCTTATATTTCAAACATTTTTCCATATAAATTATGTATCAAAATTTTTAGATTAAACATTATTTACTCCGGTTCAAGTTCATGTATAGGATAATTTTTCTCATGAGGTTTTAATTGATGTGATGTATAAGTAATTACCTCATCATTTTTTCATTACAACACAGCCCAAAAATGTCAATGAAACATCATTATTAATAATAAAGTCACCATTTCAAGATTTTAAGTCAAAGACTGGATCATTCAATAATATTATTTTCAATTCCTAGATACATTCACCGCATTCCTTCATCTAGATAAACCTCTCTCATTTTTGTGTTTAATTATCTATTCATCTAGATATCCATGAAAATATTTCAACAAACCACCAGTAATATCCTTATAATACAATAAAGATAATAATATTAGTAAAATTTATAGGACTTGGTAATTAATAAACCACTTTATTTTTATTATATTCAATAGTTATGTCATATTTATTTTCAATATGTCTAAGGAATGAAACATATTGTAACAAAAATTTATATTTATTAAATTTCCCATATAGCTTATTTTCCTTTAGGGTTTATAAAACAATCCGTAGATGTTTTTCATGATAATATTGACATTTATAATAAACCAAAATATCATTAATAAACAAAACAATAAATTTATCCAAATATTTATAGAAAACTTTATTTAGAAGATCCATCAATACATATGGATAATTTTTTAATCCAAAGGGAATAACCATAAACTCATAATACCCATAACTGGTATAGATTGATGTTTTAGGGATTTCATCCTCCATTACTTTTAGTTGATGGTACCCAGACCTTAGATCAACCATTAAAAAATTATTTTGACCCTCGAGTTGATCAAATAAGTCATATATATGAGGAAAATGATATGTGTTATTAATAGTGATGTTATTAAATGATCTATAAGAAAAAAACTGTCATGTAACCATATTTTTTAAAAAAATAAAAGAGGATGACCATATGGTGAAGTTCTAGGAAAAATGAACTATTTATCAAGTATTTCTTGTAAATTATTTTTCAATTCAATAATTTCCACTTCAGACATTAGATTAGGAGATTTTGATATTGGCTTAGCATCAGTAACTAATTGAATTTTAAATTAAAAATCCTGATCAGGTATAATACCAAGAAACTCAGCTAGAAAAATATCTAAATATTATTTTTCTACTGACACATCATTAATCTAAACAATTCACTTATTTTCAACAATATGGGAAACATAACTTTCATTTTCACCTTCTAAAACTGTCACATCTTCTTTATATGTTATCAGAGGAATGAATTCAATATTACATACAAACAAAAAATAATTTTGGAAAATAATTTATTTTAATTTTTTAACTATCATAGCTTGATAAAATAAAATCCAATCTATACCAAGAATAACATAAAATTATAAAATGGGAAATGCAATGAGGTTTTCAGGGAAAATCTTTCCACATATGGTAATATAAATATCATTGTTAAAAAAATTCTTTAATACTACCCCAGGTGTTTTTACTAAAAGTCCTAACCTCATTTATTGAGGTGAAATTTTCAAGTTACTAACAAATTTCTAAAAAATGAAAGAACGTGTAGATAGTGAATCAGACAAGACATGAGTATAATTCAAAAAAATAAATAATTTACCTGTTACCACATCGTTTGATGGACCAATATCTACTAATGTATTTGAAAAGTATTTTACCACACCCTTAAATATATAGTGTTTTTTATTATCATCATTCATGCTCTTCTCCAGACATGAATCCATATAAAAACCCATCTCAGAACATTTAAAAAAAATCTTTTTCTGCTTATCAAAATTGATCTTACCACATCTAAGATTTTTTTTTTTGAAATAATGACCCATATTCCCCAACTTTCCACATTTAAATCACTTCAAAGATTTCGTAATACATTCCCCAAGGTGATTTTTAGCATATCTATCACAAACAATAAACGTGACTTTTTTCCATCATATTTTCTTGATGGATGTTTCCTATTTTTCAACCACCTAGACCTTTTTCCTCTTATTTTTATAGAACATAGGATCATCATAAAACTCAATTTCTTACTTCTCATCATAATGAAAAAAATCTCATAAATTTTAAAGTTGTCAGAGATAAATTCACTTCGGCATATTGTATTTAATTTTAAGTAAAAATAATTAATTTTAATATAAATATTAATTTGGTACGTACCTTTCTAATCGGGGGAAGTTTTGTTCATACATTGTCATATAATCTTATCCTTCTACCTCAATTCAATAAATTTCTTTCCATCCAAATTCAAATAACCATAGGAAAATATTCTTAAATGTGACACATTCGATGGTGCCAATCTCTTATCTTTCTTGAGTATTCTTAACCATTGTCCACCATTGATCAATTTAACCTTCAAAATTGAAAATATAAAGAGCTGAAATTTTATTCTTCAAACTACCCATGACCTTGAATATATTTTATAAAGATTTAATCCATCCCTCATATTCCACTAAGTCAAAATATTTACTTAATTCTATAGGGTGTCGTATCCTAAAATGTTCCAATGTTGATATTTTTCTCTATATTAGATCTGGTATCTCTCTAGAATGGATTCAACCACCATTTACAGCCTAATTTAACTGATATTTCATAGTAAAAAACGATTTAGTTTCATTTCAACCAATTATGAGTTTCTGATTTAGAATGATATTGTTCACTTGGTACCTTCCTAGTTCAGCTTCCATATTTCCTCTATAGAAAATCATTCTGAATATACATAGTATCGATGAATAAATATGGTAATATTTATATTCTATATTATGATAACCATAAAATTTAATCACAAGGGTTCTGAATTACTTTATCCTAACCTCTAAAATTATCTAAATATTTCCATTGATACCAATTATAAGTAATAAACCCCAAATATTCCATAAAATTGATTCTTTAGACAATAAATAATCTTATTTCATTCTTGAAGATCTTATAGGTTTGTAGTTTTATAGAATTCCATCATTATTATTAAAAAATAAAATATTATATCACAAAGTGGCACTTCCACTTAGTATCCATTTTCTCACAGCACACAACTTTTAAGATATAACAAGTTTTCTTTTAATTAGATATCATTATAATTTTCATCTTGAACTTTTCCTTTTCCCAACTCGTCCTTTAAACCATATAGAATAATTTTGAAAATGTTTTATGAGTATAAAAATGTCATTAAGTGAATATAAAAACAAATAAACTAATAAACTAATTAGTTTATAAATACTCAATATAAAAATTTTCCTTTTTTATAATAAACTTATTCACAAAATAAAACATTTCCTACCCATGAAATCAACTTCACTTACCAAATAGATATATAAAATATTTCATAATAAATATAAATGGAAATATAAAACTTATAAAGGATTATATTCACTCGTAACAAATTCATGAAAACATTTTCACAACGTTTTACAATTTACCCTTAATAAGTATCACAAAATTCTCTTTTAAACTTATTCTCATTAACTTACATTGTGAAATAATAATATTTTCATAAAACCCCATAGAAAACGTAGATAAATAATGTAGGTAACTTAGGACATAATTTTAATATCACTCTTACAATAACTCTTTCAAATATAATAACCTAAAAAATAAATATTAATAATCTCATAGGAAAAACCTATAACTAGTTAACTCCATCCCTTTACTCAATGTAGTGGAGATATATTTGGGGCCCACCTTTTATCATGACCTATATCAGGATCACCTGTAATCAAGAGCTATATTGGGATCACCCATCATCATAAAAAATTCCCAAGAACCAACACATAATCATAAAACATAAAATATTTCATTTCTATCAACATGATCATAAAAATATTCATTTCACCCACAAGAAAAACATTTATGTATATCAAAATATCCATTCCAATTAAAACCGTTTTTGAAAATTCCTAGAAAAAAGGGAATTATGGGTTTTATTTGAAAAAAAATATGAAATATTTTAAAGGAATACCAGTATCAAATAATGGTTATAGTGGTGGTAAAATCCATTTATTCTCTATATACTAGAACATAACATTCAATTTTATTTTTCTAAAAAATTTCTATATAAAACACATAAAAATTTCTTTTCAAAAACATTTGAAACAAGGTTAAAAGTAATATAAAATTTCATTAATAATTTATTAATGTCCATTTAAATAAATTCATAAAATAATGTTAATAATATGGACATTGAAGAAAAAATATTTATAAAATTGATCTTTAAAACATTTAGAATGAGGTTTTTAATGTAAAGTGTCCCCTACCTCAAGTATGAATCATCACAGGCATTATTTATCTTCTTAAATAATAAAATTATATAAATTAATTTCTTTATTAATAACTTTATTCAAGTTTATTATTCATTTTATTTTATTTATTACCATGATATATTCAATTACTTAATAAATTAAGTTCACGTAGGTTGTTTTCATGATATTCGGATCATATGTCCAAAATTACTTTGGTAGGTATATTATGGTCAAAGTGTTAATTATTCCATAATATCCAGAATAATAATCAAGAAATGATTATATTTTTTATACATTAAATAAGATTTTATATCCATCTATTAATGAAGTATATGGAAAATGAATCACATCACTTTGTGGAGGTGGTAATCCACATGTACACATGAACAATGTTATAATTTTTTAATTTATGGAATGGTATGAAAATAGAAGATATATTTTCTTTTTAGAATGATAATTATGTAATTAATTTCATATATATAAATTTAATCCATAATAATATCCATCCTTGTGATGTGGTTTTGTAAAACGAAACGCATCGCATCATGGAGGTGGTATTCAACATGAAGGCACACATGATGTTTTTATTCTTCGTGGGAAGGAAAACGAGATGAATATGAGTTGTACCATAATCAAAATAGGATTTAAGTTTATATAAGATACTTATTTTATCATTACACTATGGTTAAATAATATTTCTATGAGTTATAATAAGTAATAAACTTATAATCGGTAGTCAGGACTTATACCTTCTCCTTGAACAACCTCTTTGTCTTACACCTTAAGCTTTCTATATTTAGTTTGTTGGTGAGAAAAGACTTCTAGAAAATGGGAATATATTTTGGGAGATATAATTGGGTAGGTATTGTCCAAAATAGAGTTCTCAAAAGGTGTAATGAATATAGGAGAGAAGGTGCCCTTTTATAAGTAAGGGGGTGTGTACTCTTGGAATCACTTAAAGTATTGTATTAATATAAATTAATTTTCATTGAAAAGTGTCACAAAATTATATATTTTTAATATTTTATGATTATTATTCGGAATAAAATAATAAAATAAAATTTTGAAAATTTTTGTGATTTTTTCACCCTTATCTCTTTGTTTTAACCCCCATTAAACCTTTTGACAATTACTCTAATATCAATGTTTTTACACTTTAGGGGTCAGTAAAGTTATAAAAAAAGGATAATTGAACCATAAATAGATACCTTTTGATACACTGGACCATATATCATTCACTTTATCAAATATTATATTTTTATTAATTTTAAATCATTAAATAAAATATTATTTAACATAATATTACATAACAATCATTTCCAGGACTTTTCACATAGTTTGACTTTAATGACATATATAGAGTAATGTAATTAAAATATTAACTTTTAAAACAACCCTAATATGTTATATTTGTATTAAAAATTCATGATACACTATAACTCACCCAAAACAAATATCACTTTTAGAGTTTTTAAAATAATTTACTTTATTTTTTTACTGTAGTGACAAGCATTGTATTGATGTTGAGTAAGAATTTATGGTAATTATATTATCAATAAAATTTAAAAATATATTACCATGAGAAAAAAATTAATTAATATTTTTACCAACTATTTATACCCAAACATAATTTTTTTATCCCAATGAAACAAATATTAACATTTTGAAAAAGCAAGTGATATTTGATTCTATTCTTTATTTCAAATAATATTAAGGTCATTATCAAATCCAAGTGGTAATAAATTTACAATTTTTTAAAAAATTTATGGTTACTATCAAAACACACTAATAAAATAAAATAAATAAAATTTTTAGTGAGATTTTTAGTCCTTGTCAAATTATTTTTAACCTTAATTACCCAATTTACCCTTACCGATTTGACAAATATTTACTAAAGTAACTATTCATAAAGACCAAAAATAAAAGGGAATTATTTACCAAATTTTAACCTCATAAATAAAAATATTTATTACATTTTTTATAACTCAATTTATTTAATTGGAATAATTTAATTTCCAATAAAATATTTGAAACGTGATGAAACGTAGTTTTCCAGACAAATGTATTTTCAAGTATAAAAATTTTCTTATATCAAATTAATGCATAATGATTAATCTAATAACCTTAATTGGATTATTAATAAAAAAAATTAATTAATTTATCTTTCATGTAATTTTAAAATAGAATGTAACTTTGTAAATTCTTGAAACAAAAATATACTTTTCAATAAAAAACAGTCTTTTCACTGTTCGTTCTAAAAATCAAACATTTCCAAAAATTCACACTAATATATTTTTTAAATGATGAATTAAAAAATTATCTCCTTTTTTGAAATTTAAATTCTACAAATTGAAATTATGTTTTAAAATAAAACTATATAATGCATGAAACCCCAATTTGGATTGAAATAAAGATTTTTCCTTTTAATATAAAAATTAACTGACATTAATATAATTAATATAACTCTATATAATATAATTTGTTAATATTATTAAGACATTAAAATTATTTATTTTATTTTTTCATGGGTTTTCATGTTCATACCTATAATATAACTTGTATATACATGGTAAGACAATTTATAAGAAGTACTTTAAACATTTTAAACTAAATCATACAAAATTCATATTATAAACAATTTATGTACACATATTTAAATAGGTATTTAATAAATAAATTAGTAACTAATTTTAGATAGTCAAAATTATCCAAAAAATGAGATGGTCTAAGGTCATGAGGATTCAACACATTCCCAAAGGATCCACATCGGTGAAGCCTTTTTGAGAAAAACAATATTATTATTTTTTCTAAATAACATATTTTGGTTGAACTATAAAAACTATTATTGATAGTTTAAAGTTTAAAATATACATGAAATAATGTATATACACATATCATTTTGGTTTTATTATCTCACTAAGAACCATGGAAATTTAACATCCACCATGACATGGTTGGTCCTGTTGGTGTCTCTATATGTGACCTAATATTTAGTTTACCACATCATAGGGATGTTGAAAATAAAACTATATAGAACAGTTATAAAAACCATGTAATTATTTATAAACCACCCCATTTAGAAGATAAAGATTTTTACACTACAATGTGGTGATTTTCTGATAATTACATTTTTTTAAAACAACATAGACTATGATAATATGTAGCAACCATGACTATTGTTTTTAAAAAAACACCCAAAAATTATTTTCAAATACCGATTTCATATTATTCATCCAACATTAACACTTTCTATGGACCCAATTAAGTATTTAATGGGACATATTTACTCCCATAAGCAATGTAGGAAAACATATAACTCATTCCAAGATAAATTGGGAGTGGAATGAACAAGATGATATAAGAAAACCATGAAATGAGCATTCCCTAAATCTCGATTATTTTAATGTTCATTTGGACTGAGTTTGATCAGGCTCCCTAAATAATAACCAATAGGTTATTTCCTCTAAATGTATCCACCAAACACTAGAAAAATTGAATGCTTCAGTGGGAACTCTTCCCCATAACAATGTGTTGGAACCTCCTCCTAGAATACAAATTGAGATAAGAGAATTTGAGAGAGTTTAAAACAATAGATAAAAACATTAGTATATAAAATAGGGTCAATGTATCTATATTTTATAGGCCACCTTAATTTAATTGAGGATCCTTTAATATTTAAATGTTTTATACATTATGAAAAAAAAATCATTTGGATTTCACCCCATTGATTAATTCAATTGTTAACCTATTTTAACAATTAATTATTTATATAAACATCATCATATGATGTTTCAATAAGTTAAATAATCATAATAATAATCCTATGACATTCAATTGAATGATATCATACCAAACTCCACTTGAGCACCACAATTTGGTGTTGACAACCATGAGAGGACATTGATCATAGTGTAATGGACTTCACCACATTATGCTCTATACATTAGTGAACAGTATTCATAAATGTAATCTATTGAATAAGATATATCTACATTATATTTTTAAGAGTCTAGATACTTATCAAGCCTTTTAATTATCATTTCTTTAGTGTTTAGGGTGTTCAAGTACGTTTCTTGGAATGTTGGATGTTTTAGAGAGTCTATGATGATCTCAGATTAATTTTTTAAGTAATTGTGTGATTTTGTGGTTTTAACTAGATTTTTATATCATTATAGGATGACCCTTATGTTTTTACCTATTCATAAAGGTGATCATTATGAATTTACATTACTTTTTAAAGGACCCGTATGTAACCGCTTAGCCAGGAAATGACCCTAACATTCCCCTCTAAAAAAGTCATGTGAATTTTATGGATTTAGTAAAATTTCAAAATTTAAGGGTCTTATTAGTAAATGTAAGATTAATTTCTTAGTGGATAAAGGTAATATATTCCTATGTAAGAGTCATTCCTATGAAGCGTTAGAGTAATTCTCCCCAACATACGATTATTTTATCTTATGTGTAAGAGTTTTTGTCTTATGAATAAGAGACATCCCATCACTAATTGTTGATACATGACAGTAAAATTTTTACCATATATAATATTCATTCTCAAATATATAAATGTAATCACCTAAGTGAAATTTTTCTAATTTCTCAATTTTAGCCAAACTTTTTTTTATGATTGAAAATATAATTTTCAATCATAAAATCCTTAAATTTAGTGATTTTAATATATAAATAAAATTTAATTACCCCTATATGGGGTGCATCCTACTTTAAAAAGTTTAAATTTTATGGTGTGTTGATAAATTAGTGCATCTATTTTAAATTAAATTATGAAAATTGGATCTAGTTTTTAAAAATTAGAGCATGTATAGGAAGAACTAAAATTTGATTCATGCATATGGGATTTTCAAAATTGGGTTCCCATTCTCTATTTATAGTATTTATTATTTTTATAGAACCTAAAAACATATAATTTTCCTTATAATCTGTTGGGTGTCTATATAGATTTTTGACCATCAACCTCCAGCGGTCAACTACTGTAAATTAGGATACAACTCTCCTATCATGAGTTGTGGGTCTTATGAACTGTTTTCACACTTCCAGTTCTTATGCAGTGAGTTTTGAGACCAGTCAAAGTAAGGGATTAATAACTTATCTTTTTTTTATTTTTAAGTGTTGATTAATCACGATTCAATTTTCATTGGGTAAATTATTAAGATTAACTTTAAATTGATAATAAATCATAATTCAAGAAATAAAATATAAGATGATGTTTTTTGTGTGGTAATGAATGATTCTTGTTATTATTATATACTTTTTTATAAATTGTGTGATATTATTATTTTGTAACACCCTTATGTATTCATGTGTATCAAATTTATTTAAAACAAAATAATCAACTTATATTTTCTAAAATAAGGAAGATTGTGAATCGAGCATATCTAAATTTCATAAAATTGCTTTAGATATTAAGTATTATTTTGAGAATATTTATTTTTATCTAGTGCTATTATAATAAAATTTTTACTCATAATTGAATGATAAAATCAAGATAATAAAGTCGAATGATGTTGTTGAAATTAAAAATTGAAGGTCAGATATGTTTGAACCTTGTTATTATTAGATATGCATAAATAGTGACATGATGATTATTCATAGATATTTATTATTGTTGGAATTATTATTTCTTACTAACATTGATGTATTTATAATATTTAAATCATTTATATGTTTTTTATTAAAAATATAATATGTTTATTTTGAATAGTAATGGTTGTTTTTTTGTTATTATTTTGTGTCGACGGCTTGATGTGGTTGATGGAGGATAGTATGGATGATGTGGAAGGTGATGAAAATTGTAGATGGATGGATTGAGTTAAGAGCCTTAATTGATTATGATTATTTTGATTTTGATTTTTTTATTATTCAATTCCTTTTGGAAATATTTTTATCTTCCTAGATATAGGAATATATGAGTCTTGGTTCTTAAAATTATGGAATGTCAATAAAATTATGAATTTATAGAAAAGGGATAGTTGTGATGATTAAATAATGATGACCTCATATTAATAAATATAGATTAGATAAAATATTAAAGGATCATAGACATCAATATAATATTAAATTTATGATCCTTGTATTAATGATTAATATAAATATTGATCAAGGATAAAGATGAAATATTATTAAATGATTTGAAACTAATGAAATCTTTATAAAGTAATTAAACCCACTTGATTGTATTCTTATTGGATTCCAGTTTTTAGTGATGGAAGCCAATTCATCATGTAAGAAGTTATCTTTAGAATTATTTTATGCTTAGGTAGTTTCTCTAAGAATGTTTTCTTATTATATAATATTTGTATTCTATTATTTCTTATGATCTAACACTCGAGTTAGTAGAGGCATCTAATGAAAATATTTGGATTTGGGTTCCCTAAGTTTTTCAATATCTATGTTGTTGAGGTTTTAGATATATGACTACTCCCCCTACTCCACTATATCTTCCATGTGTATATTGTATGTAGACATATTTGGGATATAATGGCTTACTTTTTTGGATATTTTATCATACTGAAGATCTTACTATTTGTTTTTGTTATATTTATTGTCATTGAGTATGTCAACATGCCTTGAAGAATAGTACTATCTTGGAAGTATTTAATGTTCACAAGCTTATTAATGATTGGATTGAAGTACCCAAGAAATTATGTTAATTGTATCGAGAATTTTGGGAAGTTGTTGAAGCATTTAATAAGATCCATCCATTAAAGTTCAAAGGTCACTTGACTGTATTTTGGAAGAATTAGTAATTCTTAGATAATTTTTATATATTCATTTAATGGTATTCTATGTCATGCTTGAAAAATTATCCATGTAAATTGGATGATTGTTAAAATTGTATTAATATATTAGACATCTGAAAATAGAATTGGAAGAAGTTCACATTGTATACTACAATGAATAATGAAGGTGATCCATACAATGGTATCTATTGATTGGATGAATTATTAATATGGTTAAAGATCATGAAAATATTTATATTCATAAGGTAATTTGAAGTCTGTTCTAAATGAAAAAAATACATTTTTATTTTTCATGTAGGATATTTTATAGAAGTATCTGGGTTGTAAATTCTATACTTAGTATCTACTAAGTGTATGAGTGAGATTTATGAGAAAAATATAGGCCAACCAAAGCCACCCACATGGGTCAAATCATACACATATTGGAGTTGTGGCTCAACCATGTGGGAAAAAATCCAATAATGGGAAGCCATCGTGGTATAGAGAGGTGAGCATAGTGCCTGTGAAGATCACATTAGACAAGAGCGGTAACACTACCATGTGGGGTTCTATAGCAGTGGAGAAGCCGACATAGGTCAATTCTAGAGCGGGTTCAAGAGAATATATAGGTACTCACTTATGGATGCCTAATGGAACATGATTATTGATATAGTGGAGTCCATACCGAATGCAGAGTCGATGTGGGACAAATATGTGAAATGCACTATTCATCGACATTAAAATGTTATGCATATAAGATGAATTGTTTGATCAGCACTAATTTGATGATAATCAATCATCCAACCCATCTTCTTATTTCTTGAGATAATGAGGGTGGTTTCTCATGCTTATTCAGGTGGTTGTAAACATCTGATCGAGCTACTAACCACCACGATTAGCTTAAGCAAAGATTAAATGAGTGAAACAAACTGCCAGGCATGCAAGATTCACTTTACATGAAAACATCAATTCAATAAATAATATGGTATAAATGAGTATGAAAAAAGGATAAAATAAGGTGTATATTAATATAATTTAATTCATGTTTTCATGATCACATGCATGTGAGAATTCTCTCACAAAGGAAGAATCTACACAATGACTCCATGAATCTCAGTTTTTTCGAGTGATAAGGAATCCCATGGAATTCAATATACAAAATATTCAGTAATATTAAATGAATCCACATCTTATCACCATTATAGAACATTGATTAAAAATTGAAAACAACATTATTATCAATAGAGAGGTGTTTCAACACACTTATAAATGGATTTCACCCAAACCCAAGTGTTGTTATTGAAAATTATTGAGAACTCACATTTTCTCTAAAAAAATAGAGCATCTATTGAACCTTAATTTATCCAATTACATGAAGAAGTGTTTTTGTGAGACTCTATTATGTTATTCATGGAATACTTCATGAACCATTATGCTTGAAGAGGATGGTACCACACACAACTCTCATGAAGAAGTTTCATGTACCCTAACCTATTCAAAGAACACATGAGGGTTACACATAGAAGAAACACTATCAGTGTATTTACATGAATAAGGTGTTTTAAAATCATTTCCATGTTCATATATTATGAAAATAAAAAATGATATCCCATGTGATAACCTAGTTTCATGAAGAATAATAAACTCACACACTCACTTGCGTAAAGGAGAAGAAGACCACACATTTTGCTTCATGTGAGAAATAAATACACTTCTTACACTTGATTAAATAGAAACCAAAACATGAATAAACCCATGCATGGATAGTGAAAAAAATATATATTAATAATAAAATAATGAATGAAGTTCACAATGGATTTTAGTGATTGCACTTTTTATAAACTAAATCCATTCATGGGGTGACATGAGATATTAAATGCATGATACACATTTTACATTCATGAGACATGGTTGTGGTTCTTTTCATATAATGACTCTAATTTTTTCACGAATTACTTTATAATATTATATGGATTATTTTCAGATCTACGAGTTCATATGACATGATATTCTAAGGCTCGGTGATCCCAAAATTAATTTTTGAAATATATACATGCATAGTTTTCCTAAAAAGGAAGAAAACTCTTGAATAGAGGTTCATAACTAAAAAATGAGGCCTATGTAAAGTTTAGAGCATGATTTTTACCACGTTCATGACATAATATGTGCTGGTGTCGGGTGTTGGGATTGAGCGCCTTCAGGGGAGAATAAATAAATTAATCAAATTATATGTATGTAATAATTTTAATTAGAATTACAATCTAAGAATAATATATATATATATATATATATGCTTTTGAGTCCAATTTGTAGGCCTAGACACATAACCCTAAAATTGAGAGAGATAATTGGAGGATATCATGACAGACAATGATGGACTGGATCATGTATCATCGATCAGTGTGCAATGGGATTCGATGATCTCAACAATGATAATGTCTAGATTTTTTCTTCATTAGTGACTTATCCATATCAAGGTAGAATGTTTAATTTATATATATTTATCCCTATTTGATTATTCCTATAATGAAAATGAATCAATCAACTGATGAATTGATTCATAGATTGAGCATATTGCAGGTACGAATTAGATTACCAAGGACTTGGGGATTTCCATTATTGATCGAATTATATATATTTATTCTTTGTTCTAATGGAAATGAATTGAGTCCATCATTAACATTGGTCGAGGATTGTTCCTAATGTTTTGGATTTGTGCATTTATTCCCTCATTCTTCACACATTCATCATGAGAAATTCCTTTTTCCTGTGGTTTGATGAAATACTCAATATTTGATTATTGTGTGATCATTCATCATCACAACGGATCTATACCACATGTATGGATCATGATAAGTTACATGATTGATATGCGGTGATGATGGAGGATGATTAGTGGAAAATTTAAATAGATCAATAACTCATATTTATCCTGGATTTATGGCCTAATTATGGATGGCATAAATGAGAGTTTCTCGAGTAGTTTTGAAGGTTGGATCCGACCGATTGGTGATGGTATGGATCCGTCAACACTGGATCCTTGTATTCCACAAAGTTTTGTGGAAACTATGGCTCGAAGTATTACAAGGAAGATAACCAATGGGTTCTATGAAATCTCAGGTTACATGACGTATAATTTGGAATTTCATACCATGTGTGACCCCTAAGTAGTAGATAGGTTTTACGCATAGAGATAAGGATCACATGCTATCTATTCCCTGATATAGGCCATGTGGTCCCTACCACATTCATTGTGGTCCCTAGCTGGCCATATCAGCATGTACAGAGTTTACATGCCAAGGAATTTTGGTGGTATTACACACCATGTGGGCTAGGCCACATGTTGTGTGCACTCTGGAAGGCATCTTATCATGTGCATGGGGTACACATCCAGGAGATCGTGTGGCCCCACACACCATGTGTGGTGGGCCATGTAACGACCCAGACTTTCATTAATGGAAATATCTCTTGATGTAATTAAATTTCTCTTTATGTAAAATTTTTATATAAAATTTAAACTTATTTGGTTTTATGTTAAGAATTATGACCATTTCTACTATATCCATTGAATAGTGATCACATGATTATTATAGATATAGAGATTTAACAAATCCAATTTACTCAGAAAAAGGAAGTGATGACCTCATCCAGTAGACGTGCCCCTTATGAATCCCCTTTGTCAGAGCTCAGAAAGGAGGTGGCATCATTGGGCTTCACTCTTGACCAATCTCAAGTTAAGATTGAACACGTTATGCTTGAGCGGAGCCACCTATGCGATAAGTGGAAGTTGATAGAGATTACCACCCGAGCGATGTTATCCGAGCCACCCAAAGAGTTTTTCACCATTGCACACCTTACCCTTCGGTCTTATGCCGGTGTTATAAGGGGTTATGTAACAAGACCCTAGCACTATGACTATGTACATTATTTTTGTATAAATAATGTCCATTCATTTTATTATTGTTACTTTGTAAATAGTTTTTAAAGTAAAAATAGTATTTTTAGTTAATGTTCAACTAAGAAATCTATTTTGATGAATTTTTGAATTTTTGAATTAAATAATATTTTAATAAAATATTATTATTATTATTTAATTAATTTTTATTAAATATAAATGATCGTATAAATTTATGAATGCAATTGTAATTTTTATTAAGGATTGAAATCCATTTTTGTCAAAACCCATGAATTTTTTATAAGTGTCAGTTTTTATTTTAAAAGAAAAAAATAACATGTTTAAAAAATTATTTTGTTAAAATGAATATTATTTCTGGAATCAGGACATCGAAATTCTACAATGGTGAATTTTTCGTAATTTTCTGAGACAGTCAAACTTTTGGGTAAAAATTAAATACGGTTTGAATATATAATGTGTTTTATGACATCATAATGAACCAATATTGATGTAATAAAGTAATATAAACTTTATTTTAGTCCAATATATGTTTTCCCATTAAAATAATGTTATTTTGGATTTGTTTGATTTATTTTACAAAGCATTAGTGGTCCCTTCAAGACTTATTAAATATTTTGTCTTTTTAAATTGTTTTCCGTGGGAGTGTGACTTAGCTCCACATAAGGAACCCCATTATTTTAAGAAGTTATGACATTTTTCTTATAAAATATTGTTTTCCACTCCCCTTTAGAAAAAACCATGGTCAAAAATCATGAGCTGGTTTTGGGTTTTGATTAGTTTAATGTGAGGTGTCCCAAACCTAAATAATAAACAATTCTCTCTCCTGTCCTATATAAACCCTCCAAATCTCCCACTTCCTCCACACTCAAGGACTTTGGAGATCATCTAACCTCTGCCCTCCTCTCTCTATAATCCTCCCAAGGTGCCCCAAGCTCCCAAGAAGCCTCTCTCAAGCCTCTCTCAAGCCTTTGGAAGCACAGTTCCAAGTAAGGGTTTTTCTTTACTGAAAACTACCATTTTTATTGGAATAAAATCCATATTACAAAAGAAACACAAAAAACACATCATGGTGGTCGAAATTAATGCAAACCCATATAATCATTAGCCACAAATTTTATCCCCTCCTTAGAAAACGCACCCAAGAAAAAAAAAATATCCTCTGATCTGAGGAAGCCATGGATGCCAGATAATCCGCCACCATATTCCCCTCCCTCTATGTGTGAGACACCATCATATTGCTACCCCTGAATGTGTTGCATTTTCTTCCTTTCTAATTTTTTTCCAATATACTTTAAAATTTTATGACCTTTTAATTTGAATTATAAATGTTGGGGTATGGTTTCACACCACCCCTATACTTCCCTCTTTATTTTTGAATGATGGGAAGCCCCTTTCTCTCTCATTAAATTCCTCCCATGTACACCTGTTACTATGCCAAAATTCCGAAAGGAATTTCTCTCTCCTAATTTACATTCAAGAAATTATTTTGTATCATGAATATAAATTTCATTACATTTGTTGGGAAATGTATCTATATGACCCTCTTACTGTCCATGTCATGTAAATATGATGATACACCCTTTTCTCTCTCATCAACCATTTTTATGAGTTCTTATGTCACGTCGTTATGCTCCTGAAATTGCACAGCGATTTTCCAGGACAAATTCATTGTGTAGTGAATACCATTCCCATTTCTCTATCAAGGGTATTCACCTTTATGCACATTTAATTATTGTTTAAAGAGTTTCATGTATGTATTACACATTCATTTATCATGGAATAAATGATTATGTTGAATGATTAAATGTTTTATGATCCATGTGGCACACTTATGCATGAAATGATGTGTTTAAGAAGGGTGTGCCCTGATAGCACTCCAATGCATTGGGTAAAGTATAGTATCATCATATGTCATGTTCAATGGGTTTTTACTCATGTTAATTCAATTGAAACTAGGTTTTACTCGTGCTTCAAGTACAATGAGGGTTTACTCATGCTCCATGTGAAATGATCCTTGTCTCATGCTAATTCCATGTTAAGTATTGTTACCACATTTCCATGTTATGATTATAATGCTTTATCATGCCTTTATGTTCATGATTCTATTGTGCTCCATTGATATGCCTATTGTCTAACATGTATTTTATTACTCATATTATTCTATGTTTCTTTCTTTACTGGGCTTTATAGCTCACCCTTTTTTTATTCATGTCCTCAGGTTATCCCATGCAATGCAAAGTACGAGGGAATGTAATGGTCATGTAAAGGATGTTTTCAATAAAGATGTTGAATTTCATGTTTTAAGTTGTTATGTAATGATCCTAATCCCCAAATACACTAGACCTCTCGATCTTCTATGTTGTTTCAAGCGAATTTTATGTAATAAATTATGTTTAATTGTGTAATAAAAAGCAGGGTTGTGACAGGCCAAATGTTGTGTACTCAGATATAGACAAGGGCATATGCTATGATATACGGTTAAAACCTGATTCCAAAGGTATGTGTTGTGGACTCATAGTATACACCATGTACTCTTTATAAGAAGTCTTGGAGCCCTTATCCTCTTCATCTTGGGCACGTTTTGATAGGTTATATTCCCTTAATCTTTTCTATATGGATCGTTATAGAATCATGACATATGAATCGGATAGTGATCTCCTATAAAGAACTTAAGTCTTAGATAGAGTTGTTGGAATCCTTCTATAAGGCTTGGAGTGAGATCCTTTATCATCATCATTTCCCTAGGTGGGGTTTTGGGTATCATCGTGACCAACACTGTATGGGCATTAATTCATTACATGACTGGATAATCCAGATTGGTTTATTAGTATACCCCAAGTCCTTAGGTGTGATATACATCTATGTATCAATAACTTCATACATCCAGTGGGTTATTTTTATATAGATACCTGATCATCATGACATCTCATATGGAAACCACCAGTTCTATCTAACTCATGGAGTGTGTTCTTATGAACGTGTGTTATATAGAACCTTTGAGTAGGAATCCTTGGCATAAATATGGTTGTGATCATACCTAAGACTTTGTGTCTACTATGAATATATTTGGATGTTGTTTTTACATGTGTTGTTGACATATCCCTTTAATGACCTAACTATTATTTTTGATTTTATGTGCATTGTGATTTCATGGTTTCCTACTAAGTATATTTATACTCACACCAACATGGGTTTTTTCCACATGTGTCATGTATTATGTAACGGATCAACCTTTTGATGGAGCCTTAGAGGGACCAGGACCATGTGAATCTTACAGATCCAGATAGGATAAGGTGTGTTCTAGTGGTAACATTGACAGTAGTCCACCCCTACTTCATAGGTTGTACTTGTTTTAGTTTATTTTGGTGGGATTGAATTTTGACCTTGTTTTCTAATGATTTTTTATCATACATTGATGGTGGGATTTTACATGTACAAATTAATGGTTATTGGCTATTTTACATTTCAAAATTATATGGGATTAGATATGTGTGAATTTATATAGGTACATTAGGATAATGCCTCACATGTGTGTGATATGCCTACTCAGTATTAGTCACCATCCCTTGGCCTATTAGAGGTGATCTTGGGGTAGTTGTGGTTTGGGACTTATTGGGTTGGTTCATTATAGAGTGGTATCAAAGGGTTATCATTTCTACCTTAGGACAAGAGTCTGTGAGATTGGTTTTGGTTTTATAGAAATAGTGTTATGTTTTTTGAGCTCATCCCTTAGGATAGGGATTCTAATATTAGTGTGGTGGATGGCATATCGATTCACTAGGAATTTAAAAACCTTCTTGGTGACTCATTACAAGTACATAATGGTTGAAGGGAAAACATTGGTACATGTATCATATATGAATGGGTTTGGTTTCCACATCCCTCTTGAGTTATCTCTACATAGATACTCATTGATCATGGAACTTATTGTGTTTTTTAAGATGCCTCCACAATGCTTTTCAGCTAGGATTTTGTATCAGGATAATGAGGATGATCCCCTTAGGGATGAGACTTCAATATAGGGACTTGTTCAATTGGTTTTTTCTCCAGGTGCTACACTATTCTTACCACTGCCTATCAAATAGAATATGATACATGAAATACCAGTGGATGAGGTGCGTGTAATGAGCACACTTCATAAGTTTCAACTATAGTGACCCCTCAGGTTCTGAGGTAAGCCAGACTCACAAGTGATAGAGGATTGGATTGAGGTGGTTACATGATTATTTCATCTTTTTAGGACATCAACATATCTGACTGTGGTCCTGATAGTGATCCTTCTTCATAAATCTATGGGATGATGGTATGTCTTAGTGACCTAGTCATATGATGAGTTGACTCTTGAATGGCTAGATTTTGAGAATATTTTCAGAGAGGAGTATTCTAATTCTATGTTGAGGGTTGTGTGAATCTAGGAGCTTCTACAAATTCAGTGGGGAATTATGACTGTGGCTAAATATTCATCAAGGTTCATTATCCTCTCTCAATACTCAATGGATATGGTGTGTGTCCAGTTCTTTCAGGCTCAGACCTTTAAGTGATAACTTCATAGAGACATTTGAGTCAAGTTTATACCTCTATGCATTCCTACCTATACTGGGTTTATAGAGAGTGCTTTGGTGGTCAAGAGTTTTTTGGATGAGTATATAAAAATATTTTGTACCGATAGTGGGAACATAGGAGTTGATAATTTGGTGGTGGGTGGCCCATGGATAACATAGGTACCTAAATATGTGATACATTTTAGAAGGTGGTCCTATAATAGAGTTTCTATTTTTCAGGTCTCACATGATGGATCTAGTCATCTTAGAGATAGGTAGTGTTACTCTTGTGATAATCTAGGACATATTGCATGAGATTTCCAAACCTAGCATATAGCTGATAGAGAGATAGTGGATCGGCCACCTAGGTAGAGGAAATGGTAGGAGAAGGAAGGTTCACATGTTGAGCATATGATATACAAGCTATGAGAGTATCTAGAGGTTCTATATGTTATTAGTTGTTTCCACCACCACCCCTAGGTTGTTCACTATAGGCTCAGTGATCTAGGGGATAGGGGTGGGGGTAGCTATAGGAAATCTAAGCTTAATACCCAGAGGATCTTGGGATAATATGATGTATAATCTGTGCCTTCTCTAATTTATTCATATTATTGATAGAAATTGGCATGAGATAATTCTTTTTTCACTTACCTAGTTCAAGAATTATATATTCTTGTTGATCCCTTAGCTCGACCCATATGCTTGGAGACTCCTATTGGAGGTGACTCAATGATCACACACTTATATCGATACTGTGACCTGATTCTTAGAGGAGAGAGTTTCTTTTAGGATCTCTTTTTTGAAGCTATGAGGCCTTATGACTTCATCTTAGGTATGGACTAGTTATCTATAATTCATTCCCATATATACTATTTCATGTGGAAGATGGGTTTTTCTATAGTAATGGGAATAGGCTTTCCATTGTGGGTAAAAAGGAAACCCAAGTAGGGTAGGATGGACTCATGCGTAAGAGGTTGAATCTGATTACACACCAGATGGAATGCATGAATCTTGGTGACGTGTATGCTATGAGATTTTATTTTCCAATAGGGGTGGTGGAGTACAAGGACATATTTCTTTAGTTTATTCCAAGATTACCTCCCCATTGATAGATATACTTCTACATTACTTTACACCCCAGTAAGACCCTGATATCTATAATAACATGTCATGTGATTCTATATAACTTCATGAGATGAGGGTGTAGTTGGAGGACTTGTAGAGGAAGGGATTTGTTAGACCCAGTGTTTCACCCTAGGTATCTCCTATGTTATTTTCCAAGAAGGAGGATGGAAACATGAGGCTTTTTGTGGATTATCATCACCTCAACTAGGTTATCATAAATAAAAAGTATCTAATATCAAGGATCTATTAACTCTTTGAATAGTTGAGAGGGTTATGATAGTTATTGAAGACTGACCTCAGATCAAACTATCACCAGCTATGAGTATAATAAGATGATATACCAAATATGACTTTCTAATGTTGTTGTAGATACTATGAGTACATAGTGATGTCATTTTTCATGAAAAATACCCCATCAGTGTTCCTGGGACTCATGAATTAGACCTTTCATCCTTTATTAAAACAATTTTTTACAGTCTTCATTTATTATATCCTAGTGTACTCGGTGTCCATGGAAGATCATGTGAGACACTTGAGGATGGTCATGGACATACTCAGAAATCACCAATTTTATAGGAAGATCCTGAAGTTCCAAATCTAGACTCACGAGGTCCACTTAATGGGATATGATATCTCGACAGATGGTGTATTTGTGGACCCAACAAATGTCAAGGTAGTTTTATCTTGGGATCCACCCAAGAGAGTGATGGAGGTGCAAATCATACTTGGGTTGGAGGGCTACTATTGAGGATTCATACCCAATTTCTCTAGGATATCATCTCCTTTGATGTATTTAACCCTAAAGGGCATCCTTTCATGTGGATGGATAGGTTCTAGAAGGATTTTTAGTAGTTGATGAAGAGATTTAAAATTCCCTGATATTGATATTTCCAAAGGAGTGTGTCAATTACATAGTGTTTTTTGATATATCAGGGACCGGGCTTGGTTGTTTTCTAATGTAGAGGCAGGTGGTGATTGTTTATGGTTCATATCAGTTGAGATCGCATGAGAAAAACTATACAACCAATGATCATGAGCTAGTAGTGTTAGTATTCACACTAAATATGTTGTGACATGGCCTTATGTGTGAATGATTTATCATCTATTCTGGCTATAATAGACTCAAGTATATCTTTTCCCAAAATGATATTAACTCGAGATATGAATTCAATATTTTCTATACTCTTAGGAAGGGGAACATGGTAGCATATGCTCTTAGTAGGATATCTTGTTCATAACTAATGATCAAGGCATCAGAGAAGTTTTCCTTGTAATAATTAGACTTTTTTAATGGGGATAGAGTACAATACCTCAAGAAAATGGTTTTACCACTCAAATTTTACATTGATTGGGGAGGTATATCTTGTATATACCAATTGTGAGAACCTAAGAACTCATATATCCACAAGACATGATTCAGATGGATTTTATGTAGTTAGGGAACATGTCATTCTTTTTAGAGGATGGATGATGATGCCAGTTGTTCTGAGAGGGGGGGAACTAATGGAGTTTCATACTACACCATTATTGGTACATTTAGATTTGTAAAATATGTACTAAGAACTTAGGTGATAGTTCTGGTGTCCAATTATAAAGAAGGTAGTTTCAGAGTTTGTCTCTCAATGCCTCACTTATCAGCAAGTGATGGTTTAGAACTAGGTTCTAGTGGGTTTGGATCAACCACTTGAGGTTTGAGAGTGTAATTGGGATGGGATATCTATAAACATCATTTGGGGGTTACTATAGACATCTAGAGAGAATGATTATATCTGGGCGATCATAGACAGACTCACTTAGTTGATCTACTTCCCAGTTATCTGAGAGTAGATCTCGATATGAAGATTAGGACGCCTTTATGTGTAAGAGATATTATGGATTCATGGATTTCCCTTTATGATCATTTCTAACCATGATAATAGTTTCACATATCAAATATGGAAAGGATTACAAGTAGCCTTTTGGACTCAGTAACATATGAGCATGGATTTTCACCCTCTGACTGGGGGCCAGACTGAGTAGACCATTCATGTCCTTGAGGACATGTTGCGATCTTGTATGTTAGACTTTGGTTGTAGTTGGGATGATTACTTACCATTGGCAGAGTTTTTATATAAAAAATATTATCCCACCATTAGTATGGCACCATTTTAGGCCTTGTACGTTTGAACCTATAGGTCACCACTATGTTGTAATGACCTAAGAGAGTAATCACTTATTGGCCTGAAGTTAGTGTGATCCATGAAAGATAAGTTAAATATCATCTAGAAGTAAACAAGGACTTCACAGAGCCATCAAAAGTCCTATGTTGATCGACAATGGAGACCTTTAGAGTTTGAGGAGTGAGACCATGTTTTCCTAAGGGTATAACCTTGAAACATATTATAGAGGTTTATTTGGGGTGAAAACAAATATTTGAGATTCATTGGACCTTTCTAGATACTAAATAGAGTTTATGAGATGGTGTACCACTTAGCTCTACCACCACAGTTAGATCAGGTACATGACATCTTCCATGTGCCGCAGCTGAGGAGGTATGTGCATAACCCACTACATGTTATTGATTGGGGAAAGATAAAAATCAAGGATGGATATAGTTTTGAAGATTACTTGGTAGATATAGAGTAATTAAAGGAGAAGATCCTCCATGGGTGAGTGATCCACTTAATGTGTGTCTGGTGTTAGCCTAGGAATATTTAGGAAAGTACCTAGGAGTGGGAGACCCAGATGCATTCTTAGTACCCACACTTCTTTTTGAAGTATATTTCATAGATTTTCAGGATGTAAATTCCAAATGTGGGGAGAATTTAATGACTTTTATTTTTCCAAGTATTATATTATAATATTATACATATTATTTTTGAAGCAAGGTGCTGAGATGATGTGTGATTTCAAGGCCCAGTGAGCCCAAAATTAATTTTTGGAATATATTAAATATATTAAATATCGAACATGGATGGTTTTCCTGAAAAAGTGGAATAAATATTGAATAGAGGGTCAGATCATTAATCTAATCCCATCATTGAGTTCAAATCATGGGTTTTACCCTAGGGACAACATTATCTATGTAAGTGTGGGGTGTTGATCTTGATAACCTTCATTGGAAAATAATTAATTGTATTCAATTATATTTATTTAATTGTATTAATTAAAATCCTAACCTAAGAATCTTATATACATACACTGAAATGGATAATTTTTAGTGTTAATTATATAACTCTAAAAATTGAGATAGGGCATTGGAGTAGATCTTGATAGACGATGATGGACTAAATCGTGGATCGTTGATTTTTATACAATGGGATTTGAAGATCTCACTAATGATAATAACATGGATTCATTCTTCATCAGAATTCAGTCCATCATATTATAGTTCATTTTTTATTCATATTTAACCTCATTTGATTATTCCTATGACGAACACAAATCAATCAACTATTTAATTCATTCGCAGATCGAGCATATTGCGAGTACGAGATTATCCAATATTTGAGGATTTATATTGTTTATTATATTATATATATATTAATTTATATTTCTAATAGAAAAAAAATAAATAACAACACAAACACTTTATTAGTTCTATTTATTATGTTTTTGATTTTTAATTTCTTCCCCTTTTCTTGAAATTTTCATTGTGGGAAATTCATTTAGTTTGTGGTTCGATGAAATACCTAGTATTTGATCCTTACAAGACCATTCTTCAGTGCAACGGATCGATACCACAGGTATGGATTATGATCAAGGATGTAATTGAGATGCAGTGATGATGGAGGATGATTAGAGGCAGATCAGAATGGATCATCAACTTATGTCTATCCCATATCAATGATGCTGATACGAACGACGCATGTGGGCATTACCCAAGAAGTTTTAAAGGCTAAATCATGATGATTAGTGACAAAAAGGTTCATCTAAACTTTCATCCTTATATTCTATTGAGTTTTGAGGTGGAAATGGTATGAAGGACTGTGTAGAAGAGAGCATATATGTTATATGAAATATTGGGTTACACAGTGTCTAATCAAGAATTATACACTATGTGGGACCTACTGAGAAGGGACTAGGTCTTTTTCACAAAGATAAGGAACACACACCATGTGGTCCCTACCACATGATGTGTAGTCCTTAACTCTCCATATCAATGTGTATGGGGTGTACACGAACAAGAATCTAGGTAGCATTACACATTGTATGGGATAGGCCCCATGTCACGTACACCCTAGAAGGTGGCTTGACGTGTTCATGGGATTCATACCCAAGAGATCATGTGGCCACACACACCATGTGTAGTGGGCCACACATTGTGTACTCGAACACAAACATGGGAATGAGCTATGATACATGGGTAAAACTCAGTGCTGGAGGGACACATCGTGTACTTATATTACATGTCATGTTCTCCTTCAAAAAATTCTTAAAGACCTTGTCTTCTTCAGCTTGTATAATTTTTGTTAGGGTACTTTCCCTCGATCCTTTCTCAGAGGGTTATTATGGAATCACATCCTATGCATAGGTTTGTGATCCCCTCTGAGGAACATTAGTATCAGGTAGAGTTGTTATAATCCTTCAATTATGCCTAGAGTGATATCCTTTATCATTACCATTTACCTAGGTGTGGTTATTGGTATCATCGTAAAGAACACCATGTGGGAATAAATCACCTACTTAGAGGGTTAATCTAGATTTGGTTATTGATATACTCCATGGCCTTGGGAGTGATACCCATCTATGTATCTGTCTCTTTAAACATATAGTGTGTACTTATTATGGAGAGACCTGATGATAATGATATCTTGGATGGATTTCATCAGTGTTATCTGACTGGTGGAGTGTGATCTGTCAGATGTGTGTTATATATAACCCTCTAACTAGAATACTAGGCTGAAAATACGATTGGGATCATACATGATACTATATATCTACTATGATTATATCTAGATCTTATTATTATATATGTTGTTGACATATCCCTATGATGAGCTGACTATTATTCTTGATGTTATATGCTTAGTGATTTCAGTTTTCCTATTGGAAAACATTATACTCACCTCTTCATAGGTTTTTACCACATGTGTCATTTCTTATGTAGATGAATGACCTTTTGACATAGTCCTAGAGGCACCAGGACCAGGCATAGATTAGTGAGCCATAAATATTGAGGTGTGTTCTAATAGTTACATTAATAGTAGTCCACCCCTACTTCATAGGTTGGACTTGTTTTAGTTTCTTTTGGTGGTCTTGTATTTGGTCCTTGATTTCTAGTAATTTTTTTTCATACTCTAATGGTGGGATTTTAGATGTATTTATTCATGGTTATTATTTATTTACATTTCATTATTGTATGGGCTTGGAGATGTGTGTGTGAGTGTCGGTACATTTGGCTAAGGTCTCCCATGTCCATGATATGCCTACTCATAATTGGTCATTATCCCCTATCCTATTGGATGTGGACTTAGGTTAGTAATGGTTTGGGCCCCATTGGGATGGGTTGTGACAATTTATCTCATGATGTTTACATTAAGAAACTTTGAGAAACTAACTTGTTAATTTAATATAATACACTTTATATCAAATATTAAAGTCAGAATAAGAATTTATGACTGATCCCGTATATTATAATTATCTTTTGGGTTAGAAGGACTTGAGATGATAATTCCACATCACTTTCATATTATTTTAAATGAAGAACAAGAAAAGGCATCCTACAAGATTACTACACTATTTGTGATATCCCACTAATTTTTGTGTTTGAAGTATACATTTGATTACTATAGTTTGAGGAAGTTGATCAGAGTATAATAGAGTCTACTAAATAAGACATATGCTATATTTTTTATCACTTAAATATTGTTAGGTTGATATCTTGTTACCTTGTGATTCAGATATAACGCTTTCATTGTAACTTGTTGGTTCAAAAGGATGAGTTCAAGTAAATTCTATTGTTTGTGCTTTTCTTGATAATAAAAGAGAAGTTGTGTTCATGTTGGATAATAAACCCCCTATATTGAGGACATAATTATCCACATTTGAGGAAAAACTCATAAAAATCTTAGTTTTCTTTGTGATTTACTTTATTATGTACATTCTTTCTTGTTGTAGGTGAAGAAGAAAAGATAACCATTCATTGAGTAAGTTACAAAGGTATAACAATCAAATAAAAGCTAAAAGTAATAAAAAGTTATCCCATACCAACTCACTCCCCACCCTCTCTGTGTGGTCATAACTAATGTGATCATAATAATTGGTATCAAAGAGACAGGTCACTCATCTATTTGGATAATCTAATTTTAAGATTTTAAATATATCTCCACTTAATTATGAATGGTATTTAAACATGGAGGAGCTGTATCTATTAAAGATTAAAATTATATCTCATCCAACACCATGAAGAACATGAAGAAGAAAGAATTGATAGAGATAAAGAATGCATCCCTATTATGAAAATAGGAAGAAGTAGTAGCTTTCACATGCTCTAATTCTAAAGAATATAGATTTAGCATGAGATGTAAGAACCGAGTCTTTTATTTAGGTATGAATCCTTTACTTTCAATTAGTTTTCATGTTAAATGATTAAATAATTATTATTATGAATTTTCTTTGAATTCGTAGAGGTAGTGGGGCTGTTTGGGGATGGATCAAAGCTTGGAGCCTAGATTTTAGGGTGAAAAGTCCTGGTACACTATTAATAGAAATATTCTGGGGTTGGTCACATGGTTACTTCTACCCATGATAAGATATACAATAGGAAGCTACATGCCACATTGTTTAATAAACCATGTGATTTGGGGTACAGGCCTATGAGATATTGTCTAAAATTTAGATAGAGAATTTTTTTTCCTGGTATGTGCATGGTTAGCCAAACTGTGCATACAAACAATACAATGTGCCCCTTCCTACAACAAGGGGAGCATGGTTGCCACACGATTTGTCCAAATGTGTGGCCAAACTGTGAGAACCTATAAATTGGGTGAATTTACGAAACTACCCCCTAATTAAATCTTATTATTAAACCCTATTTTCTCATTCCTCTTATGATTATAACCATCACCTTTAAGAGATTTCTTTGGGATCCTATTCTAGGAATCAAAGGATCTTCCCCTTAAAGACATTGAATCGAGAACTATTTGTCTCATTTGATCCACATCGATAAGATCTCAATTCCATTTTAGACATTCTCCATTCTTCTTAGTATCGGATATTCTTTTTTGGAACAAGATAATATAACCTATTTATAGTTTCTTCATTTGATCATCAATTTTCTCCATATCTTTGAGGAATCAGGATATAGTACTAGATGAGCTATCCATTATGGACCTATGGTAGGTGGTATCATGTTTTTAATTTAAATTCAATTTTTATATATATATTTCATTGTGTCATGCACCCAGTATTCATAGTGTCACTCCTAAAATGGAATTAAATCCTTGATTTAAATTCATAGGTCTACCCTATAAAATTAATGTGGCCCTTTAATAAATGTTAAATGGATAAAAACCTTGAATTTGAACCACCCCTTTAGGTGTTTATGTATATTTTATTGGACCACCATGGGTGGATATTAAATTTTGATGCCTTAGGGTGTGCCTTTCTACCTATTGCTATGGGATTTCAATTATGAATTGAACTGTCAATTGATATGGGATTTGAATTATAATATCATTTGTAAATTGAATTGATAAAGAAAAGGGAATGGAATCCATGTCCCTAGAAACTTTCCATGTATTGGTTTGTTTATCAGGACAAGATTTTTATAATGAAATGACCACATGGGTTAAATTAAAAGAAAAGACTTCTAAGAATAGATAATGCCTTGATCCACCTTCTGAGGTGATGTTTAATTGAAATGAATAAGGTGATGACCTTGAAAAAATTATGTTATATTTATTAAATGTTGTTTATTTTATTAAATGATTATATTCCTTGGGTGAAAAATGGATTCATATACGAATGTCATGGAAAGAATCATTTGGTTTCTTCCTTACTTACACCTGAGTGACATAGGAAATACTTATATGGACTACCAAGGATGAACTCATGGGGGTTTACTATTATATGTTAACTGATACTTGGACTCTTAATGGTTTTAAAAAGATGGACTTAGGGGATGTTGATCATATACTCCATGGGTGAGACTTGGGCTCCCTTAGTGGACTGCCAAGGATGAACTCGAATGGCAGTGATATTATACCACACCTAGAGCGATACCTAGGTAGCTATAAGGATCTCAATGGATGGGATTGTTGGGTGTTTAGTTCATACTATGCATGGAGCAGTACCTTGATTCCAAATTATTAATTACAAGGACCGACTTAGGTTCATAATTGAATAATTAATGAAATTGTTTATAATGTACCTAGACTGAATCTAGATTCTAAATGAGGAATTCTAAGGATGGGATTAGGTTATGAAGTGAATAATGAATGAAATGGTATATATGATGTGTCTTTTATGCCAATTCACAATCTTGGATTCATTTTTTGTCTTAAAATTTATCAATTTCTAATTTAGGCATCCTTTGAGCATATCAGTACGGGGGATACTAGGCTACACACCAGGTCCCAAGACTTGTTAATTAAATGATATTGTTTAATTAAATGAATTTGATTATAAAATGACATAGGCATGACTATTTATTTATATAATTACTTTATAAATGAAATTGATTAAATGTACTGGTTATAAAATGTGAACCTGAACTTTAAAGGATGTTTACTTTTAGTACATCCTTTATAGCTTATGTTACTGCCTGCACACTACTGTTGTTATATATACTGACTAAGTAGTTGGAACTTACCCTTGGGTAGTTACCTATTGGGATTATATCTCACAACCTATTTGGGATATCAAGGGGTACCTAAATAGACTATATGATTTTAGGTATAGATAAGGTACATTTCCCTGCTATAAGATTTTGATTTCTAATTGGGAGTAGGGGAGCATATGACTAAGTTGAGGCTGCTAATGCTAGATGGATATTATTTTTCCTTTTTCTACTTTCCTTACATGTATTTTACCGATTCCATATAAACCTATTTTGATTCTTTATTAGATATATGACATGTATCATCATTAGTATATGATATTACTTATGGTATTATTTATTATATCAAACATAGTTACTGTCTATTATGTGCTTGGTTTATTGCTTATGCTATTTATCTATTATTGTATATCCACTCTGCTACACTCTGGTGATGAGGGTATAGTCTCATCACAAAAAAAAAACCAAGGCCCTCAATGCTATTCGGTAGCCTCTCGAATTTTGGGAGATGTTCTTGACTCCATGTGGCCAATTAGGCTTAGGGAACCTTTTATTGGAATCTAGGTCCAGGATATTACAAAGTTGTATCAAAGATTTTATTTTATGGTTTTAATTATTATTTACAGAAAATAGAAAGTTATAGGGAGGAATATGAATTTATTAATGAGTTATTCCTAGGAATATCTAACTCACATACAGGAAAAGCCAAATTACCTCGAAGTATATTGTTGTTTTCTAAATTTTTAATGTTACAGTTGTTTTGATTACACTGTTGGGTGATGAACTCGAATTGTGAAGTTATCATTGATATGATTGTGGGTTATATTTTGTTGATACCTGATGAGATGATGGTATTCTATATCGTACATCATTATAGTAACTTTATAAGAATCACATTCCATGCATTATGCCATGCCATTTAGGTTTCATTACATGTTGCATACTACTGTGATAGGTGCCTTGATAGATATACCTAATGTTGTGATAGGTATTCTGGAATGTGTCATGGTGTGGATTAGGTGGGTTCCATATTTTGATTCATGATGTGTATGGACCATTATGGATCATAATTTTGTAAACCATTGTTTCAACATTTTAAAATGAATTATGATATAAATACAAAAACAATTAATGGAATTGGAATTGGAATTTCTTGTAGTAGAGAACATTACCCAGACCCGACCATAGTAACGAGAAGTTGGTAGTATCTATTGATTATATATATGATTATTACATCACTTAAACCTGACTCAAGGAGCAGGAATAGGGGTGTGTTTCTTATATAGGAAGTATTGTAACTATCCTATTTCAAATAACTATTCCTTAATTTGTGAACTTTTATAATCAATCTTAATTTGAGACATGTGCTTGTAATTTTTATAGGTATTCCACCACAAAATACTCTAGTCATACATCAGGAGAGTGGAAATGACCACACTCCAGAGGTGGTTCATAATGGGATACCAATAGATCCTATAGTAGTGCTAGTTGTGGCATCCGTAGTTATACCAGATATAGGTGAGGCATAATTCCATGATGGCTTTTTTCACTTCATGCAGACCTTTTAGGGAGCACCATGACATACCCCAACTATGGAATATTTGACATGTGAGTTCCAATAGTAGCATCCGACCATGTTTTAGTGGGGTGGTAGACCACATGATACTGATTCAGAGCTAGAGGTCGTGCTATCTATCTTCAAGCATCTAGATATGCCTCCTGAGGGGAGGGTAAATCTCACTAGATATATGTTGTATAATTCCACCAAGAGATAGTGGGATGTCATAACTAATATGGATCATCATCAAGATATATATTGGAGTGATTTTCATAGGGAATTCTATGATTATTTCTATCCAAAGATTTTGATGGCCAATAGAGCATGAGAGTTCAGGCACCTTCAACAGGTCATGTTATCAGTTATGGAATATTCTGACTGTTTTATAGAGTTATAGAACATTGAACATATTATTATTGGTTAAGAGTAATCTAAATCTTAGATATTTTAGGATTTTCTAAAATAAAACATCTTATTGTGGGTTAATGTCTTTCGACTAACTAACACTTCTAGAAAACCACACTTCTTTCTATACCATAACATAGTATATTCACCTACATTTAGGAATATCCGAAGGGGTATCATTAAATTTTTCTCATATATGTTTCCAAATTTAACTAAAAATTTATCTAAAAACAACTATAGAGACCCATACTTATGTTACATAGATATCACATCTTATTAGGTGATTGTTCATTACAAAAAATTATGATCCACATGAGAACAATAAATGTTTAGTATATTTAGAAACTTGGATACTTAAAAAACTACTTCATAGGAGATATACATCATATCTAACTATTTTTCTGAAATATAACCATTATTATACATATCATATCTAAAACTTTTCTTCATAACCTGTAGAAAGGAAACATAAGAAATGATGATGTTAGATGCTTGGTAAGGGTAACAAATTGATATATCAATGATCACATAAACATAACAAGATCATAAGAATATAAGAACACGATATTACCATTTTCAAACCATACCCAACATATCATAGATCATAATTTCAAATCATGGAATATATATTGGTAGTTCATAAGACATGAATCATAAAGGGATTAAACAAAATGAGCCATGAGAGTGTAATATTGGCATAATACATAAGTTAGTGGCATACACATGAGAATAGAAAATAATTTCCTTAGTAGTAAAGGATCACTTAAAATAATATCATAGTGTATTTGGTTAACTCCATATTCTATTGTATTAGTCATGGTTCACTCCCAAAACTATCATAGATGACAGAGTCCCTTACTAAACTGGGTTTACTCCACATTCCAATCCTTTTTATCCCATGAAATTTATAACTTTAAAAAATTAATTGGAGGGATATATAATTCTAGAAACATACATCGTATAATCATAATCCGTTCATTTTTTTCATAAGACCATAAATCATTCATCATATAACTTAACCAGTGAAAAGGAAATAGGTTTTATAAACATTTCAATATTTCATCATAGCATAACCTAGAGAAAATAATTAGGTTTCATAAACATCTTATCATCATAATCATAAACCATATAGATAAATAATAAGCATGGAATCCTTGGATTGTATCCCCTTTAAATAATAAGTAACATCAGAGGATGTTGTTATAATTTAAACTTCCTATAAAAGATCGATTGGAATATTTCTTGATGAAAATACCCCTTTCATTTTGAAATTACTTCTTTAAATTCCAAAAATTTAAAAAATATTATGGAAATAATTTCATTGAAAAAAAACATTTAAAATTTTATTAAAATTTTTAAATCATTTAGTGGTCATGATAGTGGGAAATTATGTCCGTACCTTATATATTAAAATAAATATTCCTTTCACATTTTTAGTAAAAATCCAAAATTACCTCATTCTGAAAACGACAAGAAGATTCCCTTTTAACTATTTTGTCAGAATTCAGTCATGGGTAAAAAAACAATAAAAAATAATAGGTTAATATTAAAAACATTCTTGAAAAAACTTATAATAAGTGTATATTAATAAAAAATTATTTTTGACCAATGTGACAAATAGAGGGAGTTTTCCTTAAAACCATTCTTTTCGTCTATCGCATTATTAAAGGGAGAAAAATAAAATGAAAACCTTTATTCTCCAAAAATAATGATATGATAAAAAAATTAATTGAATTATTAAGATATATTTTATAAAATTTCATCATCATAAACCTGATCAAAAATAGTCTAGATAAACAATGAGATTCTAACGTAAATCTCTTACCTCTATTTCAATTTTATTTGAAAGCAATGTAACCATATCTATAATGAATTTAAATTTAGTATAATTATATAATATATTAGTTTACATACTTTTAATATCATATATTATCCACTTATATTATTTCAACACCAATTTATTAATAATTATTTATTAAAATCATCATTTCTGTGTTAATTGTTTTGTTTTTCATAAGAATTTTTGTTTACTCGTTTTGTTACTTGTACATTGATTATATTCATGCCCTATAAATAATTTTAATAATGATATAAATATAATATATATTCATAATATAAATATTTATAGACTTCCATAAAGGATTTAGATATAAAATGAATTACATAATTCATGAAGATGGTAGGTCGTATGTATGCATTAATGTTGCTTTCACTTTTTTACGAATGAAATGAAGGAAAGGAAAAAATAATTTGTCTCTACAAAATAATTATTATATCATATTTATTATATATATTCATTAAATTCATCCTTATTACCATTCATGTAAATCATAAGTGAAAAATTAATTGCATCACTTCATGAATGTGGTAGTACACATGTATTCACGAGAAATGTTATAATTTTCTAACAGATTGGAAGAAGCTAGATAATGGTTTTTCCATTATTATAAAAAAATTTAGAATATGGAAGATACTGAAGTAATGTTGGGAATCATCTTTAGTCTTACAACTTAATCCTTGAAGGAGTGGTATTTTTTAAAGAAAATAAGAACCACTATGTGATAAAGGAATATAAAAATGTATTATAATAGATATTTTATGAGCTAGAATGTTCAAAATACGAAAGGAATATAGTAGAAGAGGTTTTATTTTATATGTGAGGGGAAGGGAATTCTTGGAATGATTTAAAGTACTAAATTAATATCAATTAATTTTAATGGGAAAGTGGATCCAAATTGATATAATAAAAATATAATATTATTATGGATATAAATCCTCTCATCCAACAAAATTTTGACCAGTTTTGGAAATTTTTTCACCCTTATTATTTTTTTTTAACCCCCAACCCTTTTAACAATTATCAAGATATCAATATTTTTTACACTTTAATATTTAAGAATATTACCATAAAAGGAAAATTGTCTGATTAATGGACCATGGTTGATATTTTAAACCATATAAAATTCCATTTTACAAGTATAGGATTATAATTAATTTTAAATCATTTAATAAAATATTCCTTATTATAAAATATCATTAATGTCATTTTTGGAACTATTCATTTACATTGACTTTGAAAACATAATGACACCAAAGGAATTAGAATATAAATCTTTCACACGTCTATAATATGTTATATTAATATAAAAAATTCATGTAATATAATAATTCATCAAAATTATTTTACTCTTATTGTTTTTTATCTCATTTATTTTATTTTTCTATTTATTGAATAAATATTGTTGGTGTTGCATAAACATTTAAGGTAATTATTAAATAACTAAAAATTCTAAATCAATTAGCATGATAAAAAATTACATTTAAAATTAAAATTTATAACTTAAATTATCCTCTTTTTATCATTATAATAAAAATTTATATTTATAAATGTTAAGAGAGTGGAATTTTATATTTATTCTTTTCTTAAAAAAAATATAAAGGTCATAATCTAAGAAAAATGGAATCAAGTGGACATATTTTAGAGAATTTTATGGAAATTGATGAAATACACTCATAAAATAGGATGAAGTAAAGTGTTAGAGAAATTTTAAACAATTATCCTAATGTTTTAACCCTATTTTACACGTTTTACCCTTATTGAGGTGATAAATATTTACCAATGTTACTATTCAAAGTGAAAAAAATAGAAAAAAAAAACAATTTTAAAAATTTTATACTTATAATTATAAATATAGAATAAATTTTTTCAACATTAAATTTTTATCAATGGTAGAAATTACTTTTAAAATAAACTCACAAAACCCAATGAAAAATGGTTTTCATGAAAAATAATTCTTAAGTATACAAAGATTTTATACTAAAATCCATATAAAATTATTTAAAATGATAATAACTATATTATTATTAATACAATTATACTAATTTTTATTTTAAAATCATTTTTTCAAAAATGAAACTTTTTAAATGCTTTAAATGAAAATACGATTTTCAATAAAAAACAGTATTTGTCACTATTCATTGAAAAAATAATATTTTCAAAAAATTATCAAAAAAATCACTCAAAGAAAATTTTTAGATTTTGATTTAAAAAATTAAATTAGTTTTTTCAACTTAATTTTCAGAAAGTTAATGAAATTATTTTTGTTATTTTTTCATAAAAAGTAATAAAAATCAATTTTGAGGAAAAATGTATTTTTGAATCTTATAATGATTTTACTAAACTAATAAGTACTTATTTAGAAATATATTTAATTTATATAAAAACTTTATTTATATTTTAAAATTTTGTTTATTTCTATTCATACTTCCAATTTATTGACTAGGTTATAATGATATACAATATTTTGGTTCATTTGGACTCGGGGTTGCATGTATCGCAAGCTATCGAAGAAATTAAATTTATTTAGAGAGAAGTATATCATAAAATTTTAGTGTTTTGCAACATAAATCAGTAGGGAACCATATAAAAAGTATCATACTATACTAAAAATGTAGTGATATTTTCACATGTAATGCTTTATAAATATAACTATTGTAATTAAATAAATAAACCACCAAAAATACTTGTTTCGGCTTAATGATAGAATGTTTATAGGCAAGTTTCATAGACCTTTCCAACCCATGTACCATATAACATATGATTTTAGATCCTTAGATCTATTAACCTGATAGACCATACCTACATTGGCTAGTATCGGGGTGTCTCTAAGCATATTGTGATAATTGTTCCACCTAAAATAATTGGCTCGGGTCTCCCCGGTTTACAAAATAGGTAACACAAACCTCCCATATGGGATTTTTATTAGTTAGGGAGTAAACTCAAAATAAAAATAGACCTAACCTATGGGATTTTCCTCAATCAATTCATTATCCCATAAGTAACATGAACCTCCCTTATGAGGGCTTTATTATCCAATAGTAACATAGACCACCCTTATGGTTGTTTTCTCAGCTAGTAGTAGCACATAATAAAATGCATCCCCTTAGGAATTTCCCATATGTAAAAAAATAGTATCCCTTATGAGAATTTATCTCTATATAAATCTATTATTACCCTTTTGGGAATTTTCTATTTCATATAATTGAGATCATGAGCTAGATTCTAGGAAACACATCTTGGAAACCAAAAATAATCAACACAAAAAACAAAATAAAAATAATAATATGGGTTGTCTGAACTCCCAAACTACTCCCCACTAACCACAACCTATTGTAATCACATGCAAGGTGTAGGTACTAAGGGGAATCTTATAATTATCTATACCCACGTTCAAACACACCCTCGCATGGTTAAATATGATTTGGGGCACCTACTTGGGTCCCCTTGATCGATACATAGGTGGATACACCCTAATGGGGGTCCTTGGTCTCATGTATGTCACTCTGAACATAACCCATCTCATAGGGGATATGACACACCTCAACAGTGTCATAAATATGGCATTTCCTTATAGGCCACACATAATATGCCACATCAATAAAGTTTAGAGGAGAGGGCTCATGACCCATCTAAAATCCAAAGGTAATCTTAGGTTGTTCCAATCACCCAAATAAATCCCATCCCATCAAAGATCTATGAACCTATAATATACATCACAAGGGACCTCACAAGGACTATTTGGATCATCCATTATAAGTCAACCTACACCCCCCCTCTTGGAGGTATCCAAAGATTCCTATAAAGGGGGCAAAAAATCATAATTATTTCAATTTAACTCGAGAACACCCCACAAGGGGATCCAAGTGTCAAGGGAATCCATTTGATCCCTTGATCTTGAAAATCATTGGATAAGTCCATCAAACCAGTACACCTATTCCAATTTGGCCTCAACACTAGTTTAGTTCACTTAAGACATGACATTTAAATTAATCATTTAATTGAGATTAAACATCTCAATTAATTAATTTAAACTATACGAATCCTTATGTATCACATATTCACATCACATGAATCATAATAATAATAATTAAAGCATAGGGTGATCACCAAGGACCACCTACATTTAAATAATATTTTAACTTATTTATAAAATCCTAGTAGCTACTTTCTAGGATCTTGAATCCTCGTCTATACATAAACAATCCTCACTCACACTCCTAGCTCCTAAACCATAGCATGAAATCACAAATAATTAATTATAATTAATTAAAAAATAATAAAAAATATGCATAAAGGATGAAATGCCAATTAGATATTATCACTACACAAAAACCATAACCATCCGCCTGTAGGAGGCCCATATCGAACCCCCAACACAACTTCTGAAAAAATCCACAAGAGTCATCATCATTTCCATGATTAATTAAAAACTAAAATTATGAAAAACCTAAAAAATTAAATATAGAATCATTCCTAAAAATCATCAATACATCCTAGGAAAACACTACCACAAGACATCCTATATCAATTCTAAACAAAATCCCCAAGAGAATCATGTGATTACACCATACTCTGATGGAATCTCTTAAGAAATCCTAAAAAAGAAAGAATAAATAAGGAATAAAAAGGAAGGGATCAAAGGTGGTTGGGAGAGAATGAAAATATCTTCAACCACAAAATAATCACAATAAAAAATTCCCAAAATCAAGGGGATTGAAGAGGAGGAGAAGGATGAGTCGGCTACCCCGGGTTCATGAAAGCTAGAATGAAAAAGTTTGTCTCCCCTCAAAAACCCAAGGGGGGAATTGTAATTTTTTCCTTAAAATATCACTCTCTAGATATTGGTTTATTGCATCCAAGGAAACAACACCCACTGAAGCCTCTCCTGAGGATATCCTATGTTCCTATGATGCCTCCCAATCTCATTCCCCAACCAGAATCATTCTTTTAAGACATCAAAATTCACATAATTCGATTCCAAAACCTGTTTTTAAAAATGAACCATCCCCTAAACTCAAAGATTCAAATTTATATTCAAATTTTCATGCATGTTTGTAAAATATGTATTGAAAACTCCCCAACATAGCACTTCTCATACTTTAAAACTCTTAGTAGTCATCCAACTACATAACCCAACCTACATTAGTTTCTAATTCACTATCAAGAAACTGTATTCCAACATTGAATTCTGAATGTTATTCAAAAGTGTAACATCTAATTCATAATGTCAAAGCTAAAAAATTTCATTAATTTACTTGTAACCATCACAGAAACACAGAGATGTGGATTCCCTGATATATTTCTTCCCAAAAAACTTATGGTGCCATCACTCAATTATCTTTTTCTCCCCTGACACTCCCACCCTAATATTTAGCTTACAACTACAAATTATAATTATTCGGTGCAAATTAAAACATAATTTCCTATTTAAAATACATACCCACACTCAAAAATTGCACCTTTTGTGGTTGAAAACTCACCACACCCAAAAAAAATGAAAATTCCAGTCAAACACCTGTATTTCCCATCGCTCTTCATTATGAATCAAAACAATTGGGTCTCTCCTACCCATGAACAAGGTCTATAGACGCGGTGGATCATTCATGAAGAACCTAGATAAACTCTGAAACATAAGCATCATATTAAAAATAATATACACAATAAATCTTTCCAACCCACCATATATGAAAAAACACACCAGTCAGACCTCCTCTGAATAACTATTCTTAGAAACTCTTGGCTTCAGCCACTAAAAAGTGTCACATTTATCTGGCCATAATGCCTTAAACCCTATATGAATCCCATGATAATTCATCATGAACACTAGATTCTAAACATAACTCTCACTATAAAACCCATGGTTTGATCCTTAACTAACTGATCCATCCATCATGCCTCACCACTAGCATCGATGCAACACTAATCTGACTCTTCACCGAACACACAAATTTTATTCTAATTAAATGCCAATGAATAGAATTAATAGCTCATCACATTTAAAATTTTACCTATAATTTATAAAGAAATATTGATAAAATTGGGTCCATTTGATCATCGGTACCCCTGTGTCATGTCGACCTTCAAATGACTGTTCTGATGGTGTCATCGACCCTACCCACATTGGATCATATGATCTATGTGTAATATATTTCTCCACTCCATGGTAGTAAATATATTATCGCAACTCAACTAAAAAAATATCAATCACATGAACCGTGCTATGACTATTAACAAACACAAATATAAGACATGGTGGCTCCACTAGAACCTGAACATGGGTACCAAACATCAATTTATCACTTTTTTTTGACTCATGGGAATGATGCTCCTGACATCCACATGAATTTAATAAACAATAGGGGTATTATCCTCAACCGAACAATGGTGCACTCCCCATCATATGGATTCACTTATACCGACACTTAGTGCACCAGAGGAGGTTTCATCAGAGTTACACATGTGTATCTCCTCCCAATCTTCATTCGCACATCCTTCATGATAACCTTAGTACTTCCACTAAAATCCAACATGGGTCAATAGTGCTACCATACCCAATACTTTACTGATATTTTTCCATTCCATAAGGATACTCCAAATTCTCAAAGAAATCCAAAGGTTTTCGTTCTCATTGGTATCTCATCAAAACTTCATCCCTCGGATTGCATATGACCACTAACCACCTAACCACATACACCACTATAATATTGATTAAATGTAATGGATTTATTATCCCAATCCATAAACTCCATATTCTAGATGACATTTCACATCTCCAATATGTTTTTCTCATTAATTTTATTTAAACTTGGAATTTGAACATTCCCATAAGACTCGATAAAATTATCCAACTCATACTCCCATGTGTCACACATCACTAGTCCAAGCTCACACGCATAAAAATTTGAATGTTCAGTCCTCACACATGCTAGTTCCATCAAGCCAAGAGTTCAACATCACCCCATTTCAAATTAGGTATTAAATAAATTAATCACTTATAACAAGCCTCCCAAAAACTAGTGTAATTTAAAGACTAACATTTTCTCACACTCTACAGCACTATTGAAAACACAACCAAACAAAAGTGTCATGTATCACGATAATCCTTCCCCTAAAACCCATAACTAAATACCCAATTACTAGCACTCAAGGTGTTTATCATCACAAAATCTCAAGGCATCCAACTTTCATTTCTTCAAACCCCTCCAAGGAATCCAAAAACATAGGGCACCCCATGCCTGATCCCAAGTCAAATCACTCAGGCTCAACCTGCTTGTACCCACATATTTAAGGAATATTTCATGGCCTATACCACGTACCTAGTAGAACCTCCCATGCATCAGTCTTTAATATAAGTAACTAACATTGATTATTATATCAAGGTCACTCCTAACCCAGGGTTGACCCCTCTATTGGGGTACCCTTACAAATAACTAGGTGTCAACTCACTACTTCTGGAGTCACATCATAAGGGTCTTTGGGGTCTCCCACCTAACCCCTAAACTGGGTCTCACGCATTATTCCTAGATCACGAGAATCACTTGTTCACCCATATCAAACACCTCATGGAATTCAAAAAGTCAAAATTACCACTCCAACGTCTCGCATATTTATATACATAAACTACATTACATTCCAAGATCTCCTCCCAAAACTGGGGCTCTTATCTAAGTCACATATCCACACATGGGGATAACCCTTGGGAATTATGATCTTATCTTCATATACAATGGCATCACCCTTGACAATATGTGTCAAGTACACCATCGAAACGTGATCCAGTTGAGAAAAATTTCATTCCAAGTTATATAAGAAAACACCATATAGGTTTTTACTAACTCTTTAATCACACAAACTCATGTATCAATCACCCACTAAGGGTATATCTGTATGGCCTCTAGTGCCATCAATAACCTACTAGGGTCATCACGCATCCCTTACTAGTGGTATTGTATTATCATAATTTTCAACAAGTATCTCACCACAAGATCCACATGACATACCACACAAATTAAATACATGTTGTGGTACAGTTGAGTAGAATCACACTAACAATTTTTATGGGAAAATTTCGTACATATTTTTGTTGAAACTTTAAATATATAAACACTCATCATCAGTAATATCACTGTTATAAAAAATCCCTATTGATGGTGTTTTTAGGTTATTGTGTTTGGGAGAAAATTTCTAAGGAGAAAATTCAGTGCATATGTCCCAAAGTGTTAGTCACTCTAAAGAAGAAAAGGATATCACATGACCGTATAAACCATCTGATATCACAAAATCATATTAAGTGAAGTAGATATCATGATTGCGTGAATTAAAGGAGAACACATGATTTCATAGGTCAATTAATTTCACACAACCAATCGCATGCCCAGGTGGACATGTCTTGTGATCACTCAAAATCAAGCAACAGATGAAATTTTATCATTGTACATAATCCAAATAAGATCTTGAAATCACAAAAGTGGATCGTATGTTTAAAGAAATGTTGTCCGAGAAGGTCACTACCAAAAAAGAGGTCTTTAACAGTGCTTACATTTATCAGTTCTACCAAAAAGAATAGGTAAAGACAACCTTTATCAGTGCTAAAAAATGCACTGATAAAGTGAACTCTTTGTCAGCATATTTTTTGAGCACAGATAAAGGGTAACCATTATCAACACTTTCTTTTAGCACTGATAAAAGGTACATTTTATAAGCACTTTATTGTTAGCGTTGATAAAGGTTATCACTTATCAGCACTTTATTCCTCACACTGATAATGGCTACCATTTATCACTGCTTTAATTTTAGCATTGATAAAGGGTATTATTTATCAGCACTCTTTTAGAGCTGATAAAGTTTTTAAATAAAATTAAATAATTAAATAATATAATATATATATATATATTAACAATTTATTAATTAAATAATAATTGTTAAAAATGGATAAATTGAATAAAAATATATATAAATTATAAAAATTAATAAATAGTATATTTTAAATATATATATTTTTAAATTGAATAAAATGAAATAATTAATAAAATAAAAATAAAAAATGTGTAAAGTATGAAAAATATTAAACATTTTATTAATTAAATAATTATTGATAAAAATGAATAAATTTAATATACATATATATAGATTATAAATATTAATTAATAGTATATATTAAATGTAGATATATAAAATGATTAAATTATAAAAATTAAACAAAAATATTAAAAATGAATAAATTAAAAAATTATTTAAAATTTTATTAATGAAAAAATTATTAATAGAAATGAATAAGTATAATATATATATATGTTATAAATAGTAATAAATAATATATATTAAATATAAATATATCAAAAATGAATAAAAGATAAACATATTAATGAATTATTCATTTTTTATGTTGTTTGATTTTTCAATTTAACATATATCAAACGTTGTGTGGTACATTGATTCCACATAAATATATGTAATTAATGAATTTTTTATATACAACACACCCTCACAAATATTTACACAATTTTTGAAATCTTATATAGAAATATATACACCCAATATTTATGTAATTTATTCAAATTTTAGAATATATTTTAGAATTTCACTATAACATGATAAATTTAATATATTATATTTTAAATTGGTCGAATTTTTTTCAATATTACTAAAATTATGTATTATTTATTTATTTTTAATATTTTTAGTTTTTGAATTTGATAATTTTATTTTATTAATTTACATATATATATATTTATTTATTTATTTACTATTTTTTGTATTTTCAATACGTATTCATCTTTACATAAATATATATTTCCATATATTTTTTATAATTTATATTTAATTAATAAAACTTATCCATTTTTTCAATAATTTTAAAGTGTACTCATTTTCAATTATACAATTTCACTCATTTTTATAATGCATGTATTTAAGATTATCCATTAGTAATGTTAGAAATATATTTTTAAATAAATATTTATCAATTTATATATTTATAATTGTTATAAATAAATAAATATTATTTTTTAAAAAGGTATTTATATAATTATAAATAAATAATTATATATATTAAAATAAATAATAAATTATAATAAATTTTTTTAAATAATGTACTTGGTGAGATTTAAACTCGAGACCTCGTCAAGACCAACAGGGGTAGCTACCACTGATCTACACCATGGGGGATATATATATATAAATATATAAATATATAAATATATAAATATTATTATTTTTATAGTGTTATTCATATATTTTTAAAAAAGTAATGATATATTTAAATAACTATAAAATTATAATAAATATATTTAAAAAATGAATATTTATATATATATATATAATTATATAACTATATAAATATATATAATGATATAAATATATTTATAATTATAAAATTATAATAAATATATTTACTATATTTATATTTATATATATTAATTAAATATATATAATAATATAAATATATCTAATAATATATATATATTTGTAATTATAAATATATAATTATAAATATATTTATAAATGTTTACTTACTATATTTATAAAATTATATATTTATAATTATAAATAAAATAATATATATTTTTTAAAAAATTACTAATGTAGTTATAAATAAATATATATATATTTAAATAATTATAAAATTATAATTGACAAATATTTAATTATGTAAATATTTTAAAAAAATTAATTATAATTATAATTATTAATCCTTTATCAGCGCTAATAAAGGTAAATTTTATCATCGCTTTTTAGCGCTGATAATGATTCTTTTAATCAATTATTATCAATTCAGCACTTATAATAGGGCCTTTTTCAGTGCTTTTTTTAAAAAGCACTGATAAAAGTGTCCCTAATCTATTTAAAAGAACCCTAATTGTGACTCATTCATTCACGATTCTCAATCCCTCACAGAAGTCCCCTACTACTAGTGCTACTCCTCTATCTTCTCTCAAACTAATGAAGGCTAGAAACAAATTTAGGTTATTTTCCTTTTTCCTCTCTCATTGTTTGATTTTTGGGTTCTACGGTATGCGTTTTTCACTATTCATAACCATGAAAACCCTACATCTCATCTCTCTCTCACACACACTTACCTATACCTACAGAACACTACCCCAAATGTGTAAACTCATTCTAGCTTCATAGAAGGAGACATGTTTATTCTTCATTCTCATCTATTTTAGGTAGATGTTTCTATGAAATTGTTTCATATAAGAATTAAAGGTGTGAATGTGCGTTCTAAATTCCTTTTTTATGAATGTAGGATTATATGTGATATCATTATGGTGACTTGATCCCAATCCATTATGTTTTCATCTTGGAGTAAATTGGTTTTCATGTGAATTACATGTTTCTATATTTGAAATGGAATATTTATAGGTATTATAATATTGTGAAATGCTTGGATGGATTTTGGAATTGTTTTTATTATTTTGCATTGATTTTGAACTGGTTTTTCTTTTTAAATAGTGAATGCTCGGTTTTATAGGTAATTTGGTTTTAAAGTGATGGGCTGAGCTTTAAAGGATTAAAAGGTGGTTTTTCTATGGATTTAAAAAGATTATTTGAAAGGTTTTTGTGATTTTCTACTTGAGAAAAATTCCTTGATGGTTTATTTAAAATATTTCGTTGTAAACGGGTGGCATTTTCACTGGTTTCGGATTTCAAAGAAGATGTCCCATTTATAGGGTGATATTGAAAAGTTTTAATACAGGGAATTTGATTTCCATCATTTTATAAATGTGGATTGGAATGGTCTTATATGAAATTTAAAGGGTCTTGTCATCCTAATCCATGTTTTATTATTAAATGCTCAGTTGGAACATAGGATTATAAATATTGGATGTGATAGAAACCCCTTAATTTCCCCTTGCATGTTTACTATTTTTTTTTTGTTATGGATCTCTATGAGATTCTTGTTACATACCTTGTGTGGTAATATTCTTGTTATGCCATGGGTACATTTTTTATGGGGCTATTCATTATTGGGTTTTAGGGGTGAGGGTAACTATCAATATTTCTTATGTGTTAAACTTGGATTGTATGATTCTATGCCTCACATCCTTTATTAGTCAAGGGAAATTGGGTACTAACTGGGAGATCTAATTCGTTCCTCTATTTTTATAAACATCGCTAGTTTCCATCCTATTGTGATGGGAACAAGGACAATGGGGGGGTCTTTCATCGCAATGAAGTTTCTATTGGCTAGATGGATGACCTATGGTTTTAACTTCAGTGTGTGATAGTAGTTAGTTTGTGGATTGGTATACAATATAATCCCATGAATATAAATTCCAAGAGGCATAAAAATAATAACAATTTGATAAATACAAGGTAAAAATAAAACCTTATATGAATAACCAACCTAACAATGATAACACAAACTTCACAAGTATCCCCTTGATATAATTTTTACTCAGTACCTTCAAATAAATAATCAATCTAGGCAACCTTCAACCCAAAGAAACATCATATACATGTGCAAAAAGATTCACATAAAGTGGTTAAGTAAAGTAACTAGGTAGTTTTTCTCTGATAAATTTCCATGCCTCTGATCCACATGAAAACTGTTAATCTCATTTTTATTTTATGAAAATGTTTATAATGTATGATAATTGAAAGAAGAATACAACACACAATAGTCTTAAGAAACATAAATAAATTTTCATAAAAAATTACCACAGGGATGATTTTATGTTCTCATGATAGTTTCGGGGACCTTTCATCTCTCGAACAGTTATTATTGCATTTTGTTTTTTGAGAATCATCATCCATATTTTCTATGTTGTTCAATCTATGCTGAGTAGTATTCATCCAAAATGATCACCAGTACCATATATGAGATGAATTTTGGTTAGAGTATTTCAATAAATATAGGGGTATTTCCACAAAAGATGGTGGATGCATTTCAAGAAACAAAATGCAATAGTAACTAGTCGGGAGGTATGTCATCAAGGAACTCTGGAACCACAATGATGGGAGGAATGATAATTTTAAAGAGATATTCCAATACATCATAAAGATATAGAATACAATCAACCATCTAAGGACATATTACATAAAGGTAGTGGACTTTAGTTGTACTGGAGTATTGAAGTATTATATCACTATTGAAGACTGTAACAATTTTCATGCAAGATTCATGAAAATGTGGACTTTTATGCAGGAATTATATTGTATTGTTGATATTCAAGAAAATTTAAATGTATGACTACTTATACAAACAATTTATTTTAAACTTGATTAATTTATCAATCACGAGGAAGAAAATTTTGTTGTGGATGAAACTGTGGAATTATTAGGGGATAAACAACATGTTGATAAAAAAACAACAATGACACAACATCACTGTGATGAATAAAATTATTAAGGCACGAAGTCATGGTATAAAATTTTAGGTTGGTTTGAATCAATGTGACAAACCTATTGACCCCAACATGTCAAAGTTCATTAGTTATTTTGGGGTCACAATAAGGATGAATGTGTTAATTGATATTAATTCATGGAACCACATCTAACCTATAATGAAAGAAATCCTTTGGAAAGATATAATAGTAATATTATGATATATTTTCTCTATTTTACTAAAAAAATTATATAATGAAATGCTGATTTAATTTTCATTATTCCTTATAGATTTCATTTTGTTAGAATATTTCCATAAGAAATTTCTATTAATAGATGCTAGAAAATACGATAGAATCTTCCAAACTCTTCTTAATAAGTTATATATTAGGGATACTGAGGGGAAATTAAAGCTCCACCCGCTAGTTTGTTATGCACACATTATAAAGAAGGGAACATGGACTGGTTTTATCAATCATCACAATGAGAAATAATTTAAGGTGAATTTTAGTTAATAATATATTTTCTAAAATTATTTATTTTATCCAAATTCATTCAAAATTTTTAATTTGTGAAATAGAAAAATAGTGATGAAAATAAAGAAAATGAATCAAAAACAATGTACCCTTATAACAAAGAAAGGATGGGGTACACTTTATTAAAGAATAAATCAGTATTTATTTTAAATAAACAAAAAAAGTTTAGTTATGTGATATGAAACAATATATGTTCCTTTGTTTATATTTAGATTAATGAATCAAAATCAGAATCCACTTCCATCCCATGTCATGTACTATGGAAGGAGGCTAGTGTAATTAAGGAGGGTAAATTAGTTGATAAAAACAAAAAAAAGTATGGGAAACATGTGTAAGTATGAAATAATTATAATTTATTATGATTTATTACAATATTTCATTAAAATATCTATTTATCTTCATATTTTTTCATATGTTTTAGACAAAATAATTGGAAATTACGGTATCAGAAGACAATCTACTTTAAATAGATTTAAAGCGGCATGAATAATATAGTTGTGTTAGAGGATTAGGTTTTGGAGTCTATCCTCAAACATATTTCAAGAAGATAAAACTACATGAAGATATATATAATATTATGAGACAATTAAATATACAACTAGACTCACTGTAAGATATTGTTATTCGGTCTGTTTTGGCAGACCAATGTATGAGAAAGGATCAAAACGAACTAGAGGTGGCGCATAGATCCACATATGAACCAAATTATCCCACTTGATTCGAGACTATTAATTCCCACCATCCTCATATCTTACCTATGGTAATCAATTTTTTCATTACTCTTTCTCCTAAATGTGAATCAGACAACATTTGATAACTTTATATTACTAAAAATTTTTAGTGTATAGTTGTATGTGATTTTTATCTGTCAACACCCACGTATCACCGTGTAATAATGGTTAAATTGTATAATACCCCAGTAGATAAGCTACTCTATCAAGAATGCCAAAAATATCAAATGAGAGTTTAGGTTGAGGAATCTCATGATCTGATTGCTGAGCTTCATGTTCCACTTGATGGTCTAGATATTATAACGGTCAAAGATTCTATTAGAACATTCATAGCATGGACGTATAATCTTATAAATGTAGATGAGGTATGTTTTTAACAAATATTTTCATATGGAAGACCTATACCATTTCATGATAAAAGGTCTAAAGTGGGGTATGATATTACAGATAGATAAATCAGGGATGAAACGGAAGGTAGAATCAAAAAAATCTAGTGAATCAACCAAGAAAACAAAATGACATTCCCAAAGTATCTCCTCCCCCCAGTTCCAGATCAAAATTAATTATAACTAAAACTTCATGTAGAGACCACGTTTAAATAAAAATTTGTGTATTACATTGAATATAAAAAAATAAATATATGGAAGTTACTTTACATATGGAATTGGTTACGAGACTCTAATTGAGAGTCTCAAGCATGATTGGATGGGCGTATTAGTTGTGAATACACACATAAGTTACATTTTCATAATACATCTATCCAAGTAGTGAGAAAATATGTTAATTAAAGCTAATAAAAATTCATATTTTCTATAGGAATTTAAATTAGAACTATATAAAGGGAATATCATGTGAATCACAATTTGGATTCATTAATCCCTCTAAAATTTCTATGACATAACTTACTTTGAATGATGAAAAAATTAAGAAGAAAAAGGTTTATTTATAAAAAGAATATAATCAAAATGTATCAGATGATAAACTCTTTTTGATTCCTCCAATTCAAAATTAAAACTCTAAAATCTGGTCACATAAAATATAATTTTAATTTTTTCATTACTTAATTGTTTTTGTTTTTTAGGGACCACTAGATTCTGATCTCAGTTAATCTGGACACCCCAATTTTTTTTTTTGGATACAATGCATGTATATATAACTAACCAACCACACATAATGTATATTTTTATTTTTTTTAATACACTAAAATCATCATTATATAGATAAATTTTACGTATGTATTTTACTCTATGTTTTAACAATAATTTTTTTTATAGTAGGGAGGTTTATAAATATATGTTGGATCATGGAATGAATTCACTGTCTAAAGGGATAAAGCCTATGTATTACTACAAATGGAAAAACGTTAAGGTATATGTAGAAATATTTAGCTATCAAAACATTTCAAAAAAATTTAATTATTTTGGTCAATGTTTTTGCAGTTTCTAAAATAAGATAATGGAATTGATTGTGTAAATTATATTTGAAAATTAATGAGAGAGATCATAAATCATGAAAATACTAGCATCACCCTTCAGGTAATTTACAATGTTAATTAAATTTTCATTAAATATATTTCATAATGATTTTTTCTATATTTTCTCAACACTATTAGTATTTTCAATAACCAATATACTCAAAAGAATAAATAAGTTTGTTTAGAGATGAGTGGGAAATGTAATTTTTTTCAGAATGTAAGTCGGAAAAAATATTATGTTATTACCCACTATGTTTGTTGTCTAGTATGATTTATGACATTTAAAATATATTTGGGGTGTAGAGTATTACTGTAATAATGATTATATATTATTTTTGATCTCTTTATTTAGGATAGTTATAATGGAGGAAATCAATTTGTTTATAAGCATTGACTTATAAATAATAAAATATTTGGGCAATAGTGGAGGTGGAGGTGGAGGCGGAGGTATAGTTGGAGTTAGAGACTAATTTGGAGGAGGAAGAAGAGGTGAAGACTGGGGTATAGAACAAGGACAAGGATGAGATGAAGTGTTGGCTTGGAAATAATAAAATTTTGGTCAATGAAGTAGAATGAGGATCATACCAATATTGTGTTTGAGAACAATTGTTGAAAAGTGAACAAAACACTTGTCACTTAAGATAGGATCCATTGTACAACTGTTTGAAGTGGATTATTAAAATAACGTTTTTTACTACTTGTTTAATTGGTTTTATATAGGGTAGTAATCCACCTGTAAGATCATTCTATGTTAGAATATTCAATTTATCCACTAGTATTATTGATGCAACACCTATACAACCCCCAATTATAAAAAAAATTATATAATCCCACTTAAATTTTTGAATTTATGTGTGTGTAGTCAATCACCAAAGTCATTAGGTGTATAAGAGAAATATTTGAGGTAAAATAGCTTTGATATATCATGTTCATTGAGGAGGGATGGTTTCAAAGTGTATGTTATTAGTTTAAAATTGACATTTTAAAACAAAAAGTGTCACTCACTAAAAACCAATAAAACATGCTTGTATTTTCCTGATAAATTTGGAAAATTATTCATAATTAATTTGTGATGTGTAGGAATTAGTCTCATGTCAAACTCACACACTAAGACACTTGTATGACTAAAAGTTCATGTTTTTAGTTTAAAATGACATTTCAGTAAACAAAAAACATAGCATACTCAAAACCAAGTAAACACATTCATATTGTTTTGATAATTTAGTAAAAATATCCATAGGTCAATTGATACATATCAAAATCAGCCTCACTTCAATCATACATATGGTGTGACTAGTATAACACCATGTGCGTCTTTATTCAAAATCGACATTAATTTTAGTGGAGAAAATAACTAAAATACTCAAAACCAAGAAAAACATTTTTATTATTTTGATACTTAGGAAAACGATATAAAAGAAATTTTTGACATGTAATAATCAAACTCACCTCTATATTACTCATAGTGTGACTGGTATGACTCAAAGTGTCTGTTATCAGTTCAAAATTTACATTTTAATACAAAAATTTTCACTCACTAAAAAAAAATAAAATGTTATTTTATTGTCTTGATAATTTACTAAAATTATTCAAAATTCATTTTTGACATGTAGGAATTAGACTCATGTAAAACCTATACATGATGCAAACATTATGACTAAAAGTTAATGTTTACAATTTAAAATGATATTTTAGTAAAAACATAAGTAGAATACTCAAAACCAAGGAAACACGTTTTTATTATTTTAATATTTTATTAAAACTATGCATAAGTGATTTAAAATGTGTCAGAATAAGCTACACTTAAATCGGACACACATTGTGACCAATATAATTCCAAGTGTGTCTTTTTATACAAAATTGACATTAATTTTAATGGAAAGAGACAAATTACATGCTCAACAATTATTAAAAATATTCATATTATTTTATTAAATTATGAAAATGATCCATAAGTAATTTTTTATGTGTATGAATTATCCTCAGCACAATCAAACTCATGGTGTAATTAGTATGACTCAAAGTGTCCATTATCTATTTAAAATTGACATTTTAATTTAAAAAAGTGTCAATCATTAAAAACTAATAAATCATGTTCATTTTTCCATGATAATTTATGAAAAATATTCTTAATTAATTTTTGATGTTTAGGAATTAGTATCATGTCAAACTCACACATGATGCAACCTATATGAATAAAAGTGCATGTTTCTAGTTTAAAATAGAATTTTAGTAAAAAACAAAAGTGGCATACTGAAAACCAAGGAAACACATTTGTATTATTTTGATACATTAATAAAATGATCCATAAATCATTTGAGATGTCTCATATTCATCTGAACCACAATCTAATGCACGGTGTGATCGGTATGACTCCAAGTGCGCTGTTTTCTTCAAAATGGACATTAATTTTAGTGGGAAAAAATGGCATACTACAAACCAACAAAACATATTTGGATTGTTTTTTTACATTAAAAAAATGATCCATAAGTAATTTTTGATAGGTAGGAATTATTCTCATCTCAATATAACTCACGGTGTGACCAGTATGACTCAATGTGATCATTGTCAGTTTAAAATTGACATTTTAATACAAGAACGTGTCACTCAATAAAAACCATGAAAACTTTCTTGTATTGTATTGATAATTTAGGAAAATGATTCATAATTTATTTGTGACATATAGGAATCAGTCTCATATCAAACCCACACACTATGTAACCTTTATGACTAAAAGAGCATGTTTTCAGATTAAAATGACATTTTATTAAAAATAAAAATGGCGTACACAAAACTAGGAAAACATTTGGATTTTTTTGATACTTTAGGAAAATGAAAAATAAGTCATTTGAGATGTTCTAGATTTATCCTCAACCCAATATTATGCATGTTTTTACCAGTATAACTCCAAGTGCATCTTTTTATTCAAAATTTAGATTAATTTTAGTGGAAAAAACAACTGACTTACTCAAAATTGAGAAAACACATTCAGATTGTTTTTTTACTTTAGGAAAATGATCCATAAGTCATTTGTGGCATGTAATAATTAGTCTCATATCAATCCAACTTGTGGTGACTCCAATTGCTCTTTTTTATTCAAAATTGAAAATAATTTTAGTAATAAAAATTGGTATACTCTATAAAAGTGTTTTTTCTTGTATTTGTGTTAGAAATTTTATATCATTTAGCTTCTACATTTGTATGTGATTTGGATAAAAAAATTGGTCTTGGTGCTCTTTCTGGTGATATAGTTTGTTGTTACAACACATTTTATGCCTTGTTTCTAGGGTTGCAGTGTGTTCTAACATCACACTATATTATTTCCCTTTATTAGTGCTACTAAATGGGATTATAAAGGAGTCCTTTATCAATGATTCTAAAATCCCTTATAAAGGGTCTCTTTATTAGTGCTTTTACAAGTGATAATAAAGGACTTTTTTATTAGTGCATTTATTATCCCTGATAAATGAGTCATTTTTCAGTTCTTATAAAAGCACTAATAAAGATTTACATTATCAGTGAAAATTAAATGCACTAATAAACAGTTTCCTTAAATAGGGATTTTAAAAGCACTGATAAAATCCAGATTTATTAGCACTTTTTTGTGTTGATAAATCAACCCTCTATCATCACTTTTCTATAATTGATAATATAATTTTTCCTTTTAACCAAACTGCAATATCTATAACTTTGTTAGTGACGCTAAATTCTTATTCTAGCACTATTAAAGGACACTTTTGTAGTAGTGGGCATTGTTTTGTGGATGATCAAAATCATGTGACTGTAAATGTTTCAATAGTTCTCATGATGCATTCATATGATCGTTTGAGAAATAGGAAGTTATGTGAAATGTGTAAGATAGAAGAAGTTTTTCTAAAGTGGTGGAAAGAATGGTTTTCCATGATTTACGATTCTAAGGTGGTGGGTTAATGCATATAAATACCCCAAAACTCATAATTATCTATGATGATAATTTTTATAATTGGAATAATCCAAAGAAAACCCAAAATAAGGTTTTTTATGTGAAGTGAAGGTGTGTATATGATCAAATTCCCATACGTGGAGTGTATGAATCAAATGGAGTTAAGTGATCACATGATTCAAGGAACAAAAGGAATTTCATGTAAAGAGAATGTGTTTATGGAATTATTTTATCTATGGTTTCAAGAACGGTTCAAAAAATTATGTTCTCAAGGTATCACTGCTGGATAATCATGATCACAAATAGAAGAAGGGTTCATGCTCTAGTATTCTCTCATTCAAGTCTTGTGATGGGGTCTTAAGACCATGAAATTCCGTGAGGGTTGTGTACTCCAAGAATAAAGGTTATTCACTCGAAGAATAAATTTTATGCACAAAGGTTATTTTCATATCATTGGTGGAATGGGAGCATTAATACACACTCACTCAAGTGTGTGAAGACTCATAACTAATAAAGTTCATAAGAATATTTTTATATAGGAGTAGTGCATTCACTTCAGTAGAGAGAGAGTGGTGAGATTTCTAATTTGAATGTTTGAAATAGTATTAAGAATATATGTCTATGTTTATGGGTGGAAATGAAAAGTTTGGTTGTAAAAATCTATAAAAATCAGAGAAATTTATTGATTACAATATCAAAGTTGAAGAAAAAAATAGGTTATCAATGGTTTTACTAATATAGTAAAAGATAAATTCAAATGAATTTAAGAACTTGAGGATGATGTTTCCAGCCTATGAAAAAAAAGTAGAACATAGAGAGATATTCTTGACCAATGGTATGATATTAATAAATCATGTAACATGTGAGACATAAAAAGGGAAATTAGAGTTTGGTGGTCTAATAAAATAGTCAAATAATTTCTGGGAGAAGAAAAAAACACATCAAAATGACATGGCTTGTATGAGGACTGATTGAAAACATAAATAAGTGATTATTAGTTCCAGACCACAAGAACCCAATCTAAGGTTGAATATTGATTTGGGTATGGATCAAAATCATATGATTCAAAGAACTCAAGTGAAAATCGATATTGTAGATATGACACACAAAAATTCACCTTGTATCATGTTTTACTGTTGATGAAATATTAGAAATTATCAAAAAAAATATTTCATATAAAATATCTACTGAAGAGTGGAAGAGAAATAGAGGGATAAAAACTAGTTCAATATTCAAGTAATTCCATTTATGGTCAATATTTTTTGGTGTGGGATATTTAGACACATGGAAAGATATTTCCTATAGAAAGCAAGGATGATTGTTATGAAAGAGGCTCAAAGTGATTATACATAGAAACTCAAGGTATAAATGAATGAACTGAAAATGAAAAATCAATTTGTAGCTTTGAGAGATGAAGATGGTCTATCACATTCTAAGGAATATCAAGAATACCATCCAACATCAATTATAAATCCAAATACGTGGATCAAAAAAGAGCTGAGAAAGAAGTGGTTTCATAGATTTTTGTAAAAGCTTCAGATCATGTTGGTGTATAGATCCATGATAATGGATTCACTTCTTATGTGATTGGAAATAGGGATCCTATTATAGTAATCAATTACATGTGTTATTAAATTTGGAAGCTATGATGTTCTAAACATTATTAACTTAGGAAAAGTAATGTTTTGGGAAAAACTTATGAAATGTCCAGATGTCTTAGTAGTTGAAGGTCTCAACCACATATTTCTTAATGTTAGTCGACTATGTGATTTTGTATATTCTATACAATTTAAAAATAATATGTGTATAATTAAGGGAAAATATGGTACATTAGTAATGTAGGGGAAGTGCACAAAGGGTAATCTCTACCTTGTTAGTGGATTAGAATATATGTGTTTTCTATCCAAAGATGAAGAAAAAAAGTTATGGAATAAGCATGTTGGCTATCTAAGTCAACCATATTTAGAAGATCTAGTGAAATTTGATGCTTCTTGAGATCTCCTGAGGTAATCATATGATCATACTCATACATATGATACTCTATAACAAGAGAATGTCACTTGAAAGATGTATAATGTGAAGTAGTGATGATCCATAAGAGTACTTTAACTGGTGCATATTGTTTTGAGTGGACCTATTTAACCAAGATATATTGACGGGAAGAGATATTATATCCTTTTAACTAATTATTATAATATCATGGCATGGATTGAGATTATTACCAATGGGTATGACGCCTTCAGTTGTATAAAACAATATTGAAGTGAAGTTAAAATGATTCCTCGTAAAAAAATTCTAGAATTTTTAAACTAACAGTGGAATGGAGTTCACAAAGATACAATTGGAGGATTATCTCAAGAATCATGAGATAAGGAACCAGTTCCCAAAAGTAATTACCCCTCAAAAAAATATAGTGGTTGAGAGAAGAAATCGGATCACTAACAACATGACCAAAACGATGCATATTGAGAAAGACCTTCCAAAGAATTTTTGAAAAAGATTTTTTTTCAAAATTGGTATATATTTATATTAGTTATTTGTTAAGACCAAGGGAAGAGAAAATATATATGATCTATGGTATGGAAAGAATCTAATGTTGAATTACCTTCAAGATTTTAGAGGTAACTGTTCAATTCTTAATAAGGATAAATATTGAAAGTTTTAATCTTGTGGTGATAAATGAATATTTTTTGGATAATTAGGAAAGGTAAAAGTATATAAATTTTATTAATAAGACGATAGTAAAGGTAATATAGTGAAATGAAATTGTTGTGTTGTAAAATGAGTACAATATTCAGAAAAATAGTAAGGAGTTCTAGGTGGATAGTGATAAATATATGAGAAACTCAGGGGTATTAAACCTAAGATAAATTCAGAAGAATATTTATATAATGATCATTATAGAGGTAGAATAATATCTTTATAGAAGCCAAAGAATTGAGATGAATTCAATGGGAGGAACATAATAAGGTATCAGGTAGTGCTAGTGAAGATAAAGAGAATAAAGACTCTATAATAAGCATCTTTCCTATCATAGGTAGAGGCAAAGTGTTATTAAGAATATTTAGGAGATTATAATTGGGTTTAGGTAATAAATAAAGACCTTGGATAAATAAAAGATAATTAGAGATGGGAGATTTTTTCAAGGCTAACAGAAAAGAATGTCATCAAGACTAAATGGTTCTTCCATAACAAGATGAATAAATATGGAATAGTGATTTGAAATAAATAATTATGGGTGTACAAGGGATATTACCAAATAGAGGGTATCAATGTTGATGAAACAATTTCACTAATTTTAATTTTGGTGAAAATTTGATTATTATTTTTCATAACAGTACAAAGAAATTAAAATCTTTCTAGATGGATTTTAAGTTAGTATTTATAAATGGTGTTCTAAAAGAAGAAGTTTATATTAAACAGATAGATGGTTTTCTTATTAATGGGGATGAGAACAAAGTTTTCCAGTTGAATAAGGAGTTATATGGGTTGAATCAGGCACCAAGAGCATAATATTTAAGATTTTATCAGTATTTAAACAAAATCTATTTCAAGTGTGATGGAGTTTATTATAATATTTATTTCAATAAATAGAATAATAAAACTATTATGGTTCTAATTTAGTTCTATGTTGTTATATTTGATGGATATAATGAATCACAGTGAATTTTTTTATATAATTCATGAAATGCAACTCCGAAATTTCATTGATTGGTTAGATAATATTTTTACATGGATAACAAGTAACTCAAGGAAGGTAGGAGACAATTATTTTTCAATTCAAATATGAAAAGGAGTATTTAATAATATTTGGAATGGATAATTCCAATGATATCAAAACTCTAGTAACTACCAGTATGAAACATTCATGGGATTATGAATTCAAGAAATCAATGTTATAGAGTACTAGTATATCATTCAGAACCAATTGTATTTAACTACCACAAGACATGGTATTGTGTTTTCCATATTCTTGGAATCATAGTATTAAAGTAATTATAAATAAATACACATATATAGAGTGAAAATAATACATTGGTATATCAAAGGAATCTTGGATTTTGGTTGGTTATACAATGAAAAATCTCATCAAGAGTTATTGGATTTAAAAAATACATATTACAGAAATTTATAAAATGACCAAATATTGACATCATTTGGTGAATTATATCTTTGAGGATTATATATTTCTTGGATGATAATTAAGAAAAATATTGCATTTATTTGAGAACCATAGAAGTTGAATACATTATGTATACTTAATATTAAATGAAATTACTATTGATAAAGAAATAACTAGAATATATGGGAGTTAAAGTGAAGTCTATAATCAAAATCCATTGTGATAATCCAAGTGCTATAAATCTTTATAAAAATTTACTCCATCACTCATGGACAAAGTCTTTACCCAAAGAAGTGTTTGAATAGAATCATCTGGATCTTGGATTTCTATCACCTCCCCACACTTGAACAGTAGGGATGTAGGTCCCCATATACCAGAGTATTTTAGTGTCTTTCAATGTGTATTGATATATTTTCATTACCATATTTCAGACCTCCAAGGAGAGACCATTGGGTTCATTTTCAAAAGGGGTGATGATGTCTGGATCAAGACATGTGGGAAGAAAACAAGGGGAGTTTCAAATATGATGATGTTTAAGTTGGCCTATCAATGATGAAGAATCATGAAAAAATGGAATTTTCAATCATGGTGCTATTTTTTGACATGTGTGGGTTGAGAGGTGATCTCAAGGGCTGATCATGTAGTGTCAAGAGGGTTTCCAAAGGTAGGATTGAGAACAATGTGATCCATTAATGAAATTTTCATGTTAATATTGTTTCTCAAACTAAAATTGACTCATGTGGTCTTATATTATGTGTTTAATAATTCCATGGTCATTATTTTGAGTTAAAAAATGAAAATGGTTTTCAAAGATATGCTTTTTCAATATTATGGTTCTTGATGTTTTGAAGTGTTTTCAAAAAAAACAAAATGGGGATAATTTTTGAAAAAAAAAATCTCTTGATTATGTTTTTTGTTTTTTTTAAAAGGTTGGAAGTTGTTTATCAAAGTAGGATTGAATAAATTTATATATTTTTAGAGATAATATCTTAGTATAAGGTTTTTCATTTAATCAATGAGGGGTTATGTGATCATATGAAGCAAATTATATCATGTGATCACATATACCATTGGAAAAAACATGGTGGAATGAATTGAAGAAAATCATGTGAATGTATAAATCAAAGAAGATCATTTATTCATATAAGTTGAATAAGTTCAAGTGACTAATCACAAGTCAAGGAAAACATGTCTTCCAGTGCTACCATGACCACCCTCTACTACCATCAGACTACCACCACTCACTACTTCCTTAGATGTTCTTCTATCGGCATAAATTCATTAAATCATTACCAATTCCTTACTATTTTTATTGTATTTACTTTGAAACCATTGACTTAATTCTATAGAATGATTCTATCAAGTGATACGTCCCTTGATCTCTTTATATCATATTTCTACTTCCATCTCACCACAGTCACTTACTACCACCACCATTACATGCTACTGGTCCCTTTCTTTTGTTAATCCACAACCACTGCCTGACACTATTAGAGCACCATCATCACCCTTCCTCTACTACTATTACTCCCAAACCCAAATATTCAATACTCAATCCTTGAAATAAACCTTTTTTAATCCAATATTAAGGGATCTCATTTGATAATAAGGGTCAAAACTGCTCAATCCTTTGACATTGAAGAGATAAGGTGAAGCCTCAAGTGATCACTAAAAAGGATTGAAGCCCATTTTTCATTATACGGTCGACATGCATATTAGGGAGTAATAATTAAATAGGTAGTTCAATTTCATGGTAATTAATAATACAATAATGCGTAGGGAAGGAGGAGTTCTAAACATGCATGGTAGAATTTTATAAAACCATTTTGAATGTAGAGTCACAAGCTAGGGTTTACACAAAGATGACACTAGAGATTCAATTTTAGGTCATGTCGTCTCCATGAATGATAATTAGAATGTGATCAAATAGGTTCTAATTAAAATTTATTATAAAGTATAAAATTTAGGATAAAGGTGAGTTGAACCAAGATGTGGTCAAATTTTATGATATATAAATATAGGTTAGTAATAGTTTCATTCTATCTCTTCGATAGTATAGAAGATAATTTAAATAAACATCTTCATGAGGATTTAAAAGAAAAATATGTGACCAATTTAAAGTAACTAAATTTCAAGTGAGATTTAAAAGTTTTGGACCTTTTTATTCCAATGCCTATAAATAGAGAGACAATGTTGGTATGAGGGGGATCAGCTACTTGATATAGAAATATGGTCAGAGTTTCTAACTTAGTTTTCTACTATAGTTTTAGTTTTATTTATTTTTAATGTAACCACATGTTCATATTTTAATTCAAGTGTTATTCATTCCACTCTCACTCACTCACTCTATCTCTCTCCATCATGAACTCTTTTACTCATGATGATGAGTAACTAACCTGGGGAATATCTAGAGGGAGTAATCTGGTGTGGAACCCAATAATATTATTAATATCTACTTAATAATAATATTAGGATGATTTTTAGTGAGTGAAACCCATATTGTTGTTATATAAGGGTTATATTCTACTTCTAAAACCATTCTCCCTCGATTTATGGGGTGGATGTGGGGTGTACATATTGATTTTTTAGTACACTATATATTTAAAATTTGGGTAGAAAAATATGTTCACACAAGTGATAGAGTGTGTAAATTAAGTATACATAAACCAAGATAATGAAGGTTCTCTATAGATGAATATATTGGAATAATTTCCTTTCTATTCTAACTATATGAATTCTATTTTCATCATCATCTACATATTTTATTTTCTGGTTTTTTTCATTAACATTCTCAAATACATTTCATTTCTCTCATAAACTAAGAAAATACCAAAAATATAATAAGTGATCTAGGAATGGTGTGATATTGACTACAAATTTCTTTATGTGAGACAAATATATTTAGATATTACTATTCACTAGGAAAATATTATAGCATTTTCTCCACCCAATGATAGGCATGCCAAAACATGGTATCATTGTCGAGGAGCCAAGAGGTCTTTCAATCACTATCTTTTTTCATAGTTTGTAAATAATATTATTTTGTCATATAAAAAAACTAAAAAGGAGTTTAATACACCATGGTCTATGGAGAATATAGTTTCTTTATTTTCTAGGCAGGTGAGAGGAATTTGATAATATAATTATAGAGATAAGGAATTTGAAGAACTTATAGCAGGACTGAGGGAGGACATGAAAGAACCAATTTTTGAATCCTTAGATAGGGAACTTAATGATTAATACTATTAATTTATAGAGTTTAATCAATAGATGTTTAAGGAACACAAATACACTCTCTTAGTTGCTCCCAATTTGTCTAAATAAGTTCATTAGGTTTAATCCTCACATGAATATTATCCTTAGCCCAACCATCCCATGATATAGATCTAAACCTACCATGAAGAGCTAGAGGGGATTCATGATAAATAATTTTTAGTTGATGTGATAATGGGGGATAATAATGTCTTAAATGTATTTTGGATAAAATATGAAAGTATTAAAATGAACCACGATCTCTCCATCTTTAAAGTAGAAGAATTGGAAACTTTATTTCTCTCTCTTTCTATGGAAGAGGAAACCACCCAAGTGTTGGAGTTTGAAGAATTATTAGAGGATATTGACTACATACCAACATCTACTACTACTCAACTCCAAGAGGGTTTTTAAAATGAATAATAATTTTAATTTGAACCAATAAAGGGAGATGGTCATATCTGGAATGTGTTCTCATCTAATTATATTAAAACAAGAGTATGCATCACCTCTCATTGTTTTGAATTTTCATAATAAACCAACTATTATTTTTCCTTAGATTAAGATGACGAAAAATAAGATACATTTAATGAGGAACACATGGAGATCCAAATAACTTATGAATATTTTTTAGAGGGAGTGTTTACGGATATCCAAGTTTCTTTTCATGAGGGAAATGAAACAGGTGATACCTACAATGAAGGGGGAGAATTTTATATTGACTCTTATAGTTTTAATATTGTTCAAATATAATTACCCTCTAAATTTCCTTTTTATTATTCCATTTAGGTTTCATACCTTAAATAAGTGAAAGATAATAAAGAATAGTTTGAGAAATTAGAAACTAAAAAATAAGACCCATTTGTTATCCTAACCCCACCATACAAGTTTTACCTTCTTGATAAGGGGGTGGATTTATTTTAATTTGTCCATGTATTCATCAGTAATATGAATTAAGTAATGAAATATGGAATTTATAAGTGTTGGAAGTTTAAATAAAAGAAACTCTTCCACCATTGGATTTCAGGTAATAGATGGTACTTCTTTTCTGAGTTAATCAAAACCCAAGCCCCACTAGTGGTTCAAACCAAGATTTATCCCTCTTTTATTTTATTTCTATAATATTTTTAGAACTTTATTATTTTAATTTTATTTTCTAGGAATTAGAGTTAGGAATATATTAGTATGTAACCCCCCCCCAAAAAAAATCACTTATAACCTATTTTTCATTGGACCTCGTGCATTGAGAAGTTATTTTATTTTATCGGTCTATGATGATGTGGGCACAAAGAAGCCTAGAATCAATGTTAGGAAGAAGGAAAAGTACTACAGATTTATTTACAAGTGAGTTAAATTATAAATTAATTATCATTTAGCAACCTTTTCTTGATAATATAGACTAATATTTAAAAGAAAATTTGCATGCCCACACTTAGACTTTACACTTTACTTGACTGATCTAAGAGACATGATTTTCTTAATAATATAGTGATTTCATGTTTTATATTTCTAAGTTAATGTGATTGAATGAGTAAATTGGGGGTTTAATGATTTGAGGTAATAATTTGTTGTTTAGAGGGACCTAATATTTAAATAAATATATATTACATATTTTTAGATGAATATTCATTACATTACATAAACACATGTTGGAGGATCATAAAATTATAGTGCCTTTGGAAACTTATAATATAGTTTTTTTTTTCATGAATACATTCAACATCTCCCATAAATATCTTCCCACATAGTACTCTTCTTAGATATACCCTAATGAAAAAATTTCTTCATAACCTTGGGAAAGGAAACATAAAAAAATGGTGAGCCAAGATGCTCATTGAGGATAAATAAGGGAGATAAGTAATTATAACATGAACATAAGGGTATTATAACAAGGTCATAACATTTCAAAACCACACACTGCATATCAAATATCATAATCTTGAGTCATAACATAAATATTGGTAGTTCATAAGACATAAATCATAAGGGAATCAAAGAACATAAACTATGAGATCATAACATTGTAATAAGACATAGATTTGTGACATACACATAAGTATCGAAAATCTAATGTCAAGGAAAACCACCAGAAATTCATAACATGTTAGGCCTGAGCTAACCACTCATGTGCCTACTTCAGGATTAAGATAACCACACATGTACCCTCAATTGGTCTTAGGATAATCTCATGTATACCCATTTAAGGCTTGGGATAACCTCTCATGTACCCTCTTTTGGGTTTGAGATAACCTCCCATGTACCCTTTGAGATCGTATAACATTAATCATTACCCAATGTATTGGAGGGAGATATAGGTCTCATCCATCACATCATGAAAATTATAAATATTTGTGTTATAAGATCAAAAAAAATCATCATATTATAACCCATTAAAATAAATGGGTTTCCCAATAATTTAATCATTTTCAAAAAGAAAAACCTATGGAAAAAAGTGGTTTTCATAAGAATTTTATCATGGTATAATACGTGGAAGAGAAATGGGTTTCATAAAAATATTTTCATCATAAACATAAACCAATTAGATTAATAATAATAATGGTATCATTAGATCATATCAATGGTAAAGCATAAGTAATATAAGAGAATGACTCCTTATATAAAAAAGGATTTTTAAAGATCACTTAGAACATTTTTTGAGTAAAATAAATTTTACTTGAAAATCAATTTTTAAAACAAAAAATTCAAAAAATATTTTTTGGAAATATTTGTTTTTGAAAATAACTTTGAAAACTTGTAAAGTAAGATTTAAATATTTTTTAGAACATTTCATGAGGAAACTATCCTTTCCTCATTGAAAAGAACTTTTTAAAACATAAAACATTTTCAAAGTATTTCTCATTGAAAATAAACTTGAAATATTATAATTTAACATTCAATGAAAATAATGGTCATAATGGTGGGAAATTTTGTTCATGTCATACATGTTAAAAAAATATTTCTTTCTTATTTTTAGTAAAATCCACATGGGCATTGTTTGGAAAATGACATGAATATTCATTTAAAAGTTTTTGTAAAAATGTAAAACATGGGTAAAAAGGTATTTAATAAATTATTTTGTTAAATTTAAAATAATTTTTGAAAAATAAAATAAAAAATAATGGTTTTTAAAGAAAAAGGTTTTTCGACCGATGAGGGAAATAAAGAATATTTTTACTTAAAAATGTGATTTTGAACTATTGAGTTAATAAAGAGAGAAAAATAAAGGGAAAACAAGTATTCTAAATCAATAACTATAGAAGAATAAAATTTATAATTTTATTGAGATATAGATCATAAAATATTCTTGTTGGAAGCATAATCAAAACAATCTTAGTAAACCATGGGATTATAACACAAAATTCAAACAACATTGGTAAAATTGAATCATAATACCAATGAAAAAATAAAATTAAATAAAACTTATAATATCAATAAAATAATGATATTTGTGATATAACATTCCAAAGTGGAAGTATATAGACCTCATATAAGAAGATAGGTGGATAATATAGCTTAGGTCTCTAAGAAGGTAATTTTAAATAAAAACCCCTTACCGCTTTGGTAACTTTTGAACCGTAAACCCCATGAATGAGATATCCTAAAATGGATATGTAAAAAAGAATAATTTTAAGGATAATAATCATAAAATAGATTCATGTGAAGTATGTACACCACATAAAGGAAATAAGTGGTGAATATGACATGTGTCTCATAAAAGTAAAAATGAGAGAAAATCCCTTACCATAAGTCTCAAATTCATTCATAAAAATTAAAACCTCATATATAATAAATATAAGTTAATTATAATCTAATAAATAACCATATATATATATCATATCATATATTATTTACTTATAACATTTTATTACTCATTTATTAATAGTTCCATGTTAAAGCCACGTATTGGGAAACAACTATCTTGTTTTTCATGTATGTTTTTATTCGTTACTTTTGGTTCTATTACTTTCATCATTGTTCCATAATATAAACAATTTTAAACCTGATATAAATATCATATATATTCACTATACATATATTTATAGTGATCTATAAAAGGTATAGAGAAAAATGAAATACATCATATATGGAGATGGAAGGTTGTACGTATGCATGAATGTTGTTTCCATTTTACCAAAGTAAAGAAAGAAAGAAATTTAAATAATATATTATCATTAAATAATAATTTTTATTTCATATATATCACATATTTTTATTACACCCATACTCATTACCTTCTATGTAAAGTGTGAACAAATCACAATGCTTCGCGAGGCGGTAGTCCGCCGTACACACAAATGATGTTATCATGTTCCCACAGAATAGAAAGTAAAATGTAATATCTTATATCATGATTCCAAAAGGATTATAATAAAACATATATCATATATAAACAATAAATCCATAATTATATCTAGTTGTGATAGGTGGAAGTGGAAAAATTAATGACATCAGTTCCTGAGGCTGTAGTCTACTGTACACACGAATGATGATTTCGTAACCCGTTTCATAGAATAAGAGATGGTTGTAGGTCATGCCTATAGAATAAAACCAAATAATTATATGTAATATAATTATTTTATTATATAATAATGGTTTAATAATAATTTATTTAGTTTAATGAATAAATAAAATAAAAACATCATTGAGGAATTGTACCTCTTCTTCAAGTAACCTCCTTGGGTTTGCACTAAAAGCGTTCCATGGATGGATTTCTGACCAAAATAAGGATTATATAATTATTGGAGGGAACTGAGGAATTAATTTGGGTAGTTATTTTCTAATAAAAATTGTTTTTTAAGCATGAATAGGAGAGTATAGGGGTTTCTTTTTATAAGTGAGATGAGTGGCACACTTGTAGTTTTTAAAGGAAAAAGGTGTACCTAATTTTTCACATTACTAAAGGCACAAAAATGGAACAGTATCGAACCTAGAAAATATAATTTCTAAATATGTCCATAAAATGGATTTTCGAAAAGTTTTGGATCATTTTTTACCATTATCATTTTAGGTTAATCCACTGATAAACCCGTTTTAACTTTAACCGGGGAAAATAATTTTTACTCTTTTTATTATTCATTATGAGAAAATTTTAATTTAAACTTATTATATGATATAAATTATTATAATTCCAAATATAAAATCAATTTTTCCAAATTACATTTACATAATTGGAAAATTTTAATTTCAAATTATTTTTGTGGATGCAACGAGAAAGCCAGTTTCAAGAGAGAAAAAAGTTCAAAAGTTGAAAAAGTATTTTATATAAAAATTCAATATGAGAATTATTAAAATAAACTAAATTTTATTAATAGATATATAATTGAAATATTTTTAGTTTTTAAAACATCTTAAAAAAAATTGGATGTTTTTAAAAGTTTTAAAAGAAATTAAAATTCTTAATAAAAACGGTATTTTTCACTATTCATTGAAAATTTTATCTTCTCATATAATTCTCAAAAATTCAACGTATGATTATTTTAAAATTATTATTTCAAAAAACAATTTATATTTTAAAATAAAGTTTTTAAAATTTTCAAAAAATAGTTTTAAAATAAGTTTGTAAAAGGAAACAAATTTGTTTTTTAGAAAAATATAGTTTTGAGAATAAAATTTAATTTATACATATCTTTTTTTTTCGAAAACACATAAGATGAATGTTAAAATTTTGATTTAATATATAATATATAAATTTCATTAAAATAATTCACCAAAATTTGTTTGTTTAATTATTAAAATAGAACACATTTGTTTTCAGAAAAATAATTTTTCCAAAAAAGATTTTATTTATTTTAAAATAGTTTTTATTTTAATTTGTAATTAATTGGCCACCAAATAATTCATTTTATATATATTTTAATCCATATATTTTAAGAATTTATTTGATCCTATTAATATTATTCATTCTAATATCTAGATGATTACTATCAAATAAAATAATAATATTTTAATAATATGTCACGTTTTATTTAAACTTGGTGTTGCGTGTAACACAAGATAAACTCAGTGTTGTGTACAACATAAGCTAAACTCAGTGTTTCATGTAAAAAATATCAAGAAGATTAAATTAATTTGAAAATTGTATATTTCACAAAAATATTGAGGTATTATATTCTATACCCTTAAAAAAAATTTCTCCCATCAAATTTGTCACTTTGGTACCAACAACTGATGATACTTATGCCTCATTACATAATTAGATTCCTCTATATCTTCCTCAAAATGGTGGTTTTCCTACAAAACATTGACCAGGTGAGTGTTCTTGTTTTATCAAAATGTTCTTTGTATGATGCAGAATCACTACTGGTTGTTCCTCATAAGAAATATCATGCACCAACAGTATTACCTTTGAGTTCAATACATGTGATATGTCAGATATGCACTTTCTCATAAGGGATACATGGAAGATATCTTGAAACTGAGATAGGTTTGGTAGAATCTCCAACTAATAGGATACCATCTTGATATGATCAAGAATTTATAAGGGACCAATATACCTTGGGATAAGCTTTCTTTGTATCATAATCACAATTTAATCCTTTGGTTTTGATTAGATTAGTTTACACTTCAACTCATACTTTAAAGAATGAAGTTGAAATTTTTATGCTTGAGGCACGAATGGATCACAAGATCCATAATAGAATGATAATTTATTCCTTCTATCTCTAGTTGTAAAAAAATGGTTAGCATTATTTACCCAATATGTATAAATCTTTATATGGAGAAGTAATAAATTGATCTATAAAACCTCATCCAATGTTTAACTTAAACCATTTCATAAATTAATAACCTTCTGACCCATACAAAATAAAAAAATCCAAAACATTAGAAATAAGGTTACTAAATTTCCAAAATTAACATATCATTAATCCCCCAAAAAACATGAAGTATCTCTTAATTGTCACATACCAAACATGTGAATACCTTTATCATGTATTCTATTGAAACATGATAATTACCTGAATTCCATAAAACCATATTGAAAAAATGCATTCTTACACTTTCCTTGAATAAAACCATAGATTATTTAATATATTCCTTAAATCTAAAAATGTTGTAGGATCCATTGATGATGACATAAACCACTTTTTACACAAATTATTAATCAGTTCCAAATTCATCAATACTATGAAATTTAGTTTATCCATATCAATCTTCTTTTTATCTAAAAAATACCATTTTATCAACATCAAGGATATTATAAGGGATACCTTCCTATAATCATATATTTTCTATAAAATATTACCCTTCCATTAAATCACTTTTCTAGGTAATTAGTACCATTAAATATATTCCTTCAAATCCTTAACAAAAACTTATACTAAACAATCGTTATATATTTATTGATTTATGTAAAATAATTATTGAATTCCAATACATAAACACTTAAATCATCCCACTTAACTATTAAACCATTAACTGGGCTCCATCATTGTATTCCATAATACCTAATTCCTATAATATGAAATATTAATCGCGTCTTAATATTAAGAAACTTATATTTAATCATGCTTCTCATGTTTAAAATAAAAAAATACAATAAAAAGGCCCATACCTTTCATATTTCATTCATGGTCTCTACATCATCAGTTGTATAACTATTACTCATACCACCTTTCTGATCTTCTTTAAGAACATTCTTCGTAGGTAATCTATTTTCATAATTCCCATACTTTCCATATTTAAAATATTCATCCACTAATAATACTTTAGGGAGACCAATATTTCCATCCATTTTATTAACTAGACTTTTTATTTTCCTACATAAATTTATTTCTTTGTATCCTTATTTTCCTCACTCAAAAAATATTCTCATTCCTTTGATACATTATCTTTAGTTCTTATTCCCACATTCTTGAGATATAGGTAACTAAATCTTCTTTCCTCTATGGTCTCCACCACCTGAACTCTCAACAAACTTTATCCTTCTCTTGTTTAGTCAGCACGAGATTTTGTTAAGGTTCTTGTTTTTAATCATATATCAAGATAACTAATTAGTCATAATCACAATATACTTACCTCTAATTATCATCTTGTTTGTCTTCTCATCAACTCATTTTATATCACATTCAACATTTATCCAATTCCTTCTAGTTTCCAACATTCACTAAAACCAAAAATCATAGTGTGAGCAACATTATTCATAATGGGAAACCACATAATCATGAAAAATTACTTATATGATGTCTAAATCATGACACCTTATTTTCAATGTATGACACATTAGGCTTAACATAGGTCATTCATGGTAATTATTTGTGTAAATTCTTCATTATGGTTCATAAAGAGTTTGTGAATTTCGAAAAAATATTCCTTTGGGGTGTCAAACTAGGTGTATATCAAGGCCTATTTTGATTAAATAGGTAATGATAAAGTTTATATCAAGGTTCCCTTTTCATAGTTATTACCCCTAGGTAACCATATGCCAGATCCACATCCACTTGTAGTATATTGATAGGGATGTAATTTCATGGAAACCACTCACTCTATCCTTTAGAAAAATTCCAGGACATTTTTCTATACTTTGTCTCCTCCTTTGACTTATCCTTAGACATATCACTAGACTTATCCTTATAAATATCCCAAATTATATCACTAATGTTTTAATGTCCTAGTTTACAAATGTTATATATTCATTATATTACACAAACACGTTTCGGAAGATTATAAAGGTATAGTGACTTTGGAAACATAGACCACAATCTTCTTAATTAATGAATTATCTTCAACATCTCCCATAAAGATCTTACCATATAGTAATATTCTTAAACATTCACTACTTAAAACCTTTATTCATAACCTTAGAATGGAAACATAAGAAACGGTGAGTTTAGATGCTTAGTAAGGGTAAAGAAGGGGGATATGTAAGCATAATATGAACATAAGGGTATAAAAACATGATAATAACATTTCAAAACCTTACCATGCACATCAGAAATCAAAATACAATGTCATGGAATAAATATTAACATTTTATATAACATAAATCATAATGGAATCAAATAACATGAGACATTATAGCACAAAATTGGAATAATACATTGAATTATAGAATACACAAAATAGTATAAAATATTCTTTCAAGGATACCCATGAAGAAATTCATAATATATTTTTCTTGGTCTAACCTCCCATTTAATTTCTTTGGACTTGGGATAACCTCTCATATACCCTATTATGGGCTTGGGATAATGACTTGTGTACCCTATTTTTGGATTGGGATCACCTCATGTGTACCCTCTTTCAAGTTTGGGATAACCTCTCATATACCCTTTGATATCATATGAATTTATTAATTAACCAATGCATTGGAGGGAGATATAGGTCTCACTTTTCATGGGATGAAAAACATAAATATTTTCATTCCAGGACTATAAAAAATTCACCGTATCAGAACCAATGAAAATAAATGAGTTTCATAATCATTTCAGCATTTCCTCAAAGCATAAGCTGTGTAAAAAAGAAGTGGGTTTTATAATAATTTTTCATGTTATAATGCATGTAATAGAAAAAGGTTTTATAAATATATTTTCACAATAAAAATAAACCATTCCAAAAAATAATAAGAATGGTATCATAAGATCATATCCCCGATAAAGAATAAGTAACATCAAAGGATTTTATCTTAAATGATAAATGATTTTTAAATATCACATGGAAGATTTATTGCGTGAAATAAATTTTTATTAAAAACACTTTTTAAAACTAAAAATTCCTAAAATATTTTTTAAATACACTTCATTGAAAATAACTTTGAAAACTTATAAATGATTCTTTAAAAATCATTTAAAACATTTCTTGGTGAAAATATCCTTTCCATTTTGAAAACCATTATTTTAAAAAAAAATCAAACATTTTCAAAATATTTCTGTTTGAAAATAACCATGAGAATATATAAAGGAATATTAAAATCAAATAATGTTCATTATGGCAATAAATTATTTTCATGTCATACATGTTAAAATAGTGATTTCTTTCACATTTTTGGTAAAATCCAAATGTTATTTTTTAGAAAATCGCATTAAGATTACTTTAAAAAATAAAAAGGTAAAACATGGGAAAAAATTATTTAATAAACCATTTTAATAATTTTAAAAACATTTTGAAAACATTTTTATAAGATATGGTTTTAGAAGAAAAAGGGTTTTTGACCGATGAGGGAAATAAAGATGATTTTTCTTAAAAACATCATTTTGAACTCTTGAGTACATAAAGGGATAAAAATGAATGGAAAATATGTATTCTCAAAAAAATAAATGGATAATAATAAAATTAAAAAGTTTCTTGAGATATAAATAATAATATTTCATAATTGTAATAAAATCATAAACAATCTCAATAAACTGTGATATTGTAACACAAAACACTCACCACTTTAGAAGATTTGATTTATAATCCATATGAAAGAATAAAATTAAATTAAACTTATAATATCATGAAAATTATGAGATTAATTATATAAAATTTCATGGGATTATTATATAGTCCTTATAGAATAATATAGGTGCATAATATAACTTAGGTCTCCAAGAAGGAAATTTGAGACAAAAATCCCTTACTCCTTTAGTAACTTTTGAACCGTAAACCACATGAAAGATAGATACTAAAATGGATATTTAAATACTCATAATTTTAAGGATATGGATAATAAAACATTCATGGGAATTATATACACCTTATAAAATAAATAGGTGATGAATACGACATGTTTCTCACATAAGTAGAAAATTAGACGAAAATACTTTACCGTAGGTCTCGAATTACTTAGTACATGTTTGAAACTCAAGTATGAAAAATATAAGTTAATAAAAAATATATTAAATAATTATACATATATATCATACCATATATTATTTCCTTATTTCCTTTTATTACCTATTTATTAATGGCTCCATGTTAAAGTCGAGTTTCGGGCAATAACTGCTTTGTTTTATGTGGATGTTTTGATTTTTTTTATTTTTGGTACTCTTATTTTTATCATGTTTCTATCATATTAAAAATTATAACCATGATGTAAATATAATATATATTCAGTATACATTTATTTATAGTTACCCATAAAATGTAGATATGAGAAATTAAATACATCATTCTAGGAGAAGGTAGGTAGTACGTATGCGTGAATATTCTTTCCATTTTCCTAAAGGAAAGAAAGAAATAATATTAAATAATAAATTAATATTCCGGAATAATTTTTCTTTCATATATATCACATATTTTCATTAAACACATCCTTTTTACCTTCCATGTAAAGCATGAATGTATCGCATCGCTTTTCCAGGCAATAATCTGACGTACACACAAACGATGTTATCGTATTCCCATAGAATGTAAAGTAATATGTAATATGTGATATAATTATTAAATAATCATAATAATATCATATATATCATATATAAAAAATAAATCCATCCTTATATCTAACTGTGAGAGGTGGTAAAGAAAAAATGAATGGAAACAGCTCGTGAGGCAGTAGTCCATTGTATACACAAATGATGATTTCATATCTCATTTGATTGAATATTAGAAAATTGTAGGTCATGAACTTAACATAAAAACATATCATTATATTCAAGACAATTATGTTATTATATCATCATGTTTTAATAATAATTTAAGTAGTTATAAGAATAAACAAAATAAAAACACTCATTGAAGAACATTACCTCTTCTTCATGTAACCTCCTTAGGTATGCACCAAAATCCTTCCTAGGTTGTATTCCTAACTAAAATAGGGATTATAGAAATATAATAGGGAATTAAAAAATTTATATTGGAATTTATTGTCTGAAAAAATGGTTTCTTATGTTTTAAGGGCATATGAGAGTGGGTGGCCTTTTATAAGTGAGGTGAGTGGCACACTTGTAATTTTTGAAAAGAAAAAGGTGAAACCACAATTTTCACTTAAAAAGGGATAAAAAATGGGCAATATCTAAAATATAATATATATATATATATAAGGTCTAAATATTTCAATAAACTATGTTTTTGAAAAGTTTTGGGTCATTTTTAACCCTTATCTTTTTAGTTTAACACCCCCTCCCATTAAACCTCTTCTTACCTTAACTGTGGTAAATAAATTTTATTGTTTTCATTATCCATTATGGTAAAAAATTATATTGAAATTATTATATAATATAAATTATGTTTATTCTAAATCGGGAATCCATTTTTACAAATTCACTTCAATGAAGTGTAAAATTGTGACTTAAAATTAATCCCACATACATGAGAAGAAAGTAGATTTTCAAAGAAAACTTTTCATAAGTTTAAAATATTTTTTATGAAAAATTCAATATGAAAATGATTAAAATTAACTAAATTGGATTAATAAAAATATAATTGACCTAATTTTTTTAAAACCATATTAAAAAAATTATATTTTTTAAATTTCTATAAGAAATGAAATTTATTAATAAAAACTAGTATTTTTCACTATTTATTGAAAAAATTATAATCTAGGAAAATTATAAAAAACCAACCCCAAGATAATTTTTAAACTATGATTTAAAAAATCAACTTTATTTTTTTCAAATAAATTTTCTAAAAGTGTAAAAAATTAGTTTTAAAATAATTTCCCAATAGGCAATAAAAACAAGTTTTTAGAAAAATAGAGTTTTTAAGAGTAAAAATGAATTTATTCATTTATTTTGTCTATAAAACACATAAATTGAATGTTAAAAAATTTATTGAATGTTTAATATATAAATTTAATAAAAATAATTACCATAAAGTGTTTTGTTTAATTATTAAGTTAGACCATGTTTGTTTGTATAAAATGTTTTTTAGAAAAATATTTCCTTTATTTTCAAATAATTTTTATTTTCATTTATAATTTGTTTGTCACTAAATAATTAATTATATATACATGTGTAAACAATTTATTTTTATAATTTAGTTAATACTATTCATACCAATCATTCCAACATCTATGTGATACCTATCATATTAAATAATAATATTTTAATAGTATTTTACATTTTGTTTAAACTCAGTGTTGTGTATAACCCAAGATAAACTCAATATTGTGTATAAAACAAACTAAACTCCATGTTTTAGGTAACATAACATATCTAAAAGATTGAATTTATTTTAATAAAATATATTTCACCAAAATATTGGGGTGTTACAAGGTTAGTTTGATGAATCATGATTTGAGGGAATCTGTTGATTCGTGAAAATGAAATATCCCTACCATTTTTATGATTTGAATTTTTGAAATTCATGTGGTTTATTTTATTATTATTAGTCATTCCATGAGTTATTTTCCTAAATTTTATTTTCCATTACAGAGATTATTTCTATAACTAACACTTTCCTTTTTATCTTGATCAAATTTCTTGGGAGAACTTGGTTCATGTAAATGACAAGAACTTGTATTGGAAATTTTCATGGATATGATTATAAAAAGTCACATTTAATATGATTATAAAAATTCACGGCGATGGATTATATTTTTATTGGATGGTCTCCTTGGTTGATGTTGTGATGTTTCGTGTTTCGACGTCGTTGAAGCTCTGTTGGTGAGGATGGACTCTGGTGGTGGCTTACCGGTGTTCTGGTCAGAGGTGATGATAGGGCTCGGTGTGATTGGTGCACGGCTCAAGGTGGGTGTGATTTTATGGTTACGAAACGTGAGGGGGAACTTTGATCAAGTGGAACCTTGATTTTACGGCACGTGGTCTGGGGATGGTTAGACTTTTTGCAATTTGAATTTGATAACTTTTGTTGATGGCATCAATTTTTGTTTCTGTAAAGGTGGGTTGTGATGTTTGGTTTTGTCCGGTTGGATTTCTGTTAAGGTTCACACTTATCCTTTAAAAGTGTTATTTGAAAATATAAAAATATGTATTGTGTGGCTATTTTATCCAAAATAATCCTTGAGTGGCCTTTTTTGGAATGATCCACATCATAGGAAAATTAAATCCATTTTTACCCTACTATGTGTTTTTAATGAAATTTTAAACTATGAGTGTGGGGGTGACGGAAGTCGTGGTTGAAGGGATACATTACATTAAAAGTAATAAGTGTGGGGTGATATTTTTAGTGTTTGGAAAGTTCCATATTAATTCATTTATTATATTTCATTTCCAACCCTCTTGAAAAAAACATAAAAATGGTTTTTGATTGGGGAGGATCATAAATCACCATTAATGTATCGATAATTTTATCATATGGGGTTAGGTGATGGAAGTGGTATTAATTCTAATCCTAAATTTTGAAAATTTTAAACAAATATGAAAAATTAAGTTGAAAAAAAATGAATAACAAATTCAAGATATTGAACATTATTAATTGAGATTTCACTATTCATGGACATTAATCTTTGTTGAGGAAAAGGATGTTGTCATTTCAAAATGTATATTTTCATTACACTTTACTTTTGATATCATGCATTATTATTTAGAGGTATACCTCTACATTGATCCTTACTATTTTAAACATTATTAAAAATATACCTTAAGCCTCATATTTATTTGAACCTTAATTGATAAATTCTCATGATTTTATGTGAGTTTTTTCCTTATGAAGTAGAGAATGTAAACCCCTTTCAATCCTATGGGTGGTGAATGTACTCGAGGTATGAGAACAACTCTAGATAAAATTTTCACATTGAATGATGAGAGAGATGATTTTATTATGATGTAAATTGTAACTTTTCATTATTAATAATAATATATTATGATATATGAATGAATTAGAGGGGAATATTCACCACTTTCCAATGGGAGAAAGTAAAATGCATGATTTATTATGTTTATTTGAAAAAGTATAAATTTGAATTTATTTTATATGTGATTCTTGAAAATTTTATTTTTCTTATTGAAAATTGTTTGATTTTATTACTTTGATATTTGAATAATGGTATCATAGGCACACTTTGCAAATTTTTTATTGAGATTCAATGCTTGGGGGCAAGCATGAGTTCAGGTTTGGGGGTATTTGATGCCTATAATATTTTATACAAATTTTTTAATAAAATGTATTGATTTTTAATGATTAATTCTCATATATTAATTAAGTTGTCATTTTTTTGGAATTTTTTATTCTGAATTTTAATTTTTGAAAAATAAATAAAAGAATATTTTAAAAATAATTTTAATTAATCAATGAAAATATTTTGTTTCTTTGAATTTTGGAAAGTTTTTATTTTAATAAGGTAAGAAAATGAGCCTTTCTGTATAAGGATTAAGAAATAAGAAGGAAACCCTAAATAATCCCTCATGGGATACCCAAGATAAGAACGTCGCATATGGAGTATCCAAATAGGGGTGATGTCTTTCTGGGGCCATTCATGTCGGTTCTGGCCTTTGTGGTGAATGTGAGAGTGTATGTGGGAGCCCAACCTCAAATCATGCTTCTAATATAGGAAATAAGCTGACATATATAAAAGGTGTTACCCTCCAAAATTAATAACTGATGTGTGATGAAAAATTATTTAGACACTATGTATCATTAAAAAACGTGACATCAACTCACTTCAGTCATGGGCCCTATGCTCTAAAACACTCTGAAATTGCTTACCACCACTACTGTTGCACTCGACATCACTAACAATCACTGGAACCACCTAAAAACAACATGGTAGCTTCTTTTAAAACTTGAACTTGAGCTGGAACACCACTGAAAGGCTAGGATAACCTTGGAACTTTATCGGGGGCTCATATAATGCTCATAAACTCAAAATTAATCGAATAATCCTACTACCATGGTCCCTATATGCATTATCATCATCTGGTACCATCATCCATGCTTTTGTTACATACTTCTGCTATCGATTTTAACATAGAAATACTACCACTCCACATTATCACACTATCCTTGCTACCATCTAGTCCATTTTTTTATGTTTCCATACTTCTTCCACCATTTTCTACCGCTAATGCTACCAAAAACATCACATTGTTTTTTTCATGGGTTTCTACCATCGCATGCTACCACCATATGCTACCACCAGTTCTACTATCACCTCCCTCTACTACCATTAGACTACCACCACTCTCTACCTCTATCGATATGATTTTTTTTTCATAAATCTATCAATCCACTAAAAGTTCCCTACTATCACCATTGTTATGCCTCTACATCCATCAACATGCTTTTGTTTTAGGCTTCCACTAATCCCAACTTTTATTGATACACTTATATTAGATTACTACATCCATCTTACCCCCATTGACTGTTACCACCACTATCCCGTGCTACTTGTTCTCTTCTTCCATCGACCTATGACCACCATCAAATATAATTGGAGTTTCATTCTCACTCTACATTTGTTATCACTACTAAAATCCCATATCTATTCTACTCCATCCATGAAAATTCCTTCATCGAGCATAGGTTGAGGGATATTATTTTAGAAGATGGTTTGGTGCCAATAGATCCTTAGCAATGAAGAGAGAAGGATGACCTTGAAGCTTTCAGTTAAAAGGATTTAATCCCATGTTGTATTCCATGGGTGATATGAAAAATGTGGAGTAATAATGAAATAGGGAGGCCTACTTCATAGTATTTGAGAATCCCTTGGCCAATGAGTAAGGAAGAGTTCAAAACATCCATAGAAGAATTTTATAAAGCCGTTTTAAAGGAAAAGGCATAACCTAGGCTTTACACATAGATAATAATGAATGTTAATGTGATCAAATATGTTTTGAGTTAGATAATGTGTGATGTATGAAATTTAGGATGAAGGTGAATTGAATCGTGATATGGTCAAAGTCGAAGATATAAAAATATGTGTAATTGAATGTTTTGTTCTCTCTCTTTGACGGTATGGAGGATAATTTAAAGGGGTGTCTTTATAGGGATTTAAAAGGAAAATCTTTGACCGATTTAAAGTAAGTAAATTTAACTAAATATTCAAAAGGGTTATAACTTTGGATTTTAATAACTATATAAATAGATATCGTGCTAATATGAGTGGAGTTATCTTCTTGATGAAGAAATCTAGAATGAGCTACTTCTTTAGTTTTTTTTTAGTTTTAGTTTTATTTATTACTCATTTAACCTCACATGAATAATTTAATTCAAGTGTTATTAATTCCACTCTCCCTCTCTCCAACATGAACTCTTATACTCATGGTAATGATTAACTAACCCATGTAATACATTGAGGGAGTAATTTAGTTTTGAACCCAAGTCCATGTTTAATATTTACTTTTGGTTGATATGTGGATGATTTTTGGTGAGTGTGATCCTCACTACAGACATCTAAGGGTTAGATTCGTATTTAATAACCCTTATTCCGAGATTTAGGAGGTGGATGTGGGGTATATTTGATGATTATTTTTTTCAATGTATATTTATAAATGGGGTTTAAAAGTATGATCACACATATAATGGAGTGTATGAATTTAGTAGAAATAAAACATGATAATGAAGATTCTCTCTGGATAAATCTATTATGAGAATTTACTTCCTTCTATAACCAAATTCATTATATTAGAATCTATATCTACATGTTTTAATTTCAAATCTATTCTACATTAACATTCTCACACACATTTCATTTCTTTTATAAAATAATAAAACGCCAAAAATATAATAAGTGATTTATGAATACTGTTATATTGATTGAAAATCTCCTCAAGTGAGATAGACCTAGTCAGCCAATGTACTACACTAAGAAAATATTATAACTTTTGAGACACCCTATGACAGGAAAGTCAGTGATCCTTTAATGTATCCCAGTGACGGTGAACCAAGTAAAAATGTTATGTCTTGGGAATGTTTTAATTTCTGTTAATTATTTCCTATGAAAATGTGATAAAATAGATTTTTGTTTAAGGAAAAAACAAGATCCAAATTGGTAGTTGTTTTAATCTTTCATACCATAATCCCCCCCCCCCCACTCAGGGTATTTAACCTGGTAGGACAAACAATCACACAAAAATTCGCACATGTAATGATAATCCTACATTTCAAATATTATGTTTGAGGCACCTCTTTCAAAAATATATATGAAGATCGTAATTCCAAACATTATATGCATCACCCAATATGAAGTCATATAATTGTCAAATTGAATACCAAGTACAGCAATCCCTCCCCTAGTAATCTTTACTTCCCTAGAGAAAGTTTTTTATGATACACCATATTGAGTTTCATCACAAGATCCAACACATTCCTACATCTCCTATAAACTATCTCCCAAAAATAGTAAGATAAAAATAAATGAACCTCAGGTACCACTTTTATCATATTTCTTCCTTAGAGCACTCAATGGTGCTTGGACTATCCATCACAACTTGGCCTTAGGCATTCCTCCTCAAATGTCGAAGGCTGGAAAATAGAAGAGGGGGTATAAAGAGGTACCATGGGGAGTCTATTACCCTAGTATCATAGTGAAAAATCATAATTAAGTAACCAAGTACCAAACCCAATAATAAATAAATAGTATAATAGAAGAAATGAATATAAGATATTATATAACAAAATAAATGGAAGAGTTGAAAGTATATAAGACTGATCTTCTACAGTGTCAATCACATTATACATAATAAACAAAGAAAAAAATAAATAATGAAATAAAAATATATGAGGCTCTACTATAATCCCCATGCCTCACCTCATCCTAATCTTTGAATACAATTCGAGTTGTTTTAACTTGATCGTGCAATCCTAGGACCTCATCCCAACCTAAACTTGCAATATGCAAGGGATGATCTGATACCTAAGTGTAATGGGGGCCTGATCATGGTGTGAGTAAGTAACTCAGTAGGGAACCACAAATGTATTCCCATACCATACTGGAAATTCATTAATACATGCATGTGACCTGATTGGATAAAAATAACTATTGATATAAATAAATAACTAAACCACCACCAATACCTGATCCACCCCAACGTAGGAATGTCTCTGAGCACATCACGTGGACTGTGCCAACCCATGTACTGTGTACCGTACCATTTTTTACGTATCTTCTTGACCCAAGAGACACTAAAATGGTACCCCAAGATGGTGGGACACAAAGACTCAAGCATGCCTCCTCGTAATCTAGAGTCTTTTGACTAGCATCAAGGGTCCAAAGTGGTATAGTGGAGAGACTATACCCTCATATCAGAGTTGTACATGGGAAATAAATAGAAATAATAAATACAGAAAACATATAAGATAACTAATAAAACATCAAAAACATATATCAGAACAAAATATTGGAAGATAAAAATCCAAACAACAATAAAAATAAACATTCTATAGGCTAAGTAATATAAAAAATGATGTAATGTCATCCTGATATAAAAAAGGGGATATAGAGAATACAAATCACAGACATATACATCATTCTATAAAAAATTATAAAATACAAAAAGACAGCTCCACTAACATCACGATCATAATCTCAGTCCTCTTCTCCCTTTCTCTATGACATAAACAAAAGAGATCAAGAATTCATGGAAGGGTGATTTCCCTTTTCAATACCTACAACTTTAAAGTGTACTTTGGTGCCAAGGGTGGCCCAATTAGGGTGTGATATAAACTCATTAGGCCACTACAAGTGGTTTCTAGAATAACCCATTCAGTGTGTACAACATAGCAGTGTGCAAGTTTAATAAATAATAAATAATGCTTAAAATAAGTACAAGTTTGCACAGGTTTTTGTAGGACACTTGGAAGACTTTTATTACTTCAGCATAGGCCAGAATAAGTTTGGTCTCTATAACTAAGTAATCCATATATATGTAACAATGTATAATATATACACATGTATATATACTATATATGTAAGTACATATATACGTGTGTACATAGATACTAGGTGCTAGCTAGACCTAGGGCATAACTCAGGCATCTGTGTCTAGTGAAATGGGCCAAAGGCTCAAGCAAGGGTATTATCCCTGAATCTCATGGGAATTAGAGACTCCATACTCATCACTTAAGATAATGGTATCAGTTTTCATGCTCAAAACCTGATATAGGGAATGTGGAACATCATTCCTATCATCCATGTAAATTAAATAGTGTGAGATACTATACCCATCATCAAATGAAAGGGAGTGTGAAATTCCATTCTCAATAAATTCCTTAACTGTTTCCCAATTATCAATATCCATGTTCTAATAATAATAATCATGATGCATTACCTTTAATGAATTTATAATCATTTAACCCAATTTAACCATGGGTATCACATTTCATATAACTCATATATATAAATATACAACTACGGCATGTCCTTTCCACCCATTTCCATTTCTTTAAAACAATCCATTAAATTCATAGAGTAAGGAAATTATAATTCAAGGAAAATGCAAACTACTTAGTAGGTGGTTGGTTAAATAAACATTTATATTAAAAGAGTTCATTTAATTTTTCACACTAAACGGGTTGGAAACCAACAAGGTATATGTTATCTAAATAGTAAAAAGGGCTCTAAGTGAGTAGTATAACAAGATTAAATTAATTTTAAGAGGAAATAAATTTTAAGGAAACATATAGAAAAGTCCAGCATGCAGAACAATGGAAAATGATAAAGAACACCTAAAATTTTCAGGAAAATTAATTGACCACCTACCTTAGGTCCATATTTGACCACTCATCCAGTATCAGCCTTTGAATCAAAAAATAATGAAACAACCCCATTGGAACAAACAAATTCCATTAAAATTGGGCATATGAGATCACACCAAAAAATTTTTTTATCAATAGAAATAAAAATGAATAAAGGAGGCTAAGGATTGAATATCTTATCTGTGGCTATCCAATGTGATGAATGGAATTTGATTAAAATATTGGATGAATAATTTCATCCAAATCCTAGGTAAATCTTTGAGGAGATCTCCCATGGGTTTGGGTCTATTGTGCCAAAAAAGTGAGGGGAGAAATGTATGTTTAGTTAAAAAGGAATAGGGGTAAAAGAGTAAACTTTTAACCATTTATGATGTTCATAGTTTTTCTATATGGTTAGAAAAACTGTGCACAAACCAGGTGCTAGAATTGTGCAAGTGAGATCACCCCTTTCACATCTAGTGCACAGTTAGACTAAATGTGCATAACTCGTGCGATTTTTCTCTATACCATGTTTTATACAAGGAGCACTTCTATGCTTCTAGGTTCTCATAGTTTATCCTAACCATGAGACCCTCTCCATCCCTCTAAAACACCCTACATTGTTTAGAAAAACCATGTGGGCTCAGGTGCACAGTGTTGTCAAACCATGCACATGGCATGTTTCCTCAAAAACTTGGATATCATTCCTCCAAAAAAGACCCAGATGCTCCTGATACCTTCCTTAGGTCATTGGGAACACTCACTAGGATAAAACAAGGAAATTAAGAAAAAAAAATTATCCATACCTTTGTGAAAATTTAGGCCGTTACGGTCGATCTTTGGTCTTTGACCCCAATAGACAATACCTTCTTCATCCAGTGATGTGGTTTCTATGAGCACATCATGATGGATGTGCCTCCAAATATAATAGAACTAGGTCTCCTCGGTATATAAAATAGTTAAAATGAACCTCCCCTATAGGAGATTTATCATCCATGGCACAAGCTGACAAGTAAAATGGACCTCCCCTATAGGATTTTTGTTATCCAATAAATAATCCCATAAGTAATATAGACCTACCCTATGGGATTTTTCATATCCAATTGTAGCATAGACCACCCCTATGGGTGTTTTCTCAACCAATAGTAGTACATAATAAAATACTACCTTGGAAATTTTCCATAAGTAATAAAAGACCTCCCATATGGTCATTTACCCCTATATAAATCAAGTACCACCCCTATGGTAATTTTTTATTTCATAGCATCAATCTCCCAATCTATATTCAAAGAAACAAGACTGGGAAGCCACAAGGTCCCTAAAAGGAAAAAAATCAAGAAAATAACATTGGTTGGATGAAATCCCAAACCCATCACCATTATCTGCAACCCTTTAGGCTCACATAAAAGGTATGGGTTCTAAGGTGACACTCATAGAATTAATACCCATATCTAAACACACCCACTCATGGTCAAATACTATTTGGGGCACCTACTTGGGTCCCCTGGATCAACACGCAAGTGATGGAACCCCATTAGGGTTCCTCTATCTCAAGAAAGTTACTCAGGAAATAACTCATCGCATAGGAGAATTCACACCCCTCAACAATGTTATAAATAGAAAACACCCACACCATCCACCTAGAACACTACATAAGAAAAGATTAAAGGGGAGGTATTATAACCCAATTCAAGCTAAAGGTCATCCCAGGTTGGTCTGGTCAACAAAACCAATCCCATCCAAGAAAATATTTATCCACCAAGGATACACATAACAAAGGTCCTCAGAAGTCCTTCTAGGGTTATACATCACAATTGAAACTGCACCCCATTATATAGGTATAAATATATTCATATTTATTTGAAACCAAGTCATAAATATTTCAATTTAACTCAATAATACCCCTTTGGGGGGTATAAGAATAAAGGGAATCCATTTAAAACCCAGGATTGAACATCTGTGGATGATTACAACAAGCTAGTACAACTGGGCTAACATGGCCTTGGCACTTTTTCATCTCACTTAAGATATGGAATTTAATTTTAATATTTAATACATATTAAACATTTCAATTAATTAATTTTAATTTTCCAATTCCAGTTATAGCATAGTTTCACGTCACATGCAACATTACAACAAGCATTAAACCATAGGGAAATTTCCAAGTACCACCAACCTTTAAATAATCTTTCCACTTATTTATCACATCCCAAAAACAACTTCCTAGGATCTCCAAGCCCCATAAATAACCAATCAATCCTTTACCACACTCCTGGATCCTAAAGGATTCCATGAAATCAAAATAATTTATAATTAATTGATAAATTAATTAAAAATATGAATAAATGATGAAATACTAACTAGATTCTCTAACCACATTGTAATGATAACCATACACCTATAAGAGGCCCTTATTAAACCCCCGACACAAATTCTATCCAAATCACTAATATTTTTTCGCATTTCTATGATTAATTAAAAACACATTTGATGAAACACCTATGAAAATTAAATATGGTTTAATGCCTTAAAAAATGTCAATACACCATAGGAAAACTCCTCTATGTGGCATCCTCTATCAAGGTTGAACAAAATCCCCAAATGAATTGTGTGATTTCCCCATGCTTTAGAGTAATCACCAATGAAAATGAAAGTAGATAAAGAAGAAATTATTAATAAAGGATAGATCAAAGGAGATTAGTAAAGGAAAAAATAACCTCTAATAATTGAATAATTCCAATAAAACTCTCCAATATAAAGGGGATTGAATAGGGGTAAAAGGAGGATTTGGAATCCCGAGGTGAATTCACACAAGAAGGAAAACAAGGGTCATCCACTCTAAAATGAGTGGGGGTTGTAACTTTTCCCATTAAAAATACATTCATCTATTCACCGGTAGTAGAACATGTTATTTTCATACACCATTTCCCATATAATGGTTCTTTATATCCAAGGTTTTAGTACCAACCTCAACCTCTCTCAATTCTCCATTGATCCCTCAAGATTCCTCTTGATCCAAATTTTCAATTGAAAACATCCCTTTATGATGTATAAATTCTCAAAATTTGATTCCAATTCCTGGTTCTCAAGATTAATTTTCCACTAAACCCAAAGATTAAAGAATATATTAAAAATTTTATATTCATATAGACATGATGAATTATAGATACAATTATTTTACTTTAATATCGAATGTTAATAAAAGTGGTGTGGGAAGTATCATCCTCTATCAAAAGGATATATATTGAAAATAATATACAAAAAATCTCTTGACTATGTTCTTTATATTACCTCCTATGAGTTTATAATGTGTATTTCACTTTTTAATAATGTAATTGTACTTTTTATGGATTTATTTATATCAATGGATCTGATATTTCTCTCTAACAAGACTCTCGGATAGCCTTAAAATAGTTTTTTAAATTTCAAGAAAAGTAGTCTATAAAAATAACCAAGAAACCTAACAATACACAAGATCTGAATCACTGGTATTCCTTATCTCTAGATCCACCTATGATCATAAAATCTAATTTTCTCATCAATATGAATTTCTTGATTTAATAAATGAACAAAAACAAAATATATCAGTCTCTCCTCACTTCTTTTTATTATTACTTATGAATTTTATATTATGATATGGAAATCATTTTTCAATGATGAGATATCAATTTCCCTCATCTTTATCTGATACTATATAATACTCTACATAAATAATTGTATTGGTTTCTTCTTCTCTAACACTCTCCTTATCCTGCTACTTCCTTTTATATTTATAATCACTTGAATCTAATTTCAATAGTTCAATTATGTAAGTTCTATATCAATTGGAACTTTGATTTAAATATAAAAAAAATAAAATGGTCATGCTCCATTGATCACAAAATATTCACCCCCATTCAAAATCCCATCTCCCTTGGTATTCCAATAATATACCTCTTCTCATTAAAAATGGTATAAAAAATATTTATAAGAAATCATATATTCTTGATCACATTGATGATTTTCAAATATTTATACTTTAAAATATTATAATAATTTAGAAATGATATTATTAATCTCTTCACATTTAATCTTTCACAAATCAAGGATTGAATCATTTCTTAACAAAGCATTATGTTGTTTAAATATTGAAAAATAGCTTCAATTATTCTAATTTAATTTCAAGAATTATATTTTTAAAATTTAAACTAACTTAATAATAATTACCAATGACTCATATGTTTTTATTTTTTAAGTTTAAATAATATTAAGTTACGCATAAGAAAAACTGTGAGTTTCTTTTATTTTACACATTTCATCTAACTAATGACTCTTTCGCATATAATGAATCACTTTTATACAATACAGTGGGCTTGGGGGTTTTACATATTTTTATCACTGGTAACTCACATGACTCTTGCACACTAATCAACTAATATTAAAAATTCACTAAACATCACTTACACATTCTTTCCTTTTCCAAATTTATATGTTCACACCTTAACTGACTCCAAATTTTTCAAATGAACCTTATGTATATAGGGTATTCATTCATGACTTTACTAAATTTTTGATTCTATGGTTCATTAATATTATGAATATTTAGACGACTCATATTTTTTTTAAATCACCCTTAAGATATCTTCCTTTACAGAATTTTCATCTTTCTATTAAGAGTGACTCTTACATATTCACATCATTGACTTTTTTTACTATGAACTTCATTTTGACTCTTACACATACCAGGAGATTCTAAAACTTTGAGTGTTTTTAACTATGATTATTATAGTGAACATTATATAAGTTAAGATAAACCATATGAATTATAGTGATACTCAGGACTTTATAAATTTCTATAAAAACTATAATTTACATGAATTAAATAAAGGGTTATAAACTCAACTCCATAACTCCTCAAGGATTATCCAGCCACTCAAAAACACCTTAAATTACTATGAAAAATACAATAATATTTCCAAACTCTTTGGATTCAATTCCAAATACATGAAGCATATAAATACTCAATTTTTATTATTTTCATATATCATCACTACCTCAATATTGCAGCTACAAACTTAGATTCTATATGCATTCATCTAAGTGATATTCTTATCTAATTATAAAATACTCCATGTTAACTAGCCCTTAAATGGATTCTCTATATTCATACAACATTTTACTCCTTTAATAACATCTATTTAAGCTATTTAGAAAATAAATCCTATTACAATTTCATAAAGATTTAGTGGAAAGTTCTAGTCTCCTTCCATAAACACTTTCTTTGGATTTTTACAATCCAAATATTCAATCATTATATGTTTGCGATACTCACCAAGAATAAACTCATAGTAAATGCAATGGAAGATGCTAATTTATCTTTATTGGAATCTTCTTATGTAACCTAATATGAATATTGTAAAAATATACAACCATGATCCATTATGATAATCAGGATTTCATTCCCCTTATAATGATTTTGATGACATATTCCCACTATGGGGAATCATTTCTCCCTCACATGGATTAGATGAAAGTATTTTAAAGATGGTCATGATTTCCCACATAATGGTTACATGACACGTTCATAGGAATCTGGCACTACAAAAAGAAGATATAGTTGATCTTGAGTGTCACCTTATAACTTGAGGATTGATGGTGACATAATTTATTGATTTCAAATTTTTTTATTTGATTATTATAAGTATATACAATTGTGAATACAATAATTATAATTTTTATGTTAGGAACATTATTAGTTGGGGCCTAATGAGTTATACTCACACCATGGTCAGGAAACCCGATAACACTGGTAAATGAGAAAACCTCATGATCATAGAAATAGGAAAGGAATAAGGCCAATGTGGGATATTTAAACTAGATAGTGTGGATAGAGTCAGTAGATGGGACTGTTTATGGTACTAGAGAACATGTGGGATTATTTTTTATTTATCTTTATTTTGATTTTGGTTTTAAAAGATCTGTATATATGAGATATTATTGATGTATTACTGACTCATATGACATTTAGATAGTTCATTATTACATTATAGGTTTGTTATTTAATTTTTATGGCTCATGTTGCATTGTTTTTTTATTCATGTGGTAATTTTGATGAATAATTTTATGATATTTTCACTATTTTTATTACTCTAATATAAGGTTATAGTCTCCCCATGGTTTAACTTTAACCCCTTAACACTAGTTGAAATCCTATATCATATAGGGAGGTGATCATAAGGCCATATTGAACTGGTCTGGTAACTATAGAGTGAACCAGGTTAAGACATTACATTTCTCATTCCCTTACAGTATGATTGTACATAAATTTGTAAATAGAGTAGGATTAGAGATATTCAGGTTGTGAATATCTCCAAAATCATGGGATTAAAAACAATAATCTTCTCATGGTGAATTCCTATTTATAAATCCCACAAGGAATCAAGTACACATGTATTAACTCATATTTTTATATAATTTATGAGTTAATGTTTTAGATATTCATGCATTCATCATATAAATACACTAATCCTCCTTTGTTTTTCATCTTATGTAATGTTATAATTAGTGATAGCTCATAATTAGGATTTCTAAATATTAACAATTCAATGATTAATTTCCTTGGTGTATCATAAGAAAATCATAAGAACCGTATAATATGATTCTATAAAAAGGTCTCCACTTATGATTTTCCTAATCATATAATATGATTGGTTAATTTAATAACATGAAATATATTTTTCATTCCTTAGGATATACACAGATTTAAACATATGATATAGCCAAAAGCATTACATGAATAATGGATTTAGGGAATATCTACTTCAATATCACACTTACACAAAATCCTAACTAACTTTGTGTCATTTAACCTTTAATTATATCATATCCATCAACTTTTGAAATCATATCCAAAACTCCTTTTGGAGATCTATCAGCAATTTCACTATGTATCATATAATATGAAATACATTGTGAATAATCATCTAAAACACCTTTTAGATAAACTCTAAAACATTTTTAGAGAAGTTCTTTGTGTATAACTCAATCCCCATTTATTCAAGAACAAAGTGTGACCAAATTGGACAATGTAGCATTAATAATAAATATGATTTCTTGAATCCATGAATGTAAAAAAAGGGAAGCCTCTAGAAAACCATCAATTCTGCTCAATATAAAAGGGATCTAGTATAATCTCCATAAAACACTTGTATCTATATAACTATGTCCAGTAGTTACAATATATAAAATCATATGTTTTCATATAAACTTATAGTCTAAGATATCTAGTAATGATAGAACATAGAGTATGTCGATCCTATATATTTATTCATAATTTTTGATTTCATAGAATGAACAGGCCAATGAATAAATCACAAGTCCCTCACCTAGAAGATAAGTACATCATATATCTTATATAAATATGATCATACCCTTACTTAGTCTATCTCAATCAAGGGACTAAATAGAATACTCATTATATGAGAGAAAAATTCCATCTTTTTTGAGATCTAATTAAATACATGATCATCATCATCCCCACCCACCCCCTAATTAGAAAACCTCAAGGCTTGTGTAAAAAAGGTATCAATGAATGAAGGTTCTTGTTCTAGGAATCTCACTAACATAAGGTATTGGGGACTCTAAATTTGAACCATGTATCCCAAGTATACCAAATTCATAGTGTATGACACTCCATTTGGAATACTTCAGGGATTATCTAGCACACAAAACCCATTTTTCCCCATTATCATATTTTGTATCACAATAAAAGAATCTTACCCATAATAATATTAACTTTTCATTATAAGCTATAATTATCGGAACCCCTGTATGCTCACAACATTTGTAAAGTACACATTTAGTATCATATAGTCTTTAAATAAAAGGATTTATTTATAAAACATCAATACCTTAAATAAGCATTCCATGGAATTCCCACACTCCTTCAGGTATCCTAGATAATTACATTTTATTGAAACAATGTCAAAGCTTCTTGATATCTCCTTGAGGTTTCTTTGAACTTAGTTGGATACATAAAGAAAAATTATTGTACTTTCCAACTTACTTATATTATTCTATTTTTAACTTTTACCCACTTATATTTTGGTTACAAAATTGGAACCTGGACATCATAGGCCCTATTTCATATATGCTCAAAAATTTGAGAAAATAAGGTAAATATTTCTTAAATATATTCAAATTGTTAAAACATTTTCAATGATGATAACATAATGAATTATGAAGTTCCTTCAGATGATAAGGAGGGGGAGGAGGATGGTTTATTATATTTTTATAAATAATTTATGGAAAAGTTAATAAAAATGTTAAAGGAAAAAAATTTACATAGGGGTGTTTTAGAAGTAGTAGCTTCTGATGGAGAAGATCTATTAAAGGAAGTTAGCCTAAAGGTAAAATCATTGGAAGAACAACAGTAAAGTTAAAAAATCATGATGATTTGAAGGATGAATCACATAGAATAATTGATAAAATACCAATGATTGGTTCCTATAGAATTTAAGGTGACTTCATCGTCAAAGTGAGTCACTACCACAAAATATAAAAGGCATGAAGTGTGGTAAAATCAGTAGGATATTCCTAAATGATATTCCAGAATAATTTTTTAATAATTCCACAAAATGTACAAATTTCAACAGGTGTAGTGTAATGATGAATGTTTCTAGAAGCATGATCTAAGAAACTAGATCCATTAAAGGTTTTATAAGAATAATTCAGAAAATGTTAAACTTTTTTCATTGAAATAACGTCACTTTATCCTAAGAATAATAGTGATCCCAAATATGTTGAATTTACAAAGTCTAAATCACTAGAAGTTGAGGAATCATGTAAATATTCATGGAGTATTAAAGAATATTAACAATTGATAAAAAATTGGAAGAATGAGGAATTTAAAAAAGAAGAATATTTATAAGAAAAATATTTGAAAGGAAGAACTGGATGTTGAGGCTAAGTCAATTAGAAGTGTAGAACATCAGAAGAAGAAGTTAAAGAATGAATTTGAGTAGAGTCTAAATAAGTGTAAGTTCATAACATCAAAATATGGAATCTGAATCTGTGATGATTAAAAGAATATATTATAATCATAGTTCAAACAAAATGAAGGTGAATTGGAAAGATACCACTGGAAGCACATGAATCTTTCTGAATATTTCTTGAAGATCTAAAGTCTACAGAAGGTTGAGTTAAGGAAAAGGAAGAACTAGAATGAATATAATTGAATTATAAGAACATGTTTTGAAATAATGATAAAAGGAATTTTCATTGATTTAAAGTCATACATTAGGACAATGTTGAGCTAGAAAATCAATGTTAAACAGTTAAAAAACAAATTTTGTAATTCAAGACATTATTTTAAGAAGATTTGAATATTTTTTACACCAAATTTTATGATAATCCAAATACCTATATATTTATAAATATACTGAAGGCATCCAATTCAAGAGATAAGTTAGTGGAAAATTGAAACTAAATCCCATGTATTCCTCACATTTATAAGAGTAAACTTGTATACATAAATAGGGAACATCATTGGAGTCAAATATTAAATAAATGAGTAAATATTGAGGGAGAATTTTTGAATATAAAGGAGATGAATAAGAAGACCAAGAAATTACATTGAAAGATCAGAAGGGTTGAAGTTGAAAAGATCAAAACTTCATGTTCTAAAGTAGAGTGAGTTCTCTAAATCTATAATACCTAAATAAGGAAATCCAAAATAACATCAATTACCAACCATTTTAACTTCTGAACATTGAAGATCAAGGCATTGAGAGTTCTAGAAAATCATTCTCCTAGAAATAAAAGCATAGGGCCAATGTGCATTTTGAGAATTGAGAAAGTTTATCTGGTAGTCAAATAACTATAACACTACAAAATTTTATGATATATTTAGGTTTAAAAAAATATTTATTGGTTAGATTTATTTACATGCAACAATGATTTTAAACAAAATAAGATATACTATTTAATTATTCTTATTTAAATTGATGGTTATCAGCTAGTTGATGGACTGGTAGGTATGAGTAGGACTAACAAAATTATGAAAAATAAGTTTTTTTACATATTTATGAAATTAATTCAATGATTATAAATTGGATATAAATAAAAATAAAATAATTTTAGGGGAAAATATATGTTTTCTAAAAAACGTTTGTTATGTGTATAATGTATTTATATCTTAATAAATTGAATTAATTAATATTCATGATCAATTATAATGAAATTTAAATATTATTTATTCAAAAAAACATTTTAACATTCAGATAATTGTTTTTACATGGCATAGAATGAATTTTAACTTATTTTTATTCTTGAAAATGATTTTTTTCTAAAAACAGTTTTTTGCGATTTTCACACTTAATTTAAAATGAATTTTGACCAATTATAGATACTGGATTTGATAATATTGATTAAATTATTAGAATAATAATAATTAATATCATATAATAGGTTAAAATTAATTTTTGTTCAATTTCAATGGTAACTGAGGTAAAAGTTCATTACTATGGTAAAGGCTAAAAGGCGTTAACAAGGGGTTAAACTAATGATATAATGGTTAAAATGATATAAAATTGTCTAAATCCAATTATATGGTCATATTTAGACCATATATCATATAATATTTTAATATGAGTCGTTTGGATCCATTTTTATTAAGTTAAACATTAATATATTTTAATATTTTGAAAAAATTCAAGATTTTCCTCTCCCCCATATAAAAGGGCACCGCATATCCTCTCTTCCTCAAACTTCATGTGACTTATAGTTCATACAATACCTACTAAAATAATTAATATCATACGTACCCACATCTATGAGGTCTTTTATTGATCATAATAACATTATTTCAAGTATTAATGTGTAATTCAAAGGAGGTTTTGCAACGAAGCGGTATAAATCATTACCAAGTACTTTTAATTTAAAGTCTTCTTACACATTCTAAAAAAATGTTGTATCCATCATACCATGATGAATAAAATATAATAAATATATTTATATGTTATTATATTAATTTTTCAACCATTATTCACCTCTTTCTCCATAAAATGGTAAACGAAAGCATCATTCATGTGTATGTGCAAACTACCACCACATAAAGAAATGTATTTAGTTTTTTATCACCATTATTCATGGTTGTTTATTATTATAGATTTTATGTTTATATATGATATTTATGATATAATTATTTTTTTTATTTTAATATATTATCTTTCTTCTTTCCTTTCCATCCTTTAGAAAACAATAATGTCGCCCGTGCGTATGTGTGGACTACCACCTACACAAATCGATGTGATTCATTTTTCATCAATACTATATATTAATGGTAATAAAGATATATTTAATTCATATATATGATATCTATGAAATAATTATTATTATTTAAATCTATATTATTATTTACCTTTATTTCATTCCATCTCTTAAAATGTGGAAACATCACTCATGCATACATATGGACTATCGTCTCTACGGATTTATGTAACTCATTTTTCATCACTGATTTATAGGAATGATTAAAAAATGTATATGATGAATAATTATGATACTAATTACATGATTAATATTATATAGATAATGAAACCATGAACAAGGTGTAATTATTAAAACCATCAAACTGAAACATGCATGGAAAACAGACTAATTTTAACTCGAAGATTCATTTTAATAAAGACATTTTTGTTAAAAGAATAATTGGAAATTAAAAATGAATAATAAATTTAAAGTTTAGTATGAATATTTTATTATAATTTATATATATATAATAAATATATATTTATTATACAGGTGGTTTTAATGCATATGAAGCAATATGATGCTTGAGGTACGGGTTATGTGATAATCCCATTTCTTTACGAGATTGATTGTGTTAAATTTCTATTGAGGGAAATTATATAAATATTATCCTTTAAACCACATTTATTTTATTCCCGTATGTTAATTTATTGAATTTATATGTATTAGTAGCATTTTTATCCATTTATTACTTAACGTTATTGAGAATTTTTTTTAAATAAAACTCGACATTAATTCTTCTTTAGTTATGAAAATTTTTATTCTAAATATATTCTCTTTAAAAAAAATTTGTGGAGGTTTTTACCTATATTTGAAATGATTTAAAATTTTAATATTCATTACCTTTTTATTTAATTAAATTTTTTTAAAATTAAACTTTTTTAAAAGAAATATTTTCTGAAAATTTTGTTTTTTAATTTTTTTAAAAGTGTGAAAATAGTTTTATATTTTAACATATACAATATGAATGGATTTTTCTTCCATCATGATCGTTATTCGATTTTAATATTAATTTAAAAGTTTTTTTTTGGTTATATTCAAAGGAAATACTTTTCTCAATATTCTGGGAATTTTTATTTAAAATTTTGTCAAAATAAAAGGATAATTTTCTCGTGTTTTCAAAGAAAGCTTCAAATATTCCCTTAGAGGTATTTTTATCTATGTCAACATCCTTTATAGTTTCTTACACTTCACTAAGAATATGATATTATGATCCCATCCACTTTATTTCTCTAGATTAATTATGAAGATGATGATTTAAAGGTGATTATATGGAAGTCATTTCTTTCACATGGGTTAATTAAGTTATATTGAAGTATTTATGAAACTCATTTATTTTCTATTGGTTATACTATAATGTAATGAAACTAATTTACATTCCATGAGTTATGATATGATGATGTGATTAATGTATAATGATCTTGTGGCACACATATGTGCGGATTTCATTATGTGAAGGGTGGACAAAAATTATATATCCCTCCAATGAATTGGGTAGAGATGGATATCTCATGACATAATAGGGACTGGAATGGGGAATGAATCTATCTTAGTAAGGAACACTACCCAAAAAGATATTCTTGAGAGTGAACGGAAATGATGGAATACGGAGTGAACCTGATCCACTATGACATTCTTGGAAGTGATCCTTGACTATGAAAATTACTTTTTATGCTTATGTGTATTCCAAAAACTTATATCTTATTCTTATGATATGTTTGCATAGCTCATGACTAATTATTTATAATTCCTCACACTTATGACTTATATATTTTATTATTAAAAATACATATTCCATGATTTATTATTAGTGATATTTGACTGATTGGTTATGATTATTGTATGTTATATTCTTGTTTACATAACTATATTCATATCTTATGCTCACTTATGATCATTGATTAACATATCTTATGTTTACCATTATTGAGCATTTAAGCTCACCTTTTCTTATGTTTCATTTCCATGGATTATAAAAAAATGTTTTAAATAGGGTATATTAAAGAAGTGTACTATATGAAAAGATCCTTATGGGAAATGTTTGATATCATTCATGAAATAATATTATTATGTATCTAGTATAAAAATAAACCAAACCTTTATATTCCTTAGGTCCATATTATTGTAAAATTTATTTAATATTCATCTCTAATGATGCAATATTTATGTATGTTATGCTCGGGTCACTATAGTTGGTATCAGAGTAGGGTTTAGTTATTTTGAGAGATTATTATTATAGAACTTGGTTGAAAACTCTAGGGATAATTCTAAGTATAGGATAATATATTGAAGCTTTCTTAAATTATATATTATGTGGTTCTCCTAGAGAATACATCTCTATCCGGATACTGGAAAGTGGATGTGGTCATGTAATATATGCACATGAAGTTAACAACTCTAAAATGGGTGGACTCAGTATTAACTCAATTTTCATCAATACAAATATGTGAGCCTAAGATTGAAAACATAAATAGACACTCTCGAGGGATATGCTTGGGTTAACTCATATTTTCTTTATAAACCATTATTAAGGATTTAAATAGATGATGACCATGAATGACCTAGATTAAATATAAGTCTTCATATATTGAAAATAAGGATTCATGACTAATACATCCTATGAATTATTTTTTATGATTGTATGTTTACTCACTATGATTATTGTTTCTAAAACTATTATTTTTTTCTTTAGACAATATATGGACCCCGAAGGAATCAATTTAACATAGAATGTGGCATGAAATTAAATGACCATCCTCTAAAGAAACCAAATAAAATGGAAGATGGGATGAAAAATCTTGTAGTTATTCTCACCCAACTCTAACAGTATTTGAATGATAACATGAATTATTTAAACTTCCAAATGTCCAAAGGAAAAAATAACTCATTATAGAATCTTTTATAGAGTAATTTTCACCTTCCTCTAGTGGTTCCTCTGATCCACTTATTATCGAGAAATGTATCAATTCTATAGAAAATATTTTATTTTTTCTCCAATGATCAATCCATAATAAAGTTATTTTATCCATGTATCATTTGTAAGATGAAACTAGTCAATGGAGGAATCTTATCAAGAATATAATAAAAGAGGATAAAATTGAATCCATTATAATCAAAGAGTTTAAGAAGGTATTTTTAGTAAGTATTTTCCCTAAACTCTTTAAATTAAAATGTAAAGTGAATTTCTAGAACTAAGGTATAGAGATGAAAAATCCATTAGTATATATGAGTAAATTTCATCAAACTTGCAAGGTATGCTTTCAATTTTATCATCAAACTTGAAAAAAATATTGATTGATTATTTAGTGCCTTAAGACCATGTTTTCAAAAGGAATTGGATTTAATATACTTTAATAGCTATGTGGAAATCATTTTATGTGTTCTCAATATGAAAATGGATATTGGAGACTATTGAGAAAAGTATTGTTTTCAACAATACATGTTAATGTTATTTAAAGGGGAGATTATTGAAAATAATACTTTGTCTCTTTATGATAATTTTGATGCTCATAAATACCCTTAGTTATTTTATAATGATTTTATTTAGTATTTTGCAGGAATTTATTAATTTATTTTACTCTTGAAATAACGAGAATTTATTACTTATTCGGAATCTGTTTTAAGCGCATTGTGGAATCACTGTTCATACCTTACGTAGATAAATATAGCGTAGAATCTACTTTAGTGCATTCTAGAATCACTGTTCATACACTACGTGGATAAACATAGTGTAAGGATGAAAAGTGTGTATACTTTTTTAGATAAGAGAAAATTATGGTTAAACAACCATACATTTTCAGCAAAGTATAGAAGGAGAACCTTACGTTAGAAATGAACCTTACGTTTTGGTTATCAGCAAAGTATGGAAGGAGAACCGTACATAAATTCTAAACGTTGCGTTTTTTTCTCAAAAGTATGGTTCATCAACCTTACTTTTGTAAACAACCATACGTTCTTGGAAAAGTATAGATCAAGTAAAAGTACAGATCTTTTAACGTGCGTTTGAGTATTGAAGAAAAAGTATGGATGATCAACCCTATGTTTGTGTTTAACCTTGCGTTTTCAACCCTACATTTGTGTTCAACCTTACGTTGTTAACCTTACATTTGAAGACTATGTTATTAACCCTACGTTTTTAGGCCACGTCATCAACCTTACTTTTGGCGTCGGAAATTTTGACAGACGATATTTATGTGCAGTGATCAGTAAGCTGATTTCTGGGTGGATTTCAAGCCGGATTTAAAGTAATTTTTAAAGTACGACTTTGATTGATTCAAAGCCATTTTATTAATGGATTTAAGATCGAATTAAAAGGATATTTTTATGCCGAGTCTTAAGGGAAGTTATGACTTCTCTGTAAATTCAAATTTTTTAATATCGCGAATCAGAAGGTGACTTTTATGGATCTAAATGTGCTGGAGATATGTTTAGCTTTATTATATATGTTCTCTCTGAAACACCAGGTACATGCGTATGGTGATCGATATATTATTGAAAAGGGTGGAAAACAGATATTTCAACTATTCACATTGATCTACTAATTCAAAAGGAGCGTCAAATCTCTATTTGTTCAAGAAGAAGGAACTCGATAGAAGATTCACCTGTTCTACCTCAAATATCTACGGTGGATCTACTACTACTGAAGTTGTGAACTATATATCTATATCTACTGCAACTAGATCAACTCAGAACTGCTTCATCTTGAAGATCAATATTTCTAGAGACTTTGATCCATCTACTGTAAATTGCATTCTGTTGCAATTGTGAAGATCAACTGGAAAATTTCTTTCTGAAATTATTTTTATTCTTGAGTAACCAGCTTCTCGTTCTAAGCTATGTAAGTTCGTGTTTGAACCAGAAGGATTTGTTTTTCCTTGGATTGTAAAGGTGTCAACTGCCTGTACTCAGCTGTGAATCGTTCTGTGGAAAAGAGGACCAGATAGTGAAAATCACCAAGCTCGTGGAGTTGAGTGTTGGTGGAGTGGACTAAGGGCCTTCTGTTCCCCGAACCACTATACATCTTTGTGTTCTTGATTTTACTTATTCCTCTACACGATCAAATCAGATAAAGTATAAAGGACATAACTCATTCAAGAAAAGAGTTATTGAAAAATTGAAAAAGACACAATTCACCCCCCCTCTTGTGTATAATATATAGATTCAGATCCAACAATTGGTATCAAAGGTGGAGCTTCTGATAGTGCCTTAGCAAGCTAGAAGCATTTAAGGATTATACAACAGAACATCATGACTGAAACAAGAGAAGGGATGTCGATGGTCAGAGAACCATATTTTAATGGATACAACTATGGTTGCTGGAAATCACAAATGATAATATATCTGAAAAACCTCGGATATAGAGTCTATTCAAAGATTCTGACTCCTTATGAAATTCCTGAAAATCCTGAGACATGGAGTGATGCTATAGAGGTAGAGTACGATATGAACTCAAAGGCTATGATTGCAATTATCTTCGGCCTAGAACTAGATGAATTTAACAGAGTATCTCAGTGCCCGACAGCATATGAGATGTGGCAAACAATAGCTGTGGCATATGAAGGAACAGAAAATGTGAGGCAAATGAGATATGCAACTGCTAAATTGAAATTTGATACTTTCAGAATGGTTTAAGGTGAGAGCATTACCCAAATGAATGGGATATTGACAAAAATTTTCAATAACATAACAGCTCTAGGAGAACCTATCTATCAGGAAGATCAAGCATTAAAAGTACTGAGAGTACATCCTACTCGATGGAATGGTATCTCTACTGCAATTAGACAATCAACACATGTCAAAGATCTAACTATGAGAGAGCTGATTGGTACACTGATGATGTATGAAGCTGAAATGCAATATGAGGCTAATGAACATAAATTGCTTATCAAAAGATAAGATACTGCCTTGAAGGTAACTTCACAACAAAAGAATAGAAATATGAATAACAAAGAAGTCAAAGCTAAATAAAAAATCTCTAACTCATCCAACTCAGATGAAGAACTGGCTTAGCTAGCCAGAAAATTTAGAAAATTCTAAAGTAAGAAAAGAGGCTTCAAAAATCCTTTAAGGGAGATAATAAGGAAGTAAGATGTTATGAATGCAAAAATATGGGTCATATCAGACCAGATTTCCCACAATTGAAGGATGCAAAGAAGAAGAAATTCTTCAAAAGAAATGACTTTGAGAAGAAAGACAAGAAAGCTATGAAAGCCACTTGGAGTGTATCTGAAGACTCTAGTAGCTCTTCTAAATCAAGATCAGAGAAATAAGAAGTCAATATAAAAGAAAACACGTGTTTTATGGAATAAATTGATGAGGTGGACTCATATTAATCCTCTGAATCAAATTCTGAATCAAGCTACACAAATGAAAAACTTTCAGCCTACTGCAATATGCTTGAAGAAAGATATGACTCACTATTTATGAAACATAATTCACTAAAAAATATACATAAATCCGTTTCAGATGAAAGAGATACAATGCTGAAACAACATAAGGAATTAACTTATAAATACAATTCGATTAACACTAACTATATTAATTTTGAATCAAGAATAAAAACACTACAGGATGAAGTAGAATCTTACAAACAGGATGCATTGGTTTTTAAAAAAGGAGAGAATTCATTAAATTAAATTCTTGGAAAAACTGTCATTAAAAAATAGAGATTTGGAATTGGCAGTAAAAAAGAAAAACCAAAGCTATATAAAAATTATTTTGTTCCTAGCTCTAAAAAGGTTAATTGTAATTTATGTGGGACAAAGGGACATGTAGCTAAAAACTTTTTCTTAAGAAAATCTCAAATTTTTGTTATTAAGAAAGCCTATGTTTCAAAAGACTTATATGATTCAGCTAATTTTAAAAGAACAAAGCAAATCTGGATACCCAGATCATTTCTAGCTAACACCCCTGGACCAAACAAAATATGGGTACCAAAGCAATTTGTTTGAATGTCTTTGCAGGTAGCAGTCCACCAGAGAAGAAAATATATGTGGTATATGGACAGTGTCTTCTCAAGTCATATGAGTGGAAACTCGTTGAATTTTTCTTCACTCACTCAAAAGGAATGAGGACTTGTCACATTTGGTGACAATTCCAAAGGAAAAATCATTGGTATTGGAACTGTTGGAGATCCAAAAACAGTCTCAATCAACAAAGTACTTTATGTACAAGGACTAAAACACAATCTGATAAGTATCTCTCAACTTTGTGATGATGGATATACTGTTGATTTTACTAACAATTGTTGTACTGTTTCTAAAGATAAACTATTTAAATTTAAAGCACCAAGAACTAAAAATGTCTATACTTTGGATTTAAATTCCTTGTGTGAACAACAAGTAAACTGGTTGACTGATAAAGTAAGTGAATTATGGATCTGACATAGAAGACTTGGTCATTTCAATATATATGTTTTACATAAGTTATCTAAGAAACATTTAGTTTCTGATTTACAAAGTCTCAAATTTGAAAGTTACAGATTTTGTGATGCATGTCAACTTGGAAAGCAACACAAATCATCCTTCAAATCTGTTAATAAGGTTGCTGCATCTAAACCTCTAAAACTTATTAATATGGATTTTTTTGGACCTTAAAGAGTAGCAAGCTTCACTGGTAAATTATATGTATATTTTTTAGTTGACGACTATTCAAGATTTAAATGGATTTTCTTTTTGAAATTTAAAAATGATGATTTTACTTTATTTGAAAGTTTCTGCAAATCTGTTCAAAATAAAAAAGGGTTCAATATAATCTCATTGAGAAGTGATCATGGTGGAGAATTTGAGAATCTGGAATTTAATTCCTTTTGCTCAAATATGGGTATTAAACACACCTTCTCTGCACCAAGAACACCTCAACAGAATGGGATTGTAGAAAGAAGAAATAGAACTATTCAAGAAATGGCTAGAACAATGTTAAATGAATATAGACTACCTATATATTTCTGGGCAGAAGCTGTGAATATAGATTGTTATATAATTAATAGAGTTTTAATTAGACCTATTTTGAAAAAGACACCCTATGAACTATGGAATAACAGAAAACCTAAAGTAAATTACTTTAAAGTTTTTTGATGCAAGGTTTACATCTTAAACACCAAGGATAATATTGGTAAGTTCGATCCAAAATCTGATGAAGGTATTTTTTTTGGATATTCTGCTACCTCTAAATCTTATAGAGTTTATAATAAGAAGTCAAGAATTATTGAAGAATCAGTTCATGTGAAATTTGATGAATCTGATTCCTTTGATAAAAGGACAGAATAAATGGATGAACTTGACTCTAATGATAACATGAGACTTTAGAATTTAAAGAATTATTTTGAAAATGATATAAAATAAATTCAGTCTAGTTCAGAGGAACATGATACTGAAGAACCTTTAAATATATTACCTAGACAGTCTAGAACCCTAAATAATCACCCTTTATAAACTTTAATAGGTGACCTAGAAACTGGTGTTCAGACTAGAAGAAACTTAGGAAACCTAGTGGAAATCTCTGCCTTCCTATCTCAACAAGAACTCAAGACTATAGAAGAAGATTTAGATGATTAAAGTTGGGTAATAGAAATGCAAGATAAATTAAACTAGTTTAAAAGAAATGAAGTTTTAGAATTAGTGGAAAGACCTAAGAATTATCCTGTAATAGGAACCAAATGGGTCTTTAGAAATAAACAGGATGACCAAGGCACAATAAAAAGAAATAAAGCAAGATTAGTAGATAAAGGATATAATCAAGAAGAAGGAATAGATTACGATGATACTTTTTAATCTATAGCTAGGTTAGAAGCCATTATAATTCTTTTAGCCTATGCATCTTATATGAATTTTAAATTATTTCAGATGGATGTTAAATCTGCCTTTTTAAATGGTAATTTAATGGAGGAAGTTTATGTTGAGAAACCTCCTGGTTTTGAAAACTCTCAAAAACCTGATTCTGTTTTTAAACTTACTAAAGCTCTTTATGGCCTTAAACAAGAACCTAGAGCGTGGTATGAAAGATTAAGTTCTTTTCTTTTGAAAAATGATTTTACTGTTGGAATGCCAGACCCAACACTCTTTAAGAAAACTGTGAAAAATAATGTTTTATTGGTTCAAATTTATATTGAGGATGTAATCTTTGGATCAACTAATAAAACTCTTTGTCATGAATTTTCAAAATTAATGCAAGAAGAATTTGAAATGAGTATTATGGGAGAATTAAATTTCTTTTTGGGTCTTAAAATATTTCAAAAAGATTTTGGAAATGTTTTAAATCAAAGCAAATACATTACTGATTTACTTAAGAAATTTGGACTTGAAAACAGAAATCCATTTACAACTCCTATGTGTACTAATATAAAACTTGATTTGGATGAAACTGGGAAATCAGTTGACAACAAGTTATATAGAGGTATGATTGGTAGTTTGTTATATCTTACTGCTAGCAGGCCAGATATAATGTATTCAGTATGTCTTTGTGCTAGATTTCAATCAAACCATAAAGAATCCCATCTAACTATTGTTAAAAGAATTTTTAGATATTTAAAAGGAACTGTTTTTCAATCTCTTCTTTATCCAAAAACATCTTATTTAAATTTTATTTCATATTCAGATGCTGACTTTGGAAGTTGTAGATTAGATAGAAAAAGTACATCGGGTACATGTCACTTTTTAGGAAATTCTTTAGTATCATGGTCTAGTAAGAAACAACATTCAGTTTCCCTATCAACGGATGAGGCAGAATATGTTTCTACTGGTAGTTGATGTGCACAAGTGTTGTGGATGAAAAACACACTTATGGAATTTGGATTGAATTTTAATAATACACCTATTTTATGTGATAATACAAGTGCAATTAATATTTCAAAAAATCCTATTAGTCATTCTATAACTAAGAACATTGATATAAGACATCACTTTTTAAGAGATCATGTTATTAAAAAAGATATATTTTTAAAATTTATAAATACTGAAATTCAATTAGCAGATATTTTTACTAAACCACTTCCCACTGCAAGGTTTGATTTTATTAAGGGGGAGCTAGGTTTATTTAATTTTAAATAATTTTTATTTTTAATTTACTTTTATATGTAAATTTTATTCTGTTTATTGAATACTATTTAAGATTTTCTTTCTTTTGCCATATGAAAATTTTATTTGTTTTAAATATATGTAATGATTAGTGATTACATGGGAATCAAGGTTGTCAGAGCCTTTTCGACTTCTAAACCCTTTCAATTCTATCGAAACCCTTTCGAAATCTGAAAATCTCACTTCCTCTCCTAAACCCTAACCTTCGAACCTCTGAAACCCTAACCATCAAAACTTCAGAGACTCTCGTAGAAATGTTAAGGACTAAAAGAGCTAGTGAAGTCGAGCCAAGAAATTCCAAGAGACAACGCACCGAGGGAAGAAAAATCTTACAGGGAAAGGTAATCGATCTCGACTGGTTATTTCAGACAAATCTGTTGCTGAAGCAAGCACTGTCATTTCAGAATCTTGAACAAATGTTCAACAGTGAAAATACGGAATTTCTATATGAAGTAGAACTTAGATACTTATTCAAATCTGTACAGTTTAGTCTAGGAGATAACAAGGACAGTATGTTGGCTAAGATAGAGGATAGGGATTTCTCAATCTCTTCAGTAGAGATTAGTCAGATTCTCAACTTCCCTCATGAGGGAGTTTTTCATTTCGATTTGAAAAATATTGGAGATTTTGTGCATAAATCTGAAGACATCATGTCTTTTCTTTTTAGTACTAAGATAACAAAGAAAATGTTTTTCAAGAATTTGGAGCCTGATCAGAATATTTTGGTCAAATTTATTCAGACTGGAATAGCTCCACAGATGGAAAAAATGGAAAATATTTTGTACCCAGATATGTATATAATTTTTCTTTTGTTAAGAGATATTAAGTTAAAATTTCCAAGATACATGATAAGGTATCTCAGTTACTACTGTCAAAGCGAGGCTCGGATGAATTTCTACCCTTTTGGTCGATTTATTTCTAAACTGTTGTTTAAGAAGGACATGGTGAGATTAGTGGATGCTCTAGTTAACTTTCATCACAGTAATATGTTTAATGCTGGAACTTTGAGGAAAGTGGGATATTTCTGGAGCACAATTAAAGGAAAAATTTTTCCAGTAGGAGCTAAGGAAGACATAGAGAGTGCTCAGGCTCAACTTGATAAGTCCAAGGATGGAAAAGCTAAATCCAGAGTCAGCAATGTAGCAATAAGGATTCTCTTTGAAGTGGCCGATGTTGAGGAAGACAGAAGTCAGGAGGGACTTCAATCAAAAAGAAAGAGGCCAGTAAATGAGGAAGTCACTTCCCCTGATTTGGAAACAACCACAGAAGAATTATTTTCTTATTCTTTTGTAAGGGAAGTTGTTGTTGATAAGACCATGGAATATGTCACTGAAAGAACAGCACCATTAGAGGGATCAGGAGTTCCAGAAGAATCTCAAAGGGAGAATCAGGAAAAGATTGTAGCTGATGTTGAAGTTTCACTTCAACAGGAACAAGAGATGGAGGCAGTGCCTGGTGAAGAAGTGGCCAGACCTCAGGAAACTACTGAAAATATTGTTCTTGAAATTCCAGTGGAAGAAAAAGATGAAGATGAATGTGATGACCATGCTTCTGAAGCTCAAACAGAGGTACTTTAAGAGGATTTTTCTGTGGAGGAGTTTGAAAACTCTAAGGAAAAATATGTGGACCAACCTTCTCAGGATTGAGAAAAAGAAAAATCTGATGTTGAATCATTGACTTTGGTATTACTTCATCAACCTGATACTATGAATCAAGCATAGGGTGCATCTGATTCAAGGAAAGAAGAAGCTAAAGAACTGTACAGAAAGGTATCTCAGTTGGAATCTGAGAATGTTTCTCTGAGAATTGCCTTAGACTTAGAACATTTTAAGTTTCAAAAGCTGAAGGAGTGTACAGTTTCAAGGCAATAAGTTGAAATGTTTAAAGAGGATATGTTGACTGCTGTTACACAATTGAAATATGAAATGGTTATGAAGTCATATTTATCATATCTGAAGTTGTTTATGGAGAACCAATTTGCATCAGTTGCAAATAATGTTGTTAGTGGATCAGGTACTTCACCTGATTTAATCAGAAGGTTTCAGGCTATCACAGATGCGATGAGAAACATGAATGATAGGATACAAGATCTTCAATGTAACAGTGCTCCTTTGATAGTGTTGCTGGACAATCAGAAGTTTTTAGTGGATCAACGGACATCTAGTGAGTCATCGATCAGAATTCTGTTAAATCAATTATCAGAGAAGCTATCAGTATTTGTTGAAAAATAGGAAAGGATGCATGAATTTTTTTTAGAGTCAATTTAATTGAGTATATTCATATGACTCAAGAGAACAGAGAGCTCATTATCAAACTTGGAGATAGGATGATGAAGAGACTTCAGGAACAGTTTACAGAAATCAAGTCTGCAATTCAAAGGAGATAGAACATGTTGTCTGTCTTACCCAAACCTTGATTCCTGTGTATATCATTATCATATATATATTGTTGTTTTTTAATGAAAATTTCCTTAATTGTTTATTTGTTTCTTTATTTATTTGTTTTACTCACTTTATTTTTTGATATTCCATTACTCCATATTTAATTATTGATAAACAGTTCATAATAGCATTTACTAACAGTTCAGTGCAATATTAAAAGTGTTAAAATCCATGATTTTTCATTCTTTTTAATATCACAAAAAGGGGGAGAATTTGGATAAACACAACATCAAAACCTCAACATTTTATTTTGGGGAGAATATATTTTATTTAGGGGGAGAATTAAATGAGAAATTTGGATTTATAATTATCTTTTTGGTGGATAAGTTTTTATTTAAAACTTTATTACTAATTTTGAAAGTTAATTTTGTTTAAATAATTTTAATTATTTTATGGGTTTTGTGATCATCAAAAAGGGGGAGATTGTTGAGAAAAGTATTGTTTTCAACAATACATGTTAATGTTAGTTAAAGGGGGAGATTATTGAAAATAATACTCTGTCTCTTTATGATAATTTTGATGCTCACAAATACCCTTAGTTATTTTCTAATGATTTTATATAGTATTTTGCAGAAATTTATTAATTTATTTTACTCTTGAAATAAAGAGAATTTATTACTTATTCAGAATCTGCTTTAAGCGCATTCTGGAATCATTGTTCATACCTTATGTAGATAAATATAGGTCGGAATCTGCTTTAGCGCGTTCTGGAATCACTGTTCATACCCTACGTGGATAAACATAGCGTAAGGATGAAAAGCGTGTATACTTTTTGAGATAAGAGAAAAGTATGGTTAAACAACCATGTGTTTTCAGCAAAGTATGGAAGGAGAACCTTACGTTAGGAAGGAACCTTACGTTTTGGTTATCAGCAAAGTATGGAAGGAGAACCGTACGTAAATTCTAAACGTTACATTTGTTTCTAAAAAGTATGGTTCATCAACCTTACTTTTGTAAACAACCATACGTTCTTGGAAAAGTATGGATCAAGTAAAAGTATGGATATTTTACCGTACGTTTGAGTGTCGAAGAAAAAGTATGGATGATCAACCCTACGTTTGTGTTCAACCTTTCGTTGTTAACCCTAAGTTTGTGTTCAACCTTACGTTGTTAACCTTACGTTTGAATACTATGTTATTAACCCTTCGTTTTGAGGCCACATCACCAACCTTACATTTGGCGTCAGAAATTTTGATAGACGATATTTATGTGTAGCGATCAGTAAGCTAATTTCTGGGTGGATTTAAATCCGGATTTAAAGTTGTTTTTAAAGTACGACTTTGACTAATTCAAAGATGTTTTATTAATGGATTTAAGATCGAATTAAAAGGAGATTTTTATGCCGAGTCTTAAGGGAAGTTACGACTTCTCTGTAAATTCTAATTTTTGAATATCACGAATTAGAAGGCGACTTTTATAGATCTAAATGTGCAGGAGATATGTTTAGATTTATTATATATGTTCTCTCTGAAACACCAGGTACATGAGGATGGTGATTGATCTATTATTGAAAAAGGTGGAAAACAGAGATTACAACTATTCACGTTGATCTGCTGATTCAAAAGGAGCGTCAAAGCTCTGTTTTTTCAAGAAGAAGGAACTCAATAGAAGATTCACCTGTTCTACATTGAATATCTATTGTGGATCTACTACTACTGAAGTTGTGAACTATATCTCTATATCTAATACAACTGGATCGACTCAGAACTGCTTCATCTTGAAGATCAATATTTCTAGAGACTTTGATCCATCTGCTGTCAATTTCATTCTGTTTCAATTGTGAAGATCAACTGGAAAATTTCTTTCTGGAATTCTTTTTATTCTTGAGTAACCAGCTTCTCGTTATAAGCTGCGTAGGTTCATGTTTGAACCAGAAGGCTTTGTTTTTTCATGGATTGTAAAGGTGTCAACTGCCTGTACTCAGTTGTGAATCGGTATGTGGAAAAGAGGACCAGATGGTTAAAAGAACCAAGATCGTGGAGTTGAGCATTGGTGGAGTGGACTAGGGGCCTTCTATTCCCTGAACCACTATACATCTTTGTGTTCTTGATTTTCCTTATTCTGCTACACGATCAAATCTGATAAAGTATAAAGGAAAGAACTCATTCAAGAAAAGAGTTATCGAAAAATTGTAAAAGACACAATTCACCCCCCTCTTGTGTATAATCTGTAGATTCAGATCCAACAGAGACTCTAAGTGTTCTCATGGTTTTGGGGATAAAAGGATAAATATATAATTTCAAGGAAATTATAATGATAAAACCCATACAGGAGGGAAAATCAATATTCCTTCATGTTATAATTGTAGAAGGAAGCATGAAGAAAATTTCATTATGGGATTTATTAAAAAATTTAAGTGTGTGAAAGAAAGTAATTGAGAAAAATAATGTCAAAGTCATGTGAAGAGGCCATTCAATGAAATGAATAGTGAAAATCTCAACTGAATGTGTCACCCACATTCGAATACTATACCTTCTAGGAGTATAGACATTATTCAAATCAGTGTATGAATCTAATGGTTAATGGTGATAATATGCATCAATAAATTCTTAATCCTATAGGCTAAGGGAAATCTCATGTGATTTTAATGGTTGAAGTGGTTCATGAGAAAGAAGTGTTTAAAGGTAAACTTATCATCCACTCCAGGACTACAAATTTTTTATTTTATTTTGGATCTACCCATTCTTTTTATATGGATAATTTTTTAATGGTATCATATCACCATATAAATGATTAGATTTTGAGTTAGTAGTAAAAACTCCCAATGGTATAATGATCAGATCTCAAGTCTATAGATCCTCTCTAATAGAAATGTGTGGGAATTTTCTTCCTTAAAATCTTATGATTCTCCCTTTAGTTTAATTTGATGTGGTTTTGGTCATGGATTGGATCTCATTATATACAATGCATATCAAAATCTGAGAAATAGAAGTTACTTTTGATATTTTAAATCAACATATGATTGTCTTTTTTTGTGGGGATGAATATAAACTTTCAATGGAATTTACTTCAATTTCATGAGTCTTGCTACTTATTTATGAGGTATATTCATCTCAAATGGTTTGGGAGAAACACAACATCTAAGATATTCCTATTATTTGAGATTATTATAATTCATTTTATAAATATTTCACTAGTATTCCCTTGAATAATGAATTTGAGTATTCAATAGAAATAAAACATGGAACTAAACCTATTTAAAAGATTGTATATAAAATTTCCTTGATTGAGTTACAGGAATTGAAGAAGCAACTCTAGTGGAATCTTGATAATGGATTCATACACCCTAGTGTGTTACCATTGGTTGAACCTATTCTTTTTTTTAAGAATAAATATGGTTCAATGCGTCCTTGTATTGATTGTTAATAACATAATATTAATGATGTGTTTGATCAATAGTGTGGACCTCGAAAATTTTGAAATATTGACCTTAATTCTGGATATCATCAATTGAGGTTCAAGAAGGATGATATTCTAATGATAGCATTGTATATGAGGTATGGTCATTATGAATTTAAAGTAATTAAATTTAGATTTACCAATTCCCTGGCTATATTAATGGATATAAATAATAGATTCTTTATAGATTACCTCGATAAATTTTTTATAGTCTTTATAGATGATATTATTTTATATTCTAAGAGAAATAAATTTCATGAAGTTCATCTCAATATTGTGTTGAAGACCCTAAGGAAAGATAATTTTTTTACTATGAGAGGACCATTCAAACCCTTTAGAATATTTTGTGAACCAATTATATGAATTTAAAAGGGGGTTATAATCAACACATTCCAATGGTATAATTTTTTTTCAATAATTGATTTCACTCAAGTATTCAGATGGCTTCTAATGAATCCTTTTAAGGTATGAACTTCAAAAATCCAATATATTGGTGTGAATTTGGAGAAATAAATCTATTGGGAACTAATATAACTAAGGAAATAATATAAAAGGTTAGGGATATTTAGCATCGCATCAAGACAGCTCAAATTTGATAGAATAGTTATGCTGAGACTTGTTAGTGAGATTTGGAATTCAAATTTGGGGATGAGTTATTCATATGAAACTCTCCATGGAAGAAGTTTATGATATTAGGAAAGAATATAAATTTGGTCCCTATATATATCATACCTTTTTATATTATTTATTGGATTAGTATATTTATATATTGTTTGGCGCTTCCACCAAACCACTCTCAATTTAACAGTGTGTTACATGTATCTCTCCTAAGGAAGTACATACTTGATCCTTCACATGTTAGAAACTCAGAGGTAATACCCCTAGAGAATGATATCTCTTATAAGGAAAATACGGTGGTTAATCTGGATGAAATACAGAAATTTATTTCAAATAAGACCACTCACCTAGTCAATGTTTTGTCGAAAATAAATAAATTTGAGCACGCTAAGTGGAACCCCAAAGATGTAATAAGGAATAATCATCCTCAGTTGTTTTTATATAATTGGTGGAATTTAGAGGGTAAAATACTTATAATTTTGGTATAATGTATCAAATCAAGATTTTATGAAATATTTCTCTTTAAATAAATTTTATTTTTTTATGTATTGCTTAACAAACAACAATAATTTTTAAAAAATCACTGTATACTATTGAATTATCATTATTTAATTTGATGATTTTTTCCTAGATGTTGGATTGGAAGATATGAATATTTATAAATAAAATATATAAATTTAATTTTTACAAATTTATAAAATTAATTCATTGGTTATCAATTGGTTAGAAATGAAAATAAAAGCATTTGAAGGTAAAAAGATATGTTTTTCTGAAAAATAGTTTTTTTGTGCTTAATGTATATTTTATCATAATAAATTAAATTAATTACTAAGGATTATTTATTTAAATGTAATTTATAGATTTTAAATTCAATAATAAAATTAAAATTTCTCTAATTTTTTTTACATGGAATGTAATGAATGTAAACTCGGTTTTATGCTTAAAATTGCATTTTTTTAAATAGTTTTGTGGTGATTTACACACTTATTTTAAAATGAATTTAGACCAATTAAAAATATTTAATTTGATAAAATAGATTCCATTTTTTAATCATAATAATTAATATTATATAATAAGGTAAAATTATTTTTTTGTCAATGTGAATAGTAATTGAGGTAAAAAATCATTCCTACGGTAAAGGTTAAAAGGGATTAAAGAGGTGTTAAACTAAATAGATAAGTATTAAAATGACCTAAAAATTGCTTTAATTATGTTGGATTGAAATATTTCTACCCGATATCATCAAATATTTTAATATGTGTCATTTTTGAGCCATTTTTCCTGAATAATACATTAATATATTTTAATCATTTTAAAAAAACCATGTGTGTGCTCTCCCTCCCTTATAAAAGGACATCACATATCATCTCTTCCTCTCACCTCATGGTCCTTATAATTCATAAAATACATGAAAAAATACTTTCCTAAAATCAATTCCACATTCTATATCTCTTTTTTTCTAATAATACCATCATTTTATGTCTTAGGTTGTAATCCAAAGATTTTCTCAATAAAGAGGTATAACTATTAACCAAGTAATTTCAATTTTATGTCCTATTATACCTTCAATAAACCTATTTTATCCATAATAACTTTATTAATACATTATAATAAATATACAAATATGTTACTATTTCAATTTAATAACCTTTATTTATCTTCTTCTCCATCAAATGGGAAACAAAAGCATCGTTTGTGTGCACGTACAGACTACCGCCTTGCGAATCTATGTATTTCGTTTTTCATCACTACCATTCATGTTTAGTTATTATATGGATGTAATGTTTATATATTATATTTATTAAATTATTATTATTATTATTTAATTATAATATATTATATACCTTATTAAATGTTTATCTATTGGAAAATGATAATGTCACTCATGCGTACATGTGGACCATCACCTCCAAAAAGAGATGTGATATATTTTCCATTTTATATTTACATGGACAATAATAAAGATAGATTTAGTTAATATATATTTTATATTTATGATATAATAATGATTCTATAAATTTTAATTATTATTTACCATTCTTTTGATCCATCCATCAAAAAGTGGAAACATCACTCATCCGTACATACAAACTTTGATCTTCACAGAGTGGTGTAATTAATTTTTCATCATTGGTTTATATAAATGATTATAAAATTGTATATGATGAATAAATATAAAACTTATTTCATGATTAATATTCTATATATTATTAAACCATGAACAAGGTGAAATTATCTAAACCATTGAACCAAAACAATCATGGAAAATGGACCAATTTTCACACAAATTTTCATTTTAATAAAGAAATTGTTAATCTAAGGATAATTGGAAATTATAAAGGAATGATAAATGGTAATTTATGTATTAATATGGTTATATAATATATGTATAAAAATCTATATTTATTATATAGGATATTTTAATGTGTATAGAGAAATACAGGACTTTAGGTAAGGGTTATGTTACAATATCATTTCTCTTCAAAATTGCCTATAATAAAATTACATTAAGGGAAATTATATAGATATTATCCTTTAAAAACCATATATTTTATAATACTCTGGTCATTATAATAATTTTTATGTATTAGTTCCATTTTCCTCTCTCTAGTACTTAAAATGATTAAGAAAGTATTTTTAAAGAAAAGTGAACCTATTTCTTCTTTTCTCATCAAAATTTATCTCCTATATCCATGATCTTAAAAATTTATTTATGTAAGTTTTTAACTATATTTTAAACTTTTTAAAAAAGTTTATTATAATTACCTTTTAATTTATTTAAAATTTTTTAAAGGGAAACTTTTTTTAATTAACATTTTCTAAAGAATTAATTTTTGACATTTTTTGAAAAGTATGAAATGAATGTTATCTTTTAATGTATTTTATATGAATGAATCTTTCAACCATCATGAATGTTGTTTTATTTTGAGCTTAATTTATAATATTCCATGGTTATTTTCAAATAAAATCATTTTCTTGATATTCTGGTAATTTTTAGTTAAAATTTCATCAAAATAAAATGATATTTTTCCTCAAGTTTTAAAATACAGGTTCAAATGTTCTCTTAAAGTTATTTTTCATCTATGGGAACATCATTTAGGGTTTTTTATGATTCATTGGGGATTTGATCATTTTATTTTATCAAGTTTATTTCCATATATAGATTATGATAGTGATGATTTATGGATAATTCTATGAAACCCATTTCATTCCCAAGGGTTTATTAAGTTATGATGAAATATCTATAATACCCATTTCTTTTCCCCCTTGTTATTCTATGATGGAATAAAATTCATTTAATTTATATGGGTTACGATATGTTGATCTGATGAATATTTTATGATATTTTTGCGAACTTATATATGGTTTTCATTATGTGATGGATGGGAAACAAATTATATAGCCATCTAATGCATTGGGTAAAGGTGGATATCTCATTGGATAATAAGGATTTGAATGGGTAGTGAACACAATTTAGTAAGAGAGTTTTTTTGATAATATGGTCTAGGGAGTGAACCTTGAATAAGAAAATTATGTAATGGGGAGAGAATGTAATCTATTATGACAAACTTAGCATTGATCCTTGGAAAAAGAAATGATTTTATATGCTTATGTGTATACCAAAAACTTTTTTTTTATACTTGTGATATGTTCTTATGGATCATGAATGATTATTTATCATTTCACACACTTATGGATTATGTATTTTGTTATGAAAAAGCCTTATTCCATGATTTATTATTAATTATCTTTGACTGATTGGGTATGAATATTTTAAGTTATAATTATTTTATCATACCCTTATGATTATCTTATTATCACTTATGATCATTGATTGATATATCTTATTTTTACCCTTATTGTAATATAACATCACCCCTTCTTATGTTTCCATTACTCGGGATAAAAATAAAATTTTTAAGTATGGTGTGTCTAAGAAGTGTACTATGTGAGAATATAATTCTAGAAGATGTTAAAGATCTTTTATGAAATAAAATGATGGTATATATAGTCTTTAAAGACACTAAACCTTTATAGTACACATGCATGTATTATTGTAAAAGGTTTTTAATATTCATCTATAATGATGTAATATTTATATATGTTATGCTTAGGATGATATAAAAACCATCGATGAGTTAGTTATAATATATTACACAAAGACTGGTAGTTCTGTTATAAACAATGTCGTAGAAGAGGAGCTTGTAACCAGGGTGCATTAAAAGTTACTAAAAAGGATCAAGTTTTGGGTTGTATAACTAGTTGATTAAGTGTGGAAGGATAAGGATAGTTTTAATTTATAACCAGCTATGGTAAAAGAGTTGGTGGTTGGGTTGTAGAATTATGGTCAACTAGAGGATCAAGTATTGGGGTTTATATCCAGTCACTACAGGTGCCTTAAAAATCCTAAATAAGATACTAGTAGATAATCCATGTTAGGGTTTATAACCAATATGGAAAGAAGTGTGAATTTATGTTGAACCTTGTAAAAATCCTTTTGCATTGTTTACTTTACATTTAATTCATAACATAAGATAAAAGTGACCATGGAAAACTTCTAAAGATCAATACATCCTAAATGATAATATATGTTCAATCAACTTAAAGGAAGAAATAATTTAACCTGGTCTTCATTATTAAAAAAAATCACCCCAAAATCACCACCCCAAGGTGAATGCACAATCACTTAGTAATATCATTAGTATTAGAGGAAGGTTCCCTATATTTATATATATAAGTTCATTCCTAATTGTGTTTACTTGTTTTATATCAAGTGAAGTTTACTTGGAGTTGAAGAAATATCTCCTTTGGATGATAATAAAATTTTTCATCAGATAAAGGAAATTAAAGTTACCGTTGGGTGTAGAAAACTAGAGGTTACAAAAAAACTTTGAAAATTAGAAGAAGAAAGAATATCATAAGCAGCTGAAGTTGTCCTCTTAAAATAAATAGAAGGAGGATCCACCACAATCATAAGTTAAAGTGAGTTATAATATTGTTGAAAATTTTTTTATAATTAATTATCCTAAATAAGAATATTTCCTAAGCAATAAAGAGTGTGACTTGGTTAAAACTAATAAGGAATTTTACTTAGAAATCAATGACAAAATTAAAAATATCCCTGATAAAGTTAATATATATAGTTGCGTATATAATGGGATTACAAGAATATAAATCATCACTATAATTAGAACTTGAAGAAATAGAATATTATTTTCCAAGAAGTTCTGAAAATGTAAAATATTTATAGATATTATAGAACAAATGAAAAAATACATTCAACTCTATAATTAAATTTTATTCCAAGTTAAATAAGAATTGGAAAGGATCCATTTTGAGAATAATATAAAATGGAAATTTTTTTGATAATTATTCCATGAAATGAGAGAAACAATATATGTCAATAATTCTCAATTATAATTAATGTTTGGAAGAATAAAATTACTTGACATATCTATACAAAATGAAAAGAAGATACCAGAAGAAATAATTTGGAAGTTAAAATTTGAATGTAAATAGAATGAGGAGTTCTTTGAAGATCATAATAACAATTTAAATATAAAGTGGATTGATTTAGAAATAATATTAAAAGAAATTTAAGAAACTTAAATTTAATATTCACATTAATCTAAGAGAATAAACACTATCAAAGTTCTACGAAAATTCTTTCTTTTGGGAACACTCAATCTAATGGCATAAAGAATAAGAAATCATCAAAAACGTTATATTTTGTTAAGTTAAATAAAAAGTTAAACCTGTATTCTAATTAATATTTATGAACTAACTCCCATACTTTTAATAGTGTATGTCATAGTTTCAGAAAAATAGGGGTGAAGAAAATGAAAAACTCGCCACCTATTTAAAGGTTGTTGTAAGAAAAGAAAAAATGAAGGAGTTCCCCCAAATATGTTGATCGTGATATCGTGACACATCAAATTGATCATGATATTAAGGTTTATTTGAATTATAAATAATACCCAAGGTCTTCTCTCAAGTATATTTGATAGGTTTATAGTATGATTTTTTAATAAAAATTACTAAAAAGGGGAGTGATTTTGAAAACAATTTTAAAAAAATAACTTGATTCAAAGAGCTTAATATTTGATAGATAAAGGTGATGATTTAAGAATTGTGAGATAAGGATATCATTTCATACTCACTACACATCTTGTGTAGTTAATTTTTCTAAAAATTCCACATGGTTTTTTTTAATTATTCGGTTGAGGGTTGTCAGGATATTGATTCCCCTTTTACCCCTTAAAAAGATACACAAAGAAGCAACCCCTGGCACAATAGTCATGTTGTCAAGGATTGGTATTCAATCATTAAACAAGGGATATAAAATAATAATGAAATCTCATATATGTGTGAGATAGAAATTATATTTGTGTTGTCTAATCAGAATAACCCAATATTCCCACATGAAATATCAACCCAATCAGTGTTGAAATAAAAAATGTTTCACTTAATTATATCAATATAAATGAAATCATAGGAGAATAATGTTAAGATAGGAAATAAGTGAAATATTTAGAACATAAATTACACAAAACCAGTATAAGAACAACTATTTTAACTCCCTCCCAAGTGTGTGTATCACCCTCAAAATGACCATCCATCATTTAGCTTGAGATTAGGAGGAGGAGGAAGCTCGGGTGGAACTTCACCTTCATTCTTGATCCCCCTATGAGTATAGGGGCCTCCAGAACTTCTTGGATTATTAGGAGACTAATTTGGGTCTCCAAAATACCATATGTTTTCCTCCTGGGTGATCTTACAAATAAAGAACCCAAGTTTACAATTTATAGGAAAAGTGGAAGGTGGTTTTGGGCACACAGATTGTGTAAAACCACTTCACCCATGGTTTTAGACCACTATGTAGTTGAATATTGCATTTTAAAAGACTAAAAACATGTTTCCCCACTTATTTAATATCTCCAATGAAAATTTGGCACCATTTTGACAACCATATCTTGAGATATGGATAGATCACTTCACACTACTTCTCACTTCGTACAGATTCGGTGTGTTGGACAGATCAGGTCAGTTGGGCCATCAGATGACCGAATGTGTCTTGGGTTCCTTCAGATGAAATGTATAACAATTAATTTTGTACAGGACCATAATATTTCATCCCATTTTTATGCACTTTTTAATATAAATGTATGGATGAGTCCACTGGTATGCATAGATCCTATGTAGTTTGGCCCATTTTTCTTGCACATCATCATGGGCCCTCCAAATCACCTCCACCTTCAATGAAATTATCAAAACAAGTAACATTTCCCTTTTTAATAGTGATAAAAACAAAATAATAGTTTAAAAAATTAGGTGAAATTTGTTATTATTTTTATAATTTTCAATAAAAAACTAGTTTAACAAAGTGGTGTAAGGGTGAAAATGAAACAGTGAACCGCGGTGCGATCACACCCCCACACCTAAACAATTTCACTCTAGGGAAAACTCATATTTCCAAAAATTATACATGTATATATTTCCAACTTAATAAATATTTAACATTAAATGAAAATTCAATTCCTGATAGAAATGTGATCAAAGAAAAAATCACATTGAGGAGTTATTCTCAGTGATCATGGAAAAAGACGTCTCAAAAATTATATCCAATTGAAATTCCAAGAGATGCGTGATACCAATCAAAGAAAATAATTCAAGATTTATTCATTTCACTAATTATCCATGTGTTTGTGTGTGTGAAAACCATTTCATGTTATGATTTCCACTTTATATGGAGTAAATATATGTTTTTTAATAATTTTCTACTCACAAGATCATTTTCATCGACCTTCCCCACATCCTTTGCAATCAAATTTCAAGACCCACTCACTAAAGCATTCCCCGAAGTCAAACCATAAACTCCTGACCTAGATATCCCCATATGATTTACAATTCATCACTACCCTCATTTATTATTTTTTTCAAAATTTTCACTTGAAACAAATCTCACACTCTTCACCCAACCCTTGTTTGATCTCCTCACAACACTAATTATAACAGTTATATCAAGATCAAAAGTTAAGGAAGGGTAGTTTTTGACCTACCCAATATAAAACCTTTTTTTGAGGGAGTAAAATAGTCAAATGATAGGTACATATGAATAGGTAAATCTGGTAGATTAATGGAATAGATCGAATAAGGAACAAATGTGTGGAGAAATGATTTTGGAAAGTAGAGAAAAATCATCCTAACGTATACCTTTGATTAAGTAATAAATTTTCACACTTTGTGGTTGGGTGAAACAATGTGTGAAGAGATTAAGTGAAACTATTTTGCCTTAAAATATTCAAAAAACGAGTACCATTCTTCTCAAAGGTTTAAAAATGATACAATCATTTATATCATCATCAAAGAACTAAATTTCTAAAGAAAGTCACACCATAGTATTTAATTCTTACTGAAATGCACATTTCATCGGATTTTTTTTTGAATTTTAAAACAACCTGAAATACAAAAATTCCACATGAATTTTCAATAACTTCCATTAAATATGGAAATTTAACATCATCCAAGAAGTTATAGAGGCCCCTATATCATATTTGTGTCAAATATAAAGGATTTTTTTGTTGTCCAATCGGAAAAACCCAAGATTCTCACTTGAAATCTTAACCCAATCAGTGTTGAAATAAAAAACGTTTCACTTAATTTTATCAATATAAATGCAATAAGAGGAGAATCATGTGAATACAAGAAATAAGTTAGATATTTATCACACAAATTAAACAAAACTAGTAGAATAACAAGTGTTTTAACTCCCTCCCAAGTGTGTGTAGCTCCCTCGAAATGATCGTCCACTGTTTAGCTCAACATTAGGAGGAGGAAGAAGCTCGGGTGGAACTTCGCCTTCATCCTTGACCCCCTTATGAGTATATTTTCATACAGAACTTCTTGTATTATGAGTGTACTCCTTTGGGTCTCCAAAATACTAGATATTTTTCTCCTGCTCGAACTTGAAAATGAGGACTTCCATTTTATAGGCAAAGTGGAAGGTGGTTTTGGGCACATAGATTATGTAAAGCTACTTGGACCATAGTTTTGAACCACTATATAGTCAAATATAACTTTTAACAATACTAGAAACATGTTTCCCCACCTCTTTAATATCTCCATAGAATGTTGGGAACCATTTGGACAACTAGATCCCGATATATGGATAGATTACTACACACCACTTTTGACTTCGTAAAGATTCGGTGTGCTAGACATATCAGATATTTTGGGCAATCATATGGCCGAATTTGTATTGGGTTCCTTCATATAAAATGTATCCAAGTGAATTTTAGGCAATCCCAAAAAATTTCATCCCATTTGGATGCACGTTTTGGTAGCAGTGGGTGGGTGAATCCACTAGTGTGCATAGATCATGCGCAGTTTGGCCCATTTCTCTTGTACATCATTATGGTCCCTCCAAATCACCTCCACCTTCAATGTAATTATCAGAAAAAGTAACATTTACCTTTTTAATAGTGAAAAAAACTGGAATCAAACATGAAGTGAAATTTTTTATTATTTTTATAATTTTCAATAAAAAAACTAATTTAAGAAAGTGGTGTAAGGGTGAAAATGAAATAGTGAATCATGGTGTGATCACACCACCACACGTAAACATTTTCACTTCTGGGAAAATTCATATTTCCAAAAATTATGAGAGTATATTTTTCAAACTTCATAAAGATTTAACATTAAACAAAAATTTAATTCCTAATAGAAATGTGTTCAAATAAAAAATCACACTGGAGAGTTATTCTCAGTGACAGAGGAAATAGACATCTCAAAAATTATATCCAATTGAAATTCCAAGAGATGCATGATACCAATAAAAGAAAATAATTAAAAATTTAATTATTTCACTAATTCTCCATGTGTGTGTGTGTGAAAACTATTTCATGCTATTCTTTCTACTTTCTATCGAGTAAATATAAGTTATTTTAATAATTTTCTACTTACAATATCCTTTCCATTAAACCATCCCCACATCCTTTGCAATCAAATTTCAAGACCCACTCACTCAAGCATTTGCAAAAGTCAAACCATAAACTCCCAACCTAAATATCCCCATATGATGTACATTTCATCACTCCCCTCATTTTTTTTCAAGAGTTTCACTTGGAAAAAATCTCACACTCTTCTCCCAATCCTTGTTTGATCTCCTCACGACACTAATTGTAATAGTTATAACAAGATCAAAAGTTAAGGAAGGGTGGTTTTTTACCTGCCCAATATACAACCTTTTTTGTTTTTTATGGATTGAAATAGTCATATAATTGGTACAAATGCATAGTTCAATCTAGTACAGTAATGGAATAGATCAGATATGTGTGTGAGATAGAAAGGATGCTTGTGTTGTCCAATTAGAACAACCCAAGATTCTCACTTGAAAACTCAACCTAATCGGTGTTGAAATAATAAACTTTTGACTTAATTATATCAATATAAATGAAATCATTGGAGAAGCATGTCAATATAGGAAATAATTGAAATATTTAGAACACAAATTAAACAAAACCAGTAGAAGAACAAGTACTGGAACTCCATCCCAAGTGTGTGTAGATCCCTTGAAATGATCATCCAACCTTTAGATCGACATTGAAAGGAGGAGGAAGATTAGGTGTTTGATAATTTCGAGGGAGCTACACACACTTGGGAGGGAGTTCTAGCACTTTCTATTCTATTAGTTTCCAGTGATGCATGGTTAGTATTTTTTCGGATTTCTTGGAGAATTTCATGGAAGTATTCATGGATAATTTCACTATTTATGGATCCTGTTTTGATGAATGTTTGAGTAATCTTGCTTCAATACTACGTATTTTTATTGAAAAAAATATTGTATTAAAATATGAGAAATGACATTTCATGGTGTGACAAGGTATAGTTTTGGGACATGTAATTTCTGGGGATGGTATCCAAGTAGATAAATCAAAAGTAGATGTAATTTTGTCCCTAAAATTACCCAAAAATGTATAGGATGTGAGGTATTTCCTAATTCATGCTATATTTTATCATTGTTTCATTCATGAATTTAGTAAGATTACACTCCCCCTCTCTTGGTTACTCCAAAAAGAAAAGGAATTTTTTTTGATAAATTATTTGAGGAATCTTTTAATAAGTTTAAATGGAATCTCACGTGACCTCTGGTAATCCAACCACCTTAGTGATATTTACCATTTGAGCTCATTTGTGACACCTCTAACTATGTAGTTGGGGTAGTCTTTTCACAAAGGGTTGATCAATCTCCACATTTCATTTCTTATGCCTCACGTACATTAGACCCTACCCAAGAAAATGAAACCACAACTAAAATATAATTTCTTTCTATTGTGTTTGCCTTAGATATATTTAGGTCATATATTTTAGGGTTTAAATTCATTATGTTCTCAGACTATGAATCCCTATGGTATCTACTTAAGAAACCATAATCCAAACCACGTCTCATTCACTAGATGCACCTCCTTCGGGAATTCAATTTTGAAATTATAAATAAAAAGAAGAAGAGAATGTGGTGGTAGACAATATCAGTAAGATTCACCCATCCTCGAACATTGAATCATCCCCTTTTATTCCCATAAATGGCATGTTTCCTAATGAGAAATTGTACCGAGTTCAAGATGTTATTCCTTCTTATGATAAAATTGTAAATTATTTTGTAGAATCTTGCATTTTTACTGATTTCAATAAAAACCAGGACAACCATCTAAAACATGAGTCTCGTTTGTACATTTGGGATGATACCTAACTCTGGAATACATGTAGTGATAAAGTCCTTAGGAATTTTGTACCCAATATCAAGTTTTAGTCTGTACTTATATTTTTCCACACTCTTGTCTGTGGGGGCCACTTTGGTCCCCAACGGACTGCTCGTAAGGTCCTTGATTCTGGTCTCTTTTGGCCGTCACTTTTTAGGGATGCGCATAATTTTTTTAAATTGTGTCCTCATTGTCAAAGAATGGGTAATGTCTCTAAAAGAAATGAAATGCGACAACAACCATTTCTCTTTCATGACATTTTTTATGTTTGGTGTATTGACTTTATGGGTCCATTTCCCAATTCCTTTGGAAACTTGTACATTCTTTGGGCATTTTATTATGTGTCAAAATGGGTAGAGGCACGAGATACAAGGACTGATGATTCTAAAGAAATTGTATAATTTTTGAGAACCCAAATATTCTGTAGTTTTGGATTACTTAGGTTCATCATCGGTGACCAGGGTTCTCATTTCTGCAACCAAACAATGCAATAACTTTTTTTGTATAGGGTTGGTCATAGAGTGTTTATTTTATATCACCCACAGACCAATGGTCAAGATAAGGTGTCAAATAGAGAGGTAAAATAGATTCTTGAAAAAATAGTTCAACCTAATAGAAAATATTGGAGTCTTAGACTCTATGATTCATTATGGGCTTACCATACTACCTTTAAAATTACCATTATCATGTCACCATGTCATCTGGTGTTTGGAAAGAGTTGTCATATACCTATTGAAATTGAGCACCGGGCGTACTGGTCTATTAAATAATGAAATTCTAGTCTTTCTAGTGCAGGTTCTCAATGGAAGTTACAGATTCCGGAGTGAGAGGAAATGAAAAGAGATTCATATGAGAATTATAGGATTTATAAGGATCAAACCAAGGATTCTCATGACTGTCTCATTATTCATTGTCAGTTCCACATTGGGAAGAAGGTAATCCTCTACAATTCAATGCCGAAGTTGCATCCAGGTAAGATTTGTTTCCGTTGTTTTGGACAATACATTGTTACTAATTTATCTTTATTTGGTGTTGTTCAGGTTCGAAATAAAGAAACCAACAAAACCTTCACTATCAATGGGCAGCGGTTGAAGAACTTCTATGAATCCATTCCAGAGTTCCCAATGGAGGAACTCCATGTTCAAGAAGCAACATACCAATGAAACCCACTTGGTTTTATCCTTCATTACCATATTCTATTTTACTATAGTGAGAATATTTCACACTCTAGGTGTGGGGGTGGGTATATTCCTAGGTTAATTAGGAATTTTCATCATCTTTCTTCTTTTTATCATTTTAGCTTGATAAATTGTATTGTAACTTTCCCTATTTCCCTCCCTAAAACCTTTATACTAGAGTATTAATTTTTTTTGCCCACTTTATCATGTAAAATTATTCTCATTTAATCATGGAAGTTATTTAAAATTCTTGTGAAATTTATGTATTTCATGTTGTTTAAACATTCAAAAACATCTAATGAAATGTGAATTTAAATAAGAATTTAGTACTGTGGTGTTAATTTCTTTGGAAATTTATCTCTTTGTCAATGATATAAATAGTTGTAACATTTTGAATCCTTTGAGATGAATGGAATCCTTTTTTGAATAGTTTAAGGGAAAATTGTTTCACTTAATATATCTACACATTTTTTCACCCAACCATGAAGTGTGAAAATGTCTTACTTAATCGAAGGTAAATATAGTTTAGGTTGATTTTTCTCTACATTCCAAAATCATTTTTGCATACATTATATCCTTATCTAGTCTATTTAATTAATGTACCAGAATGACCTATGTGTGTATACCTATTATCTGACTATTGTACTCCCTAAAAAACCAAAAAAAAGGTTGTATATTGGGAAAGTAAAAAATTACCCTTCCTCAACTTTTTATCTTGTTATAATTATTACAATTAGTGTTGTGAGGAGATCATACAAGGGTTGGGAGAAGAGTGTGAGATTTTTTACAAGTATAGCTCTTGAAAAAAAATAATAAATCAGGGGAGTGATGAAATGTACATCAAATGGGGATATCTAGGTCAAGAGATTATGGTTTGACTTCTGGTGATGCTTGAGTGAGTGGGTCTTAAAATTTTATTGCAAAGGACGTCTTGATGGAAATGATATTGTAAGTAAAAAATTATTAGAATAACATATATTTACTTGATAGAAAGTGTAAAGAATATCATGAAATGTTTTTCACACACACACGTGAAGAATTAGTGAAATGAATCACTTTTGAATTATTTTCTTTGATTGGTATCTTTCATCACTAGAAAGTACCCAAAGTATTTCTCAAACCAAATGGCATCCTCTTATATGAAAATGTTTCAAAGGGGAAAGTGAATGTTGTTTTTTCTTGATCCTTGGGGGAAATATGGATATGAAAGTATCCATAATACCTGTCATGGAAAAAATAATGGGACTTCTCTTATAGCCTCTCTAGAATCTATCCAATTAATGGAAATGGAAAATGGTCCTTCCTATTATTATTTTTTAGTCGGTGATAGTCTATACAAACACACCAACTATTCTACACATGAGTTGGAACCAATTCATTGTTTTCATTTTTTATTATTGTAAGACCAGTTTTTTTAGGAACTACTTGAATGAGACTAACCAATTGGATTTTATAGATGGGGTAAATGATTCCAATAGCCAATAATTTTGTTACTTCATTTTTAACTACATTTAAGAGTTTTGGGTTCATTCGATGTTGTGCCTGCCTCACTGATTTAGCCTCATCATTTAAAAAAAAATATGATGTGTTCAAACTGATGTGCTAATACCAGGAATGTCTACAAGTTTTCATCCCAATGCTTGTTTTTACTCCCTAAAAAGTTCAAGAATACTCAATTCATGCTTAGGAGGGATTGAACTAGAAATGATGATGGGTAACTTGTTTCCATTCTCAAGATATAAATATTTTAAATCTTGAGGCAGTTGTTTCAGATCTAATTCAAGTGCATTTTGGATTGATGGGAGTGTGTATGAAAGTTAAATCTCATTAATCTTGTCTAACTACTCAATGATATCATCCTAAGATGAGGAATGAGCTTTTACAAGCTTAGAAGTATCATCGATGGTAATTGGATCCTTAGTGTTCAAGAAAACATCAAATAAAAAACATGCATGAAATTTTTCTAGATTGGTACAACATTCATTGCATGATTCATTACCTAACATTACAATTAGTGATGAAAACTCATAAATGGTATCAGTGGAAAGAAGATATGTTTTTTCAGGGGAAAGGAGTAAATTTATTGAATTAATAGAGAGAGAAGAATGTTCTTCTAAGGGGTGCTTCATGGCACCAAGTATGTTGAAGTGGAAAATGTCACCGCCAAACTCCAAAGATAATATACCATTGTGGACAATAATTATGGTTTTTTTGGTTTTCAAGAAGGACCTTTCAAATATAATTTGGGCATGTCCATTCATCCTATCATCTTCCATTTTAATCACATAAAAACCAGTAATAAAAATTAAATTTTTCTCCCTCACAAGAACATCCTCTAACACACCAGAGGGGTTTGCAGTACTCTGGTTGTCCAGTTGAACAAAAAATCCAGTAGGCTTCAGTTCCCTGACCTGCAATGTAGAGTAAATAGAGTGAGGCATCACATTAATAGAGGTTCCCAAATCAATCATAGCATTAGAAAAAGAATACTCCCCTATGGTGCACGGAATTGAGAATGTTCGAGGATCATTGCACTTAGTGGGAAGTGATGACTCTATAAATGCAGAAATGTTCCTTCCCAAGCACACCTTTTAATTTCCATGAAGTTCCCTTCAATTTGTAGACATCTCCTTTATAAACTTGGTGTATAGTGGAATTTTCTTCTCAGAATCAATCAACGGGATGTTAACCTCCACTTTTTTGAAAATTTCCAATATTTTCTTATCAAGTTCTGTTTCTTTTTTTCCTTGGTTGGGTGGACCTATGAGGAAATGGAAGATGAATGGTTAGGCTAGGTGACTCATCAATAGTTACACTCTTTCCTTTGGAAGGGATTCTCTCAGGAAAAGGTTCTACCTCATTTAGAGCATTTTTAGTGGTTGGGATGGTGTTTTCCTTATAATAGAATGACACTAATGTAGGGTTAATTTGTATTTTATGTTTTGTCCCACTCCTAAGGGTGATGGCACAAACATTTCCTTTATCCATGGGGTTAACTATTGGTTGAGAGGGTAGTTTAACCGACCCATTGCATTGGATTTCCCCCACCAAGTCAGATAGTTGGTCTAATTAAGTTTTTAGGTCTTGTATGATAGCTTGGGTGCTTTTTTGGAATTGGAGATTATTGTAAACCATTTGTTTCATCATATATTCTAGGCAAGGCTCAGGTTTTTGAGGGGGTGGTTGGAAAGGCCTTTTTGGTGGTTGGGTATTTTTAGGTGGTGGTTGTGGATGAATAATATGCCCTGATTGGTTCCATTTTTATAGAGGTTGGTTTGAATACACCACTTTCATATAGGCTTAGTTATATTTTCACCTAGGACTAGATGGATAGTATGGTTCTTTACGAAAGGGTTGGTTATAGTGGAATCCTGGAATGATTGCTTCACAACTCTTATAATTTTCCCTCAATTGAGGACATTGTTCAGAGTAGTGGGTATCAGAAGAGTATATACCACAATAGATGGGAGGAGGAGAATAGTATTTTCCTTGGGAAAGAGAGAGTTTTCAAAAAAGGGTACTTACCTCTTCAAACTTTGTGTCCACCTTCTTCTAAAATTTGTTAGATTGTACCTCATGGACACCTCGAATGGGTACACTAGACCATGAAAAAAAATTAGTGTTTTTTGTCATGTTTTCAATTAGGGTTCTTATAGAAATTGGGTCTTATTAACTATTGCACCACCTATAGCAGAATAAATCTTATTTCAATCAATAATAATTAAAATTTCATAAAAATACTGAATTAAAAGTTGATCACTTATTTGGTGGTGTGTACAGCTTGAACATAACCTTTTAGATTTTTCCCAATATTCATGTAATTTTTTCCCTTGTGATTGAATTGTACCACATATTTCTTTCCTTATATTTGCAGTTTGAGAGGTTGGGAAATATTTTTTATGAAAAATGAATTTCATGTCAACCCAGCCTCTTATTGAGGAATTAACATGATATAACCAATATTTTGTTGTATCTTCTAAGTAAAAAAGGGGAATGATCTAAGCTTTACTTATTCTTAATCCACATTATCTAGTTTTAATATTCAACAAATAGTGTTAAGTTCTTTTAAATTATTATGTGGATCTTCTCCTATGAGTCTATGGAATCTTGGAAATAAGTGAATTAGACTGAATTTTAGTTCAAAATTAGGTGCCTCACCTTGTATTTGAATATAGGTGGGTTGGATATCAACATCAGGTGAGGTTAGTTCTTTTAATGTCCTATTATTTTCAACCATGTTATTCAATTTTATTTCAGTTTTGATGTCGGTTCCAAAAGAAGAATTATAAGGATCAATAGGAGTGTCGATGTTTTGTGTATCCTCCTTCAAAGGGTTCTCTTCTATGTCTCATTATCGCTGACGTAAGATCCTATTCAGTTCAGGTTCAAATGGAGGTAGGTCTCACAAAGTAGAATGCATCATGCATAGAACCTACAAAATATATAAATTATAACATGAAAAGATAGGTAAATTTATAAGATAAAACAAATAAATATTCAAAAAATTTATAAAAAACTTATCAAAAACACGCACTAAAAACCAAAGCACTCCCCAGCAATAACACCAAAATTTGACCGCGTTGTCATGACACATCAAATTGATTATGGTTTTAAGGTTGATTTTAAGTATAGGTAATACCCTAGGTTATCTCTCAAGAAGCATTGATAGGTTTAGAGTATAGGTTTTTAATAAAATGTACTAAAAAGGGGGTTATTTTTAAAACAATTTTTAGAAAATAACTTGATTTAAAGAGATAAATAGTTGATAGATAAAGGTGTTGATTTAATAATTATGAGAGAAGAAGATCATTTTAAGTTCACTACACATCTTTTATAGTTTTTTTCTAAAAATTCCACATGGTTTTGTTTAATTATTTGGCTAAGGGTTGTCAATATCTTGATTCCCCTTTTACCCCTTAAAACGATGCACATGGAAGCAACCCTTGACACAACAATCGTGTTTTCAAGGTTTGGGATTAAATCATAGAACAAGGGATAACAACTCCTAATGAAATATCATATATTTTTGAGATATAAATGATGTGTGTGTTGTCCAATTGAAACAACCCAAGATTCCCACTTGAAATATCAACCCAACCGGTGTTGAAATAAAAAATATTTCACCTAATTATATCAATAGAAATGAAATTAGAGGAGAATCATGTCATAATAAGAAATAAGTGAAATATTTAGCACACAATTTAAACAAAACCAATAGAATAACAAGTTATTTAACTCCCTCTAAAGTGTGTGTATCTCCCTCGAAATGATCATCCATTGTTTAGATCGACATCGGGAGTAGTAGGAAGCTCGGGTGGAACTTAACCTTCATCCTTGATCCCCCTATGAGGATAGGGGACTCTAGAACTTCTTGGATGATTATAGGACACATCTGGGTCTCCAAAATACCATATCTTTTCATCCTATCCTAACTTTCAAATGAGTATCCCAAGCTTCCATTTTATAAGCAAAGTGGAAGGTTGTTTTGGGCACACAGATTGTGTAAAACCACTTGGCCCATGATTTTTTACCAGTAGACAGTAGAATATCACTTTTTAAAAAACTAAAAACATGTTTCCAAACCTCTTTAATGTCTTAAACGAAATTTTTGTACCCTTTGGATAACTAGAGCCCAATATATTGATAGATCACAACACACCACTTTTGACTTCGTGCAGATTCATTGTGCTAGACAGATTAGAATGGTTGGGCCATAATATGGAACAATGACTCTTTGGTTCCTTCCTATGAAATTTATCCCAATTCATTTTGGACAGGACCAAAAAGTTTCATCCCATTTGGATGAATGGATCAATAGAATTGCATGGATGAGTTCATTTGTGTGTATAGATCCTGCACAGTTTGGACCATTTTTCTTAGACATCATCATGAGCCCTCCAAATCACCTCCCCTTCAATGAAATTTTCAAACAAAATAAAATTTCCCTTTTTAAAAGTGATAAAATCTAATTCATTAAATCAAACATGAATTTAAATTTTCTATTATTTTTATAATTTTCAATACAAAACTAGTTCAACATAGTGGTGTAAGGGTGAAAATGAAACAGTGAATCGTGGTGCGATCAGATGTCTGGGAGAAAAGGTAAATATCTAGAAGAAATAATTTTTAGAAGATATCACTACCATAAAAATTCAACACAATATATGAATCCAAATATTATTGTCCACTATTATTGATGTGGATATTTTGGACATATGGCTATTAATTGTTGAAATAATATACCAAGGTATGAAAAACAATGAATGTAAAAATTAAATAGAAGAAAAGATAAAGGAACAATAGACATAAATAAATATTCCAAACCATCAAATAATAAGAAAAATATATTTACATATAACATATTTTAATATCTTGATTTTTTTGTGGAAGTAGAAGAATAAGTGTTCATGGTAAATGTTAGTTTAATTATACCAAGAACAACTCAACAAAAAACTAATTCAATAATTCCAAAAAAGTTGAAGGAGAAAAAAAAAGGTAAGTATAACTTGATTATACCATTATGTGTAAACAACTAAAAGCTACAAGGAAGTTTATACCCAAGAAGAATGTTTTTTAATATGTCATGCCCAAGAAAAGTTTCTACTTCTATGGAAGAAAATGCCTCTAAATGTGATATTTATAAACTCCAAAAGAATATTAAATTTAACAAAATAATATTCAAAAAACAAAGTTAATAAATTCATAAAAGACACAAGTGAGTTAGAATGGTGGAATACTTCTCAGATTATGAAGTTAAATTCCACTAAAAGTTTCCTTTTAAGAGTAACTTACCAAAAGATAAGAAGTTGTGTGGAAGGTGTAAGTTGGTCAAACACACTCCTGAAATTTCATGAAAATGTTACAAGGATAGTCTAAGTTGGTAAATAAAGTAAATAAGATTCGTTAAGAATCATTAGTTCTATAAAGAAATCACATAATAAAGTTTAACATATTCTGAAGGCTTGTATGGTTGTATTTCTAAATTAGTTGGAGGAAGTAAGGAAGAAGGAAACATAAGAAAATAATAAACGTGCATGTTACTTGTAAGATAAATATAATAATAAAACACCACAAAATATTAATAGAATAAGTAGGTAGAAGAAATCCATGCCTCCCATAAAGATTAATTCTTGTAAAGATAAGGTTGAAGGTATGACAAAATGAAGTTAAAGAAAGAATTTTTTTGTAAGAGATAACTTTCTCAAACCTTATGTTCTAACTGATGAGTAGAGAAAATTCCACCTTATTACCTAACTTTTTTTTATATAACCTACATTAAAAGGGTAATTGAATATGATGTTTTTTAAGTGGAAACTTTAAGTAATGATAAATCTTTGGATAATAAAAATTTAAAGAATATAGGTTGTTATCATCTTGAGGTGTTGATGCCCTCATATTTTCATAAAAAAAATTAATAATTTTAAATAATTTTAAATGATTTTAAATGAATTTTAATTAATATTGACATATAAATCATTGTTTTATTAAAATAAGGTAATTTATAATTGAGTAATTTGAATTTATTAAGATTAATAAAATAGGGATTTTTAATTTTTAACTTAATTTAAGAATATTTTGTGGAATTATGCTTAATTTTTAACATGTTTTGTAGGATAAAAAATATTCCAACTAGAATATACCACAACCAAAAGGTCCAAAAACATCTTAGTTATCCCAAGAGAGGGCCGACCAGCCAAGCCTCCCATTGGGATAGCCATCCCAATGGATGGACGATGTGAGTCGCATATGGGGGGTCCTGTGTAGCAAGGGGGCCTAAGCCTATAAGACCATGTGGGTTGGCATGGGTCATATGTGGGAATATAGTGTGACTGGGTGTTGATCCACCATAGCCATGGAATTCTGAGCCAATGGATGTTGCAGGATCAAATTTGTGTAAGTGCTCACCCATGGTGAAATTTGATGTGGGGTGGTGATTTCTCAGTTACTATGCACAACTAATAAAAATGATGTTGTAACACCTATACTCCACTCCCCCACACATGAAAACTCCACCAACATGGTCTTGCACCTTCTTATTTGATCTATACCATCTATAACTCACTAAAAACACCATGGCCTCCTCCTATGAATATAGAGCTTGATTTTAATCACCATTGTGAGGCCTCAAACCACCATAGATCACTTATAGAACCTAGATAAACATTTTTTTAATCCATTTATGAAGTGATATTATGCCATTCATTCTAACTATAGGTCCATCTGACCACTGTGAAGGTTGTATTTCTATAATGATAGGGATACACCATTTCATATCTGTTGTTTCATGGGATCGCTATGGATGAATCGCTTTCACCATAGGGGAAGGTCTATACTGTGGTGGACTAGATTTAGGTGTAATCTATGGAAGTGTGTAAGAATTACATGAGGATAGAGGTTGTGTAACAGTAGTTTTTATTCACCATGGTAGTGGTCAATTTGGAAGAGAAATAAATTGAGGAAAAAAATTCCTATATAAGGTTACACCATGGGTAAGAATCTATGGTGTTGAGGTTATCAATATGGTAGTATCAAGATTTTTGTGGGAGAGGAGTGTTTTTAGAGGAATAAGAAGCTACTATCATATTAAATTCCATCAAAATATGCTATCAAGTTTGATAGGTATATCATCTACAATCACTACATGGAGACTAGTGCTACCATTGATGGAGAGATACCATTGCAATAAAGATCTATTACCATTACTATAGAATGGGGTTATTTTTAGTTCTATCATTAGGAACTAGTTCATCTACAGTGATATTGTTTCTTCCACTATAGAGAAGAACAAATACCATGCATGAAGATGATCTTAATTTATCCACTATGAAGTCCAGGTGGTTCTAAGATGAAGATTACACCATGGATGAAAAATTTTCCCATAGCCAATGAGACATTTTAGTTGGATACATAGAACCTCGCATGAATTGGCTATGTGAACCCATGGAAAGAATCAGCTATGTTTCACACTAATAAATCAACATGGATATGAATTTTATTTTAAAATAGGTTGATGGAATCCTTGATCGAAACTTACCCAAATCTAAGATTTGAAAATTTTGAGAAGATAAATGAATCCATCCACTGAAATTTGGAAAGCCATGATGTATCTATAGAGATTTAAAATAAAGTAATAATCAAACTTATAAGGAGATAAATGAAGATATGGTGGATTAAAATGAATTATAATAGGGAGTGGATTCTACCCTCTATAAATAAAATGATGTTACTACCAAAGATAGGGATAAAAGGATCAGGAGTATACTGTTGTGATGCTGCTGGGATGCTCTATTTTATTTTATTTTCTATTGTAGATTTATTTATTTTCTTTCTTATGTAATTCATTCGTTCTATTTTAATAAAAGTGAACCATATGTTTACTTTATTTTTTATCTCTATTTCTCATTCTCCTTTATCTCATTATTTATTCTTCCCCTGTGACCTCTTACTTACAATAATGGAAAACTAACCTAAGGATTGGCCTTGGGGGTATAGGTGTTTCCTAAATTCTATGCTTTTAATTTTCAATTTTTTTGATCCATTTGTGTTGTATGAGGGTTAAGTGTGTAAGTGTGGTGATTTTTCACCACAACACGAATCGATAATTCAATTCTATTCTTTTATTTATATTTTATCCATCACTTATATTGAAAAAAAATCTCTTAACATGATATAGTTGAGCTATTCAATGGATGAAATGGCATGAAATAGAGTTGGGTCCGAGAAGGTTCCAAATTCTCAATTGAGGTGTGTCATCAACCTTGATTATAGAAGGTGGTAGAATTAATTTTTCTTAGGTATTATATATTTCACAACCAATAATAAAAGGGTAGTAATTCAACAGTGAGATTTCACAATTGGATTATCAAACTAAATTTTAAACAACCAATGTAAATAATGAAGGAACTTGAAACCAATACTTAAGGCCAAGTACATTATTTTATAACCTTAATTTTGTCTATATATCATGTTTGTTTATAATTTATTTCTCATTGTTTTAGGAAAAAATAAAATAAAAAAGAAGTTATTTTAAGTGAATCTAAATTATTAAGTGAATAAACTATGAATCTCCTCGAGTTTGATGACCATGGTCATCCATTGTGTTACACTAGTAAATATTAAATAGTATCTTTTTCCACACCACATGATAGGTGTTCATCAAAACTTGAAACCATTTTTGGGGAGACAATAATTTATTTATTTTCATTTTATTTTTTACATTTTAGATATTTTTTCATTGTGTTTTTATAAAAACAAAACCTAAAAATACATTTTCCACGATGCATCAAAACATACCATATTATCTTTCATGTAACAATTACTCTTAGGTGCAGGACTAAGAGAAAGTGGTCTAAAATATTTAGGAGGTCCTCCAACAAATGTCTAATGATCTCATGGTAATGGCCAAAATATGGTCGTTGTCCAAGATATAGGACCCTCACCTCAACAATTGGTAAACATGGTCAATAAAGTCTAAAATGACTATCGAAGAATAAATCCCACAAGGGAGGAACCACTGGATCTACCCAATTTTTCTAAAGAGTTCCAAGAGGTTGAGGCTTGCTTGTGGAGTAGACACATTTGGTATTTCAAATCCAAGGAGCTCCACCCACCAAAGGAATTTGAATAAAAGTAAAAACTTTCCTTATTGAGGTGGTAAAAATATGGGGCCCACTTGAGGGATCATACAAGGACTTATCTCTTTACTTGATTTCTAGGAATTTTAATTTCATTATTATGAATTATTTTAGGATAAAACCCAATCCCTTTATTTTTTATATTACTTTGGCATGGACCTTAAGTTTTAATGATTGACTTTATTTTTTAGGTCCAGGATGGCACAAGGTAGTCCCAAAACAACCAAGAGGAGATAAATAAAGCTGCATGATAAAAGGGAGTTTATTATTTCATTCTTATTCTTTTAACTCCTTACTTTATTTCTTAAAATTCTATTATGAGTGGAAAATTGAATATTACATGTCCATACTTTGAATTTATCCTTTAGTTGACTTATCAAAGAGACATGATTTATTTTGTAATCTTGTGGTATCATGTCTTATATTTCAATGATAATGATATTAAATGAGTAAAGTATTGAAATTAATCATTATAGTTAAACATGGATGTCAATTTGATGAATCATAATTTAAGGGAATTACTTGATTCATGTAAATGATATTTCCCTATCATTTTTCATACTTTTAATTTCTAAAATTCATATATATTGATTTGTTATTATTAAACATGGTATAAGTGATTTTCTGAATTATATGTCCATTACCCAAGAGTATTTCTAAACTAAATAATTATATATTATATTGAGAAAATTTCTCAAGTGATCTTGGAGAATGTCACCTCCTAAAACATGATTTGGAACTTTTCAAAGTGATAATTGTTCATTAAAACATTAAATGTGATTGAGTAATTTTTTTGTAATCCCTTATCCCTAAGATGACATTTAACATCAATCCTTGTTTATCCCATAGAGACCATTAATTACCTTGTTATAAATGATCCACATTTCAATCCATTCATATCCATTTATACCATCCCATTAGTATTTTTCATGAAATTTTAAAGTTTAAGTGTATAGGAGAGGTAATTAATGGTAAATGGGATGTACTAAATTGTAAGGAAAAGTGTGGGGTGATATTTTGGGAATTGAGAAATGTTTTGGAGTCATTCATTATACATTAATTGTTTTCCCTTATTGAAAAATATTTGAAAAATAATGGGTTATAACTTAGGAAAATCAAAAATCATCATTCTGATGCCTATTATTTTTATCATATGTGGTTAGATGAGGTGTGTGGGGTTTGATTCAAGAATATATTTATAAAAATTTAAAAAAACTAAAATTATAGTTTGAAAAATAAGAAAAAAATCAAGAAAATTCAAGAATGAGAAATTCATTAATTATGAAACAATTATCTGTAACCTTTACATTGAGTTTTAGGAAGTGGGTGTTTTTATTTTTAAGGGTATAATTATATTGAGCTTTTACTTTTGATATCATGCTTTTTTACTTAAGAGAGAAATCACCCCTTTGAGCCTTAATTTTTTTAACATCAATACCTACCAACCTAATTCCTTAGATTCATTAGATCCTTTAATTGAAAAATCCTATTTATTTCATGTGACTTTTGGATTTACAAAGGGGATAATGTAGTTCCTTTTCAATCCTATGGAAAAGGAGTAGGTTCTCATGATAAGAGCATAACTCTACTTGAATTTTTATCATGAGTGATGAGTGAAAAGATTAAAAAGTGAGGTAGATCATGACTTGAAATGTTTAATAATAATGAATTTAGAAGCTTGAATTAATGAATGGAGAAGTTCCATGAACTTCAAAACGGATAAAATAAAATGCTTGTATTGTTTATTTCTTTGAAAAATGAGAAGTACAATTGTTTTTTTCCTGTAGAACTTGGAATTTTGGTTTAACATTAATAATTATTTGATTCTATTTATTTTAGATTTAAATATTGGTAGAACGGTGTTTTTATTTAATTCAATGTTGATATTTAATATATGAGGACAATAATAGTTAAAGTGTGGGGGAATTTGATGCATTCATATTTTTATAGAAAAATTTAAACAATTTTAAATGATTTTAAAACAATTTTAATGAATATTGACATATAATTCATTATTTTATTAAAATATGGGAGTTTATAATTGAGGAATTTAAATGGATTAAAATTTATAAAAAGTGGTTTTTTAATTATTAACTTTATTTATAAATATTTGGTATAATTGTGCTTAATTTTTAACATATTTTATAGGGTAAAAAATATTTCAACTAGGCTAGCCTTAAACCCAAAGGGGAAAAAGCCTATTAGCTATCCTAAGAGAGGGTTGGTCAACCAAGAACACCATGGGGATAGCCTTCCCAGTGGTAGGATGGTGTGATCCACATAGGGAGGATCCCATGCAATGTGTGGGATTAATCTCGTGGGATAGTTCAATTCAACACGGTCCATATGTGTGTATGAAATGTGAGTGGGTTCTGATCTCCCACAGCCCTGACATTCTGAGAAAACAGATGCTATAGGATTACATTTAATTAATGGCTCCCCTTCAATGAAGTTTGATATGGTATGGTTTTTTCTAAACCACTATTCGCAACTAATAAAAACAACGTCGTTGTGTATCGACTCTTCTCCCCCATGTTCAAACACTCCACCTACCCAATTAGTCACCTTCAACTTTGATTATATCTATTTTAAACTCACTGAAGAAACCATGGTTACCTTTTGTGAAGCTCAGGATCGAGCCAAATCTCTATTCAAGGGCCTCAAACTACTATGGATCCCTTATGGAACCTTGAGCAATACCATTGAAGCACTTTATGAAGTGAGATGATATCATGAATGCTAACTAGAGATCTCTCTAGCCACTATCAAGAATGGATCTCTATAATGACATGGCTATGCTATTGTACACCCGTTGTGTCATGGGATTACCAAAGAGGACTTGGATGCACCATACAGGAAGGATTGTGCTATGGAGTTCTTGATTTAGGAATAATTAGTGGAAGTGAGGAAGAAAAATGCAAGGATAGAGTCTGTATTGTGGTAGTTTTCATGCACCATGGTTGTGATCAATTTGTCAGAACCAAACATTATTAGGAAGAAAATTACTAGAGAATTCTACATCATGGGTAATAATATATGGTTTGTAGGTTCTCAATATGTAAATAGAATGATTTTTTTGAGAGAGGAGCATTGTGATGAGGAATAATAATCTACCATCACGTTAGCCTACCATCGACCCATGTTGTTAAAGTTCAGTGGTTGGCGATCTACCATCGCTATATAGAGACCATTTCCACCATTAATGGTGATATACCATTGAAATAAAGTTCTTATTCCATCAATATGTAATAGAGTTTCTTAGTGGTTCCACCATTATGAATCAGTTTAGCTATAATGATACTATTTCTTCTCTTCTAGGGAAGAATGAATCCCATGTATGAAGATGATATTTTTTCAACCACTATGAAGGACAGATTCCTTTAAGATGAAGTCTACATTATAGATGTTATATTTCTTCTTAACCCATGAAGTTCCCATGAATAATTTAAATTGTCTATATCACACCTCACATGAATTTCTCACGCAAACATGTGGGAAGTATCGGGTATGTAGAAAACTTCACACCTCACATGAATTCCCCAAGAAAACATGTGGGAAGTATCAGGTACGTAGCACACATAGAAATCCATGTTGATATATATTTTATTTTAAAAGAAGTTAGAGGTATCCATGATAAAATTTTACCCAAAGCACATATATGAAAATTTTGAGAAGATAAATGCATCCACATGATGATATTTTCAAATTTGTGATATATTTACATAGATTTAAAATAAATCTATAGTAAAACTTTGAATAAGAAAAATGAATATACTGGGGATTTGAACAAATGAAAATATAGAGCGTATTACACCCTCTATAAATAACAGGGATATACTGCTAAATAAAGTGATCAGAGGATAGAGAGTGGACTATAGTTTTGCTATTGGGATGCCCTGTTTTCTTTTATTTTCTATTTTATATTTATTTAGTTTCTTTTGTATATAATTTAGTCATTCTATTTTAATCAAATTAAACCATTTGTTTCCTTCATTTTGTTTCTATATATTTCTCATTCTCACTTCTCTAATTCTTCATTCTTATACCATGACCTCTTACTACCAATAATGGAATCATGGCCTGAAGATTGGCCTTTGGGGAGGATATGTGTTTCCTAAATCCTATGTATTCAATTCTTAAATATTTTCATATGTTTGTGGTATATGAGGGTGAATTTTAAGAGTGTGTAAATTTTACACCATTGCATGAATCATTACTTCAATTATATGATTTTATTTATATTTTACCCCTACCTTTCATTGAATACAAATTTATTCACACAGTAGAGTTGAACTATTTAATGGATGAAACAACATATGATGGAGATGGGTCCTAAAAGGTACCACATTCTTGATTGAGGTGTGTCATCAAACTTGATTATAGGAGGAGGTGGAATTAATATTTCTACAGAATTTGAGATCTCACAACCAATTAATAAAAGGTTATCAATTCAAGAGTGATATTTTGAAATTGGATTGTCAAATTGAATTTTAAACAACAAGTGTGAATAATGAAGGAACCCAAAACCATTCCTTTAGTCCAAGTAATTTCTTTTATAACCATCATTATATATAAATTTAATGTTAGTTTAGAATTTCATTCTCATTATTTTATAAAATAATAAAAACAAAAAAATAAGTAGTTTTATGTGAATCTGAATTAGTAATTGAATATACTATGAAGCTCCTTAGGTGAGAAGACCCAGTTAGGCCATTACGCTACTTTGGGAAATATTAAATAGTAGGTTTTTCCACACCCTATGTCAAGTTTCATCCAAAATTAGGGCCATTTCTAAGGACCCAATATGTTTTCTATTTTTATTTTTATTTTTCACAATGTAGAATTTTTTTCATGGTTTTTATCAAAAATAAATAAAAAAATATTTCCCATAATGTATCAAAACATACCATATTATAATTCATGGAATAATTACTATAACATGAAAGACCAAGTTAAAATGGTTGATAATTATGAGGATTCACTCCAACAAAGGGTTGATGGTCTCATGGTACTATTTAAAAATATTGTGAGTGGCCAAGAGAGAGGACTCTCACCACAAGAATAGACAGACATATTCAATAAAGTCCAAAATGACTATCAATTATTGAAGGCCATAGGGGAAGCACCATTGGAGCTACCTAATTTTTCTGATGTGGTCTAAGATTTTGAGGCCTTTCTTGAGGAGTATTCATATACTGCCCATCTCAAAGATCATATCCAAACTAACTAAGAAAATCTAGAGTGTATTCATGATGAGGAATACTTACCTACTGAGATAGATTTGGGGTCAACAAGATTTAAATAAATTCTTGAATGATTATGAAATAAAAATTATCTCTCTGTCCCAAAAAAAGTATAAGATCAAGAAAATCTTTTTTTAATCTAGGATTAGTAGATGAAGAAATCATCGAAAATGATGGTTTTTGAATAAAATATGGAGGATCCCGACTATCTACCTCTATCTAGTGAGATCCAACTCCAAGAGGAACATTACACTAAATAAGATACTAAAGTTGAGTCAACATAGGTAGTTGATCCTATCTTGAACATTATCTAATATTCTTTTGTTCAATAAGAATTCATAATTAACCCCCCATGTATTTAATTTTTAGATTCTACAAAACATTTCTTTATATTGGAGGAAGATCAAGAAGAAGAACATGAACCTCTTGAAGAACACATGGAACTCCCCTCACTTATTGAACATTCATTTGAGGAATCCTATGAATAATTATAGGAGGATGAACCTAAGGAAACAAATATATGTTATTATAACCTTTAAAGATAGAATTTTCATATGGATTATTTTTGGTTAAATTTTTTCCATGGAAAATTTCATTCTTACTCTCTCTTTGAATATTCAATTCCTACAACCCACAAGGAGAAAGAACTAGACAAGTAATGGTAGGTTGCAAAATTGACAACCAATAAGGAGATCGATCCATACTTCATCCTATCCCTACTATAAAATCTATACCTAATTTCAATGGGGATATATTTGGTATACTCTATCCATGGACTCCTCTTTGTCAAAAAAATAAGAAGAATAGTTTGGGAAAATACACATGTATTGATTCAAATATAAGAATCTCCACCTACCAAATGATTATAGATAATAGATTTAAATTCCCTTCTAGAGATAGTAAAAATATTGGGCCCACTTGGGTGATCATACCAAGACTTATATCTTTACTTTATTTCTAGTACTTTTAATTTAATTCTTATGAATTAGTTTAGGATGCAAGTCAATCCCTACATTATTTATCTTATTTTAACATGGATCTTAAGATTTAATTATTGATATTATTTTATAGGTCCATTATTGAATAATCAAGCCCCTAAAAACCACAAATAGAGGACTAAATCTTTATGAGAAAAGGGAATTTATTCTTAAATTCTCATTATTTTAGCTCCTTTGATTATTTTTGAAAACAATTGATATAAAAACAAAAAATTGCATGCCCATGCTTTGAATTTATGATTTACTTGACTTATCTAAGAGACACTAGTTACTTATAAATCCAATTATTACATGTTTTAGATTTTGATGATAATTATATTAAATTAGTAAAGTTTATAATTGAATAATTTGAGTGAATCATGGATATTAATTTCACGAATTATAATTTAATAAAATTGGTTGATTAATGTGAATGAAATTTTTGTATTATTTTTCATTCATTGAATTTATAAAATTTATATAGATTAATTTTTTTAATATTATATATTCCATAGGTGATTTCCTTGAGTTATATGCCCATTACATGAGATTATTTCTATACCAAATACTTCCAATATTATCTTTAGAATATTTATTGAGTAATTTTGGGGAATGTCACCTTCTAAAACTTGAATTGGAACTTATCCAATCTATAACTATGATAAAACACATTAAATATGATCGAGGAATTTTTTTTCAAAATATATTATCCTTGAGATCACCTTTTACATCAATCCTTGTTTATCTCATAGAGACCATGAATTACCTTATTAGTAATGAGCCACATTACAGGAAATTTATATGCATTTCTACCCTCCTATTAGTATTTTTCATGATATTTTAAATTTTAATTTGTGGGGGTAAGGAAATTCATCATAAAAGGGTTGTACTAAATTGTAAGGAAAAGTGTGGGGGTGATATTTTTAGAATTGATAAATGTTGTTGAGCCATACATTATAAATTAATTTTTTTCTGTTCTTAAAAAAAATAAAAAATAATGGGTTTTGACTTGATAAAATAAAAAATCACCATTAAAAGACATATTATTTTTATCATATGTGCTTAGGTGATGGATTTAATGTTTTTTACAAGAATTATTTTTGAAATTATTAATAAAAATATGAAAATTTTGTTTAAAAAAGAAAACAAATATAGAGAAAATAGAGAAAAATAAATAAGGATAAATTCATTCATTATACTATCATTTTTCAAAACCTTTATATTGAGTTTTTAGAATTGGGTGTTTTAATTTTAAATGGGAGAATTCCATTTAGATTTTACTTTTTATATACTGATTTTTACTTAAGATAGAGACCTTATCGTTGATCCTTAATGTTTTAAAAGTTAATACCTACCAACCTTAAGCCTCATATTCCTTAGATCAAATAATTTCAAAATACTCTTTATTTAATGTGACTTTTGACATTACAAAGTGGAAAAATTAGTTCATTTGTAAGCCTATAAATAATTATCATGTTCTCATGATAAGATCATAACTCTACTTGAATTTGTATCATGAGTGATGAGTGAAAAGATTAAAAAGTGAGTTATATCATGACTTTTCATGTTTAATATATAATTTATTGAGAATCTTGAATGAATAAAAATATAAGTTCCACCAATTTCAAAAGGGATAAAGTAAAATTCTTGGATTGATTTTTTCTTTGAAAAATGGGAAGTAAAATTGGTGTTTTACTATGGAACATAAAATTTTGTTTTAACATTGACAATCATTTTATTTTATTTCTTTGAGATTTAAATATTGGTAACATAGTGTTTCTGTTTAATTCAATGTTTATATTTAATTTTTTATGACAATAACAGTTCAAGTGTAGGGGTATTTTATGCAATAATATTTTCATGCAAAAGTTTATACTATTTAAAATGATTTAAAATGAATTTTAATTAATTTTCATATATAATTCATTATTTTATTAAAAATGGTAATTTATAATTGAGTAATTTAAATGGATTTAAATGAACAAAAATGTGTATTTTCAATGATTAACTTTATTTTATAATATTTGGTTGAATTGTGGTTAATCTTTAAAATGTATTATATTCTGAAAAAAATTCTAACCAGGAAATCCCTCAACCTAATGGGTAACAAGAATTTTAGAGAGCCCAAGATGGGGATTAATATCCAAATATCCCATGAAGAGAGCAAACCTAGTCACATAAGTGTGTAAGCTATGCAGGGAGGAGCCAGCACGTCATATGGGCATTTTCCCGTAGGGCCCTACGGGTCAGCACTAGCCATATGTGTGTGTGCAGTGTGAGCAAGTGTCAATACCCCATAGCCATGGAATTATAAGAACACATATGTCATGGGATCATATTTAAGTAAGTGATCAACCACTATGAAATTTTATGTGGGATGATGCATTCTCGGGTATTGTTCACAACTAATAAAATCAACATCATCATGCCTCGACTCCACTCCCTCATTCTTGGAAACTCCACCATCATTTTTTCTATTGTCATCTTCAACCTCTATCATATACAACTCACAAAAGATACCATAGACACCTTCTGTTAAGCATTGGATTAATAAAAATAACCATTATAAGGCATCATACCACCATGGATCCCTTCTGGAAACTTAGGTGGCATCATTGATTTCCTTTATGAAGTGAGATGATTCTATACAAGCTAACTAGATATCCTTCTGGTCACTGTGAAGATAAGATCACTTTTATGACATAAATACACCATTTCATACCTTCTATGTTGTGGTATCATAATACATGACTCGTATTTACCATAGAGGAAGGGTTATTCTATAGAGGTATTTCTTTAGGTAGAATAAGTGGGAGTGAGGAAGAAGTACATGATGATAGAGGTCGCTCCATGTAGTTTTCATGCACCATGGTGGTGATCAATTTGTAGAACTATTTTTTTTAGGATAAAAGTGCCTACATAAGGCTACACCATGGTTAAGAAGCTATGGTGTGGAGATTCTCAATATGGTAGTAGCATGATTTTTATAGGAGAGGAGTGTTGTTCCAAGGAATAAGAATATATCATCACTTCGATCTACCATCGACCCATGATAATAAATTTGAGCAGTATATGATCTACCATCACTACATAGATATTGGTGCTACTATTTATGGTGAGATACTATCTCAATAAAGAGTTATTATCATAACTATAGAACAAGGGTTCTTGGTGGTTCTACGTTTATGAACCAGTTTAGCTGAAGTGATACCACTACTTCCCCTATGGGGAAGAATGAATCCCATGCATGAAGATGATATTAGTTTGTACACTCTAAAGGTTTTATGGTTTTAACATGAATTAAACACCATGAATGCCACATTTCCCTGCAACCCATGCAGTTTCAATGCACAATTTCAATCAGCTATGTGATACCTCGCATGAATCGGTGACATGAACCTATAGGAAGGATCATTTATGTAGAACACTAGGAAATACTCATGGATATGGATTTTATTTTAAAATATTTCAAAGGAATCTGTGATTAAAACATACTAAAAGATGAAATACAAAAAAATTTGTGAATATAAATGCATCCACATTATGAAATTTGGAATACCTAGATATATATATATATATATATTTAAAATATATTTTTAGTCAAAATTAGATTGAAATAAATAAAGATAAGGGGTATTTGAGTGAATGAGAATAGAGAGGGCATTCCACCCTCTATAAATAATAGGGTTTTGATTCCAAATAAATGGATCTAATTATTGAGAGTGGACTACTATACTACTGTTAGGATGCTCTATTTTCTTTTATTTTCTATTGAATATTTATTTAGTTTTTTTCTTATATAATTCATTCATTATATTTTAATCAAAATGAACTATTTGTTTCCTTAATTTTGTTTATCTCTCTATATTTTCCATTCTCCTCTCTTTCATTTTTCATTATTCCATTGTGACCTCTTAATTCCAATAATGGATAACTAACTCGAGGCTTGGACTCAGTGGAGAATAGGTGTTTCTTGAATTCTATAATTTTAATTATTAAATTTTTTAATATTTTGGTGATGAATAAGGGTGAATTGTATAATTTTTGACACTTCCCACCATGACATAGATCTTGAATTCAATTATATGATTTTATTTATATTTTATATCTTCCTTCCATAGAAAAAAATATCTTCATGTGATGGATTTGAGTTATTCAAAGGATGAAACAATATATGACAGAGCTAAGTCTTGAAAGGTTCCGCATTATCAATTGATGGGTGTTGTCAACCTTGATTATAAGTAGAGGTGTAATTGAGTTTACTACATAATTCAATATTTTACAACCAATAAATAAAAACGTAGTAATTCAAGAGTGAGATTTCATAATTATATTACCAAACTAAATTTTAAATAACCTATGTGAATAATGAAGGAACCTAAAACCAATCTTTAAGGCCAAGTAATTTCTCTTATAAACTTAATTCCTTCTTCATTTCATGTTAGTTTATAACTGTATTGTCATTTTTTTATAAAATAATAATAACATAAAAAGAAGTAGTTTTAGGTGAATCTGAATTAGTATGTTGTTAAACTATGAAGCTCCTCAAGCAAGACAACCCTAATCATCCATTATGTTGCACTAGGAAATATTAAATAGTAGTTTTTTCAAAACCCTATGAAAGGTGCATCAGGTATGTTGATATCTTTCCATAATCTTTAAAAATATATATTTAAACAAAAAAGGGATAGTTTTAATTATTGGTGAAAAACTAAAAATGTTCTGTAAAAGGGGAGAAAACTTATTTTATACTTGAATTTTTTTGATATATTTATTGATATGGAAAGAGCAAATTTAGTTGAATAAAGAAACTGAAGAAAATACCACTAAAATAAGGCTTTATAAAAGTTGTAATCACTTAGTATTTTTATGGACATATTTAACATTTGGGTTATTCACTTTTTTTCTATACTGATCATGGTTCGCATAGAATTAGATTTAGTAGAGTTAGTGCTTATTTATTTAACAAAATTGATATTATACTTCTATAAAATAATTAAAGTTTATATATGATTTTATTTAAAAGGAAAAAAATTGAAGAAATTTCCTTCCTTGTGTCAAGATTCTAATAAGTGGACTCAAATTTAGATCCTCAAGGGGGTAGAAAATTTATTCTTCAGTTAAAGTTTTAAAAGGAAGGATATAAATGATATATTAAATTTATTATTAATAAGGGGGAGAAATATCTTTGACTTTAGTATTTTAAATGGGTATTGACCAAAAATATATAGGGGGAGATTGAAGTTCTCATGGGATGATGATGATGATTTATTATATTTTTTTATATATTTTATGGAAAATTAAATAAAAATGTTAAAGGGGAATAATTTTCTTATGGGTGTTCTGGAATAAGTAGATTCAAAAGGATAATATCTACTTAATAAAGTTATCCCAAAGGTAAAACCATTAGAAGAATAATAATAAATTTGAAGAAATCAAGATGATCGGAATGATGAAGAACACTGAAGGATTGATAAAATTTCTATGATTCATTCTTGGGGAATGTAAGGTGAGTTCACATTATAAAGATAATTTCTTCCATAAAAATAGAAAATGAATGAAGTGTAACACTATTTAAGGGATATTTTGAAAGTATATTCCGAAAGAAGTTTTTAGGAAGTGCATAAAATATACACATTGTTGTAGGTATAGTGTAGTATTAAAATATTCTATAAACAAAATCTAATAAACCCAATACATTGAATATTTTGAAAGAATAATTCATAAGATATGAAATTTTTCATTCATATAAAGAAAATATCTTTATTGGAATTCTAATAGTTATCTAAGCTAAGTTGAATCTATAAAAGCCTGCTCATTAGAAGCTGAGGATGCATGTAAAGCATCATGGAGTTTTGAAGTTACTTGAATGGAGCATTGGAAAATCACTTGTAAAATGAGGAGGTGTATAATAAAGAATATATAGAAGAACTATATCTGAAAGGAAGAACTAGAGGTTGAGTATGAGTCAATAAAAATTGTGTAATATTGTAAGTATAAGATAAATAATGAACTTGAGTTGAGTCAAGATAAGTGGAAGGTCAAAATATCATAAGTTGGATGATGAAGGTTGGATTATCATAAGAAGATTTTGTGAGCACAAATCAAACTAACTGAAGGTGCATTGGATGGATAACACCAAAATCACATGAATCACACTGAAGATTTTTTTAGGAACTAAAGGTTATAGAAGGTTTATTTAAGGAAAAGGAAGAACCATAATGAACATAATTTAATAGGAATAACTTGTTCTAAAATAATACTAGAAACACATTACATTGATGTAATGTCATATTTTGTGATAATTCTGACCTGGATGGTCAATATTCAATATTTATGAAACAAAGTTCATGATTCAATATTATATTTTAGGAGTAGTTCAAGATTTTTGATTCCAAATTTTATAGGAAGTCAAATACAAATATCATGATAAAGATATTTACGGAAGTCAATTCAAGAGTTGAGTTAGCTTGTAATTCAAACTGAATCCAATGCATTCCACGCATTTATCAGATAAAACTTGTCAATATAAAGGGGGAACAACAAATAAGTTAGATATTAAAAATAACTTAATAATTGAGAGAGATATGTTGAATATAAAATAGAGGAATAAATCGACAGAACACTTCCATCAGAAGTTCAAAAGTATAGAAGTTGATAATACTAGAACTTGATGTTCTGAGGTAGAGTGAGTACTCTAGATCTATAGAATTATAAAGAGTAAATATAGGCCAACATCAAGCACCAACCTATAAAATTTATGAACATTAAATATTGGGGAATTTATATTTCTATAAGAATTTTATTAAAAAAAGTATAGGGTTGATATGCATGTTGAGAATTGTGAATGTTCATATAGGAGTAGAAGAACCATCCAAGAGAAATTTTGAGGTGATTAACTGAATAATAGTGGTTCCAATATAAACATTTTTGTAGAAGTGAAGGGTCTTGTAACTGGGTGTATAACCATTTTCTAAAGAGGATTGAGGACTATGGCATATAAATAGTCAAAGAAGTGGAGTATGAGAAGGACATTTGTGGTGTTTAACCGACTATGGTAGAAGATTTGATGGATAGGGTATAAAACTAAGGATAACTATAAGATCAAGTAATGGAATATATAACCAACTATTTTCTATGAATTTATAATCTTAAATAATATATTATTTTAGAATCCATGTTGTGGTGTATAACTAACATGTAAGTGAGTAGGATTTTATGTCCAACCCTGTAAAAATTCTTATGTGATGTAAACATTACATTATCTTCATAGCATAAGGTAAAATTAAATAGAGTGAATTTATAAATATATATATATATATCCTAACTAATATTAGAGGTTTGATAAACTTAAAGTAATGAATAATTTAATTTGAAATTAATTGGTTCAAATTTATTCACCCCTAATTCACCCTCCTCCACCCCCCCCCCCACCCCACCCTCAAGGTTACTACACAATTCCCTGGGAATCTAAAATTATAAAGCCAAAATATACTTTAGAGGAAACCCCAGTCTCTCTAAGTCATTAACATTCTCAAATATTATGAATATAAAAGTGGAGAATAAAATTAATTAGTTTATTTTACATCAAATTCCATTGAATCATAGAGTGAATCATTTAATGTATCTCATAGGAATCAAGAATTATGTGTTGAGAAACTTCAATAGTTTCTTGCTTAGTAAGTGTTTGTTCTAAAACATATAATGTATTCTTACTTATGAACAATTATTATGTTTTTTACTAGACTAATAAGTTACTTACATCAAGCTTCTTTGATCTAAATATTTATCTCAAGGTTAAGTTAGATGATGATAAGGATTTTTTATCTACAAAATGTATTTTATCAGATAAGTATCATGCCTACATACATTTAAAAAGAATTTTTATTAAATGTCACCCCACTAAAATTATATCCCTTTTAAAATCTAATCATATCCATAAGTTATCCAAGATTGATATTTTTTCATGACTTATACAGTTAATAATATAAATAAGTCATAAATATATCTAGTTAATAATCATTTCAATCATATCTTATATGACTCTTAGATAGTAAATAGATAATGCTTTTCCCTAATCCATCATATGGATTCAATGAACTCTATTCCTTTTATATATTAACATTTATGGTTTCTTAGATAAGTGTAACCCAAATAATATGCCGAAAACAAGGCACATAATGGCTAAGGGGACCTCATTACTTAATTTCTTTGAATAAAATAATCTTGGGGAACCCATATTTGGCATGTCCTACTTGGTTGGATGATTGTAGTCATAAAAAGTGTTTATTTGGAATGAATCTAAAACATGGTATTTTTAAATAGTATTTAATCTCACCATCTTATATGATATATTCCCATTAAAATGTATTCATTGTTCTATTGATTTAGCTTGGAATCCTATTCCTTTCACCAAATCAATAGGTTCAAACCATATTGATATGTAACTCATTACACAACCCATAGCTTGTGTTACAAACCAAAAATAAAATCGAACTATATTTATAAACATCTTATTTCATCTCATGAATAATTTATATGAAACCATTTCATGTAAGTTGTTAGAATCATATAAAATTAACAATCTTTATAATAGTAATCTAGGAGTGCTAGGTATTCAACCCCTACTTTTCTAGAAAATTCATAAACCTCCAGGATTTTGAGTAGTTAGACCCAAATTATCTCTACCCATAGATACTTTAATTAAGAGAGACATTAATTCCATTATAATTATAATATATTATATTTATAAACTATAATTAACTTCTTCATTCAAGAACATAACCAAGAAGAATCCAAAATCAAGATATAATTAAACTAAATCTATTATCATACCTAGCATGTAACTCCTTACATGTATGTGATAAAATTTTATAGGAGTAGTTTAATACTTTAAACTAATGTAAACATCCATTAATAACATAAAAAATTATGAGTATGAATAAAAAAGGGATGCAAATTAATAAATAAATAATTTTTATATTTGAACATGAGATAAAATATTTATGAAAAATCATAAATAAATCAATTATAAACACTATAATTTTCTATGCCTTAGGGAAATTCTATAATTAATAAACATAAACAATTTATTTTTACTTATAATATGAAATCCTCCATATTCTCCTTTTCATGGAATTTTAATTAAATATATGATATTGAATGAAATATAAACACTTTATATTCCAATTCTATTATGTAAACAATTTATATAATCAAAATATCACATATTTAATAATATTTAAACCTTGAACATATAAATTATGGAGACTCATTTTGACATTGTTCAAGTAATTTATTAAACAATTAAAATTTATGAACAATTCATAATTTTAAATATAAATTCTTTTATATTTTTTAATAATTTTTTAATTTATAAACATTTTATAAATTACCCTTATAATTTCCATAGAAACATTTTATATCTAAATTTTAATTTATTCTATATAATTTGATAAAGGTAATTAATAATTAACATTTAATATTGTGAAATATTTATTTAATAAAATTTTCTTGAATATATAATTAATCAGTTGTAAACATTTTATAATTAATTAATTAATAAAAAACATTATAAATTAAATATATATCCCAGAATATATTTTTATATAATTTATTAATTATTTATAAATTATTTAATTCAATTCATAATTGAAAATAAGAAGAAAAAATATATATATAATTTTTAATGATATTCCAATATCATACTAAATGATTGATAAGTTGTGGTGCACTAAACTCCTTTAGCGTAATCAATTGTAATTTACAACTGATAATTGTGGCCTATGACATGTCAAAGGGTCTGCATAGGATAAACTTGGTGCATGCTATGAATCACACCATACAATATAGCTTGTATATAAAAAACTTATGCTCGATGACCAACGTATAAATAACTCAAAGCACACAGCTATCATGTCTCGTGATAAGCATTATGTATAATTAACCCTTCAGCACCCATCATGTTCTACGATATACATTATATCATATTAATTATGTGATGCACTATTTTTTAAACATTGATCAATGTCATTGTACCATATGACATGTCATATCATATCTCTAAGATACATTGAAAAATAAAGGATTTCTCTGAATATTATCTTATGGAATTTCATATCATAAGAAATGACTATATTTTTCTTTATGATAACCTATATTATAGACCACGACACAATTAAAATTATTTATTTTAAAATAATATTTGATGAAACAAACAATATGGAATTTATTTGATACCACTGATGAGTTTCTATGGATCGATTGATACTCAATCAATACAACAAAAACCATAAGAAATCACATTACCAAGAACTACCATAATTGAAATCAATATCATATAAAACATAAAAGGAAGAAAATATTATGTACCTTACACCACTGATAGGCATCAATAATATATTATATCATGCTTGATAATGATTACCAAGTAGCATCCATCGGACTCCCTCCTACATCGACCATCCACTGGTTGAACCTGAACCACTCATCACATGGGTGGGTTTCTCCTTATCTCATAGTATTCCAATACCTTGGTTAGTAAAGAGATTAGGATAAAATATCTTTGGTTTAATAGAATTAGAAAGAGAAAGGGAATAGGAAAAATCATCACTAAACTACCACAAAACTGGGTTTCCGCATCACCACCCTTTAACAGCGCTAAAAAAAGTGCTGATAAAGGGGTTGCCTTTATCAGCGCTTTTTTTGGCACTCTTAAAGGGGCCCCCTTTATCAGTGATTTTTTTAGTAGTGCTCATAAAGGGGGGATTTATCAGTGCTTTTTCCTAGCATTGATAAAAGTGTATTTTTGAAAAAAATCATAAAAAATAATATATTGATATATAAGTATATTTATATTGATATAAATATAATATATATTTTTTAAAATATGTTTTAGATAAGATAAATAGGCATTTACACTTAATATATATGATATTTAGTGAAATTGGATTATAAAATAATTAAAAAAATATTTTTAATTAATAAATTTATTATTATTACAAATTAATAGTCATTTAATATCAATTTGAAGATAAAAAAAATAAAAATATTAATAAAAGAACTAAAATAAGTTGAAAATGTAACTCGAACTTCAAACGGTCATAAATTTTGGTCTGGGTGTCCGTTTGAGCTCTATATCATATCAAATTGAAGCATATGATGAGCTCTATGAATTGTGATTAATGATTATTATTTCTTCCATTTTTTACATTTTAATTTTTGAAATTTATTTCCGTCTTGATTTCAATTTTTCAGAATTTATTTATCATTAAAAGAGACGTTTGAATGTAATTTACTAATTAATTAAACTCATTTTTCTTTTATCATTTATAAAATTTCTTGTGATTAAAATACATGATTATAAATTCACCGATGTGGTGTGCAATTTTTTAAAAGATATTGGAAATCATATTTTTTAATATTTTAATTTGTTCATTGATTTAAAATAATAAATTCAGGTGTTATTTGAAAATTTTTAATACATACATCTTTTGGGGGGGATATGTATTTAAAATTTCATTTGCATAAATTTTTTGATGCTTCAACCGTGAAACATGTTAATTGAAATTATATACATGAATTTTACATTAATTGAATGATTTAATGTGTTGACATGATTTAATTGTCAATTGCATGTTTTAAATGATGAATTTTGTTTTGTGTGTTGGGCATTGTTGATTCGTTTAGCCTATGATAATCTTTTCGTGGGCACATATGCCCGTGTGTGTATGTGTGTGTTGTATATATGTATTTATTTATTTCCAAACACACATAAAAATAATATTTTATAAATTCACTCAAAACTTATCTTATAAATATATATTAATATACGAATAAATATATTAATATATTAATATAACTATATATATTATTATAAGATATATATATATATATATACGGATATATATATATTAATATAACTAAACATATATATATTAATATAACTATATATATATATCTATAACTATATATATATTAATATAACTAAATATATGTTAATATATATATATATATTAATATATGAATATATATATATATATATATATTAATATAACTGTATATATATTAATATAACTATATATATATTAATATAACTATATATATATTAATATAACTAAATATATGTTAATATATATATATATTAATTTACGGATATATATATACATTAATATAACTATATATATATTAATATACAAGTAAATATAAAAAAATATATATAAAAATAAAAAAAATATATTAATAAATGAAGAGAAAAACAATATGGTGGAGTGTTAAAGGCTTAGGTACATAGGAAACAGGTCTAGAGTTCAAATCCTGGGGGAGGCAGGTCGTGCGCGCAGGTGGGGAATAATGGCTAGCATTGTTAAAGGGGTTGGAGTCGTTGTTAAAGGCTGGTGCGGTGGTTGGGGCGTGCGGTCTGCGGTCGGGGTGGGGCGCTATTTAAGGGGGGCTTCAAGCGCCTCCAAAATATTTTTTTATTTTTTTCTATTTTTTAACTTTTATTAGTGATTTTAACAAAGTGATAATAAAAGGAGTCATTCAAGAGCGCAAAAAAAATGTTGATAAAGGACCTCTTCTATCAGCCTTTTTTTTGCCCTGATAAATGGACCCTTTTATCAGTGCTTTTTTTAGCACTAATAAAAGGGGAATTTATCAGTGCTTTTCTAAGCACTGATAAAAATGACCCCCTATAAAAGGAGATCATCCAAACTCAAGTTTTTCTATTTAATATTATTGAGAACTCTGGTTTTCTATGAAAAATAGAGCATTTATTAAACCTTAATTTTTTCACTTACATGAAGAATAGGTTCTGTGATACTATATTGTTTTATTGAGGGAATATCTCATGAACCACTATGCTTCAAGAGGATAGTACCACACACACCTTTCATGAAGAAGTTTAATGTACCCTAACTTGTTCAAAGAATACAAGAGGGTTACACATAGAAGAAATGCTATCAATGTATTTACATGAAGAAGGTGTAATAAAATCTTTTCCATATTCATCAATTGTGAAAATAAAAACTGAGATCCCATGGGATAAACTATTTTCTTGAAGAAAAATAATCTCACGTGCTCATTTTCATAAAGGAGAATAAAACTACATGTTATTATTCATGTCAAAAATGCATACACTTATTACACTTGATTGAATATAAATGAGAACATGAATAAACCCATTCATGAATAGTGAAAAAAATATATATTGATAATAAATTAATGAATAAAGTTCAAAAGTGTTTTTGGTTATTATACTTTTTATAAACCAAATTCACACATGGGGTGACATGAGATATTCCATGCATGATACACATTGTACATTCAGGATACATGGTTACAATTCCATTCATATAATGACTCTTATTTTTTCATGAAATACTCTAGAATATTATATAGATTATTTTCAGACCTAGGAATTGATACCACATGGGATTCTGAGGCATGATGAGACCAAAATTAATTTTTGAAATATATTAAATATCATGCAAGCACATTTTTCCTAAAAATGTAGAATACGTATTGAACAAAGTCTTATATCAGAAACCCAAGGCCTTCATTAAGTTCAGAACATGGTTTTACCCTGTTCATGACTTAATCTATGTTGGTGTTGGGTGTTGGGATTGAGCGCCTTCATGGGAGAATAATTAAATAAATTCAATTATATGTATTTAATTATTATAATTATAATTATAAACTAATAATCTCATATATATATATATATATGATGTTGAGTCCAATTTTTAGGTTTATTCACATAACCCTAAAATTGAAAGATATAATTGGAGGAGATCTTGACAGATTACGATGAACTGGATCATGGATCTTTGATTAGTGTGCAATGGGATTTGAAGATCTCACGTATGATAACATCTGAATTCTTTCTTCATTATTGATTGGTTGATATTGAGGTAGGATGTTTATTTTATATAGATTTATCCCCAATTTATTATTCCTATAATGATAATGAATCAATCAACTAATGAATTCATTCACGGATCGAGCATATTACAGGTAAAAATTAGATCACCTAGGACTTGATTATTTCTATTGTTGATCAAATTTTATCTATTTATTATTCATTCTAATAGCAAAAAATCGAGTCCAATGTGAACATTGGCTAAGGTCGATTCTTAATTTCTGTGATTTGTGAATTTCTTCCCTCGTTCTTCACACGTTCATCATAAGAAATTCCTTTGGCCCATGGTTTGATGAAATACTCAATATTTGATCACTGTGTGGCCATTCTTTGGTGAAATAGACAGATACTATGGGTATGGATCATGATCAATTATGCGATTGATATGCAGTGATGATGGAGGATTATTAGAGGCAGATTGGAATGGATCAATAACTTCCATTTATCTTGGATTTATGGTATGTCTATGGATGGTATAAGTGGTAGTTTCTTGAGTATTTTTAAGGCTAGATACTATAGATCGGTGATGGTATGGATTGGTCGACACTGGATCCTTATATTCCACTGAGTTTTGTGGAAATGGTAGCACGAAGTATGACAAGGAAGATAACCTACAGTTTCAATGAAATCTTATGTTACACGGTGAGTAATTAGAAATTACACACCATGTGTGACCCCATTATTATTAGATAGGGTTTAAGCATATGGATAAGGATCACATGCCATATAGTCCTTACCATAGTCCATGTGGTACCTAACGCATTTTGTGTGGTCCCTACCTAGCCATCTCACCATGTACAGAGTGTACATGCCAAGGAATTTGGGTGGAATTACGCATTGTGTGTGCTGGGATACTCACTGTGTACACCCAGGAAGGCATCTTGGTGTGTTCAGGGGGTACACACCTAGGATATCATGAGGCCCTACACACCATGTTTGGTGGGACACATGATGTGTACTCCGTTATAAACATGGGCACTAGCTATGATACACGAGTAAAACCCATTTCCAAAGGGAAACACTGTGTAATCATAGTATACGCCATGTACTCCTTAAAAAAAGTCTTATATCCCTTATCCTCTTCATCTACGAAAAGTTTAGATAGGTTATGTTCCCTTGATCCTTTCCCTATGGGTCGTTAATGAATCATGAAATATGAATAGGATAATGATCCCCACTAAGGATCTTCAATATTAGATTGAGTTTTTAGAATCCTTCTATAAGTCCTAGATTGAGATCCTTTATTATCATCATTTCCCTAGGTGGGGTTCTTGGTATCGTCATGACCAACACTATGTGGTAATTGATCCCTTAACAGGTTAATCCATATTTGTTTATTGGTATACCCCATGTCCTTGGGTATGATCCCCATCTATGTATCAATCACTTCAGACTTCCAGTGTGTACTTTTTATAGAGAGACCTGGTGATCATGACATATCATATTGAAACCATCAATGTTATCTAACTCATGGATTGTGTTCTTCTGAACGAGTGTTATATAGAACCTTCGAGAAGGAATCCTAGGTAGGAGATATGGTTGTGGCCATACTTGATATTGTGTGTCTACAATGAGTATATCTAGATGTTTTTATTATATATTTTGTTGAAATATCCCTATAATGAGAAAACTATTATTCTTGATTCTATGTGCATAGTGATTTTAGGGTTTCCTAATAGGTATTGTTATACTCACCCCTGCATGGGTTTTTCCTACATGTGTTGTGTCTTATACAGATGATCAGCCTTTTATAGAGTCTTAGTGGGACCAGGACCAGGTGGATCTTAGTGAGACAAATAGGAAAAGGTGTGTTCCAATGGTTAAATTGACAATAGTCCACCCCTAATTCATAGGTTGTACTTATTTTAGTTTCATTCAGTGGGATTGTATTTGTCCCTTTCTTTATAATACTTTTTTATCATGCACTGATGGTGTGATTTTAGATGTATGCATTCATAGTTATTGGTTGTTTTAAATTTTATCATTTTATGGGATTGGAGATGTGTGCATTTATAAAGTTATAATAATATAAGTCCTACAATGTGTGTGATATGCCTACTCAGTGTTAGCTGTCAGCCCTTGGCCTATTGGTGGAGAGCTTGGGGTAGTTGTGGTTTGGTCCCTGTTGGGTTGGGTCATCATAGAGTGGTATCAAAGGGGTACTAGTTCTACCTTAGGACCAGAGTCTTTGAGATTTGTTAGGGTTTTATAGAAATGGGATTAAGTGTTTTGAGTACATCTGTTAGGATAGGGACTCCAGTGTTGGTGTGGTGGATGGCATATCTGTTTACTAGGACATTGAAAACTTGATTGGTGACTCATTACAAGTAGAAATTGGTTGAAGGTAAAACATCGGTACATTCATCATATAGGAATGGTTTTGGTTTCCATGTCCCTCTTGAGTTATCTATCTATATATAATCATTGATCATGGTACATGTTGTCTTTTTAAGTATTCCTTCACAATGTTTGTCAGCTAGGATTTAGTATCAAGATCATGAGGATGATACCCTTAGTGATGAAACTTTGATATAGGGACCTATTAAAGGGGTTTTTTCTCTAAGTGGTACACCAGACTTACCACTGACTATCAAAAAGTATATTGTACTGGAAATACTAGCGGATGAGGTGCACAGGATGAAATCACTTCATGAGTTTCATCGATAGTGACCCCTAGAGTTCCAAGTTAAGATGGGCCCATAGGTGGCTGAAGATAGGCTTGATGTAGTGACAAGATTATTTCATATTTTTAGGAAATCATAAAATCATATTTTTGTCCTAATAGTGATCCTTCTTCATAGATATATGGGATAGCAGTGGGTCTTAGTAACCTAGTCATATGATTAGTTGACTCTTGCATGGTTAGAGTTTGAGAATATTTTTATAGAGGAGTATTCTCCTTATATGTTGAGGGTTGTATTCATCCAGGAACTTCTACATCTATAGTAGGGCATTATGATTGTGAATGAATATTCTTCAAGTTTCACTAAGCTCACTTGATACTTGATGGATATGGTGTGTGTCCAGTTATTTTAGGCTTGGGCCTTCGAGTGAGGACTACGTAGTAACATTCCATGAAATGGGATGACCATATGCATTCCTATCTATACTGGGGTTCCAGAGAGTACTTTGGTGGTCAAGAGTTTCCTGGTTAACTAGATAAAAATAGTTGGTACTGAAAGTGGGCACATGGGAGTTGAGACTTCGACGGTGGGTAGCCGATGAAAAATTTAGGTACCTAAATGTGTGATTCATTTCAAGAGGTGGTCCTATGATAGAGTTTCTAAAGATCCGGGATCACATGATGGATCTATTCATCCTAGAGAAAGGTAGTGCTACTCTTGTGATATTTGGGGACATCTTGCATGAGATTTCATGACTGAGCATGTGGCTGATAGAGAGAAAGTCTATGGGCCACCTAGTTAGAGGTAATTTTATGATAAATATGTTCCATGTGGCGATGTACATGATAGAGAATCTAGGAGAGTATCTGGAGGTGTCATATGTTATGACTTGTTACCACCACCACCCCCAGGTGGTCTGCGACAGGATCAATGAGCTCTGGGATAGGGGTGTGGGTAGCTATAGAAAATTGGGTCTTAAGACCGAGTGGATCTGAGGATAATATAAGGTATGATCTGTGTCTTCTCTACTTTATTTGAAGTATTGATAGACAACGACATGAGATACTTTTTTTTTCACTTACCCAGTTCAAGACTTAGAGATTCCAGTTGAGCCCTTAGCTCGACCCATATGCTTGGAGAGTCCTACTGAAGGTGACTTAATGATCAAACACTTCTACCAATGGTGTGACCTGATTCTTGGAGGAGATATTTTCTTTTGGGATCTATTTTTATAATTGATGAGGCCATATGACCTTATCTTATGAATGGACTAGTTATCTATAGTTCATGCCCATATATACTATTTCAGGTGGAAGAAGTGTTGTGTCTACAGTAATGGGATGAGGTTTTCCTTTGTGGGTAAAATGGAAACCAAATAAGGGTAGGATGAACTCATGCATAAGAGGTTTCATCCGATTACACACCAATTGGATAGAATGACTCTTGGTGCGGTGGATGTTTTGAGATTTCAGTTTCCTATAGTGGTGGTGGAGTATGAGGAAGTATTTCTTGAGGATGTTCTAGGATTACCTCCCCCACTGATAGATAGAATTATATATTTATTTACACCCCAGTACGACACTGATATCTGCACCAACATATCATATGGATACTATAAAACTTCTTTATATGAGGGTTCAGTTGAATTACATATAGAAAAAGGGATTTTTTAGAACAAGTGTTTCACCCTGGGCAGCTCTAGTGTTATTTTCCAAGAAGGATGATGGTATCATGAGGTTGTGTGCAGATTATCATCACCTCGACTATGTGTTCAAAAAGAAAAAGTATCTACTATCGAGGATTGGTGACCTATTTGATTAGTTGAGCGGGGTATGTTGGTTCTTGAATATTTACCTCAAATCAAGTTATCAACAGCTATGAGTACAGGATGATGATATACCAAATATGAATTCCTGATGTTGTTATGGATACTATGAGTACCTATTGATGAAATTTTTCATGAAAAATACCCCATAAGTGTTCATGGGACTCATGAATCAGATCTTTCATCCTTTATTATAACAATTTTTGGTAGTCTTCATAGATGATATCCAAGTGTACTAAGCATCCAGGGAGGATCATGTGAGACACTTCAGGATGGTCATGGACATACTCAGAAATCCCAAATTTTGTAGGAAACTCTTAATGTTTAAGCTCTAGATTCATGATGTCCACTTCCTAGGATATGATATCTTAGTAGATGGTGTATTAGTGGACCCAGTAAAGGTCAAGGTATTTTTATCCTAGGATCCACATAAGAGAGTGAGGGTGGTGTAGATCTTCCTTGGGTTGGAGGGCTACTATCGGTGATTGATACATGATTTCTCCAGGATATCATCTCCCATGATAGCTTTAACCCAAAATGTGAATCCTTTCATATAGATGTAGAGGTTCCAAAATTATTTTTAGGAGTTGATGTAGAGATTGAATATTCCCCCCATCTTGATATTTCCAAAGGAGGGTGTCACGTACATAGGGTTCGGTGATGCATCAAGGACTGATTTTGGTTGTTTTCTTTATGTAAAGGAAGATTTTGATTTCCTATGGTTCATATTAGTTGATACCAAATGAGAAAAAATAAATGACCCATGATCATGATCTTGTATTGGTAGTCTTCTCACTAAATATGTGGCAAAATTACCTTATGTGTGAGTGATTTATCATTTATTCCTTCCACAAGAGACTCAAGTATATCTTTTCTCAAAATAATATTAACTTTAGATAGAGGTGATGTCTATAGTTTATTTAGGATTATGAATTCAATATTTTATATACTTCTATGAAGGGGAACGTGGTAACATATTCTCTCAGTAGGAAATCTTGTTCATAACTACAGACCAAGGCATCAGAGCAATTTTCCTTATTAAAGTTATCCTTTATGATTAGGGATGGAGTAGTATACCTTGAGCTGATGGTTTTTAACCCTCCACTTTTACATTTATTAGGTATCTTCATCTTTTGGATACCAACTGTGAGACCTTAAGTACTCATATATACACTATGCATGCTCCTGATGGATTTTATGAAGGTAGTGGTCATGTCATTATTTTTAGAGGATGGATGATGATACTAGTGGTGCTGAGAGGGGAGGTACTAATGGGGTTTCATAAAACACCCTTAGTGGTACATTCAGGTGTGTAAATGATGTACTAGTACCTTCGGTGGTAGTTCTAGTGGCCAAAGATGAAGAAGTTAGTTTCATAGTTTGTCTCTCGATGCCTCACTTGTCAATAAGTGATGGTTGAGAACTAGATTCTAGTGGGTTGGGCTCGACCCCTTGAGGTTCCAGAGTAGAAGTGGGATTGGATATCTATTTACTTCATGAAGGGGTTACTACAGACATCTATAAGGAACAATTCAATCTGGGTGATCATAGAGAGACTCACCAAGTCTGTCCAGTTCCTAACTATCCAAGATCAGATCTCGGTAGGGAGATCAGGATGCCTTTATGTGTAATAGATAGTATGGATTCATGGATTACCCTTGATGATCATTTATGGTTGTGATTATTTCTTTACATATTATTTATATAAAGGATTACTGGAGGCCTTTCAGACTTAGTTACATATGATCTTGGCTTTTCACCCTCTGACTAACGACCAGACTGAGTAGAACATTTAGGTCATTGAGGATATGTTACAAGCGTATATGTTATACTTTGGAAATATTTGGGATAATTACCTACCATTGGTGGATTTTTCCTACAAATACATGTTGTGAGATTATATGTTATACTTTGGCTATAGTTGAGAGGATTACCTACCATTGGGGGAGTTTTTATACAACAATAGATATCATCCCACCCTCAGTATGGAACCATTTGAGGCCTTGTATGGGTGACCCTATAGGTCACCACTATGTTGTACCGACCTAAGAGAGTCAGAACTTATGGGATCAAAGTTATTTTGATCCATGATAGAGAAGGTAAAGATTATCTAGAAGTATATGAGGACTACATAGAGCCATCATAAGTCCTATGCTGATCAACAATGGATACCTTTAGAGTTGGAGGAGTGAGAACATGTGTTCCTGAGGGTATCTCATTAACATTTATTATAGAGATTTATTTAGGGAAGAAATAAATATCTAAGATTCAATGAACCCTTCCAGATACTACATAGAGTTGGTGAGATGGTGTACCACTTAGCTCTACCACCATAGTTAGATCAGGTACATGACGTCTTCAATGTACCGCAGCTGAGGAGGTATGTTCATGACCCACTGCATATTATCAATTGGGAAAATCTAGGAATTAAGGATGGATCTAATTTTGTAGAGTACCTAGTTGATATAGATTAATGAAAGTATAGGATCCTTCTTGGGTGAGTGATTCCCTTAATGTGTGTCTGGTGTTAGCATAAAAATATTTAGGAAAGTACCTAGGAGTGTGAGACCCATATGCATTCTTAGTACCCACATCTCTTTGTGAAGTATTTTTATTAGATTTTGAGAATGTAAATTCCTAATGCCGGGAGAATTTAAGGACTTTTATTTTTCCATGTATTACTTTATAATATTATATAGATTATTTTCAGTGCTAGGTTCTTAGATTATGTGAGATTCTGAGGACCGGTGAGCCTAAAATTAATTTTTGAAATATATTAAATATAACACATGCATAGTTTTCCTGAAAAAGTGGAATAAATATTTAATAGAGGCTCAGATCATCAATCTAAGACCATCATTGAGTTCATATCATGGTTTTTACCCTAGGTACGACATAATCTATGATCGTGATGGGTGTTGAGCTTGAGCGCCTTCATGGGAAAATAGTTAAATAAATTCAATTTTATTTATTTAATTGTATTAATTAAAATCATAACCTAATAATCACCTATACATACACTACAATGGATAATTTTTAGTGTTATTTACATGACCCTAAAAATTGAGAGAGGGCATTGGAGTAGATCTTGATAGATGATGATGGACTGAATCATGGATCATTGATTGGATTACAATGGGATTTCAAGATCTCACTAGTGAAAAAAATGCGGATTCATTATTCATTATAAATCAATCCATCTTGTGGTAGGAAATTTGTTTCATTTAGATTTTACCTCATTTAAATATTCCTATGATGAACGTGAATCAATCAACTAACAAATTGATTTGCAGATCGAGTGTATTGCGAGTACAGGTTAGATTATCCAGTATTCATGGATTTCTATTGTTTATTATATTATATATATTAATTCATATTTCTAATGGAAACAAATAAAGAAAAACATAAACACTAGATTAGGTTTATTTATTATGTTTGTGATTTATGAATTCCTTCCCCCGTTCTTCACATGTTCATCATGGGAAATTCCATTGGCCCGCAGTTCGATGAAATACTTCATATTTGATCATTACATTACCATTATTTGGTAAAAAGGATTTATACCATGGGTAAGGCTCATGATCAAGGATGAGATTGATATGTAGTGGTGATGGAGGATGATTATATGAAGATCTTAATGGATCAACAACTTATGTTCATCCTGGATAAATGGTGTGGCTACGAATGGTGCATGTGGGTGTTTCCTGAGTAGTTTTAAAGGATGAATCCTAGCTATCTATGATGGAAAGGATTATCCAACCTTATATCCTTATGTTCTACTATGTTTTTTGGTGGCAGTAGTATGAAATACAATGTGGAAGAGAGCCTACAGGTTTTGTGAAATACTAGGTTACACGTTGTGAAATACTGGGTTACACGTTGTGTAATCCAGAATTATAAACTATGTGGGACCCCTTGAGCAGTGACTAGGTCTTATGAACAGAGATAAGGAACACATGCCATGTGGTCCCTACCACATTATGTGTGGTCCCTATATATCTATCTCGACGTTTACAAGGTTTACATGCATAGGAATTTGGGTAGCGTTATAGGCTGTGTAGGTTGGGCCCCATGTCGTGTACACCCTGGAAGGCAGCTCGATGTGTACATGGCATAAAAACCCTAGAGATCATGTGGCCCCAAAAACCATGTGTGGTGGGCCACAAATCATGTAATATAATACATACATGGGCATAAGTTGTGATACATGGGTAAAACTCGGTGCTAAAGGGACACGTTGTATACTCATATTACACATCATGTTCTCCTTTCAAAAAGGCTTGAAGCCCTTGTCCTCTTTAGCTTGTATAAGTTTTGTCATGGTATGTTCCCTTGATCCTTTATCTAAGGGTGGTTATGGAATCACATCCTATGCATAGGTTGGTGATCCCATCTAAGTGTCTTTAGTCTTGGCTAGTGTTTTCGGAATCCTTCCATGAGGGCTAGAGTGAGATCTTATATCATCATCATTGCCCTAGGTGTGATTCTTGGTATCATATTTACCAACACCATGAGGGAATAAATCCCCTACTTAGAGGGTTAATCTAGATTGGGTTATTGATATAACCCATGGCCTTGGGAGTGATTTCCATAAGTGTATTGATCTCTTTAGACATCCAATGTGTACATATTATGGAGAGACCTAATGAAAATGATATCTTGGATGGATTCCATCAGTGTTATCTGACTCATGGAGTGTGATATCTTGGATGAGTGTTATATAAAACCTTTAAGAAGTAATCCTTGGATAACAATAGGATTGTGAAGTTACTTGATGTTTTGTATCTACTATGACTATATTTGGATGTTCTTATTATATATGTTATTGACATATCCCTATGATGAGATGACTATTATTCTTGATAATATTTGCTGAGTAATTTCATTTTTACTCTTGGGTATCATTATTATCACCTCTTCATGGGTTTTTCCCACACATGTCATTTCTTATACAGATGAACGACCTTTTGACAGAGTCCTAGAGGGACCAGGACCAGGAAGAGATGAGTGATCCTGACATATTGAGGTGTGTTTCAATGGTTACATTGATAGTAGTCCACCCCTACATCATAAGTTGGACTTGTTTCAGTTTCTTTTGGTGGTATTATATTTGACCCTTGATTTATAAGACTTTTTTCATACTTATATGGTGGGATTTTAGATGTATTCATTCATGGTTATTATTTTTTTACATTTCATTATTGTATGGGCATGGAGATGTGTGTGTGTGTGTGTGTGTGTGTTAGGCTAATTCCACTCAAGTTTGTGATATGCCTACTCAGATATGGTCACCATCCCTTATCCTATTGAATGTGGACTTGGGGTAGTAACGGTTTAGGCCCCATTGGTATGGGTTGTGACAATGCATATCACCATGTTTATATGAAGACACTTTTAGAATCTAACATGTTAATTTAATATCTTACACTTTCTATTGAAAATTAAATTCGTAAGAAGAATTTGTGACTGATCATGTATCTTATAATTATATTTTGGTTTAGAAGGACTTGAGAGGATAATTCCACATCACTTTCATATTATTTTGAATGAATAAGAAGAAAAGTCATCCTACTATATTGCTACATTATTTGAGATATCCCATTGATTGTTGTGTTTGAGGTATCCATTTGATTACTATAGTTTGAGGAAGTTGAATATAGTATAGTAGTGTCTACTAAAGAAGACATAATATATATTTATTATCACTTAAATATAGATAGGATGATATCATGTTACCTTGTGCTTCAAATATAACACTTTCATTGTACCATGTTAGTGCCAAAGGATGAGTTAAAGTACATTCACTTTCTTATTATTTTCTTGATAATAGAAGAGAACGTTTGTGTATGTGGGATAATAAACCCCATACACTGAGGACATAATTATCCAAAATGGTGGAAAAACTCAAAAAAACTTATTTTACTTTTTGATTTACATTATTATGTGCATTCTTTCTAGATGTAGGTGAATAAGAAAAGATAACCATTAAATAAATAAGTTGCAGAGGTATAACAATCAGATAAAAGTTAAAAGTGCTAAAAATTTATCCCACACTAATTCACCCCCTACCCACTCAGTGTGGTCATAAATAATGTGATCCTAAAAATTGGTATCAAAATAATAGGTTACACATGTAGTTGAATGATCTGATTTTAAGATTTGATATATCTCTTCTCAATTATGAACGGAATGTAAACTTGGAGGAGTTTTATCTTTTTCATATTAGAATTATATCTCATACAAAACATTGAAGAACATGAAGAAGAAAGAATTGAGAGATATAAAGAATACATCCCTCTTATGAAAAGAGGAAGAAGTAGCATCTTCCACATTTTGTAATTCAAAAGAATATATGTTTATCATGAGATGTAAGAACCCAGTCTTTTCTTGAGGTATGGATCCTTTAATTTCTATTAATTATCAGTTTAAATGCTTAAATGTAAATTATTATGAATGTTATTTGACTTCATGGAGGTAGTGTGGATGTTCAGGGTTGGTTCAGAGCCTAGAACCTAGATTTTGGGGAGAAAATACATGGCACACTTTTAGTAGAAATTGTGTGGAGCAGGTCACCTGGTTACTTATAATTGTACTAAGATGGTCAGTGGGAAGCTACATGCCCACTATTTAATAAACTGTTTTATTTGGGGTACACACCCATGCGTTATTGTCTACAATTTCGATAGATAATTTTTTCATGTTTCATCCAAGGTTAATCAAACTGTGCATACAAACTGTACAATGTGGCCCTTCCTACAACATAGGGAGCATGTTTAGAACATGGTTTGGCCAACTGTGTGGCCAAACCATGCGGCCCAATAAATTGGGTGAATTTACAAAACTGCCCCTAATTAAATCTTATAACACAACCCTAATTTCTCATTCCTTTTATGAATAGAACCCTCACCTTTAAAAGATTTATTTGGGCACCAATTCTTGGAATCAAATGATATTCTCCATCCGAACTCAGAATCAAGAACTATTTTTCTAGTTGAATCCACATCGGTAAGATCTCAATTCATTTTTATACTTTATTCATTACTCTTGGTTTTGGATATTCTTTTTAGGTGCAAGATAATATGACCTATTAATAGTTTATTTGTCTATTCATTAATTGTCTCTATATATTAGCCAAATAAGGAGGTAATGTTGGATGATCTATCCACTATAGACATATGGTAGGTAGTCTCATGCTTTTCATTTAAATTCAAAGTGTTTATATATATGTCATTGTGTCATGTGCCCAATATTCAGAGTTTCTCCCCTGAAATGGAATTAAATCCTTGATTTAAATTGATAGGTATACCCTATGCAATTAATAAGGCCCTTTAATGTTAAATGGATAAGAACATTGAATTGGAACCATGCCTTTGGGTGTGTGTATAGTTGATTGGACCACCAAGGGTGGCTATTAAATTTGGATGTCTTAGGGTGTGCCTTTCTGCCTATTGTTATGGGATTTAAATTATGAATTGAACTATCAATTGATATGGGAGTTAAATTTTAATATCATTAGTAAATTGAATTGATAGAGAAAAGGGAATGGAATCTATGTCCCTAGACACTTTCCATGTATTGGTTTGTTTAGCATGAGATTCATGTTATAATGAATTCCCCACATGAGTTAAATTAAAGGCTAAGTCTTCTAAGCTTAGTTAATGCCTTAAGACACCTTCTAAGGTGATGTTTAATTGAAATGAATAATTTGATGACCTTGACATGATTATGTTATATTTATTAAATGTTATTGATTTGATTAAATTATTATATGCCTTGGGTGGCACATGGATTCATATATGAATTCCATGGATAGACTCATTTGGTTTCTTCCTTGCTTATGCCCAAGTGAAACTAGAAATCCTTATATGGACTACCAAGGATGAACTCATGGGAGATTACTATTATATGTCGCGTAATACTTGGACTATTTATGGTTTTCAAAGGATGGACTTAGGGGAAGCTGATCATATATGCCATGGGTGAGACTTGGGCTCCCTTAGTGGATCGCCAAGGATAAACTCAAATGGAAGTGATGTTATAACACACCTAGAGTGATACTTGGGTTCTTATGAGAATTAACATGGATGGTATGGTAGGGTGTTTGATTCATACTATTCCTAGAGATGTAACTCTATTCCAAATTAGGAATACCAAGGACTATCTCAGGTTCATAATTTAATAATTAATAAAATGGTTTATATTGTACGTAGAGAAAATCTAGATTCCAAATGAGGAATTCCAAGGATGGGATCAGGTTCTGAAGTGAATAATGAATGAAATGGCTTATATGATGCATATTCCAAGCCAAATCATAATCTTGGATTCATTATTTGTCTTATACTTTAGGGATGGACTATTTAGACATCCTTTGAGCGTATTACTATGGGCGATACTAAGATACACGCTAGGTCCCATGACATATTAATTAAATGAGATTGTTTAATTAAATGAGTTAGATTATAAAACAACATAGACCTGACTATTAATTCATAGACTTACCTTATAAATGAAATTTATTAAATGAATTTTTTATAAACTATGAACCTAGAATTTATAGGATGTTTACTTTAAATAATCCCTTTATAACTTTTTTTACTTCCGGCACACTATTGTTGTTATATGTACTCACTGTCTGGATGGAACTTACCCTTGGGTGGTTGCCTACTAGGATTATATCTCACTCCCTATTTGGTTTATCTATGGGTACCCAAATATATTATATGATTTTAGGTATGGATAAGGGATAGTTCCCTACTACTGGTTTTTTATTACTAATTAGGAGTAGGGGAGTATAGGACTGAGTTGAGGCTCGTGATGCTGGCTGGATACTATTTGTCTTTTTTGTACTTTTGTTACATGTATTGTACTGATTCCATATAGAGCTATTTGGATTCTTTTTTATACACATGATATGTATCATCATTATCATATGATATTCCATATGGTATTATTTATTATATCTATCTTGGTTATTTTCTATTGTCTTCTTGGTTTACTGATTTTTTATCTATTATTATATATCCATTGTGCTACACACTTGTGATAAGGGTATAGTATCCTCACAGAAACACCAAGGTCCTCAATTATAGTTGGTAGTCTCTAGAATTTGGGGAGATGTGTTTGAGGCCATGTGGCCAACCGAGCTCAGGTAACCATTCAGTGGCATCTTGGTCCGAGACATTACAAAGTTGTATCAAATCTTTTCTTTTCTAGTTTTATTTATTATTTAGAGACAATAGAAAGAGATAGGGAGGAATGGGAATTGGGTAATGATTTATTCCTAGGAATAGCTAAATCACATAGTGGAAAAGAAAAATTTCCTCAAATTATATTGTTTTTTCTGAATTTTGACTATTATAGTTTTTTTTATTACACCATTGGGTGATAAAATCAAATTGTGATGTTATCATTGATATGATTGTGGGTTATATGTTTTTGCAGCTCGATGAGATGAGGATATTCCATATCATACATCATTTCAATCACTTTATAGTAATCACGTGCCATGAATTATTCCATGCCATTTAGGATGAATTACTTGTTTAATGTTGGTGGGATAGGTTCCTTGATAGATATACCTATTATTGTGATATGTATTCTAGAATGTGTTATAGTGTGGATTAGGTGGGTGCCACATTTTGATTCATGAGTTGTATGGTCCCATATGGATCAGAATTTGGAAAACCATTGGTTCAACCTTTTCAAATGAATTTTGATATAAATACAAAATAAATTAATGAAATGGGGACTGAAATTGCTTATAGAGGATAACTTGACCTAGACCCAACCATAATAGTGGGAAGTAAGTAGTATATCTTGCTTATATATTCGATCCGTATGTCACCTATACCTAACTCAAGGAGTAGTAATAGGGCTATGTTTCTTATATATGAAGTCTTGTAACTATCCTATTTCAAATAACAATTCTTTAAATTGTGATCTTTGATTATTAATCATAATTTGTGGTGTGTTCTTGGCATTTTTAGAGGTATCCCACTGCAACGTCCTCCAGATGTACGTTAGGAGAGTGGTGACAAACACACTCCAAAGGTGGCTATCCATGGGATACTAGTAGATCCTATAGTAGTGCTATTTTTTGCCTCAGTAGTTATACCAGATATAGGTTCTGAGGCGTAGTTCTATGATGGATTCTTGAACTTCATACAGACTATTTAGGGAGAATCATGACCTACCCTAAATAAGGAAGAGTTGGTGTGCGAGTTCTAGTAGCAGCATCTTCCCAAGTTTTCAGGGGATGGTGGACCATAGGCTGCTAATTCATGGCTATATTCTATGTTATCTATCTTCAATCATCTATATATGCCTCCTGATATAAGGGTAAATCTCAATACATATATGTTGTGTAATTCTGCCAAGATATAGTGGGATGTCATAACATAGAAAGATCATCATCAAGATTTGTGTTAGTTGGATTTTTATAGGTTCTTCTATAATTATTTATATCATAAGATGTTGGGGGCCGATATATACCAATATTTCCTGCTCCTTCAACAGGTCATGTTATTAATTATGGAATATTCGTCCCATTTTACAAAGATATAGCAGTCTGCACCTATTCTAATGGGTGACGAGTTATCTAAATCCTAGATATTAGAGGATGATCTCAAATACAACATCTGATTATGATAGAATGTATTTTTTATAACTACTATTTACAGAATAGTGAATCAATCACTTATCATAGATTGTAATCTTAGAGAGAATGCAGGTGCAATGTAGGGAGGTTTGGCATCTAGATGTAGTACTACATCAACCGATAGTAGGAAACATCATCTGAAGCTTCCACATAGTGACATTAGTATCCAAAGAACATACTTAGGTAGACATGTAAGGCGCCACCATTGTGGTAGACCAGAAAATATGAGGTCATAGTGTACGAGGAACCCAGTGAAGTGTCAATAATATGGAAAGATGAGTCATCTACAACACATTTTCATAACATTTCCTCTAATATCCAGTGAGAGAGGGTATGGACTGACTCCATGCTCATGAGTGGGGTTAAAATCTTCTGATCATGAAGAGGGATTGAGTACAATTAGTTGATCACTCTGAGGTGCTGGTTGTGTCTATGTTAATCAAAGCCCAAATTTATAGTGATAGCATAGTGGATCTACTCATAGTAGCTAGTTTGATTGTGGGACTGTAGATCAGGCCAAATATATGCAGTGAAACCAACCCTTGAGGAGAAAAATCTCATGCCTTCTATTATCATAGGTACTATTTAGTAGCCTCTAATTTAGATTTTACTCTTTTTAATATATAATATTCTCAAATTTTTATATCTATGTCCATTTTTGAGATCCTTGGGCTTATCATTCAGTCTTTTGATGGACTTATGACACTTGATACTTAGTTGGGGACTACAATGAAGAATATACATCAGTGCAGGGAGTAACACCATGATATTGGTGGATGTGACTTTATATGGTACCTCTTATCATCATGATGGAGTATTTTTCATCATTCTCATGATAGCTTGGTTGTCACCCTTTTATGATTTTGTTAATTTCTATCATTGAATGGTGAATTTCACATCACCAGAGGGTGGAAAGTTTATTCAAAAGGGTTAATGGGATGCCTATGAGATAAAATCTGGAACTAGGAATCATTTTTTGGGTAGGATGACCACCCAGATTGTGGTTTTATATATGGATGACCAGGGAAAATATAAAATAGATTTCCCTCCAATGGTTGGTTGTTTCATGAACATTTTCCCAGATGAATTTTTAGGATTACCTCTAGTGAGAGAGGTAGAATTCTCTTCCAAGAAAGTGTTAGTAGATGAACTAGTATATATTCCTCCTTATATTATGGATACTAATGAGATGAAAGAGAATATAGGCATTTATCTAATTTAGAGTCAAAGGGGTGTATCTAACCTTGTACTTCTCTTTGGGGTTTACCAGTCCTTTTTTGTGAAAAAGGCAGACTGTACCCTAGGGATATGTGTCGATTACAAAAAAATTGAACCAAATAATGATCAATAATTGGTATCCTATTTTGTGGATATATGATCTCTTTGATCATCTAGGAGGAGATCAGAATTTATTGAAAATTGATTTGAGATCTGGTTATCATCAGGTGCATGTTAGACCATCAAACATAAATCTCACATCTTTTTATAGTAGGTATGTTCTATATGAGTATTTGGTTATACAATTTGGTCTCATGAATTAACCAACAGTCTTCATGGAGCTGATGAACTGATTTTTTCATCCTCATCTAGTTTCATTTTTCATGGTATTCATGGATGATATCTTGGGGTATTCTCACACTCAACATGACTATTTCAAACAACTTGAGATAATTTTGGATACACTGATAGGTTATTAGTTATATGTTAAGATCACAAAGTTCCACTTCTTTATGGATCAGATTCAGTTCTTGGGTCACATCATCTCGAAGATAGGAGTACCAGTTGACCAAAAGAAGGTGAGAACTACAGTTTCCTAGGATCATCCCAAGAATATCTTTGAGGTATGGAGTTTTTTGATGCTATATGGATACTATAGGAATTTCATATAGGAATTATTATGCCCAGCAGTGCCTCTTATGGGCTTGTCTATTAAGGGTGTGGAGTTTTTATGGTTAGATCCCTATGAGACATCATTTTAGAAGCTGAAGGGGATATTGGCTTTAGCACCGATACTAATTTTTCTAGATCCAGGAAGAAGTTGCATTGTGTACTATGATGAATCATGTATCTGGATAGGAACAATTATTATGCAGAGAGATAGATTCATAGCATATAGATCTCAACAGTTGAGGCCACATGAGAGGAATTACCTAAAACATGATCTTAAGTTAGTTGTAGTTGTTCACAGATTACGTTATTGGATACATTACTTACTTAGATATCATTTTTTTATGTAAACAGACCAAAAATACCTCAAGTACATATTTACGCAGCTTGTTCTAAATATGAAGTAGTGATGGTGTTTTGAATACCTATAGTCTTTCGACTTTAAGATTTCCTATACACCTAGTAAGGGAAATGAACTATCCAATGAACTGAGAATTAGGACATAGATAGAGGAAGTTCAGTAGGCTAGTAGTGAGTGAAAGATTATGGATTTGTTCTCTGATATGCACTTGGAGGTGCAGGATAGTTAGGGGAAGACCTTTCTATCATCCTTAGTTGTTACCTCTACCTTTTTGGATAAAGTAAGAATGAGGTAGCTATTAGATTTTTATGGCCTAGTTATATGGGAGAGAGTATAAGGTGATTACCCTCCTCCTGTTTTTACCATAGTCATAGATAAGATCATGTGTGTACATGGTCTCATATGGGTTTCAGCAGATATACATGGGGAGATGATGTGATATTTTTATGCTTTAGCTTGGGCAGGGTATCCTGGACTCACCAAGATGTATCGGGATTTACATCACCAGTACTTGTGGATGGGTATGAAAATAGATATATCTGGTTTTTTCATGAGGAGTTCCACCTTTCATTAGGTGAAGGCAGAACACTAGTGACCATATGGACTTTTACAGTAGCTACTCTTTCCCGAGTGGAAATAGAAAAATGTTGTTATGGATTTCATGATAGATTTACTGAGCTCACCTTGAGATAAATATGTTTTATGGGTTGGTGTTGATAGGCTCACGAAGGTTTCAAATTTCCATCCAATTAAGGAAACCTTCAGTGTGGATGATATTGGGAAGTTGTATATTCTTGAGATAGTAAAAATTCACAAGGTCTCACATACTATCATTTCTAATAGGGACTCTTGGTTGAGTTTACAGTTCTGGGAAGGGATGTATAGAGCGTTGGGTACATAGGTACTTCTGAGCACAGCATACCACCCCCAAATAGATGGCCAATCAGTTTTCACGATTCAGGTGCCGGAGGATATGCTATGATCATTCATCCTGGATTTTGGGGGCTCTTTGGAGAGGCTATACCCCTATTTTAATTCACCTATAAAAATAGATTTCAAGATACTATTCATATAGCGCCTTATGAGGCTTTGTATGGTAGGTCATGATGATCACCCCTGTGTTGGTTTGAGGAAGGAGAGGCAACTATGTTTGGACCTCATCTTGTTTAGGAGACCATAAGATAGGTTTAGTTGATCTGGAAAATGATGGTTACTGTATAGTCTGGAAATAAATCATACGTCGATTGCCCAGACAACCTATAGAGTTCATGGTTTGGTATCAGGACTTTTTACATGTCTCACCAAGGTTGGGACACATGATGATCGGGATATATGGTAAGATTTCACCATGATATGTTGGTCCATTCGAGATTCTGTAGAGAGTCAGATGGTTATCCTATCGGTTGTAGTTACCTCAGAGTTATTAGGATATGCATGAAATATTCCATGTATCTCAGTTGTTTCATTACCATTTAGACTCATCTCATGTCTTTCACCCCATGTATGTTGATATATAGGTAGATACATCCTTTGAGGATCATCCAATATGTTTTTTGGATCGTATCACAAAGGTTCTCAGAGGGTGGTTAGTTTCTTTAGTACGGAGGTTATAGAAGAATGTTCATGTATAGAATGAGACATGGGAGTGGGAGATAGATGTATGATCACAATGGATGGATTTATTCTATGACATTCTTGAACAACCCTTGAGAGGAAAATTTGGGGATATATTACTTTAAGGGGGGAAGTTTGTAAGAACCTGGTCTTTTCTTTAGGTATAGATCCTTTAATTTCCATTAAATTTCAGTTTAAATGATTAATTATGATCTAATATGAATATCCTTTGAGGTATTGGGGGTAGAGGGGGTGTTTGGGGCTGGTTGAGAGCTCAGAACCTAGCTTTTGGGGTGAAAAGGCTGGAAGCACGGTTAGTAGAAACTATATGGGGAAGCTCGCATGGTTACTTCCTACTATGCTAAGCTGGATAGTGTGAACATACAGAATGAATGGTTTAAAAAACTATGAAATTTGGGGTGCACACCCATGTGAGAATGTCTGCAATTTTTAAAGAGAATTTTTTCATGTTTTGCACACAGTTAGTCAATCTATGCATACAAACCATGTGATGTGTCCCTTCCTATAGCAAAGGGCGTACGATTGTCACATGATTTGGACAAACCATGTGTCCTAATAAATTTGGTGAATTTATGAAAATACTCCAAATTAAATCTTATAATTCAACCCTAATTTACCATTCCTCTTACAAACAGAACCCTCACCTTTGAGAGGTTCCTTTGGGTGCCTAATCTATGAATCAAAGGATCTTCTCTATCTGGACTCAAAATCAAGAATAGTTTGTCTCATTGGATATGAATCAGTAAGATCTCGATTCATTTTTAGAGATTATTCATTATTCTTGGTATTGGATATTCTATTTAAGTGAAAGCTATATGCCCTATTTATAGGTTCTTTGTCCATTCTTCAATTTTCTCCTGATCTTAGTCAAATCAAGAGTTGATACTAGATGATCTATCCAGTAAGGACCTACAGTATGTGTCCCCATGCTTTTCATTTAAAGTCAAAGTGTTTATATATATCTCATTATGTCATGCACTAAATATTTAGAGGGTATCCTCAGAAATAGAATTAAATCCTTGATTTAAATTGATAGGTATACCCTATTCAATTAATGAGTCCCATTGATAAATGTTAAATGGATAAGAACTTTGAATTGGAACCACTCCTTTGGGTGTGTTTATAGTTCATTGGGCCACCATGGGTGGATATTAAATTTGGATGCCTTAGGGTGTGCCTTTGTACCTCTTTCTATGGGATGTCAATTATGAATTGAATTGTGAATTGATATGGGAGTTAAATTTTCAAATCATTTATAAATTGAATTGATAAAGAAAAGGGAATGAAAGCAATATCCCTAGACACTTTCCATTTATTGGTTTGATTATCATGAGATTCTTATTATAATGAAATTCCCATGTAATTAAATTAAAGGATAAGCCTTCTAAACTTATACAATGCCTTGAGCCACCTTTTTAGGTGAATTTTAATTGAAATGAATAAGTTGGTGACCTTGACGTGATTAAGGTATATTGATTATATATTATTGAATTGATTAAATTCTTATATGCCTTTGGTGACACATGTATTAATATATGAATGCCATGGATGGACTCATTTGGATTCTACCTTGCTTATTCCTGAGTGACACTTGGAGTCCTAATATGGACTTATAATGATGGAATCATGAAGGATTACTATTATATGATAAGTCATACTTTGACTCCTTATGGTTTTCCAAGGATGGACTTAGGGGAAGATGATCGTATACACCATGGATGACACTTGGGATCCCTTAGTGGACTTCCAAGGATGGACTCGAATGGAAGTGATGTTATACCACACCAAAAGCGATACCTGGGTTACTATAAGGATCTCCATGGATAGGCTTGTTGGGTGTTTGGTTTATACTACACTTGAAGTGACACCTAGATTCCAAATTAGGAATACCAAGGATGGGTTCAGGTTCAAAATTGAATAATTAATTAAATGGTATATATTGTACATGGAATGATACCTATATTTAAATTGAGGAATTCCAAGGAAAGTATTAGGTTTTGAAGTAAACAATGAATGAAATGGTTATATGACGTGTCTTCCAAGACAAAGCACAAGATTGGATTCAGTATTTGTCTTAAACTGTAACTAACCGACTCATATTTCCCTAAAACCCAACACCCGACCCAATCTGCCACATACCCTAAGGGTGTTCCTGGTCCCCACAGGCTGGAGACAAGCACCCGAGCGTCAAACAAAAAAACTAAGGGAATTATTTCACCCAAATTGAAAAACCACACAGCATATATATAGAGAGAGAGAAATAAGGAACAACAGAAGACTAACAAATATATATTCCAAAACTATAAGGAAAATAGTAGAAACAGAACAACTATAATAGTAACTAAAACCCAAAGGAAAAGTCTGACTGTTAAGGACTCAAAACCAAACAGATACTCCAATGATGGCATTGAAGAACTCCGACCATCTCACCACTAGCTACCCATCCCAGATGACATGAACCTTATCTCCTCACGGTGGCACCTTGCCTTTCCCTGCACTGGAATACAAACAAAGGTCTATGAACCACAATAGCAATGTGCAGGGTGTGAGCTAATAGGCTCAGCAGGATCCCCCCCCCATGTGTTCCATAACAAGTCTCTATACAACAATATTGTATGAAAATTTTAAAATAAAACATGGCATGATAAGAAGTAAATTGGTTTTATATAAAACATGGTAAATTTCCCTTTTTCCACACTTCTAAACAAAATACGGTATGACAGTTTCAAGAAACGTTTCCATATAATCTTTCACAGGGATCAACATGCATATCAAGGATAACTCATAAAGACGATTAGTATAAAACAAAAACATATGTATCACAACACCATGTAATACTACAGGTCTAGGTAGCAGACTACTCATACCAAAATAATCAAGTTCACAAAAATTGATCCTAGAACAACGAGCCTAGGAAGTAGAGGAATACCCCATGAGTAAATCCCCCAAAAAAGTCGCTATCATTCCCCTAGAACAATGGGACTAAGAAATAGAGGAAATCCCCAAGACAAACCTCATTTATAATCATAAAGAAATGGACTATGGCCTCAAGCTAACCTTCCACCTAAGTACCCAAGGTAACCCATGTGCTCAATTTCACAAACCAATTTAAATGCTTTAAAAACCATTCAAAACCATTTTACAATCCATTTATCAAAAGCTAGGGGAAACCATTTTCATTAAAAACCCCCTTTCAACACACACAAAAAATCATTCCAATTTTATAAATCAATTATTAAAGTAGTAGAAATTAGGCTCATTATCATAGGTTATAGACAGAACCACCTACCTCAAAGTCTGGGTCGCACACACCTACAATGGGATCCAAAACCAAGAACGAAACCCAAAAGCACCAACAGAGACCCTAGAATCTGATCCATGATAATATTGTTTCAAATATAAACACAAAAGGTCAGCGAAAGAGGGGAAACCCACATAACTCAAAGAAGAATGCCCTCTGCACCACAACCAAAGAAGGGGAAAGGCCTCTAGAATGATATCTCACAATGGATTTAGAAGAAGACGAAAAATATCAACCAACCTAGATCAAAGGATCTGATAATGCAAGGAAAGGGCACTACCGCGATCAACCGCAATGAAAAATCAGAAAGAACACTTACCCATAGAGATTAACCATAAAAGAAAAGATGAAATGGAGACAATTAGATCAATCCTGAAGGTAAAACACCTCTGAAAATCACCTAGAAGGGTTTTAGGGTTGAGAACCAAGAGGTTCGAAGTAAAAAGGATAAGTGAGACTAAAAATTGCATGAATTAATCCTAGGCGCGGGCCTGGTCACAATGTGTGCCCCTGGGTCATGACGTGTATGCCTCGCTAGATAAGTTACACCAAAAAACCTATCACCTCAGGTTTAAAAATTGATATTTATCCCTTACACGACATGTACCTCAGGTACAAGACATGTACCATCTCACGACATGATCTCCCAGTTCACGATGCGGTCTCCCAATCCTCAACATGCAACCATCACCAAGTACATGTCGTGTACTTTAGGTACACAATGTGTACCTATTCAGTAGTCTGGATGAGGTAACAGGATGTTAAAAACTCCACACCATAAATAATTTCCATCCCCAGGAATTCAAGCGAAAGATTTAGTCCCCGGAAAAATATGAGGCCACTGCTCCCTCATCAGTGAACCGCATTCCCAAGTTTCATGAGAATTTGATACTTGTTTCCATAGAACTCGGAACAATGGAATAGACTTCCCATGCAAGTCTTTTTCTTGAGAGTCAACAATCTCAACTAGTTTCTCCAGAATAGAAGCATCCCACACTAACTCAATTTATTCCCAACTCAGAATGTGAGAAGGATTAGGGTGATACTTCCTAAGTTGATATATATGGAAAACATCATGAATAACCATCAAATGAATCAGAAATGTTAACCGATAAGCAACCTTCCTGAGTTGTTCAGTGATCTCAAATAGTCCAACATATCTCAGAGCCAAATTTCCCAATTTTCCAAGAAGATGGTGACCCAACTGTGGAGAAACATTCAATAAAACCCATTTACTAATGGAAAAATTCAATGGATGATGTCACTGATATTCATATGATTTCTGTCGACTCTAGGCTATAACCATCCATCGCCGCACCTCTTGCATCTTTGCCAACGTATCCTAAACCAGACTTGGTCCAACCAAAGATAATTCTCCCAAATCCGCCCAATAAAGAGGTGATCTGTATGGGAAACCATAAAACGCTAAAAAGGGATCCATTCTGATCGACCACTGATAACTGTTGTTGTAAACAAACTCAATCAGTCCCAGGTAGCTATCCCACGATCCACTGAAATCCAACACATAGGCATAAAGAATATCTTCTAGGATTTGAATTACATGCTTCGTCTAGCCATATATCTATGGATGGTAAGCTGTTCTCAACTTGACCAGAGTCCCCATTGCCTCATGAAGACTCCTCCAAAACTTTGAGGTAAACCTAGGATTCCTATCTGAAACAACTGTAGAATGACTCACATGCAACCTCACAATCTCTTGCGCATACAACTTACCCATATCTTTAACTTTAGTGGTGTCTTTGATTGAAATGAAATGAGATGACTTCATCAACTGATCCACAACCACCCATATAGAATTTTTCCCCAAGGGAGTCCACGGAAAACCAACAAAAAAATCCATAGACACCTTGTCCCATTTCCAAACTGGAACCGGAAGAGGCTGAAGCAAACCCCAGGATTTCAAGTGCCCTACCTTTATCCATTGGCAGGTGTAACAATGGGACACATAATATGCAATGTCATGCTTCATACCTGGCCACCAGAACTGCCTTCTCATGTCATAATACATCTTTATAGTGTCTGGATGAATAGCCTGTGAAGAGATATGAGAATCAAACAATACTTAACTCCTCAAAGAAGCTGGGAAGACATCTTTATTTCTAAAGTGAATTATTTTGTCTGAAGAATGAGACCAACCAGGAATGGTCTCCCCAAAATAAAGGATTTACTGAGTCTTCTGAAACTCATCATCCTGATGCTGAATTTGAACAATAGAATTCAGGAGAGATGATGATAATTGAACACTATTCAGAACCATACCTGAAGCATCCTCTTGAGCGTCCAATTGAAACTGAGTGAAAATACCTATAAGATTCCACTCCTCTGATTCCAAAATAGCAAGTCATGGTACCTTCCTGCTTATAGAATCTACAACAATATTCCCTTTCCCCAGGGTGTAAGCAATGTCAAAAGCAAATGTCTGAAGGTATTCTATTCATCATCTCTATTTGATATTAAAGTCTTTTTGATAAAAGATATAGCTCAGACTCCTATGATCAGAGAACACAGTGAACTTTTCCCCAAAGAGGTAGTGTCGCCAACACTTAAGCACAAGAATCATTGTAGCAAGATCTAAATCATGAGTGGATGTTGACGCTCCTTTCGTCACAGAATCTAAAGATCGAAAAAGGGGAATATCTGAGCTCAAAGTGATTCAACCTTTGAAGAAAACATCAAAAATCAACAAAGGCATGAACAAAGGATCAAAAGAAACTGCACCGCGCAAGTTATATCACTGTCGCGCAAGTCCACTTGCGCGACGCCCTTATGGTCATGCAAGTGACTTGCGCGACCTAAGTGATAACCACCCGGTAACCGCCCAGGGCCTTCTTTTGCCTATAAATAGACCTTGTGGGCCCCCCATTCGAGAGGATCTTTTTCCAAAAACTCGGATTGAAGCTCCCGACGCCCAAGTCTCTTCTCAAAGCTTCCGGAACACTTCTAAGGTAATTTCTTACCTAGAACGGAAGATCTAAAGAGAGGGAGGAAGGCCTAAGTGTTGAAACTCATCAACACTTGCGCGCCTGAGTGACCAGCCCTTAAGGGAAGTGGTCACACTTACGCGCCGCCTTATTCCTTCGATAGAAATTGCGCGTCCCTTTTCTGGGAGAACCTCAAGAGGATTCTAAAGGCTTTAAGAAAGAGTCGCTCAAGTATTTTAATGCTGGTTGAAAATCGCGCAAGCACCCCACATGTCGCGCAAGTATACCTGCGCGACCAATACTTGCGCGCCGCTGCAATACCTGCGCACCTTCCAAGACTTGCGCGCCCCTTCTTTTTTGGGTGCCTTTTCTGCCCATTTCACCCCTCTTAAGCCATTTCACCTTTCTTATTCAATATTCAGTCTTCAAGATACTCTTCAAAGCCATTTATGGCATGATTTCTTGATTTGACTTCCTTATCTGAAAGGAATTCGGTGGAATATCTCTCAAAACCTAGTGATTTACACATCTTTATGTCACCAAAGATTGAGAGCTCATTCATTTAACCTCATCCTTTAAGATGAGAGAATCCTTAACCTGGGTCTCCTTTTCAGGAATAATCCCCAGTTATAAGTCCTTTAATATGGGCAACTTCCTCAGGAGTAAGTCCTAAATTCTTAAAGTTCCCAAATCTGGGCATCCTCCTCAGGAGTAAGCCCCAAACCTTAATTCCTTAACTTGGGCATCCTCCTCAGGAGTAAGACCCAATCATAATCCTTTAATATGGGCATCCTTCTTAGGAGTAAGACCCAAGTCCTCTAATTTTGGGCATCCTTCTTAGGAGTAATCCCCAATCTCAAATATGGGAATCCTTCTTAGGAATAAGCCCCAATCTCAAATATGGGCATCCTCCTCAGGAGTAAGCCCCAAACCTTAATCCCTAACCTAGGTCTCCTTTTCAGAAATAAGTCCCAGTCATAATTATGGGCATCCTTTTCAGGAGTAAGCCCCCAGTCCCTTAATTTCTCTTTAACCAGTCCTAATTTTCATTTGATCTGGGATTCCTTATCAGGAGTAAAACCCAGTTATCAATCCTCTCCTAATTTGGGTTTCCTTTTCAGGAATAAGTCCCAAGTTAGAGTATTCAAATATCCATAAAGCACATATACCTTTATAGACCCTGTTCCTGGGTTTTCTCCCTAAAAGTAAATCCTAAACCTTCATCTATCTGGGCAGTCATATAAACATAAGCCCCAAACCATTTCTTATGATTTCATCTTTCATGGAACAATTGTCTAATTTTTACCAATACCTCTTGTTTCTCACACAGAGCATGACTCACGTGAGCTTAGAGTGTAAAAGTAATTATGACATCCTTCTTTGAGACATCAATCATAAACGTCATACTATACCACTCGAACTACGTGGGTTCTGATTCCTTTTCCAAAACAAAGGATACGTAGGTAGCCCATTTATGGGTTCGATCCCAACTCTGAAATAATCTATGTCCTTTTGAATGACGATAAACTTCAAGTGCCCCACTGAGTGGATTTAAAACCAGTCTGGTCATTATAATGACCAAGAAACTTTTATATAAATGTTTTGAAGGATACCATTGACCAAGAATCTCTAAATAGATACAGATGATTCTCTATTGATGAAGAACCTCGAATACATATAAAAGATTCTCTAAATTTCTTACATATTTAATCATTGATTGTTAAAACTAAAGGAAAGCTCATTTTATACTTGGTAATGTAATAAGGATTCACGAACATAACTTAAATCTATAAAGAGAGTCCTGGAGTAGACAATAATTCCCCTCAAAAAGTTGTGATGAGTCTGACCTCCCATCCTCTCGACCAATGCAAATTCCTAAACCTCATCAGTCCACAAGCTAATGAGCGCCTACCTTTGGAAAGTAGGTCCAAACGGATGTGGAATCATTGGATGTTTCCGGTTCTACAAACAAACCTGCTAGAAACCAATCGGAACGTTTGAATCTCCCGTCCAGGAGGTCATCCCTGAATTCCGTGCGAAACAAAAATGGTGAACCCGACGTGAATCCTTAACCAAGTTAAAATTATGTTTTACCTAATTGTTAATCCCCTATTTAAAACTCAATAGGAGGGCTAACAAAAAAACAATCATTGACATGTGTGCTCATCCAAAGGATGAAGTGGATGAATTTTATCTTGATTACGTCTGTTATATCAAACAGGCAATCTTTTCCAAGATCTTATGTATTTTCATAATGGCTGCTCTCAAATTCACATCTGTGAATACTGTTGCTGCAAATACTACTGCTGCTATTCCTACTGGATCGTCATCCGCTCAGAGGATGACATCACCTAATCAGCGTCTTCAACGCTGGGTATCAAATGCGCTGGTTAAGGAGTACCGTCAACACGGTACCATCCCAACTTTGGAGGCTTCCCGACAGGCCCTCCAAGTGAACAAATCACACAGGTCGTCCAAACAACAACGACCAGTGATCAAGAGGCAGGCGGTGCTGACTACCATCTCCAACTGTTTCGGGTCGTTATCCCCGGAACGCAATTTCCATTCACTCCCTTACTTTTAGGAAGTGAATGAGCAGGTCCCTCAGGGCCTTAATTCAAAAAGACAGGAGTCCTTCCCGAGGGATCCCATCAACAATCGCCGTCAGACTCGTGCGGCAGTGCACCCTCAACATGATGAGGGTACCGACTCCAGGCATTCGGCTCAGGTTCCTCGAACCCGAGCAGGCAAGATGAACCGCCAGAGACGGAATCTGGTTAACAATGGGAAGGTTATCATCCCTGCCATCTCCAGAGAAGTCCACTAACCTAACTTGGTGGCGAACAACGAGCAGGCACACACACCTGCCCATTTTAATTCCGCTATCCAGCAGACTCTTCTGGCAGCATCAAGCCAATCCCGCCAGGCAATTCCGGTAGAGTACTATAGGCAGGAACATACACCTTCTTATACATCATCAGTTAATCAGCAGGCTCGTCTGACTACATATGATGGATCTCATCAACCGTGTTTGGCGAAGTGTAAACAGTAGGCACATACATCTGCTAATACTAATCAAACCTACCAACAGTCTCTCTTGGTAGCGCACGGAGAAGTCAGTCGGAAAGCCCCGACGACAAACAGGAGGCAGACTCAACTCTCTGCCTCCACACTTGAGTACTATCAGGATTCACTGACAGGAAAAGGAGGAACGGAGCAGGCACATACACCTACTCCAAGCACGGAATGGACGTATATTCCCGTTCCGGTGACTGAAGTCACCAAACATATTTTTTCAATGGTGAAAGAGAAGAAGGAAATTCCTGCTCATATTTTGGATGCTTGCCAGGATATCATAACAACTTCAGCATCATCTTAGGGAAAGACACATAAATCTATCCCTAGCAGTAGAGTGACACATCAACGATTCACTCCAGAACAGACACACACATCTGTTCTAGTCCAAGAGGGTTATGGGGCATACTCCCCCATATCATACGGACAACCAAGTCAGGCACATACACCTAATTTGAGTGGAGATCGTCAGCCTAACCTGACCATCTTTCCTGATCAGGAACATACACCTGCTCAGAGTAATCACTTTCGTCATCAAGTGGTTTCTAAAGTGAGTAAGAAGGAATCTAAGAAAAAGATCCGCCCAGCATAGTCAGGAGATCAAAGGCCAATCTGTAACCAAGCCTTGCTCGATGCTGGAGTTCTTGAAGCCCTCATACATTTATCTGTCGGAATTCAAGATTCTACTCCCTCAGTTCCCAATAACGGGAACATTAATTCTGAAGGTCTTCAATAGACACTTCCTCATGAAGGCTTGCTTCATGAAAATTCGGTCAATCTTGAAGTTTCTTCTTCAGATGAGAGCCACAGTAACCCTCTGTGTGGTCAGAAGACCAAGGAGCAAGAGATCTCATCTTTTGCTGTAACCCATTATGGTGGTCCTCCCCATGATGATGAATTTCACTGCGAAAGTCCTCTCCGCAGTAGTGATTCACATTGCCTGGAAAATACTCCAGTGGACAATGTAGTGCCGAGAAATCCCTCTTATCTTGAGGCACTTGAAAAGGCGAAACCTGTCATGTCTGATGCTTTATCACTAGCAAGTGAAATACTTTATCAATAAGAATATATCCCAGGGTGTAGGTTATTCTCCGAACCACACCTAAGTCATGCATCTTCTAGTTTGATCAATGATCTCTCTACCAATCTTGTTGAATCCGATGAAGCAACAAGGAAACACCAACTCTGGTCAAAACAGGTAGAAGAATCTTCATTTAATGATAAAGAGGAAATGCTGAACATGAGGAAAAAACTGGCGAAAATTGAAGTACCAGTCATGTTTTGGCCTTTAGCTGACTCCCAGTATGATATTCCAAAGATGTTGACGGAAGATGGAGTCCATGATATTTGTCTCAACATGTGGAAAACTCTTTTTCAATTGAAGAAGAAGGTATTATCTTATGATGAATATGAAAATCATTTTAAGATAATAGAAGGGCTACAACGTCAGATTGATTTGGCATCTCTATCAGTCTCTCGGTATCCGAAGGCTGAAAAGCAACAGAGAACCCTTCAACGTTCATGCCTTGGCGCACTAAGAAAATTGCATCAATTAATTGCCAATGCTCCATCTGGTGTTCATATCAGAGGATGGGGTGTTCATGGAGCACTACATTTCACAGTGCTTTTCAGTCAGCAAAGCCCGCCGAAAATGGTCTCATGCAATGTTATTTCCCATGGCCGGCCACAGTCAATGGGATTTGTTCATAATCAAAAGCTTGCTCAAGAACAGGCTTCAACTAGTTCCTCTCAAAATCAAGCATATAGAGAACAAGTTGTTGAAATGATCCTACATCAAGCAGGCGAGAATATTGCACAAGACTCTCGTCTGGAGCAAACAAATCATCAAATGACAGAAGTCTCGGAAATCATCCAACGGTCTATTGAACCAAGTGATAAAAGTGGATACAGGTTAATGCATCCAGCTAATTTCCGAACTAAGATTCGCAAGATCAAGAGATCTTTTAAGAAAGTCTCAGAAATAGCATGTCAAGAGCCACCCCAGCTTGTTAGACTGGGGACTCCTTTAACCCAACCCTCAGAGTCAATAAATGGGATTCGAGGAGTTGAGCGGAATCAGAAGGAACATCCCCAGTTCACGAGACTGGGGACTCTTTCAAATCATCATTCCCCTTCTCAGAGAATGTCGGTCTTTTCTTGATTAGGGAAGAATCCCCAAGAGGAACGAAGATCCAAATTATCAAGAGATTCCCTCCAAATTATAGCTCGTCAAGAAGTTCCTAAAGGATTGAATCAACAAAAGGCAATGTCTCATCAAAGATATGAAAGAAAACAATATCACATAAAGGTTGATAAAAGGGATGCGATGCATTATGCATCAATCAATGTAATCAATGCCGTTGTTGCTAATCCACCAGAGGAGACTCACTCAGGGGACTCAGATGAAGAGCGTCCTGCTCAAGAAAATGTATGCACCAATAAAAATGAAGAAGGTGTGTGTACACGAAGTCAAAGGATTACTCAGAACCTAGGTAATCTACTTCCTTCTCTCCAAGAAGTATCCAACAAAGGGAGGGGAAAGAATCATGTTACATATCCTTCCTCTGGAGAAGGTCAATCACTATCGTTAGAGCAAAGGTTTGCACAACAAGAGGAAGAAATGAAAGAATTAAGAAGGTTGAATGCAGAACTACTTCAGAGTAGTCTTCTTCTTAAGAATGCTGAAGTCCGACAGCCGAAGGAATTTGTTGCAGTTACTGAGATGGATCAATAATATCCTCCTTTATCAGTATACCCTCAGAGGTCTAATCCTACGGGTCAAACGCAACAACGGTTGGCAGTGCTACCATCAGTTGCAGCACCAACCACCACATCTGTCCAAGCTCCATTCATTGCACCTACTCAAGACTAGATTCAATCGGATTTTTCTCAAAAGTTAATAACTACTATTGAGTCATTAACAGCTCGGTTAGAAACTATGGAAGGGAAACGGGCGCAAGTTCAAACAGAAAAGAAAGTTTACCCTGAATGGGTAGATTCAATTTCTCCTCCATCCAGTTTTGGAAACCCTGTTTTCCCTACTTTCAATGGATCAGGCGACCCTGAACAACATTTGACGCATTACGTGTCTTGTTGTGATCCTATGATGGGAACTCCAGAGCAGCAAGAAGCAGTGAAACTCAGATGCTTCGTGCGAACCTTTCAAGGACCAGCTTTTGTCTGGTATACAAGCTTGCAATCTTGGTCAATCATCGGATGGGAGGATCTTCGCCAAAAATTCCTTCTTCATTTCAGCTCAACTTTTCCAAAAATGACAGTTTTCGATCTTACAAACTGCAAGCAAAGAGAGAATGAAAGAGTCTCTGATTTCATTTCTCGCTGGAAGGGATTAATGTATTCCCTTAGTTTATCACTCCCTTGGGAAGAGATGTTACCAATCTGTGTGGCAAATTTGCGTGACGAATTACGCACGCCATTGATCCCTGTGAAATACACAGGAGGGTTTCGAGACCTTACTTCAATCGCTCAGCAGATTGAAGATTCCCTTATACAGGCTAAGGTTAAATCTTGTGTAATTACATCAGCTTGAGGAAGGAGAATGGTTAAAGCAGAAACTGCTACAGTTATGCTTAAACAAGCACCTATACCTATTTCTACTTCAAAACCTTCATCTTCTCGAAGGGCTCCACCTCCTAAACGCCAACAACAAAGGTCTTTTCGTCCAAATGATCAAAGAGATCAACGACGAAAAAAATTTGAGGATATGAAGAGTAAAACATACTCCTTCCGAAATGAGAAAGTTCCTGGTTACTTCATTTCAGCTCTGGAAAATAATTTGGTTCAATTACCAGTGCCCAAGAGGCCAAACAAAGAAGGAGATGAAGACCATCCCAATTATTGTCCCTTTCATTAAATGTTATGTCATCCCATCCAGGATTGTTTTGTCTTCAAAGACCTCCTGCAAAAGATGGTTGACTTGGTACAAGTCAAGTTGAAAGGTTCTTCGACTCAGGTAGCATGTGTTACTGCTACAGTTCCAGAGGAGGAAGGTGAATGGCAAGAAGTCAAAAGCAGAAATTCACAGAAGTATGATGATTGGATGGTCAGAAAGACAATCAATCAGACTCATGCCATTTTGCGAACACAATTAAAGAAACCAATTGTGTCTTCTGCCATGAATATTGTGGTAAAACCCTCTTTGTCAGAGGGAAAGTCCTCGAAGAAACGGTTTGATTCAAAGAGGGAAAAAGAATCAGAAGAAGATGAGTATGTGTCAAAGCCTAAATTTTCTTTGACTCTGGAAAACTTTATGCCATCTACTTCAAAACAACAGGCACCGCCCCATCAAACGGCACAGCTTAAATAGGCTAGTCAGGTAGGGTCTTTATCAGACGAAGAGTTAATCTTCGGTTCTGTTAATATGATTCAATTAACAGATTTGTATTCCAGTCGTAATTTCAATTTTGATGAGCCTGAATTCCCTGTATCAAATAAGGGAATCCGAGGAAGTTCCAGAGGTTCAGGATACAGGGGAAGACGTGGATCTTTCCGAAGCCACTACTCCAGTTCTACCCCTGCTAGCACTGTGTCTGCAGCAGAAACTCATGGTAGAGCCCTTCAGTGAGCTCAAAAAGAACAATCAAGTTCTTCTGCCAATAGTCAACTCAGTCTTGGCACAGTTATTTCAGAAGACCGATTGAAAATTCCATCTTCTTTATCTCAGCAAGTAAATGGATCGAATCGGTCTAATATTCCAAAACCAAGGATTTTGCCAAATTCTATCCCAATACAAGATACATCAGCTTCCAAAGCATCTGCTTCCAAGGTACCTGCTAAACCGCATATTCCTGTTGGGAAACGCAGACCTTTAGATCAAAAGTATGATATATTGAAACACTTGACCCAAGTACCAGCCAAGTTATCAATTTTGGATGCTTTGAATCTGTCAAAAGATCTTCAGGAAGCACTCATCGAAGCTTTGTCAAGTCCTCAGGAGTTTGAAGCTGAAATTGCTACAGCTGAAGTCTATCACATAGAGAATAATCTTGCAGAATGCCATGCAGTGATATCTTTTACTGATAAAGATGAAGATGATGTTGTTCATGGGCACATAAAACCTCCCTACTTATCTGGAAAATTCAATGGTGTAGATATCCGAAGAGCTTTCATTGACAATGGTTCAGGAGTCAACCTCAAGCCCATCTGTACACTTCGTCGATTGGGCCTCACGGAATCTGATTTATCTCCTTCTACCATGATGTTACAAGGATATGATAAAAATGAACAAGAATCATTGGGCGAAGTTACACTCAGAACCCAGTTTGGAGATCTTGTATCCAATTCGGATTTCATGATTGTTGATCAAGACTCAGCTTTCAACGTCTTGCTTGGAAGACCCTGGCTACATCAGCATGTGGCTATCCCTTAATCATACCATCAATGTCTCAAATACTGTTTCAATGGTCAAGTTGGAACATTATATGGTGATAAGGCCCCGTTCAAGACATGTGAGTCTCAATACATTGAGGCAGAATTTTATCACATGAAGGGAAGAGAAAAATCTACAATGAAGGAAATTACCAAAGTTAATGCTCCATGTGGTTTGGAGAAAATTCCAATAAATCCATTTACACATGTAAGTACAGATTATGTGTTACCTATCAGTAAAATTGAAAAAATAGGCCCAAATCAAAATACTCTTATGGAAAGATCCATAATGCCAATTATGGCAGTTGAGCCAGACAACATGGGAGAAATTGGTAACCTACCAAACAGTGATGAAAGCACAAGTGGTGACATTTTCATTTCATTTGCTGAAATCCAACAGATCTATACTTCTTCAATCAGGCCAGAAGAAGTTATAGCAACATCAGAGGTGAATAATGATGTCAATTCTCAATCCATCATCTCCTCTTTATTTCCCAAAGAAGGCCCTTTATCATCAATAGGGTCGGAAATAGAAGCTTCTTCTTCAAAATGTGCAAATTTTGACATCCCTTATGATCATGAAAATTTTATTTTGTCATCTACTATGCAAGTAGAAATGGAAGAAATAGCACATGATGAAGAGGAAGAGGAAGATCTTAGAGATGCTCATCCAGCATTTGAAGAGGGTATCTCTACCACTGTGGATGAACTCAGAGAAATAAATCTGGGTACAGAGAAAGATCCACACCCCACTTTAATTAGTGCGGCCATGACCCTTGAAGATCAAGAGATGTATATTTCTTTTCTAAAGCAAAATAAAGATATTTTCACTTGGAACTATACAGAAATTCCTGGGCTTGATTCTGATATTGAAACTCATAATTTGGGTTTACCAAAAGAACATCGAGGATTTAAGCAAGCCGCGAGAAGAACACACCCAACCTATGCTTCCAAAATTTAAGCTGAAGTGGATAAGCTGATCAAAGCTAACTTCGTCAGAGAAGTTCAATATCCCAAGTGGTTGGCTAATATTGTCCCTGTAAAGAAGAAGAACGGACAAATTAGGGTTTGCATCGATTTCAGAGATCTTAATCGGTATTTTCCTAAAGATGATTTCCCAGTTCCGATTACAGAACTCTTAATTGATGTGACAGCTGGCTATGAAGTACTTTCCTTCATGGATGGATATTCCGGATATAATCAGATCCGAATGGCCCCAGAAGATGAGGAATCTACAGCCTTCAGAGCCCCTCAAGGTGTGTTTTGTTACCGGGTGATGCCCTTTGGTTTAAAGAATGCAGGTGCAACATATCAACGCGCCATGCATCGTATCTTCAAACCTTTCTTAGGGAAGTTTGTTGAATGCTATGTAGACGATTTGGTGGTTAAATCCAAACAAAGTTCTAATCACTTGGATGATTTGGAATTCATATTCCACAAGCTTCGACAACATAATTTGAAGATGAACCCCTTAAAATGTGCTTTTGGGGTAACCTCAGGAAATTTCCTCAGCTTTGTTGTACGCCATCGTGGTATTGAAGTCGATCTTGAGAAGACCAAATCAATCCTTGGTATGTCACCTCCTCAGAATTTGAAAGAATTAAGAGGACTTCAAGGACACTTAGCCTATATTCGGCGTTTCATCGCCAATTTGGTAGGCAAAATTTTACCCTTTACCAAATTATTGAAGAAAGGAGTCACTTACCAGTGGACTGAAGAATGTCAAGAATCATTTGATGTTCTCAAGAAATACCTCTTGAGTCCACCAGTACTCATTCCACCTGTTGAAGGTAGACCAATTATCCTCTATGTGACAGCTCTAGAGCGATCATTGGGTGCCTTTATCGCTCAAAAGAATGATGTTGGGAATGAAAATAGCCTCTACTATCTCAGTAGAACTATTCTTGAAGAAGAAACCCGATATTCAAGTATTGAGAAGTGCTGCCTGGCATTAATCTTTGCAGTTCAGAAACTGAGACACTACCTGCAACATCACGAGGTCCAATTGGTATCTCGCAATAATCCGCTCAAATTCATCCTTAGTCGTCCAATGCTTACAGGACATCTAGCAAGGTGGGCAGTTATTTTGAAGCAGTTCGACATTCAGTATGTATCTCAAAAGGCAATTAAGGGCCAAGCTCTGGCTGATTTCCTGGATGAACATCCTTCAGTGGAAGACACGTCTTCAGATATTGAACTCCCTGATGAGGAAGTTTTCTCTATTCAAGATAGTCCTCAAACATGGGAAATGTATTTTGATGGTGCTTCCAGAAGTCCAACAGGGAAGAAAATGGAAAATCCTAAATTCAACAAAGTTGGTTTAGGAATTGTACTCATTTCTCCAGATAAGGCATTGTTACCTTATTCCTTTTTATTGTGGGAAGGTGGTACCAATAATGAAGTCAAATACCAAGCTCTTATCACAGGCTTGGAGTTAGCACTTCAAGCACAAGTGAATCACTTAAAGGTGAAAGGTGATTCAGACCTGGTAATCAAACAAGTCAATGGGGATTATGCCATCAGAAAAGAAGAATTAATCCCTTTGTATGATTACGTCAGATAGTTAATGGCGGAATTCCCTTCAGAACCGACATTTTCTTATATCCCAAGATCACAAAATGCTCAAGCTGATGCACTGGATAATATAGCCACAGCTCTAGCAGATCCAAATCGGGACGAGACAACCATCAGTATTGCCCACCGTCATGCAATTTCACCTTATGTTCAAGCCATAACAGAGGAAATTAATGAAATTAGTCCCATTCCTGAACCGTATGGTCATACTACAGGATGGATATCACCTATCAGGGAATACCTTCAAAATGGAACACTTCCACCTAATAGAGTCGAGAAAGAACAAATCCGGCGACGTGTGGTCAATTTTACTCTTTATGATGGCCCAAACCACCTAGAGAAAATTCTCTACAAACGTGGTTTTGATGGAGTTCTCTTTATATGTATTGATGGTGAAGAGACAATGGCTTTCATAAAAGAAGTGCATGCAGGAGTCTGTGGTGCCCACCAGTCTGGACATAGACTGTCTGATCAAATTCGAAGGCTTGGATACTTTTGGCCTTCAATGATACAAGATTGTGTTGATTTCACAAAGAAGTGTCATTCATGTCAAGTACATGACAACTTCATTCATCAACCTCCAGAGTTGCTTCATATGGCTAAATACTCATGGCCATTTTCCACATGGGGAATGGATGTGGTGGGACCTTACCCTTCAGCTACGGACAAGCAGTTTAAGTACATTCTTACTGCTACTGATTTCTTTTCCAAATGGGCAGAGGCAGTACCTCTCAAAGAAGTCAGTTCTAAATTCATTGTTAGCTTCATCAAGTCTAACATCATTACTAGATTTGGTGTCCCTTATACCATATTGACGGACAACGGTACCAACTTCTGTTCTTCTTAGGTGAAGAAATTGTATCAAGAATACAACATTAAATCCAACCATTCATCTCGGTATCATGCGGCAGCCAATGGCCAAATAGAAGCCTTTAACAAGACTCTTTCAAATATACTGCAAAAGATGGTGGATAAAGATAAGAGGTCATGGACTGATAAACTCTTTCATGATTTATGGGCTTATCGGACTACCACCTGCAATGCAACGCGGTCAACTCCATATTCGTTGGTATATGGAACAGAAGCAGTCTTGCTAATTGAAGTTCAATTGCCCTCACTCAGAGTAGCCATTTGTGATCAGTTATCTACAGATGAGAAATCCCAAACGCGATTGAATGAATTTGAATGGTTAGATGAGAAAATATTGTGCACATTGCACCACTTGGAAATCTATCAGAATCGAATAGCATGAGCTTTTAACAAAAAAGTTCATCCGTTCATTCATTCAGGGAGAATTGGTATTGGTTCTCAGAACACCAATGATACCAGGAAAGAAGCCTCCCAGGCTTGAACCAAAATGGAAAGGACCTTATTCAATACATAAGGTCTACTCCAATGGAGCTTATTCATTAATCTCAATGGATGGAGAACTCATCACGACTCCAACCAATGCTATATTTCTGAAGAAATATTTTGTATAAACACAAAATATGGTCCCCAGAACCAAGACTCTTACAATTGGTTCATAAGCGCAATGGTCCAGTATGACCTTAAACTGCAAATTCGTCCAACATGACGTTAAACTGTAGGAAAGTCCCTTACATCCGGAAAGACATTAAACTTCATAAGCGTAATGGTCCAGTATGACCTTAAACTGCAAATTCGTCCAACATGACGTTAAACTGTAGGAAAGTCCCTTACGTCCGGAAAGACGTTAAACTACATAAGCAGCAATGGTCCAATATGACCTTAAACTGCAACTTCGTCCCACACGACGTTAAACTGTGAAAAAGTTCCCTAAACCATCCAGCATGACCTTAAACTGCATCATCCCTGGTCCATGCATATGACCATAAACTATTTGCAAGTCCCTTATGTCCAGCAAGATGTTAAACTGTGACGTCCTAACTACATGATGCTAAACTGTATAAAAGTCCCTTACATCCGGAAAGACGTTAAACTATATAATCATCAAAGGTCCAGCATGACATTAAACTGCACCATCCACGGTCCATGCATATGACCTTAATCTATTCGCACTTTCGTCCAACATGACATTAAACTGTGAAAAAAAATCCCCAATGCGTCCAACATGACATAAATGGTGTGTTATTTTGTCCTTACTGCATGACATTAAATTGCACAGTCCCCCTTTCGTCCAATATGACGTTAAACTGTATTGTCCCCATCGTCCTAACTACATGACGCTAAACTGTACAGAAAGTCCTTGATATGTCCTACATGACATTAAACTGTTATTTTGTCCCTGCTACATGACACTAAACTGTGCAGCACCAATAGTCCTAACTGCAAGACTTTAAACTGCATAGTCCCTTTTTTATGTCCTACATGACATTAAACTATGCATCGTTAAGGTTGTTGTTACCTCTTGTTTCTCACACCGAGTATGACTCACGTGATCTTAGAGCAAACATCAACCATAACACTCTCTTTGGGCCGCTAACCATGTGTAAGTCCCAACAACATTTTTATTAGATCATTGTCCCCAAGAACAACTTGATCATTAATTCATTCTTTAATTGAACTACATGGACTTTGATCACTGCCTTCCAGGCTGGGTATGTAGGCAACCTCCCAGGGTTCAATCCCAAAAAAAAAATCTCTTCACATTGGTTCATCACCATCTCATATGATGTTGATTCGTGAAACCGCACCTGGAATCAATATCTTTACATTTGATTCACTTTCGTCCTTGTTATATGACGTTAAACTATACAACACTTTTGTCTGGTACGACAATAAACTACAATATTCTTTGATTTCCTCATTTGAGAGAGAACTATTATTGACATTGATTTTTTCAATCATGTTTCATTTTGAAAGACTACGTGCATACATGGTAATGCCTAAACTTTTTATCTTAGGTTAAACCACCATTGCACTAAAGTCCCCTTTCACCCTTCACATGTACGAACCAAATTTGTACAAATGGTAGTTCTAGAACTACATGGACTTGATTCCCATCCTTATGGGATATGTAGGAACATTCGAGTATCCCTCGAATCCAATCCCAAGTATTTTGGGCCTAACCCCAAATTTCACTTTCAGTCCCTTGGCTGAAAAGTCCTCATGAAAACACACACTGTGTATTCATTATTATGGTCCGAATTCTATGACCCTAAACTATGATCTCTCATACTTTCGTCTTGCATGACGTTAAACTGCATTTCAAGAACTACGTATGGCTTGATTATCATTCTTATGAGATACGTAGTGAAGTCCAAAATTTCAATTCAGGACCCAGCCACAACATGATTATGGTTATCATTGACCTATGTATCTCTATATACATTAGACAATACCCATCTTTATGTGTTATAATCCTAAACTTAAATATTTTCAGATCATAATAACCCTTTTCATGACTTCTAGTCACAAAAATGTCAAACTTCTGAGAATTCTTTTGCCTGACTATGCAGCACGTGCCCATAGGTGGCCTTGCATAAACAGTCCACATAATAGACTTTTCAGCTAAAAGATGATATTTATTTGACCATGCAGCCAATTCCCTTAGGTGGCCCTGCATATTTCAACCCCCTAACAGGTTTGTTAAATAATGGTAACTTCATTCTTGGGAAGAATGCCTCTTTTGTCCTTATTTGTCTTAAACGACAGTATGTAGGGATCCGCAAAAAAATAGCCATCCTGAACATATTTGTCCCATATCCTTTTTCATGATCTGAAAGTATTCAAGTCTATGGTTTATTCTTCTTCCCTACGTTTGGGTCAGACCTTCGTAGGAGTCATATTCATCCAGTTCTTCGATAATCTTGTCTGAAAATATCTTCTCCATATTCAAGTACCTCTTTCCATACAACAAACTCTATACTTTAGAAAATTTGAATCTCCATAAACTTTCACTGGATTTTAGCACTGGGAAAGTAAATTTCTGAGAGTTCTTTTGTCTGACTATGCAGCACGTGCCCATAGGTGGCCTTGCATAAATAGTCCACATAACAGACTTGTCAGCCGAAAGATGCTATTTATTTAACCATGCAGCCAATTCCCTTAGGTGGCCCTGCATATTTCAACCCCCAAATGGGTTTTGTTAAATAATAGTAACTTCATTCTTGGAAACTACTTCTTCTAATTCCTTTTAGCTCTTTTTCATATCATTCCTCAGATTCAAATATTCTTAAGCCATAGTTTACATATTTTCCCTCATACTTGAGTATGGTAATATGTTTTCAGATAAATTGTCAAGGAATTGAATCAATTTTTAATCCATTTTGGTCAAAGCTATTTCGACCTTAAACATTAGCCCCTTTATGTCCGGTGTGCATGACTTTAAACTGCCCACAAAAGACAAAATAACTCTACATAAAAGTCATGTTCCAGCTCACTAAACATACATTCTGTATGATTTAGGTAATATTGAGCAATTAAAAGATTCAAGGTTTATAGGGTTATTTCTAATAATCCTAGTAAAAATCAAACTATGCTTACTAATCCCATTGGCTTAAGTAAATTTGAAGCAGGTAGTGAAAGAATGCAGGTACAAATGATTGAAGATGAAAGTGTTTTTCATTGATACACAAGAGTTAGAAGTACATCCACAGACTGGAGTCTCTTCTCTTTTTCAAGAATTACAAGAGGCTTTCAACATAACACTTCATTTGATTTACGGCATCCCGAGCTTCATCAGCAACCACCTGGAATTCATTCATTCAACTGGATACAATAAGAGATGCAGTGATACCAGCTCTTCTTGGAACAATTGTAAAAGGATGTTCTTGAGTGCGGTTTGAGAAAATTTCCTGCTGATCAAATAGTGACTCTGTTTCTGTCCAAGAGACTTGGAAGATGGATACATGGATTTGAGAATGGAGCATTGGAAGTAAAGAGCCATTTGGAGAGAGTACTCTTTTCAGATATTACTTTAATACCATGTTTGTCTTCTCTCCACCAATCGGTAGTGGAAAACATTTCAGCCCATGGGTTTGCCATTTTCATATCTGCAAGGAAACGACATGGAGGAAGAATTTGAAAGTTCACACCATTGTTGTTGCTCTTAATGCACAGCATAACCGAAATAGAGGAGTAGCAGTGCAGCTGCATCTCAGGTGTATAATTGTTTGCATTTGGAACATTGACTCCTTGCAGATGACCATGACCACACAGAGGCAGATGGATTCTCTGTGGAAAATTAGGATGATATTTCTTCAAGTACTTAGCCAAATCTGGGAGAGTGTTGTTGCAGATATCATAGTAATCATGGCCAATAATGTTCATCATGTCATCAATCCGCTTGCTAGCCAATTCATCAACCGTTCCAATTCCCTTGGGAACCACTGAATCTGCACAAAAGATGAGTAAACTAACTCTTAAATAGGTTTATTTTTCATAAAATTTGTGAAAGATTTCAAAAAAATTGCTAAGGCATTAAGGCGCACAAGTCTAAAAAATGGCGCGCAAGTATTCGTGTGCCGCGCTAATTTTTGACGCGCAAGTATAAACCGCGCAAGTACAAATACCTTTACAGTAGAACGACATCAAGGAAAACACTAGAAAACAGAGCAACCTGCGTGGTTAAGGTGACCTGCGCGGCGAGAGCTCGAAGGTATGAAGTCCGGAAATCCGAATGATTGTACGGAAGTGAGGCCCTCTATTTATAGATGCGGTCGGAACTTTGCGTGCCGTACCCAGTGCGCTCAAGGCCTGCGCGATGCGCACTTGCGCGCCGCCCTCTGTGCCCTGAAGACTTGCGTTCCCCCTTTTCCTTTGGATGGATTCAATTTCCTCATAGTCAAATCCTCATTTCTCTCCGGATCCAACTCTGAGGGGGGACTTTTGTTGACGCTCCTTTCGTCACAGAATCTAAAGATCGGAAAAGGGGAATATCTGAGCTCAAAGTGATTCAACCTTTGATGAAAACATCAAAAATCGACAAAGGCATGAACAAAGGATCAAAAGCAACTACACCGCGCAAGTTATATCACTGTCGCGCAAGTCCACTTGCGCGACGCCCTTATGGTCGCGCAAGTGACTTGCACGACCTAAGTGATAACCGCCCGGTAACCGCCCAGGGCCTTCTTTTGCCTATAAATAGACCCTGTGGGCCCCCCATTTGAGAGGATCTTTTTCCAGAAACTCGGATTGAAGCTCCCGACGCCCAAGTCTCTTCTCAAAGCTTCGGGAACACTTATAAGTTAATTTCTTACCTAGAATGGAAGATCTAAAGAGAGGGATGAAGGCCTAAGTGTTGAAACTCATCAACACTTGCAAGCCTGAGTGACCAGCCCTTAAGGGAAGTGGTCACACTTGCGCGCTGCCTTATTCCTTCAATAGAAATTGCGCATCCCTTTTCTGGGAGAACCTCAAGAGGATTCTAAAGGCTTTAAGATAGAGTCTCTCAAGTATTTTAATGTTGGTTGAAAATCACGCAAGCACCCCACATGTCGCGCAAGTATACCTGCGCGACCAATACTTGTGCGCCGCCGCAATACCTGCGCGCCTTCCAAGACTTGCGCACCCCTTCTTTTTTGGGTGCCTTTTCTGCCCATTTCACCCATCTAAAGCCATTTCACCTTTCCTATTCAATATTCAGTATTCAAGATACTCTTCAAATCCATTTATGGCATGATTTCTTGATTTGACTTCCTTATCTGAAAGGAATTCGGTGGAATATCTCTCAAAACCTAGTGATTTACACATCTTTATGTCACCAAAGATTGAGAGTTCATTCATTTAACCTCATCCTTTAAGATGATAGAATCCTTAACCTGGGTCTCCTTTTCAGGAATAATCCCCTGTTATAAGTCCTTTAATATGGGCATCTTCCTCAGGAGTAAGTCCCAAATTCTTAAAGTTCCCAAATTTGGGCATCCTCCTCAGGAGTAAGCCCCAAACCTTAATTCCTTAACTTGGGAATCCTCCTCAGGAGTAAGCCCCAATCATAATCCTTTAATATGGGCATCCTTCTTAGGAGTAAGCCCCAAGTCCTCTAATTTTGGGCATCCTTCTTAGGAGTAATCCCCAATCTCAAATATGGGCATCCTTCTTAGGAATAAGCCCCAATCTCAAATATGGGCATCCTCCTCAGGAGTAAGCCCCAAACCTTAATCCCTAACCTGGGTCTCCTTTTCAGGAATAAGTCCCAGTCATAATTATGGGCATCCTTTTCAGAAGTAAGCCCCAAGTCCCTTAATTTCTCTTTAACCAGTCCTAATTTTCATTTGATCTGGGATTCCTTCTCAGGAGTAAAACCCAGTTATCAATCCTCTCCTAATTTGGGTTTCCTTTTCAGGAATAAGTCCCAAGTTAGAGTATTCAAATCTCTATAAAGCACATATACCTTTATGGACCTTGTTCCTGGATTTTCTCCCTAAAATTAAATCCTAAACCTTCATCTATTTGGGTAGTCATATATACATAAGCCCCAAACCATTTATTATGATTGCATCTTTCATGGCACAATTGTCTAATTTTTACCAATACCTCTTGTTTCTCACACCGAGCATGACTCACGTGAGCTTAGAGTGTAAAAGTAATTATGACATCCTTCTTTGAGCCATCAATCATAAACGTCATACTATACCACTCGAACTACGTGGGTTCTGATTCCTTTTCCAAAACAAAGGATGCGTAGGTAGCCCATTTATGGGTTCGATCCCAACTCTGAAATAATCTATGTCCTTCTGAATGACGATAAACTTCAAGTGCCCCACTGAGTGGATTTAAAACCAGCCTGGTCATCATAATGACCAAGAGACTTTTATATAAATGTTTTGAAGGATACCATTGACCAAGAATCTCTAAATAGATACAGATGATTATCTATTGATGAAGAACCTCGAATACATATAAAAGATTCTCTAAATTTCTTACATATTTAATAATTGATTGTTAAAACTAAAGGAAATCTCATTTTATACTTGGTAATGTAATAAGGATTCACGAACATAACTTAAATCTATAAAGAGAGTCCCGGAGTAGACAATAATTCCCCTCAAAAAGGTGTGATGAGTCCGACCTCCCATCCTCTCGACCAATGCAAATTCCTAAACCTCATCAGTCCACAAGCTAATGAGCGCCTACCTTTGGAAAGTAGGTCCAAACGGATGTGGAATCATTGGATGTTTCCGGTTCTACGAACAAACCCGCTAGAAACCGATCGGAACGTTTGAATCTCCCGTCCATGAGGTCATCCCTGAATTCCGTGCGAAATAGTGGCGTAGTTCTTATCATGCGGTCAGAGATGATGAGATTCATAAGCTACCACAAGATCATCCTACATCAGTACGCATCCAAAACCATCACCAGATGCATCACAAAACACCATGTACCCCTTATCGGGCTCAGGTAAGATCATAATAGGTGTCGAAGTGAGAAGCCATTTTAGTTCATCAAAAGAACACTGACACTTTTCATCCCATGAGAATTTAACTACCTTCTTGGTAAGAGCATTAAAAGGTGATTCTATATTAGAGAAATCCTTGACGAACTGACAGTATTATCCAGCAATACCAAGGATGCTTCATATCTCAAAGACATTCTATGGTTCCTTCCAGGACAAAATAGCTTTTACCTTCTCTAGATCAAGTGAAAATCCTTGCTCAGAAATGTTGTGCCCCAAGAATTTCACTTCCCATATCTAGAAACTACACATCAAAATATTTCCATAAAAATGGTGACTTCTCAGAACTTATAGAATCAAACTCAGATGGTGCTCATGATCATGCTCAGATTTCAAATAAACCAAAATATCATCCATGAAAACTACCACAAAAGTGTCCAAATACTGATGGAATATCTAATTCATCAAAGCCATTAAAACTGAAGGAGCATTAATCAGACCAAAAAGAATCACAAGATATTCATAATGGTCATACCTTCTCTTGAAGGTCATCTTTGGTATATCAGACTCTCAAAATCTGAGCTGATGATAACCCGATTGAAGATCAATCTTCAAGAACCACTTTTCCCCCTTTAACTGATCAAACAAATCTTTTGCATGAGGTAAAGGGTATTTTTTATTAACCATTACCAAAATCAACTCCTGATAGTCCATACACAACCTAAGTGAACCATCCACTTTATTAGAAAAGAAAATTGGGGATGCTCAAGGGGAAATGCTAGGGTGAACAAAAAATTTCCTGAATAGGTCATCCAACTGAATCGTGAGCTCTTTAAACTCTACTGGTTCCATACGATAAGAAGGCATCGATATCGGTTGCATACCAAGAACTAGATAAATTTTAAACTCTACCTATATCTCTAGAGAAAGTCTAGAGAAGTCATCTGGGAAAACATTATAAAAGTCTCTAATTACAATAGGAAGATCAACAATAGAAGAAACTTCATTAGGCTCAAACGCAATAGAAACCAACAAACTCTGGAGTTCTGGGTGGGAATGTCTTGCACGACCTGACCTCGGGTCCCACTCTCCCTGAAACACACAAGATCTCCCATCGGTAGCAAGAAATGAAATATTTCAATGATAAAAATCTACCTCAGCTCAATGAGTGACAAGTCAATCCATATTGATGATGACGTCAAACATATCCAGATCAAGAATGAGAAAATCCCAAACCAACTGCGTATCAACTATCATCAACAAACAAGGACACCGAAACCCCTACTCTTTCCTCTTTCCAATAGGTGTCTCTTACTTCATTACAAAGTCATATGTCCTATTGGAATTTTAAGAATATCAACAAAACTTGTAGATATAAACAAGTGGGAGGCACCAGTATCAAACAAATCAATTGGTACTAAAGCTGTAATAAGGAGTGTACATATCATTTTTGCCAGACACACATCAACTTCCATTGGACACTCATCTACTGCGTTTAAATGCTTCACTCCTAAGGTATGTGGATGGATCCCTATAGTCGTTGAATCTTCTTACTACACCACAGTATCCTTCGGATCTAATGAACCCTAACCATAACAAGGAATATTAATCACCTAACAAAAATGTTGCATATGACCAACATGTCCACAACTATTGTACGTCTTTTCAAGCATAGGAAAAGAACATATAGTGTGTCCTCAATTTCCACACTGATAGAAATTTAGAGGCACGCTACCAACTAAAATGGATGATGTATAGGAGGCTCGCTGCTGAGACCCACCTACACCACTTCGGCGGTGGTCCTGTCACTTTCTATTCTTCCCATGCATGCCAATAAATTTGTCACCTTTTGGAAAAGAAGAGGTGGTAAATATGAATTTTCCCGCCATGTTCATATCTATGATAATTTCTCTGTATACCATATATGCATAGGTATAAAGCTTCAACATGAACACCTATGAACGAATGTCCGTTTGCAAACCCTGCAGGTACTTCTACGCCTTCAACTCATCATTCTTTACCACATCCAAAGAAAAATGGACAAGCTCAGCAAAACAGTTTTTGTATGCCGACACTGAACACTCTCCCTACTACAGTGACAGGAACTCTAGATATTTTTCCAACATCAGAGACTCTAGAAAAAATTACTGAAAGAATAGGGTCTTGAAACTTTTCCAATCCAAGACCACATGTTTTTCTGCCTGAACTATAGAGTCCCACCAACGCTTGTTGGAACCCTCAAGTCTAAACACTGCACACTTCACCCTGATATTCTCAGGTGTCTCTAGGAATTCAAATATTTGATCAGTCCTATCTAACCAATCCTCCAACTCTTGAGGTTCAGTTTTCCCTTTAAAATAAAATGGCTTATCACGCAAGAACTCCCGCGATCGATCTCTTCCTCATCCATCTTCTTGATGCACCTCAACCGCTGTGTTCTGAACTCGAGGAACTTCCTGATCAACATCATAGACTTATCATATGATATTCATGATAATATTATGATCCATAGGTGGATTTTCTTGAGGAGAATCAGCTGCACCCTCCTGAGGAACATGTGGAAGACATCTTAGAGGCATACTGCTACACACTGAAGCATAATAATGATTAGACATAGAAAAAATCTCAATTAAATCTAAAAACCGATATTTTTAAATAAAAAACCAACACTAGAGACATATATCCCAACAACACATGGTAACTTGAGTCTTTTTATGAAAAGAGTTGTCCATGAACTTATCGCAACATGCCTCCCAAGTCCCAAAAATCCTATCTTAAGTCTAAAAAAAGTCCCAAGAAAAAGATTATTGAGGACAGAACTCCCTCTGATACCAAACTGTAATGAACCAACCTGGGTTTCCCTGAAACCCAACATCCAACCTGATCCACCACATACCTGAAGGGAATTCCTGATCCCCATGGGCTGGCGACAAGCACTAAGGCATTGAACAAAAAAATTGATTGAACAATTTCACCCAACCTGAACAACCACACAAAAAATATAGAGAGAGAGAAAGAAGGTACAAAAAAGAGTAAAAAATATATATGCCAAAACTATAGGGAAAACAGTAGAAACATAACAACTATAACAGTAGCTAAAATCTAAAGGACAATTCCAACTGCAAAGGACTCAAAACCAAACATCTATTTCAATGATGGCATGGACTAACTCCAACCATATCACCACCAGCTACCCATCCCATCTAACACAAACATCACTGCCACACTATGGCACCTTTCCATTCCCAACACTATAATACAAACAAAGTTCTACGCACCACTGTAGTATTGCATAGGGTGTGAGCTAATAGGATCAGTAGGATCCCACCCAGGTGTTCCATAACAAGTCTCTATATGACAATCATGTATGCCCATTTTAAAATAAAACATGGCATAATAAGCAGTAAATCAGTTTTATAGAAAACATGGTAAATTTACCTTTTTCCACAGTTCTAAGCATAATTCGGTATAACAGTTTCAAGAAAATTTTCCATATAATCTTTCACAAGCAACAACATGCATATCAAGGCTAACTCAGAAAACCAAGTAGCATAAAACAGAATCCCATGTATCACAACACCATGGAATACTATATGTCTAGGAAGCATACTACTCGTACCAAAATAATCAAGTTCCCAAAAATTGATCCCATGACAATGGGCATAGGAAGTAGAGGAATACCCCATGATTGACCCCCCCAAAAAAAAATTCACTATTGGTCCCCTAAAATAACGGGCCTAGGAAATAAAGGAAATCCCCAAGATAAACCTCCTTGATAATCACAAAGCAATGGATGATGGTATCAATCTAACCTTCCACCTAAGTACCCAAGGTAACCCATTTTCTCAATTTCACAAACCAATTTAAATGCTTTGAAAAACATTCAAAACCATTTCACAATCCATTTATCAAAATCTAGGGAAAAACATTTTATTTCAAAACCCCCTTTCAACACACACAAAAAATCATGCCAATTTCATAGATCAATTTTTAAAGTAGTATAAATTAGGCTCACTATCGTAGGCTAGATACGGAACCACCTACATAAAATTCTGGGTCACACACACCCATAACAGGATCCAAAACCAATAATGAAACCCAACAACACCAATGGAGACCCTATAATCTGATCCATGATAATATTGATTCAAATCTAAACACAAAAGGTCTGTATAAGAGGGGAAACCCACATACCTCAAAGAATAATTCCCACCGCACCAGAACCAATTAAGGGGAAAGGCCTCTAGAATGAGATCTCACAATAGATCTAGAAGAATACAACAAAGATCAACCAACCTAGATCAAGGGATCTAATAATGCAAGGAAATGGCTCTACCGCGATCATCCGTAACGAATATTCGGAAAGAAAACATACCCAGAGAGATGAATTGTAGAGGAAATGATCAAATAGATCCAATCGGATCGATTCATAAGGTGAGACACCTCTGAAAAATTTCCTAGGAGAATTTTAGGGTTGAGAGCCAAGAGGTTTAGGAGAAAAAGGATGAGAAAGACTAAAAAAATATATGAATTAAACCTGGGCGTGGGCTTGGTCATGATGTGTACCCCTGGGTCATGATGTGTATGCCTCACTGGATAAGTTTCACCAAAAAATACACCACCTTGAGTTGAAAATATGATATTTATCCCCTACATGATGTGTACCTCAGGTACACGATGTGTACCTCAGGTACACGATGTGTACCATCTCACGTCATGATCCCCCAATTCACGACGTGATCTCCCAGTCCTCGACATGAAACCAACACCAAGTACACATTGTGTACATCAGGTGCATGGTGTGTACCTGTTCAGTCATCTGATCAAGGTAATAGGATGTTAAATACACTTTATGGATGTCATGTTTTGGCATTCTTTGATCATATCACTATGGGGAGTGTTGGGCTATGCAATAGGTCCCAAGACTTATTAATTGATTGAGAATGTTTAATTAAATGAATTCAATTATAAAATTACATATTCATGACTATTAATTTAGAGACTTACTTTCTAAATGAAATTGATGAAATGAATTGGTTATAAAATGTGAACCTAGACTTTATAGGGTGTTTACTTTTAGTACTTCCTTAATACCTTCTATTACTACCTACACACTGTTATTATTATATATACTCATTTACTAGATGACACCTGACCTTGGGTGGTTTCCTACTAGGATTATATCTCACACCATGTTCGAGTCACTGATGGGTGCCCGAAAAGACTATATGATTGCAGGTATGGATAAGGGCAAGCACCCTACTACAGGTTCTTGATTATAGCTTAGGATAAGGGGATCATAGGACCAAGATGAGGCTCAATTATGGATATTTACTTTGTATACATTTTTTAATTTTGTTACATGAATTGTACTGATTCCACGTAGACCTATTTTGGATGATTTATTAGACACATTTAATGTATCATTATCTATATATGAGATTACTTTTGGTATTTTTTATTATATCTATTTTTGTTATTATATATTTTCTACTTGGTTTACTTCTTCCTCTATTAATCTATTATTGTATATCTATTGTGCTACACTCTGGTGAAGAGGTAATAGTATCCCAACATAAAAACCTAGGTCCTCGATGCTAGTCAGCAGCCTCTAGCATTTGGGGAGATGCGCTTGAGGCCGTTTTTCTGACCAGTCTTGAGGAACCTTTTAGTGGAATCCAGGTCCAGGATGTTATAGGGGTTTAAAATATCTAGGAGTTTATTATACTACTAAATAATTGGAAAATAGTTCTACCACGAATAATGTTGAAGAGGTTTCAAATTTTCTTTGTAAATTTCCAACAGAAGAACCAAGAACAAGTGGTAAATATTATTCCTCATAAAATGGAAATTATACAGTTCAGAGAAAGACCGTTTAAGAAGATATCTCCCATATAGAATAAGAATCAAATAAAAGAGATTCTTAATTAGCATAAAGTGTGGTGGAATGTGTATATATCACCAAAAAATGTTATCTCAAAAGTGATAAGATCAAGGAACATGAAGAATTATGCTTTAGAGTTAGGAAGGATTGGTTTGAAGCAATCCTAAAGAAAGATATATCCATTGAGAGGATTGAAAATAGGTTTCAAGCATTAAAAGAAAACCATAATAACATCATTGATGTAAATAATACTCATCCTGAAACCAAATAAAATAATATCAAATAGATTGACACTTTGATATAGGAGAATAATATGATGCATGATGATGAAGTTGTAAAGATCAGGAAAAAATGTGAAGAAAAAATGAATTCAGTATAGGAAGATAAATTTGTCCTAAATGTGAAGTGTATTTAACTTGTTTCCAAACTAGGTGATCTTGAAAATGTTCAAGATGAGTCTTCATAAAAAGTTAAAGGAGGAGATATTAATTCTATAGTTGTAGCCACACAAACTTATAAGGATGATTCTTATCCTAAAAGTCCTCTATCATGTGGAATTAATATATTGAAATAATCCAACGATCAATCTAAATAAGTATCAAATAAAAATTTACCATCCATATATATAAATAATTTTTTTACTAATTTTGGTTTTATGCACATTGCAGGTTCAAAATCAAAACTTATAAAAAGATGGATGAGGAAAACTGATCAAGTACTCACCAATACACCTATTGTGAAGAAAAATATCTGTAGAATAAGTTGTTCCTTTAAATAATCCAAAATAATGAATAAAACATTTCAAATAAAAAAACATATCAATCTATCTAGACTGTAATCCAAAAGAAAATATCAACATTTTTTATCTATTGTTGCTGTTGAGAAATTTTTAGGCAATGGAATCTGATTTTTGGTATAATATGACAATATATAAAAATCAAAGGATGTCTACATAAAGGGAGAGAAGATAAGTAAAGAATAAAAGACCAAAAAGAAAAGCGAAGAGTATTCCTACTACAGATAGAATTGAAAATTTAAAGAACCATTGTGGTATTTGTAATGTAAGTGGTCAAAATGAAGAGTTGTGAAAGTATAAATTATTCAGTCATGAAACTAAAATAATTCAAATAAAAATACCATAGCTGAATACTGAAGATAAGTCAACCTTGGGTAGGAATCATAAGAATTCTAATTCCTCAACTAAAACCCAAGAATATTAATAAGGGTGATACACTAAAGTGGATAAGATTATTCTTTTTTGTAATAATATGTGACACCATGGATCACTATATGTAGGCCATGAATATCAAAATAAATAAAATAAAGGTTAAGGGACAAAAGGGAAGACTGGTCCAAGAATAAAAGAAATGTATTGAAGTGTAAAAAAGAACACCTAAGAATCCATGTGGTTCTAAAAAACATCATGTTAGTATTCCGAATACATACTGGTAATTTTTATATGTGATGTGAAAAAATAAAGAAAAATTTAAGAATAATTGGTGAAAGAAGAATCTAAATGAAAACATGATATTCCACATGAAGAAGTAGAATTTCATGATATGTTTTCAATAAATGATAACTAGAAAATCACATAAGTGTTGTGTGAAAGGTGTAAAAGAGATTGATACATCTCTAATAAGTATTTTTTCAAAACACCAACTCAAGAAGAGATACTAAATAAGATTCATAAATCACTTGGTAGTGAATGTTCCTTGATGGATACTATAAAGATGAAGATTCCACACAAATTTGTTTCTAAAAAAATAAAAGATTCCATGATACCCAAAAAATCTAACAAATCTATTAAATTCAGTGTGAAGATTATACCCTTACATAGAGGAGAATAGAAAAGGTATTAATGGTTGAGAAGTAATTCTCACCATTGTTTCTATCACTGATAAGTATAGGAGATCCTTCTTATTCCCATATACATTGTGTTTTTTCATTATGTAGGGAATTGAAGGTGATGCACATACTCATGGGGGGGAATTGATATAAGAAATTATATTACCATATCTACAAGATGAAATATTAATTCCAAGATTTATTTAACTCACCATCTTGGTTTGATCTATCTTTTGATATCTTGAAGATTATTTATTGAAAAATATCAGATATCAAACTTGATGAAGATGATCATGTTATTATAATATATTAACAAACTTGAGGTCACCATAATGGATAAGATCACAATAATTGGTATTCACATCAATTGGAATTCAAAATAATAATTGATGAAAATATCCACCATGATGAAGTGAATCTAGAGATCATACTTTGAGGGGAAGTATCCAAATAAGTATCTATATTCTTATATATCAGCTAATATCTAATACTTATTGATTATACTTGTTCAAAAAGTCATTTATAAGGTATTTGTATTCATTCTCTCATACCTATTCAAAAAAAATGAAAGTAAATATAATCTTAATGGGGGAACTAAAATAAATAAATGAAATGAACAAGAGAATCGTGAATAATGTTCAAGGAATGATTTCATAAACATTACCTACTAAGTATAAATGAATGTTTTTAATATGTGTGTTGATATGAGTGTATGATTTCAGGTTGAAAATTTATTGATAATATTTTTATTAATAAGTGGTATCATAAAACTTCTACTTTCATTGTATCAATTGGTATTAACCAATCACTATCAACCTGGAAATAGTTTAATAATACCTAAGGAAAGAAACAAGTTATGGTATATAAGTTAGTATCATATTCTAGATTGAGAATGGACATCATTTTTCTCTAAATTAGACCCTATTTTTTCTACTCTAGGTTAACCCAAATATAATTAGAGTATAATAATTGATGATTCATTTCTTAATAGAGAAATTATATCATCTTATCTCAAGTACATTGTATTTTTTATCAATAAGGGGGAGAGAAGAAAATGGAAAAAAAATTAAGGAGCAAGGAGGAGAAAAAAAAATAAATCATATATGAAAATTGGATGAACATATTGACATGACATTTTCTATTGGTATTGAAAAAAAAAATACAAAGGGAGAGATTTAAGATACAACTTTGTGTTCATGTTGTATTTGTTTTCAATTATTATGTTAATATGTCTTGAATAAGAGTACTAGTTAGGAAGTATTTAAAGTTCCCAGGCTTAGTAATGATTATATTAAAGTGCCCATGAAATTATGTGCATTGAATCAAGAAGCTTATAAGTTGTTAAATAATTTAATAATATCCATACATTGAAGTTAAAAGGTCACTTGATCATATTTTGGATAAAGTGGTCGTGCTTTAACAATTATATATGTAACTCTGACAATTTTTAAACTTATATTAATATCTTATACATGTTAAAATGGAATTAAAATAAGTTCACATTGTATAATACAATGAATAATGAAGGTGATCTATTTAATGATATTGATTGATTGAATGAAGTCTTAATAAGTTGTAAGATCCTGCAAATATTTAATTGTATAATAGAATTTAAAGTCCATGCTAAAAGATAAGAATATATTTGTATTTTTAATGGAGAACATTTTGAAGAAGTCTCTTTGTTTGAAATTAATAATTAGTATTTACTAAGTGACTGAATTGGATTTATGAGAAAAATATAGGTCAACCAAATCTACCCATGTGGTCCATCTCAACCACATTGAGAGTTATGGCTCAACTATGTGGGAATAGACCCGTGAATGGGTATCCATGGTGGTAGGTAGAAGAAAGCATAGTGCTCGTGAAGAGTACATGGGAGCAAAGTGGTAGTGACATCGTGTGAGGTGGAACAATGGTGGATAAACCATCACAGGTTGATGCTGCAGAGGGTTTGGGAGAGGACCCCAATACTCACTTTTGGATGCCTAGGGGAATGAGGTTATTAATATAGAGGAGGCCAAACTGAATGAAAAGTTAATGTGTGATGGAGATGAATGGTGCATTGTTCATCCACATTAAAATGTTACACATATAATCTAAGTCATTTGATCAATACTAATTTCATAATCATCAAACATCCATGCCATCATCTTCCTCCGTGAGATAATGAGGGTGGTTTCTCATGCTTATTCAGATGGCAGTAAACATCTGATCGAGCTATAAACCACCATGATAAACTTAATTTAAGCTCAAATGAATTGCGTGAACTTCCATGAATACATGCTTCACCTTGTATGAAACCATATATTCAAAGAAGAATATGAAACGAATGAGGATGGAAAACAAAGATAAAGTAAGGAATATCTTCATATATCTGAATACATGTGTTCATGATCATATACATGTGAGCATTATCACATGAAGGAAAAAGATACACAATTATTACATGAATCTTATTATTGTTGAATGATAATGAATACTACTAGAGATTAATATCCTGAAATCATCAGTAATATTGAAAGTATTTGTATATTTTCACCATTATCAGGTGCGACCTAAAACTCAACCACGGTATTATTATCACAACATAGGTGGTTTACCATGACTATAAAATGAAATCACCTAAGCCCAAGTTTCTATACTAAAAATTCTTGAGATCTATTTTTTCCCTCTAAATAAATATAGAATCTGTATAGTGACCCACCTTTTTATTTTATAAACCTTTCATTACATAGTACAACATTTAATAATATAGAAGATATTTTGAGGTTCAATATCTTGGAAATTCAAAATATAATATATGTAAAACATAAAAATTCTTCTAATCTACTTTAAAGGATTCTTAATATGTTCATCCTAAGTTATTTTTACTGCATCACATATCTCAAGACATATATCAAAGAAATGGGTGAGCATAAAGCCCAGTAAGGGAATAAACAAAGGAGATATTTAACATGTGACCATAAAGAATATCAATAAAGAATGATCATATGAACGTGATTCATATAATAATAGAATGAAAATTAATCATAACATCAAAATGTTTCAATAACCTAAAAATTATTCATTCATAAGCATATCACCAAGGTTTATCACAATGGTGTCATAAATCATAATTACCAAGGTATCGTAAAACATGTCATATCTAGAGATTAATTCTTTAAATAATTAATTAAATTAAAATCAAGGTAAACCCTTCATATTTATTAATTTAGGTGATCCATATTTATCCTAATAAATCATTTCATCAATAACCCTAGGAGAATAATAAATGGGTTTCATATAAAATCTTCAAGTACTTGAGTGCTTAAGTACTTTAACATTACATAATTTTTAACTTAGGAAAAGGTAATTTGGATTTTATATATGTAAATACACAAATAAATATATTATATTTACAACTAGGTGAATTACCATGCATAAGTAAGTGGTTTGGGTATTCACAATATAATAATATTCCATGAAAAAAGAGAAAATTTCATGAAATGATTTTGGAAGCATGACGATATACAGCGTGAATTAAGGAAAATGAATAATGATAGATAATACAGGTATCCCATTGATAAAAATCATTTTTAAATTATTGTAACGATAAAAAGTTCATGAAAATAAATAATCTTTGACATAAATAATAATCACAAAAATGAGGTACTTGAATGAAAAGGAAGACGACCATAATTCCATTACCTTGAATATTTGCTTCCTAAAACTTGAGGATGGAACCTTGAGACCTTGAGGGAAACTTTGAGGGACTATTTTGGAGGTAATATTACCATAAATTCATGATTAATTTATTTTTAGTGGATAGTTTGGGTGTGGAGTTGGTGTTTATACTTGAGGAAGGGTGGTTTTAAGTGATTAAATAATGATTATTTTGTATTTAAGCCTAACCACAATTGGGTGGCATTAATTACAAAGATATTGGTATAAAATTTTTATCAAGGATGTTTAGGGTAATAAAATACATAAAACAACAATTTAATTTTTTATTTTTTAGTTATTTTAATCTTGTACCATTTAACTTTAACCCGCTACATTATTTTACTTATACTGTAGTGACTCTTTTTTACCAAAGTAATTTTTTTATGTCTAAAAATAAAATTAACATTGTTACCTAATTTGGAACTTATAATTATAAATATTTAATCCATTTTAATTGATTCAATTTATAAAAGTGATAAAAACCAATTCTAATATGATACATGCATAACTCAAAAAATGGTTTTTTTTAGAATGGATAAAATCATGGTTTTCAAAATTATAATCATGTGTTCCTAAATGTAACACATTATGTACTATGTTGATACTTAAATAATTTTTGATTAAGAATAAATATTAGTAAATTTTAAATCTCTATCATGTCTTAATTATATCATAAGAACTATCGAATTTTTTAAAAAACAATATTATCACTTTCTAACCCAAAAATCAATTTTTTTAGAAAATTATCATAAATTCACCCTAAGATAATTTTTATCCACTAAATCAAAAAATTATATTTATTTTATAAAAATAAATCTCTAAATATGATAATTTTAACATTATAAAAAAACATATTTATTAAAAATTAATAATCTTTTATGATATAGTAAATTGTATGGTCGTTATAAAAATTACTTAGGACTTTGTTGATTTGTATTATAATATAAAAGTGTTTTATAAGAAAATTAAATGAAAATAAATTTTTTTAAATCTTATAATTTTATCATAAAGCATAATTTTAATGGAAATTAAAATATTTATATGTTTTCCAATATAAAAATTATAAAATAATCCCAACAGTCACTTTATTATGCCAAAAATAATAAAAAAAAACAACTATTTTATTGATTAACGGTCATAATTCCCATCGACTATATTGTCCAATGTTCCTCATGCTAAAACAGTCATATTTCCCTATAAATACACTATCATTATCTCTTCATAATTTACTACATCAGTTAAAAAGGTTCTTATACGTCATTTGATAATGTCTATTGTTTTGCTAATGCTTTATTCCCTTTTTACGATATTTATTGTAGAGGAGATCTTCTTTAAGGAATTTATTCCTATGGATTTTGTTTCAATGAATGTTATATTCTTTAAGATTTATATCCCTTTAATTTTCTAGGTTTTATTAGTCAATATCTATACATGACGTGTAAAGTTATTATAAAATATAAAGGTATTTTATCATGATTCTATTATAAAACATAATAAAAAATTACTGAGAGGAAAGAGTTAATTTATTTAAAGAAGATAATTTTTTAAGATGTTACATTATTCCCACCTTAAAGAAATTGCATCCTCAGAATGTTCTCTTATTGATATTTACCTTCGACTCAAAATATCAGGAACTTCCTTAACATTGTTGATATTTAATTTATCCATAATTATGAAGTTTACAAATCCAATATATAAATGGTTAGTTGTATTTCCTTTTTCAAAATAGATGATATAATTGATCTTTTGGAAACATATCTCCATGAAACAGTGACCTATAGAAATTTTGGTGATATGAAGAGGTGTTGGATAGATCAAATAGTTTCTTACTGGTGATTTGAATATTTAATAACTTTTTAAACCATTCATAATAGACTTTTTAATAATATTTATGATTAAATCATCTAGAATAGATAATAATTTTGTATGGGATTTTCTTACTTTCATATGATAAATGATATTTGATTTGTTGAAATAAAAAAAGTTAAAACATGGAATTAATTATCTATAACTAAATTATAACATGTTTAATTAACTCATATTTCTATCCATTGACTAAAAAGAAAAAATTAAATAATAATAAGGATAATTTTAAGTAACATCAATATAATAAATTTCAAAGTAGATTTTAATCCTAATTCTTATCAAATATTAGTCTGTTAGGATCATATACTTTAACCATTTCTTTCTTATAAGTGGAATAGTTAAAAATTCTATAAAAACATTCATGTTGGTCCATAAAAATATTATAATAACAAAATAATATCCCCTAAGAGTTTCAAACCATGTTTGAAACAAGGATCGTTGTCATGAACCATGTAAAAAATCGATTCTATCTCACTACATCCTTTTTTAGATTATTACCCCTAGGTACAACTATGAAATATCCACATCCACTTGCACTATCTTGAGAGGGATATAATTACTTTGAAACCACTTAATAATTCAAAAAAAATACCAGGTTGTTTTCCTATATGTGTACTTATCCATGGGGTGTTTTAATATTTTTTTCTAATCCTAATTTCCAAAAATAACTAAACCATCCTTTAATACCAACTATATTGAACCTCATTTTTATTTCATAAACATTTCATTACACAATACAACATTTAATAATATAGAAGATATTTTGAGGTTCAGTGTCTTGGAAATTAGAAACATAACACATGTAAAACATAAAAATTCATCTAATATAATTTAAATGATTCCTAATAGGTTTATCCTAAATTACTTTTACTGCATCTCATATATTGGGGACATACATCCAAGAAAAGTGTGAGCATAAATCCAAGTAAGGGAATAAACAAATGATATATTTAGCATGTGACCTTGAGGAATATCAATAAGTCATTATTATATTAACATGAGGCATATCATAATATAAATAACATGAATCATAACATTTAAATGTGGCTAAAATATAGAAATGAGACATTAATAAGAATATCACCATGGTGTCATAAATCATAAAAATATGTGTTATTCACCAAGGTATCATAAAACATGTCATATATATAGATTAATTATTTAACCAATGAGTTATAGAGCTATCATGTCACACCCTTCATATGTATTAATTAATTTGATCCACATTTATCATAATAAATAACTTCATCAATAAACTGAGGAGAATAATGAATGGGTTTCATATAAAATCAGTGAGTAATTTAGGGATTAAGGTGTTGAACATTACATCATTTTTAACCAAAAAATGGAATGTGGGTTTCATAAAATTAAATACCTAAATAAATATATTATATTTATATCTATGTGAATTACCATGGGTACAAAAGAGGTTTTTATACCCACAATATAATAATATTTCATGAAAAAGAAAAAATTTCATGAAATTGTTTCAAAAACATGATGGTATATAAAAAAATGAGGAAAATGAATAATGAGAGATAATGGTGGTATTTTATTAATAAAAAATAATTTCTATATTAATTTGATGATCAAAATTGCATGAAAAGAAATAATATTTTACATTAATAAGACTCACAAAAATGAGGTGCTTAAATGAAAAGGAAGAAGAGAATAATTCCCTTACTTGGAATATTTGCTTCCTAAAACTTGAGTATGGAACCTTTAGACCTTGATGGAACCTTTTAGGTAATCTTTGTGAGGTTAAATGACTATAACTTCATGCTTAAGGGGCTTTAAGTGGATAGTGGGGTGGGAAGGGGGATTTTACTTTAGGAGGGGTGGTTTTAAGTGATTAAATAATGATAATTTTATATTTAAGGGTAAAAAATATTGAGTGTCATTAATTACAATGATTTTTATTGAAAATTAATGTTTTCAAGTCTATTTATGGTCTTACAATACAAAAACCATCCATTTAATGTTGTATTTTTAGGTATTTTAAGCTTTTACCATTTAACTTTAACCTGCTACATTATTTTACTTTTACTGTGGTTCCCCCACCATTAGTGGTGGGGTGTTAAGGGTTTAGGGGGTCAGGGTAAGGTTTTGTGGTCAAGTCCTTTGTCATGAATTTTACTATAATTTTTTCCCTTGTATTGTGTTCTATGGTAGTAGCTGTAATCGACCTTATATTTTACTTATATTGCGGTAACTCTTTTTTTACCCTGGTAACTTTTTTATGTCTAAAAATGAAATTAAACTTATTAAATAATTTAGAAATTATAATTAAAAATATTCAATACATTTTGCTTTATTCAATTTATAAAAGTGATAAAAATAAAATCTAATATGATAGGTGTATAACACATAAAAACAGATTTTTTAGAAAGGATAAAATCATGCTTTTCAAAATTATAAGCATATGCTTCTAAATGAAACAAAATATGTGATATGTTGTTCCTTAAAAAAATTATTAATAATAAATATTAATATTTTTTAAATCTTGATCATATCCTAATTATATCATAATAGTTATCATATTTTAGAAAAAAAATAGTATTTTCACTTTTTAACCTAAAATTAAACTTTTTAGAAAATTACCCTAAATTTACCATAAGTTAATTTTGATGTAATGAATAAAAAACAATATTTATTTTATTAAAATAATATTTAAACATGATAATTTTAACTTTCTAAAAAATACTTATTTATTTAAAATTAATAGTCTTTTATGATATAGTAAACTGTCTAGTCGTTATAAAAATTACTTAGGACTTCATTGATGTGTATTAACATATAAAAGTGTTTTATAAGATAATTACATGAAAATAAAAAAAACTTATAATTTATCATAAAACATGATTTTAATGTAAATTAAAATATTTATATACTGTCCAAAAACACACTTATAGAATAATCCCAATTGGTCACTTTATTGCGCCAACAATAATAATAATAATTGGTTATCTTATTGATTAATGGTCATAATTCCCATTAGTCATATTATCCATCATTCCTCGTGTCGAATGGTCATATTTAACTATAAATACACCATAATTGTCTCTTCATCACTCACTACATAACTTTCAAAGGTTCTTACACATCCTTTGATAATGTATATTGTTTTTATAACACTTATTTTCATTTTTACAATAATTATGAAAGGGTGATATTCTTGGGGGAATTAAATACTATAGAGTTTGTTTTAGTGAATGTAATATTATTTAATGTGTATATCCGTTTTCTTTTCCTAGTTTTATTATTCTGTATCTATGTATGATGTGTAAAGTTACTATTAAATTTAAAATCCTTTTTATGTGCTTCTATTGTGAAACATAAGAAAAAAAAATTGAGAGCAAATAGTTGATTTATTTAAAGAACATTTTCAGGTCATTATAGTCTTTTGATTCATCATAAATCCACTTATCGGATTAAGAGATTCCATGATAATCTATTGAGTTCACGGTGGAAGATCCTGTGATGCACAATGCTTTATAAGGAAGGTACCATGCACACCTTACGTGAAGAAGTTACGCGCACCCTAAAATATTAAAATAACATGAGAGGGTTATGTGAAGAAGAAATAATATTCGTGTATTTACATGAATAGTGTTATAAAAATGTTTCTGAGCTCAACTATTGTGAAAATTAAAACTGATATTCTGTAGGAAATCCAAGTTGTGTGAAGGATAAAAAATCATGCACTCACTTTTATGAAGGTGAAAAAGACCAAGAATTGTGATTTTTGTGATAAACACATAAAATTATTACACTTTCATGAATAGAAATAGGAACATTCATGAACCCATTCATAAAAAATGAATGAAATATATATTCATAATAAATTAAAGAATAATGTTCACAAAGGGTTTTGTGATTATGCTATGTATAAACCAAATTCATGCATGATGTCATTTGATATATTCCATGCTTGATACACATTTTTTATGCACAAGACAAGGTTTTGGATTCATGGTTGTCACCATGATTTCATGAAGATGTTGTGAGAAGATGACATAGTAATTCAAATTCTTACACTATCTATTGAAGATTGAAGTAATAAGAAGAATTTTCGGTCAAGCCCATATCTGATAATTAAATTTTAGGTCCAGATGACTTGAGTTAACCAGTCCACATAACTTTCATGTTATTATATATGAATAAGAAGAGATGTCCTACTAGATTTCTACACTATTTGAGATATCACATTGATTGTTTTGTTTGAGGTATCCATTTTATTGTTATAGTTTGAGGAATCTGGTCTAATTTTATTAGTGTCTACTGAATAAGACTTATTCTATATTTTTTATCAATTCAAGAGGGATAGGCCAATATATTGTAACATTATGATTTAATGATAAATATTTCATTGTACCAGGTCAGTTCCAGAGTAAAAGTTCAAGGCCATTCCCTTTCTTGTGCTTTCCTTGATTATAAAAGAGTAGTTGTGTATATTTGAGATAATAACCACCATCCAATGAGGACATAGTCATCCACACTAGAGACAAACATCATAAAGATCCTAGTGTCATTTGTGATTTACTTTATCATGTTCATGCTTACTAAGTATAGGTGAAGAATAAAATAGAACCATTAATTGAATAATTCATAGAGGTATAACAAAGTGATAAAAGTTTAAAGTGTTAAAAAGTCATCCCACGATGATTTACCCCCCCCCCCCACCCACCCACCCCCTCTTGGTGTGGTCATTCCTAAAGTGATCCTAAAACATATGATATTTAATGTCTCTCAATTATGATATACTTGTATATATGGGCTATGTCGGCTTAAGGTTGTAGCATATACTTGAATCATGACAGTAATGGATATAGTTATTATAGGTGTGTTTATGCATAGATTATAATGGATTAAGGTATAGCACATATTGACATGAGTTGTGATGGATCTAGGTATTACTACCTAATTATGGGATATCATGTTTACAAGGTTTTTGATGGATCTTGGTATTACTACATGATTATGAGATGTGATGATGTATGGTTGTAATTATGTGGATATGGATGCGATATATTTGCATAGATGTGTAGAATGACTTATGGAGTGGATAAAAGCACCAAGAAGTAAGTCATTGGGGTCTAAGGTGACTTGATTTATGGGAAGGTGGTAGATGGGTACCCTTATTTATATATGTATGATTTTAATATTCTCTTATCTTTTTATATGCATTACTTGGTTAGTGAGCCTTTGTGAGTACGGAAAGATAGTTTACCTATTTAGGTGATTAGTTGGTTTATCTTTTTATTCCTTGGTATTTATTATGATTCATCCACATTTTAATGATCGTTTTATTAAAGGATGTTACTAAGTAAACTTTTATGCTCACCACTATATATATAAATATTTTTTAATCCTGTATGAGGGAGTTGGTGATCGAGATGGTAGTTACTAGCTCATAGAGGTTGTTTGTGAGTTATGGGTATTCATGGTTATTATCTTTTGATCTGTTGTGATATATTTCCTTTTGGATTTTACATTTTATTATATATCATATACTAATATTTTTTGTTTATTATTAATTAGGGAGTTGATTTGTGATTTCTTTCTCATTCCTTGGGAATTTGAGGGTAATACATCTCATTTGATTGTATTATATACCCTTGGACGGTAGTCACCAACCCATAGCCTATTAGAGGTATGCTTTGAGGGTCATTCCCATCTTCACTATCAAACTAGGAGGGGTACCAGTGAGGATGGATCATTATAAAGTGGTATCATATCTTTTAATTGAAATATGGGATGAAGTTTAGGGATAGGTGTTGGTGAGTATTTCATGTGTTGGTAGGGAAAAGGTATCAGTTGGGATTATTACATTATGTAAGCAAGTGGGATTTGCTAAAAATGATATTTTAGGGATCCATATGATTTTATACAAGTAATTTAATATTTATAAACATACCGTGTGAAGTGGTGATGTTTTTAAGGTAGAGACATAGGTTAGGATCATAAAACATGATTTTATGCAACTTTATTTGAATTGGGTAGGTAATGGGAATTTTAATGAATTGTAATTAATTAATATTAAGTATTACATATTATAGGTTTAGGAAGTACCAAACCATTTACTCTTTGGAAGGTATGGATCTAGGTCAATGTCCCCATAAAGCTCATGTTGAAGTGGTTTAATAGGATGCACATGTAGATTTCTTCAAATTTGAAGTCATCAAATATGATTCTTGCAAGAATATGCTTTGTGAATTTAACATTAGGTACTACATAAGTATGAGGGGTCTATTTTTTATCTAAAGACCAAATCTTGGCTTTTGGAGAGAAATCTTTCACTTGGGTTGATTCATGCCTACAGAGATCACCAAGTTTCATTATCCATTAGTATTATATGGGAAGATTCCATTCAGTAGTGGATTCAGTTCCTTAAAGATCATAAATAGTCTAAAGAATCATGGGATAAGTTCCATTATTAGTTATAGGTTAAGTTTCTCTCTTTTTCCCAGAAGTCAATGCACCGATAGGATATAATTTTTCTTCACTAGGAGAGTTACAATGTGTGATATTTCATTATTCACTTAAATAACCTTCTATGATATTCTTTTATTATTATATCTATTAAGGAGTATAGAGATAGGTATTTTTATAAGTCTTTTAATCTATGAATTTAGTACCAAGTTGTCTTATTCATGTTTCCTATTTTTCTAGAGGTGTCCTTAAAGGTATATTTTATCAATATGATGCTATATCAGATCATACCATTATGGGATAAAGTCATCAGGACACTCTATGGAGTATATCTATAACTAGAAGATCCCAGTTTCCTAGTTAATAGATGTTTTAGATAATAGGTGTTGGAAGTTCTAGGACCTCTTTTTAGAGACCATACATGTTTTGTTTTTTCTATAGAGTTCATAGATATTGGATTCTTGAATTCCTGACCTTTTTTAGTAGTCAGTACAAAGATGGTGGACTACTTTAGGTTTATATGTTATAGTAGTATCCTCCAAGGCAGTAGTAGAAGGGTGTTGTAGGTATTGCTCAATAGAGAGGATATGGAGCGAGTAAAGGAAAACCATGTGATTTTATTTATTATTAGAGAGTAGAGAATGAAAATAGAGGTGGTCATCATCAAGTCCATAGAGGCCATGGAGTGGTATGTGAATAGATTCTTGTTCTTTGTTTTAGAACACTAGAAGTTCCAGACATCATGTGAGGTATCATCTATTTACATTCGACTTGGTTGTATTACTTGTTTTATTAGGGAGTTATGCACGCTATTATTTCACCCACCCTAGTTGGGGTCTAGGACTTGAGGTGGAGAGGGTTCTAGTTCCCTTGGTGTTAACTACGTTAGTTTGAGTTTGAGAATGCTTATATGATGTATATAGAGATTGTGAGGTGATGCTATAATAGCCTCACTCTTCAAACGATTTCCTATATTTATAGATATAGTCATATGATGTGATTCTCAACATAGACTGACTATATTCGATAAAATATATTATCACCATGAACCAACCTAGATAACATGGTACCTTGATACTCAATCTGGAACTAACATGGCTCAAAGGGTGTTCCTAGTCCCCACAGGTTGGTGACTAGCACCTGGAATCATACATGATAAAATAGGGAACGAATTTTCCACAATACAATAGAAGATAAAGATTAAAAATCAGTATTCTCAACACTCTAAAGTGATAAAGTTCCATAAAAAATAGGTATAAGAAAACCCAAATTAGTATGTCATCAAAGTACTCAACAAATGGAAAGATAAAAACTCAAATATACTAAAGGAAACATCATCCCATTATGTCATTGGATCCACTATTCACAACCCCACTTCATGGTCCAAAGTATCAAGAACATCCACCACCTCCAAGTGGTGCTTTCCCTTTTCTCAGAATTGGCATAAGAAAATCAACAAATTCCTAAAGGAAAAGGTAGTGTGTGAGCTATAAATCCTAGAAAGATCTCTCAAAGTATTCCGTAATAGATTCCATATTAATAAACCAAATAATTTTTTCAATTTAATTCTACTAGGGCATGGAATAATGTATCATTTTCATATTTAAAACAAAACGTTATTTCTTTTCAATGGATAGAAAAAATTTCAAACATGGATTTAATAAAGATCATATCATACTTCTCCCAAAAAAGGTTTTTGTTATAGTTTTCATCATTAATCCATTTCTATGGGATCAATATTCTAGAATTATTCTCCCAAATAACCCAATAACTAACCAGGCTTACATGTGCTCAATCAATCAATAAACAATAGTAATATCATCTCATTTCAAATCAATCATCATTTACAATTCAATTTCCCAATTTTCAGTATCAATATTCCAATTCAATTTCAAAACCAAAACATGGGTTTTTTATTATTTCATTCCTTTTCAATACATAAAATCATATGTTTTCATCATTTTAATTTAATAAATTTTCTAAAATCATTTCCTCACTTCTATCATTTTTTAAATTCACCCCAGAATTCCAATTCCATTGGAATTGGGGTTTTTCTCAAAATCCATGACATTTCAAATTTTATAATCAAATCACTTAAAAACAAGGTTTTATAAATAAATTTAAATCTATTAAAAAATCAATCAAATCAAGGATCTAATTACATGGAAAATATCAAATCGAACCACCTACCATTAAATCAATTATCCAGAACTCAACACCAACAATGGGACTCATGAATGAATAATGAAGGCACAGAAGATCTTAGAAAACAACCTAGAGTCAAGATACAATCAAAAGGATTTTATATCCATCATTTATGTGATTATTCATCAAACTTCATGGAAGATAGAAATATAGAAACCACAATAGAGGAGATCCACTTACCTGGAAAGATAAACTGCAAAAATGATGACAATTAATCACTGAACAAATGCTCTGGAAGGATTGTAGATCTCCAAAATCACCCTAGGAAGGTTCTATATTGAGAGGGGAGAGGACTACAAATGAATAAAATGAGAAACTTATATTCATCACACTTAAAACCACCTACCTCAATAATTACATGGCGTATAACCCTGGTTCATGTCACGTAATCTAGGAAGGCCACTTACATCAAAAAAGGCATCACCTTTTATTTAAATATGATTTTAAACCATTTCACATCATGTAAAATATACATGGCATGTAATCATTTCACATTGTGAAATAATTTTACAACATATTATTGGATAACACTTCATGGAATGTAATACATTTACACGACATGTAATCATCCCACACACAGCAAATAGCCTAGTTTCTGCACACAGAAAAAATATAAAACCAAAAGTTAAAGGACAAGGAATACCTAAAAATAATAATGGTATGTTATAACCTACCCACCATAAAACCTTTATTATCCCAAAAATCCTGTCAAGAAGTTTCCATATCAAATAGATGAGGCCACTACTCTCTTATAAGTGCCTCACACTCCCACATCTCATGCGAACCAAAACCATGATTCCATAGCACATGGACCAAAGGTATCATTCTCTCATAAAGTAACTTTTTCTCAAAATAAACTATCCTGACTGGGTACTCATCCATGGATAAATTAGGCTCAACATCAAGGTCCTCATAGATCAAGTCATGTGATGGGTCAGAAATATATTTTTGAATCCGAAATACATGGAACACATTATTTATTGATGTGAACTACAGTGGAAGTGATAAATTGTAATCCAATTTTCCTACCCTCTAAAAACCTAAAAAGGTAAAAAAAAATAAGGATAAATCTTCCCTTACCTCTCAATCCATTGGTGACCCAGCTGCAATGAAACTCTTAAGAATACCTGGTCACTAATAGAAAAATCCAATGGTCTAAAATTATGATCAACATAATATTTGTATCAGAAATGTGTCATTAACATTATCTAATGGATCTTTTTTATCATCTATTAGACCATAATCATCCCAAAAAAGGAATTTTATTCGATATCTGAACAATATAATGGATATTTACATGGACTACTATATAAGGCCTCAAAAGGAGATATTTTGATAGTGGATTGATAACTATTGTTATAAGAAAACTAAACTAGTCCCAAATGGTCATCCCCATATCTACCAAAATTGAGGATGCAGTCACCAAACATGTCCTCAAGAATCTATATATCCCTCTATGTTTGGACATCCATCTATGGATGGTATGCCTTACTCAACTGAAACTGATATCTCATCACCTCCTGAAGGCCTCTCCAAAAATGAGAGGTAAAATAGGGATCGCTATCAAATACTATAGCATATAGAACTCAGTGAAAATGAAAAATATATTTCACATGGATATTTCTTAACTAATAAAATTTTTTTGTATCATGAATGGGTATAAAGTGATATGATTACATCATCCTATCAATCATAACCCATATCGCATTTTTCTTTCAAGGGTCACATGGAAACCCAACCACAAAGTTCGTAAAAATCTTATCCCACTCCCAAGTCAAAACTAGAAGTGGCTGAAGAAAACTCGAAGGTCTCTAGTGATTTCTATTGACCTACTGAAAAGTATAACAATGTGAAACAAATTCATTGATGTCCCATCTCATATCTAGCCACCAAAATCATCATCACATATCATAAAACATATTTTTTGGTTCATAGGTGCATAGACCACTAATAATAATGGAAATTACCCATCACATATTTTCTCATGGATATTGGAAGCATAAACCGATTCCAAAAACATATAATACCCTCAGTAGAGAAGTAAAATTCACTAATGGTCTCCCCACCATAAAGAGAGTCCCTAATGCCACAGAATTCATCATCAAGATAATTTTCCAAAAGAATCATCTCAAGAAGAGTAGAGGTAAACTAAACACTGGCCAAGACAACCTTAGCCTCTTCTTCCTAGACTCCTAATTTCAACTGTGAAAAAAGAACCATTAAATTTCACTCTTCAAATTATTGTTTCATGTCTTGGGTTAGAAGTTTCCTACTCAAGGCATCAGTGATGACATTTCCCTTCTCTGCGGTATAGGAAATGTTGAAATAAAAAAATACGTAATCCACCCAATGCCTCTACTATAGATTCAAATATTTTTTAGAGAAGATAGAACTCAAGATTTGGTGGTAAAAAATAATGGTAAAACTTTATCTAAAAAGTTAATCTTGACAAATCTTAAGTGATTGCATTAAGGATGTGAGTTCAAGGTCATGGATTGGATTATTCTCATATGGAATAAGCAATAAAGAAATATAGGATACCATATGATCACCATGCATAATAAAACATCCCAAACCTAATCCCGATTCATCATAGAAGACCACATATCCATGCCTAACCTTTATAAGAGTCAACATCATCACAGAAGTCAAAATACATTTTACCTCAACAAAAGAATGCTGGCATTTTTCATCCCAAGAAAAAATCACCCCCTTCTAAGTGAGAGAATTTATCAGAGAATTGAACTTCGAGAAATCCTTTCTGAACTAGTGATAATACCATGCTAGACCCAAGAATCTCTAAATCTTGAAAACATTACATAGTTTATCCCATGTTATAATAGCTTTTACCTTCTCTAGGTCAACTGAGATGCCATGTTCTGAGACCACATGTGCTAATAACTTCACCTCTCAAATCTTGAAATCACATTTTTATAGCTTGGTATAAATTCAATGATTTCTCAACATTTCTAGAACTTCTCTCAGATGACGTATGTGATCCTTCTCAAATTGAGAGTAAATAGTTATTTCAACCATAAAGACTACCTTGAATGTACCAAGATACTTGTGGAAGATAGTATTAATTAAATCTATAAAAATTGTAGGATCATTGGCCAGGAAAAAGGGCAAAACAAGATATACATAATGGACATACCTGCTTCGGATGGCAGTTTTTTGAATGGCAGGTTCTTTTATTCTCAACTGGTGATAACTAAATTGAAGATAAATCTTTGATAACCACTTAACCTATTTAAAATAGTCAAATAGATTATCAATCCATTGAAATGAATACTTATTCTTTACCATATCTTATTTGAGTTTCTAGTAATCAACACAAAGGTGAAGTGTTCCATCAACTTTATTTTAAAAAAGAATGGGCACCACCCAAGGTGATGAACTCGAGCATATAAAGCCTTTCTCAAACTGATCATCTAATCGAGTATTCAACTATTTAAATTAAGCTAGTTCCATATAGTAATAAGTTACAGATACCGAATAGGTACCAGGTAATAAATCAATAGAGAACTATACCTCTCTTATTGGTGGAAAACTAGAGAAATCAAAGGGAACGCATTAGGAAACTTGAAGGCAATAGGAGGGAGTTCATCACTCAAATATTCTCTCCCCAATTCAAAATCAAACATTGATATTACTTTTCCCAACTCTAGATAATAAGGTATATATCTACTCAACATCATGTCTTATTCTCCTGAAAAGACATAGAATACCCCATCGGGTGTAATAAAGGAGACTCGTCAAAGATAGAAGTCAATTCAACCCTTATTAGAAATGATCCAATCATTCTCAAAAATGAAATCAAGAGGTTTCATGTTGAGAACTATAAAATCCTAGGTAAGATTAATCTATGATAAAGATAAGACATAATCAAGAAAATGGAGACTCAACTCTCTCTTCGTTCCGAGGGGTGTGGTAATATACATTACATAAGAAAAAATATCCATAGAACGATTTAGCGGGTTCATGATACAAGTTTACATAAATGAATGAGATGAATTGATATCAAATAAAATAGTCACTATAGATGAAGCTATAGTGATGGTACCTATCATAGTCACTGGACTCATATCATCTTCCCCTGGAGACTCTTCCACTACATAAATAAGCATTATTTTGGATTCTTGTGGCTAGAAATCCATTGTTCATGAAGCATCTAATCGCATCATTGTACTTTTAGGGGTTGATGATGCCTTTAAACTATGCAGAATAGAAAAGATATAACAAAATTTCTAAAAGTGACTTGAGAATCCACATGAAATGTAGATCTTGGGTGCCTCATTGCAAACCTGTTTTTAATTCACATCCCTACCACCATAGAAGTATGTCAAAGGGCCTCTGTTAGGAACTGTAAGAGGTCTAGAAGAACCCTACTATTGAGATCCACCATGAGACTCATCAAGAATCCTCTTTTCATTTAATGAACTTATAGAACAACCATTGGGAGAAAAGGAACTCCCAATAACCCTGACTTACCAGCTAGGAAAAGTTCTATCATCACTGTCCTATCTAGAACATCAGCGTATAAGAAAGATTTAATAAGAAAACCTCAGAATGAATTTTTGATCAAAGATCCATATCGAACCATCGAGTCTTTATCTTCTCGTTTAATAAAATCTTAGGTGAAAATTGAACAAGCTTAGTTAGGAGGTTCACATACTCCATCAGGGTCATGTCAGCCTAATGGATATTGAAAAACTCTATAGCCTTTTCCAACGCTATAAATTCTAGAAAGATCTGATCAGTAAAAAGAACTCTAAATTCATTTCACTCTAAACCCTAATTCTTCTTATACATTTCCATTAAATCCAACCATCTCTTGCTAGTTCCCTCTAGCTTGAAGGTGGCACATTTCACCTTTATTAAATCAGGCATTTCCAATAAATCAAATAGAAGTTATATCTTTCTCAACCAGTCCAAAACCTCTTAAGATTAGAGCATTGGAATGCTGGTGGCTTCTAGAGAAGTAACTCTTAAGCATGATTCTGAGATCCATCCCTATGAGGTTACAAAACAAGAGTCTTCATGGGAATGCGTATGGGTGCCTGCCCCAGTGCTTGGATAGCATGTACAATAATCTCAAAAAGATTCTGATCCACGTGAGGATTTTATCATTATTTCTCACTAGTGGCTTCCTCCAAGAGACTATTTAAACATCTTATTAGTGGCATGATGCTACACAACATCAACAAACAACACTAAAGACATATAAATATTTCTTATATCAATAACTCAAATAATAGAAATAGAAAAAGTAATCCCATCAGATAAGATATCATGATTTGGATTTCCACATACCCAAATCAAACACAGGTAAATACTAGAATTAGATCTAATTATTCCTTAAGAAATCATTCCCTAACTACCCATGATGAATGGTACGTGTGTCACAGTGCATCTAATTTGAAAATTTTAATAACCCATTGGCTACTGTAGAAGTGGCGACCAGGGTCAAACCATAGACAAAAAGATATCCAGCTCACTAAAATTTTCTCGTTGGACAATGTTTAGGTAAGAGATCAACTGATGGAATTCCTATTTTTTAATTATTTTTTTATAAAACTAAAAATTGAGAAATTGAACAAAATAAAAATAAGAAGAAGTAGAAAAATGACAATGAACTCTGAATTAGAAAAATGTGCTTGGGATACTGACATCATAATCATACTACTACTCATCCATGCAAAATATTTTTCTTTGTGATTAAATATTAATTCTACCTAATTATCACCAGTTCTAAAAACATAATAATTTTTTAGATGACCATTTCATATCTCAAATTTTTTTTAAATACTCTTTCTCTAGTGTTATAAATAAATTAGGAGACGTATTCGAGTACTAAAACAAATTTTGAAATGACAAATCTCATTTGTCTCAATGTTGTGCCACCTACTTGCATTACAGTTGGTCAAGATTGTTAACCTTCTTGGTATCACTGAATCGACTAATAATTAAAATGGACAATTTCAATTTCCAATATTAATTCCATTACAAATATAATTAAAGAAGATAAAAATTATAATGAAAATAGATTGAATTTCCAAATTAACTACAAGATAAAACATCACATGGCATGTGCATCAGATTAATTATTCGATTTTTTTTAATAGGGTTTTTTTTAAATAGTATAGGTCAAAAATAAAATAAAAAATACACCCTAAAGGCGGTAGCGGCACTGCCGCCTTTCTGGTTAAGTCGAAAGGTGGAAACCACGTTGCCGCCTTTCTTCTAAAACTGGAAAAATACTATTTTTTGTATTTTAAAATTTTTTTATTTTTATTTTTGTTTTGTTTTGTTTATATATATATATAAACAAAAAATTTCAGTAGAATTTATATACTATTTAATATCTAGAAGTACAACCATTACAAAAGTCTGGATTCTAACAGAATCTCTCACCCATAGCTCTCTTTTATAATAGGTCTTACCCTATAAATCATTCTGCAATTCCGATGTAGGATTCTAGTTCTCCCTTTCCTGTGCAGAACATTTTTCATTTCTGATGTGGGATTCTGTTTCACGTATGTGACATTGAAAGACTATAAAATATAAACTATAAGGCCAATATAAATGAAACTTAAAAACAAGAATTAAACATATAATAAATAGTTGAAAACAAAAATAATTTCCTAAAAAATATTGATGGAAAATAATTTATAAGGTTTCAAAGACACCTACTTGAAACTTAAAAATGTTTCAAGTATGTGACTTTGAAAGGCTATAAAATATAAACTATAAGACCAACATAAATGAAACTTAATACATGGATAAAAAAGAATTTCGTAAAAAATATTGATGAAAAATAATTTATAAGTTTTCAAAGACACCTACATGAAACTTAAAAATGTTTCAAGTACGTAACTTTGAAAGCCTATAAAAAATAAACTACAAGACCAACATCAATGAAACTTAAAACAAAGATTAAACATATAAAAAATAGTTGAAAATAAAAATAATTGCATAAAAAATGTTCATGAAAATCTATAAGCTTTCAAAACCACCTACTTGAAACTTAAAAATGATTCAAGTATGTGGCTTTGAAAAACTATAAAATATAAACTATAAGACCAATAAAATTGAAAGTTAAAACATGGATTAAACATATAATAAATTATTTAATTTGTTAATTAGTATTATTAATAATTAATTATATAATAATTAATTTGTTATATGGTAATTATTAATAAGTAATTATATAATATTTAACTAGTTAATTAGTAATATAATTAGTAATTATGAAATAGTTAATTTCTTAATTAGTAATATAATTATAAATTATATTTATTCATTATAATTAATATTTAGTAATTATTAAAAATTATTATATAATAATTAATTAGTTAATTAGTAATACAATTATTAATTATATAATTGTTAATTAGTTAATTAGTAATATATTTATAAATTATATTTATTCATTATAATTATTAATTAGCAATTATTAAAAAATTATTATATAATAATTAATTAGTTAATTAGTAATATAATTATTAAGTAGTTAATTAGTAATTAGTTAATTAGTAATTATTAATCATTAATTATATAATAATTAATATGTTAATTGGTAATACAATTATTAATTATATAATAGTAAATTAGTTATTTTTTTGAGAAAGATAGAGCTGAGACCCCTTTTATAATTAGTTAATTTGTAATATAATTATAAATTATAATTATTCATTATAATTATTAATTAGTATTTATTAAAAATTGTTAAATAATAATTAATTAGTTAATTCATAATATAATTATTCACTATAATTATTCACTATAATTATTCATTATAATTAGTAATTATTAATTAGTGATTAATAATTAATAATTATTAATTAGTTAATTAGTAATAAAATTATTAATTATATAATTATTAATTATATAATAATTAGTTAGTTAATTAATGATTATTAATAATTAATTGTATAAATTATTAATTAGTTAATTAGTATTATAATTATTGATTATATAATTATTAATTATTCAATTAGTAATATAATTATTAAATATCAATTATTTAAAAATTAATTAGTTACTTAGTAATATAATTATTAATTATATAATAATTAATTAGTTAATTAGTAATATAATTATTAATTATATAATTAGTAATTAGTTAATTAGTAATTATTAATCATTAATTAGTTAATAATTAATTAGTTAATTAGTAATATCATTATTAATTATATAATAGTAAATTAGTCAATTGTTTGAGAAAGATGGAGTCAAGACCCTTTTTATAATTAGTTAATCATTAATATAATTATAAATTATAATTATTCATTATAATTATTAATTACTATTTTTTATAAATTATTATATAATAATTAATTAGTTAATTGGTAATATAATTATTAATTATATAATTGTTAATTAGTTAGTTAGTAAGATAATTATTCATTATAATTATTAATTAGACATTATTAAAAATTATTATATAATAATTAATTAGTTAATTAGTAGTATAATTATTCTTTATAATTATTCATTATAATTATTCACTATAATTATTCATTATAATTATTAATTATTAATTAGTAATTAGTAATATAATTATTAATTATATAACTATTAATTGTATAATAATTCGTTAATTAATTAGTAATTATTAATTATTACTTATTAATTATTTAATAATTAATTAGTTACTTAGTAATATAATTATAAATTATATAATAATTAATTAGTTAATCAGTAATATAATTATTAATAATTTAATTTTTAATTAGTTAATTAGTAATTATTAATCATTAATTAGTTAATAATTAATTAGTTAATTTTTTGAGAAAGATAGAGTCGAGGCCTTTTTCATAATTAGTTAATTAGTAATATAATTATAAATTATAATTATTTGTTATAATTATTAATTAGTATTTATTAAAAAGTATTATATAATAATTAATAAGTTAATTAGTAATGTAATTATTAATTATATAACTGTTAATTGGTTAATTAGTAATATAATTATAAATTACAATTTTTCATTATAATTATTTAATTGTAATTGATAAAAATAATTATTTAATAATTAATTATTTAATTATTAAATAATTGATTACTAATAATTACTAATTAACTAATTAATTATTATATAATTAATTATTAAAAATGTTAATTAAATAAATAAATAATTTATTATTTTCTTAATTCATGTTTTAACTTTAAATTATATCGGTCTTATAGTTTATATTTTATAGTCTTTCAAAGCCACATACTTGAATCATTTTTTAAGTTTCAAGTAGGTGGTTTTGAAAGGTTATAAATTATTTTTCATGAACATTTTTTACAAAATTAGTTTTTTTTCAACTATTTGTTATATGTTTAATCCGTGTTTTAAGTTTCATTTTTGTTGGTCTAGTATTTTATATTTTATAGACTTTCGAAGTCAAGTACTTGAAACATTTTTAAGTTTCAAGTATGTGTCTTTGAAAACATATAAAGTATTTTCCATCAACATTTTTTACAAAATTCTTTTTATTTTCAACTATTTGTTATATGTTTAATCCATGTTTTTTGTTTTATTTATGTTGGTTTTATATTTTATATTTTATAGGATTTCAAAACCATGTACTTGAAACATTTTTAAGTTTCAAGTAGGTGTCTTTGAAACCTTATAAATTATTTTCCATCAACATTTTTTAGGAAATTATTTTTGTTTTCAACTATTTCTTATATGTTTAATCCATATTTTAAGTTTCATTTATATTTTTCTTATAGTTCATATTTTATAGTCTTTCAAAGTCACATACATGAAACAAAATCACACATCGAAAATGTTGAATGTTCTGCGCAGAAAAGGGAGAACCAAAATCCCACATCAGAAATGCAGAATGATTTTCAAGGTAAGCCCTCTTATAAAGGTGTCCCTGAGTGAGAGCTTCTGTCAGAATCTAGACTACTATAATAGTAGTACTGTTGTAATAACAGTCAAGATTCTGATAAAATCCCTCACCCAGACCTCCCTTTTATAAGAGTGCTTACCTTGGAAATCATTCTGCATTTCCAATGTGGGATTCTAGTTCTCCCTTTCCTGTATAAAACATTCTGCATTTCTGATGTTTGATTCTGTTTCAAGTACCTGACTTTGAAAGAATGTAAAATATATACCAGAAGACCAATATAAATGAAACTTAAAACATATATTAAACATCTAAGAAATAGTTGAAAACAAAAAGAATTTCATAAAAATGATAATAAAAAATAATTTTTAAGCTTTCAAAACCACCTACTTGAAACTTAAAAATGTTTCAAGTAAGTGACTTTAAAAGCCTATAAAATATAAACTAGAAGACCAAAATAAATTAATATTAATAAATGGATTAAACATATAAAAAATTGTTAAAAATAAAAAAAAATCATAAAAAATGTTGATGAAAAATAATTTATAAGTTTTAAAATGCACCTACATAAAACTTAAAAATGTTCCAAGTACGTGAATTTGAAAGTCTATAAAATATAAAATATAAGACCAACATCAATGAAACTTAATACATGGATTAAACATATAACAAATAGTTGAAAATAAAAATAATTTTGTAAAAAATGTTGATGGATAAAAAATTATAAGTTTTCAAAGACACCTACATGAAACATAAAAATATTTCAAGCACGTGACTTTGAAAGCCTATAAAATATAAACTATAAGAAAGATATAAATGAAACTTAAAACTAGATTAAACATATAACAAATAGTGGAAAATAAAAAGAATTTTGTAAAAAATGTTGATGAAAAATAATTTATAAGCTTTCAAAGACACCTACATGAAACTTAAAAATGTTTCAAGTATGTGCATTTGAAATCTTATAAATTATAAACTATAAGAAAAATATAAATAAAACTTAAAACATATATTAAACATATAATAAATTATTTAATTAGTTTATTAATATTATTAATAATTAATTTGTTAATAATTAATTTGTTTATTAGTAATTATTAATGAATAATTATATAATAATTAATTAGTTAATTGGTAATATAATTTTTAATTATATAATAGTTAATTAGTAATATAATTATAAACTTTATTTATTCATTATAATTAGTAATTATTAATTACTAAAAATTATTATATAATAATTAATTAGTTAATTGGTAATATAATTATTAATTATATAATTGTTAATTAGTTAATTAGTAATATAATTATAAATTATAATTATTCATTATAATTATTAATTAGAAATTATTAAAAATTATTATATAATAATTAATTAGTTAATTAGTAATATAAATATTCTTTAAAATTATTCATTATAATTATTCATTATAATTATTCATTATAATTAATAATTATTAATTATTGATTATTAATTATTAACCATGAATTAGTTAATTAGTTATATAATAATTAATTATATAATTATTAATTGTATAATAAGTAGTAAGTTAATTAGTAATTATTAATAATTAATTATATAATAATTAATTAGTTAATTAGTAATATAATTATTATTTATTTAATAATTAATTAGTTACTTAGTAATATAATTATTAATTATATAATAAATAATTAGTTAATTAGTAATATAATTATTAATTATTTAATTAGTAATTATTAATCATTAATTATATAATAATTAATTAGTTAATTAGTAATATAATTATTAATTAGTTAATAGTTGATTAGTTGATTTTTTGATAAAGATAGAGGCGAGGCCCTTTATATAATTAGTTAATTAGTAATATAATTATAAATTATAATTATTCATTGTAATTATTAATTTTTATCTATTAAAAATTAATATAATAATTAATTAGTTAATTAGTAATATAATTATAAATTATATAATAGTTAATTAATTAATTAGTAGTATAATTATAAATTATAATTTTTCATTATAATTATTAAATAGTGTTATTAATAATAATTAATATAATAATTAATTAATTAGTAATTATTAATAAGAAATTAGTTGATTAGTAATATAATTAGTAATTATAAAATAGTTAATTAGTTAATTATTAATATAATTATAAATTATATTTATTCATTATATTTTTTATTAGTCATTATTAAAAATTATTATAAAATAATTAATTAGTTAATTAGTAATACAATTATTAATTATATAACAGTTAATTAGTAAATTAGTAATATATTTATAAATTATAATTATTCATTATAAGTATTAATTAACAATTATTAAAAATTATTATATAATAACTAATTAGTTGATTAGTAATATAATTATTAATTATATAATTATTAATTTGTTAATTGGTAATTATTAATCATTAATTATATAATAATTAATTATTTAATTAGTAATATAATTATTAATTATATAATAGTTAATTAGTTAATTTTTTGAGAAAGATAGAGTCGAGCCCCACTATATAATTATTTAATTTGTAATATAATTATAAATTATATTTCTTCATTATTATTAATAATTATTATTTATTAAAAAAATTTATATAATAATTATTTATTTATTTAGTAATATAATTATTCATTATAATTATTAATTATAATTATTTATTAGTAATTAGTAATTATTAATTGTTAATTATTTAATAATTAATTAGTTAATTAGTAATTATTAATAATTAATGATATAAATTATTAATTAGTTTATTAGTAATATAATTATTAATTATATAATTATTAATTAGTTAATTAGTAATATAATTATTAATTATAATGAATAATTATATTAATAATTAACTAATTTATTATTATATGATAAATAATTAATAATTGTAATTAATAATTATATTTCTAATTAACTAATTAATTATTATATAATTAATAATTAATAAATATAATTAACAATTATATTAATAATTAACTACTTAATTATTATAATTAAAAAATATATTATTAATTAACTACTTAATTATTACATAATTAATAATTATATTACTAATTAACTAATTAATTATTATATAATTAATTATTAATAATTAATAATTAATAATTATAATTAATAAATATATTAATAATTTACTAATTAACAATTTTATAATTACTAATTAAATTACTAATTAACTAATTAATTATTATATAATAAATAATTATATTACTAATTAACTAATTAATTATTATATAATTAATAATTATATTTCAAATTAACTAATTAATTATAATATAATTAACAAATTATAATTAATAATTATATTACTAATTCGTTATTATATAATTAATAATGATATTGCTAATTAACAAATTAATTATATAATTAATAATTAATAATTAATATTTATATTACTAATTAACTAATTAATTATTATATAATTAATTATTATATTACTAAGTAATTATTATATAATTAATAATGATATTACAAATTTTCTAATTAATTGTATTATTAATAATTAATAATTATATTACTGATTAACTAATTAATTATTATATAATTAATAATGATATTACTAATTTACTAATTAATTATATAATTAATAATTATTAATTATTAATTAATAATTATATTAATGATTACACAATTAATTATTATATAATTAGTAATTATATAATTAGTAATTATATAATTAGTAATTATATAAATAATAATTATATTACTAATTAACTAATTAATCATTACCTATTTATTATATGTTTAATCCATGTTTTAAGTTTCATTGATGGTTGTCTTATGGTATATATTTTATAGGCTTTCAAAGTCATGTACTTGAAACATTTTGAAGTTTCATGTAGGTGTCTTTGAAAACTTATAAATTATTTTCCATCAACATTTTTTATGAAATTATTTTTATTTTCAACTATTTATTATATGTTTAATCCATGTATTAAGTTTCATTTATGTCGATCTTCTAGTTTATATTTTATAGGATTTCAAAGTCACATACTTGAAACATTTTTAAGTTTCAAGTAGATGGTTTGAAAGCTTATAAATTATTTTTTATCATCATTTTTTGTGAAATAATTTTTATTTTAAACTATTTCGTATATGTTTAATCCATGTTTTATGTTTCAACTATATTGGTCTTATAGTTTATATTTTATAGTCTTTCAAAGTCACATACTTGAAACAGAATCCCACATCGGAAATCCAGAATATTTTGTACAGGAAAAGGAGAACCAGAACCCCACATTGGAAATGCAGAATGATTTCCAGGGTAACCACTCGTATAAAAGGGAGCCCTAGGTGAGAGCTTTTGTCAGAATCTAGACTGTTGTAATGGCAGTACTGCTGGATTTTAAATAGAAGATAAATTCTGGTAATATATATATATATAAGAAAAACAAAACAAAACAAAATAAAAAATTTTAAAATACAAAATATAGTATAAAATAGATTTTAGAAGAAAGGCGGCAACTCTGTTGCTGCCTTTCCATTTAAACCGAATAAGGCAGTGTCGCTGCCATCTTTCACCCAGAACCTAAAGGCAGCAGCAACGGTGCCGCCTTTAGGACGTATTTTTTAAAGAAAATTGACCTATGCAGTTTTTAAAAGATATTTTATTTTAAAAATGTATTTAAAAAAACTCTTAATTATTCAGTCTAAAATATGAACACAAGAAAATTACCCTGACATCATGATTGAAAAAATATGCACGGTAATAAAATAGTAATGCATTAAAATGTTGCCTATGTTACTGAAAAAATGATCATGTTGGTCTGTTATTTCTCTGCACAACGTATTCGCTCGCCGATCTCTGAATGCAAAAGAACCTCCATGCACACACCAACGCTAGACTGTGAACATCAAACCACCCACTAGGAATCACAATGAACAAGAGTAGGAGTTTGCGAATATGAGTGGTGCAGCAGAAAGGATAAGGGTGTTTCCTGGTTCTTGTTTTGGGTTATTCCACTTGTGGATAGATATGGATGGCTGCTTATCTTGTGATTTATAGAAGGAGGGTGTGCTCAAGGTGGATGATTCAAAGGTCAACGACTACTCGTTTGGTGGTGTTACGCAAGAGGATAGAAGAGGCACAGTCCTCTAGTGCATAGTAGGAGGAAGCTGCAGGTGGTGTGGTTCAGCGGAGAGGGTGAGCATGGGTGAGGGGAGGCTCATATGCTGCAGGTGGGTGGCGCCTAGTTGAATATGGTGGAGATAGGGGGTCATACATAGTGAGGTGGGGTGGCTAGGTTTCTATGTTGCGCCTGGTGGAGATGAATCAGAGGAGAGGAGGTCACCAGATTATTGTGGTGCATGTCGAAGGAGGATGGGTCAGTGCTTAGGGTTATGCTAGTGTGCGGTGAAGATGAGGGTTGCAGCACCTCCTAAAAATTAAAAGAGTGGAAAAGAAAAATTCAAATTCAAAATTCGAATTAAAATTAAATCCTATTATCTAAATGTGTTGAATGTTAATAATAATATTATTAATAATATTAATAATAATTAAATAATTAATTATTATACTAATTAAATATAATAAAAATAATAATAAGAAAATTTTATATAGGTATATATGTAAAAATATATTTTCACACATGTAATTAAATACTATAAAATATAGATATAATAAAAATATGATAATAAAATTACTACTATTAAATATAATATAATAAAACTAAAAAACTAATATTAAAAATATTAATTTAATTGATACTAAAAAATTATAATGAAATAAAATAATATACTAATATATACAATTAATATATATATATATATATACACTATTAAATACTAATAAAATAATAATAAATCTAATATTAGCGAAACATATAAAATAAAATAGTGTTAAATATAATATATAAAATTAATATAAACTAATAAAAATATTGAATTGCTAATATTAGTATATAAATTAACTAAAAAATTATCAAAATAACTAAAATACTAAAAAATTACAAAAACAGCCTAAAAATGCTAAAAACTGTTAGAAAAGTAATTAAAACTAACCTATAAAATTATAAAAAAAATGCATATGGAATCCATGTGCATCAAATCACCCACACATGAAATTTTTCACTCTTGTGAAATACTATAAGAAAGAGTTCACAATTTGGCCCATGGAAAATTAAAGCATCAAAATTACAAGTTCAAAACATTCCAATCTCTTTTACCCAAAAAATATCATACTTTATTTAAAATTACAATTTTTAAAATAGTTTCACTTTCTCTTGAATTCTTTATAAAATAAGTACCTACACTCATTCATCATGTAACCTACTTTCCCATCACTCTCATCTCTTAAAGAAATTTGATAAAATCCATGCTCAATTCTCATACACATACATGCTTACCATAGGCTTTCCATGAATTTCAAAACTCCATTGGTGGAAATCAAAACAATCACCAATATTGAGGGCTTCACATTAGGTTCAAATGTCCCTGGGGCTACGGGGTGGTAGGTCATAAAAAAGATTTCAAAAATATGGAAAAATTAGGGTTGAATCTTGAAATAAATGCTTGACAAATGGAAAACCAAATGTCTACCTCAAAACATCACTCCTCCACACTTAAAATTTTGCTTGTCTCTAAGCATATAATAATCCAATGCTTTTTTTATTTTCTTTTTCTTTTTCACTTTTTTGAAGACACAACTCACTCAAATAATATGGGTAGGAAAAACTAGTGAGTATTAACTCCAAAACCCCTTGAAATAAATATCAAACAAAATCCCAAAGAAAGGTTCATAAGTAGCACATATGTTGTAGCATCCCAATGAAAGTAGGTCATATAGAAAACTATATAGATCATGTAGTAATGATTCTTCATTTTTATAGGTATCTCTAAAGGTAAGGGTTACCTCATAATAACCACAAATGTACTCATTTTTTGAACTAAAAATAATCTATATTCCCATATTAGAATACATGTAATGCATGTGGATACTGTGATGATGGGATAATGTTGATCCATGTGCATTAAATGTCTCACTATTCCTCAAACGATCCTCTCCATGAATAAATCTCTCCCCCATACTTAGATTGAAAATTATCATGTAAATAGTCAAGAAATGGGTAGGGAAGGGTATCGAATGTGGGATCATCCAAAAAAGTCTCCTATGAAGATTCTAAGGGTTACACGATGGAGAAAATAAAAGGGTGGCTTAGTGGGTCAATGGGGCTAAAAATCTCAAACAAAGGCCTTAGTCATTTTAGTGAAACTTTCAAAATTCATCTCACTTTGATGGAAAAGATGGAATGTTCTAGAATACATAACATGGTTGAAATTCCATAAAGAAATAAATAAAATGAGATGATGTAAAAAAGGGATAGAATCGTCATGGCTATGGAAATTAAATTCTTGATAGTACAAATGAGGATGATTGAAAATAGGTGTCTCAAAAATAAACAATTTTCAGGAAAACATTTTCAAATCATGGACTGGCCGTAATAATTTAAATTAAGGTATCCAAAATCAAAGCATGTCAAACAAGAATCATGTATTTGAACTATCCAGGGAGAAAAGTGCTATCCACCAACCGTTTTAAAAAAAATACAGAAGATTTCATGTGGGTTCAACAGTGACAGAAATGTTAGTTTTTTTCAAAAAAAAATATTATTATTATTTTCTGTTCTTTTTTTAGTTAGTTATTTAACATGGTGTTTTTAGAACTATAAAATATAAAAGAAAATAAAATAGTTCCTTGTGTAAGTGAAGATAGAAACATAAAGGATTTCTATATCTGATGAAGATCTAGAAATGATGTACCTATAAAATATACACATGGATAGCACATACCCACATCATATTATAATGATAACAGCAAAGATCATAGAGATAAAAGTAGATACGTGGGAGAATAACAAGTGCACAAAAAATGTTAGGAGCAACTGAAAATTTTCCACACATTCTCGGTTTATTTCCTAAAACAAACTAGTACAAATAAATGAAAATAGTTTAAAAGAGAAAAACGTGTGTTTCCCCCTAAGAAGTGCTAAGTTTTACATCTTTATCGAGATGAGCACATTCTCAATTTAAGTGAACTTCTTCAATGATTCTTATTTTATCAAAGGTGTGATAAAGTTTTAGGCATTGACCATTAGCCTTAAATGGAGGCATCTTCTCCTCAGATATTTTAATATCACCATGGGGATAAATGATTATAATAGTGTAAGGACCCAAATACTTTGATTTGATCTTTCCTTCCATGATATGAAGTCTTGAGTTGAAGAGTATAACTTTCTCACCCAGTGAAAAAATTCTTTGTTGGATCTATTTATCATTCTAGGCTTGAATTTTCTCTTTATAGACCAAATTGTTTTCATACACTTCCCTCCTCATCTCATCTAATTCATTTGTCTATAGAAAACACTTATATTGGGTAGTTTTGAAATAAAAATTCAGTTTCTTCACAACCCAATAAGCTTTGTATTCTAGTTCTATAGGGAGGTGGTATGTTTTTTTAAAGATCAAGTAATACAAGGATATTCCAATAGGTGTCTTAAACGCAATCCTATAATTCCAAAGTGAATCTTCAAGTTTGGAAACCCAATATTTCTAAGATGTACTCAAATTGCTTTCTAAAATTTCCTTAATCTCTCTATTTGAAACCTCAGCTTAGCCATTAGTTTATGGATGGTATAGGGTTCTCATGTAGTGGTGGAATCCATGGAGAGTCATTATCTTCTGAATAAAATCATTATTAAAGTGGGTACCATGGTCACTAATCATGAGCCTTGGAATTCCAAACTGGGTAAAAATGTGTTGCTTTAAAAATTTAATGACAACTCGTGCAGTATTTTCTGGAAAAAAAAATCAGCTTCCACCCAATTTGAAACATAATCAATATAGAAAAGGATATAAGATTTTCCAAAATATTTAGGAAAAATACCCATGAACTCGATTCCCCATATGTCAAAATTTTCAACACCCATGATTGAATATTTTTTCATCTCACGCTTCCAGCTTATACCCCCAATTATTTGGAATTTATCACAATTCATGAGAAACACATGAATATCATGATGCATGTTAGGATAGTAAAAACCACATTTCAGCACTTTGCTAATTTTTAAATGAATTCTATTATGTCCTCCAGCTTCTCTATCATAGAACAAGTTCAAAACACTGTCAAATTCTTCTTCTGGGATGCATCTTTTGATTTATTCCATCTGTACAATAATTTAAAAGTGATGGATCGTCCTAGTAGTAATGGTGTGCTTCATTCAAAAAAATATTCTCTAATCCTTTGATAAATTTTGGTGTACCAAACATGAATCTAATTATTTCTTGAAATTGGCATACCAAGGTGTGATTATCTCAGTGGAATATAGTTGTTAATCATGAAATGTTTTATCAATTAATTCCACATTGATTTCACTTGTTTAATGGTCTAGGCATTATAAATGATCATCAACTTCATTCTCATTTCCCTTTTCTTCCTTGACTTCAATATCAAATTACTGAAGTAAAAATATCTATATAATGAGTCTAGGCTTCACATCTTTCTTGGTCATCAGATACCATAGGGCAGAGTGATCCATATACATAGTGAATTTAGAGAATAGAAGGTAAGATCAAAATTTATTGAATGTGAAGGAAACTTCTAGAATCACTTTTTCAGTTGTTGTGTAATTATGTTAAACCTCATTCAATGTGTGGCTAGCATAATAGATTGGTCTAAATATCCTTTATTTCCTTTGTCCCAAGGAATCACCAACTTCCCATTCACGTGAATTACAAATTAACTCAAATGGTTGTTCCAAATATGGTGAAATCATTATTGAGGCTTCAACCCAAAGTTCCCTTGATAATTTAAATGCATTTTTTCATTCATGACTCAAGTTTAATGTGTCATATTTTCCTAATAGAGTGGTAAGGGGATGGAAAATAACATATAAATCCTTAATGAAACATTGGAAGAATCCAAAATTCCCAAGAAAACCTCATGTCGAACGAATTGAAGTGGGTATGGGTAACTTAGAGATTGTACTAATATTGGTAGCATCAACTTCAATTCATTTATTTGAAATTTGATGACCTAAAACTATCCCACTTTGTACCATGAAGTGTGATTTTTCCCAATTCAGTACCAAATTCTTTTCTTTACATCTTGCCAAAACCTTATCTAAATGTTCCCATAAGTTATCAAAAGAATCCCCATATATTGAGAATTCATCCATGAATATTTCCAAAAACACTTCAATCATGTCATGGAATATTTCCACCATGCATCATTGAAATGTGGCTAGTTCATTTCACATTCCAAAATTAATTCTCCAATAATAAAATGTACCATACAGACAAGTGAATGTGATTTTATGTTGATATTTTGGTGTAAGCACAATTTTATTATAGCATGAGTATCCATATATAAAGTAATAGTAATATCTTCCAACCAGTCGTTCAAGGATTTCATCAATAAAGGGTAATGTGAAGTGATCATTTCTAGGGGCATCATTCATTTTTTGATAATCAACACAAACTCTCCATCCAATCACTATTTTTTGGGGTTCAATTCTTCTTTATTGTTCTAAACCATTATAGACTCACCCTTTTTAGGTACCACTTGCAATGGGTTGGCCCACTGACTATCAGAGATATGAAATATTAAACAAGCATCAATAAGTTTAATGAAATCTTTATTGACTACTTATTTTATTGGAGGTGTTAAGTATCATTGTGGTTACCTAAAAGGTTTTGAATTATCTTCCATATGTATTATGTGAGTGTGGATGTTAGGACTTACACCTTTTAAATTAGTTGTCTTCTAACCTATCCCTGGATTCCTTTAAAATGGGACATTGAGAAATTTTCTTTCTTGTTCACTCAAAATAATAGCATTTATAATGACTAGAAAGGTGTTTAAATATCCCAAGTAACTATATCCTAGGTTTAGTGGAATATGTTTAAGCTCAATCATTGGAGGCTATTCAAGTGATGGATTCAATGAGCTAAACTCTTGTATATCCAAAGGCTCAATGATGTTTCTAATGAATTATACTTCCTCTATTGATTCAGTTAACTCATTCTTTTCCTGGTGTATATCCTTGAGATTCAATACATCCTTTGATAATTCATCCCATTCTTCAATAATATCTAAGAAATTAAAGTAAAATATAGATGGTTTTTTCCATATATTTTAGGACATTAAATGTTATGTTTTCTTCTCCAACTCTAAAAATTAATTTTCCCTCTTAGACATCAACCAATTCTATTCATGTTTCTAAGAATGGTCTCCCAAGAATGAGTGGTATGTCCTTATCTTCTTACATATTAAATAAAATTAAATTAGAAATGAAGTAATATTTATCAACATTAATGAGTACGTCCTCTAGAATTCACTAAGGATGATTAACTAATTGGTCTTCCATTTGTAATGTGGCCCTCATTGACTTGAATTCTATGATTCATAGTTCTTTAAGAGCTCTGGATGGCATGAGGTTTACACTAGCTCTGAGATCACACAAATCACTTCCAAATTGAAACCCTCTAATATTATTAGGAATAATAAAACTACTAGGGTCTCTTAGTTTATGTGGTTTGGATCTAGGTACGACTGCCAAACATTCCTCGTACATTACAATTGTTCACACATCATCTATTTTATTTTTTTTATAGAAGATCCTCGGGAAATTTAGAATATTGGGAAATTTTTTTGATGGATTTCTACAAAAAGGGATATTTATGGGAATATTTCTTAACATTTCCATGAATTTCAAAAATTAAGCATCCAATTTCTATTGCTTCGATATTTGTGGAAATAGAGGAGGTGGTATGTGAGATTTCACTCATTCATTTAGTGCTTCATTTTCCTTTTCTTTTATTTCCTTTTCAATTTTCAAAAGCTCATTTTGATCTTCCACCTCTTTATCTTCATCTTGAATTGCTGTGTCTTTTGAATCACCATACTCAGGGACAGTTTTACATGTCTCATTTTTTGGTTGAGAATTAGAAAGTTGGTGCTCTGAAAATTATGTTCCACTACATAATGTGATAGATTTTTCCACTTCTTTTTGGTTTACTCTTGTGCCTCCCAGTAAGGTTCCATGTTTTCGGTCTTGCATTAGTATGGCTAACTGAACAACATGATTTTCAATGTTGTTCATGGATGCTTGTATGTTTTGGGTGATTTCTTGCAAGTTTTGGGTGTTTATTTGCAGGTTTTGAGTTATTGTTTGCAGGTTTTTGGTTTCCATATCTTGTAACTCAAAACTTGATTGATTTTACATCATTAATTTTACTATAGTTTCTCCCCAATCTTGTTTACCTTGCATTTCAAGAGGGCAATAGTTTGTTGTTTGCTTTTTCTCTTTGTATTGTTGTTGATGATGAAATGGTGGTTGATATTTATATTGTTATCATTTCTCTTGTGATTTCAGGGAGGGTCTAAGAGAAAATTTCTAGTGGAACCTCGATGGAGCCATATTTTGGTTAATTGGATGAGTATCCACTGGTTCCTTCCTACCATGATCTTGGTTATTTCATTTCTAGTTTGTGTGGTAATCGTTTCCATAATTTCCTTTATTGTAACTAAAAAATTTATCTTCAGATATATTGTTCTCAGTGGTGTTATATGACACATGGGATATTCATGAAGACCACTATAGTGTGGGAAGTGTTCAACTTGAACAAATGGACTAGAACTGGCTTAGGCGGACTCAGTGAAATTTTTTCAATCTTCTTATTGTGAGTTACAAATTGTGTGGCCATCAATGTGTGAGAATCAACTTGATGCACTCCTTTGTTTCTTCTTGAAAAATATTCTGGCCACTAGAAATTGTGTTCTTCCATATTTTGAATTAAGGTGTACAAATCTTCAGGATCCATTTCCATGAATTCATTGCTAGTAGTTGTATTGATTGCAAACTTTCTCTCGGATTGAAGTCCATAATAGAAATCTTGCAACTAGTATTCCTACTTCATCCCATGTTGTGAAAAATGTCTTAACATGTACTTGAATCTTTATCGAGCTTCTCCTAAGGATTCTTATTCACTTTGAAAAAATGACTCAAGGTCTCTCTTGTTTCTTAAAGATTGTGTTGTTGTATAATGTCGATGAAGAAATTATCTTCCTAGCACTTCCTAGGTGAAAACTGTTTCTCAGTTAAGACATTCCAACTAGCCCTTAGCTTTCCCTTGCAATGAGATTGGAAACAGTCACAGGATCAATACATCCTCATTCACCCCATTATATTTAAATGTGTCATGTACTTTTAGAAATATGTTCATGTGCATATATGGGTCTTCTCTAAGCCATGAAATTGCACATGTTGTTAGAGCGGGCTGAACGTTGAAGGATTCATTTCAAAATGCATCGCTTGAATTTCGGGTCTTGTTATGCTTGATATTACTCTTACTATGTTGGGCCTCAATTCCTGTTGCATAGTAGTATGAGGCCTTTTATTATCGAGGCGATTTTGTAAGAGGGGTGGACTTGTCCACTTAGAAGCATTGGGATGTGATTCTCAGTGCTTTCCTCTTATTGGATCATTTGGTTTTTGGTAGAGCTACCAGCGTGATATTTCCCTTTTCTTTGTAGTTCTTATTCTTGATCAAGAAGGGGGTCATTTTTTTATGGAGCCAAATTATGAGTATTCACCATCTAGGTGAACAATACCTAAAGCAAGGTCTACTTTATATTTTCTTAATGCTAGATGTGTGCATTATCCCTAGAAACAGTGCCATAAATTTGGTACATGCTTTGAAACACATCCAATTTTCTAAATTTAATAACCCATTGGCTATTGCAGAAGTGGTGAGTAGGGTCGAAATATCTAAATAACTAAAATTATCTCATTGGAAAATGTTCAGGCGAGTGATCAACTAATGGAATTCCATTTTTTAATTATTTTTTAAAACTAAAAATTGAGAAAGCGAACGAAACAAAAATAAAAATTAATAGAAAAAATGATGATGAACTTTGAATCGGAAAAACATGTCTGGGATACTAACATTGTAATCAAACTACTACGCAGCCATGAAAAATATTTTTCTTTGTGATGATATATTTATTCTACATAATTATAACTAGTTCCAAAAATATAAACATTTTTTAGATGCTCATTTCATGTCTTCTAATTTATTTAAAGCCATGGCCTCTGGTTTATAAATAAATTAGGAGTGGCATTTGAGTACCGAACCAAACGACAAAATGAAAAAACTCGTTTCTCACAAATTTGTGCCACCTATTTGCACTATAGTCGATCAAGACGATTAACCTTATTGGTATCACTAAATCCAATAATAATTAAATGGTCAATTTCAATTTCCAATATTAATTATAGTGAAAATATAATAATGAATTAAAATTGTAGCCATGTTTCTGAAAAAATGATCATGTTGGTATGTTATCTCACCGCATAGCGCACTCACTCGTGGATCTCTGAATGCAAGTGAACCTCCGCGCACACACCAACGCTAGAAGGTGAACATCGAACCACCCACTAGGAATCACAGCGAACAATAGTAGGTGTCCGCAGTTTTGTATAGTACAGCGGAGAGGATGCGGATGCAGTCTATCGGTGGTGGATGGAGATGGGTGATGGCTTGGCTTATGATGCGCAAGAGGTGGGTGTGCTCATGGTGGATGATCTGCAGGTGATCGGTTGCTCATTTGGTGGTACTGTGTAGGAGGCTGGATGAGGCCCAGTCCTCTGGTGTGCAACAAGAGGAAGCTGTGGGTGGTGTGGTTCAGTGGAGAGGGTGGGCGTGGGTGCGCTGCAGGTGGTGAAGATAGATCATATGAGAGGAGGTCGCCGAGGTCTTGTGGTTCGTAGTGAAGATGGATGGGTCGGTTCCTAGGGTTGTGTTGGTGTGTGGTGAAGATGATGGTTGTAGCACCTCCTAAAAACCAAAAGAGCCCAAAAGCAAAATTTAAATTCAAAATTCGAATTAAAATTAAATTATATTATCTAAAAATGTTTAATATTAACAATAATAATAATAATAATAATAATAATAATAATAGAATTTGAATTAAATAATTAAATATTATACTAATTAAATATAAAAAAATAATTATAAGAAAATTTTATATAGGTATATATATATATATATTTATGCACATGTAATTAAATACTATAAAATATAGATATAATGAAATTATGATTATAAAATTACAAATATTAAATATAATATGTTAAGAATAATAAACTAATAATAAAAATAATACTTTAATTAATAATACAAAAATATAATGGAATAAAATAATATACTAATATGGAAAATTAATATATATATATATATACTAATAAATATTAATAAAATAATAATAAAACTAATACTATCAAAACTACTAAAATAAAATAGTGTTGATTATAATATATAAAATTAATATAAACTAATAAAAATACTAAAGTACTAATATTAGTATATAAATTAATTAAAAATTATCAAAATATCTAAAATATTACAAAATTACAATAACAACCTAAAATGAAAAAAATGGTCAGAAAAATAATTAAAACTAAATTAGAACATTACAAAAAAATGTATGCGGAATCCATGTTCATCATTGACTTAAGGCTCGTTACGATGAGATTTGGCCAAGCACTCACTTGTAACTACCTCCTAAGTCTTGATAAGACATCCCAAAATGCATACTAACATCAAGGAATGATGCTTAACATGCACCTATGATACCACTTTTTCATAAACTTGCTGAGATACCCAAGTACCGAGATACCCAAGTACCCTGATACCCAAACCAGCACTAACATGGCCAGAAAGGCGTTCCTGATCCCCATGGTTTGGCAACTAGCCTTTGTCATCATACCTGATAAAAGAAGAAATTAATTTTCCACAAAACAATGAAAGATAAAGATTACAAGTTAGTATGATCAACACTCCAAAGGAAGAAAGTACCAAAATCCAAACAGGTATAACCAAACCAAAAGTAGTACATCATCAATGTACTCAACAACTGGCAAGATAAAAACTAAAACATCTCAAAGGAAACATCATTTCATGATGTCAATGGATCCACTAGTCACAACCCCACTCCACGATCTAAAGGATAAAGAACATCCACCACATCCAAGTGGTGATTTCCCTTTGCTCACATATGACATAAGAAAATATACAAAAACCTGAAGGTAAAGGTTGGGTGTGATCTATAAATACCAGTAGGGTCTCATCAAGTGTTCCATAATAGATTTCATAGTAATAAACCAAGTCATGCTTTCAATTTAAGTAAAATAGTGCATGGAATAATATATCATTTGCATATTTAAAACAAAACATGATTTCTTTTCAATGAATAGAAACATTTCAAATATGGATTAAATAAAAATTTTGTATTAAAACATTTATATAAATCATTTGGAATGAGTAAAACAGTTCTATAATTAATGGAATATATAATCAAAACAATCAAAACAAGCACCATGGTCATCTTCCCTATGGCACATTATTTTATGGCTATTGGATCCTCAGACTTCTCAAATTAGTGATCACAGTTAAACATGTGTGCACATATCCCTTGGGCTCAAACTGAATAAGACTCATCAATATCTCATCAGGGATAATCATGTCGAACAGGTTCTTTTTTTATTTTTCAGTGTCAATCCATTACTAGTGGGTCAATATCCTAGCATTATTATCCCAAATAACCCATCAACTACCCAGGATCACATGTTATCAATTAATAAATAAACAATGGGAAAATCATCTCATTTCAAATTAATCACCATTTACAATTAAATTACCCAATCTTCAGTTTCAGTATGTCAATTGAATTTCAAAACCAAAACATGGGTTTTTCATCATTTCATGCCTTTTCAATACAAATATAATCATAAGTATTCATCATTTCAATTTAATCTATTTTTTAAAATTAATTCTAAAATAATTTCATCACTTCCATCATTATCAAAATTCCCCCACAATTCCAATTCCATTGGAATTGGGGTTTTTCTCAAAATCCATTCCATTTAAAATTCAATAATCAAATCACTTTTAATAAAGGTTTTATAAATCAACTGGAATCCATTTAAAACAAATAAAGAAAATAAAGGTTTCAATTACATAGAAAATCTCAAAAGGAACCACCTACTTTAAATCAAAGATGCAAAATTCAACACCCGCAACGGGACTCACCAATAAAGAATGAAGGTGCAGAAGATCTAGTAACATAGCCTTGAATCAACATCCAATAAAATAGAGTTTAGATCCATCATTTACATGATGATTCATCAAACTCCAAGGAGAATAGAAAGAGAGAAACCACAAGAGAGGAGATCCACTTACCTGGAAAGATGAACCACAAAAACAACAATGATCAATCACCGAATGAACAATCCATAAGGATCTTATATCTCCAAAATCACCCTGATAAGGTTCTAGGTCGAGAGGGGAGAGGAATGAAAATGAATAAAATGAAAATCAGATGTGCAACACACTTAAAACCACCTGCCTTGAGAATTACACGGCGTGTAACCCTAGTTCATGTCGTGTAATCCACAAAGGCCTATTATGACAAAAAAGACATTTACTTTTTATTAAAATCTATTTTTGACCATTTCACATTGTGTAAAATGTACACGACGTGTAATCATTTTATTTTCTTCATTATTTTCACAAAATCTTCCCGACGAACACTTCACGGTGTGTATTACCTTTACACGATATGTAATCACCTTGCAGATAGAAAACAACCCAAATTATGTACAGACACAAAAATATGAAACCAAAAATCAAAGGACAATTCATACCTACAAATCGTAACTATAGTGTCCCATGTTTTTTTACCTAGTTGAAATTTCAAGGGAATTTGAGATTTTCAGTAGTTAGATGGACTGAATTTTAAACCAAGCCTCGAAACACAATTATGAGAGTAAGAACACTTAAATTTGTTGTTTTTAGACTTTCTTTTAAGTCTTGTGAGGTTTCTTGGGTGTTTTTTTGAGTTTTGGGAGTGATGGACCCCAAAAACTCAAATTCGGAAGAAGCTGACAGAGGTGTACAGTTTGTCTGAAACCGTGCGGCCCTCCAGGAGAAACTGTGTGGCCTATCCAATGAGCCTAATGGTGTTGTACAGTTTTGTCTAACCATTTGAACCAGGACACATGGTCCATGAAGCTAATTATAGATCCTTGAAAGAGGATTATGGAATGGTTTGCACATAGTTTCTCAAACTGTGCGCATGAACCGTGTGATCCCCTTTCATAGACAGTAGCCCATGCACGGTTGGTGAATAGTTTGGCTAACCATGTGGCCAAACTATGATCCTCATTTAAATGGTTGAAATCCCCATTTTTTACCTGACTTCTTTTATACTTCCTCAATTATTTCTCCTCCTCCATGCACACATCTCCTTCCCCTCTCCCACTCGATCCCCTCCTCCATCCAAGCTAAGTATGGCGATATCTCCTCCAGCCAGACTCTGTTTCAAGCACTGTCGGATGATTTGGATATCCCTTGGTGAGTTTATGACTCCTCCATCATCCTTTATTCATTTATATTTTCATTTCCTATGCTATCTTCATGTGATCTAATTCATAGTATTTTCAAGTCATTTGTCCATTTCTTCGATTTCTTTCAAACTGGCTTATTTTAATCTTTGATATTGGAAAAATGGTCCACCCTAAGTATGTGGGAAGTGGTATATAGATTTTTCCATTAAATTATCACCATTTATAAATTATGATGTTCTATTGCACACTAGATTATCCATGTGTTTCCTAATAAATGTGAAATTAATATTGTAGATCCCAATACCATAATTTTATATAGCTGTTATACCTTAATTTAAATCATTTGTAGGTTGTACACCTCAACCCAAACCACCCCCTTGGGAGAGTGGTTTATATGACTTAAACCTTATGCGTATTTAAATAATTGAACCAACCTCCTTGGGTGTTGTTTCAAAAGCTTCTGAATATAATGTCTTAGATCACCCCTTGCGGTGTGTTGAGTTTCCCTCATGTAAGGGATGATGAATTGAACTTAATAAATTGAGATAATAATATTTTTTCCATTTATAATAAAACCACCTTAGAGGTGTGTTATCTTACTTAATAAAATGGGGAAATTTAATGGGATAATTGAATTGATAAATGTACAAGGAACTCCTTATTTACACCGGGTTTATGTTAATGGCATGTTATGATATGGACCTTTTAATTATTATGGTTTGAGTTTTGATGGGGAATGCATATGTACATGGATCCTATTATTTATTTAAAATTTATTGATATTAATGGCATGGATAAACACATGGCCTATCAATAAATGTTAAATTAATTGTATTAAAAAGGATCCATTGTTCCTTGAGTGACGTCGGTTGCCTCTTTATGAAACATCGAGCTAAGGACTCATAGGGTAAGAAGGATTGCCTTATTCTATATAACTGTTGAAGGTACCTTGAGTAGGGTTGTTGGCCATGATGTGTCACACCCCCTCGGTAGATGATGTTGGCATGGAATCCACATCACTAGGGTTTTTGGGCATGATGTTTCATTCCCCCTTGATTAGGAGGTTAGGTATTACCCTCCTCGTTGTTATTCATGATACTCGGCCCTGGGGCCTATATTGATTATGATCTTCAAGCATGATGACCCTTATTTATTATTATGAGATTATTATTATTATTATTATGAGTAGTATTATGCATGGTTGCCTAAGTTATGCCTCGGGTCCTGGATACTAATATGTATCTATATATATAGCCATAAACGTTACTATAATTATAGTTCATATATATATACATATTTCTATATATATATATATATATATTTGTGATCAGAGATATTTTGGCTTAGGAAAAATCAGGTATGGTTAGCCAGGTTTCCCTTAGAAACCTAATATAACTTGTTTACTTTTATTTATTTATTGTTTTATCTATCATACCTGAACATTTTTTCATTTTATATACATGGACTGGATAGATTTAGACACCATTATTGGGGGACTACTGAGTATATCTCACAACTTTTTCAGGCCTCCATTGTATCGGGGTACCCGAACAGACCTCCTACTTTCAGGTTCAGTTCTATAGATTTATGTTTGTGTTGTGACTCTTGTACATGGGAGCTTAGGAGCACAGGATTGATAGAGAGCTCACGATACTTGTGTGGATTTTGATCTTTTCTTATTTCATGTATTGTATTATATCACCTTCAGTATTATTATTTCTAAGATTATGTATCCCCATCTGGACATGCATGCATAATTTCATATTTTTCATTGGTTATCTCAACAATTATATTTATCTTTGGTTTATCTATATTTTTATTTATACTAATTATAATATTGATTAGTGTATTTATTTTTATACAATTGTTTGAATCTAATCATGAGGTCATAGTCTCCACACTTTACCATCATTAGACCCTCACTGCTAGTTGGAAGCTTCTAGAATATAGGTTTGCACACTTGAGGCCATGTGACCGATTAGCATGGGGAATTATTCTAGTGGCTCTCAGGTCAGGATGTTACAAAGTGGTATCAGATGAGTTTTTTTTCCTTTTATCTCACTATTTTGTATTTTTAGATAGAAGATTATGAATGTTTTGGTGCTTGGTAAATAGTCATGTCTGGGAGTGATCAACCCACACATGGGGAAAATTCCAAGTGTCTAGGGATGGGATTGTTTCTCATGATGTTTTTTGTTAAATTTGATTAGGATTTCACCTTGAGTGATTAATGTACTTTTTCTACTTATTGATTTATGAGATTTATAGTATTTATCCTTTGTCTACTATGGCAAGGAAGTAACATTAAATTCATCATTATAGGAACATAGATATTCACATTCCATGCATATGTCATGTCATGTAGGTTGCATACTTGGACTTATTAATGTAGTGATATGTGCCTTGAGTGTTATTCCATGCTTCTATGATTTATCTATCATGTTTTCTTGTACAACATGTTTTTGTGATTTATTTAGAATTATTTTCTTATATACCATTATTATGTGGTTCTTTTCTTATGTAGTGGCATACCATGATTAATTTCCATGGTTACCTATATTTAATTATTTTTATAGTGAGTCTTGTTATAATTACATTGCAAATATTGGTCAAATAAAATGTCAACATCAACCTAATTGGTATTTTATTACATATATTGATGGTGAAATTATATTTAACTAACCTATTATGACATGTTTGAGCCATTAACCATTGATTTAATGGGCTAAAACATACTGGTTGTGATTAAATGGGGTCCAATTTTCAATTTATAAAGTGTATGGGTGCTTTATAAATTGGGAAATGGTAACCCATATAATCGAACCATTATTATGAGCACATTATACCTAGAGACTATTGTATAAATACATAAGATGTTAAATTTTAATTTTAAATGAAATGGTTTCTTTATAGAGGCTTTTACCTATTCTACTTGGGCATGATGACCCATATGACTAAATTCTTAAATGCACAACTAGACCCAATTAGGTCAGTTGGGTCATGTTGTTTATGAGATAGACCTGACTCGACCCAAGTAGGTCGGTCATGGTGTTTTTTTCTTATGATATAAACTCGCTAAGGGAAAAATTAAATCTTGAAATAATTAACAGGGCCCTTTTAGGTCACCTTTATTTTTTTATTCCTTAGTACTTAACGCCATGGGGGTATGTTTATATTATATAGGGATGGCTATTTAAAGTGTATGTAGCCACCTATATGGGTTCACATATAAGATTATGGTTGAATATTACTTGAATTGTTCACTCTTTAATTAATGAAATATATTTTATATTCTTTGAGCTATGATTATATAAGGCGTTAGTTAACTAAAATTTCAATTTCAAAATGAATAGTGTTTTCCTCTATAGATTGGAATTTATATTTTTTTTAACTAAGACAATTTTGAAACCTTATGAATAAATAAATGATGATTAGAATTAAATTTATGTGATAAATTTCCTAAAATGTGATAGGATGTTAGTTAAATAGATAATTCTTGAAAGGAAGTTGATAAAACTTTCCTATATTCATTGTGGCATTCGCCAAATAGTGTACCAAGAACTTTTTCCGTATAACTAGTACACGATGTTTTAAAATTGAGCCTTAAAAATGTTTAATGTTCAAATGTAAATAGTTGAATCAATTCAAATAAAACCTATAGACGTGTTCTTATCTTTAACCCTCATGTAAGGGTATTTTAATCATTTCCCTGAGTTTTTCCATGAAATAGGAACATGAGTGTTACCCGTAAGCTTCATCTAACCTAAGTGATAGGTGGTAGGGCCTAGTGATCTTTTTATAAATGACCTAGTTTTAAGGTCAAAGATTTATTCTTTAGTAATGGGATATCTGAGGTAGGTAGTGCCCTTAGAACTTTAAAACTTTTCTAAATGCTTGTGATTAGTTTTAGACATGTGGTGTCATTCAGACACCATTTGAACCTAGTAGGACCTTTAGTTTCTAAAATGACACCCAAGTTTGATGGATGATCTTGTGGTGTTTGACCCTCATTACGAGAATTAGAATAATGTAATTATTATTTCCATTTATTTATACATTCCTAGGGAATGGTCGAATGCTTCATAGGTCATGTGACCCTTGTTCTTCCTCCTCTTCAATGTGGATGACTTAGGAGGTCGTCAACCTGTTTTACAGTCGTATGGGATATTATGACTCTTTTATAATTCTTTTTATGGGCCATCACATACTGGGATGTATAGGGATGATAATCCTATGGATTTCATGAAGGATGTTCCATTTTTCTCATGAAACCTCATGGTAGTATTCATTGATACACATGGTACCTACTAAGTTAGTAGATAGTATAATGAACTGTATCAGTTTAGTGGTAATATTTTGAGCCTTGAGAAACTAAAATTTAATAATATGTCATATCTGAGGAAGAATGGTCTATTTTTTAAAGGAAATCAGACTCTTCCTAATGTTTGGGATGATTTCATAAAATGATTATGTGTTTTGATATACTGGTTGGTTGGTTTTTGGATTTTATGCCTAGTGTTATGGCATGTGTGGAGATAACTCGGGAGGAGTGTACCATGTAAATCTAAGTAAATGTTTTCTATCATGATTTTAAGAGGCTAGTTTCATTCTCTTTTCAAATGGTTTCTTTCTAAATCATGTTGGAAACCACTAGGATCTGCAGTTAGTGGTCGATAAAGCATGTTTTATGGGATGGGTTCCCTTTTTGCTAAATATGATGATGAAGACACTCTTAAGGTGGGAAGCATCACATAAATCTGGGTAATGTGTGTCCTTACAAGTAGAAGTAATGTGACCAAGAAGAACCATTTGTAAATGGCCAATGCTGGTTTTGAATGTTGTGTAATTGGTAAGTCTTGTAATGTGTCTGTGTTGTGAGGCAGCATGATGATAATGGGGTTGGCTGTGTACATAGCTCTTGAAAATCACTATTGGTCATGGATGGACTTAGTTGGGTGTTCTTGATTAATATTGAAGCCTATAGAGGCAAGGTAAATGTGGTTGGGTAATCACAATGCGTAGACAGGTGTAGCCAAGTTCTTTTAAAAGAAGTGAGCCTATGGTGGTTCGACTGCTCTTATTTTTGGTAGTTGGGTATGATTGTTTGGAAACCATACCGAGAACTTCATATTGGATATGTTATAAGTGTCTCTATTCTTCATGGTAATTATTAATATCCTTTTTTTGTACTCTTGTCTTAGTGATGAGCATTTCCCCTATCTTGATATCATCCTAGATTAACTGAGAGAACATTGGTTATACACTGAGCTAAACTAAAATTCCCTTCTTTTTCAATGAATAGACTTCATGGGAGTTGTGATCCAAAAGCGTGGTTGGTTATAAAGGTATGGTTAGTCCTAAGTGATACTTGGGTTTATGAGTAGGAAAAACTTGGATGGACTCATGGACACCAGCCAGTTATTTGACTTGTCAGACGTTGGTCTCAGTTAGTGTGCTTAATACGAAGAAATTTTGACTATGTATAGATATCTCACTTGTAAAATCTAAAGTATAAAATACCTTGGATAATATTATTAGACTCTATTTAAGGATTCTGAAGTTACCTCATACTTCATTCGAGTTCAGATGATATTTTTTAAGGGTCATGATCCAAGTGTGCTAGATTGGGTATACACCCATGTTCATGTTGAAGAACGACAATATAAAAGAATTCTTTAGCTAGAGACGTCACTGAAATTTAGGTACATGGTTTAGTGGATGTGATCAAACAAAACATGATGTTCTTTGGAGGAAGGAATCGTATTTTGGGTTGTGTTATGATGGATATCTAAGCTAAGCATTTTTTAGAATAGTCGGTCAGAAGTGGATTAACTTTCTTCCTTTTTTTGATGAATGCAGTCAGTGAGGAACCATTTTAGGAATGTAGTCAGGTTAAGACATGTGTGATGTAAATGTTAGAAATTCCTTTCAAGGAAAGATTGTGTGACCAATTTCAGCTTGGTTAATCAAAATTTGACTATTTCAATCAAATGAGGATTTTATTATGTCCTCAGATGTGATTGGGTTTCCAAGTTGAGAAAATCATTCAAGTATCATTGTTAGAATTCTTAGGTAATGTTTTGATAGGTGATTCCTACAGTGGGGATACCATGAATCGAAATTGGACCGTAAATTCTAGAACCTATTGGAGGTAAGTTCTATGGGATTGTTAATTAAAGAGATGGTGGGGAGTTTTTGTCTTGGGTTATACGGGATCGAGTAAGATCTATTTTGATGTTCCAATTTTGAAGTGCGAGTGTTGGCTCGAGTTTCAATGATTTATATACCATGTGTAAAATTGGTGCTTGTACATGCATTGGGAATTTAGAAATGAAACACACAAGTTTCAATGAAACTTTTTTACCTAAGTAGTTCAAGTGATGGTTTCATTGTTTCCCCAAGGTGGGGAGATTATAACATCCTAATTTTTTTTACTGGGTTGAAATTCTAAGGGAATTTCAGATTTTCAATTTGGTAGATGGAGTAAATTTTAAATTGACCCTCGAAATGTAATTATGAGATTTGGAACACTTAAATGTGTTGTTTTTAGAATTGATCAAGTATTTTGAGGTGTCTTAGGTGTTTTTTTGAGTTTTAGGAGTGGCTGGCCTTGAAAAATAAAATTTGGAAGAAGCTGGAAGAGTCACACGATTTTTCTAAAACTGTGTGGCCCTCCAGGAGAAATCGTGAGACCTGTCCAGTGAGTCTGAGGGTGTCATATAGTATTTTTTAACTGTGTTCACTAGGAAAAAATTTCCATGCGTCTGATTATAGGTCCTTGACAGAGGTGGATGGAATGGTTTTCATACGGTTTCTCAAATAGTGCGCCTCAATTGTGCAAGCCCACTTCATAGGAAATATCCTATGAACAATTGGCACATGGTTTGGCCAACCGTGCAGCCAAACCATACACCTCATTTAAAGGGGTAAGATCCTCAATTTTCCCATACCTTATTTTATAGTTCCTCCCTTATTTCTCCTCCACCACACGCATAGCTCCTTCCCCTCTCCCGCTCAAGCTCCCCCTCCCTATAAGCTAGGAATGAAGATATATCTTCCATTTAAACTCCATTTCAAGTGTCATAAAGTGATTTAGATAGACCTCAGTGACTCTATAACTCTTCCTTCTTCCTTTATTCATTTTTCTTCTCACCTCTTGTTCTATGTTTTTGTGAGATAATTCACCCTATTTTCAGGGCATTTGTTTATTTCATCAATTTCTATCAAACCAGATCGTTTCAAGCTTCGATATTGGAAGAGTTTACTATCCTAAGTACGAGGTAGGTGATATATATCTTTTTCACTTAAATTATCACCATTTATAAATTATGTTTTTGTGTCTGTTAAGTAGTTCCTTGAAACATGTGTTATAGTTTTAAGAATCACTATTTCCAGGAGGTTTCCATTGGATTTATTTGTGGAACTGGAAACTCCCAATAGTTCTTTATCCAAAGGGGGCATTCTTTCCAAAGGCAGGCGTTCGTTAATTTTTAACTTTATGATACTTAAGAACGTGCATTGGTCGAGAGAATGGGAGTTCGGACTCATCACACCCTTTTTTGGGGGAATTATTCTCTACTCTGGGACTCACTTTGTAAATTCAATATATTTTCATGAATCCTTATTAATTCACCAAGTATATCATAAGTATCCCTTGGAATTTACAATTAATTATTAACATGTGTAAAATTTAGAATCGTCGGTATGCATTCAAGGTTATTCATCAATGGAAACATATGTATGTATTCAAGGTTTTCCATCAATGGTATCCTCTAATATACCGATTAGAGATTCTTTTTATCATCATTGTGATGATACTAGTTTTTAAGCCACTCAGTGGGGCACTATGGAATTTATTGTCATCTAGGGAGACGAATGTTTGTTTTGATCTTGGGATAGTGCCCATAAAATGGGCTACCTACGTATCCTTGTGAAAGGAATCAGAACCCTCATAGTTCGGTGTCACTTAATAGGACACATCATACTTTTTAAGGTCATGTGATAAGGACCTCTAAGCAAAATGTGCTTAGTCAAAACTTAGTGTGGGACTTATGCTAAAGCAGCCCGAAGAACTTGGAAAGGATATGAGTTTCCAAGTAGGATCAGACCATATTAGGAATATGTCCCAAGGAGAACGGGGTTGATTTGAAGTGTTGGGTTTGAACCTCAAAGAGGCTTCCTACATATCCCATATTAATAAGAATCAAAGCCCATGTAGTTCGATAAATCTCATAGGAGAGTATGGTTCTCTGAGAAAGATGAGTTTGGGATTACTTCCTGAAAAGGATGCCTTGATGATTTGAAGATTTAATTTGGGGTTTATTTCCTAAGAAGGATGCCTAGTGAGCTCGGTCCTTGAGACGGCTTCCTACGTATCCTGGTTTGAATAAAAATCAGAGTTCTCGTAGTTCCTTTCAATGATTGTTTGTGCGCATGTTGTAACCATCATGTATCTCTAAGCCCACGTGAGTCATGATCGTTGTGAGAAATAAGAGGATGTGAAAGATTCAACATTGACACTTCACACTTTTCCTCCTCCACTGATGGAAGAGGGCACGTCGACCGTGGAAGAGGGCGAGACGACAAGCCTTCCCTCTATTCTATTTACATTGGACAAGGGTCCAATGTAAGGAGGAAGGTATGAAGGTGAGGGGCTTACACCAGGATGGTTTCCATTTTGGGAATTAGTTGGGTCTTACTCCTAAGAAGGATGCACATTTGAAATTGGTTGGAGCTTACTCCTTCCTAAGGAGGATGCCCATTTGAGATTGGTTGGGTCTTACTCCTAAGGAGGATGCTCATTTGAGATTGGTTGGGGCTTACTCCTAAGTAGGATTCCCATTTGAAATTGGTTAGGGATTAATTCTAAGGAGGATTCCCATTTGAGGTTTAACCTAGCATAGAAGTTAGGTGATGAAGTTTGAGGAGTTTCTTGAGGAGTGTATCGACTCAAGGTACTAGAGGAATCCATAAGGATAGTCCAAAATCATAACATGTGAAAGGAAATAAGAGGAATAAGTCAACTCAAGGAACTTCATTGAGTGTGATGAAGTATCTCAAATCATGGAATTCCAAGGTTGGAAGTTGAGCCACATAAAGGGCATAGTGGAAAATGTTGTTGACTGGATCCGAAAAGTTCACGGTGTGACTCTCAATTTTTCATGGGGGTCAGTGATGAAAGTGAAGGGACTAGACCAAAGGTCCGGGACCGCATCCCGGCACTGGTCCCAAGTAGGGGTATGGGGGTGCAAGCCCCATGGTATGGACCAGCAGGGATGCGCATGATCTCTGCCATGGTGAATCGCGTAGGTGCTCCACTAAGGTGTGTCGCGTAGGTGCTCTGCCAAGGTGTGTCGCACAGGTGCTCCTCCAAGGTGCATTGCGCAGGTGCTCCGTGAAGGTGCATCGCGCAGGTGATCTGTCAAGGTGCGTCGCGCAGGTGATCTGCCAAGGTGTGTTGCACAGGTGCTCCACAAAGGTGCGGCACGCAGGTGCTCTGCACAGCTGCGGTGCGCAGGTGCTCTGCGAAGGTGTTTTGCGTAGGTGCTCCGCGCAAGTGCTTCGCGCAGCTCCATATGTTCTAGACCCTGATGATACTTTGAACCACTTTTTCCCTTTTAATTCTCTCGTATCTCATGTTTTAGAGAGCTACTTGAGAACAATTGGGGGATCTTGGCAAAAGATCTATGCAATGGGAGATTTGGGACGTCTTCCAACTTTTTCCGGTCTTTAAATGGGGAGCCCAAGGGTCCTATTTATAGGCAAGGAGGGGACCTGGCCGAAGGGAGGTTGTCTGCGCAGGTCATCCGCATAGGTTCTTCGCATGGGTCTTCCGCGTAGGGGTGTAAAAAAATTATTTTCTGAGTATGTCCTCCACGTAGGTCCTCCGTGTAGGTCCTACGCATAGGTCTTCTGCGTAGGTCCCTTTGTAAAATTTATCCATCTTCCGAGTGGCATAACTTTTTATCTGTATGTCCGTTTGGATTTCACAACTAGTCAAATAAAAGTTCTTTAAGAGTACACTTCTTGAGATCATAAATAAACCATGTCATCTCGGAAAAAAACTCAGAAATTGAATTTAATGTGTCGACACCTTTTCATTATCGATCTGAGAGATCCACTACATACTCCTAGAAGGGGGAATAATTCCACTTATTCATCGGGTGTAGGGTAGTATTTTGGCACATAGAAATCTAGCTTGCATATTATTTCTTCATGGTGAAAAAATATTTACTCATACTTGACATTTGTTGCCTATGTGAGAATCATATCTTCACTATACATAAAAGTTCATGGAACACATTTCATGGTGTCTACAGTGTCGCGCACTATATTCTCCATGCATTACCTAATAAATGTGAAATTAATATTTTAGAGACCAATGCCATAATTTTAGATATCCTCTATGCCTTAATTTAAACCATTGGAGGTTGTACACCTCAACCTAGATCACCCCCTTGGGGTGAGTTATTTATACACCTTGACCCTTAGGCTTGTTTACATAATTGAACAACCCTCATTGGGTGTTGTTTCAAAATATTATGAATATAAATTCTTATATAACCTCTCATAGTGTGTTGAGTTTCACTCATGTAAGGAATGATTACTTGAACATAATAAATTGAGATGATAAGATTTTCCCCTATTTATAATAAAACCACCTTAGAGGTGTGTTATCTTTCTTACTAAAATGAGGCGATTGAATGGGATGACGGAATTGGTAAATTTACATGGCCCTCCTTCTTTACACCTAGTTTATGTTAATGACATGTTATGATATAGACCTTTTAATTATTATGGTTTTACTTGTGATAGGGAATGTGTATGGAAATGGCCCCTATTATTTATTTAAAATTTAATGGAATTAATGGAATGGATGAAAAAAATTTCTTTCAGTAAATGTTAAATGAATTATATTAAAAAGGATCCATTGCACCTTGAGCGATTTTGGTTACCTCTTTACAAAACGTCGAGCTAAGTGATCATAGGGAAAGTAGGATTATCTTATTTTATATAATTATTAAAGTGACCTTGATTCGTGTTGTTGTCCATGATGTGTCACACCCCCTTGGTTGAGGATGTTTTCATGGCTTCTACATCACTTGGGTTTCTAGGCATGACGTTACATACCCCCTTGATTAGGAGGTTGAGAATGACCCTCTTCATTGTTATTAATGATACTCAGCATGGCTTCCAATATTGATTATAATCCTTAATCATGGAGAACATTATTTATTATTATGAGATTATTATTATTATTATTATTATGAGTAGTATTATGCATGGATGCCTAAGTTACACATCAGATCTTGGATAATACTACATATCTATATATATAGCTATAAATGTTACTAAAATTATATTACACACATATATATACATATCTCTATATATATCTATATATAAATTTGTGCTCAAATATATTTCGGCTTAGGTCTAAGTGGGTATGGTCAACTAGGTATCCCTTAGGAACCTAAAATAACTTGTTTGCTTTTATTTATTTACTGATTTACCCATCATACTTGCACACTGTTGTATTTTATATTTGTGGATTTGATAGCTTTATAAACCATTGGTGGTGGCCTACTAAGTATATATCACACCCTTTCCAAGCCACCATTCCACTAGGGTACCCGAAATGACCTCATGTTTGTAGGTTCGGGTCTATAGATTTATTCTTGTGCTATGACTCTTGTACATGGGAGCTTTGGAGCACAGGACTAAGCCAGGCCTTGAGATTATAATAGGGATATCCCTTGGGGCTTTTGATCTTTTATTATTTCATGTATTGTATTGTATCACCTATAGTATGTTTATTTCTTAGATTATGTATTCCCATCTGGACATGCATGTACAGTTTTATATTTGGTGTTGGTCATCTCACCAGTTATATTTATCTTCTACTGCTCTATATTTTTATTTATACTACTTTCATTTTTTATCGATTTATTTATTTTTATACCATTGTGAGACTATGTTCATGAGGATATAGTCTCCCCACCATACCATTATTAGACCCTCACTGCTATTCACAAGCCTCTAGTGTATGAGGAGGCATGCTTATGTCCATGTGACCAAATGGTCTGGGGAACCATTTTAGTGGATCCTAGGTCAAGACATTATACTAATGGTATGTTACAATTATTGATTTATTTTGGATTTAAGTTTTATTCTATGATGTTGTTGATGATCATGTCATGTTCATTGGTAAACCATATCATAAGATGGTCTAAATACATGCTAAGTCTCTATATTTTATAATATGTGAACTAATTTTGAGCTTAGTGGAAGTTTATATAATGGTGTTTCCTAGGGATGTGTAAGAGCAAGTTGACATCTTTCTAGAAAAATGTTCTAACACTACCCCCTTAACAAGAGAATAATTTTTTGATAAAGTTGTATTTGGGTGCCTCCCTAGTATCGATATCACCTTATAATATGACACCTTCCAAGTTGTGAGATCTTCAAATTTATATTGATGATCTTCTATAAATAGATTTTATATAGCCTATTATGATTCCTTGAGTTTATCTAGTCATGTTTGTGAAGAAGGATGATGGTAGTCTAAGACTATTTATTGACTATCATCGCCTAAATTAGGTGAGAATTAAGAACTATTACCCCTTCCATGGATTGATGATTTATTCAATCAGCTAAAGTGATCTAGTTGGTTCATGAATATCAATTTATGGTCATTATATTATCATATGCGGGTGAAAGATAAGGATATTCTTAATACTACCTTAAAATATCATTATAGACACTATTATTTCGTGGTAATTTCATTTGGTGTCACAAATTCGCTATTTGTGATCATGGGACTCATGAACTCCATTATTCATGAGTTCCTCAACTAGTTTTTGTTTGTATTCATCAATTACATCCTTGTATATTTTGAGTCAGAGGAAGATATTTTAGAGTACTTGAGATCAATTCTAAATTTTCTTCAATGTCATCATCTATTTGGGAAGATATCTAAGTGTAAGTTCTAATCTCTCTGTCTTAGTGGGGAGTAGTTTTGGATCCATAAAAATATTGAGGTAGTTATTTCTTGGGTAGCCCCCAAGAATGTCCCAGAGGTTTTGAGGTTCAGAGTTTCCTTGGTATCATAGGATATTATAGGAGGTTTGTGCCCCACATTTATTATATTGTGACTCCTGTGATAGACTTGACTGAGAAGGATCAAGAATTCATGTGGTTTGGACAATTTCAGGTCACTTTTTTTAGTATTTTAAGGATATATTGGTTGGTTCTCTTATTCTATGTTTTCTAGAGTAAGGTGTTATGTTTGAGGTTTATTATGATTCTTCTTTCCTTGGATCGAGTTGTGTTCTAATGAATTGGAGACCAATTATCTCCTATGGGTCCCATTGATTATGATCTCATGAATGTAACTACACTTCCCATGGTCTCAATCTTTCCACATTTGTTTTTTTCCTTTATGTTTTGGTGAAACTATGTCATTCATGTTAACTTTTTTATCTTCATGAATCACAAGAGACTAAGATATATTTTCTCTTAGAATAATTTGAAAATACCAAAATTAAGTTGGATGGAATTCTTATAGGATTGTGACCTATAGATTTATTATAGACCATGTAAAGGGAATGTTGTTACTGACACATTGATCAAGAAGTTTCATGGAGATGTTGGTAAAGAATTTAGAGATTATTAGAGAGTGATGGAGGATCTTGTAGTGTTTCACATTGATATGGGGGATATTGATGGTACAGGATGTCTCTACCAGATGATCGTGCATTCTTCCTAGGTGAAGTAGGTGGAATAATATTAGTTGGGAGATCTTGAGGTGGACGTTTGAAGGGGTTGTATTTTTTGGGTGGATACCCTTGATGGATGGTTAGACGATGACCAACATTGGGTTTTATTTTGAGGGATGTATTCATTCCCTTGGTGATGCATAATGTATTTATTCACAAGTTTCATATATCACCTTTATAATTAAACCCTAGGGTCATTAATATGTATCATGATTTGAAGAGTTAGTTTTGGTGGTCATGGATGAAGAGATTAGATGCAAATTTGTGTCTTAGTGTTTAGTCTTATAGAAGATAAGGGTCGAAAATTGTGTCTCTAGTGGGTTACTTTAGACATTATATGTTCCCTATTAGAAGTGGGAGGACATTTCAATGGATTTTGTTATGAGTTTACATATGATGTTATTTGAGTGATTGCATAATTATTGATAAAGTCGGCTCAATTCTAGGTGATTAAGGAATCCAGATCAGTGGATATCTTAGGGAGGTAGTATCTAGAGGAAATCTTCAAGACCCATGGGGTTTCAAATATGATCATCTCTAATCATGATTCATGTTTCACCTATCAAGTGTGGAGAGGTCTCCAATGTGATTTTGGCTCTAGGTTATGCCTCAAAAAAATCTTTTCATCTATAGATGTACAGTCAAAAGGAGAAGACTATCCAAACTTTGGAAGACATATTGTGTGCATGTGTTCTTTATTTTGGAGGTTCATGGGTGAATCACCTATCATTTCTTTAGTTTTATTGTAATAAAAACTATCAATATTCCATTGGTATATATATGTTTGAATCACTATATATATGACCTTGATGATCTCTATTTTTTTCAATTAAGGTTGGAGAGTCAGCTATTCTGAAACCAGAATTGGTGTAGAGAATACCGGAGAAGGTATAGGTGATTCATGAGCAAATGATGGTAGCTCGGTATCATCAAAATTTATATTCTTATTATAGGTGGAGGCCTTTGAAGTTGAATTTTTTAGATCATGTATTTTTAAATTAATCCCCTCATCATGACTAGTAAAGGCTAAGTCATGAGAGTAAGTATTATCCCCAATTTATTGGAACTTTTGAGGTGTTGGAGAATGTTTTTAAACTTGTGTATTAGTTATCACTACCCCATATATGGACTGAATCCATGATGTTTTCCATGTATCACAGATTCATCAGTATCTTCATGATGATTTATATGTCATTAACTAGAGAGAGTTCAATAATAAATATGATAGGACAGGAGAAGGTGTTATGAGGGAATTTTATTCCCTTGTATTGTGTTAATGGTGATATGGTGGTTTATAATAGTTCACTTGGTAACATGAGTCACAAATGTGTGCTCAATAGCCTAGTTTGTTTAATGATTTAATTTTTTTTATCATATGTATGACTTTAAATTTTTTGATATTATGATTAATGATGTCATGATTCTTGTTTCCTTATCATTTTTTGAGTTGGTTATGCTTTTATTATAGTAATATATTTGTTTGAGAGGTATCTCATGGGGTATCTTATTATCCATTATCTAATTTTCTTCTCAGTTTTGGTGTTGATTCTCTTGGATGAGAATCATTTGAGAGGTATCTTATATAAGGGTATCATATTCTTCCCAAACCCTTCCTTTATCATCTATAGGGTGTTGAGGGAGTCCAGGGACATTTTCTAGTATTTTTGAGGTTTTGTATAGTTAATGTGGATTTTAGATTAATTTTTAAGTAATTTTTGGATTTTGGGGTTTTAACTTGATATTTAGCTAAGTCTAGGATGACCCTTATGTTTTTCTCTAGTCTTAGGGGTGACCCTTATGAATTTCCTTTACTTTTTTAAGGACCCTTACATATCCCATTATCTATGAAATAAACCTTATGTTCCCCTTTGGAAATGACCCTTATGTTTTATAGAGTTAATAAAATTTCTAAACATGAGATTATTATTAGTAAATATAAGATTCATTTCTCAATTCATAAAGGTAATATCTTTGTATGTAAGAGTCATTACTATAAATCATAAGAGTATTCCTCCCTAGTATTATATTCTTTTCCCTTACATGTAATAAACTTTTCCTTAATGTGTAAGAGACACCCCATTGTTGATTTTCGATGCGTAAGGGTGACATTTTTCCCCTATGTAAGAGGAATTATCCCATGCATAAAATTAATCCACTTGATGAAATTTTTTATATTTATATAATTTATCTAGAATCATATTTTATGATTAAAAAATTTATGTTCAATCATAATATCCTTCAAATTTGTGATTTTGAAACGTAAATTAAATTCCTCCACCCACGCATGGTGTGCGCCCTATTTTTAGTAGTTTAAATGTTGTGATGTGTTGATAAATTGACATGTCTATTTAAAATTAAATTAAAAAATTGATTTTTATTTTTAAAAAGTGGAGTTCATATAGGAAGAATCACAATGTGGGACATGCATCTAGGATTTTTAAAATCAGTTTCTCATTCTCTATTTTGAATATTTATTATTTTTCTTGAACATGGATGAATATAGAATCATCCTTTGAGTCTTGTGGGTGTGTCTAGATGTTTCCAGCCCTTGAACACCAGTTAAAAACTATTTTGAATCAGGATGCAGCTTTCCTGTCATGAGTTACAATTCTTGTGAACATTTTTCCTCACTTCCAGTTCTTATGCAACAAGTTGCAAGTCCTATCAAGGTAGGGGATTTTTAACTTATCATTTATTTGTGTGTAAGTTTGAATTAATCATTCTTCTATTTTCATTGGGTAAATGGTTGAGATTAACTTTAAAAATAAAATAAACTAAAATTTAATAAATTGAAGGGATAATGATGTGGTTTGAATGATAATGTATTATACTTGTTATTACTATATTTTATTTGTTTGATATTGTGATATTAATATGTTTTAATATCTATATGTATGATTAGTTTAAAACTAAATAAGAAACTTAAAGTTGGTAGAATAAGGAAGATCGTGAATTGAGTATATTCTGGTTTTGTAAAATCACTTAGGATATTAAGCGTTGTTTTAAGCATATTTATATAATATTCATTTTTTTTAGCGTTGTTATAATAAGATTTTGAATGTGGAAATATACTCATAATTGATTGATATAATCAAGTTGGTAAATCCGAATGATGTTGCTAAAATTAAAAACTAAAGTCCAAATGCGTTCGAACCTTTTTTTTTATTTTTGTATGCTTGAATAGTGGTATATTGATTGTTAATTGATAATTATTATTGAAAGAATTATTATATATTAATTCCATAGACATATTTATAATATTTAAACCCTTTTTGTGATTTGTAATGAAAACTGGTTATGTTTGGTAGGAATGGTGATGGTTGTGCTAAATTGTTATTATTTTGTGTTGACAGCTTGATATGGTTGATGATAAATAGTGTGGGTGATGTAAAAGGGGATGATAATTTCATATGGATGGCTTGAGTTGAGCCCCTTAATTGATTATGATTATATGAATTATGCTTGTTGTTTATTATTCATTTCCCTTTGGGCATATTTATATCTTCCTAGACATAAGAATAGATGTTTCTTAGTGACCGGAATTATGGAATGGTAATTAAACAATGAATTGATTGAAAGGGTGGTTAAGAAGATTAAATGATAATAACTTTGTATCATAAAATATAGATTTGATAAAGGATTAAAAGAGTATGTATGTTAATATAATATTAAATTTAAGCTCTTTGGTTTTATGATTAATATAAATATTAATCTAGGATGATGATGAAATATGATTAAATGATTGGAAACTGATTAATCCTTTATAAAGGAACTAAACCTTGTTTCTTGTATTCTTATTTACTTATATTCCTTAATGATGGAAAATGGTTTTTCATGTGTAACATAATATTTAGAATGAGTCTAGGGTTAGGTGAAATCCCCTAGAATGGTTGTGTGTTATATAAATCTTTATGTTCTTTTTAAAGGTCCCGATTTTGAGCCTCCCCACATGCATGAAGTTAGATTTTGATTATTTATTCCTCCTCCCCACACCAATGTAATAATATATATATATATATATATCTTTATAATCTATTATTTCTTACACTCCACTACCCAAGTTGCTAGGGGTTTCCAACGTGCATATTTTGTAAGGGTTGGTGTCCTGAGAACCAACTGTTTTGTACTTTGATTACATGAATGTTCTCTTGTTATATATTGTTCATTGTTCTACATGACTATAATATAATAATGTCCTAGAATATTTATTTCATTAATAAGGTCATGGAAGATCCCTGCTATGATGAGAACCTTGAAATGCTATAACAATATTCTTAAATAAAGTTCTGTGGTTGGATGAAATACTATGATAGGACACATAGTATACAAACCATCATGTGAGAGTACTCGTAAGAAGATGAGACTCTCTCTCATGGAGTTCACACTTGGTAATCTCCGAGATGGGAGATTATGAGAACAGACCTGCCAGTAGAAATTCATCATGTCTTAGTGTCATCGTACATTTCTATCTATGAACGTGTGTAATAGTCCTTATACTGGAAGATTATCATTAAATCATGTCATGACTCGCGCACTTAGATTTGCTGACGAAAACCGTCATGAAGAGAGTTGGCGGGAATTAGGGTACGTTGGGTGCGTCACTAATGACATGTTGTTAATGGATAAGTCGAGGAAGGACTTGTCCCTTCCATATTTATGGAAGTAAATATCTCGTAACCTTTGATTGAAATATAACTGTCAAACAAATTCCATGGCCATGGTGTAATGACGAGTTTATTTCTGGAATTCAAATAATGACAGATCAAGCATATAGGTTTATGACACTACCATGAAACCTGCTTGATGAGATATTGAGACAAAGGGATTAAATTATATAGTAAGTGTTTGTATGAGGTGATACGTCAATGTGGCGTCAACTTCTTTCTCTTGGGTGCCTTGACCCGTTGCTAGATAGTAATCTTGGACTTTAGGTAAGCTCACATAATGCCAACGAGAAAGAGGCCTAGAGGGTCACACACTAAGTGTATTCAAGTATCTCAAGTAGAATAAAGATTATTCTCATACATGGTTTAATAATTATTCAAGGAATCCTAAATCATTTTAATGTTGGAGGAAGAATAAAATAAAACAAGTACACGTTGTGTATCAATGATTACACGCCGTGTAGTTTTTATTTTGAAAACAACTACACACCGTGTATTATTAAATGTACACGCTGTGTAGTTTTAATTTTGGAAATGAAATGAATAAATAAAAACAAGATATACACACTGTGTACATTGAATGTACACGCCGTGTAGTTTTCAATGAAAAACAAGTACATGCCGTGTATTTATGATTACACGTCGTGTAGTTTTTCCAGTCAGGATTTTGAGGAAATATCATTTTATTAAATGATATTTATTATAATCAGTGTGGGCACATGTCAAGGAATTAATGAATCGACATGGGGTTTTCAAAATAGTTAATGAAATAAATAAAACGCAAAACGCATTTATTTATTGTCATAACTCTACAACCTCAAACATGATTATAAATATCCTCACAACCCCAACTCTTTTCCTAAGACAAGAGAATCGTTGTGCACAATAATTCTGGAGAATTCTTTCAAGGCCAAAAGAACCTCTTACTCCAACAATGCTCTCAAGACCGAGAGATATCCTCTTCCATCGGATCAAGACGATCTAAGGTGGACAACGCAAGCAAAGGTTTCTCCATGCTAGCACCCAGAGACTCCTTTGGCGACGTCTAGAGATACGAGGTGCACGTGTGGATCACCGCTAGAGGAAGTCTACACTTGGCTTCTAAGACGCAACGACGAATCACATCGGAACGTGATCAAGAACATCAACGAAGGGAGAACACCCAAAAGGTACTTCTTGTAAATTAATTAAATTAATTATAATCAACTTGTAACAATCCTACTTTGTGGTTCTAGGACTTTCCTTTTCTTTGTCTATTTCTATGATTTGATTCGTGGAGACTGGCATTTATCATTGTATTGATCCCAGATTGATCATTGTTAATGAAAAAAAGCCAAGTGGGCACATCCACCCACACGCTTCTGCTATGCCCGGAACCTTAAATTGGTATCAGAGGGAGGTTACAACGTTGATTATAGTTATTTAATTTTCATTGATAATTTATGCATTTATATTTGATTAAATTCAAAATAAATCATTCTATAAATCTGAATAAACAAAATATGTTCTTCCTCCTTCATTTCTCAATTCATATCACAGAAATGACCTTTTAATTTTAATTTTGATTAAAATAAAAATGAGGAACTCATCTGGAGGAGTCGCTCTTTCTGTCTGTACAACACGGGAATACATGACGTGTAATGAAAACTACATGCCATGTACTTAGGTTCAACGAACCGGCACTAGTCCGCCAAACCACGCCATGTGAATTGAGTATGCCTAAGTATTTATTACGCCATGTTGACCAGAATTAAATGGCGTGTGGGAACCGGAATACACGGTGTGTATGTTGGAGAAACACGTCTTGTAGTCCGATCTGGCCCAAGTGAAATCGTTTATAAAGGATAAGCCACGTACCACGTACATGGGATTGCTAGGATGATTACCACATAACATGGAAGTACACACCGTGTATGATTTATCTACATGTCGTGTACTCCAAAATTTACAAAGTGCAGAAAACATGCCAAAGCCCCTGGCGTGTACTTTGGATAAAAGGTGAAAAGAAATACACGCCATGTAAATATAAACTACACGTTGTGTACTTTACAGAAACATAATTTCACCAGGTTTCCTCCAAAATTACAAAGACCTGTACAAGGAATATGGATGAGAATAATCTCAATGAAATTCAGAAAGGAATTTAAGATAATGAATTGATTAATTATAAGATCATAATTAATTTAATTCAAACACAAATTATCTTAAATGAAATAACGATTGAAAGAATTTGAAGTTGCATAAATGTCATTGCATGCTATGGATGATCATGAGATAGAACAAATACCCTTTGTATGTGTGTATGGTTTCATTTAAATTTGTTTAATTTAAATTTTTTGGTCTGCAGGACTTCTTCCAATAAAATGTAGGGCATGCGTGCCCATGGTTTCTTTAATGTAAACCCCATGTAATGGAGGATCTACCAACCTAGAGGAGACAGTTCGAAATCCAAATATGAGGCGAAACCAACCTGAGAAGATACAAAGGTGGACAGGTGGGAGCTGCATAACACAAACCATCGGGTTCAAGGTGTTTTTCCCTAGGTCAGGGTTAGCTAATCAAATTGATAGATAAGTTAACCAATAGAAGCTCATGATCATGCAATCTTATTTTATTTCTGTATGATTGCATGGTTTATTTATTATGTATGTGTTGTCGTGATCACATAATTAATGAAATAAACAAGCATGAAAAGATGGAATAAAATAAAAACCAGACTATGCGTAAACATTATCGGAACATGGTTAATCACTTAAGCAAGCATCACCTAATATTAATAAGCATTTGATAATGTGAAACTATGCATAAAGGATTAAAATCCCTCAATACCATATTAAGTCAGACCAAGCCTTCCGTTACTTGATTAAGGAAAAGACTCAATAAAACTATGTGTTTGACCAACCCTTGTTGGGACACTTACTTTTATAAAGGAAGCCCTTATGAAAGGTTTAGAGTTGAATTAACTATATTACATAAATAGGAGTAGCCCTTAATATAATTTATGTAATATTGGAGGTAAGAGTTGAGGAAATCCAAGTCAGGATTTCAGGATTGGGGAGTCTACTCAACAGATCAAGGAACTGTAAGCTCACAGTTGGCAAAGACCTGCCTACCTAAATACCTTCAAATAGCTTGACCAACCCTTTTGGGGTTATGTGAAGGGGAATATGGATCCTTGCCACTAGAATGTCAAAGAAACTATACATTCCGAGTTCAATGGTGAGGGCCATTGGGACTTGATAAAATAGTGGGAGAATTAATAAATTCATTTATTATTTCTCATAAAAATGTAATCAAGAAAGTACTGATAAATCTGCTTTTTTAATTTGTAGAATCGAAATGAAAAACTCATCAAACACATTCTCTCTATGATAAATTCTGGATAAAGACAATATCCTCACTAGAAGTAACTTTCAAGAATGGTTTATGCATCTTCAGGTTATCCTATGCCATGAATGAAAGTTTTACATGATGGAGTCCTCACTTACTGATCTGCCTGCCCAAGGGGCGAGTGATGAAGATTTCCTAATCTATGATCAACATTTGAGTGATGCACTCGACGTTCAATGTTTGATGCTATCATCAATGTCTAGTGAGCTCATGAAGTCTCATGAAGACATGGATGCCTACAGTATGCTCGAGCACCTCCGTGGTCTATACCAGGAGAGAGAAAGACAGGAAAGGTTTGAGATCTCCAAGGATCTATTTCAGAGTAAGCTTGGAGAGGGTTCCCCAGTCGGGACTCATGTAGTCAAGCTCATTGGCTAAATTGAGCAGTTGGAGGTTCTAGGGTTTAAAATCCCTGAAGAGCTGGGTACCGATCTCATTCTTGCATCACTCTCCCAGAGCTTCTCTAACTTTATTGTGAACTTCAACATGAACAACATTGAGAAGTCTCTGTTTGATCTTCTTATCCTCATTCGCCAAGTGGACAATGACATGAAGCGTAAAAATCCTTCTGTCCTCATGGTGAATAAAAGGAAAGGGAAGGTGAAGATATTTAAGCCCAAAGAAACTTCAAGGCCTTCCAAGAAAAGGAATATCAAAGGGGGGATAAGGGAACAGGATGTTGTTTGTTTTTCATGTGGCAAGAAGGGTCACTAGAAGAAAAACTGCACCCAGCCAAGGAAGAAAGGGGAAGCTTCATGTGCGTTTGTTATCGAATGAAATCTATCTGTTTCTACCAATTGTGTATTAGATACTACTTGTGGTGCTCAAATATTTATCCAAATACAGGAACCAAGTAGATTTAGAAAGATTGATCGAGGTGAGGTAGATCTACGAGCAGTCAATGGAGCCAGACTTGTTTTGTAGCTGTCGGGGACTACCACCTCACATTTCCAACTAGAATGATCTTGGTGTTAAAGGGTTGTTATTATGTGCCTTATGTTACTAAAAACATTATTTCAGTATCCATATTAGATACTGATGGATTCATGTTCAAGTTTGGAAATGAATGTTGTTACTTTTATAAAGATAGCATTTGTTTTGGTAGGTCACATTTATATAATGGCATTTATGTGTTAGACTACACAAACCAAGTAAAGGCAATCGATGGCAAAGTCAATTCACATGAATAATACCACACCCAACTTTGGCATCACCGGCTAGGTCATGTCAATGATAAATGTTTGACAAAATTACATCAAGATGGGTATTTATATTCTTTTGAACTAAAACCACTTGGTGTATATTATGCGTGTCTACAAGGCAAAATGACCAAAGCCCCATTTAGTGGGAAATGTGAAAGGGCTAAAGAGCTTCTAGAATTAGTTCACAAAGATGTGTGTGGACCATTTCCAGATGAAACAAGGGGTGGGTTCTCGTACTTCATAACTTTTAGTGATGATTTTAGTAGATATGGATATATTTACTTAATTAGGTATAAGTCAGATTCTTTTGATCGATTCAAAGAATACAAGAATGAAGTTGAGAACTAGCTTGGCAAGAAGATTAAGAAACTCCGCTCAGATAGAGGAGGATAATATCTTAATCAGGACTTCATTGATTTCTTACGGGAGTTTGGGATTCTATCTCAACTCACTCCTCCTTACACACCTCAATGGAATGGTGTAAGTGAAAGAGGAACTACACCCTATTGGACATGGTGAGATCAATGATGAGTCATGCAAATCTTCCATTATCCTTTTGGGGATATGCATTACAAACAGAAACACACATACGAAACCAAGTACCAACTAAATCGATAAATGGTATTCCATACAAGTTATGGAGTGGACGCAAAGCCATGTTATCGAATTTACATGTGTGGGGTAGTGATGAATTTGTTAAGGCCTCTTCAGGTAACAGACTTGCACCCCGAGGCACAAAGTGTATCTTTATTGGATATCCCAAGGAAACAAGGGTATATTACCTATAAAACCCCTCAGACAAAAAGTTTATTGTGTCAAGACACGCTATATTCCTTGAGAGGGAGCACATCTCCAAAAGAGATAGTGGGAGGGAGATGGACTTCAATGAAGTCGAGGCTCAAGATACATAGGAGTTGGTACAAGAACAGATTCCACAAAGCCCCATGGAAGAAAAATTTGTTCCAGAGATACAAGAACTGCGTAGGAGCATGAGAGAGGTGAGAGAACTAGAATGATATGGTTTTCTTGTCACCGAGGATGGTGACTCGTTATTGGTTGACAATGATGATCCTCTTACCTATAAGGGATTAGTTAAAGGCACAGATTTTTCCAAGTGGCAAGAAGCCATGAATTCTGAAATGGATTCCATGTACCAAAAACCAAGTCTAGATTTTGGTAGATCCTCCAGTTGATGTAAATCCTATTGGTAATAAATGGGTGTTCAAGAAAAAACTGAACATGGAGGGGCAAGTCAGAACCTATAAGGCACGACTGGTTGCAAAAGGTTTTAGACAAAGTTAGGGAATTGATTATGATGAAACCTTTCCCCTGGTTACGATGCTGAAATACATCAGAATCCTATTGGCCATTTCCGCTTACTATGACTATGAAATTTGGAAAATGGATTTCAAAACATCATTCCTTAACGGGAACCTCCTGGAAGATGTCTACATGACACAACCTGAAGAGTTTGTGACTCTAAAGGATTCCTACAAGGTATGCAAGTTGTAGAAATCCATTTATGGATTAAAGAAAGCGTCAAGGTCATAGAAAATTCATTTTGATGAAGCTGTAATGGAATTTGGCTTTGTTAAGAATGAATGTTAGCCTTGTCTCTACAAAAGGTTTAGTGGAAGTGCAGTCATTTTCCTAATTGTATATGTTGATGACATATTACTAATTGGAAACGAAGTACCTGTCTTACAGTCAGTTAAGGCATGGTTTCATAAATGCTTCTCCATGAAAGACTTGGGTGAGGTAGCATATATTCTAGGGATCAAGATCCATCATGATAGATCCAATAGAATACTAGGTATGAGTCAAAGTATATACATTGACAAAATACTGAAAAGATTCAGTATGGAAAAATCCAAGAGGGGATTATTTCCAGTGTCACATGGAATTCATCTTTCCAAGAAAATGTGTCCTCAAACACACGAGGAAAGAAATAAAATGGAAAGGATCTCTTACGCATCCGTGATTGGGTCAGTCATGTATGTTATGCTATGTATGAGGCTGGATGTTGCTTACGCATTAAGTGCGGTAGGCAGATATCAAGCTGATCCAGGAGACCACCATTGGATGGAAGTCAAGAATATCCTTAAGTATCTGAGGCGTACTAAGGATATGTTCCTGGTTTATGGAGGAGATGAGGAACTAGTCATCAAAGGATATGTAGATGCTAGTTTCCAGACTGATCAAGATGACATGAAGTCACAGACTGGATACATATTTAGTTTGAATGGAGGTGCAGTGAGCTGGAAGAGATCAAAGCAAAGTGTGGTAGCAGATTCTACAGCAGAGTCTGAGTATATCGCAGCTTGTGAGGCAGCTAAAGAAGTAGTATGGATGCGAAGCTTCTTCCAAGATCTGGATGTAGTACCGAGCAGTAAAGATTTTATCACACTCTATTGTGATAATACTAAAGTGGTGGTACTTGAAAAAGAGCCAAGGTCACATCAACGGACAAAGCACATATTTCAAAAGTATCATCTCTTGAGGGATTTTTCTCAGATAGGTGAAGTTGTAGTGAGAAGTATTTCCACAGAAGACAACGTGGCAGACCCCTTGACTAAAGCCTTGACTCAGCAGAAACATGATCATCATGTGAGGTCTACTAGACTAAAATTCATAGGAAGGTGGTTTGTTCCTCCTGCCGTCTTCGCCTATGGTCCCCCCGGGACCCCACCTTTACTGCGAAGGGATTCAAACGCCAAAACGGTCTGCTTCGTCGTCGCCCGTCAATCAGCATGTCAAAACGAAAAGCGTCGTCTTTGTAGTTTTCCACCGCGACCTGATGGCGCCACGCCCCTTCGCCGCGGTCCGACTCCGACCGTGGTTCTTTGGTTTTCTTCGACGCGGCGCGTTGGCATCGCGTTCTTAAACTTCCTTCCATGACGCGGCGCGATGGCGTCGCGTAATAATTGTCGTGTGATTCCCGCGTGGTGCGACGGCACCTCGTCATTCCGTTCCATGCACAAAGAATCAAACATGAACATAGGAGGGGGGTTCGGCCGTGTTTGTGCGGTCCCCCCCCCCTCTCGTTAAACGATCTCATCTAGTCGAAAATCCATGATAATCGATAAACTAGATTCATGAACGGAAAAAAAATAATTAAATAAAATAATCCCCTACATTCTTTCCATAAACAAAGGTAAACTTCCAACCCGCAATTAAATACCTACGCGGATCAACTTAATAAGGAGTAGATCTGCGTTCTTTGTTTAGAAAGAAACATTATGGAAAAAGAAATATTCCCAACTTAAATCCCTACCTCGGTTTAGGAACGGTGTTCGTCAACGAGCCGCGGAAGACGAACGTCGCGGAGGTCGGACGTCACGGGAAAAGAACGTCGACGTCGCGAAGCGAGGATTCGAATTCGTTGACGGCGATTTCGTCGCGGAAAACCGTCGCGGAAGAGACGACGCGGAAGAAGAACGTCGTGTCGCGGATACGGCATCGCGGAAGAACCGTGTTCTTCGGAGGAGAAGTTTTTCGTTGAAGAACGGTGTTCTTCGCGTTCTTCGTCGAGGTTGAAGAAGAAGAAGACCGCTTCCCCAATCCTCTCAAGGTTGCAAAACTCTAACAATAATAAAATAAGACTAAGTCTTATTTTATTAACACAACCTAACCATTTGAATTTCAAGAATTTGAAAATTCAAAACCCACATTTAACTCACTTAAGTTATTAACATAAGATGTTATAAAATTAATGAGGTGATAAGTTAACAAAACTTAAATGGGGGGTTTAGAGGGGTTTGGAAAGTGAGGGGTTAAGAGGGGTTAGGGAGTTTAAGGAATTTGAAAAGGTGGGGGGTTCGTGTGGGCCCCACCCCTTTCAAATATCCACACATGGGAAGTTGGGTGGATGTGGGCCCACCACCAACTTCCCATGGGAGAAGTTAACCACATGACATGAAATAAAATTGATTCAACAATTTTATTTACTTTTTTAATTAAACCCCAAAAATTAACTTCTTCACCCGCACAAACGCAACTACGGTAAAGGTTCCCTTAAGCGATTATCGGCGTTGCGAGTTCATCGGTGCCATCAGATTTCAATTCCGAGCACCGATTCAAAAGATAGGAAAACCCGCTCATTCGTTCACTGAACGTACCCGAGCCAAACTTCGGAAATTGATTCCGGGCACTCCGGGCCTCGGAATCAAGTGCCGTCAGAAACTGCGTTCTTGTAAAATTCCAAAGAAAATTAAGAAAAAAATTTCCTTGAAATTTTCGGGTCTTTACATTTCCTCCAACAACGCTCTCAAGACCGAGAGAGATCCTCTTCCATCAGATCAAGACGATCTAAGGCGGACAACGCAATAAAAGGTTTCTCCACGCTAGCACCCGGAGACTCCTTTGGTGATGTTCAGAGATACGAGGTGCACGTGTGGATCACCGCTAGAAGAAGTCTACACTTGGCTTCTGCGACGCAACGACGAATCACATCGGAACGTGATCAAGAACATCAATGAAGGAAGAACACCCAAAAGGTACTTCTTGTCAATTAATTAAATTAATTATAATCAACTTGTAACGATCCTACTTTGTGGTTTTGAGACTTTCCTTTTCTTTGTCTATTTCTATTATTCGATCCGTGGAGACTGACATTTATCATCGTATTGATCCCATATTGATCATTGTTAGTGACAAAAATCCAAGTGGGCACATCCACCCATGTGCTTCCGCTGCGCCAGGAACCTTCATATTTGGCCTTAGGTTCTTGGTGTTTCCCGACATCTAGGTTATCAAGGATTCAGATGTCTAACTACTCCTCCGACCCCACTATCTCTTTTAGGTGTAGATTTTATGTAGACATATATGGGTTGTGGTGGATTACTGTTTTAGGGTATGTGTTCATATGGGTTGTAATGGCTATCAGTTATGATGTACTTGTATATTTGGGTTGTAGCGGTCTAAGATTATAGCATATACTTGTATCCCTATTGTAATGGATATGATTATTATAGGTGTACTTATGCATGGGTTGTAATGGCTCAAGGTATAGTGCATATTTATATGGGTTGTGGTGGCTCTCGGTATTATTACATGATTATGGGATGTAGTGGGATGTGGTTTTGATTATATGGATATGGTTGTGATATATTTGTACAGATGTGTAGAATGACTTATGGAGGGGATGGGAGGGTCAGGGAGTAAGTCGTTGGGGTATAGGGCGACCAGAGCAGTGGGAAAGTGGTAGTTGGGTACCCTTCTTTATATATACATTTTTGATATTATGTTACCATCTTATATGTGTTACTTGGTGAGTGAACCTTAATGGGGGTGGAAATATAGTTTACTTGTTTAGGTGGGGAGTTGGTTTATATATTTATTAATTGGGTCTTTAGTATGTTTCTTCAGCATTTGCACCAAAGGTTTCGAGGAGGAGCCTACTGAGTATAGTTATATGATCACCCTAATATATATATAACTATTTTTTCATCTCTACGGGAGGGAGTTGATGGTCGTGATAGGCATTACTATCTCGTGGAGGTTGTTCGTGAGTTGCAGTTGTTCATAGTCGATGTCGTATGAGTTGTTGTGGTGTATTTCATTTTGGGTTTTGTATTGTATGACATATCAAGTATTAGGATTTGGTTTATTTTTTATTATGGAGTTGATTAGTGGTTTCTTTGTCATTTCATGGGAACTTGAGGGTAATGTCTCCCATATTGGTGTATTATATACCCTTGGTGCTAGTTGGCTACTCATGGCCTATTGAAAGCAAGCTTTGGTGCTCACACCGGTCTTTACTTTTGGTCCAAGAGGGGTACCAGTGGGGGTGGGCGTGAAAATATCTTAGACAATGATATTAATATATCGTAGCTTTTGATAATGAGTTCTTCATAAAATTTTAAAATCAATATAAATTGAATGATTCTCCAATCCTTCCGATTTTATCTGATACAACTAATGAGTTTCAATAACATCAAAACATGTTTAGAAACATTAGAAATATAAAACTCAAACTCATGTTCAACCAGAATATGCATAAAAAAAAGAATAAAGAGCATACCTCTCTATGTAATAGATCTTCAACCCGTGAGTTTGATGGTAGGCACTCATTAACAACCAACAAGTTTTTGTCTTCGCATGTAATCCAATAGCTATAAGTATCTACGAAACACTTTTGGAGGGATCTCCTTCAATCCCACATTATAATAGTATCTTTTTACATTAAATGATGTTAGAAAAAAAAAGTGAGTTTCAACCAACTATATTATCTAGATCTATTATATCTTGAAATGAAGCAACAAACTCTTTTTGTAAATCTTTTCCATTAATTATGTAGCCTTTTGGAGTTTATATGCTTCATGAATGTATATCTTATGCTTGATCGAGAATATAGGTTATATGTTATAACATATTTATTTCATTACTCGAGTGATAATTGGACACTCTAATGATATAAATGATATGTTCACTACCACAGATTCGGGTTTTTGCAACGTCATCCCTTTAACAGCGCTATCAGCGCTTTTTTAAAAGCACTAATAAAGACTTCCCCCCCCCCATCAGCGCTTTTTTTACTAGCGATGATAAAGGGTGTATTTCAAAAAAAATCATTAAAAGTAATATATTAATATATTAATATATTAGTATATAAATATATTGATGTTGATATAAATATAATATATATTTTTTAAATGTGTTTTAGATAAGGATAAATACAAATTTAAACTTAATATGTAAAATATTTAGTAAAAAAAGCTTATGAAATAATTTGAAAAAAAATAATTAATAATTTTGTTATTTTTATTGAATAATAGTCATTTAATAACAATTTGAATATAATATAAATGAACAAATAAATAAAAAATCTAAATTAAGTTGAAAAAACAACTCAAATTTCAAAAGACCATAACTTTTGATCCGGGTGTTCGTTTGAGCTCTACCACATATTAAATCAAAGGTTGTAACGAGCTCTATGCCATTTTGACACAAAGGATCTCAGTCAAGGTTTTTTTTAGGCCAAAAAAGGTCTAGAAGGCCTCCAAAACCGAGTTTTTAGTCAGTGTACCCCAATTTTTTAACATTTGATGGGTTTTCAGGCTCATTTATTAGGGTCTTTTTGCCATTTTTTGGTGGGGACTAAATTTATTCACAGGTCTTACATTCATATTGATATAATTGTTTTGAAATTTTATCATTTTTCATAATGTACTATTATTTAAATCAAATATATAACAATATATACATATTGTTTATATATTCACACCTAAAATTTTAATTTTATAAATAATTAATTAAACATATTTGCATATAAAATATATTTATTAATATATAAGCCTTATCTAAATAAAAACTAAAATCCATTTTATTTAAAATACAAAATATGAATATTTATATACCTATATAGTGTGTGTGTGTGTGTGTGTGTGTCTATATATTAGTGTGTGTGTTTTAGCAAACTGATATATATTATCTATATATTCTAACATATAAATAGACATATTAATATATAATAATGTAAATATATATAAATATTTATAAATATGTATAATTATACTTACAGATATACATATATATAATATATATACATGTGTATGTATGTTGTATATATATATGTATTTATTTATTTATCAACACACACAAAAACATATTTTATAAATGTATTTAAAACTAATCTTACAAATATATATTAATATATGAATAAATATATAACTAAATATATATTAATATACGAATAAATATATGGATAAAAAATATAACTATACATATATATAAATATATATATATATATATAAATAGCTATTAATATACGAATATATATATATAACTATATATATACATTAATATAAATATATTTTAATATACCAATAAATATAACTAAATATATATATAAATAAATAGATATATCATTAAATGGATAACAAAGTAACATGGAGGAGTGGTAAAGTGCTCAGCGTGCAGGGAAGAGGTATTGAGTTCGAATCCAGGGAGGCAGGGGGGGCGCGCGCATAAGCAAGGGGTCTAGTGTTGTTAAAGGGTTGGGGAGGGCGCTGTTAAAGGCTGGGTGGCGGGGGTGAGTGTGAGTGGGGGGCTTCCGAGCGCAGTTAAAAAGGTGGTGGCGAGCAATGTTGAAAGGGGGTGGCGTACGGTGTTAAAAGGGATCTCCAATTTTTGGATTTATTTTTAATTTATTTTTACATTTTTTTAATTTTATCAGCGTTTTTTTAGCGCTGATAAAAGAGATCTTTATCAGCGCTTTTCTGAGCGCTGATAAAAGGGACTCCCTTTAACTTCGCTCAGAATAACAACGCTAAAAAAACGCTGTTAAAAGCTATTTTTAACGCTGATAAAAGGGCTATCTGTAGTAGTTGTTACACTTCATTAAATACATTATGTAATGATGTACAACTTGAATGAATGATGGTCATGTTGTTGCAATGTGATATATCATGTCACTCATCCATACTCATATCACACAGAGTGATATAGCCCATATCCCATAACATGATATGAGTTTTAATGTGTTCATCTTTATGGTGTAACTTTAATTACACGCACGTCATTAAATTATGTTTTTAATGAAACGTAATATTATTACATTGGTGTAGAGAGGGAGATAAACAATAAAAATCTACATTAAAGGAGTATGGGGAGGCTCGAAACCAAGACCTCTCAAATACCACCACAGAGACACAACCACAAGAATTATTCTCATTCAGTGGAAATAGGCATATCACTCAAAGTGATGTGTGTGTTTATATTTATCAATTAATTTCCCTAATCTATAATTATACTAAATTTTTTGGCTTATTAATTACCATTAACAGTCATAAAATATTTTATATTTGTAAGTAACGATTTATGTTGTCAATTGTCCTATTTAACGTTACAGATATTATACAAATAATTTTGCCTTAAAATAAATTGTTTAATGAGTAGATTCACCTTTGCATTGATTTTCTGAATTAAAAATTGCAATATTTATGGGAAAATGATATCGCTGACAATTATTTATTCGTAACTTTGTCTTTTCAATCGGATCATATAGCGATCGGTGGGTAATATGGGAAACCCAGCATCAAACAAAGTTTGGCAAGAAATGATCGGGTAATCCGAGCGGTGGAGGGGTGCACGTGTCGAAAAAGTGGAGCAGCTGACCTAAACGGCACGGCGGGAGGACCGGAGGAAAGCCACACGCAATCCTCATCACCATGATAATTTCAATTTTGTTGTACCATAGTTTGACCTTTTCCTACCATAATAATCTCTCTCAAACCCTTGACATTATGCAATTTTTTGAGTGCATAGTACTAAGGTTCTCAAAAATAGAATAACGATATTATAATTTTTAACTTCACTGGTACAGATTTCATTTTATCTAGCGGTATTCTTTATCAGCGTTGAAAAAAACACCGACAAAGAGAAGATCTTTGTCAACACTAAGAAAAACAATGATAAATGTCATCCTTTATTAGCATATTCCTATTTATCAGCGCTTTAATTAGCAACGATAAAAATGCACCGTGAAAATTTAATTTATATATACATATTTATATATTTTTAATGTGATTTATATAACAATAAGTATATATATGTAAATATAATATATAAATAAGATTTATATAACTATATTATAATAAAAAAATTATTATCAATCTTATTTTCATAATTATATATATATATATATAATCATCAAATTTGCATTAATCAATAATAATGTTTAATTATATATTTTTATACATTATTTTAAAAATGCATATATAAATATAATATATTAATATTTATTAACAATTCTATAAATATATAAATGAATATATATTTATTTAAATATCATATTTGAATTTATATATATTTTATATTCATATTAAATAATTTAAATTATACGCATATATTTTTATGAATGTGGATGTATGTGTGCGTCTGTGTGTTTGTATGTATGTGTTGTGTATGTCTCAGTGTGTGTATGTTTATGTGTACGTATATTGATGTATGTGTTGTGTATGTGTATAATTTTTGTGTACGTGTATGCGTATGCGTATGCGTATGTGTATGTGTATATGTGTGTGTGTGTGTGTGTGTTGATATATATATGTATGTGCGCTCATGCGCGCGCATGTTTAGGTAGTATTTATATGTTTATATAGTATGTGCATGTATGAGTATGTATGCGTATTCATGTTTATGTACCTCTATGTGATTGTATATATGTGCATGTGTATATGTGTGTAGGTGTCTATGCAAATTAATGATGGCTACCACATTCATTTCATTTCATTCAAAACGGGTGACATCCTACCATTAATTTCCACAATTAATTTGGTAAAAGGCATTTAATTGAGGGGAGATCGAAGGGGGGTGAAGGCGGACTATAAAAAGGGATCTTCTCCAATAGTTTTCATTATCAGATTCTCAAGAAACACATCTTCAGCATTGAATGCAGTATTTTGTGAAGTGTCTCTCCACATTTTCAAAAGAGAATTTCTTGAGTGTTTTCCCCTTGTAATTGAGAGAGTTTTGTACCCACATTTTACCATAGTGAAATCCTTGTATTTACCCGTGGCTTTTTACCCCTTTCATTTTTGGGAGTTTTCCACGTCATATCCGGCGTTCATTTTATTTCCGCATTTTTGCACTTTATTTTTTATCTCGTAATTATCATTGTACCGAAGGACCAATTATTTCCGATCTTAACAAGTGGTATCAAAGGCGAGGTTCTAGCCCGAGGAAATTCTGGACAGATGACGTGTCCAAATGGCGGCGAAATTCGAGATTGAAAAATTCAATGGAAATAATTTTCCATTGTGGAAAATGAAGATGCAAGCGGTTGTGCGGAAAGATAATTGCCTACAAGCGATTGGAGAGAAACCAGCTGGTGTGACGAAGAAGAAATGGAACGACATGGATGAGAATGTTATTGCCGACATCCATTTGGCTTTTGCAGATGAGGTCCTGTCAAACATTGCGGAGAAAAAGACGGCGAAACAAATTTGGAATACTCTGACAAAGCTGTATGAGGCAAAGTCACTCCACAACAAATTTTTTTTTTGAATAGAAAATTATACACTCTTTGAATGACGGAGTCATTATCGGTGACCGACCACATCAACACCCTCAATACCCTTTTTGCTCAGCTTACGGTGTTGGGCTATAAAATTGTGGATACTGAACGTGCAGAGATTCTGCTGTAGAGTTTGCCAAATTCGTATGATCAACCGATCATCAACATCACCAATAATATCCTAATGGATATGTTGCCTTTGAACGATGTTGCAACTGCAGTTCTTGAAGAAAAAAGTCGGCGCAAGAACTAGGAAGACAGACAGACAACTTCACACCAAGTGGAAGCTTTGTCAATGGAAAAAGGAAGAATGATGGAGCATGGTTCCAGTGGGAGTCAGAATCCTAGCAGGTCTAAACCAAGGAGCAAGAAGAAAAACGTCAGATATTGCAATTGTAGTAAGTGGGGGCATGTCAGCAAAGACTGTTGGAATAAGAAAGGTGGTTAGAAGAACTCTCAAGGAAATGTGGTGAGTACATCTGGAAATGGAGACATACTAGTAAGTGATGTGGCGACTACCATTGAAGGTAGACAACATCTCGACAATGCATGGATTATTGACTTAGGAGCAACATGACACATGACATCTCGACAGGAATGGTTTGATCAGTATGAAACTATCCCAGAAGGACTTGTGTACATGAGGAACGATCATACCTTGAAGATCATTGGAGTTGGAACCATCAAACTAAAGATGCATGGTAACATAATCTGAACCATTCAAAAAGCATGTCATGTGCATGGCCTTAAGAAGAACATTTTGTCATTGGGACAATTTGATGACATCAGATGCAAGACTGCACCGAGAAAGGGATGATGAAGATTGTGAAGGGAGCGCTTGTGGTGACGAAGGCAGAGAAGATCTCAAAGAGCCTGTACGTGCTTATGGGTGAAACATACAAGGAAGCGGAGATAGCTGTCACATCAACTACCTCGACAGAAGAGTTGACGACATTATGACATCAGAAGCTTGGCCATATGTCTGAACGAGGCCCAAAGATTCTTGCGGATCAGAAGTTGTTGTTTGAGCTTACAAAGGTATCCTTGCCATTTTGTAAGCATTGTGTTTTGAGTAAGCAACACAGGTTGAAGTTTGGAACGTCAACAACAAGGAGCAAAGAGATCTTGGAGTTAATCCATTCCGATGTTTGGCAAGAACCGGTTGTCTCCCTAGGAGGAGAAAAGTACTTTGTATCTTACACTGATGACTATTCTAGGAGATGTTGGGTGTTTCCAATCAAGAGGAAATCAAATGTCTTTAAAGTCTTCAAAACATTCAAAGCGTGAAAGAAGCTTGAATATGAAAAGAAGATCAAGTGTTTGAGGATTGACGATGGTGGAGAATATACAAGCAAGGAGTTTGATTCTTTTTGTCAACATGAAGGCATCAAGAGACAATTCACAGTGGCATACACTCCTCAGTAGAATGGAGTGACAGAGTGGATGAATAGAACCCTGTTGGATAGAACAAGGGCGATGCTGAAGACTACAAGAGTTATCAAGACATTCTGGGAAGAAACAGTAAATACCACCTTCTATGTGATCAATCGATCCCCTTCAGTGTCTATTGATCTAAAGACATCTATGGAGATGTGGACCGGTAAACCCGCTAACTATTCTCAATTGCATACTTTTGGAAGTCCTGTATATATACTATTTAATGACCAGGAATGATTGAAGTTGGACTTGAGATCTAGGGAATGCATCTTCTTGGGATACACTGATGGTGTGAAGGGGTATCATTTGTGAGATCCCACTACCCACAAACTTATCATCAACAGAGATATCATATTTGCAGAAGACAAGGTAAAAATGATGATTGATAAAGACAAAGAGAGAGAGTACATAAACTACAACAGTCGAGGTGAAGGACGAAAAAAAGGAAGAACTGGTTTCCTCTGAGGCATTACCAGAACACGATGATTAAGTATCAGATAATCTTGGACTACGATGATCAAATTGAGAGAAAATAGCACCAATATAGCACTCAGATTATGTCACTAAGAGCAATGTTGCGTATTTATTATTGACAGAGGATGGAGATCCATCATCTTTTTTGGAGGTGACCCAAATTCCAAATGTATCTTAATGGATGGTGGCGATGCAGGAGGAACCTGAAGCCCTGTACAAGAACTAGACTTGGGATCTTATTCCATTACCTCACGAAAGGAAGGCCATTGGGAACAAATGGGTCTATAAGATCAAGAGGGATGAAAGAGATCAGGTGGAGAGATATCGTGCGAGACTGGTGGTTAAAGGATACGCTCAGAAGGAAGGTATCAATTTCAATAAAATATTTTCTCTTGTAGTTAGACTGATGACTATGCAAGTAGTTTTGGCGATGTATGCTGCATACACTCTACATATAGAGCAGCTAGATGTGAAAAGAACTTTTCTACATGGTGATATTGATGAAGAAATATATATGCTCCAACTAGAAGGTTTTTCCGAAGAAGATAAAGAGAACTTGGTTTCCAAGTTAAAAAAATCTATGTATGTTCTCAAACAGGTGATGAGGTGTTGGTACAAGAGATTTGATTCCTATATCACGATCATTGGATACAACAGACTTAATTCAGATTCTAGTTCAAATTTAAAGGGTCTAGATGGTAATGATTTTATCATTATACTATTGCATGTTGATGAAATGTTGGTTGTAGGCCTCAACAATGCTCAAATCTAGGAGACGAAGAAACAATTGGCTAGGGAGTTTGATATGAAGTACTTGGGACCCACAAACAAGATTCTTGGGATGCAAATTTACTAAGACATGAATAATGGAAATATTTGGCTATCATAGAAGAATTATTTGAGGAAAGTATTGAAACGCTTCAGCATGCAAGTCTATAAGACAATTTCTACCCCTCTTCTCATTAATTCCAGGTTATCCTTGTCACGAACCCCTCCCCACAAGGTGTACCCCTCCTGGGATGACAATGTGAGAAGGGTGATAATGACCCCTGAGTTCTGCCTCCAGTAGGCCCCGGATTGGTGACTAGCACCGAGGGTATAGTAAACACACAAAATGGGAGGCATTACTCTCTAAGAGAACACATACAGAAGAGAGGGATAAGGCATACACCAAAAAACTCCAACTCACACTGTAATACAAAATAAATCCCAAGTATACATATGTAATGTCACACAAGAACTACTACAACTGAAAGGAAAAACTACAAGTACCAAAAGAAAGTAAAAACAACAGCGACCACGAAGCCCGAACATCTCTTATAACCCAAAGATAGTAGTAACCAACCTGATCTCCAACCCACTCCAAGTGACCTGAAAAACAGTTTAGATATACATAGGGTGAGTATAACTATATACTCAGTAGGATCCTCCCTGGAGCCTCTCGTGCAAAAGTAAAGAAGGCATGCTAAAGAACAGTGAACAACAAGTGAAACTAACTCGTCACCTAAATAGGTATACTAAGTTCCCAAACTCACCATGGATACTCTCACCAAGTATTTCATAGAATAGTATATAATATAATAAAGAATATCATGGGTACCCCGCTACCACTTTCCCACTAGTTTTCCGCTTTGTCCCAACGTCGCACGTCTTAAACATCTATCTCCAAAAAGGTTTTCCCACAAACACCTGGGGGAAGCACCACAACATGCACCTCGTGCAGAACAACCACCACATCCATGTAACTAAAGCAACTAGGTAGTTTCCAAGAGCCACCACAGCTCGCATAACATGTATCATACGTCGAACATTATACCTCAAGGCATTACAACCCATACACTGAGTAAGGATCCTCAAGCCATCATAGCCTATACACGTTACACTTATAGTAGTCCATAGGAAACCATATCTAGAATATATGTGCAAGAATAACTATAATCCATTACAATACTCTACATACATATATGGGGAACAACTAGCCACTATGCCTACCAGCACAAGTAACTACCAAGAGAAGAGAGTGGGGCCAAAGGGGGTAGTCATCCATCCATCCTCCCACTGAAATGTTGGGGAAAACACCCCTAGGGATCATAATCCTTAGGGTGCCAGTTTCCTTAACTGACAGGGTGGAGTAGTGTATATAAAAATAAAAAGTATAGAATATACTATAGAGCACAACCACACTATATACATAACCTAGTTTTAGAATCAACCGCAACTAACGTCTCTCAGACTCCTGGCTGCCACTGATAAGACTAGGTATCCTATAAGTACACAACCATTTAAAGAGCTACATTAAATTAATTTATCCCTTTTTATCAGTGAAACTTTACATTAATTAATTATTTAACCATTAATAAACCATTATTAATTCCACATTACATTTTATTAGCATCACACTAAAGTTTCATGCCCTCTAGGCATAACCAAACCAAGTCCATAGCTTCTCAGAAATATTATCTCATCATTGCATCCCAACAAGCTCCAACCCCATGGGTTAACATCATTTATTCAATCATTTTTTAACAACATTATTACTTTCCCATATTCTCAGGAATTCTAGAAAAACATTCTAAGCTACTAAACACAAGGGGGATCAACATGGTGAGTAGATGAACTACCCGTCAAGTTTTTTCCACCTATAGAAGGAGTGTAGAACCATACTCACTCAAGAAGATAAACACAGAAAGCATGTGGCATACCCCATGCATCTTTAACCATTTTGGAAGGAGGGTAAGAAAGACCAGCTGCCTTGAGAAGCGGGAAAAGTAAAGTAGATAAACAACCAAAAAGATTCAGCAAGCATCCAATCATTCAATAACCGACCCGTTTCATCATCTATGGTGTCCTCCCCAACACCCACATGCATAAAAAGATACATCTCGCCACTCTAGGAATCAACTGCTGCCACAACCAATGGGCCTCCCTATCCCCACATATCACAAAAACTATCCAGGCTCACATCACAACACAAGCAGTAGAAAAACAAACATCATATCAACTAGGCTCTCGGTCCTTAAACAAGGCATCCAACCTTCATACATAATGATCACTCATGGCTCCAAAGCACAAGGCACTCAACCTTACAAGCAAGAGGGTAACTCAGAACCCTAACTTGCATTATCTTTTATCAAACAATCGGTTTTTTAATTCATTTGGATTTAACTGATTTATTATTTGTAGGTTCCAACTTCGGGAAACCTAAACAATAAGCTATCACAAATTAACTGAATAGTTAATTGACATGCCTTGAATTCATTATCAATAATCATCAACATGCCTCTGGCTCATCAATTAATTCAATTAAACATGCTTACTACAACAACATCTAGATTCATTTACATACCTCTTTATCTTTGATAAATAATTACAATTAATACCACTTTACATTATTTATCAATTTCCGTCAAGAATGACATGCTAAACAAGGAAAACATAGATATCACACTATCTAGAAAAACAAGAGGCAATAACATACGATCGATACCAATTTATTTATCCGGTTCAAATATTTATTATGTCAATTCCATTGTGATCCAACGGGATAAAATAGGCTAACTCCACTACTACATGTAAATATAACAGAGAATCCATGAATCCTCTACCTCAAAATGTTCTTGATGTTCTTTACATGACAACGATCCACACAACAAATCACGATCGCCTCCCACCATGGAAACTGCATCCACCCGAGGATGCCGCAACACGATCACACCAACCGACACCCAAGAAAACTCCATTAGAAACATAGAGATCACATGACATAACAGGGCAGGGAGAAACAGAAGTAGAGGAACCTAGAAGAATGGTGGTAGATCATACCTTATATCGATGACTGATTGATACTGCTTGGTTGCACCAAAACATGGGGTGCACTTGCAGTAGGAGGAAATTCAAGGGGAACCAATCCAAGGAGGAAAGTTTGATCGAACGACTCTTATGGGAAGAAGGAAAGGTTCGAGAATCTCACACTGGGGAACAAGAAGGAAGAAAAAGAGAGGAAGATATCTTGTCCCTTTAAAAGATTTAATGAAGTAGCGGTTTATGATACGCTATATTTTCCATTAAAAATGGATCGCATTAAACCATGTGGTTTGACCAATTAAAAGCCTCTCAAATTTTTAGAAAAAATAAAAGATATGATTTATCGACCTTGAAACGGATTCAACCCCACTTAAATAATTCATTTAAATCATTTTACATCAAAGAAAAATGTCAAAAGGAAAAAACTGGGAAATTTGAAAATATATGGAAATTTGAAAAAGGAAATGAAACAGTTCTGGAAACACTGTTCACATATGTCTCACTAACGCTGATAGATGAAGATGACTCATTGATGCCGATAGTACAAATGACTCACCAAAGCTGACAGTACAAATGACTCACCGACAATGATAGTACAAATGACTCACTAACACCGACAGTACGAATGACTCACCGACACCAACAATACAAATAAGTCACTGATGCCGACAATACAAATGAATCACCGACACCGATAGTACAAATGACTCATCGACGCCGACAGTAAAAATGACTCACCAACACTGACACTACAAATGAATCACCGACACTGACAGTACAAATGACTCACCAACGTCGATAGTACAAAAGGCTCAATGACACCGAGAGTACAAATGACTCGCCGACGCCGACAATACAAATAACTCACCGACCTGATAGTACAAATGACTCACCAATGCCGAAAATACTGTTCACAAAACTATAAACACTATTCATAGAACTAGAAATTTGAAAAACTGTTGGGGATTAGTCACCTTGATCTCCCATAACATATCAAACACCAGATTTCAGCAAAGGAATGTACTAGAGAGGTCCGAGCCATTATATCAGATACCTCTCAAGCATGCTCTTCCTCAAGAATTCCAAACCAACCTAAAAGGAAATAGAAAAGGGGTTTAAACAACCACCCATCTAGATACCTCTCAAAATAGATAAATCCACAAAAGCAACAAAATAAATCCATTTCATAAAAATGAAAGGTATCCAATCACAAATGAACATCATTACAAAAAGACCTAAACATTAAACAAATTGGGGTACTGAGTGTGTATCTACGACTCATGTTCCCATGTACTCTCCTCCACGCCACCGTGTCACACAAGGCATAGACCAAGGGGATAGCACACCCACACAACACCTTCTCCCTATGGTCCTAGATCTCTATAGGCCACTCCTCGAAGGTTGCATCATCATTAACATCAATATCTCCCCAATTGATGATGTGAGAGTCATCATGAAGATAACGATGGAGCTGCGACACATGAAAAACATCATGTATCTAACTCATATGCGGGGGAAGTAATACCCGATATTACATGACTCCAACATGAGCCAATACCTCGAAAGTACTAATAAACCGGGGAGAAAGCTTACTCCCACGACCAAACCTTCGCTGCCCATGATGGGGATTCACCTTAAAAAACACGTGATTCCCAACATCAAACTCTAAAGGTCTCCTCCTTTGATCGACATATAATTTATGATGATCCTGCATTGCCTTCATCCTCTCACGAATCACCTAAACCAACTATATCGTGTTATGAACTAGTTCCAGCCTGAGAATTGCCAACTCTCCGACCCCAGTCCAACACAATGGAGAATGGAAAGGTCGGCTATACAAGGCTTCAAACAGCACCATAACAATCGTGGAGTGGAAACTATTGTTGTAAGAGAACTCCACCAAGGGAAAGTTCCTCATCCATGAGCCTCCAAAATCTAGGACATAAGAGCACAAAATGTCTTAAAGAGTCTAGATGGTTCACTCTATCTTACCATCTCTCTGTGGATGAAAAGCAGTGCAAAAGAATAGTTGAGAACCAAAAGCATGCTGGAGACCTCTCCACACCCTAGAGGTAAAATAGGGATCCCGATCAGAAATAATCATCCTTGGGACTCTGGGGAGTCTCACCACCTCCTCTAGATACTGCCTTGAAAAAACCTCCACTGAGATCAACTCCTTGATCGCTATGAAGTAGGATGATTTTGTTAAATGATCCACTACCACCCAAATAGAGTTATAGAATCCCTGAGCTTGAGGTAAACTAGTAAAAAAGTCCATTGAGATTTCCTCCCACTTCCACTGAGGAACATCTAATGGTTTCAACAAACCACCAGGACACAGTGCTCAACCTTGACCTTATGGAAGACCAAACATCGAGAAACAAACTCTGCAACTACATGCTTCAACCCAAATGGCCAAAACTGGCTCTTTAAGGCTCGGTACATCTTTTTCACGCCAAGATGCACTGCTAAAGGAAAACTATGGAACTCTCTAAGAACTGTCCCATTCATATCTAAAAGAACAAAAATCCTTCCCTGATACAACACCTGATGTTATTCATCCTCAAACCAACCATCAGGGGCCTCACCACAAACAACTCGGTCTCTCCAGACCTCCACCTAAAGATCCCCTAACCAGGACTCTTCTACCTGCTGCACCAGAGATGATTTCACCGTCATCTAGAAAAGACAACCTCTGACCCTAACTTCTCACATATCTAGATGCAATGTTGAAATTTCTTCCATTAATCTCTAGGAATCACCAGATTCACACTCTGCATCACTATGTGACTTCCTTCTCAGCGCATCGGCTACAACATTCTGCTTTCCAGGTGTATACAAGATATCTATGTCGTATTCCTGTAAGAACTCCATCCACCAACATTGCTGAAAGTTCAAGTCATGATGGGAGAAAACATACCTCAAGATATTATGATTGGTGAAAACCACAAATCTCTTTCAAATGAGGTAATGTCTTCACAACTTCAGAGAAAAAAAACTACCGACAACTCAAGATCATGGGTGGAATAGTTATATTCATGGGGACACAACTATTGAGACCCATAAGAAACAACTGATCTCTACTGCATTAGAACACATCCTAACCACAGACATGAAGCATCACAGAAAACATCAAACTGAACTCCCTCTGCTGGTAGACAAAGTACCAGAGCACTGACGAACTTCTCCTTAAGATACTCAAAAGATACCTAACACTGATCAGTCCACACGAACACCTGATCCTTCTCAATCAACACTGTTATAGGAGTTGTAACCCAAGATAAATTGGCTACGAACCTTCTTTAATAGCCTGTGATACCAAGGAAACTTCACACCTCTATCATTGTCTTGGGGGCTGCCCAAGACACAACTTCTTCTATCTTCGATGGATCCATAACTACTCCCTGCTGGGACACCACATTCCCCAAGAAATGAACTTATCGAGGCCAAAACTCACACTTAGACAACTTCCCAAACAATTATTGTTGACAAAGAACTCCCAAAATGGTGTTCAGATGCTCTGTATTCTCCTCCTCAAAAGTGGAGTACACAAGGATGTCATCGATGAAAACCACCACGAACTTATCCAGGAACTCACAGAACACTGAGTTTATCAATCCCATGAACACAGCTAGATAATTTATCACACCAAACGACATTACAACGAACTCATAATGCCCATGGAAACAATGGAAAATAGTCTTAGGGATATCCACATCCTTCATAAACATCTAATGATATCCTGATCGCAAGTGGATCTTCAAGAACCAACTTTCACCCTTTAATTGATCAAATAAATCATCAATCCATGAAAGAGGATAGCGATTCTTCACTATCATTTTGTTTAAGTGATGATAATCGATACACAGCCGCAAACTACTGTCATCCTTCTTTATGAAAAAAACTGGTGCACCCCACAGCGACACACTTGGACAAACAAAATTGCACTATAACAGACTATCAAGCTGTATACATAGCTCCCGTAACTCAAAAGGGTACATCCTATATGGAGACATAGAGATGAGAGAATGATCCTGGCTGTAGCTTGATCCCAAAATCGATCTCTCATCGAGGGGATAATTCTACAACCTCTCCTAGAAATACATCAGGGTACTCTTCTACTAACCTAGGAAATTCCAATTACTGAACCTCTAAAGAACTTAGCATCAACTCATCCATTAAGGACAACAAGGAAAGAACATGCCTCTTACCTATCCAAGGGTCATGGTCTCCAACAAACATTTTTGTCTCTCCATCAACATCGAAGAACACCACCTTCCTCCAGAAGCATTCTACGATAGCTTACACTGAATACAACCAATCCATGATGAGTATGACATCGTATGGTTGTATCCTTAAACATAAGAAATCTCCCCAAGAGTAGTGCTTCCCCAGTACTAGATCACAGTCTTTACACACTTCAAACAAGTCAGCTCGACCTCCAATTGGATTAGTCAATGCCAAGGGTACTGGAATCCTCTCTACCTCAAGTCCCAAAGAGTGGAAAAGGGAAGGTGATATGAAGAAGTGTGTCACTATTGAATCAAAAAAGGCATACACCCAAGTAGAAAAAAATCAAAGGGTACCTTGAATGACGTCTGGCTCACCTGGTGATGGAAACGCTAAAGCATAAAGCTGACCATGACCTACTCCATGGCCTCTCTGACCTTGATGGAAACCACAACCATGGATGCACTCTGCTCTCTGAGGATGGGGACCATCACAGGGCTGTCCTCTATTCCCCATATTCTCTCTTTTGATCCAAAGCTAGTGGAACCTGATGCCACTTCCTTGGCTGTAACTGGTTCAATGGAGGAACCTGAAGAAGAACACCTAATGCACGCTGAATTCTCTGAAAGGTCGGGAACTCTTGCTACTGATGACCTCATCCTCCATAAGAAAAATCAAGCGCCTGATCCCTTGAAATAGGCATGAGAGATTCCGCCCCTGGAGAAATGAGATACTAAGGGATGGGACCTACCCCCTACCGAACAAAAACTCTTCTACCATGAAAATCAGGAACCCCAGACCACATATCTACTTCATGAGGAATCTTGATGACTCCCTTCTTGTGAATATCCGGTTCTGGCCAACGCCCTATCGATGACCTCTGCCCTTGCCAGAACCTCAAGATATGTCTTCAGCATAAATGGGGTGACCTGGAACTGGATCTATGGATGCAAAGCCTCCTCAAAATGTCTTGCCCTGGCCTCCTCATCTGGAAACAGGTCCAAAGAAAATCATAAAAGGTCTTCGAAACAAATTCCAAACTCTCACACACTGGAGCTCCCCTATCAAAGGTTAAGCAGCTCTTAGCAACTGGACGCCTTCACGGTCGAAGAAAGAAACTCAACTCTAAAATTTTATCGGAACTCCTCCCATGAGATCATCGACTCCTCGCAATCCACGAGAAACAAGAACCACCACTGCCTCACTGCCCCATGTAGCATCGTCACAACCAAAGACACCCAATGCTCATTCTGAGCACGGATTGAATTGAAGCCTATCTCAACATCCTCCAAACAGTATTCTGTGGCTGCATCTAAAATGGAACCCTCTTACTTCTGTAGATTCTAGAACTGAAACTCTCAGAGTGTCCTCCTCCAAGTGTCTTCATTGTCAACCTATACTCCATGGCGATCTGCTGGCACAGCCTGCTGGACATCTTCTGCTCGAACCTGAGGAGGATATCGACCTGAATCTATACCTACAAAATAAAAAATAGTCAGATCTCCTAAACTTGGAATATGGAAGACTCAACATTAATTAATTAATTGTTTTCTTTTATTCATTTTAGGTTAACCTATCCCAAGTTCTACCCATTCAAACACAAGCACAAATAAGAATGATGCATGATCCTTTCTTAGATCTCTACCCTGAAACCTATATCACCTAATTTGGTAGCCACTGTAAACTTAAAGGTTCATGAATCAGATCAAAGGGGGCCCTGAACACCTATGTCTTAGTTTGCCTCCGGTGTTTAAATCACTTGATAAACTTAACTGACACCGTTTCCTTACCAAACCATGCAACATAACCTGTGCCTAACACCAAAATCCATCCTATCTCTCAACCTCCCTTTGATACCACTTTGTTATGATCCCCTCCCCACAAGGTGTACACCTCCTATGCCATCAATGTGAGAAGAGAGATAATGACCCCCCAAGTTCTGCCTCCAGTAGGCCCTAGGTTGACAACTAGCACTAAGGGTATAGTAAACACACAAAATGAGAGGCATTACCCTCTAAGAGAAAAAATGCGAAAGAAGAGAGATAATACACACACCAACCAACTCCAAATCATACTGAAATATAAAATAAATCACAAGTACACATATGTAATGTCATGAAATAACTACTACAAATAAAAGGAAAAACTACAAGTACCAAAAGAAAGTAAAAACAATAACGACCACGAAGCCCAAACAGCTCCTTTAACCCCAAGCTAGTAGTAACCAGCCTGATCTCCAACCTACTTCAAGTGATCTGAAAATAGTTTAGATATACGTAGGGTGAGTATAATAGTATACTCAGTAGGATCCTCCCTAGAGCCTCTCATGAAAAAGTAAAGAAAGCATGCTAAAGCATAGTGAACAACAAGTGAAACTAACTCATCACCTAAATAGGTATACTATGTTCCTAGCCTCACTATGGATAATCTCACAAAGCATTGAATAAAAGAGTATATAATATAATAAATAATATCAAGGGTACCCCACCACTACTTCTCCACTGGTTTTCCTATTTACCCCAATGTCGCACGTCCTAAGCATCTCTCTCTAAAAATTCTTGCCCGCAGACACTTGGGCAAATCACCCCAACATGCACCTCGTGCAACACAACCACCATGTCCATGTAACCAAAGTAACCAAGTAGTTTCAAGGATCCACCATAGCTCACATAATGTGTATCATATGTCGGGCATTATACCTCAATCCATTATAGCCCATACATCGAGTAAGGATCCTCAAACCATCATAGTCTATACACATTACACCTATAACAGTCCATAGGAAACAATATCCAGAATATATGTGTGTGAATAACCAAAATCCATTAAATCCCTCTACACACATATATGGGAAAAAACTAACCGTTGTGCCTACCATCACAAGTAACTACCAAGTGAAGAGAGCGGGGCCAAAGGGGGTAGTCAGCCATCCATCCTCCCACCAGAATGTTGGAGAAAACACCCTCAGGGCTTAGAATCCCTAGGGTGTCGGTTTCCCTAACTAACAGGGTGAAGTATCATATAGAAACAAAAAAGTACAAAATATACTATAGCTCAAAAGCACAATATGGGAATACCCCAATCTTAGAATCAATTGTAGCTAACATCTCTCGGAATCCCAACTACCACTAATAAGACTAGGTATCCTATAAGAACACCACTATTTAAAGAACTACAATAGAATAATCTATCCATTTTTATCAGTTTCACTTTACGCTAATTAATTATTTAACCATTAATTAACCATTATTAATTCCAAATTACATTTCATTAGCATCACACCAAAGTTTCATTCCCTCTAGGCATAACCAAACTAAGTCCACAACTTCTCAGAAATATTATCTCAACATTGCATCCCAACAAGCTCCAACCCCATGGGTTAACACCATTTATTCAATAATTTATTAATATCATTATTGAAGGTCTCAGGCGTAGTGGAAGATCGTGGGTGGATGTTCCCACTTGGATTTTTTTCATTAGCAATGATTAATCTAGGATCAATACGATGATAATCTCCAGACTCAACGGATCGAATCACAAAAATAGACAAAGAAGAAGAATAGTACCGAAACCACAAAGGAGGATCATCACAGGTTGATTATAATTAATTTAATTAATTTATAAGAAGTACCTTTTATGGTGTTCTTTCTTCATTGATATTTCTGATCACGTTCTGATGTGATTCGTCGTTGCGTTGTAGAAGCCAAGTGTAGAATTCCTCTAGCAGTGATCCACACGTGCACCCCGTATCTCTGGACATCGCCAAAGGAATATCTGGGTGCTAGCGTGGAGAAGCCTTTGCTTATGTTGTCTGTCTTAGATCACCTTGATCCTATGGAGGAGTATCTCTCTCGGTCTTGAGAGCATTCTTGGAGGAAGGAGTTCTTTCATCCTTGAGAGAATTCTCCAGAATTGTTGTGCACAACGATTAGGGAAAAATGTTGGGGTTGTGAGGATATTTATAATCGGTTTTGAGGTTATAGAGTTATGATAATAAATAAACACATTAAGTGTTTTATTTATTTCATTAAATCTCATTGAAAACCCCCATGTCAAATAATTAATTCCTTGACATGAACCCACACTGATTATAATAAATATCATTTAATAAAACAATATTATTTCCTCAAAATCCCGACTGGAAAAACTACACGGCATGTAATCATTAATACATGGAGTGTACTTGTTTTTCATTTCCTTTCCAAAATGAAAACTACACAGCGTGTACATTCAATGTACATGGCGTGCATATCTTGTTTTCATTTCCTTTCCAAAATAAAAACTACACGACATGTACATTCAATGTACACGGCGTGTATATCTTGTTTTCATTTTATTATTCCCCCAACATTAAAATGATTTAGAATTCCTTGAATAATTATTAAACCACATATGAGAATAATCTTTATTCTACTTGAGATACTTGGATACACTTAGTGTGTGACCCTCTAGGCCTCTTTCTCATTGTCATTAGGCAGGCTTGCCTAAAGTCCAAGATTAATGTCTAGCAACGAGTCAAGGCACCCAAGAGAAAGAAGTTGACGCCACATTGACGTGTCACCTCATATGAATTATTACCATTTAATTTAATACCTTTGTCTCAATATATCATCAAGCAGGTTTCATGGTAGTGTCATAAACCTATATGCTTGATCCGCCATTCTTTGACTTCCAGAAATAAACTCGTTGTGACACCATGGCCATGGAATTTGGGAGATAGTTCTATTTTAATCAAAGGGACCGAGATATCTACTTCCATAAATATGGAAGGGAAAAATCCTTCCTCAACTTATCCATTAACAACATGTCATTCATGACGTACCCAACGTACCCTACTTCCCGCCAACTGTCTTTATGACGGTTTTCATCAACAAATCTAAGTACGCGAGTCATGACATGAGTTAATTATAATATTCCAGTCTAAGGACCATTACACACACTCGTAGATAGCGATGTCCGATGATACCAAGACATGCAGAATTACTACTAGTGGGTCTGTTCTCATAATCTCCCATATTAGAGATTACCAACTGCGAACTTCATGAGAGAGAGTCTCGTCTTCTTATGAGTAATCTCACATGATGGTCTGTATACTATGTGTCCTATCATAGTATTTCATCCAACCGTAGAACTTTATTTAAGAATATTTTTATAGAATTTCAAGGTTCTCATCATAGTGGGGATTTTCCATGACCTTATTAATGCAACAAATATTCCAGGACATTATTTTATTATAGTCATGAAGAACAATGAAAAATATATAATAAGTGTACATTCATGTAATCAAAGTATAAAAAACTGGTTCTCATGACACCGACTCTAACAATTATTACTTTCCCATATTCCGAGGCATTCTAGAAAAACATTATAAGCTACTAAACACAAGGGGGATCAACACGATGAGTAGATCAACTACCCATCAAGTATTTTACACATATTTTAGGAGTGTAGATCCATCCTACCTCGAGAATCTAAACATAAAATGAATGTGGCATACCCTGCACGTATTCTCCCCTTTTGGAAAAAGGGTAAGTAAGACCAGCTACCTTGAGCAGTGGGAAAAGTAAAGCATATAAACAACCAACAAGATTTAGAAAGCATCCAATCATTCAATAACTGACCTGTTTCATCATCTCTGGTGTCCTACTTTACACCCACATGTATAAACCGATGTATCTCTCCACTCTAGGCATCAACTTTAGCCACAACCAATGAGTCTCTCTGCCCCCACAAATCACAACATCCATCCAGGCTCACATCACAACACAAGAATCAGGAAAACAAACATCATATCAATTGGGATCTTGGCCCTTAAATAAGGAATCCAGCCTTCATACATAATGATTAATCATGGCTCCAAAGCATAAGGCACTCAACCTTACAAGCAAGAGGGTAACTCATAACCCTACCAGGTACTATCTTTTATCAAACAACCAATTCTTTAATCCATCTAGATTTAACCGATTTATTATTTATAGGTTCTAACTACGGGCAACCTAAATAGTAAGCTATCAAAAATTAACTAAACAGTTAATTGACATGCCTTTAATTCATTATCAACAAGCATCAACATGCCTCTGGCTCATCAATTAATTCAATTAAACATGATTACTACAAAAACAACCAGATTCATTTACATGCCTCTTTATCTTTGACAAATAATTACAATTAATCATAGTTTACATTATTTACCAATTTCTGTCAAGAAGAACATGCTAAACAACGAAAGCATAGATATCACACTATCTAGTAAAACAAGAGGCAATAACATACGATCGATACTAATTTATTTATCTGGTTAAAATATTTATTATGTCAATTCCATTGTGATCCAGTGGGATAAAACATGCTAACTCTACTAATGCACATAAATATAATAGAGAAGCCACGAATCCCCTACCTTAAAAGGTTCTCGATGTTCTTTACATGATAACAATCCACACAATGGATCACAATTTCCTCCCACCATGACAACTGCATCCACCTGAGTATGCCACGACACGACTGCACTAACTGAAACCCAAGAAAACTCCATTAAAAACATAGAGATCACATTACATAAAAGGGCAAGGAGAAACAAAAGTATAGTAACCTAGAAGAATGACGGTAGTTCATACCTTATATCGATGACTGATTGATACTTCTTGGTTGCACCAAAATAGTGGGTGCACTTACAGCAGGAAGAACTTCAAGGGGAACCAATCTAAAGAGGAAAGTTTGATCGAACGACTCCTATGATAATAAGGAAAGGTTCAATTGTCTTTCACTAGGGAACAAGAAGAAAGAACAAGGGAGAAAGATATCTCATCCCTTTATAAGATTTTACAGAGTAGCGGTTTAAGATACGCTGAATTTTCCATTAAAAGAGGATTGCATTAAACCATGCAGTTTGAAAAATTAGAAGCCTCCGTTTTTTTAGAAAAAATGAAAGATATGATTTAATGGCCTTGAAATGGCTTCAACCCCACTTAAATAAGTAATTTAATCATTTTACATCAAATAAATTAAAAGGGAAAAACTAGGAAAAAAATGGAAATTTGATAAAGGAAATGAAACAATTCTGGAAACACTGTTCACATCTATCTCACCAATGCCAACAGATAAAGATGAATCACTAATGCTGATAGTAAAAATGACTCATCGATGCCGATAGTACAAATGAATCACCAACGTCGATAGAACAAATGACTCATCGACAACGACAGTACGAATGAATCCCCGACATCAATAGTACAAATGACTCACCAACGCTGAAAGTACAAATGAATCATCGACGCCAATAGTACGAATGACTCACCAACGCCGACAGTAAAAATGAATCACCAGCACTGAAAATACAAATTAATCACCGACGCTGACAGTACAAATGAATCACTGATGCTGATAGTACAAATGACTCAGTGACATCGACAGTACAAATGCCCCACCGACACCGACAGTACAAATGAATCACTGACGCTGATAGTACAAAGGACTCACCGATGACGACAATACAAACAACCCACTAACTCTGATAGTATAAATGACTCACAGACGCTGATAGTACAAATGAATCACTGAAACCAATAATACAAATGACTCACTAACGCATACAATACAAATGAGTCACCGATGCTGATAGTACAAATGAATCAATAATGCCGAAAATACAAATGACTCACTAATACCGATAGTACAAATGACTCACTGACGTTGAAAATACAAATGAATCACCGACTCCGACAGTAAAAATGACTCACCGACACTGAAAATACAAATGACTCACCAACACTGACAGTTCAAATGACTCACCGATGCTGACAATAAAAATGACTCACCGACGCTGATAGTACAAATGACTCACCGACGCCAACAGTACTGTTCACAGAACTTGAAACACTATTCATAGAACTAGAAATTTGAGAAAGTGTTGGGGATTAGTCACCCTGACCTCCCAAAACACCTCAAACACCAAATTTCAGCAAAGGAATGGACTGAAGAGGTCTGAGCCATTAAAATCTTCCAAGATGAGTCCTAGAAGTGAAACAAAGGAGATAAAAATGTCTTGAGTTCCATATACATCAGCAGTGGGGAGTTTAATGTTCGGCATGGTTTGTACTAGACTAGAAATTGCACATGCAGTGGGAGAAGTTATTCGGTACATGGAGAATCCAGGATGGGAGCATTGGATCATGGTGAATAGGATCCTAAGATACATCAAGGAAACCTCAGATGTTGCATTATGTTATGGAGGATCAAATTTTACTATCAAAGGCCACGTTGATTCAAATTTTACAGGTGATTCTAACTGGATAAAATCCACTACTGGTTATGTGTTTACTCTTGCAGGAGGAGTTATGGGCTAGATTTCAAAGTTACAGTCAGTTGTGGCTTTATCCAAAATAGAGGCGGAGTAAATGAAAGCCACACATGCCTACAAAGAGGATATTTGGATAAGAAGTTTATTGGAGGAGCTTGATCACAAATAGGATCATATTTCATTATTTTGTGACAGTCAAAGCGCCTTCCATATTGCAAGGAATCCATATTTTTTATTCCAGGATGAAGCATATTGGCATATAATATCATTTTGTTCAAGATGTGGTGGGGGAAGGAAGTGTGGACATGCCGAAAATTTATACTAAAGAAACTATAGAAGATTTCCTGACCAAAGGCGATTAGTTATGATAAGTTCAGATGGTGTAGATCCTCAAGCATCCATATAGAGACATGAGTAGCAGGTTTGGAAGATAAAAAGGATGTGTGGAGTTGTGATTAACACTTAATCAAATCTCTAAGTGTGAGATATGTTGGAAGATGTGGAGAGAGTAAATAATAATGATGGTCACCACATTCATTTCATTCAAAGAGGGTGACACCCTACCATAAATTTCCCCAATTAAATTGGTAAAAGAAATTTAATTGATGGGAGACTGGGGGGGGTGAAGGAAGGCTATACAAAGAGATATCCACCAACAGTTTTCATCATTGAATTATCAAGAAACACATCTTCAGCATTGAGTGTAATATTTTGTGAGGTGTCTCTCTATATTTTCAAAAGACAATTTCTTGAGTGTTTTCTCCTTGTAATTGAGAGAGAGAGTTTTGTACCCACATTTTACCATAGTGAAATCCTTATATTTGCCTGTGGTTTTTTACCCCTTTCATTTTGGAGGTTTTTCCACGTTACATCTAGTGTTCATTTTATTTCCTCACTTTTTCACTTTATTTTTTATCTCAGAATTATCATTGTACCGAAGGACCTATTATTTCTGATCCTAACATTTATGTGGTATGTGTATGTTTATATAGTATGTGTATGTATGAGTATGTATGTGTATTCATGTTTATGTACCTGTATGTGATTGTATATATGTGCATGTGTACATGTGTGTAGGTGTATATTAAAATCAATGACGATGACCCAATCTTTCATTAAATTATATAATTAAAATTATTAATTCATTTTTAATATTTTTTCAATTTATTCATTTTTAATCATTAAATTTTATTCATTTTTAATATTTATTCATTTATTACTATCTATTCATTTTTAATAGCTATTTTCTTTTAATATTTTTGTAATTTATTCATTTTTAATATTTATTTGTTTAATATTTATATAATTTATTCATTTTTTAATATTTTTTTAATATTTTTTTATTTAAATTTGTATACCGTTATTATCTATTCATTTTTAATTAGTAATTTATTTTAAATCTTTTTTATTTAAATTCAAGTTTTAGTATTTACACATTTTTATTTTAATATTTATTCATTTATATTTTTTTGTAATGCATACAATTTATATTATTTATTTATTTTTAATATTTTTTTGACTTACATAATTAATATTATTTATACATTTATCATAATATTAATGCATTTATTATAATATATTACATTTATCATAATATTATCACATTCATTAATACATTTATTATAAATAATATTTTTTATTTATTTTTCATATATATTTTTTAATTTATTTATTTTTAATATTTATTATTTTTTATTATAAAATATTTTTTAATATTTTTTTATATAATTAGAAATTTATTTTATTTTTTAAATTTAGATTTTTATTTTTATTTTTCATTAGTATTTATTAGCACTATATTAGGCGCTGATGAAAGATATATTTATCAGTGTGTTTTTAGCCTCGATAAATCATATATTTATCAGTGCTTTCCATCTCAGCACTGATAAATGTGTATTTTATCAACACCTTTTACAAGGGGTGATAAAAATCCTTCCCCTATTTTAAAAGAACCCTAACTGAGATCGTCCATCCTCATGCCATTCAAGATCTCGCGGAAGCCAAATCCTGTTATTGACTCCTTCAAATCTTTTTGATGAATCAATCTCTTATATAAAAGTATATTACTAATTACTCATTATTAATCAACATTTCATCATTTTTAATCAATCTTTTATCTTTTTTCATGATTTTTTGGTTTTGATCAAAGAATTTTGATTGACCTTCTAGTTCAAAAAACTTACCAACTCTAAAATTTCTTCAGTCTTCTCAACCTTACTCCAAACAACCTCAACCACTTCAATTTGATTCAAAATACTTCAAATAACTTCAAAAAAAACATTAGAACTCCTAAAAAAAACTTCTGTATAATTTTCATAGCACATACAACATAAATGAACTCTATCCTTTTTGAATAAAACTCAACACATCTTTGAAACCTCTTCATCCATTTAAATTCACTTCAAATCCCTTCAAACATGTGTTAATATATTTTCTAGTATTTAGTTCATATGAAAATAAAATCTTTAATGAGCTTCACACGGTTGGCTAGACTACATGAGTTAGTTGGGAAACTCTAATCTATCCCCACCTCCACCCCAAACCCAAGTGAATTATCTCCCTCGATGAATCCATTTCAAAAAATAGAATTTATGATATGTGGCTTCTTCTAATAAAAAACAAATTTTATAATACTCTATATTTATATAATTATTCATATTTATATGTTCTAACAAGTTGGTGATGCAATGATAATTTATATCAAATATAATGATTATATGTGTGTGCATATAAAGAATTTCCCTTTAGGATTCTAAGCTTACACCTTCTGTGTTTTTTTGTTAAATATGAATATTACCAAATCAAATAGGAAGGATATGAATCGAAAATGGATGGATATTAATCGTATGACAAAAGAGTACGAGGATATGGTTTAATTGTTCATCAAGTTTTCTAAAGATTGTGCATATGACCCTTATAAAATCCTTTTGTTGGGGATCGAATCCTGAAACAACAAGTGTAGAACTTGGTCTGGAAGATCCTCCACGAATTTGGTGTCTGTAATTGAGATGTTCAGGCACCCCAACCATCACACCAAGTCATCCTTGCATCTGGTTTCGGTCCTCCCAAGGTTTTCATTCCAAGAAACAAACAAAAGTACACAATAAGAAAACACTTATGCAAACACAAAGTACAAAAAAATACATAATGGGATTATGTGGTTCGGACTTTCATCCTACATCCATGGGAGAACAGAAGTATCACTTTCATTCAATGAGGATAAACATCTAGCTTACAATAATTTTCATCTTCTAAAACTCTACCTAGATCACTGAAATATGTTCCACCAACACTGTTCGGTCATCATATATTCTAGCTCCCTTCTTATCGTCTCCGCCCTTGCGGGTCTCGACCTTTGACTTTGGATCTGGTGGCTTTAACTCTTTTTTTCTCCCAAGTTGGCTTCCCTAGAAGGGGAGCCATCTTCACCTTAGTCAATCCTCATCTTCCACTCATCATTCATACTCAACAAATGTTACCGCATCCATTTATATAGCCCCAAAATTCATATCTCCAATTAATGCAGTTAACATTAATTTTTTTCCATCTGTTAATATTGAGAGTCAACTCTTCATTACTATTGGGAGAAACTCCTATATTAATATTGAGATAAATATCTCCATTAATGATCTTCTCTCTCTCTCCAATAAATAGGTTGGACCCAAATCAATTCTGACTTTAGAATCCTTTTTTGCAGGTTGAGTCTGAAAATCTCCCACTTGAAGACTATTCTCATGCTCTCACCATTGTAGAAAATGGTCTAGCTTCCATTCACCATTCTTCTACAGCACCTACATGGTTCTACACACCATGTTGCTTCAATCGTCGAGGCTCCAACTGAATTAGTTTCTCCTTAGTCTTCTGGAACCATGATCTAATCATTCCATAGTCTATGTGAAACTCATTTGAATGCCTCCATAGAAAATTTATCCAAATAAATTTGGAATGAACTTTCATCCTAAGATTTTTTTGAAATTCCCAACAACAAGCTACGCCATGCACCATGTACATGGACTCACTCTATTGGTCTTTCATGCATTTTTGAAGACTCTGCTACTGAACTTCTGCATCACCCAAGAGATTTTTGGTACACTGAACTCCAGCAACACCATCAGAACCAACCTTCATCCAGTAACCGTAGATTTTGGAAATTCTAATGTCATCGGCATGAAAAACTCCCACTGAAACTTTATTCAGTGCAACCATGGAAACAAGGTCCTTTTATTCCACTGCTTCCATCTTGGTTCTAAATATTTGATAGCCCAAATTTATCACAAAATTTCCTTCCATTTCTCTAATGAACCTCCAAAATGTCTTTATCATATAGTTTAAAGTTGCAATATCCCTTATCCATCTACAATGTAATGCAGAACAGGGGCAACAACCGAATCTTCCATTGACTTGAATTGAAAACTGATGGCTTCATTTGTCATCTCCTTCTAGGAACTTGTGTCATCTATCACTTGAATTCAACTTCCAAAATAATCCCTAGGTGATTGATATCATGGTCTTACATTTATATTACCTTCCATAATTTTTGTAGTCTTCAACCAAGATCCAAATGTCACCCAATGAACGGAACACGCCGCATGACACATGTGGCCAAGGATACTTTTGATATTCCAGCAACACCGCTGATACCACCTCCATTTTTGTGACATTTTTCTGAATGCTTGATATACCACCTAACCTAAGGAACCCTAGTAATCTTCCACCAAGCTCTAACTATCACCAACAATGGAACACACCTCATGAATCCTACTAGTCAATCAGACTTTTGATATCCCATAAACATATCTGGTACCACCACTGTATTCCAGAAACATATTCTAAATCCTTGATAAACTTCTCCAATAGATGTTTTCCACCATGTTATGAAAAAAAGCACTCAAAACTTCCTTTAATACCACATGTTGGGGATTAGATCTCGAAGAAACAAGTGTAGAACTTTCTTTGGAAGATCCCCCATGACTTTGGTGTCCAAAAATGAGATGTACAGGCACCCCAGCCACTACGCCGGGTCATCCTTACATCTGGTTCTGGTCCTCCCAAGGTTTTTATTCTGGTCAATGAATTAAAGAGCACAAAAAGAAAACACATATGCAAGAAAAATATATAAAACAATGAACAATGGGATTATGTGGTTCAGACTTTCATACTACATCCACAGGAGAATGACCACATCACTTTATATAGACCCCAAATTCATATCTACAATTAATGTAATTAACATTAATTTTCCATCCATTAATATTGAGAATTAAATCTCCATTAATGTTGGAAAAAACTCCTCTATTAATGTTGAGATAAATCTCTCCCTTAATTATTTTCTCTCTCTCCAATAAATGGGTTGGACCCAAATCAATTCTGATTTAATAATTTTTTCATAGGTTGAGTCCAAAACCTTTTCCATGTTTACATTGTTGTTATTAAAGACTAATTAGTTGAGAGTAGTTGAAAAACACTTGATTTTTCAAAAAATAGACTGAAATTATAAATTTTGGACTAAACACGGGAAAACAACTAAATGTAGCTAGTGTCTAAGATAACAATACATTTTATGGATCATCTGACATGATTAAAAGTGTGAATGATGATGATGTACATATCAAGGATATGATTACAATTGAAAATGATAATGAATATCATATAGAGGAAATGATATTTAAATTTTAAGATGAACTTCCTTATTGTTCAAAGTTGTTCTAGAAGTTAAAGAGCTATGAAAATACACCATTGTATGCTAGTTGTACTAAATAAAGAACATTGTCAGCTATTTTGAAGCTATATAATTTAAAATATGGAAATAGATGGAGTGAAAATAGATTTATTGAATTACTCACTCTATTGAATGATATGATACCAGAAAATAATGAGCATTCTTGCTGAACATATGATGCTAAAAGAATGATGCATTCAACGAGTATGATCAATGAATGAATACATGCATATCCAAATGAATGTATATTATTTCTCAAGGACCATGAATCACTTAAAAAATACTCAAAGTGTGGTGTGTATCAATACAAGAAATATTAATCAAGTCCTTAAAAAGTTTAATGGTAATTTCCAATTATTTTAAGATTTAAGAACATATATGGAAGTGAGGAGACTGTATGAAAATTGGAGTGACACAAAGATACAAGAAATTAAGATGTAAAACTTCATCACCCAATAGATTCTCCTCAGTGTAATAAAATTGATCATGAGTATCATAAATTTGGAAACAAACCAAGAAACCTTCATCTTACACTATCTACAGATGGAGTGAATCCTTTTGGTGTACAAAGTAGCACTCACATTACATAGCCATTTATTTTGGTAAATTATAACTTTCCACCGTAGTTATGGATGAGGCAAAAATACATTATGTTGTCTTTTCTTATATTAGGACCAAAACAACCTAATAATGATATTGATGTTTATTTGGATCCATTGACCAAATATATTAAATTAATATGGGATTTAGGTGTTACGTTGAATGATGTTTTAAAAAATAAATATTTGACATTGATATCAATATTGTACAGGACAAAAAATTACTTTATTGCTAATAGAAATTTTTTAGAATATAGAATTAAAGGAATGATGGGGTGTCCCGTCTATAAAGAAGGTGCACACTCAGTGATATTGAAAAATTCCTCAAAGACTATGTTTTTAGGACATCACAATATTTTACCCAGATAACATAAATAATGATCCTTAATGACATCATTTGATGGGAATATAAAATAAGACACAACACCATCTCTATTAATGGGCCATAAATAGTTAGAGAATGTAAAATATGTTGTTACTATTTTTTAGTAAACCATTTTTAAAAAACCTTACAAAAACATGTTTTAAAAAGAGATCAATTTTTTAAACTATTTTATTGTAATTTTTTGTATGTTAGACATGTTCTTGATGTTATGTAAATAGAAAAAATGCACGTGATAGTGTTATTTACATGTTATTAAATGCACCCGAAAAAAAGGACGACATTAAGGCTAGGTTATACATTATTAACATGAGGATAAGGGAAGAGTTAGCACTAGTGAAGAGTGAAGGACAAAATTTTCTTCCTCCAACAGTTTACACTCTTTCTAGGTAAGAGAGATATCAGTTTTGTAACTTCCTAAATGATGTAAAGGTTTTAGATGAGTATTCATCAAATATCAATAATATCATTTCAATGGTTGATTTAAAATTAAAGGGCCTAAAATCACATGATTATCATTTTTTGATTCAAGATTTAATACATGTAGCTTTATGTTTCATCTTGCCTAAAAATTTCCATCACACATTAACCAAAACTTGTTTCCATTTCAAAGATATATATAGTAAAGTTATAGACCCATTGAAGTTTCTAACCATGGATAAAGGAAATTATTTTCATATTAAGTGGATTGGAGATGTTCTTCCCAAAGTAATTCATTGATATAATGGTTTAATTGATGGATCACTTGGTTAGATAGACCCGACTATATATTCCTGTACATTATATATGGATGTATCCCATTAAATTGTATATGATGATTTTGAAAAGGTATGTCAAAAATCAAAGTCAACCAGAAGGTTGTATTGCAAAGCGATATATTGATGAGGAATCTGTTGAATTCTTTACTGACTACCAATATGAAATGGAGAGCATTGGTCTCCCAAAATATCATCACAATGGGCGAGTTTTAGGTGAAGGAATTTCCAAAATATATTTTGTTACAATTACTATTATTGAGTGGGAATAGGCTCACATTTACATTTTACATAATAGTTTAGATATTACACCATATATTGAAACCCACAAAGTAATTCATATACATTTAAATCCATTAAATTTTGAAATATGGATATCAAATACACATAAACTATAATTTATAAGATGGTTTCAAGACCATATTTTTAAAGAGTCATTTAAAAATCCGAATTCAAATTTAGAATGACTTCGATGGATAAACAGAGGACCAAATGTGACTGTATTATCTTATAAAGGTTATGCAATTAATTGTTATATGTTTTATATAAAGGAACAAGATGAAAATTGTACTATATGGAATAATGGAGTTACTTTTTTAGAATAATAAATGCAAGTATCTGGTAAAAGGTATATAAATCCAATTTATGTGAATATTTCATACTTTGGCATCATTAAACAAATATTGGAGTCATATTACACAACATTTTAAATGAAAAAATTTCAATGAAAATGGGTTGATAACAATGACATTAAATGTAATGAATTTAGATTCATGAAATTGGATTTCAGTAAGGAAGGGTACAAGGACGGGCCATCAAAATGACATCATAGGTAGTAAAAGTATTTTATGTCTCGTTTCCTGCAAATTGAAAGTAGTCAATTGTTCTATTATTGACCAAAACCACAATAGGGTCACATGTCAATTCAATTGAGGATGACCCTTTCATTGATATGTCACAATCATTTCATGGTGGTCCCAATATAGACATGGTATTTTATGTCGTAGGGGACCATAAGGAGTGGATTTGGATACTCGATAGAGGGGTCAAATCCATTCATTATTTAAATAAAAAAAGTGAGTTCAATAATCATGTTAATGTTTTTCTAATATATATTGTTCCACCATATAGTATTATGCGTTCACTACTTAATTTATGTAATATAATTAAATGTTCAACTATTTATGCATATAATTGATTCTCTACATATTGATTCTCCCAATATTGAGGAATAATAAGTTTCTCCACATTTTGATTCTACCAATCCCAATGAACAATATATTGATAATGTTGAAATTGAGGAAATGGGATAAGGTGATAAACCTATGCCAGAGGAAAAAAAGAGGATCATTATGAAACCATCTTAAAAAAAATATTAAGGTGAGAAGAAAAGATATACAATTTGAGGTTGGATGGAATGTACACAACCAACTTTTTGACCCAAACAAATCTATTTTCCTTAGTTACATTGGGTTCACCACACTAATGCATCTGAAAATTGATATAGATACACAGAACAATGTTGTGGCTGAAAAAAACAACAATTTTAGAATAGATTAGGGTAAAATTATGATATAATTTCTTTATTTTACTAAAAAAATGAAACATTTTTTTACTTTTATTATCCCTTATAGAGTGTATTTATACTGGTTTTATATTGAATTAAATTTGTATTAATTACCATTGGAAAGGATTATAGATCCTTTCAAACAATTATTACGAAACATCATATTAGGGATGTTGATGAGAAATTACAACCTCACCTACCCTAGATATATACACACATAAACCAAGAAACATGGAATGTATTTATTTGCCTTTAGGTAGAGACATTATTTTAGATACATTGTGATTAGTAAGAATTTACTTGAAAATAAATGTATCAATTACTTTGATTAAGAATCAAGAGGATGGTGGCCTTTTCTGATGAATCTCTCTCTCAGCCTCTAGGGTTTCTTCCCTCTCATAATTTTCTTCTTCTCCATCAAATATTCCCCTATCCTTCCTATCTATTTCATTCTCTTGGTAATTTTTAGTTTCTATCCTTCTCTCCATTTCCTTCACCTTCATTCGAGGCGTTTATGCTTTTCCTCTTTGTTTTTCTCTCATGATTTTTCTTACAGCTATTTGGTTTTTATAGTTCCCTATAATTTCATGTCCCATTACCAATGATACTACCTCTCTTGTCTCCTGAATCTTTGTGATAAAACCCCATCTTGGTTTAGCATAAAGGAGATCTGGTGGTTTGTTTTTTTTTGGTAGCTTTTCCTGGTGTCTCTTCCTCACTAGATCGTTCTCCCTCCTCTACTATTTCTACCCATGTCATTGTGATTGACCACTTATCAGTTTAGTATATAGGTGTTTGTGGTGGATTAGGATGGTGGTGGGGTACACATTTGGTGTCGAGAGTTCATTTCGGCTGATATCATCCATCGCTATGGTTTTTGGTTGAATCGAATGGTCTGGTGGTGGTATAGTGCTCAATACTCACTGACAAGGTTTTATACTGTTTTGTAGCCTTTCTCAATGGTTATTAAATCCTTATAAACTATTTATATTGTTTTATCCCTATGGTTTCTCTCTTCCTCTTGGTGGTACCAAAGAAAGTGGTTTGTGGTCCATTCGAAGGTCGCCACTCACCGTTAAGGTCTGCCTCTTTTAACTCTACTATTTCCTCCTGTTTTTTATTTCCAAGTCATGTTAGTCTGGTGAAATGGTTCTTATTGAGGTTTTGGGATGGTTCTTTTTGTGAAGTATTCATTATTTCAGGAGGTGTGACCTTGAATACGGTGTTCATGTTGTTCCTGGTTTAATGGATTTGATTTTCAACCATGACATTGTAGTCAGTTCCGATTTTCATGGTCAATTACTTTAATGGTTATTATTTATTGTTGGGGAGCTTTGATGATGGTTTTTTTGTTCACAAAGGTGATTATGGTTTTTTGTGGATGTGTTTCAGTGTGTTTCTGGTTCTGTATAGTGATGCTGTCAAATTTATGTTGGGTCCTCACCGATGATGTGGTGTGGTTGATGATGATGTTTATAGGTGCGTAGGGTGTGTAGCTTGAGGTGGATCATAGTCTGTGGTGATGATGTGTGCTATTTTTGAATTTGATTTTGAATTTGAATGTGATGGAGTGTGTACTGGTGATATTTGTCTCTTTTTTTATTTTGGTATGATGTAGTTGTGAGGTTCCCACTCAACCATAAAAGTGGTTTTATTTAGAAAATAAAAAAAGGGATTTGAAGGATTAAGAATGGTTAATTTATGAAACAAAAAAAGTGTTGAAGATAAAAAACATGCATCAAAACCTATGTATCCCTATCATAAAGCAATGATCATATACACTTTACCTGAAAAAAACTGGTACTTATTTTTAATCTACATTAATAATTTTATGTGAAATGAAAAAAAAATAATTATGTTCCTTTATTTACATATATATATATATATATATATATATATATTAATGAATCCAAATCCATATCCCCTTATATTCCTTGTCATGTACTTTGGAAGGAGGCTCGTGTAAATAAATATGAAATACTAGTAGATGAAAACACACTAAGAGTATGAAAATCGTGTGTAAGTATAACATAATAAAAATTTAGTCTAATTTAAATAAGTATTAAATAATAAAGAATACTTATTTTGTTATATTTTTATCTAGTTTATACATAAAAACATTCATTGTATGTACCTGATGAATGACTAATATTAGTTTCCTTGAAGTGTCCAGAAAAATATAGTCACGTGAGAGGTTTGGGTTATGGAGTGTCGCATTGAAAATATTTTGAGAAAATAAATAAAATGGGGGATAAAGATAAGAAATTAGAGGATATTTAGACACAAATAAATGTTTTATAATAAAAAATTAATTGAAAGACTATGTTGTTAGAGAAAGTTATAGAAATGAATCAAAGAGAAGAAGTAATAAAACAAAAGCCACTACATGAAGACCCCCCCAACTTTGTGACTAGCCATCCACCCTAAAGGACTACCTTACCATAGGTAGTCAATTTTTTCATAATTTATTCTATATCACCCCATTATTTTAAAATAATACTATGCTCTATAGTGTCTATAACACACAACACTAAGTTTAAACGAACAACAACATATTATTATTTAAATATAATCATTATAACCAAGCCATTAAATTTGCAGGTATGAATAATATTAAATGAATTATATATATATAAAGGACCTTATAAATAAAAATTCATTTATTAATTATTATTAAATAAGTACTCAATTTTTAGTAAAGTTATTTTATGCTCCATAAATATGTTTTATTCAAAAATGATTTTTATTACTTTTTGTGAGAAAATATTATAATTAATTTATGGAAATTATAGAAATTTTATTTTATAAAAATAATATCATTTTTAAATAAGTATATAAAAATTATATAAGGGATAATTTTTTATATTTTTCTGAAAAGATTTATTTTACAGTGAATAGTGAAAAATACTGATTTTTATTGAAAACTGTATTTTTTTCTACCATTTGAAAAGTACCATTTTATTTTAAAATTGTTTCAAAGTAAAATTATTTCTATTATATTATTAATAATATAATTAGGTTACTTTTAATCAATTTTATAATTGAATTTTATATAAAATCCCTTTTTATACAAAAAAAGGAATTTTTAAGAAAAACTGTATTATTCAAAAACACGGTTTTAATCGCATTTTGTGTACTTATCCTAAAATGAATTTACTCTATTTATAGAGATTGAGTTTTATAAAATGGATTAAATATTTTTAATCAGGATTCTCAAATTTAATAAATAAGCCCCTTTCATCTTTAAGCATTATGAATAGTAACTACGATAAACTTATCACCTTGGTAAAGGGTAAATCAGGTTAATATAGGTTAAAACTAAATTATAAGACCATAATTTTTAATCCTAATTCTTATTTGATGAATTAAATTCTAACCTTAACACCTTAGGATAAAAATTTAGTTTTTTAATAGACAATTTTCCATGAAAATTAATTATATATTATTTAAATTAAAGGAAGCTACAAAATGCCATTCTCTTTGTTTTTAATATCTATTATATGTCCACATAGGAAAAAAATCAATATATGAATGAACATAAATTTATATTTTTAAATAAATGAAATTATTTTCATGATATAAATTTATTTATAATTTTTACAAATTATATAATTACCTTAAATGTTTTTACAATGCTAATACAATATTTATTTAATTAACAAAAAATAAAATAAATGTTTTTTAAAGTATTAAAATTGACATAATTTGCATGATATAATGTATACCAAGAATTTTATAGATTTATGTGACATATTTGTGATTCATAAATGAATTATATTCTAAATACAACTTTGTATTGATGTATTTGAAGTCAAATTAAATGAATAGTTTCAAAATTGACATTAATGATACTTTATCAAAATAATATTTTATTAAATTATTTAAAAATTATAAAAATATTTAAAGTGGACAATTAGGATAATATATATTCTAAAATTTCATCCATTCTCCATTTATGGTCCAATGGTTACCTTATATGTCAAATTATAACCCTTTAAGAGTGAAAAATACACTACCATAGTTAATGTTAAAATAAGTTAAATAAGGGGTTAAAAAAAGATAAGGATTAAAATGATATAAAAATTTATCTAAATTTAATTGTATGCTTTTATTTCCAAAGTATGAAATTTTTCATTGAATTAATTACAATTTTGAATCATTTGGATCGAGAATATTTGTATTATATTTTAAGTTTTTCAATAATTTATAAAAGTTCCCCTCACCTCTATTATAAAAAGACACCTCCTCCATCACTTATTTACACCAATTTTAGCCATATATCTGAAAAAACCATCACATTTATCTTATAAAATTTTTTATCCACATTCTAGAGGTTTTTTCATCCCAAAATACCAAACCTAGGATCGTTAAGAAGAGATCCAAAGGAGTTCTTCCAAAGAAGAGGTAATCATATTACTCAACCTATTTCAATTTATTTCTCATTATACCTCTTCTAAATATATGTTATTTATCATAAAATGGTAAAAAATATAATTAATATATTTAAATGTTATCATGATTATTAAACTACCATTATCCACCCACTTCCCATAAAATCAGAAGTGAAATTATCACTCGTGCGTATGCACGATTTACCATCTCTATGTAACGATACAATTCAATTTTAATCACCATATTTTATGGATGAGAATTATGGTGGGTTTAATATTTATATATGATAGTTATTAAATATTTATAATTATTTAATGATAATATCATATCTACCTTCTTATAATCTAATCATTGGGAAATGATAATATCGCTCGTGCATACTTGTGGACTACCACCTCCAAGAAGTGATGTGATTCGTTTTTCATTTATATTTTAATTATATGGTAATGGGGATGGAATTTTTGAATACATATGATTAATATGATATAATTAATATTATATAATGGTGAATAATTACCCACCCTCCTTTTTTTCTATCAATTGAAAAGTGAAAACAATGTTCATGCTTACATACGACCTACCGTCTTCATGAATGGTGTAATTCATTTTCTATCTATAACTTTTATGGATTAATATAAATATATAAATATATAAATAATTAATATATATGATATTTATATAATTATAAATATTCTAGATATTATGTAACCTTGATCAAGGTATAAATACCGAAGCTACATAACTAAAACATATATGAAAAATGAAGTAGTTTTTACCCGAAATAGTGATTTTAACAAATAATTAATAAATGTGTGATAAAAGATTATATATAAGTCATATATAGTATGATATATAATATTATGGTTATATAATATGTGTATAATAAATATATATTTATTATATAGGAGGTTTATACACATATAAAGGAAGTCAGACCTGAAGTAAGGGTTTCTCGTCTTACTTTTACTTCTGTGAGACATATGCCATATTCACCACTTATTTATTTTTTGTGGTGTATATACTACCCATTTAATATATTATATAAAGAATATATTTTTATTTATACTATTTTAAGTTTTATTTTATGTTATTTCATTCATGGGGCATATAATTCAAAATATACCCAAGTGGTAAGAGTTTATTTCAGAATCTCATCAACATTTGAGATTATTTATATTTAAGTCTCCATTAGGGAATATTTATCTTCCATATCCATGTTTTATAAAAATATTTTTAATATTATCCCAAAAATTTTAAAATTCATTTTTAAACTTGTTTTAATTTTATAAAATTGTTTAAAAGTATTTTTCTTAACATTTTTCGAATGAGGTACTTTTTAACTTTTTTTTTTCAATAGTGTGAAAGGATTTTTTTTAACTTATAAGGCATGAACATAATTTTTCATCATCATGAAACCTAAATTCTTTTAATATTATTTTAAAAGTTTAAAAGTTTATTTTCAATTTTTTTTTCTTTATTATGTGTACAGTTTTTAGATTTGAAAAAGTGATTTTTCAAACTAAAAAGATTATTTTCATCAATAGTGTTTTTAATGACATTATTATGGAAATTATATTCATCAACATTAAAAAACATTATTATACTTATAATACTCTGAGAATATGTTATAATGATACCATCATTATTATTTCTTTATATGGTTTATGATCATTTTTATTGGGGATGTACTATTTTGATACCATTCTCCATATTGCATTGGATGGTTTATAATTATGTTTATTGATTAAAGAAATTATTAAAATTTTGTATGCTAATTTAAATAGAAATTTTTATGTTGATTATGTTTAAACCATTTCATACAAGGAATGAATTTGACCTAGAAAATGATAGGTGGAGCCTACTATAGCCCCTCGATGAATTGATAGGTATCATAAGGCAGACTAGCTTGGATTTTGGCTGAGGCCTTACCCATTTATTCAGATATCATGGAACAAGGAATTGATGGTATTTTCATATGTCTTGGTTGAGGCCTTGATGGTATATTTTAGATGTCTAGTGTTATGAATTATATCATTATGAAATCAGTTATTTTTGTCCATGTGATTATTTGATTAGTTGTGATATCCATGGATAAGTTTATAGATCATGTGATTACTTATATGGAATTATTTGATCATCATTTATTATTTCTATATTATTCATGCCTTATTTTTCTTACAATATATTCACACCCTTACCAAGCATTTGATATCACCCCTTTCTTATGTTTATTTTCTCCAGGATTCCAAGAAATATATTATGATTAATATGTAGGGTTATACAAAAATAAATAATGGTGTCCTCGAAGAAAAAAATATATTATATTTCATGTTTTCAAATCTAATTTGAAATTCAAGTATGTATCTAGTTTTCTAATACTAATAAACTATTTTTCCTTTGGGATGTGATTTATAGTATCTAGTGACAATGTAATAAAGTAACCAATGACTCTAGGATACTAGAGTTTGTGTCTTTACATTTGGTATGAAATGAAGATTAGTAAAAACCTTGGGAACTATATTTAGGAAAACATAGATTAGGGAATATAACCCTATGACTGAATTTGAGGATAATTATAAGTATAGGATAACATTATATAGTTTTATTAATGACCATGGAAAAACTAGGTTAAACCTAAGGGGTCATAGATTGAGAATAATCTTTCATGGTTTAATTTTTTTAATAATATTTCATGATTATTTGATAGCTCACACTGATTATTGAAGTGTGATGCTTGGTTGGAAACAAGACGAATCATGTTAACACTGAACGTGGTGGAAAATTTAGTGATTATGAGAAACCAAATTGGATGATGACTGGAGATAAAGATATTGTGATTATGAAAAATCATCTATCATGATATACGATTAACAAAATAAACTTCAGTGAGATTTCTAATGCATCAAATAAGAGGAAAATTGACTTTTATGGAATTTCAAGAGGAAATGATCATGGAGGTAAGAATGTTAAATTTCATTTTTATCAATAATGTGGGAAGAAACACCTAGAATAATATCTCAAATATAGGGAATATGATTTATATGTGGATATAAAGGGAATATAGTAAAAAATTTCTAAGGAATTCAATGTCTTAGATGTGGGGAACTTGGGCATTATCCGAGTTAATTCCCTAAGCTAAGGGTTCCCCCCTAGACTAAAGAAGGTCCTTTGCTATAAAAATTGATGAAGTGAAAGGATTTAAGTGTTATTGTTGTATAATTATTTTTATAAATGGTATTTTGGATAAAGTAATCTTAAAACATCTAAGGATTTCTCCTCAACATTTTTTATTTAAGGATTTTAATGTATATATTAAATAGAACTGATAACCAAGAAAAATAATTTAGTAATAAGGAAATATGTTATGGAAGCACATGATTGAGGTACTGATAACCCTTAATATGTGTTTGATATTGGGATAATCCTAAAGTGTCTTGGGATTATAAGTCTATGGTTGATCATAATTTTAATGACATATATACCCATTTGAAGTTTTATGTGATGAGAGTTTAACCTGATATTTTTGGGAGAAATTTATGGGAATACAACCCTTTGTTTTCGTATATTTTTTAATAAAAAGTTTATTTTGGGAATAATTATTTTATATTTTGTGGACTTAAGTTTAAATTAATTTACAACCTTTAAGTTTAATATGATTTTGAGGTTGATTTATTTATGGATTATTAGGATAAAAGAGATAGTACATTTTGTGAATATATCATATAGAAAACCTTTGAGGTTAAAAAAATGATTTGATGAGTAATGTTAATTTATGAGGATATTCATCATATTATTTTTAATGTTATTGTTTTAGAAAAAGGACAACCCACATGCTGGGCGACAACCCATCACATCTGGAAAGGCCGTAGGGCTTTAACCCACAATCGAAGGGTGACAAGGGTGCGATGCCTACCACTAGCATATGCGATGTATTGGTTAATATGAATTTGTTTATTCTTAAATGATTTTACAAATAAATAATATGTTTATTTTGGGAAGCATATTATAGGATCAAATATTTTTTATTTATTTGGGATTTTGAAGTGATTAATGACATTTTGGGAGACACTTAATTGGGTTAAAGTATATGCAACCTTTAAGTTTAATATAATGGATTATTTGGGATGAATGAAATTATGTTTTTGGAAGTGAAATATGAATATTATGAGATAGCATTTTAGGTTAAAAAAATTCTTTAATATTAAGTTTATTTGTGTTATATGGGATATATAGAATACGAATAAAGTTAATGGTGATTCCAGTCATTAGTATATGTGATCAAGGTATTCACATATTTGGAATGCGACATTATGAATTTATTTTTATTGTTTAGGGATAAATGTTTAATCAAATTTTTGGGTCTTGAATATGGTCAGTAATATTTTGTAGGAGCCTTAAGTTTAACTACTTATGGAATGGATTAAGTTTAACTTTGGATATTATTGTTTGAGGTTAAATTATGATTTATATTATTATATAACCTATTCTAACCATATTTGTTTTTGTAAATATTTAGAGTCTGAAGGAATGAATTATTGATATTATGATCTATTAAAAGTGATTCATGCATAAAAAATTACTCTTGAATATCAATCTCCTAGCATAAGATTTGAAGTGGAAATAGATCAAAGAACATCCAAATGATGAGATTATGATTATAACATAGAAATAAATCAAATAAATTTATTTTATAAATTTTATATATATATATATATATATTAAAATAATCCCTAGAATTTAGAAAATAGAACTTTAAATAAAAATGTCATCCATTTACTTTTCTTATCGAGAAATCAATGGTCTTTTAAACCATAAAAAATTTACAATTTTGTGATGGTTAACTTTCTCATGACCATGTTACATATCACTCTCTATTAATCCTTAGGCATTAGTTTTTTTCTCCCATGTACATATTTTCACTTACCACTAATTTTTTATTATTCAGAAACCTAGTTTTGTGATGAACTTTGTATTTTCCTTCCCCCCTTTTTAAGAGGAAGTTTTATTAACCCCTTTTACAATGTGGGTTTTCCATAAAAGAATTTTAAAGTGTAAAAACCTTGATTAAAAAAAAAATTTAAAATTGTGAAGGAAAAATTTATTTAATGGGGTTAGGATGTAACACCCTAATATTTTAAAACAATACTATGTTTGATAGCATATACAACACGCAACCCTAAGCTTAAATGAACCCCAAAATATTATCATTTAAATATGACAATTATAACCTAGACATTTTATTAAAAATTATGAACAGTATTAACTGAATTATAAAACATATATAAAATAACTAATCAATAAAAATTCATTGATTAATTATTATAAAATAAGTACTCAATTTTTAGTAAAGTTATTTTATGCTTCAAAGATACGTTTTCTTCAAAAATGATTTATATTGCTCTTTGTGAGAAAATATTATAATTAATTTATAGAACTTATATAAATTAAATTTTATAAAAATAATATCATCTTTTAAATCATCATATAAAAATTATATTGGGGTAATTTTTTTGCATTTTTTTAAAAATATTTATTTTCCAGTGAATAATGAAAAATACCGATTTTTATTGAAAACTATATTTTTGTTTCAACCATTTAAAAATTTCCATTTTATTTTAAAATGGTTTAAAAGTAAAATTAGTTCTATTATATTATTAATAATCCAATTATTTTCATTTTAATCAATTTTTTTAATTTAATTAGGTATAAAAAATATTTTTATACAAAAAAGGCATTTTTAAGAAAAACTGTATTTTTCTAAAAAACAGTTTTCATAGATTTTTGTGCACTTATTTTAAAATTAATTTCTTCCATTTATAGATATTTAGTTAGATAAAATTTATTAAATATGTTTAATTAGGATTCTAAAATTTATTAAATCGGTCCCTTTCATTTTTAGGCATTATGAATAGTAACTGTGGTAAAATTTATCACCTCGGTAAAGGGTAAATTGGGTTATTCTAGGTTAAAACTAAATGATATGGCCATAAAATTTTATAAAAATTATTATTTGATGAATTTAATTTTAACCTTAACACCTTAGGATATAAATTTATTTTTTTAATGGACAATTGTCCATGAAAATGAATTATATATTATTTAAATCAAATGAAGTTACAAAATACAACTCTCTTTGTTTTTAATATCTCCTATGTGTCCACATAGAAAAAAAGAAATATATGAATAAAAAAATGGATATTTTGAGATTAATGAAATTATTTTCATGATATAAGTTTATTTATTTTTTTTATAAATTATATAATTACCTTAAATGCTTGTACAACGCTAATAAAATATTTATTTAATTAACTAGAAAATAAAACAAATGATTTTAAAAATATTAAAAGTGATATAATTTGAATTATATAATGTTTACCACAAATTTTATAGATATATTTGAAATATTAGTGATTTTTAAATGAATTATACTATAAATTCTACTTTTTCATGATGTATTTGAAGTCAAATTAAATGAATAGTGTCAAAATTAACATTAATGATACTTTATCAAAATAATATTTCATTAAACTATTTAAAAATTAAAAAAATATTTAAATTGAAAAATTAGGATAAGACATGGTCTAAAATGTCACCCATTATACATTTATGGGTTAATAATTACCTTATATGTAAAATTATAACCTTTTAAGATTGAAAAAGACATTACCGTGATTAATATTAAAATAAGTTAACCAAGGGGTTAATAAAAACGATAAGGATTAAAATGTTATCAAAACCTGTATAAATTTAAATGAATGATTTCATTTAAAACCTATAAAATTTTTTTATAATTAATTACCATTTTTAAGCATTGGTTCTAGAATATTCCTAATATATTTTAATTTTTTAAATAAATTCTAAAACTGCCCCTCACCTCAATTATAAAAGGGAACGACCTCTCTCACTTCTTTACACCAATTTGATCCATATAGCTCGAAAAAAACCTGACCATTTCTCTTATAAAATTCCAAATTATTGAGGTTTTGGTCATAAAAAAATACTAAACCTAGGATCCTTAAGAGGAGATCCAAAGGAGCACTTCCAAAGAAGAGGTAATCATCTTACCCGACCTCTTTCAATTTATTTATTCTTCTACATCTTCTAAATATATGGTATTTATCATAAAATGGTATCTTAAGCGTCATTAATATTATTAAATGTTTTCATTATTATAAAACTACCATAATAAACCCTCTTTACCATCAAATGGGAAGTGAAAGTATCGCTCGTGAGTACGTACGACTTACCGTCTCCATGCAACGATACAATTCATTTTTCATCACCATATTTTATGGATAATAATTATGATGGGTTTAATATTTATATATTATATTTATGAAATATTTATAATTATGGAATGATAATATCATATATACCTTCTTACCTTCTAAACTTTTGGGAAACGATAACGTCACTTGTGCGTACATGTGGACTACCACCTCAATGAAGCAATGCAGTTTGTTTTTCATTTATATTTTACTTGTATGGAAATGAGGATTTAATTTATGAATATATATTATTTATATGATATATTAATTATTATATAATGTCAAATAATTATCTACCTTTATTTTTTTCCATTCTCTAAAAATCAAAAACAATGTTCATGCGTAAGTACAACCTATCGTCTCCGTGAACTGTGCAATTCATTTTCTATGTATAATTTTTTTGGATTACTATAAATACATATATAATTAATATATATGATATTTATATCATTATTAAAATTATGTATATGATGTAATATTGATAAAGGTATAAATATTAAAACTACTGATCTAAAACAAACATGAAAAATGGAGCAGTTTTTACTCAAAACAATGATTTTAACAAAGAATTGTTAATAAATGGATGATAAAATATTATAAGTAAGTCATATATGGTATGATATATAATATTATGGTTCCTAAATATATTTATAATAAATATATATTTATTATACAGGAGGTTTGTATACATATAAAGGAAGTCGGACCCGAGGTAAGGGTTTCTCGCATCACTTTTACTTCAATGAGACATATGCCATATTAACCACTTATTTATTTTTTTGTGGTGTATATAATTCCACTTTTATATATTATATCATGAAACTATTTTTATTAATGGTATTTAAAGTTTCATTTTATGTTATTTCTTTCATGGATCTTATAATTCAAAAGATTCTAAAGTGGTAAGGGTTTATTTCACAATCTCATCAATATTTAAGATTGTTTATATTTAAGTCTCCAATAGGGAATATTTCTTTTCCATATCCACGTTTTCTAATTTTTTTTTTCATTTTTTTAATATCCTCTTACTATTTTTAAAATTCATTTTCAAACATGTTTTACTTTTACAAAATGGTTTAAAATGAATCTTCTTGTCGTTTTTCAAATGAGGTACTTTTTAACCTTTTTTTAAATAGTATAAAAGGAATGTTTTTTGACTTATAAATCCTGAATATAATTTACCATCATAATTATGAATCAATTATTTGAATATTCATTTACAATTTTATAAGTTTATTTTCAAATAAAATGATTTCTTTTCTATGTGTTCGATTTTTAGATTTTAAAAAGTGATTTTTCAAAGTGAAAAGGTTATTTTCCTCAAGATTTTTTTAATGTTATCCTTATTGAAATTATATTCATCAACATAAAAAAGAATCATTATAATTATAATCCTCTTATAATTTTTTGTAATGATATTATCCATATTATTATTTTTGTATGGTTTATGATCATTTTGACTGGGGGTGTACTATTTTGATACCATTTTCCATAGTACTCTAGATTGTTTATGATTATGTTTATTGATTGGGGAAATTTTTAACATTTCATATTATAGTTTCAATATGAAAGTTTTTTGATTATGTTTCACCCCTTTCATATGATTAATGCATTGGGATTAGTAAATGATGGGTGAGACTCTATATAGATCCTCGATGCATCGGTTGGTCTCACGAGACAGACTAGCTTGGGTTTTGGATAAGGCCTTAACTATTTATTCAGATGTCATGGAATAAGGTATAAGGACCTAGCCTTAAAACATTACATAATCATGAATTAAATAAATAATTCACATTGAGGATCTTTTCAGGTTTAGAGTTTTAGAGAATTAGGACATAACTATTACATCTCAAAAGATTACAAAGTAGAAACTTCTACTCAGTTTCCATTTTTTTCATAAAATAAAAACTCTTAAACAAAAGAGTCATGTCTAGTCCCATGTTTTAGACAGCATGAAATTTCCTTGATCCCATCCTTGACCCTATTCCACTTTATGTCCTGTGAAAAATATTTCAAAAACTTGGGATGAGCATAAAAAGCTCAGTAAGGGATACACAAATAAAGAAAACATTAGATCATCAATATATACATAACATAAGATTTTTAACATTCCTCATGAAATCATAAGATTTTTTAATAACTCCTATAAATCATAAAACATAAAGGTAACTTGAGTCATTCATAACATTCTTACGTAGGGAGTAACCCTCATGGTTACGTTTGGAATACCCATCACAGTATATTCCCTAAATCTCTTTGGAGAAACCTTAGCGTTTAACTAATTCACGTTACCCAATGAATTGGAGAGCTATGTTGGGCTCACCCGCCCTTATTTTATCATGGAACCACCCAACTTCATAAACAATTCCCAAGAACCATAACATAATCGTATCACATAAAACATGCATAAATGAAACATAACATTTCCACATTTCAATCATAAGATATCAATACAACACATTGATATAATCAAAACATTATCAAAACCATTTTCAATACCAAAATAAAATAAAATTAAAAAATGGTATTTATTTTTCATTTAAAAAAAGTTATGGCTTGTAGAGGAAGCCGAAACTCAAATAATGGTCACGACGACGGAGAAGTCATTATCGCCGCATACATAAGACAAAAAACATTCCTTTTGTCATTTAGTAAAATGCTTCATGTAAAAAGATTCCTTTTTAATGAAATTAAAATTCAAAAGGGTTTATTATAAAACTAATAAAATAAGGTCGTATATACATTGAAGTATGCCTCAACGAAAGGAGATTGAGACGAAGTCCCTTACAAAGATGGTATCCTTAGATTAAGGATAAATCAATTACATAATTATGTGTGACAAATATAAATACACCCAATATAAGTGGATATTAAGTGTAAAACAATCATAGGCCATCCACACATATTCATAGTATGACATAATCAAGAAGTAGAGGTTTAACCCAAAGAATTGAAATTGGGTTAAGAAGTTCCCTTACAGAAATTTGACAGCCTAACGACGTCACTTTAAAATTCAGAAAATGAGTTGATGAGAGATAAAAAGGGTATATCATCACTTGGACATAAAATTTATAGAAATAAGGATATATAAGAACATATCCCAACATTAAGAATATGTAAATTAAAATACCTAACAAAAATAAGTTTTAAAAAGAGGAGGGTGAAAGGTTCCCTTACCGATTTGGGTAACTTACGAAACGTACACCCCATGAAAGAAGGACTATAAAATGTTGATTTAAATACCCATAAATGAAAGTATATTACACAAATATTAGAATAATGGGCAGTACATACACCACTCAAAGGAGATAGTGACAAATATAGCATGAATCTAACGGGAGTAAATAGTGAGATAAAAACCCCTTACCTCGTTGTAATAAATCGAGTCATATGACCAAAAGATAATAAGAACAAAATCAATCACATAATACCATGAATATAAATAGAATCATGATAATATATATCAAATTTAAGTACACAATACACCACATTCAATAAATAACTGGCGAACAATGGAAATCTCACGGAATTAAAAGTGAGATAAGAAATCCCCTTACCTCAAGTCTGACTTGTCTTGTTCGTTTCTTTATATTCCTGAATAATAAACTTTGGTCAATTTATAATTGATTAAGAGATTAATTTGAATTTTATTATTTAATTCATATCACATATTATCATGTTATAATAATTAGTTAATTATGTGAGTTCATATCATACGTTTTGTCGATGTTCAGTACATGAGTCAACAATGAACTTGTTTGAAGTGAATTGTCCATGTAGTTATAAGTACATCATCTCCAAAATGGTTTTCATGATTTAAATATCATATATATAAAGTATATATTTATTTAATAATATTCCATAATGTTTGGAGATAAGAAACGAAATGTACCGTTCATGGAGACGGTAAGCCGTACGTACGCATGAACGCTACTTTAATTTATTTGTCATATTAATGTACTTTAAAACTAAATTAGAAATAGATATATTATAATTACAGTATAATATATATGTTATATAGTTAACATAAGTTCATTAATTACATTATTTATAAATTCCATGTTTGGCATGAACGAGTCACATCACTTGAGGGGGCGGTTGTCCACACTTCCTCATATGAAATTATCGCATTTGCACAAAATGAAAAGAATAAAGGAATGTTTTAAATATAAAATAAAGAAGAATTGATAGGAAAAAAATATAATATATATAATATATAAATATATTTCCATCGTAATTTCCACCATGAGAGGTGTTAAAAGAAGATTGAACAATCATCGTTTCGTGAGGCAGTAATTCGCCACCCACAGAAACAATATGTTCTTTAACCATTAGATGGGGGTGTGTGTAAGTGTAGGTAGAATCCTTATCATAAAAAAATCCTAGTATATTGAGGATAATAGTGTTATTATGGGATCAAATAATAATAAGATAGTGGTGAGTGAAGAAGGAAAATAAAAGAAAGAAACTCGAGAGAAGAAATTACCTCTAAATCAGGTAACTCTTTTTGATTTGAGCCAAAGGATTCCTTGGAAAGACTTCTGCCCAAAGTGATGCTTCTAGGAGTAATAGAGGGATGTGGAGAGATAATATGAGCATAGTTTAGACGAGCCAAGGGCTTGATAGGTGTGGGTAAGGGGGTAGAGGTGAGGGCCTTTTATAAGAGGGAGGAGGGTCACTTTTGGAAAGTCTTGAAATGTTACTTTATTATAAAATGATGTTCAGATTTTAAAGGTCCCAAAATGATATATTTTTAGGATAAAGTGATAAGGGTTCTAAATCCACCCATACAATAGGTTTTAGACAAGTTTAAGTCTTATATTTTACCTTATATTTTCATTTTATTTAAATCGTTCATTAATGAGGTAATCATGCATCATCATGGTGTCATAAATAAATTTATTTATTTAATGTCTAAAAATTATAAAAAAATACCATGATGTAGGAAATATTTTTAGCTTTCCAATTAATATTTATAGTCTAAGAGATAATTTATTTAAACAAAATTAAAATTGTTTTACTTGGATATACAAACCTTTGTTATATTTCTCTTCTTTTTTAAAAATAATGTCATGAACGTCACTATCACACCCATGTGACTCCATGGGCCCTAAATTTTGGTAAAAAGCTTCCCATGGTCGGCCATGAACCAAAAAAGAAAAATTGAACACACGTTGGGGTAATTTTATATTATTATGATATTATTTTATTACCCTTAACAACCCGATTACTAATGAATCACGATAATTAAAGATAATTACCATTGTTACTATTCATAATGTCCAAAAACAAGAGTCTTAATTAAATAATTTTGACCTTATGATTCCAAATATGGAATCAATTTTACCAAATTCCAAACACAGAAATTTCAGTAATTAATTTAAAAATAATTCCTGTTGTCACAACCAAAGACGAGTTTTTAAGAAGTAAAATTCATCAAAAGATTGACTTGTTTTTACATCCAATTGAAAAGTGAAATTAATTCTAATGAAAAAAATTGTATTAATTTATAAAAAAATAATTCAATTAAACTTTAAAACCAATTAAAAGGACAATATAACTATATAATTAAACTATATGAAAAAGCAGTTTTGAAGTAAAATGCAGTATTTTTCACTATTCATTAAAAATGAACATTTGTCAGAAAAATACCAAAAATTTATCCAAAGTAAATTTGATATTCCAAATTAAAAAATGATTTCAATTTTACCAAATTAAAAACATAGAAGTTGAATTAATTAATTTTATAATTAATTCCCACTGTCAAAACAAATAGCGTGTTTTTAAGAAACAATATCTATCAAAAGATTGACACTTGTTTATGTCCAATTTCAAAGTGAAATTAATTACAATGACCACCATTGGATTAAATGGTAAAAATATATTTTAAGTACACTTGAAACCCATTTAAAATGATAATCTAACCATATAAATAAATTATATTAAAAGGAGGTTTTGAATTAAAATACAACATTTTCACTATTCATTAAAAAATGAACTTCATCGAAAAAATAACAAAAATTTACACAAAGTAAATTTTGATGTCCCAATTATAAAGAAGGATTTTATTTTTTAAAATATAACATATAAAATTGACAAAAAGTAGTTTAAAAAAAAGGGTTCTCCATCAAAAGGCGGTTAATCAACCTTTTAAAGAATATCAGAATATTTATGCTTAAAATTGGATTCATTCGCATTTTAAGCCTCTATCATTTATTGGGTAATTGTTAAATTTTTTAACAAAAATATATAATCATTTTGTAGTTAGTTCTGTTCATTCCCTCCATTACAATGGCTAGGCATTTCCTACCTTTTAAAATAATATTATTATATTATTAGTGTGCAATGTAAGATTTCAAAAAAACTCGTTGTCGCGTATTGGGTACGCCATCGAACATAGCATTCCATTTAAAGTAATATTAACATTTTATTCACAAATATTAATAAATATGAAAATTTCATATTCATTATTTACCTGGGATGTTACATAAGGCCTTGATATTATTTTTAGATGACTTGGATGAGGCCTTTATAGTATGTTTTATATATCAGGAATTATGCATTCCATAATTATGAAATCAGTTATTGATTTCCATGTGATTATTTGATTAATTGTGATATCCAGGGATAAGTTTTGATCTCACTTGATTACTTATATGAAATTATTTGATCTTCATTTATTCTTTCCATATTATTCATGACTTATTTAACTTCTGCTATATGCATACCCTTACTGACCATCTAAGATCATCCTTTTATTATGTTTCATTTCCCCAGGATGCCAAGAAATATATTATTATTGATATTTTGGGTTATATTAGAATAAATAATAGTGTCCTCAAAGAAAACATAATGTTGTATTTAATGTTTTTAAATGAAATTTTAAATTTAAGTATGTATTTGGTTTTCCAAGACTAATAAACTATATATTTATTTGGGATGTGATAGCTTATATCTAATTCCAATGTAATAAAGTAACCATAGACTCTAGGTTATTAGAGTTGGGGTCTTTATAGTTTCTTTGAAATTTGAATCAGGAAGATACTGATACCTTTCCTGTACTAATATTCTACAGGGTGAATTTTTTTGTGATTTATATCTATCATCACCCACCCATCACCTTATTGAGTGGGTCACAATGCACAATATCAAAGGATATATTCTACACAACATTTTTTTTTCAAAATATAATGTGAGAATAGGGATTCAAATAGCTCACAAGATGGGCATTGAGCTACATGATCCCCTTGATGATGTAGATGTTCACATGGTCAATCTTTCTATTGTAAATTTTTTAGCATAGTCATTTGATCTTGTAAAAATACTTGTTGATAATGAGTTATGTCCTTTACAATTTTTTTTTAATAATTAATAAAAAAAGGCCTAAAATGAGGAATTTTATTACTGACTGAAAATTAATTTTTTATTAGCTTAAACCCCCTTTTAAGGCCAGAGGGGGAACCCATCATGATATCAAAGACTTAAAACAACAACCATGCATCCACGTTCCAATAGTTCAAGGAAAAAAACAACACATTATACTACAAAGAAAATCCCCTACCCAGTATCAAAAAAATTAATACCAGCTTCCACCTTCTCATTGCTGCTCGGCTAGCTGTCCCGTGAATGAATGAATGAGCATGGTACCGATGGAAATGCCATACCATCTCAAACTTCCAAATCTAGATAGCGATGACTAGTTGAAAACTCTCAGCTCTGAACCTCATTGAGAGTATCCCCTTGTATGTGAACTGGTTGTGAGTCCCTCAAACCACAAAACAAAGGGCCAAAATGCAATCACCACCACAAAATATAATCCACGAAGACAAAAATTCATCAACACCAAACATCAAACATCAAAACTTTATACACCAGCAAAACCATTACACCAAGAAGCCTTTATGAGTCATTTTCCCCTCCACCAAAGACATCCTGGATGAACCTCACCACGCTCCACGTGACTCCCACCACCACTGTAGCCATAGAAGCAACCAGAAGATGATCCAAGGAATACGAAGTCAAGCTATCATCACCTAGTACTGGATGACCCAACAACACACCGAGAGAACATCTAAAATGAGGGGTACGATCCGACCTTAACCAGAAACACTACCCTGGGAATGGATTTGCTCAGATCTGAATTGCAGATGCACCCTCACCGAATTCCAAGATGACCAAGCCATGAGAAGCGAGGGAGAGGACTAGCAGGGAGGGACATAGTTAAACCAGTGATGCCAACTCTGCAAACCAATAGATCCACCTACTTAAAATCCATCAAAACAAACTATGAAAACAACCGAATGAAAATCTATGAGAGATCCATAGAATCTCTATAAGCTAAAACCAGAAATGGTACTCCCCCCCTTAGAGCCACCCCATAGCCGATGTTGAGCCACACTGGATAATGAAGGTGGAAGCACGTCAGAGCCATTGCCGAGCCACGACGATGCCAGGCCGAGATCTAGAGGAGCTGGAGACAACACTAAGATTCTCTAGAGAGATGGAGCCAATACTCTAGAGCCAAGCTGAGACAGAGCTAATACACTGAAAACCTGAGGAATGTTATTAGAAATGGACAAAATGAAGGGGGAATAGAAGTTCAAATCAAATCAATTTAAAGGATCAAACAATAGATCAAAAATAACTTTAGAGAGTATCTTTACCTTACTAGTTCAACTTCCACACTTAATAATATTACAAGTTTATATAGATACAATATTCAAAGATAATAATACAACCTTTGTTGATTTTGAAGAAAAAATATATGGAGAGGACAATACAGAATATATTGGTCTCAAGAACGTAAATGATATCCTTAAGTATGGATGGTTGAGATCCTTAATTATAAATGTATACATGATGTATGTTTTCATAATTTGTTTGTCTAATAGCTGATATACCATGTTAATTATAGTTTAATACTATTTATATTTTTTTGACAGCATATATATCAGTACTATGTGAAGGGAAAACCCTACGAACAAAAAATTAGACCCATTATTCGTCAAATCACTTCTACATAAAAAGAGTTATCGGTAGAAATGGAATATTAAAAAATAATGGACTAACTAACTGTAATGTTTGAAAAGAAACTTATAAATGAAAAACTCTTCTTAATACCCAAAATCTAGGGGAAAACTCTACAATCTAATCATATCAAATATATTTTCATTTATTTTATTACTTATTCCCTTTTGTTTTTTAGGGATCATTGGTTTCTCATTAAAATTAATTTGGATACTCCAAAGATTTATTTTTTGGTTTCAAATCACGGATTTCCAAAAAATCAAATTTAGAAATAATATTCAAGCGTGGATTGAAAATTTTAATGCACTAAATTTTAAAATTAAAGCATGTATTCAAAAGCATGGATTTATACACACGATGAAATTTATCAAATTTTAATGCACTAAATACAAAAATTTAGAAATAAAATTCAAGTTATAATTTTTATATTATGTTTTATTTAATATTTTGTTATGATAGGGCGATGTTTAGATATCATAAAAATCATGGCATTAAGACTATCCATGAGCCTAATAAGACTATATATTTATACAACTGGATATATATTAGGGTATATATAATAATATTTCACTATCAAAACATGTATCAAAACAAATCACTTATTTTTATTAATGTTTTTTAAATTTTTGAAACAAAATAATGACAATGATTATGGTTATTAAATTTTAAAATTTATGACGGATCATATTCCATAAAAAAACTAGAATCCTTGAAGAGGTATTTCTAATGATAATTACAATTCCGTTTAAAATAATTATTAATCACCTATTTATTTATATTTTTCCAATACTACCATGATTGTCAATGTTCCACTTATTCAAAAGAGGAGATAGATTTGTTTTGAAATGAGTGGGTATGATACATGGTGTTATAATATTTGTGGACACTATAAAGAGGTGATTTCCTATCACATTTTTATTTTTTTTACAAATAACATGAAGAGTTATTTTATCTACTTATTATTTAATTTAATTTATTATCATTTTATCTACTGATCATTTATTTAATTTTCTTATCATTTTTATCTACCGTATATTTAGTTATTTTTTACATATTTTATGAATATTTTATTTAGAATTAATTTTTTCCAAGCATTTTATGCCTATAAATATCCCAAAATGGATCTATACAAAGTTCATGGTCCTTCTTGAAGGATAAAATGAGATTTTAGCTTTCAAGAATGACCATGAACAATGTATAGAGGCCATTTGTGCTCTTTATAAACACAAAATACTTGGAGAAAAATAAATTCTTGAAGAATTATTCAATAAGGATGATGCAATAAGGTACCATTTAATGTTCTCTCCATGGATATGTTAGTTATTTATTTGATTTTTTATGTTCACAAAGTGAATGTTTTACGTTTAAAAGTAACATTTTATTTTAAAATGTATTTCACTCACTGAAAAACTATCATACACACTCATATTGTCTTGAAACTTTAGGATAGTGATTCATAATTCATTTTTACTATATAGGAATTAACCGCACATCAATCTGACAAACGGTGTACCTGATATGGCTTAAAGTACATTTTTTTTATTTAAAATCGATATTTTAGTTCAAAACACGCGTGACATACTCAAAAAAGATTAAAAAAACTAGTATTGTCTTGATACTTTAGTACAATGATCCATAAATAATTTGTGATGTGTATGAATCAACCACACATCAATCCAATACATGGTGTGCTTGGTATGAATCAAACTACGTGTTTTCAGTTTATAATTGACATTTTAGTTAAAAACGTGTTCCACTCACTAAAAAATAAGAAAATACATTCATATTATTTTAATACTTCAGGATAAAAAGTACCTAAGTCATTTTTGACATGTATAAATTATCTGCTTCACAATTTGATACATGGTGTGACTGCTATGACTCAAAGTGTGTGATTTCAGTTTAAAAATTAAATTTTGGTTAAAAACATGCACCAATCACTAAAAAATAAGAAAATTCATTCAGATTGTTTTGATAATTTATTAAAATAATACATAATTTATTTTTGACATTTTTCAATCATTCTAAAATAAATCTGACACACAATGTGACTCATATGATTCAAAGTGTGTGTTTTCAAATTAAAATGAAATTTTAGTTAAAAATGTGTTTCTCACTAAAAATAAATAAAAAACACTCGCATCATCTTGATATTTTAGGAAAATTATCCATAAGTAATTTGTGATAATTATGAATTATTCGCACATTAATCTAACACATGATGTGACTGGTATGACTTAAAGTTCATCTTTTCAGTTTGAAAATGACATTTTAGTTAAAAATTCATGTCACTCAATAAACCTAAGAAAACACACTCATATTATCTTGATAATTTAGGAAAATTATCCATAAGTCATTTTTATGCATAGGAATAAACCACACATCAATCCGACACACAATGTGGATGATATTTCTCAAAGTTCATATTTTTATTTAAAATTGACTTTTCAGTTAAAAAGTTGCATGACCTACTCAAAATCAAGAAAAAATATTAAGATTTTTTGATGATATATGGAAATGATCCATAAGTCATTTGTAAATTATAGGAATCAACCAAACCTCAATCTGATACATGATGTGATTGGTATAACTTGAAGTGAAGGTTTTCAGTTTTAAAGTGACAATTTAGTTAAAAATGCGTTTTAGTAATTGAAAACTATGAAAACACATTAATATTGTTTTATTAATTTTATACAATAATCCATAAGTAATTTGTGACATTATCAATCAGCGACACATCAATCTGATATACCATGTGATTAGTATGACTCAAAGTGTGTGTTTTTAGTTAAAAAATTTCATTTTATCTAAAATCATGTCACTCATTGAAAACCTAGAATAAACACTCATATTATATTTATAATTTATTAAAATTATCTATAAGTAATTTTTGATTAGTAGGAATTATCCGAACATCAATCTGATACATGATGTGATCAGTATGACCCAAGTGCGTGTTTTTAGTTTAAAAATTACATTTTAGTTAAAAATGTATGTCACTTACTAAAAATTAAGAAAAACACATTTATTGTATTGATACTTTAGGAAAATATTTTTTAAGTCATTTTGGACATATAAGAATCAACCACACATCAATTTTACATGTGGTGTGGTTGGTATGACTCAAAGTGCATATTTTTTATTTGAAATTGAAATTTTAGTTTAAAAGAAGCATGACATACTCAAAAAACAATAAAAAACTTTGAGATTTTTTTGATACATTAGGAAAATGTTCCATAATTCATTTTGGATATTTAAGAATCATCAACACCTCAATCTAATATATAGTGTGACTGGTATGACTCGAAGTGCGTGTTTTCATATTTAAAGTGACATTTTAGTTAAAAACATGTTTCGCTCACTGAAAACCAATAAAACATACTCATATTGTTTTGATACTTTAGGAAAATGATATATAGTCCATTTTTTACATTTATCAATCAGTTTCAAATCAATTTGATACATAGTGTGACCAGTTTGACTCAAAGTGTGTGTTTTCAGTTTAAAATGACATTTTAGTTAAAAATATAACACTCACCAAAAACTGAGAAAAGACACCCAAATTAACATGATATTTTATAAAAATGATCCACAATTCATTTGTTATTAGTAAGAATTATCTAAAAATAAATCTGATACATGATGTGATCGGATGACTCAAAGTGTGTGTTTTCAGTTTAAAAATGAATTTTTTTTAAAAACATGTGCCACTCACTAAAAAAAAGAGAACACACTTGGATTTTCTTGATACTTTAGGAAAATTATCCATAATTAATTTTTAATGTATATGAATCAACTAAAAATCAATCTGAGACATGGTGTGGCTGGTATGACTCAAAGTGCATGTTTTTATTTAAAATTGACATTTTTTGTTCAAAAGATGCGTGAAATAATCAAAAACGAGAAAAAAAATATTGTTTTTATACTTTAAGAAAATTTTTCATAAGTCATTTTTGATGTATAAGAATCATCTACACCTCAATCTGATATATGATGTGACCAATATGACTTGAAGTTCATGTTTTCAGTTTAAAAGTGACATTTTAGTTAATAACGTGCAACACTCACAAAAAACCAAGAAAATTCATTCATATTATTTTAATAATTTAGAAAAATTATTACTACATTATTTTTTGATTTTTATCAGTCTTTATCACATCAATATGATACATGGTGTGACCGATATGACTTAAAGTTCATGTTTTTAGTTTAAAAAGTCATTTTAGTTAAAACCACGCCAATCACTAAAAATAGAGAAAAAAATTGAATTTTATTGATATTTTAGGAAAAAGATCAATAAGTCATTTGTGACTATTAAGAATAATTATCACCTTAATAAAATACATGATGTGGTAGGTATGAATCAAAGTGTGTGTTTTCAGTTTAAAAATGACATTTTAGTTAAAAACCTATGTCACTCATTTAAAACCAATAAAACACACACTTATTATTTTTATACTTCAGAAAATGTATCCATAAGTAATTTTTCATGTGTATGAATCAACCAAAAATCAATTATACACATAGTGTGGCTGTTATGACTCAAAGTGTGTCTTTTTAATTTAAAATTGAAATTTTAGTTCAAAATACACGTGACATATTCAAAACTGAGAAAACACATTCTGATTATTTTTATACTTTAGGAAAATGATCCATAAGTCATTTTTGATATGTAAGAATCATCCAAACCTCAATTTGATACATGTTGTGTCTGGTATGATTTAAAGTGCATGCTTGCTGTTTAAAAGTGATATTTTAGTTAAAAACACATGTTACTCACTAAAAATTGAGCAAACAAACTCTTGTGGTATTGATACATTAGGAAAATTATTCATAAGTAATTTTTGAAATTTATCAACCATCCTCTAATTAATTTGATACATTGTGTGATTGATATTACTAAAAGTGCGTGTTTTCAGTTTAAAATGATATTTTAGTTAAAAATGTTCCACTCACTAAAAAGAAAAAAAAAATCATATTTCCTTTATGTTTCAGAAAAAGAAATCCATAAGTAATTTTGGAATGTAGGAATAATCCACACATAAATATAATACATGATATGACCGGTATGACTCAAAGTGTGTGTTTTTAGTTTAAAAACATCATTTTAACTTAACACATGTGTTTCTAACTAAAAATAAATAAAACACACTCATATTGTATTAAATTTTAGTAAAATTATCTATAATTCATTTTTTACATGTAGGAGTCAACCACACATAAATATGACACATAGTATGGCTGGAATGACTCAAAGTGCATGTTTTTATTGAAAATTAATATTTTAGTTCAAAAGAGCATAGCATACCCCAAACTAAGAAAGCACATTCATATTGGTTTGATACTTTAGGAAACTGATCCATAAGTTATTTGATACATGTAGTAATTATTTTTTCCTAAATTTGATACATGGTGTGACTAGTATGACTTAAAGTGCATGTTTTCAGTTTAAAAGTGAAATTTTAGTAAAAACCTTATTTCAATCACTAAAAACTAAGAAAATACACTTGTCTGGTCATGATACATTAGTAAAATGATCCATAATTCATTTTTGACATGTAATAATTAGTCACAATTAAATATAATACATGATATGACTAGTATGACTCAAAATGTGTGTTTTCAGTTTAAAAATGAAATTTTAGAAAAAAAAATTTCCCACTCACTAAAAAGAAAGAAATAAAAACTCATATTTTCTTGATATTTTAAGAAAAAAATATATAAATCATTTTCAATTTGTATGAATAATCCACATTTCAATTCGACACATGTTGTGGGCGATATGACTCAGAGTGTATGTTTTATTTAAAATTGACATTTTAGTTTAAAACACACATAACATACTCAAAAATAATAAAAGGTACTAGGATTGTCTTGATACTTTATTAAAATGATTTATAAATCATTTATAATGTGAAAGAATCAAACAGATGTTAATCCGACACACAGTGTGCTAGATATGACTCAAAGTGTGTGTTTTCATTTTAAAATTGAAATTTTATTAATGTACTATATCTTATTTATGGTTAATTTATTTATTTATAGTATTACTAATATAAGAATTTTTTTTTATATTGGTACTCTCTTTTGTTCAAGATGGTGTGGTTTTTTCAACAATTAGTAGCATGATCAGGCTCATTTGAGAGGGGGTCTAAAGATATCAAAACTATGTTTTTAAATTTGTTGATTTTTATGATAATTTGTACATACCAATGTTTGAAATGTTCACAAGAATTTAATAGTGTTTTTTTGTTGTATTGTGATGTAAATTTAATTGAAATTAAATTATATATTTTTACTCAAGTGTGCTATAAATCACAACACACTGCTACAACTAGGCTTTTATTAGTGCTATTTTTAGTGCTGATAAAAGTTGTTTGATTTTGAATGTTCTTATAAAATCATTACTTTTTTAGTGCTGATGAAGTCCATTTTTAGCACTGATAAATCTCGTATCAGTAGTAGTGATTCCATGTGGGAGGAAATTGGGAAACCACCAAATTATAGTCGCTAATAGGGTCAATAGAAACCACCATTTGGTGGTCACCAAACTTCTAAAAAAATTAACCACGCACAAAAAAACCTCCCCCACATAACCTACCATCCCCTCATTAGAACCCTCATAAAATATCCCGTCTCCCATTCCCCTATGTGAATCACCTACGTGTGATCCTTCCCCGCTCCCTCCCCATAATGTCTCAGAATCCAACCCCCTATCACCCTCAAATCTAAACTCTAGTTCCCTTATCATCCCCCCACATGATCAATTTTCAAGAACTACACCCTCCTAGAGTGGATGAATGATTTAAAAGACACCTATTCCCTCATGGAACTCCCCTCCATACGACAGCCATCACCACATGTCATGATATTTGTTCTAATAATTTTATAGGTTTCCAACCCTAGTGTCTTTGATTAAATACAAGTATAAACTAAAAATCATCCTGAATTTTTAGTTTGATTAATTATTTTATTAGTAATAGATTTTTATTAGTTTTTTTTGGATTTCGAGTTTGTGTTCCATGTTATTATGGAAGTGTTGTTGAATAAATTAGGTTTTCACAATGATCGTGCCTCCCTTCCCTATTATCTAGGTATTATCTTGAATGTTTTATCTTAAATAATTTATTGGACTGAATACTTTTTATAAAATAGGGTTTTTTATGTAATTAGGAAGTTAGGGATTTATGGTGGAAAATTTAGTGAAATAGAGTTTTGGATGAAATCTAGGCATGAATCACTTTTATCATTGAAAATTTTTATATACTCATTCCTTTGTGTGTATTTATAATGTTTTATGGTTGTGAATAAATGTTTAATGAATATTCTTCGGGTGATAAATTTTTTTCTGATGAACACGATATATGATCCATGAATATATAAGTTCTCCATCGATGGATAAATGTTAGATGTATACACTAATTAAATTTTCTATACAACTAATTATTATATGGCTATAAAGAATTAATTTTTAGTGAAATTGTTCAACAGATATCTGAAACTAAATATTTTATGAAAATAAATGTTATGTGAGAATAAATATCATCTTGTATATTTGTAAATGTTATATAGACATAAAAAATACAAGTGTTATAGCTATTATATTAATAAATTTTTTACTTTTGAACATATTATCTATTATAGTAATGTGTATGTTATTTATCAATATATAAATGCCTCATTCTTACATAGAATACATGTTCTATAAAACTATTTTTTTAGTATTAAACACAAATCAGAGATACAAAATATTTTGTACAAAGGAATAATACAAGATTTTTTTTGTGTTCATCACTAATATTTAGAGTCCCATAAAATAAAATCTATGATTAAAATCAAGGTGATAAATATAAATCATAACAATATCATAGTACTAAATAAATAACATAAATAATTATGAAGAATAAAATACAAAACATTTAAAAATTAAAGGATAAAATACTCAAAAAACACATGATTGTCATGACACATGAATAAACTTTCAAGTTATGATTGCTGTGACACATGGATACAAATTATGATTATCATGAAACATGATTATCATGATTGACATGAAACATTATTATAATGATTATAAGTTATTATTATCATGTAAAACACATGATTACTATGAAACATGATTATAAATTATGATTTTTTATTTAATTTAATTCTTCCAATTTGATTGAACAAAATTTTATTCCATTTATTTTACTTGAAAAATATAATTTTCACAACACATAAATAAATTTATAATCATTTAAACCTTTGATATAATGTGTCATATATCATGTGTGAAAAATAAAAGGTGTTTGTGTGTGTTATTTAAGTTTTTTTAAAATAATGAATAATATTTTCTTTAGACAATTCATGATAAGTATTTTAATAATAAGTTTTTAAATACATATATATTTTCTTGGTTGTTATGTTACATACGAGAATAACAATTTATTTTTTTAACCATATTTCATTCATTGAAATTCATAATCCTTCTTTTATATTGTCATTATAATTTAGTTTATTTTTTTTTCAGAATGACACACGATTAATGATAGTTTTGAATTATATGAAAAATATATAAATATATAAATATATAATTTATAGTTAATATATTTCAAAACAAGTTCAAATATTAATAAATTTAATTTCAATATAGTTATTCATAAATGATTGTAATTTTTCATATATCTATTAACCGAATACATTGAATGGAGACTGAGACTGGTCATTATTCATATAATTGGGAACTGTTGGGAACGCCTTATTGACTTGACACTCACCACATCCCACAAATTATATATAATATAAGTTTTGAATTCATTTATCATTCATATATTTAAAATTTTATAATATGATATGAACATAAAAATGTAATTTGTGGACCCCTTTATTATAGTTAGACCAGCATGGTGAGCCCACTGATCGAATGGTGGTATGGATGAGGACTCATTGAGTGTGTGATTATGATGTTTTTGAAATTATAGTATTTAAATTATTTAGTAAAAAATGTATTTTTATTTCATATAAATTATTCATATTTGTTCATTAATTCATTATGCATATTCAATGAGATCAACTTAACACTGAGCTCTCTAAGATGCCAAAGGAGTAGCGATATAGCACTGTGAGAAAATATGAGATATTTCAGCATGCCGTAGGGTGTTATGGTTATGGTTACTCACTGATATATGATACATGTGTCCCATTATGTTCATTTTTTGTACAAGAGAATGTGGGTGATGTAGATATGCATGGATGTGCACACAGGTTGAGCTAGAAACTGTATTAAAGGATTTGGATCATAGTATGGATGATTAGTTTCAGAAGATAGAGTCAAATTATAAAGATAGATCATAAAAAATATCAACATTTATAGATGAGGTGTAATCACAATGTCCTGTTAATGGGATGTAAATGTCTTCAATAAAGTTAAAAAAGAAAATAAGTTATGTTAATACTATTTTTTATTGATATGATTATAATATAAAACATTTATATGTACTTTAATCTCCAAATTGATCTATTGGGAATCTTCATGAGTCTATGGGTGATCTGGATGCATGAGGTATTGTAAATTTGTTTTTATATTATTTAATATTTCATTTTAGGTGTATAATTATTTTTTTCTATTTCAAAAGATGTTATAGTAATGAAAAAATGTGTCTTACATTATAGTTTCATAGTTAAAACTTAACAAATGATCCTGAATTTTCATGAAATAAACCAAACATAAATCTAATGTTTAGTTTTCTTAGTATGATCAAAATTTTTTTTAACCTTTTATACAATTTTTAATATGAAATATCTCTTGTTAGGATGTTAAAATTATGAAAATGAGTTTTGAATGAAGTGAAAATCATAGACAAGTATCACTGAGTCATTTAAGATATATAAGAGTCAACCATGCATAAATCCAATGTCTAGTTTGATCAGTATTATAAAAAGTGCCTCGTGGCCTTCATATTTGTGTCAAAGTGACATACCACATAAAAGAGGGTAAAAATTGATTAAACACATTTGTATTGGTGTGGAAAATTAGAATAATTATTATCGCATCATTTACAATCTGTAGGAATCAAACATGTGTCAATCATATTCTTGGATTTCTTAGTATTATCCAAAGTATCATTTCACCTTTATGCTTTCATTAAAATGACATATCACCCATCAAGGGGTCAAAATAAGTAAATAAAATTTAAATTGGTGTAAAAACTTTAGATAAGAATCACTGATTCATTTGGAATCTATATGAGTCAGCTATGCATCATTCTAATGCTTTAATTTCTCAATATGATCAAAAAAACCATTTAACCTTTTATATGTTTATTAATATGACATATCTTCTACCAGGTGGCCAAAATCAAGAAAATGAGTTTCAAATGATGTGAAAATACAGGATAATGATCATAAAATCATTTTTGATATGTATAAATCAACCATTATTCAAACTGATGCTCAAATTTATTGATATAATGGAAAGTATGATTTTATATTATTAACACTTGTTAATAAGAGACAAATTACCTAGGTAGGTTTCAAAATTGAGAAAATGTGGTCAGATTAACATGAAAACTTAGGAAATTTATCTTTGAGTCAATTATGATTTATATTATTCAACTTTTTATCAATATGATGTTGGGTTTTCTTGGTAAGATAAAAGTAACGTGTGGAATTCACATTTTCATTAAATCAACATATCACTTATTAATGATAAAAACTAATAAAACACACTTGTATCATCAATAAAACTTATAAGAACAATAATTTATTAGTTTATGATATGTTGGAATCAACTACACATCAATCTGATGATTGGATTTCTTAGTATGATCCAAATTATCAATTCACCTTTATGATTTTGTTAAAATTAAATATCACCAATATGGGGGAAAAATATGAGAAAAAACATTTGGATTGGTGTTAAAACCTAGGATAATGATCATGGAGTCATTTAGGATCTGTATGAGTCAAATTCATGTCAATAAAATGCTCATATTTCTCAATATGTTAAAAAAAATTATTTAACATTTTATAAATTTATTAATATGATATATCTCCCATTAGTGGGTAAAAATTTATTAAAAGAGTTTCAAATGATGTGAAAATATAGGGAAAAAAAAAATACTTGAATCAATTTTGATCTATATAAATCAACCACGCCTCAAACTGATGACCGAATTGATCTGTGCAACCGATATTATAATTTCTTTTCATTAACACTTTTTAATAAAATAAAAATTACTTGATTTATGGTCAAACCTTGAAAAAAAACTTGGATTATCATAAAAATAAAGGAAAAAAATCATTGAATAAATTTTTATTTGTAGAAATCCACTTCACAATAATATAATTCCTGGTTTTCTCGGTATGATAAAAAGTGCTGTGTGACCTTTGTATTTGTATAAAAGTGACATATCATATAAATGTAAAAATTAATAAAAAACACTTGTATTGGTGTGAAAACTTAGAAGAATGATCATATAGTCATTTATGATCTATAGGAATCAATCATGAATCAATCAGATGTTCAGATTTCTCAGTATGATCCAAAGTAACATTTCACCTTTATGCTTTCATTAAAATTTCATATCACACATCATGGGGTCAAAATCTATAAAATTCATATATATTGTTTTCAACACTTAGGAGAATTATAATTAAGTCATTTATGATTTTTACAAGTTAACTACAGATTAATCTGATGCCCGAATTTCTCAATATGATTGAAAACATGATTTAAAATTTTATATGTTTAGTAATATAACATTATCTCCTATAAAGGGATTAAAATCAAGAAAATGAGTGTCTAATGATGGGAAAATCTAGGTCAATGATCCTAGAATAATTTTTGATTTGTAGGATTCAATGTACCTCAAATCAATTACCATATTGATCATTATAACATAAAGTATGATTTCATATTATTACCACCTCTTAAGAAAATAAAAATAACCTGAGTAAGGGTTAAAACCAAGACAAATTTTTTGGATTAACATAATAATTTGGTAAAAATATCCTCAAATAATTTGTGATTTTTAGTAATCAACCACACATAAAGTCGATTCTTGGTTTGATCAGTATGATAAAAAGTGTCACGTGACCTTCACATTTTTATTAAAGTGAAATATCATATAAAATAGGTCAAAACTAAGAAAAAAACTTTTATTAGTGTAAAAAATCAAGAGAATTATCATTGATTCATTTATGGTCTTTATTAATCAACCACATGTCAATTGGATGCTCATATTTCATAGTATGATCGAAAGTAACATTTCACCTTTATGCTTTCATTAAAATAAAAAATCATCCTTCACAGGGTCAAAACCAATAAAACATATTTATATTGGTTTCAAAACTTAGGATAATGATCATTGAGTCATTTAGTATCTATACAAGTAAACCAAACATCAATTTTATGATCATATTTCTTGATATGATTGAAAACACATTTTAACATTTTATACATTCATTAAGATGACATATCTTCTGATAGGTGTTCAAAATTGAGAAAATGAGTTTTTAATGATGTGAAAATATAAGAAAATGATCCTAGAACCATAAAACGATTCCCAAAATGATTGTTATAATGGAAAGTATGATATCATATCATTAATATTTTATAATAAAATACAAATAAATTAGGTAGGGGTAAAAACAAGAAAAAGATCTTGAATTAGTGTGAAAATCTATAAAACTCTCCTCAAATCATTTTTGACCTATTGGAATCAACAATCCATCAATATGATTCCTATTTTTCATAGTATGATAAAAAGGGTCACGTGGCCTTTACATTTGTATTAAAGTGACATATCACGTAAAAGGGTTCAAAACCAAACAAACACACTTTCATTAGTGTGAAAACATAGGATAATGATCACCAAGTCATTAACGACATGTAGGAATCAATTGTACATCAATAATATTCTTTGACTGCTCAGTATAATCCAAAATAACATTTCACCTTTATGATTTCATTAAAATGACATATCACTCGTTAAGGGATCAAACTGAGAATACACATTTGAATTAGTGTCAAAACTTAGAAGAATGATCACCGAGTCTTTTAGTATACGTATGAGTCAACCATGTGTCAATTCGATACAAGGATTTCTTGGTATGATTGAAAAAACTATTAAAATTTTATGTGTTCATTAATATGACATATATCCCATAATGGGATTGAAATTGAGAAAATGAGTTGTGAAAGATGTGAAAATCCAGTAAAAAAAAAATCCTAGAATCATTTATGATATTTAGGAATTGACCATTCCTCAAAATGATGTTTGGATTGGTCATTATAATTAAAATTATGATTTTATATTATTAACACTTGTTAATAAAAGAAAAATCACTCAGGTAGGGGTAAAAACTGAGCAAATGATCTTGGATTAGAATGAAAATATAGGAAAACAATCCTTGAGTCATTTGTGATCTGTAGGGATCATTCAAAAAATAATATGATTCATAGTTCTCTCAATATGATAGAAATTGTCATGTGTCCTTCACATTTGTATTAAAGTGAAATATCATATAAAAGGGGTCAAAACTGAGCAAACACACCTATATTGGTGTGAAAAAATAGTATAATGATCACCGAGTCATTTATGATCTATAGGAATCAACCACACATCAATCAGATGCTCAGATTTCTTGGTAGGATTCAAAGTTTCATTTTCCATTATTCTTTCATTAAAATGACATATCATCCACTAGGGGTTCAAAAATGAGAAAACACATTTGGATTGTTTTAAAAACTCTATATAATGATCATAAATCCATTTAAGATTTGTATGATTCAACTGCATGTCTATATGATACTTAGATTTTTTGGTATGATTGAAAACAAAATTTAACCTTTTATGCATTTATTAATATGACATATCTCCCGCTAGTGGGTCAAAATTGAGAAAATGAGTTGCAAATGATGTTAAAATCTAAGAAAACAATCCTTAAAGAATTTATGATATATAAGAATCAAACATTCCTCAAAGCTATCCCATATTGATCAGTAAAATAGAAACTAGGATTTCATATTATTAACACTTATTAATAAAAGATAAATCACCCGGGTAGGGAACAAAGTAGAGAAAATGAGTTCATATTAGCATGAAAATCCAATAAAATGATCCTTAAATAATTTGTGATTTGTAGGAATAAACTATGCATTAATTTAATGCCAAATTTTCTTAGTAATATAGAAAGTGGTGTGTGGCCTCCACATTTTTATTAAATTGACATATCATGTAAAAGGGGTCAAAATTTAGAAAACTTTGATTGGTGTGAAAACTTAGGATAATGATCAAATAATTTATGATCTATAGGAATCAACCATGCATTATATGATCCAAAGTAACATTATACCTTAATAATTTAATTAAAATGACATATCACTCAACAGGGGGTCAAAAATAAGAAAACATATTTGGATTGGTGTCCAAATAATGGATAAATATCATGAAGTAATTTAGGATTTATATGAGTCAACCACATATCAATTTGATGATCTGATTTCTCTATATGATAAAAAACACCATTTAAACTTTTAAACATTTATTATATAACATATCACCTGTATGGGGGTCAAAATCAAGAAATAGATATCAGAATGATGTGAAAATATATAATGATGATCCTAGAATCATTTTAATTCCATATAAATAAACCACACCTCAAATCGATGAACATATTGGTTGGTATAACAAAAATTATGATTTCATATTATTTACACTTTTTATTAAAAGAAAAATTAATTGGGTAAGGGTAAAAACCAATAAAATGATCTTATATTAGCATGAAAATCAAGGAAAATGATCCTCAAATAATTTATTATATATAAGAATAAACCACACATCAACCCAATTCATGGTTTTCTCGGTATGATAGAAAGTTTTGTGTGGACTTCACATTTTTATTAAAGTTACATATCACATAAAAGGGGTCAAGATTTATAAAACACACATAGATTGGTGTGAAAAATTAGGGTAATGATCATTGAGTCATTTATGATATGTAGGAACATACCACATGTTAATCAGATGCTTTGATTGCTCAACATGATCCAAAAGTAGTGTTTCACATTTATTATTTTATTAAAATTACATATCACATGTTTGGGTGGGGGGGGGGGGTCAAAAATGAGAAAACACATTTGGATTAGTGTCAAAGATTAATATAATGATCACTGTATCATTTAGGAACTGTACAAGTCAACCATGTGTCAATCTAATGCTCAGATTTCTCGATATTATTGAAAACACCATTTTACCTTTTATATGTTTATTAATATGATATATCTCTCTTCATAGGGTCAAAATTGATAAAAAAATGACATGTAAATATAGGAAAATGATTATTGAATCATTTTTGATATGTAATAATCATCCTCACCTCAAATTTATCCCTAGATTGATTAGTATAACAAAAAATATGATTTCATATTATTAACATGTATTAATAAAATACAAATCACATGGTTATTGGTTAAAACTGACAAAAAAAATTGTATTAACATGAAAACTTAGGAAAATGATCTTAGATTCATTCATGATCTGTAGGATTCAACCAAACACCAATATTTTGCCTAATTTTCTTGATATGGTAGAAAGTGTCATGTGGCCTTCACATTTGTATTAAAGTGAGATATCACATATAAGGGGTAAAAACCAAGAAAAAACACTTATATTAGTGTTAAAAAATAGAATAAAAATCTTTGAGTAATTTATGATATGTAGGAATCAACAACACATCAATTAGATTCCCTAATTACTTGGTATTATCCAATGTAATATTTCACCTTTATGATTTAATTAAACTAAAAAATCATTCTTCAAGGGGTAAAAACTATATAAATGTATTTTGATTGGTCTCAAAACTTACCATGGAGTCATTTATGAACTTTATGAGTTAACTTTGCGTCAATATGATGCTCGGATTTTTCGATATGATCGAAAACACTATTTAACCTTTTATATGTTTATTAATATGACATATCTCCTCCAAGGGGGGTCAAAATCAAGAAAATGAGTTACAGATGAAATGAAAATCCAGGTCAATGGTCCTTGAATCATTTTTTATCTATAAGAATCAACTGAGTTTCAATTAGATGCATGGATTGATCTATATAATGGAAAGTATGAGTTCATATTATCAATACTTTTTAATATTGTATGGGTTAAAATTGACCAAACAAGCTCGTATTAGCATGAAAACTTAAGAAAATGATCTTTAGATCATTTATGATTTGTAGGAATCAACCTTGTATCAATATGATTCGAGGTTTTATTGGTATGAAAGAAATTACCACGTGTCCTTCACATTTGTATTAAAGTGACATATCATGTAAAAGGGGTCAAAACTGAGAAAACACACTCGAATTGGTGTGAAAACATAGGATAATGATCATCGAGTCATTTATGATATGCAAGAATCTACTTCTCATTAATTTGATGCTCAGATTACTCAATATGATCCAAAGTATTATTTCAACTTTATGCTTTCATTAAAATGATATATCACTTATTCGGGGGATCAAAATCGAGAAAATTCATTTGGATTTATGTCAAAACTTAAGATAATGAGCATCAGTCATTTAAGATCTGTACGAGTGAACTATGTGTCAATTTGATGCTCATTTTTTTTGATATAATAAAAAACACAATTTCAAATTTTATACATTTATTGATATTAAATATCTCCTATCAGGGTCTAAAAACCCAAAAAAATGAGTTGAGAATGATGTAAAAATATAGGGAGAATATCGTATAACCATTTTTAGATGCAAGAAATGATGACGATTCAGTAGGAGTTTTCATTTTCCTAATATGACTAAAAATGTCTTTTTAGTGTTTTAAAATACTAAAAAATGTATGTAATGGTCAAAACCACAGGAAATGACCTTTTATTGAGGTGAAATATTAGCACATACTTTGAATTATTTTTTATGCGTATGAGTAGACAACACATCAATCAAATATTCGGTGTGCTTAGACTAACTAAATAAGTAGTTTTTAAGGAATTAAAAGTATTAAAAAATGTATAGAGAGGGTTAAATCCAATAAAACTACCTTTTATTACCATTATATCACAGGGAAACAACTATATATTTATTTTTAAAATATAAGAACTTATGACGCATCAACCCAAGTTCTCATTTTCTTAGGATGATCAAAAATTCATTTTAGTGTTTTAAAACACTAAAACATGTGTGTAATGGTCAATACCATATAAAAAGACCATGTATTGACATTAAATCATAAGAAACCTATATTTTAATTATTTTTGACATGTATAAATGGACATCACATCAATTCGACTTACAGTGTGCTCGGACTGGCTGAATAAGCAATTCTTAAAGAATTAACAGTCATTAAAAATGTATGTCAAGGGGTCAAAACCAAGAAAATAACCTTTTATTTCTATGAAATCATAGGAAAACAACAATATATTGTTTTTTAAAATATATGGATTGTTGACATTTCAATCTAAGTTTCAGTTTTCCTAGGAAAAATGAAAATGATTTTTTAGTGTTTTAAAACACTAAAACACATGTTTAAAGGTAAAAACCATATAAAAAATACTTAGATTGATGTGAAATCATAATAAAAATACATTTTAATTATTTTCTATGTGCATTAGTATAAAATACATTAATATGATGTGTGGTGTTCTTGTATTGACTGAATAATTAGTTCTTAGAGAATTAATAGTCTTTAAAAATGTATGATTAGGGATAAAAACAAAAAAATAAGATTTCTAATTACTACTAAATCATAAGGAAACAAACTTAAATTTATTTTTAAAATTTAGGGACTAACAACACATTAATATGAGTTTTTGTTTTTCTAGGATGATTGAAAACACATTTTTTACTGTTTTAAAATTCTACAACACATGTGTGACAGTCAAAACTATAAAAAATGACCTCAAAATGACATTAAATCATAGGAAAACTATCTTTGAATTATTTATGATGTGTAAAAGTATAATAAGGGTCAATCCTAAATGTGGTTTTCACGAAATTATCAAATAAACAGTTCCTAAAGAATTAACAATCTTCCAAAATACATGTCAGGGGGTCAAGACCAAGAGAGATACCTCTTATTATTGTAAAATCATATGAAAACAATAATATTTTTATTTTTAAAATATTGGGACTGATTATGAGTTAATTTGACTTTTCATTTTTGTAATATAATGAAAATATTCTTTTCAGTGTCTTAAAACACTAAAATGTGTGTGTAACATTCAAAACCATAAAAAATTAAGATTGAAGTGAAATCAAAGGAAAAATATTTTTGAAATATTTTTGATGTGTCACAAGCATAAGAAATATCAATCTAATATGAAATGTGCTTAGAATGACTAAATAAGAAATTATTAAAGAATTAATAGTTTTAAAAACATATGGTAGGGGGTCAAAATTAATAAAATGATCTTTGATTTCTATGAAATCACAGGAAAAAAACTTTATGTTCATTTTTGATATTTATTGAAAAAAAATATAAGTATGAGTTTTCCACTTCGGTAGTGGAACAATGATAAAGGATAGGGGTACAACAATGCTTTTATTTGGGAGGTGCAGGGTTTAAATCGTGGGAGTTTTCTCTTGGGAAAATTTCTCCTTACCCTAGTATCCACTCATCTTTTCAGTTCACCCAGTTCCTTATTTGGTGGGTGAAATAAGGCACAACCCACCTGTTCTGATGGATTTCTATGTCAAACCATTGCTTATCGGGTCGTTAGCGTCCAGGATGCTCTTCCATATCAGCTAGCAATGACTCCTTCCCAGCTGGGGCTCTCCCCAGGGTGATCCCTTCATGGGAAGGGGGGTTTCATGGTGTAGAGGGGTCAAGAAGGCCGCACCCAAGTATTCCCTTTAAAAAATTAAGATATAGAAGTATGCATTTTCATTTTCCTAGGATGAGTGAAAATTCCTTTTTAGTGTTTTAAAATAGTAATACATGAATGTAATGGTAAAAACCATATCAAATGACCTAAAATTAACATGGAATCATAGAAAAAATGTATTTGAATTATTTGTGATGTGTAAAAGTATCCAACACATCAATCCAATGTGTGGTGTACTCGAACTAAGTGAATAAATAGTTCTTAAATAATTAATAGTCATAAAAATTGTTCACTTGGGAGTTAAAACCAAGAAAATAATCTTTGATTAATGTGAAATCATAGAAAAATAATTATATATTTATTTTTTGATTGAAAGTATTGACAGTACATCAATTTGAGTTGTCATTTTTTAGGATGATTGAAAATACCTTTTTAGTGTTTTAGAAAATAAAAATTTGAATTTAAAAACAAAAAATTAACATGAAATCATATAAAAATTTCCTGTGAATTATTTTTGATCTATACAAGTAGGTTACACTTCAATTTGGCATGTGGTGTGCTCAGACTGAATAAATAATCAGTTCTTAAAGAATTAACAGTCTCTAAAAACATGCATCAGAGGGTCAAAACTAAGAAAATGACCTTTTATTTCCATGAAATCATAGGAAAACAACCATATATTTATATGTAAAATTTAGGGACTGAAGGTGCAACAATTAAAGTTTTTATTTCCCCAAGATGAACAAAAATGCATTTTTAAAATTTTAAAATGCTAAAACATGCATGTAGTGGCCGAAACCATAGAAAATGAACTCAGATTGATGTGAAATCCTCAAAAAAATATCTTTGAATTATTTTTTATGTTTTAAAATTATATTTCACATCAATATGATCTTTTATGTTCTTAGAATGAAAAAGTAAGCAGTTCTTAAAGAATTAAAAGTTTTTAAAAATGCGTTACAGGGGGTCAAAACCTATAAAATGACATCTGATTTCCATGAAATCATATGAAAATAACCATATATTGATTTATGAAATGTAGCAACTAACTATGTTTCAATCTGAATTTTTGTTTTCCCAGGATGACTGAAAATTCCTTTTTAGTGTTTTAAAACACTAAAATATGCATAAAATAGTCAAAACTGTAGAAAACAACCTCAAGTTGATATGAAATCATTGGAAACCTGTCTTTGAATTATTTGTAACATGTACCAGTAGATAGAACATTAATCTAATGTGTGGTATGATCAGGCTGACTAAATAAGAAGTTTTAAATTTAAAAAAAGATTATAAACTAGTAATATATTGAAAAGAAAATGACCAAAAATTGTTTATTGAACTTAACTTTAATTAAAATATTCTAGTGAATTATAATTATTAGTTTATTTATTTATTTTTTTTATAAAATATTTTATTTTTAATTTATTTTATTTTCAATTATATGAGATGATGGGTCTAGAGCTTGTAAAATGATTGGATGTGGTTATTTGTGAGCTTATAAAAGTATATATCATGTTGTTATATATATATATATTGATTTTTTTTAATTATGATTGTTTTTGTTTTTTAATATCACTTTTAGAGTGTATTTACTATATATTTTTTTAAAAATAATTTCTTGCAGTGACCGTCATTTGGTGGTCACTATAGGCCATGACTATATGGGCTATAACAATTTTCGTTTAACAGTCACAATAAGCTCTTACCACATGGTGTATAGCCATTGCTTTTGGTGGTTTCTATAGGCATTTTTTGTAATAGTGTAACATTTTTCTATATGGTAATGATTTAAAGGAAATCTTGAACATACATAACACTATACAATGATTCAAGAATTATATCTATAAAATCACCATTAAATTTTAAATGAAATTCATTTATATATGGATTTTAAATAAAAAAGGTTAGAAAAACATAAGTTAAACTTCATAATAATGTTCCCCCAAAGAATGAGTGGGTAGAATAAAAATCTTTCTAGATGTATTTATGGAACTTTGAGAACCATCAATATCCAAAAAAGTATTTGGTGGCCCATGAAGAAGACAATACCAATTCATATGGAACAAAACAAATCTTTGTTTAATGATGCGATTCATAAGTAGAGAATTCAACCCACTGACCAATGCATAATCAAATATGATTTCATACCTCAAAAGAGTTTTTTAAAAATAGTCCCATTAAACGATTTCATGTTTAAACTAGAATGAAAAAAGTATTTTGTATAAATAATCATCACTCTATTTATAATATGATTTAACAATTTTTTATTTATTTAAAAGACTAAATATTTTATTTTTTTTAATTTTTTTTTAATTTTTTTTATTTTTTATATTCCTATAAAAACAATCTATTAATTTCATAGGGTTGGATTCAAACCCCCACCATCCAAGTTAGATGAAAAACCATAGACTATTAGTCTAGAGAGTTAATCATTATTATTATTATATATATACTTTATATATATATAAAGTATATAAATTAAATATTAATATTAATATAAATATATAAGTTATCTATAAATAAAAACATATAAATTATTAATATAAATATATCTAGGGATAAATTATTTATAAATATATTATTAATTTTTAGAAAAATATAGTAATTAAGAATTAAGAATTACTAATTATTAAAAATATCAACTTTAATCAATAAAAACCATTAAATTATTAATGATACAATATTATGGTTAAATTATAATATATTAATTATTTTTTGTTTATTGTTTAATTCTAGTGTGTGTGTGTTTGTGAGTGAATGTAGAAACATCTTACACAAGCATGTGTACACACACACACACATTTATAATCATATGTAGTTATGTTTATATTTATCTGTATATAGATATTTATATGTATTAATGTGTATATTTATATATATATTTACATATTAATATATATAGTAATAATTATAAATTATTAAATAAAAATTATTAAATAAAAATTATTAAATAAAAATTATTAAATAAAAATTATTAAATAATTATTACTAATTACTTATAAATTTATATATAACTATATTATTATATATTAAGAATTAGTAATTACTTATAATATAGAATTTTATTAATCTTACTTATTGCAACCACTTGAGACACCATGAGGGGGGGGGGGGGTTGAATCAGGATGTTGTATAATTTTAATCCTTTTCTTCTAGGATTGTATTCCTGTGTTATCAAGAACAATGTTCAACCAGTTGATCAATTACTTTTCACACAACCTCATCAAATCTAAAGACCGAATGAAAAAATGTAAAGAATATATAGGACGTTGGAATTTTACTTGAACACTAAGGGATAATTCAATGAGCATATGCTAATAGGGTGTTGACATACCAGGATGTAATACTACTCATTGTATTTATTATAAAGGTTCAGGAAAGGCGCACTACTGATCTAAGGGTCGCCCCCTCTTCTTCCTTTTGTGCACTATTTTAATGAAGGCTTGGATAGTTTATTGAATTACATGTATTATTTAATAGTGTATAGAGATGTGGTCATGTTATCAAACAAAATTTTGGGGAATGTGAGCTACATTTTTCAGTATAAGAAATTAAGACCCCTAAAATGAGTGAAAATCCAAAGGCCTTACTTCTTATGACTGGATGTGGCGATGTAGCGACATCTACTATCATGAACCAACCTAGGACACCCTTGAACCAAGCAATAGATCCGGCCCATGAAATAATAGAGGAGAGTTCTTGATTATCTTGAGATGGAAACTAGTTTTGAGGGCATCAGAATATACTTAGAGGGAACAATTTCAGCCAATAAATATGATTTAATAATCAAGTGTTTTTTTAAAAATTCCAGCATGATCTGTCCATACATTGGATGTCCAAGAAAAATCTAATTAATGGTTTTATAAATGTATGAAAACCAAATAGAGTATAATAAGTAAACAAATACCCAAATCAAAATAAAAAATACAACTAAAAACATAATCTGATACAGGAGTTTCCAACTTGGATGATTCAATGAAAATATAAAAGTAGACTAATACTCAATATAATTTCCACATGACTCCACAAGTCACCATCCAACCTAAAAACCACATATTATCAATAAGAAACTAGATATTGAACCTCAAAACTAAAATTTATATAGGTTTAAGCACAAATCTCGGTAGACTTTACAAATTAACCATACTCTATGCATAAAATTTAAATAAGAGATCCATTTAATGTTAGTTTTAAATATAATTATAAATTAGGTTTTCTTTGTCCATTTTTATTTAAATTATAATCATGGGTCAATATCATCTTAGAATAACTTATTTTAAACATTAGAGGTTATTCATTTCAAGTAAAATGAACCTTTTATGAATTTAAATAAGGAATAAGCATATTATTTAGAAGACATTTCATTTTAAAGAAGGTAAAACATTAGTTTTCTTTGAAAATGAAATATAAAAAATTGTGAATAATCCTAATAATAATAAAAACAATAATAAAAAGTTAGGCATAAGTAAACATGGGAACACCTCAGAGCTAAGGGAAAAATTTAGAACAATACTAAAACATGATCCATTTTATTGGTTAAACTGATGCATTCTAACCATCATAATTCTCGGTCACACCCTACCTAGCCTAACCAAGGGAGAAATTCCCATAACAGGTCATATCCATTATAAGGGATAATAGCTAGAGTATGATCTTAAACTGTTGCAACATGTGTATCTGGACATACCTATAACTACACTTGGTTTATAATTGAATACGAAAAGAGGTGGGAAAATCAATAACATCAATTAATGATATAAACACACATACAAACACACACACACAATCATATAAACTGGAACTATAAGAATTATCACACCTCAATAAACACCCATTTCTTAAGGTCACCCATTAATTTAGATATAAACATAATTTACTGTAACATGGAAGCAATAACATCAACCATAAGGGGAGTAACTCAAGGGTTCTTTCTTTTTAAAAAAACCAACTTGGAATATTCTAACAGGTTCTCATAATTATTCATTTAATTTTTTTTCTAAGAAACTAGTTTTCAACCAATCACAAAACGTTATAGAACATTAAAATCATTATAATGGTTTTAAAAACCCCTTTGAAAGAACCAAGAACACCACTAATATTTAAATAATTCTTTAGAAAATTTATTAGAGAACCAAAATATCATTTGATACTTAAAATTCATTATTTAGTAACATTCCAGCAATCTATCAACCCCTTGGCATGGATGTCAGTTGACAAGAAAATTAAAACTATGTGTTTTGATTAAATAATAATTTTTATTCAATAAAAAAAATGATAAAACCAAGTTTTATTTTTTTAAAAATACTATATACTCACATAATACCATCATTAGGTTTAAAAAACATGGGTTTAAAAACCAATCTATTAATGGCTCTATAATTAAAGATTATGACATGTGGAAAAACTACCTCAATATTGTCTCTTCCAAAATCGAGGTGTAATCTGATCTTATAAGGAAAGAATAACCATAAAATAACCAATCCTAACCCTAAAATAAAGAAACCCACAATTTAAAATTTATTCAAATAGAACCATAGGTTTTCAAGACCTCAATAGGGAAAGATCTAGAGAGGAGGGAATGAAGAGAGGAGGAGGTAAAGAAGATATCACCTTAAAGAACTAGCCTAGAATCATGAAGAAACCATATAAAAACACCATAAAAGGGAGGATAATAGAGTAATGAGGTGTGAAAAGGATGCAGGAGACAAATTAGGTGGGATAGGGTGGATTGGGGGTTAAATTCAAAGGGTCTGAAAGGGTAATTTCAAGATTGTATAGGGTGCATGGTTTGGAATCAAGGTTCACTAAAATGTGTGCCAACCAAGTTTCCTTCACTGGACACACTTGGGAGCCAATAATGTTTGGACACATGGTAAATAAAACCATGATCCAACCATGTAAAATGGATTTTCTAAAAATTTTAGGTCACTCACATGGTTAGTAATAACTATGCAGTTAACCATGTGCCCTGCATTGAACGTCCAAGATTTTAAAAATTGAAAGAAAAATTCCTAAAACTAAAGGGTAAGTAAAACATACCAATAAATAGATAAAATAATAATGTAAGTCATTGTTGTGGTGTGATAATTATTCCCACTATAATTATTTTTCCCCAAAAAGATTGAGTGGATTCAGTTGACCATTGTAAAGGATGTGATTTAACTTCCTAAAACATGACTCAATTATCAAAACCATGTAACACTATGATCACCACTAAGACAAGGCCTAAAAAATTAAATAGTACAAATGATCCTTCAAAATCAATCCCTCTACCAAATAACCTCTAAATTCACAACCAATGACTAGATATTCCCAACCAATATGAGCATCCATAAACGATTCTAACCAAGTCACTAAAAGATTTAATATTATATTGACTGTAGTGGTTTCCACACCATATTAGAATTTCTCTAAAACAAAATTCCTCAATGGAAAACCAACCACATTAATAGTCTTGATGCATAATTAGGATAAATTAATAATCACACAATCATACTCCAAATATAATCATAAAATATTAATAATTTCAACAAAAGGAAACTATACCTAGTGAGGTTAAACATATCCAAAAAATCTCAAAGATATAGAATAACTATAACCTCAAATAGAACAATAGATAAAAACTAGGTAGAAGAAAAAAATAATAATAATTAATTCATCAACCAATAACATAGTTAAGATTGGTTTCAATAGGTTGGACTTGATAATCCTATAAATCGGTAGTTCTAGATCTACTCCCTTTATATGTGGTTCCTTTACAAAACCTCTATAGATTACCCAAATTGGTATAACCACAATAAGTATTCATAGATTTCTAACGCAAGGGATTATTATGTGATTACTTGTGAAATTTATGGAACACTAATGTCCTACCCCTGAAAGTATACAATGAAGAGATACATAATGTCCTATTGATACCACCACTAGCCTGCTCAGAATCAAACAGATTCCTCTTTACTTTATTGGAATTTCCTTTGAAACTTATGGGAACATAGTAACTATCAATCACCTAAGGTAGTCCCATTAAGACTTCCTAGATCCATAATTATTAACTTATCACTTCTATATAAGAGGTTAAACTGAATTCCATCACCATTGACTGAAGATCAGTATTGAGTAATCTTTCAAAATTCTAAGTCTTCAAAGAATCATCCAAGTCCAACTCCAAAATATAGTAGACTAGATCAAAAAAATTACAAACATACTCCAACAATGAATGATCACTCTATTAAAGGCAATAAAAATCCATCGCTGCAGCCATTCCCATGTCCTTAAGGAAATACCGTTGGATAAGAAAGTCCTTAAAACCTTCACAGGAAAGGTACTTCAGTGGTTTCATCTAAATAATGTACTTCTACAACTTCCAACTTAAAAATTTGAGCATAAAGGTTATGAACATTATATTGAGAGACTCAAGAAGCTCAATAACCAAATATACTTTCAAAACTATACAACCATTCTTCTACTTCAAAAGGGTCCAACTGACCATAAAATATAGGAGGAATCAGCTTCTAAAACTCTAGAAGAAAATCCCTAGGTTGATCAATTAAAGGGTTCTATAGTGGAGGATAACTCATTGTTTCCATTTAAAAATTTATTGAGACTTTGTGGGGGAATACTCTAAAAGAGAAGAATAGAAAAAAATAAAAATAAAATCAAGATGAACCTTAATAAAAAAATCTTATAAAACTAAATACCAAGGTCAAATGAAAACCAATGAAAAAATTCTCAAAATAACAATTAAATCCTCTCACACAAATTTAAAAACATTTCCAAGATAATAATCATAATTTATCTAGATTCTAGACACAAAAAATCATCACATTTTATTCAAAGAAACCCTGATTTCCTTTACAAAACCCAATTTTGGTCATTAAAACCATGTTTCCATTACAAAACCATAAACCAGCCAACTTCCTAATTGAGACTCCATTAGAAAAATAATCAAATAAATTGCACTAGTTTCAAGGTCATAACATATTTCTTAATTTTTTTACCATTTCCAAAATTCCCCATTGAAACTTCTTATTGAAAATCCCAAACACCAATTTTATATTTAAATCATTTTAGAAAACCTATTTAATAATTTTCAGACCATAATATTACCATTTTTAAATCATATTGTTTAATCTATAAAAAAAAATTACGCATAAATAACCGGAAAATTTCATAACAAAAAAAAAATTGAAGATAAGAAATTCTAACACAAAATTCTAGGGGGATTAGTGAACACTAGTGACTTAGTCACATGGTTTAAAGGACCATGTTCCAATGACACTGTTATCACAAATAGTTGTTCAGAATGACATCCATGGGATATACATGATTTTATAGACCCTGTGATCTTACCATGTGTTATTGGATAAACTCCAATTTGACCCCCAAAAATGAGAAAAATTTTAAACAGCCTACATAACATCAATAAAATCCGAAAAACCTCTAATTTAAATCTAGAAACATAGAAAACCAAAGAAGAAATATTAAAACTTGAGACTCACAACCAACAAATAAAATAATCCTTAATAAACTCGAAAGTAACATCAATAAAAATCAAGATACACCAGTAATAAACAAATAAAATTAAAAATTCAAGACCCATATCCCAATATTCTAGAGTTACTAAAGGTTCAGTATGGGAAGCATTGAAAAAACACTTCTTAATACCCACACCCCAAGTTCTGATAGTCCTATATCTAATCTATCATTACTTCCCAAATAAACATATTGTATTATTATAGGGACCCAATATCATCAACCACAAGGGGTATGACTCAAGGATCTATTTTTTTTGTAAAAAAATTGGAAGGTTCCATTCATGCTTCATAATCATTCTTTTAAATTTATTTTCTAAGAAACTATATTTTAGCCAATCACAAAACATTGAAGAACTTTAAAATCATTATAATGGTTTTAAGAAACATTTTTAAAGAACCAATCACACCACTAATATTTAAGTGTCACTTTTTAAAATAGTTTATAGGTCCAAAAAATTCTTTGATACTTCAAATTACATATTAAGAGTTATTCAGGTAATTTATCAATCCCTAGGTATGCATGGAAGTTGAAAAGAACATTAAAACTATGTGTCATGATCAAATAATCTTTCACATTCAATGAAAAACAAGATGGAACATATTTTTATTATTAAAAAATTTATAAATACATATAATAATATCACTAGGTATCAAAAACATGGTTTAAAAGACCAAGAAATTAATGGATCTAGAATTAAAGATTAATATATGAGGAAAACCTACCTCAATCTTGTCACTTGCACAAGAAAGGTGATTATCCAAACTTAAAAGGAAAGAAAAACCATCAAAGAACCAAGGTGAACCCTAAACTCAATAACACCCTAATTTAAAATCGAGTTAAAGGGAACCATATGTTGTCGATATCACACTAGGGAAAGTTCTAGAGATAATAAAGAGGAAGTAAAGAGAGGATGAGGTAAAGAAGAGTTCACTTTAAATATCTGAAAAAAATCATAAAGAAACCACATGTAACCACCATATAATAAGGGATAATTGAAGTAGGATGTGTGAACGGGGTGTGGGAGTAAAATGGAAGAGAATAGTGTGGATTGAGGGTTAAATTTGAAAGGGTAAAAAAGGATAATTTCATGATTTTTAAAAACTTAATAGGGCACACAATTTGGCCACACAATTCACTAAACCATGTGAAAACTATGCATCATTCACTAGAAACTCTTAGTCACCTATATAGTTTGGAAACATGGTTAGGAAAACCTTGTGAAAACTATGAAAACTAGCTCTGCTAAAAATTGAAGGTCACTTACACAGTTTCCACACAGTTAGTACTAACCATGTGTCTAATCATGAACCTTTCATTGAACCTCTAAAATTTAAAAAAATTTAAAGAAAAAGGACCAAAACTCAAGGGAAAATAAAAATACCAATAAAAAGATAAAATAATAAGGAAAATCTTGGATGGGGTGTGATAACAGTTAGGTTCATTTTATTGAATGCTGAAGGAAAATGACGACCAGAAGGGTATAGTGGAATGAAATACTGGTAGTTATATCACTAGGAGATATACCCAGTTACATATCTAGTGAACTATTTAGAAGGGGAATGATGAATTGGAAAATCTAGTTGATGTGGTGGGATTAATTTAATACACATAGGTCTATCTGTGAATATTGGACAAGGTGTATGGTGACCCAGGAAGATCAGATGGAAGTGATGATCATCAAAACTCACTAAGGACTTCTATATAATATAGGCCAAAATCACTTTGTGAATATCAATTGAAGTATAATTAATAATTTAAATATTCTTTGTAGAGTAATAGTAAATAATCATTCCCCCATATATTAGGATATAATTTTGAACCACATAATCTTTATTTTTCTTGTTCTTTGTTTTCATTTTGATCATTACATATGTTAGTTCTTTATTGCATTTTATGAAGGTTTTACATCATTATGTAGTGGATTGGGTGAATTTTTCTCCCATTTTATGTAAATCACATCCTTATGTTTATTCTGGATATTTTTCTTCCATATATCAAGTTTCAGTGACATATATTCCCATGGTTTAACTAGAAGGTGCCTGTAGACCCAACAAGTGGTATTAGAGCTCAATGTTGGAGTGATTCTGGAGGACCCGGCCCCGATGAAGGTGTTTTAAAGATCAGTTTTGTTGTATCATTCTTGTCATTTCCTTGTAGGATAATATTTTTTTTTGTAGTTCTTAACCTCTAATGTTATGATTTCCATAATAAGTGTGAGTTCACAAGTTATTTAGGGATGGTTTTCGATAAGAGTAAAGTTTGGGTGGATAAATTTAATGGAATGTATTTTGGGTTATGAAAGATGTAGATAGAGGATTGACTATTATAAAAGGACCACAAACTTTAATTAACTAGATAAAATCTATAAGTAATGAAAGTGGAATAATTAGAGAGGATAGACAAGAAAGTACTCATTTTTATATGGATTTTAGTAAAGACTACATCAGAACTCATGAAGACCTTAGCATATATATATATGAAAAGACGATGATAATGGAAAAAGTTTCATTTCTTTGTAGATTATTTGGAACATGAATTTTAGAAGGAAGATCTAATGCTAATCATATAAATGAATTCAGTGTCATTTGAAGTTAGTTTGACTTTTTGAAGGTAATATTCAGAGATCCAGTTTGGTGCTGTTGTTACTATCTTCCCACCTAGATTCATGGGATGTGATGGTGACCATTGTGAATAATTCCAGTGGAAAGGTAGATTGGATGTTATAGATGTTCATGACATAATATTGAACAATTATACTTTTTAGAAGTATATGAAAGCATATTTTAGAAATAAATATAATGTGAAAGGGAGAGGACATACCACTATACATAAATTTCACCGAAATGGAAAAGGAAAGAGAATCCAGAGCACGGGTTTCTTGGAGAATGGTACTCCCCCATGCTGGTATTATGGTATAAAATGACACCTCAAGAAAGATATAAGTGAACGAAGGGATAAATATAGAAGGTATTCCTATAGAAGTGGTTATGTCAATACCATATTGAATGATAGGGGAATACTTATCCTAAATATCGTAAGTTTATTAGGGTCTTGAGTGATAAGATCTATATATTTATTCCATTCTATTTCTGATAGTGGAAGTATGAAGAATTTTACTTCCTAAAGTTTTGTAAATGTGAATCATTCATATGAAAATTCTCTTAAGATATCGTGGAAAGGTGATGTTTTAATCTAGGTTAGGAATGGAAGATCATTGGATTTGAAGGACTTGTGGTATGTTTTAGGCCTATAAAAGAAACTAATTTCCATTGGGAAACAAAATTAACATTCATGAATGGTGAATGGAAGATTTCAAACAGATCCGTGGTTATCAGAAGAGGCATGAAAGAAGAAATTCAATACCTTATAGGTTCATCAGAATGAGTGATGCATATTATAGAGTTAACTTTAGTGAAGTTATAACATGATCATCTTGGTCATATTAGTGATAAGGGGATGAAAATCATTGCTTTTAATGATTACTGAAGGTTGGTTACATGGAGTACAGAATGTGTGAGGATATTTTCTTTTGAAAGTAGTGGAAGGTTTCCTTCTAGATAAAAAGGAAAATTCCAAAGCATCATAAGTTGAAGCTGGTACATATGGATGTATGGGGACTGGCATTAGTGTGATCTCTCGAAGGGTCACTCTTTAATGTTACATTAATCAAGGATTCCAGACATAAAGTGTGGGTATAATTTCTAAGGAACAATTTTGAGCTATTTGGGACTTTATTTGTATGGGGATATATGATGGAGAAAGTTATTGGATGCAAGTTGAAGTGATTATAGTTGGATAATGGTGGAGAGTATGAAAGTAGGGAGTCATAAATGTTCTGTTGGAATAATGGGATTTAATTTGATAAGACTATTCTTGGGACTCTGAAACACATCCGAGTCATAGAGAGGATAAAGAGGATAAACCAGAAACTGGTGGATAAGTAAATATGTATGTGTATTCACACAATGTTTCTTAAGGTGTTTTGGGAATAAGTTTTAAACTATGTGGTGTACTTTATCAATCAATGTTTTTCATCACCTATTAGAGAAAAACTTATGGAGATATATTGTTTTGAAATGAATGTTGATTTAAAATACCTAAAATTATTTAGAGCACTCATCCATGTACACAATGATGAAAAATATTGAGAGAATCTAGGGGATAATCCTTGAGTGTGTTACTTTATTTTATATAGTGATGAAGATAATGGTTTTCAACTCTAGGATAATGACTCTTGTAAATTCATCAAAAGTATAATTGTTATCATTAACTAAAAGATCATATGGAAGGATTAATACTATGTAGGAAATTATGGTGAGAGATAATTATCATTGGAAGTCAAGGTTCAACTAGATAGAAAAGTTCTGGAGAATATACTAATTAGGATAGGTTTGGAAACACCAAACCTTCCAAATTATTTTCTAATAGAACATAAATTCTTAATGGTGTTTCCTAGGACAGATATACCAGAAAGTTCAGGGACTATAGAATATTAAGTACCAAAAGTTTATACTTCAGAAGATGCAATACCAGAAGGAGCTCAGTCATAGTGATAGTTGTAAAGATATACTAGGGAGATACGCTTAGTGAAAAGGTATGTTGATATTTTTTATTACATTCCTAGAACAGATGATGGAGAAACTAAGCTCCTAGAAGTGGTAATAAGTTTTAAAGATTTAGAATAGTGTATGTTTTCCTTGAAGGATGAACTTAATTCCTATATGTTTCTTAAACATGATAGTTAATGAAGAGACCCACTGGGAAGAGGGTTCTTCAAAATAAATGGGTTTATTGGATAAAGAAAGTGTTTGATGGTAGAATAAGGTACAAGGATAGTATAGTTATAAAGGGATTTCAATAAATATAAGTTGTGTATTTCTAAGAAATATTTTCTTCAGTAGTTAAGAACATGACTATCTGAATGGTGTAAAGTTTTTTATATTACAAGGAAATCATTTAGAGCAGTTATATTTGAAGATATCATTTCTCCATAGGGACTTAGATAAAAATAATTACACGGATAAGTAGGTAGGTTTTAATGATAAACAAAAATAGGGACTTTTGTGTAAGATGAAACATAAACTATATAGTTTGAATTAAGAACCATGTAATTATACCATAAGTTCAATGAATTTGTATAGAAGTATAAGTTAATCAAGATAAATGTAGACCATTTTTATTAGCGAATGGAGTTTTGTGATGAGAGTTTTGTTATCCTATTTATCTATATCAATGACATTCTAATTCTAGCTCTGGTGAACTTATAATTGTGAAATTGAATAGAAAGATTCTTAAAAATAGGCTTGATAGCATTAAAAATAAAATAATCCCATGGAATCAGTCTGGCTTCATCAAAGGTAAATGCATATAGGATTGAATTATCACTACTTCATGGTGTTTTATTATGCTTAGAAAACCAATAATGTGAGGTAGAATTTCTTTAAAACTTGACATTAATATGTATTTTGACATAATAGATTGTAATTTCTTATATAAAGTACCTAGAAGCTTCAGATTCAGTATAACTGTTGACAATTAAATTATATCCCTTTTTGATTATTCTAATATCCTGATGAATATAAATGGATATCCCAAGTGATACTTTAAGTGTTTTATATGGGTTAGAAAAGGTGACCCACTCTCAGTAATTATTTTCTCTATTGTAGAAGACTATCTTAGTTGGCTACTCTCTCACTTGGTGGAACAATGAAATCTCAAGATGATCCAAAATTCTAGGTCCCTTGCTACTACAACTCATCTATTTTATAATAATGATATAATATTTTTTTCTATAGGTTTGTAAGAGGAATATTCAGACCCTTAATCAGTATTTACATCACTATGAAAGTATTTTAGGGAAAAATATTAGTTGGGATAAATAATTTATCTATTTTTGGAAGTGGTTCCCACTTATAATAAATAATAATATCCTTTTGGTTATGGGAATCAGAGATGGGTAAATTCCATTCAATTACTTTGGAGTTTTTTTATTATAGTGGAGACCAAAATATTTCTACTTTTTTGGAGTTGTTTATTAGATCATAGGTCAACTTTCATCTTGGAAAAGGAGGAACCTATCTATTTCTAGAAGAATAAGTCTAGTGAAATTTACTATTGTATATAAGATTTTTTATTCTTTCATGGTCTATAAATATCCTAAGGGGTTGATAAAGCTCTTGATTGTTAGTATTAAAATTTTTATCTAGAGTGACAGTGTTCATGAATGAAATATAGTCACTATCCCTTGGAAAATTATTGTAAATATTTATCCAATGAGGGCATGGGAATTAATAACATTATATATTTAAATAAATCTATTCAAGACTAGTTCACCTAGTATCTCATTAATAATAATTTAGATACATTGGGATTTATTAGATCTATATTTTTGGAAATATTTAAGTAGGGTGATGTTTCCTACATGGATTTTTCCATCTGGATAGATATTAAGGCCTCTTATTATAAAATAATGTCTTATTAAAGATGGATTACTAATAGGAGATATTATATCAAATTCTAGCTTGATAATTAGACTATATCTATTTTGATTTATAACTTCAAGCCTTTGGAATTTTCTATTGATTATTATATTCCTATCAAGAAATTATTTAAAAACCCTCTACCACATCTACAAGATGAAGTTTGAAACCTTATAAATGGATACAATTTTTCACCTTGACCTGATGTTTTCGTTTGAGATCCATCCAGGAATGGTATCCCAAATACAAAATTATTTTATTAACATATTACCAGTGAATTAAATGACGAATTCAACTGGATTGAAAATTTAAAAAAGTCCTGGATCAGACCCTCTTAGATTTATCTTATATGGAGACTGACACATAACATATTACCCAATGATAATTGTTTTCAATTATTTGGTGCCTCTCTATGTTCTAGGTGTTATGTATATAATTAACATAGGGAATATTCAAAGAATAACTTCCTCATCCATGTGACTACCTCATCATTGTGATATCTTTGGCATACAAGGATGACTGTGAGTTGTCTATGATCAATTTTTTATCACAATACTTTCCTTTTCATTACTTACCTGATGTGCAACTTGATTTAGGTGGTGGTGTCTAAAATATTGCAAACCCTCTGATTCAACCTCAATGTATTGCTCCATGATGGAATTAATTTCTATCCCTGGCTATCTATGATGGGGATTTTGGTTATAGTCATGGAGTTAAATGTTGTGAAAAAAGAATTCTGTAATAAAAATGTACATGATTTTGTGGTCTTGAAAATATTGGGAATATCTGGAAATTACAACTTGATAATGGTAATATTATAGGTTTTTTATAAACCTCATATACCTAATTAGATTAAAATAAAATCATTTGGTGCATCAAAGTGGAATCCAAGATCCTCGAGGTATGGCACGATCTTTCTTGATCATAATGAAAAAATTATGGGATGTTTCTACGGATCATGTAAAGTGGAAACATCACTTGAAGAAGAGATTAAAGGATTCATTAATAATTTTTACTTTGAAAAAAAATAAAATGTTGGAATAATTTATGGTTTGAAAGTGATTCCACTAATATCATGAAAGATATCAGGAATGGTACACTACATCTTTCCTGGAAACTCATGACCCAATGGATGGAATGTATGAATATACTTATGATCCTCAACTTTATTATCACATATATTTTTTGGTAGGAGAATATGGTGGTGGTTTGGATTTAAAAAAAGGACATGGTATGGATCTTCCTTATTCAGATACTCTTCCAGATGATTTGGAGTCACATTATGAACGAGATTGTAATAAAATCCATCTTTTCAGAGTTTTGAGACTTTTATTTTCATTAATAAATTCCTTGTAATTTTTGGTCGAGGAACCCAAAAAAGGACCGTAGTGTGTAAAAGTATATTTTAGGGATGGGGAGCATGAGAAAACTAATTTTATGTACCCTATACCTGAATCAAGAAGACCACATGTAGAAGATATTGGAGTAATTCCAAATGATGAATGAAAAGATAGTGTCCACACACTTGGTAGTACACTTCAATTTTAGCGAGGAGAATTCACCATTAATGGAAGTAAGGGTTGTGTACAAGGAAAAAGTTCCATATGCATTGGGTGTTAGAAGTTTTATGAATGGAATGGTTTTTACTCATTCGGTCATTATTAAAGCAGCAAGATTCATCAACAAGTTTATATAGAACCATGGAATAGAGAACCAAGAGGTTGTGAAGTGGATTATCTAGTAATTTTAAGGTTCCAAAATCATGACACTTTTCTTCATAAAATATGAACCTTTACAAGGTTTTTCATACTTATATTTTTTTGGAGATTCATAAAATTAGAATATCATGAACAGTTATGTGATTCCTTTTGGTCGAACAATAGTGAGTTGGATGTCAAAGCTTTATCTAGTGGTTTCAATCTTGAAAATGGAAGGATATAACATCAAATTAACATATGTAGGGAAGGAATTGGTTTGGATGAATGTGTTGCGAAAGGATCCCAAAAGAATACCAAAATTTCGGAAGTTTTTTTTTTGATTCATAAAGAATGGTTCACTTAGATGAAAACACAATGTGTTGTTCTCAAATTAATCACATCCAGTTGAAGTGACACTTTATATGGAAGTTTTTTTAGGATGTAGTGTTGGACCTATAGAATATTTAATACATTCATAATCTAGAGAACATATTGACAAAGGTAGTTTACAAGGAAGTACTGGGGAAATTTTATGAATTAGTTGGACTTGGGTGACTGGATGATTTGGTTGAGGAACCATACATCTACTTAACTTATATTCAAAGTAATCAGGACTATGGAAGTCAATGAAGGTCATAGTCATAGAGAATCCTTAAAATGAATATCAAGTTGGAAATTATAGGTGTTTTTGTGATATAATTTATGAAAAAGGAAATTAAGACCGTCAAAAGAAGTGAAAATATAGTGGCCTTTCTTCCAATGATTGGATAGGGTGATGAAGAAACACATTTTGGGTTCACTTCATCAAATGTTGAAGGTGAAAGAAAACTGGAAGGGTGTAGTGGAACGAAACAGTATAGGTTTAATCACTAGAATATATGATGGGTTTTTTATATGGATAAATATTCAAAAGGGGAACAATAAAATGGTAGAGTCGGTTGATGTTGTGGGAGTCCTTGACTACATAAAGGTTTGTCTTTGAAGATAGGTTATGCTGGAAGGTGGCCCAAGAATATCAGATGGAGGTGGTGACTGAAAAAACTTGCCTAGAACTATTATATAATATAGGGTGTACTCACTTCGTAATTATCAATTAATGTACAATAAAGCATTATGATATTTTTCCTTGATTAATAGTAAAGTATCATTCCCCCATGGATTATGACATAGGTCTAAACTACATAATCATTGTTATTCTTGTGTTTTGTTTTCTTTATGATCATTGAATCCATTAATTCCTTTTTTAAATTGTCTAGAGGTTTTAAATCACAGTGTGGTGAATTGGATACCACTGTATTCCATGATCTAGAAATCATATCATGGGATATATTCAAGATATTTTTCTTACATGTGTCAAGTTATGGTGAAATATCTTCCAATAGTTTAACCAAAAGGTGCCCATGGACCCAACACAACATATATTACTGATAAACCTTACATACACATCTTACAAATAGATGTAATGATAAGATACTTGTTTGTTTATTTCCTCTTCTTGAATCCATATAATATTAAATCCTTTAAGGGATTTGAGTCTTGTGTTTTCATCTTATAAATCCAGATGAGAGAATCATATTTATATAAGTATAAACTCTTTGTATTCTAAAAATCATAGTACAAAACTCCTATTAGGGATAAGGATGATACCAAACTATAATTACCCTATTTCCTTTATTCTTCTACAAACATATGTATCAATGTTGTTCCTCTTTCTTCTTTCTTGACCCTTCACTCTAACTAAATCATATATGACAATGGAGTTATCTTTTTCTCCTTCCTATAATCCAGATATGTCAATATTATTAGGCTCTCTATTTTTTCACTTCTAAATTAGATATTAAATATCACCTTCCTCTCTTATCTTATTTTAATTTACTAAATATATCAATTTTTCCTTATTTTCTCCATTAATTATATAGAAAATTATATAGTTCTTTATGAAACCAACCCATTGATCTATGGGTTGGGATCAAACTTCCTTAACTTAATTATCTATAATCATGATAGATGTATCCCATTCAAATTACCACTAAAAATGAATTTTTAATATTCACTAATCTATGTGAATTTAACTTCTAAAATATATAGTACCATGATTTTCCTTTTTATTAATTTCTCAGTCGATTCACCTAAATCTTTCCCCCATGATTTACATGTTTTTAATTCTCAATAAATTCCAAAATTTCTTAGTGGATTTATCATGAAAACCTTCCTTAAAAATCACCGAGTGTTCCTCTATATACTAAAATATAATTACCATGATGTATTGATTTAGTTTCCAAGACATAACATTCTTATGGGTGAAATGTCTTGTGAAATTTCTATTACCATGCTCATATGCATGTTTCCTATTCCACCTTAGAATATTGAGACTCACCAAACCTTAGAGCATGATGAAAATCTATATAGTATCACATCACAACAAATCTCATGAAATTCTATTATGGTAACCAATACATCCATAGTGGGCCTCCTCGTTTCCCATAAGGACTTCAAAAATTCATCACAACATCCACCATGATGTGGTCTCTACCAGTTTCAGATTTTTCATTCAACTCCAAAATTACAACATTTGAACATGCCTCAAGATAGGATCTCAAATAACCATACCAGGGATTCCTCATTTTATATAGGGAAGTCCCAACACAAAAATGATAATCTACACAGTGTGATGAAAATATGATTTCCATTTTTCCTCCACCATGACATGGTCCTCATATTCCATGGTATGGTCTTCCATTATTCACTATTTCACTATTTCTTAGTTCCAAATTAGAGTTTTACTCTTTTTGGTTACTTTATAATAATAATTAATGCTAAAAAGGTTAATAATTGACCTCTCATGATGTCACCCAACACTAAAACCACTATTCCTAGCACTGGCTAGTGTTAAGCTATGCTCCATCTACTGCACTCTTACTCACACTATTCTCACTCACTCAAAATTAAATATTTTTATTGAATAAAAATTAAAGGTAACAACTAATAAAATTCATTGTGAAATAAAGTAATAGATACAAAGGGATTTATCACTAACAACATTATTATAGTTGGGGGGAGCCAGTACTAGAATAATTTTTTAATATCCTCCCAAGTTCCTTTCAAAGAAAGAATGTTAAACACCTTATTTACCTCATCAAAAGTGTGTGATTAATACATTTTATAATTGATATTAAACTTTAAATATCTTATAAGATATAATATATACCATTGAGGTTATAACTTACCTAGAAATTAGTTATAGGAAATATTTGAGTCTGTTTTTAATTTATTTATATTGATTTTTTAGATTCTACACAAGTGAAGAACATTATTTATAGCCCTAGATTTGGATATAAGATAATCACTAGCCCCATATAATTCACTAAAATCTAATACCAAAAACCCAAGTGAATCCTAAAAAATTCCACCACCCCTTAGGGATTTTTTATCATAGGAATCATCCATGTTAAGTTTGAGGCCATACCTGGGGGATCTCTAATAAATCTACCGACTCTGAGAGTTTCTTCTTATTCCATTAAGATCCTAATGAGGAATTATACTACTAATGGAAGGCTCTAACTCCATATGATTGATCATATACCCTAGTTATGATATGAGGGAACATACTTTAACCTTCAAGACATGAGATAAATAGTTCTAATTATTCTCTCCTCCTATATATCACTTTGTCCAAGTACAACTATTGTGTTTGTTATCAACCATGGGTTAGACTTGATTTAGAAGTAAATATATAGAGATGGTACTCATTTTTACCTATATTTTTCCTACAATAATTATATTTAACTTTAAACTTAAATCCTTGAACAATACTCCCATAATAAATAAAAGGTTCAATGTTTCCCATAAGTAAACTTGCCAATTGAAATTCCATCCACCATTTTATGTCCATATTGACCATTTCAAACCATAATAATTCTAGTTTTAAAATGTTATAAAAAATTCTCATATGAAGTCCATTCTTACCATTTACATGTCCACTATGGATTATAGTAATTCACCATGGCATGTTGATTTTTCCTTTACCAAAATCCTCAGAAAATTATAACTTCTTATAGACTTCCTACTCATCCTCTAAATCAACCTCAACCACTTCTTCCAAAATGAATTATAAATTATACTTTATATCTACATACTTCAAGATTAAACTTTAGTTCTATATCCATGTATGAATCAAATAAGTTTACAATGTCTTCTCATTACATCAGTCTAAGAATCTTCTTCAACAGTATTTACTCATAATCTATATGTCCATGCCACCAAATTCTTTCAACTATTGTCAGGAATATTTCAATAAATTAAAAGTATATTGTCAAAAAATCCAACACAACCTTCTAGTTACAATAAAATTATCCTTTTTTATTTTTTTGATAATTCTCCATTAAATCAAGATTCTTTTTATAACTCCAAAATCATCAATGCTAGTATGTATTTAAGGTGAATTATATTCTTTCTCCCCCTTTCCAATAAAAATAAAAGTCCTATTAAAATTTATATTTATCTTTTCAGTTTCTCTCCCTTTAGATTTCTCTAGCTTATTCTTCATGATCTCTCCCCTATCTCTCAATAATCAAATTTTATGGGGCACAAGAAATCACCCTTTTTCATACAGTCCTTTTGTATCCCATTTACACAAAAAATTATTATCCAAAAAACTCTTGGGTATTTCGATTAATTAATGATAAAAAAAATCCAAATTTTACATCAATTAAGTTTTAGACCATTTATTCAAAACTCATCTTCACTTTCCTTAATGATTTCAGTGAGTGATTTTACCACTTGTAATTTTATTTTTAAAAAATTACCTTAATTCTACTGAGTTGGAAGTTAATTTAGGAAATAAGAGTCTATGTTTTTCAAGAACCAGACTAGGCTTCCATCCACCCTAACACCCAACTCGGCCCATGGAATGGCCTGAAGGGCATTCTCAATCTGAATAGGTAAAAAAATAGGGTCTAGGAATCAAATAAATCCTTGGGAATGATTTACCCATGAATGATACTAAACAACCATGCCATATAAAAAAAACCCTACAAATTAAAATAAAAAAAAACCACATGTGCATAAAAATCACAACCAATTTCTATACAAGGCGATTCAAAAGACACACATACATGTGTCAAGGTTATATTTACATTTTAAACGAAAATAAAAATGACCAAAAATGGAGATAACGAACAAAGGAACACTAGCCTCCTTTTTTCATGAGGTCCCGTACCCACTACATCACCACCATCAACACCTACTAGAAGAAGAACCCACTATCTGAAGCATCCAATGACACTATTATAGTAGGCATTTCATTTACCTAAATTAGATAACATGAAGTCCACATATACCCAATGTGTATATATAGGGTGTGAGATCACTTACCCAGCAGGATCCCACTAGATGGTCTATGAATATCCATTATAAGATGAATACAAATTTTGTTTTTAAAATAAAGTAAATAGTTTATTTTTGATAATTTTTTTAGTTTTTAAATAAATATAAATAGTGTGAAAACAACTGAAAGAAGATAAATAAAACATAATCACATAAGTCTAACCCCTAAGAAGCCATGACATATAGGTTCTAGGATCCTCATAATCTCAGTGATCAGTCACAACCATATCTCTCCATGTACATGAGCCACTAGAGATGCCATCACCAAGGTTATAGTGGTACTCACAACATCATCAGTACTTGTCATCACTATTTTAAAGTTATCATACTATAAATATTGGGTCACACCCTTCTATCTCTTCTAGTGTACTAGTACTTATCCCACCCACCTGGATACCCAAGGTTCCCAAGTGCTCTATTGTAAAGACCAAAAATTCTCATACAAAAATATTATATATCAATAAACTAATATTCATTATGTAACATAATAATCTAAGTTAGAATCATTAAGGTATAGTGTATTTGGAAACTTCTAAACTGAAAAAATGGTTCATAAGTGAGATACAGTATCTAACACTAAGTTCTTAATAACTAGCACCCTTCTTAGACATATCATACATAATACCTTCCATCATTACCCGTGGAAAGGAAACATAATAAAGGGTGATATCAGATGCTAAGTAAGGGTAAAAAAGGGAGATATCAATATATCATGATCTTAAGGATATGAGAACATGAGAATAACTTTTGAAAACCATATCCTGTATATCATAAATCATAAACTTGAGTCATGGACTAAATATTAGCAGTTCATAAGGTATGAATCATAATGGAATAAAATAACATAAACCATGAGAACATAACATTGGTATAAGACATATATTTTTGTCATACACATAAGATTATAACATTATGAACATATATATAATTAGAAACAATTTCACTCATTAAGTTAAGGACCTGAAATATGGACCTCACATAAACTTATGGACATTAAATTAGGTCCAAGCATAAACATATGGATATAAAATCTAGGTCCATTCATAACATTGTGAACATATAACTAGGTTCATGCATAAAATTATGAACACATAATTAAGTTCACGTAGAACATATATACTCATGACTTATCCATCTTTATCCAATGCATTGGATGGAGATATAGGTCCCACCCATCCTTGGTTATAATGTGACCACCATCATTGGTTATAATATAACCACCATAACATAATGAAAATCATACATATGTATTCTATAATATCTTAAGACATTCATCATATCAGAACCCATTAAAACAAATGGGTTTCATAAATATTTCATCATATCATAACCTAGGGAAAATAAATAGGTTTCATAATGATTTCATCATTTCATCATACCCTAACCCATGGAAAAATAAGGAGGTTTAATTTGAATTTTATCATGGTATAACCCATGTAAGATAAATGAGTTTCATAAACATCATTCCATCATAAATATAATAAATTATAAGACATGATAAGAATTGAATCTTTGGATCATATCCCCAATAAATCATAAGTAACATAAAATGATGTTATCTTAGATAGAAAATGATTTTGAAAGATCACATGGAACATTTCTTGAGAAAAAAAATCATTTTGCATTTAAAAAACACTTTTTAGGACATAAAACATTTTCAAAATCATTTTCTTTGAAAATAAACTCGAAAAAGTATTAATTAAGTTTTAAAGATAATTTAAAAAATTTCTTGGGAAAATATCCTTCACACTTTTGAAAAACACTTTTTAAAACATAAAACATTTTCAAAATATTTTTCTTTGAACATAAACTTGAAAAATTATAAATTAAGTTTCAAATAAAACAATGCTCATGACAGTGGGAAATTCCATTCATTCCTACATGTTAAAAATAATATTCCTTTTACTTTTTCAGTAAAATACAAACGGTCTTTGATTGAAAAATGACATTAATATTCCTTTCATTTTTTTTAAATTGAAACATGGGTAAAATTGTATTTAATAAATCATTTGGATAATTTGAAAATTTTTTTTGAAAACATTTTTAGAAACCATTATTTTGGAAGAAAAAGGATTTTCAACTAATGAGAGAAATAGAGTCTGTTTTATTTAAAATAATTCCTCTAAAATATTGAGTATATTGAAATAGAACATGCCTTCACAACCTATTAATTTGGGTGTTGGAGGTGTTTCTAAGTATTCATGATGAGGTTCTGTGATGGTTGGAGGTTTAGTAGGGTTTTATTGGGATATTCACATTATAAAAAGTTTACATGATGTGAAATTATGTTTCACAGTTTGTGTAACCAGATGGATACTTGGCCCGTGAATGGTAATTGAAGAATATTTAAAACAAATTCATGTCATGAAAGTAATTCACAACATGTATTTAAATCAGGTTGAGGTGATGAAAATTTTGGCAGAACTTTTTTTTGGAAAAAACCATGAAATTCATATTGTGAATGGGCTGCATAATGTGAATGTGTCGAGTTCTAGGTTTGAAATAGGTATTTTTAAAAAACCCCTCCTAATTTGTCCATACCTCTTCCCCCACTCATTTTTTTTGTACTATAGGCTACTCTCATTGGATCTTCACCCCCTTCATCCTACCTTGATCTGTTGGTTTTGGGGGATACCTATCCACAGTCAGTGATAAGACCTTATCTACTTCTTTATTGTTTTATTCCATTCTTCTCCTAAGGACCTTCTATGGTGGCATGGTTTTGGTTTGTGTTGTGATTTGGGATGTATTTTTGATAACCCTTGTTACGGTGTAGGTTGATCCATGGGGTTTTCATGCAGTTTTGGTTTGCAGGCATTTCTTCTTCACCATGCATTATAGAGTGAGATCGAAAAGATTCTTTGAGGTAAGTAATTCCTCTATTTCTCATTTTGTGTATCATGTGGGAGGTATTTTCTCTTTTTTATCTATGGGGGATGGTTTTTTTATTTAATTAAAGATAAATAATTTTCTAATTGAAATTTAAGGAGGAAAGGGGAATGATTTTTATGATTTTATAGCTTTAAAATTATTATGATATTGTTATTGTACGTGATAAGTTCCCCAATGAAAATTTTGGCTATTAGGGGATTTTTTGTGCTAGTTTGATATGTGTTGTGGATACCATGGTGTGCAATTTTTCAGATATCACCCTAAAATGAAAATTGGCTAGCCATTTTTTTGGTTAATATAATAGTTGCCTATAGATTTATGGATTATGTGATAATACCCCTAAAATAAATTTAAATGTGATAAAATACACTTTTTTAAATCTATAATGTAATCATTGATGTTTTTTGATGTGTTTTCATACTATGGATAGGTGATGTGTGGCTGTGATGTGGTGTAGGGTGATGTTTAGTTTGTTTAGATGTGCTTTTGGGGTGGTTGGGTGATGGTTGTTTGGCCATGATTTCAGGAAGATTGGGTTATGGTTTGTTTGGATGTGCATTTGGGGTGGAGAGGTGGTGGGTTTTTAGCTGTTATTTTGGGGAGAAGATGTGGTGGTTTGTTTGGATGTACCTTTAGGACAGTGTGGTGATTTTTTTGGCTGTGCATTTGGGGCAGTGAGGTGATTGTTTATTTGGACATGCTTGTAGGGTGGTGAGGTAATGGTTCTATGGGAACGATTTGCATCTTGTGAGGTATGGTTTCATTGTGATAAAAGACTGGGTAGTGATGGAATAATTAATTTATAATTATTACAATGGTTGGGGTTTATTTTGGTTAATGGGATGGAAATTACTAATGAAAAAATAAATTTTGGGTTGTGTGGTTAAATGTGGTTTTTGGTAAATGAAGAAAAAAATGGGAAATGGGAAATTTGTCTTGTTTCTTGTGTGGTGTTATGCATTTAGTAGTGGTAGTGAAAGTGGGGATGTTGTGAGTTGGTTAGTGTTTTGTTCAGAACCCATAAATTGGTCTTATGGTTGACTATATGTAGATATATATTGTATGTGTCTTGTGATTTTCTATACTCACCCCACCTATGTCAAGTACAATGTGCTGACACCCATACATTCCTACGGGGGGTGTTTTTACCAACATCTCAGTGATGAGGATGGACGGTTAGATACCCACTCTTTCCCACTCTATCTTCTCGGCAAGTATACATGCACATGATTTGATGGCTAGATGTTTGATAGTTCACTAGATGATGTACCAAGTCTCTTTGGGCTAGATGTGATGTGACCGTGTTGTCGAGTAGTGGCATAGGTGTCTTTAGAAGTGATGTGATATGAATGTGTTGAGGGGTGGATTATAGTAGAGGTTGTGAATGGTAGGATGAGGGTATAAATCCAATGTCCTTCATGTTCATGATATCCTACTACTCTAATTATGGTTGTGATGTGATTGACTAGGTGTCTACGGGTGTGATGCAATGTCGCCATGATATAGGGTGGTGGTATGTGTTATTTGGAAGTGATGGGAGCACTGGGACGTATGACATTGGAGTGTGAGAGCAGAAAATCCATGGGAAAGTAGTGTGGGGTAACCTTTATTGATATTCTTATTATTATTTTATTACACCTGGATTGTGTTATTTGGAGAGCATGCCTTACTGAGGTTTGGATAGAAAGTTGAACTATTTAGGTGCTATTAGTTTTGCTGTTTGATCATGGGTGAATTAGTATTATTATTTCACATTTTCATGAGAGACTTTGGATTTCCTAATGATTATACCTGTATGACCACCCAAATAATAAAAAATTATTTTTAGGTTTCTAGGAGGATTACATGGATAGTGCTAGATAGTACTATCTCAGGCCTTTTTGGATAGTTTCTATGTCATTGCTTTAACTTTTCTTTTGGATATTTTCTTTTGGAAACTTTTATCTATGTCAGTTTTATTTATGAATGCATTATGAGATGGTTTTGGTTTCTTTTTATATTCTATCATGGATTTTCTTGTGTTTTTTCATCTTATCACACAATCTTATATTATTATAGAGAGTAATTCTTCCAATTTTATAATATTTTTATACCCTTAGTGCTAGTCACCAACCCGAGGCCTACTAGATGTGGGACTCATAGGACATTATATATCTCTTATCATTGTGGTATATTTGGTGGGATGGGGTCATGAAAGAGTGGTATCAAAGGATGATTATTGAGAGATATGATGAAGTTTGTAGTTAGGAACAGTGAGGATTTCATGCGTTGTTATGGAAACAGTTCTAGTTTCCCTTGGTGCATGATATAGGCTTGGGATATTAGATATGATACATGATTTTATACCCCCATGATATAGTTCTTGGAATCTGAGCTTATTGAAGGAACAAGTGAGGTGGACTTGTTTTCTGGGTAGAGACCGAGGAGAGTTACATGCATCATGATTAATTGTGTTCCTATTTGATTTGGGTTATTTTGGGAAGGTTAAAATTAATAAAGTGAATTAAAACGAATCTAAATAAAAATCCATACTAATGAGCTTAGGAAATTCTTATTTTATTTTTAGCTATAGATCTTGGAAGTCGTCTGTGTATTGATCAGGATGTTTAGGTTCAGTAGGATGATCTGGTTGATCTCTATAGGGTTGATTCAGCAGAGGAGTATGAGGCTTGGAAAAGGGAATTGAAAAATATTTAGTGGCAGGATTTAGGAAAGTTTGAGGGTAGTGTTTTGGATGTGGAGACAGAGAGTTGGATGGAAGATCTTGGGATTTATTTCAGTTTCATCTGGGACTCGGTGGGATATTGGGTTCCTTTGGTAGTTAGTTAGATGCTGGGATCTATGTATCAGTGGTGGAAATTGTATCTAGGTTAGTAGAAGGAGTCATATTCTTTATGGGTTGACATTCAGAAAGAAATTTGGGAAGAGTTTATTTCATCGACCATGAAGGCAATGAAGAAGGAGGATCTTATTTCTCTTTAGCTGGGGAGTACATCAGTTTTAGAGTCGATAATCAAGTTCAAGGACCTTCTGTATTATCCCTGAATCTTTTTCCAAATGAGGAGTCTTGTGTGAAATGTATTGAGGAGGAACTCCATCCTTTCATCCAATGTGCAGTTACTCCTTTTATGTTTCAAATGTATCTGGAGGTTCATTAGAAGGTGTAAGTGATTGAGAAGATGCACTCATGATGAGGTTTATCATAATAAGGTAACCGGTAGGGTTCTTTAAGGAGTAGGGTTTTTAGTAGTAGGTCTCAGGCATGGGGACTTTTGAGGTTTTGAGCAGTGAGGAGTTGAACTTAGTAGATTCCCTTTCATCTTTTTGGGGCCAGTAGTTTTTGTGTTTATCCTATAAATATCAAGACAATGTGTTTTTTCTATGGGGCTCAGGGGTATTTCTAGAATCAGTGACTTGTGGTTCTTTGATCTTAGTTTGGTGGAGGTGGATAGGTTCAGTGCTAGCCTCAATAATAGTTTTGAGTGAGACTGTATCAATAGTATGGGTAGTAGGATTATGCTCTTCCAAGGGGAGATGGAGAGGTTAGAGGCTGAAATTAGGATGTTCCTCTTGTTTAGGGACCTTGAACTGAGCATGGTCATAGAGGTGGCCATCAACATATATATAGCGGAGCTATGCATGGTCCGTTTCATGTAGTGGAGGCAATAATGCTAGAGGGGCCAGAGATAATTTGTGGTACACTCAGTTTCTCATCTACCCTTATTTTTTACTTGTTTGATTTTGGAGAATCACAATCCTTTATTTCACCCACTCTAATCCATGATCTAGGACCACATATAGAGAATATTCTAGTGCCTCTAGTATTAAATATGATAGTTGGAGTCCAGAACAACTTGTTTGATGTGTGCCGGGAGTATAGACTAATGATGGGGCCACATCAGTCCCATGGGTATATTTTCTTACTATAGATGCATCAATCCTATGTCATCCTAGGAATTTATTTTCTATATTACATACTTTATATTATCAACTTCTTTTGTAGTAGAGTCGTGTTCTCATATGTGGATATCCATCATGTGTTTTTTGTTGGTGAGTGGGGTTATCAGGTGGTTAGTCGGCATGTGGAGAAGGTTGAATCATTATGGGGTGATCCAATGTTGTTCTCTATGAATATGTATGGTAATATGAGGTTGTGTATAGAATACCAAAGGTTTAATTAGGTAACTTTCAAGAGGCGTTACCCTATTTTGAGGATAGATGAACTTTTCAACTAGCTAAGAGGGGTGATTTAGTTTTCAAAGATCGATCTATGGACTAGATATCATCAGTTGAGGGTGAAGGAGGGTGATATCCCGAAGAATACCTTAAGATGCAGGTATGGTCACTTTGAGTTTGTAGTCATGTTTTTCAGTTTCAAAAGCATACCAACTATATTTAGGAGACTCATGAACTCTATGTTACATGAATTCCTAGACTATTTCATAGTCATGTTCATTAAAACTATATTGATCTAGTTGAAGTTAAAGAAGGATAATTCTTATCATCTTAGAGATTTACTTCAGGTTATTCGATGCCACCATATCTATAGAAAGTTGTCCAAGTTTAAGTGTTAGAAAAAATAGGTGAATTTCCTCAGAGATATGGTGTCTCAATAGGGTGTGTTAGTAGACCCGTCGAAGTTTGAGGTGGTTGTTTCTTGGTCAATAATTAAGAATGATCCAAAGTTTCATAGCTTCCTTGGTCTCAGAGGATATTATCATAGGTTTTTTCCCAATTTCTTTCAAGTTTTATCCCCATTGATAGCTTTGATTAAGAAGGACTAGGACATTGTGTGGACTGATCAGTGTCAATCAGTATTCAACTATCTGAATGAGAAGTGTTTTAGTTCTTTATTTTTCAAAATAAGGGGTGATGTTTGAGGTGTTTTGAGATGATTCCCATTTAGGATTGGGATGCGTGTTGGTGAAGCATAGAGTAGTGATATCTCATATATCTAGGTAGTTACATCTCCATGAGCATAATTATTCTACCTATGACCTGAATCTAGAAATTTTGGTCTTTTCATTAAATTTGTAGTGAAATTACCATAATGGGGAGCGCTTTGTGGTCTTCACAGATCACAAGAGATTGTGATATATCTTTTCTCAACATGATCTGAATTTTCAGTAGTGTAGGTGGATGGAATTTCTTTAAGATTCTGATTTTTGGATCTTTTATACCTTAGTAAAAGGGAATTTTGTTTCTAACAATTTGAGTAAGAAGTTTTAGAAGGATTTTGTTTAGGAATATTGGGATGTTTTGAAAGGAATGAAGGAGTTCTTATCCATTCACTTGGATGAAAGGGTGGTTGATTGTAGGTTTTTTTTTGAAAATGAGAATGTATCCTTATTTGATGTAGTATGTGGACGATTATCAGTGGGGAGACTCAGAGGTAGAGGTGATGGGCGATCGTGTTGGCTATGATGATGCTTCAGAGGGATGGTTAGAGGATGATCAAAACCAGATGTTGATTCATGGGAGGTTGTTTGTTCCATTAAGGATGTGTGATGGGGTAATTCATGAGTTTTATATATCAGGTCTGGTAGTACACTCAGGAGTATACAATATTTACTATGGATTGAGGATGCAGTTTTGGTGGACCCCGATGAAATGGGAGGTGGTAGATTTTGTGGAGAGGTTTTTGGTTTACCAGTTGATAAATGCCAAAAATCATGTTCCTAGAAGTTCTTTATAGAATTTGGATGCTCCCAAGTGGAAACATTATGACATATTTATGGATTTAATCATAGGATTACCATGATATTAGGGAGGTTATGATTCTATCTAGGTGATCATGGATCTATTGATGAAATCGGCCCACTTCTTAGCAATAAAGGAGTTGGTCATAGTGGATGATTTGAAAAATATGTATGTGGATGAGGTGGTTAATTTTTATAGAGTTTTGAGGTCCATTGTATCAGACTGGTATAAAAATTTTACCTTGCAAGTATGTAGGGGAATATAACATTATTTTGGAATTCAGTTATGCCTTGACACTCCTTTCCACCCTCAAACGGTCAGGCAGATGGAGCAGACCATCCAGATGCTGTAGTACATGTTGTGGGCATGCATCTTATACTTTAGAAGATATTGAAAAAAAATGCGACCTTGAATGAGTTTTATTATAATAAAAACTATCACTCATCCATATACATGACCCCTTTTGAGGCCTTGTATATGAGGCCAAGTCATTCTCTGTTATGCTGGATGGAGGTTGGGGAGGTAGTAGTTCTTGTTTCTAACATGGTGCAGAACATGATAAAAAATGTTTAGTTGGTTCGAGAGAGTATTAAAGTAGTGAATAATTGGAATAAGTATTATGATGATCATAGGATGAGGCCCTTAGAGTTTAAGGTTGGGGAACACATGTTCTAAAAGGTTTCACCTCAATGCGGGAAATAGAGGCTGGTGGGGGAAGTAATATTTATTTCAGGTTTGCTAGTCCATTTTAGGTGTTAGGGAAAGTTGGAGAGGTGGTGTATTGGTTGGAGTTTTCACCATGTATGAAGAGGATCCATGACATCTTTCATGTGTCTTATATTTTTTTATATCTTCATGATTACTCATATGTATTTAAATAGGGAGAGTTAGATATCGAGGATGATATGATATTCATGGAGTATCAATTAGAGATTTAGGATCATTAAGAGAGGGTGATGTGTGGATGATATATTATCTTGGTTCACTTGTTGTCTAGGAGCGATGAACTAGAGGAGAGTACTTGGGAGTGAGAGATGAAAATACATGCCTAATACCGAGATCTATTTTGAACTTTTCCTTGCTTTGTTTTTCTGGTGATGTAATTTTTGGATCTTATTGTGTTTTTAGATTTGTTGTTTTATTGATATATGATGTGTGATAAGGTCCAGACATATAAAAATGGGAGGAACTAATTCCTAATCAAGAAAAATTATAATATTATGTGATTTAACCCATGCAGGCGTGTCAGTTCCATATAGAGAGGATATCATTTTAACGCAGAGGACATAATTCCCTGATTCACGTGTTTGGGGTGGTTCCATTTGTTGGTTTCAGCATTTGTTGTTTTGGTATTTTTGAAGGTTGATATGGTTGTGTGGAAGTGTGGTTTTGTGAAAGGAGGAAGTTTTTGGATGTGAAGTTTGTCTTGTGGGGGTTTTAGTTAGCATGTTTGGATGGTGGTAGCATTGAGTTGTAACAAGATCCTTGAGAGGTATCTCATAGGGTGGTTGTTTGGTTCACTTTAATTCTAGGTCTGGTTTGGGATTATTGAGTGTGAGAATAATTTGAGAAGTATGTGATGTAATGTACCATGCATTTTTGGCTCATTACTTTTTCATTTTGGGGTGTTGGAGGTGTTTCAGAGGAATCTTGAGGAGGTTCTGTGGTGGTTAGAGGTGTATCAAGGTGACTGTAGGATATTCATATCATGAAAAGTTTACATGACATGAACTTGTGTTTCATGGATTGTGTAGTCAGATGGATTCACGACCTATGATCGGTGATGGAAGAATCTGTGAAATGGATTCATGTCATGAATGTAATTCATGGCATGAACTTAAATCATGCCAAGGAGGCGTGAATTTTGGAAAAAGTTGGTTTTTGGAAAAAAACCTGTGAAATCCACAATGTAAATGGGTTACATGATGTGAAATTGTAGAGTTACAGGTTTTAAATATTTCTTTCAGCCGAACCCATTCTCATTAATACTTACCTATCCCATATCTCATTTTTGGAGAACCTTAGGTGGAACTCGATGGATATTTAGCCCCTTCCCCCCACCTTGATCCGTTGGTTTCAGTGGATTCCCATTATTGGTAAACCCTTCTGTTTTTCCTTGTTATTTTCTTCTATTCTTCTCCCAAGGACCTGTTATGGTGGTAAAATTTCAATTTGGGTTGTAATTTTGGATGTGTTTTTGATAAACCTTGATACAATGTTGGTTAATCCATGGGTTTTGTGTGCAGTTGTGGTTTGTGGGCATTTCTTCAATTCCCTATAGAGTACAGTGAGATCAGAAATCATCTTTGAGGTAGTGAATTCCTTTGTTTATCATTTTGTGTATCAAGTGGGAGGGGTTTTCTCTTGTTTATCTATGGGGTATGGCTATAATGTATTAATTAATGATAAGAAATTAGATAATTAAATTGAAGGGGTAAAGGGGAATGATTCACATTCTTTTACATCTTTGATATTATGATTCCATGAGTTGTATGCCCTGCTGAAAATTGTGGTCATTGGGGTATTTTTTTCACTTGTTTGATATGTGTTTTGGATCTCTTGTTGTGTTGTTATTGTGATATTACCTAAAATTGAAATTGACTAACCAATTATATTTTGTTAATAAAATGGTTTCCCCTAGATTTATTGATTGTAAGGTAATTCCCCTAAAATAAAGTGAAATATGATAAAATCCACCTTTTCAAATCTATAAAATATTCTTTGATGTGTGTTGATGTGTGGCCACATTATGGAAATATTATGTGTGGTTGCAATGCAGTGTGGTGTGATGTGTAGTTTTTTTGGACATGTTTTTTGGGAAATAAGGTGATGGTTGTTCAACTATGATTTTGGGGTAGTAGGGTGATGGTTTGTTTGGATATTCTTTTAGGGTGGTGAGGTGATGGTTTCTTGGCCATTATTTTTGGGAAGTTGGGTGATGGTTTTTTTAGTCGTGATTTTGGGTCAGTGAGGTGATGGGTGTTTGTAAATTATTTTGTTGAGGTGAGGTGATGTTTTGTTTGGATATGATTATGGGGTAGCAAGGTGATGTTTCTATGAGAATGAATATTTTCTTGTGATGTATAGTTTAATTGTGTTAGAATCCCAATTATTTATGGAATAATTATTTAATAATGATTGAAATCGATGGGGTTTGGTTTGGTTAATGGGATGGAAATGACTAATGAACAAATAAATGATGGGCTGTGTGGTTAAATGTGGTTATTGGTAAATAAAGAAATGAATGGTCTAGATAATGGGTTGGTTAATGGATGGGTCTTGGTTTGTTTAATTGGATGTAAATGACTAATAAACAAGTAAATAATGATCTATGTGGTTAAATGCAATTATTGGTAAATAAAGAAATGAATGGTCTAGATAATGGGATTGGTTGGAAATGAAAAATGTTTCTTTTTTCTTGGGTGCTTTTATTAATTTATTCACGGGATTTAAAGTGATTATGTTGTGAATTATTTAGTGTTTTGGTGTGAAACCATAGGTTAGGATTGGGTGTGGGTATACATAGATATATATGGTATGTTATTTTTGATTAGCTATACATACCCCACCCACAAAAAGAATTATGTTCCCACACCCATACATTTATATTGGGGGGGGGGATTCATGTTTTTTCCAACATCATGACAATTAGGATGGATGAATGGTTAACTGTTCTTTCCCACTCTCTCTTCTGGGTGAGTAGACATGCACAAGATGTGATGGAAGGAGGTATGATAGTGCACCAAGTGATAATCCAGGTGTCTTTGAGAATGATTTGATGTGATTGTGTTGTGGGGCGGTGGCCCAGGTATCTTTGGGTGAGATGTGATATGAATGTTCTTTAGGGTGGATTATGGTGGGGGTCACGCATGGTAGGAGTAGGGAACAAGATTGATGCCCTTCATGTTCATGATACCATACTACTCTGATTATGGTTGTGATGCGATGACTTAGGTGTCCATGGGAACAATGCTATGTGACCGTGCTATGGGGGTTGTGGTATATTTTATTTGGAAAATATGGGAGCACCAAGATGTATGATATTGAGGTGTGATAGTGGAACACCAATAGGAAAGTGAAACATGGTACCCTTTATCAATATGATGTTATTATGTTATTATACTTGGCTTTCATTATTTAGAGAGCATGACTTGGTGATGTTGGGATGGATTGTTGAAATTTTTAGGTGCTATTGGTTCTAATGTTTAATATTGGGTGTATTAATATGCTTCTTTCACATTTGGATTATATAATTTGGTTTTCCTATTCATTATACTTGTATGATCACCCTAAATATAGGTGCGTAACATAACTTATGTCTCAAAGAAGGAAACTTGAGATAAAAATACCTTACTGATTTGGTAACTATTGAACCATAAAACCAATGGAAGATAGATCCTTAAAATGGATATTTAAATCCCCATAATTTTAAGTATAATAATCATAAAATAAATTCATGGTAATTAAATACACTACGTAAAATAAATAAGTGGTGAATATGGATTGTGTCTCACAGAAGTAAAAAATGAGACATAAATCCCTTACCTTAAGTTTCGACTTCCTCAGTACATGTTCAAACCTAATGTATAATAAATATAATTTTATTATACATATATTATAGAACCATACTTATATATATATCATACAATATATTATTTACTTCTGAATTTTTATCACCTGTTTATTAATAATTCCATGTTAAAATCATGTTTTGGGTAATAACTTCTTTGTTTTTCCTGTATGTTTTGATTTTGTATTTTTAGTCATCATACTTTTATCATGATCATATAATATAAAGAATTTTAACCATGATATAAATAAAATATATATTAATTATATATGTATTTATAGTAATCCATTAAATTTAGATATAGAAAATGAAATACACCATTCATGGAGATAGTAGACCGTACATACATATGAATCATATTTCCATTTTCTCGATGTATGAATTGAAATAAAGTTAAATAATATATATTACCCTTAAAAAATCATTTTTATTTCATATATATCACAAATATTAATTAAATTTACCCTAATTACCTTTTATACAAAGCATTAGTGAAAAACGAATCACATCGCTTCGCGAGGTCGTATTCCGTCATACACACAAATTACATTGTCGTTTCCACCACAGAATGGAAATTAAGAATTTATATGTGATATTATAATTCAATAATTATATTTATGTTAAAAATATCATATATATACATTATATCCATTATTAAACCCAATCATGAGAGGTATTTATGGAAAAAGTGTCACATCGGCCTGTGAGGCGGTAGTCTGCTGTACACACGAGCGATGTTGTTGTTTCCAATTTGAGGGAATATGAGATGGATGTTGGTCATGAAAACTGTATAATAAAATATAATTATATTAAATATACTTATGTTATTAAATTAGCATGTTTTAATAATATTTTAAGGATGTGGAGGAATAAATAAAATAAAATGCTCGGTTAGGGATGTTACCTCTTCTTTAGACAACTTCTTTTCTTTTGCACCAAAAATCATACTAGGTTAGATTTATGAACAAAGTAAGTATTATATAATAAAATAAGGTAATTAAGGAATAAATTTGGTCTGGTATTGTATTAACCAAATTATTTTGTAAGTGTGAATAGGATATGAGAGGGGGTGACCTTTTATAAGTGTTGTGAGTGACACACTTGTATTTTTTGAAAACAAAATGGTGTACCCACGTTTTTATCATTCCAAAATGCATAAAAATAGGAAATTATTTATAATAGAATATATAAGGTTTAAATATGGGAAAAATGGGAACTTTACAAGTTTATATTTTATTTTACCCCTTATCTTTTTAGTTTAACCCCCAGTAAATCAATTTTCATCTTAACGACAATAATTAATTTTTACGAATTTTTATTTTTATAATTGTAAAAAATTAATTTGAACATATTATAAAATATAAATTATAACTATTTAAAATATTTAATCAATTTTTAATAATTTAATTCACATTATTGAAAATTTTTAATTTAAAATTAATCCCACAGATGAGAGAAAAACTAGTTTTCCAAAGAGAAAAATCGTCAAAAGTTAAAAATGTTTTTATAAAAAAGTTCAATATTAAATTTACTATAATGAAATAAATTATATTAATAGATATATAATTTAACTATTTTTAATTTTAATACCATCTTAAAAAAATTGGTTGTTTTTGAAATCTTTAAAAGAAAAGACAATTCTTAATAAAAACCAGTTTTTTCACTATTCATCGAAAAATTTATATTCTCAAAAAATTATCAAAAATTAACCCTAATTTAATTTTTACATTATGATTTAAATAATTAATTTTATTTTTAAAATAAAGTTTCTTAAAGTTTCAAAATTTAGTTTTAAAAATAAGTTCACAAAATGGGATAAAAATTCTTTTTAGAAAAATATTATTTTTAAGCATAAAATTAGATCTATTCTTATCACATGCCTAGAAAAAACATAAGATGAATTTTAACATCTAATTTGAATATATAATATATAATTTTAATTAAATTAATTCAAAAAGTTATTTTTTTAATTCATTTTAGGTAAAACATGTTTGTGCGTATAAAAATAGTTTTTCAAAAAAAGATTTTCTTTATTTTAATCTAGTTTTTATTTTCAATTCTAATTAATTGGTCACTAAATAATTTGTTATATATACATGTGTAAAGTATATATTTTAATAATTTAAATAATCCTATTCATATATTACTTTCTAATATCTAGGTGATAACAATCATATTAAATAATAATATTTTAATAGTAGGCCAGGTTTTATTAAATCTTAGTTTTGTGTGTAACACAAGATAAACTCGGTGTTGTGTGTGATAAAAGATAAAATAAGTGTTAAATGAAATGAAATATAAACTCTATGTTGTGTATAACTCAAAATATTAAAATGATTAAATTTATTTGAAAAAAATATTTCACAAAATCTTGGAGTGTTACATCTATTACATTTTCAAAACCATTACAAACTATTTCAATCCATTTTCACCATACCAACAAATCACATTCCACAATACAAAATTTTCCTCAATAACCCAAATGGTAAACCATTTGAAGTGTTTTTCACACACTAAAACCTTTTAAAACAATCATTTTTATATAGAATAATTTTAGGAAAACATTTTAAAATAAAGGAAATCATATTTAACTCATGAAATAATGGAACCACATACCTTTCCTTTTAAAACGACCACCAACTGGGTGTGAAACAAAAGAAAAAGAAAGAGGAGATCATATGGAAGCAAGAACACACCACCAAAATCAATATCCAAGAAGAACATTTCAGATTAAACCCATACTAAGTCAATACAACTACTATAAAAAAGTAAAAATAAGAAGGAGGGAAGAAGGGACCATGGAAAAAGGAGAGGAAGAACTTACATAAGGTTTCCTCGAAGATACAAGATCAAAACTACCCAAATATTGAAGACCAAGGGGATAAGATAATGGAGGGGAGGAATTCCTAGGGATTTAGGGGAGGAATGGGGATAAATAAGGGTGATTTGTGTTAAAAAGAAGGAAGGGAAAAAATGGAAATTAAACTTTTTTAAAAGATCTTGAAGGTTGTACGGTTTGGCAGTACGAACTTCCAGACTGTGAGCTAACCATGAACTGCCTCTATCCAAAGGGTAAGGGTGGATACATAGGTCGATGGGATTAGTAAATGGTTATGCATCTATCCATTCAATCTTGGTAGAGTGACTATTCGAGCTACATGATTTGTAGAGGGTCGACACACGATTTATACTAACCATGTACCACCCACTACCTGGGCCAAAACTGCCATTTTTTTATCAAAAATTCCCCAAAGAACTATGGAAAAAAATAAAGATAAAAAACAAAAATAAATACCCAAATGTGAAAATTCTCCCCATCATAAAAACTTTCTGTCCCTAGAAAGTCAACCTGTAATCTGATCAAAGAACAAGTGAGGGTACTGCTCCTCAACCCAAGATTTTCACTCCCATGTCTCATGCTCATCATTCCCATGTTTCCATATGACCCAAAATAATGAAATGTATAAAAGTCAAAGAAATTTCACATGGTAATCCATAATCTAAACTGGATGCTCAGTCACAGATAGATCAGGTTCCAACTCAAGCTCTTCCTAGATCATCACATGAGATGGATCCAGATTATACTTTTTCAACAGAAAGACATGGAAAACATCATGGATCAACTTTAACTAAGAAGGTAAATCTATATGATATTCAACCCTACTAATCCTATAAATGATTTAAAAAGGTTATATATACCTTGGTGTAAGCTTCTAATTCTTACCAAGATTTTGATGACCCAAGTGAGGTGCTACTTACAAAAAACACCTGGTCACCCACTGAGAAATCCAAGTCTAGGAATTATTGATCAAAATATGACTTATAACAACTATAATATATTAATAACCACTATATGAACATATGGATCTTATTGGTCATCTACTACACACATATCAGTCCCAAAAAGTAATTCTCACCAACTTCTATCCACCATATAGGAGACTAACATGACCAACCATACAATACTTCAAAAAGAACCATCCTGATCTAGGATTAGTAACAATTATTGTATGATAATTCCACCAATTAAATATGGTTGTCCCAAGATCCTATAAAGTCCAAAAAATAGACACATAGTATATCTTCCAGAATCTGGTTTTCCTATTGTATCTGACCATTCGTCTGAGGATGGTATGCCATGATAAGTTTTTCCTATGACCCCATTTCCTTCTGAAGACCTTTCCATAAATGAGAATTTAAACATGGGTCCTTGTTAAAAACAATAGTAGAAATCACAAATTTTATATTAATAATACTTTATACATAAAAACTAACTAATTTCAACCCTTTAATCGAGTCCTTAATCAAGATGGAATGGGTAGATTTGGTCAGAAGATCAATAACCACCCAAGTCACATTCCTTCCTCAGGGTGCACAGGGTAACCCAATAATGAAATCCATGGCTACCTCATCCCACTTCTAGGTAGGAGTGGGAAGAAGATGAAGAAATATTGTGACTCTATAGTTCTCATCTTTGACCTGATGACATGTATAGAACCAATATATAAATTTAGTTATATCCCGTATCATTCCTAGCCACCAAAAACTAGTGTAACACATCATAAAACATCTTAGTGGCTCTAGGATGGAAAACCCACCGGGACTGATGGTAGTAATGCATCACCACATTTTTAAAAAACTAGGTAATGATATAATAAATTAATTTAATATTTATATCATTCACGAATTAGATAATTATTTTCATTATAAGAATATTAAGTAATATTTAAATAAAAAAGGAAATGGGTTTTTTAAATTATTTTCTTATAAATTTTTATTTAAAAGTTTAATTTTAAAATTATATAATTTTAATTTGAAAAAATAATATTCATTTTTGAAATCATAATTTAAAAATTATCTCAATATGATTTTTTAATAATTTTATGAAATGATTGATTTTTAGTAAATAGTGAAAAATACTCATTTTGTTATTGAAAATATTATTTATTTTCATGTATTTACAAAGTAAAATTATTTTTTATGAATTTTAAAATTTAATTGTTTTATTTTTATTTAAAATATTCAAATTATGGTCTTTTAAATGAATTTTATACTTGAATTTAGTATAAAAACATTTTTACGTTAAAAAGGAAATTTTTATGAAAAAATGTTTTTCATTGTATTTTTATAGTTTAATTTTGAATTAAATTATACCAATTTTTTGAGTTGAATATTTAAAAATGTATTCCATATTTTGAATTAACGGTTTTAAATTTATTAAATAGGTTCTATTAATTTTTGGTCAATGTGATTAGTAACCCTAGTAATTTTTGTTACTATGGTAAAGGCTAAATCGGGTAATTGAAGTTAAAAAATTGAGAAGGATTATAGAATGAATCTAAAACTTACATAAATTTTATTTGAAGAGTATGTTTCATCCGTAGTCATCCAAATTTTAAATATATGGAATTTTTTCCATTTGTATTCGATTACTACCTTTATAATATTTTATTTAAAGAAATGAAAAAAATGTCACACTCATGTTTTTAATAACAATAATATTTTTAATATGGGATTAACCAGAGGATATGTTCAGTTAAAAATAGTATTTTTAAATCTAAATAATTTATCTTCATCATGGAAATTTATTTTTAAATTTTTCTGAAGAAATAATTAACTTAAATTCTTACACAAAGCTGATGTTGTAATTATTCAATTATTGGAAAAATCAAATAAATGATATTAAAAATATTAAAATTAATATAATTTTAGATAATTAATGTGATAAATTAATTTTATAGACTAATATAATAGGTTATAGATTTAATAAAAACTTTCTTCAAATTTCATTTGTTTTCTTGTTGTTATTAAAGTCAAAGTAATGAATAGTTCTAAATATTCACATTAATGATATTTAATAATAAATAATATTTTATTAATTAATATAAAATTAATAAAATATTATATTATTAAAATAGATTATTATAAGGTTGATAATATTAACCATGTTTTATTTATGGGCTTTTTTTCCATTTATTATAACTATTTTTACCCTCAAAGAGTAATAATCCTTGTTGTCATGATAAGTGTGGAAGTGGTTAATGAGGGTTAAAAACCAAATGATTAGGGTAAAAACATAGTAAATACTTCTCTGATGTTTTATTTTATAATATTATTTTGATCCATACTCATCCTATCTTCAAATTAATTTAGTTTTGATCCATTTTTAATTTAAAATTAATTTATATTAATTTAATATTTTAAGAAATTATATAAGTGACCTCCGCTCTCTTATAAAAGGGAACATATTATTATCATTTAATAAAACTTAAAAAACCTTTTGGATTGGAAAATATCTTCCTAATAATTTTCTTAAATCCTTTCTCATATACTATAGTATTTGGTTTGATTATAAATCCAATCTATCAAAGCTTTTGGTATAAGCCTAAAGAGATTGTTTGAAGAAGGGGTATCATTATTAACCGATGGTTTTGATTTATTTCTTCTTCCAAATACTTAAAATATTATTTAACCATGTTAAAATAATAACAATGAAATATTACACATAATGAGGTGTAGTTTTGTTAAAGGAACAACCTATTCCTACTCATCTTATATCAAATGGGAAATAAAACCATTCTTCTTGTGTACGGTGGATTACCGCCTCATGAATTGATGTAATTTATTTTCCACCACCGTCTCCCATGGATGGTTGTAGTGATAAAATTAATATACATATATATATATATATATGATATTAATTACATATTTATCATTCTTAAATTTTCATATATCATTTAATTTATCACATTTCCATTCAATGAAAAATTATAACATCGTTTATGCGTCTGTGTCGACAACCACCTCCACGAAGTAATGTGATTCATTTTCATCATTAGATCACATGGATGATATATATAAGTATATTTAAATAATTAATATTATATTTATTATATTATTACAATTTTATAAATATAAAATAATACTTACCCTTTTTCTATAATGATTGTTAAAAAATGAAAATGTTACTCATGCATACATATGACCTACCGTCTCCATGATTGTAACATAGTTCATTTTTCATAACCATATTTAATGGTCAGATTAAAAATTTTAATTTATTTATAAAAAATATAATAAGGTATGATTATAATTCTAGATATTATGTAATAATGACCTATTTAACCATAGTCAACCTACCGAAGTGATTTTGGACATATGAACTGAATATCATCAAAACGCCCGACATATAATTAAATGATTAAGTAATTGTATATGAAATGGTACTAAGTAAAATAAAGGGAATAATGAACTTTAAAATTTTTCTCAACATTATTTTATTATTTATTAAGATAGATAACATACGTGATAAGTCAGACTCAAGGTAAGGAAAAATTTAACTTAAAACCTCATTTTAAATGTTATAATGATTAATTTTCAAAATATTTCTCTTATATGTACATGTTTTTTTTATTTTATGAATAGATTTATATTGAAATAAAATAAATATAAAGGTAATTTTACACCACTTTCTTTGAAAGGTTTTCAAAAAGGAATCTTTTTATGGAATGTTTTGACTTTATTTACAAAATATTAAAGAAATGTTCAATTTCAACGTATACAACAACAACAACAAATTGTTCTTCCACCATAACCATTATTTAAAGTTAGGATTATATTACAAGAATTCATGTTTTATTCAAAGAAAAACAATATTTCCTTTTTTTGGTATTTTGTTAATGAAAATTCATTTTTAAAAGAAAATGGTATTTTGATATCTAAAAGTGTTTTGTATACAGGTTTAAAATTGTTTTTCAAGGATTTTATTCATGATATGGTCCTTTGACATTGTTTATAAAGGGTTTATCCTTATTATAGATCATGGGTGTGCCTAAAATAGATATATAAAGGCGTGAACCTTATTTTAGATCATAGGTGAGCCTAATCTAGCTTATATGATGGGTGAAACTTGATAGTGCTCCAATTCATTAAGTAATGATTATGTTATCTAAAGAATTATAGTGGAAGTCAACCATGTGTTTGTTATAGTTTCAAGGGTTTTATAAGGGTTCTATGATAATGATATCCCGAGGAACCTACATGATTGTTCTATGATTTATAATGAGTGTTTGTGGAAATTTTTTGATTTCAAAAGATAAGATAGTGATATTTTAAATGAATAATGATTCCCTTTTTAGATAAAAGTTATGTTTTTAATCAAAGGTTTTTCATGTGTTTTAATTTTTTTCATCAGAATATTAGATTTTATCTTTTTTATACTCCTTAATGTGATTTTATTTCTCATACTACATTTTAAAATGATTTTAAAAGGTATTTAAGTATGAATTGGAACAAGGATGAGGACAAGATCAAATATGGGATGATATTTCATGAAAATAAAACTTTTTTATTTTTAAAAGTTTTTTTGGTGGAAAAAATAGATATTGAGAAGAAGTATCTACATTGTAATATATGAGATTTTAATGTAAAAGTTATGACCAAACTCTTTAAAACTCTAAACCTAAAGATCATTAGAAATGAAATTATGTGAATTATATTTCAAAGTCACTAGAATATTTAATGTTTAAGGTCAGGTCCTTATAGTTGGCATCATAAGAATGGTTTAGATAACTTTAGGGGTTAGGCTAATGATAATATAATACCCTCAAATGATTTTATCTAATGGTTATGTTGAAATGATATATAATTTAAAGTTTATTATATTGATTCATATAATCAATATTTGTTTAGAATGGTTTTCTATTGTGTAAACAAAGAGGCTATAGTAATAAGGCACAAAGGGGATGATATTCTTCCAAATCAGCAACCCAGAATGGTCAATATTGGAACTGAGAAGTTTTTTTGTTGTGATGGATCTGTTGAATCATGTTATAAATGGAAGTGGAATCGAATCTAGAGAGAATACAAATATAACATAGCGAAATATGATAATAGTTGATCACTTCATGAAATAACACCCTATATCTTCGGTGGAACTTCATATCTAGTGGTGGCCGAAGGATGGATCAATGCACTAGAAAATATATTTGAAGTCATAGGATGCTTGTAATGAAAAATGGTAACCATGTTCATTTATCATTTTGAAGGTGAATCTGATTAATGGACGTATTTAGTTACGAATAAAAAAGAGAGAGATGATATTGGTTCCATGAAATGGAACACATTTAATAATCTCTTATTTGATAAAATTTTCCCTAAGATTTTTCAACTCAAGGTTGAGAAAGAATTCTTGGAACTGATGAAAAAGGATAAAATTTCTATAGCTGCATATGGATCACATTTTATAAGATTGTCTATTTGTGTACTAGATTTTATCTAGGATATTGATAGTAAGATTAATAATTTTTAATTAGGGTTTAAACCAAGATATATAAGATAATTAACTTCCCAAAATTTTTAAAATTATGATTAACTTGTTTGGTATGTTGAGAAGGTATAGATGGAGTTAACTGATGATCATGTATTCTATGACAACAAGTAGAAAAAAGTTATAGATGGTAGGAAATGGGGAATAATTCATCAAATAAATTCAAAGGTCATAAAATAAACTTCTCATATTGTGATAAGTGTTGTAAAAAGCATCATGGTAAATGTCTGGTAAATTCTATAAAGTGTTACTAGTGTAGTAAGTTTGGTCATAGGGCATGTGAATGTAAAGAAAAGAGTCTTAAACTATAAAAGAATTGGGTAATTGATATCCATCCATCAGTGAGGTGTATTAGTTTCATTAAGATGGTTCATTATGTTAACCTGTGTCTGAAGTTAATTACTCATTATGTAACTCATCAATATCGAAAGAATAAAGGTATAGAAAAATATTTTTATACTACTACAGTTGATGAATGACCATATAATTAAGTGGTGATAGGTATTTTACCTATTTATTCTAATTATGACAATACCCTATTTGACTCTGGATCTTCGTATTCATTCATTTATGATAAATTGGAAAGAATACTTGGAATATCACCTCATGAAAGTATGATATAAATTTTGGTGAAAATTTAGGGTGGAAATATTAAAGCATCCAAGGTTTATAGAAATATTTATGTTGCTATTAGTGGGATGGTATTCCCTGAAAATCATATTGAACTGTCCATGATAGAGTTTATTTATTATTTGGGGTATGGATATGCATTTATTTTATCATGATAAGATACATTTCAGAGCCAAGATTTTTTTTCAATAATTTTATACCTTTGATAACCTACTAAGAATATGAGAAATTGATTAGATATTACAATTAAAGTTACTTAAAAAATGTTGTTTAAAAGAAATAAACCATTCATATTAGTGATGTCTAAGCAGTGAATGAAAATATGGATGTTTTTTCTATGAATTTATTGGGTATTATTCCTAACCAAGAGTTTGAGTTTATTATTGAAACAGTACTTGATTCTAATCTTATTTCCAAACCTCCTTATTCAATGGACCAAGTTGAACTTTTAGAATTGAAAAATAAATTATTGGAGTTTTAGATAAATATTTCATTCATCCTATAAATTCACCATGGGGTGATCCGATTTTTTTTCTAAAAATGAAATATGATTTTATGATACTTTTCATTGATTATAAATCCTTGAATAACATCATTGTTAAGAAAAACTATCCTCTGTATCATATTAATGATTTGTTTAATCAATATAGGTAGTACAATACTTTTTTAAGATTAATATTAGGTTAGGATACAATCAATTAAAGGTGAAGGAGGAAGATATCTTGAAAAATATGTTTCAGACTAGATATGGGCATTATGTGTTTGTAGTTATACCCTTTGGGTTATCTAATACACCAGCTGTATTTATAGATATAATGAATATAGTTTTCCATGAGTTATTGAATAAGTTTTTGGTTTTATTTATTGATGACATATTATTATATTCTAAAAGTATCGAGGATTATGAAAAACATCTAAGGATTGTTTTTCAAACCTCAAAATAAAATAATTTATAAGGAAAATCTAGTAAGTGTTATTTCTGGTTACCAAAGATTTATTTCCTTCGATATCTTGTCTCTAAAAATGGAATAATTTTCAACCATACTAAAACTAAAGTTGTTGAAGTGTGTAAAATACCTACCAATGTCATAAATATTCATAGTTTTCTTGGTTTATCATGTTATTACTAGTTATTTTTTGAAAAATTTACTCTGTTATCTTGCCCACTAACTAAGGTAACTCAAAAAGGAGTGAAATTCGTCTAGAAAAAATAGAATGATGATTATTTTCAAGAACTAAAAATAATATTGTTGAATGATATATTTTTGGAATTTTCCTATAGAAATGGGGATTTTTTTATCTATAATGATGATTCTTTGATGTGGCTTGGTTGTGTCCTAATACATATTGATTAGGTAATTGATTATAGTTCATTTCTACCAAAACCTCATGAATTAAACTATCCTAAACATGATATAAAATTATATATCATTGTTTTTGATTTAAAATTTTGGTGGCACCATTTATATGGATAAAAGTGTGAAATATATATAGATAGTAAAAGTTTAAAGTATATATTCACTTAGAAAGAGTTGAACTTGATTCATAGAAGATGGTTAGAACTGATTAAGGATTATGACTACATGATTCATTGTCATCTTAGAAAATAAAACAAATTAGATAATGCTTTTATTTAGAAAAATAATGATACATGAACCATGTTTCATTTGGAACATGAACCTTTGGTTATTGATTTGATGAATTTTGGCCTAAAAGTTATGGATGGAGTAGCCTCCTCTATTTTGTTTTAGGTGGTTTTACAATAATCTTTGACAAAAAGAATTATGTAAGTTCTAAAGGAAGAGAAAAAGTCACAGAAAAATTTATAATGGGTTAAGAAGAAAAAGTTTCCTAAATTTAATGTTAAAAAAGAAGGTGTTTTTATATTTTTAAATAGATTATGTTTGTCTTATGATTACCAGTTTATGTGAGAATTATTGAGTGAGGCTCATAGTTTCCCATTTTATATCCATCATGCAAGAACTAAGATATATAAAGACCTTCATGAGTATTACTGGTGAGATAGAATGAAAATAGTTATTTCTTACTTTAACATGAAATGTTTGACTTCTCAATAATTAAAGAATAATGAAAATTACCAAAGGGGATATTTCAGCCTTTTCTAGTGCCAAAGTGGAAATGAAAAATGATTCCATGGATTTCATAGTGGGATTTACAAAGACTTATCTAGGTAATAATGTGATCTTGGTTATTGTTTATCGAATAACTAAATTAGTGAATTTCCTTCCCATTTGAGATATAATGTATTTAGATCATATTTCTTGACTGTATCTTAAGAAGATAGTTAGTTTACATGAAATTAATCTCTCTATTTTATCTTATTGTGATACCTGGTTCACTTCTAATTTTTATAAATTACTTCAGAATTCATTGGGTATATAATTAAATTTAGTACATATTTTAATCCTCAATATGATAGAGATACCGAATGAATGATTCAAACCTTGTAAGATATTCTTTGTTCTTATTAAATGGATTACTAAGGAAGTTAGTATTAACATCTTTCTTTAGTTGAGTTTTATTATAATAATATTTTTCATTCTAGTATATAAATGACACCTTTTAAAGATTTATATAGAAAACGATACCAGAAAATAGCTTGTTAGGATGAAGTAGGAGAAAGGAAGTTGATGGGACCCAAGATGGTCAATGAAATAGTTGAGAAGGTGAAGATGATTCATTAGTATACGAGGATGGCTCAAAGTAATAAAAAACATTTTGTGAATAACATGAGAAAATATCATTCATTCAAGTTAGGTGATCATATATTTTTTAAAGTATCTCCATGTAAAAGTATTATGTGTTTTAGTAAAAAGAAAAAGATAAGTCCATGATTCATTAGGCTATATAAAATCTTGGATAAATTTTGATCAGTTTCTTACTAAGTTTTCTTGACTCTAAGTTTATCCTATATACATAACATTTTTCATGTTTATTTGTTAAGAAAATATGTGACGGATTAATCTCATATTTTGTGCCGAGAAGTAGTTCAATTAGAAGATAAAATTTATTATGAGGAAAAAACTATTCAAATTCTTGACCATAAGGAGAATGTGTTATGAAATAAGGTGATTCCTTAGGTTAAGGTTTTTTTGGAAAAACCATATGGTTGAAGAAGCAATATGGGAATCTGAAAATGATATGAGGGAAAGGTATTCCCACTTGTTTAATAAGTGAATAAAATTACAAGGAAACAATTACCAAAAGGGGGAAGTAATGTAACAACCCAGTTAATGATAGAATAAATAATGTTTATATTTATAGAATTCATGAATCAGATATTTATTTTCATTTTAAAAATATTAAGTATTTTTTTTAAATCCAAAAGGAAATAGTTTTGATTAATTATTTTCTTATAAAATTTTATTTTAATGTTTAAATATAAAATTATAGAATTTTAATTTGAAAAAATAAATTTCATTTTTGGAATCAATATTTCAAAATAATCTAAATATTGATTTTTTATTATTTTATGAAAATATTTATTTTTAGTGAATAGTGAAAAATACTGATTTTATTATTGAAAATTGTATTTATTTTTAAGTATTTACTAATACAAATTATATTTTTTTGACGTGTTTTAAAATTTAATTAGTTATTTTTTTTAAAATAATTCTATTATGGTTTTTGAAATTAATTTTACACTTGAATTTAGTATGAATTTTTTTTTACATTAAATGAGAAATTTTTTGAAAAAATTATTTTTCATCACGTTTTGACGGTTTAATTTTAAATTAAATTATGAAAATTATATGAATTGAATCATGAAAAATGAATTATATATTTGGAATTAGTGATTATAAATTTATTAAATATAATCCTTTTATATTTTTTCAATATTAATTGTAACCCCTATAAAGTTTTGTTACCACGGTAAAAGGTAAATCAGAAAATTAAAGTTAAAAATAAAATGAGAAGGACTATAAAATGACCCTAAAATTTGCCTAATTTTTTTATGAGTATATTTTATACATAGTCATCCAAAGTTAGAATATATTTTCCTTTTTCCATTTGTATGTGATTATAACATTTATAATATTTTATTTAAAGAAAAGACAAAAATGTCACCCTTGTTTTTAATTACGATAATATTTTTAACATAAGAATAACCAGAGGATATATTCTGTTATAAGAAGTGTTTTTAAATAGAAATTATTTATATTCAACCAAGATTTTTTTTAAATTTTATTAGATAAATAATTATTTTAAATTCTTACATAAAGCTGACACAGTAATTATTCAATTCATTGAAAAATCAAATAAATGATATTAAAAATATTAGTAGTAATATAATTTTAGATAATTAATGCAATCAATGAATTTTATTGATGTATATAATAGGCCAGGTATGTAATAATCTTTTTTGAATTTCATTTGTTTTACTAATGTTATTAAAGTCAAAGTAATGAATAGTTCTAAAAATTGACATTAATGTTATTTTATAATAAATAATATTTTATTAAATAATATAAAATTCCTAAAAAAATTATATTTATTAAATAGATTATTATATAGGCTGAAATGACAACCATGGACTATTTATGGGAAATTTTCCATTTACAGTTACTATCTTGACCCTCAAAGTGTAAAAATAATTATTGTCACGATAAGTGTGAAAGGGGTTAACGATGGGTTAAAAACAACAGATAAGGGTAAAAAAATAATCAAAAATTGTATAATATTTATTTTATGAGATTATTATAACCAATACTAATCCTAAGTTCTAAAGAAATTAATTTGGATCCATTTTTATTTGAAAATTAATTTATATTAATTTAATATGTTAACAAATTCTAAGAGTGCCCCTCTCCTCTCTTATAAAAGGGCACCTATTATTCTCATTTAATCACACTTAAAAAACCTTTTAATTTGGAAAATATCTTACCAAATACCTCCTAACATCTTAGATTCTTTTTTTGACTATGAAACCAACCAAGCAAACCTTTTTGTGTAAAACATAAGATATTTTCCAAAGATGAGGTATCGTTCTTAGTCGAGTGTTTTGTTATATTTATTCTTACAACCCCTTAAAATATTACTTAACCATGATGAAATAATAACAATAGTATATTTCATATACTATGGTGTTGCTATGTTAATGGAACAACCTATATCCATCTCTTCATCCATCAAATGAGAAATGAAACCATCGTTCCTGTGTATGGTGAAATACCACTTCGTGAACCTATGTAATTTGTTTTCCATCACTAAATAAAAATTTATGGTTATATTTTTTTATTTAATATATATTTATGATATTAATTTAATATTTATCATTATTAAAATTTTATATATCATTTAATTTCTCACCTTTCCATTCACTGAAAAATGATCGTTCATGCATTCATGTGGACTACCACCTCCATGAAGTTCCGTGATTCATTTTCATCACCACATCACATGGATGATATATAGAAATTTATTTAAATAAGTAATATTATATTTTTTATATTATGATAATTTTTTATATATAAAATAATATAAAACTTCTTTCCATAATGATCTTTGAAAAATACAAATGTTACTCATGCGTATGTATGACCTACTGTCTCCACAATTATAACGTAGTTCATTTTTTTATAATCATATTTAATGGTTGGATTTAAAAATATAATTAATGTAAAAAAATTATAATTATTTAATGATTATTATTCTTTATGTTATGGAATAATGATCTCTTTAACCATATTCAACCTACCAAATTCATTTTTGACTAATGAACTGAAAATAATCAAAAAATCCAACATAAACTTAAATGATTATATAATTGTATATGACATGGTAACAAGTAAAATAAAGGGAATAAAAAACATCAAAAAGGTTCTCAAGAAATTAAATAATTAACATGACTTTATTATTTAGGAATATAAAGAACATATGTGATGAGTCAGACTTGAGGTAAGAGACACTTTAACTAAAAACCTCATTTTAAATGTTATAATGAGTTATTTCAAAAATATTTATCTTCCTTGTCCAAGTTTTTTAAATTATTTTATAAATGTATTTATATGGAAATAAAATAACTATAAGAGTCATTTTATGACACCTAATTTTAATGGTTTTCAAAAAATAATCCTTTTACATAAACATTTGTCTTTCTTTACAAAATAAAAAAAGAATGTTCTATTTTAACATATACGACAACAATGAATTTTCTAGTTTCCATAAAAATTATTTTAATCATAGATTAATTTAAAATAAATCATGTTTTCTTCAAAGAAAAACCATATTTACCTTTTTCTAGGTATTTTGGTATTGAAAACGAGTTTTAAAATAAAATGGTCTTTTGATATCAAAATGTGTTTCGAAAATGGGTTTAAAAGAGGTTTTCGAGGGTTTTATTCATGTTATGGTCCTTAGACATTGTTTATGAAGGGTTGAGGCCTATTATAGCTCATGGGTGAGACTGATATATCTTATATGAAGGGTTAAACTCCATTATTTATCATGTGTGAACCTGATATAGCTTATACAATGGGTGCGCCCATAAAGTGATCCAATGAATTGGGTAATAATTATTTTTTCTGAATAATTTTATTAGAATTCAGCTGTATATCCATTCCAATTATAAGGGTTTTATAATCTTTATATTATAATGATGTCCAAAGGCACCTATATGAATTTTATATGATTTTAATGAGTTTTCATGGAAATAATTTGATTTAAAAAGGCAAGATAATGCTCTTTTTAAAGGGAAATGATGCTCTTATTAGATTGAAAGGTATGATTTTAATAAAAGGTTTTCCTGGATTTTCATGTTTTTCACCGGGATAAAAAATTTCTTCTTTCTATGTCCCTTATTGATATTTTTTGCTCATTTCACATTTTAATTTTTTTTTGAGAGGAATTTAAGGATGAGTAGTAACAAGGATGAGGTAAATATCAAATTTGTAAAGATATGCCATAAAAAAACAAGTTTATTTTTAAAAGTTTTGTTTGGTGGGATAAATGGAAACTAAGTAGAAGTGTATTCTTTTTAATATATGGTATTGTTATGTTATATTTATGAACTAACTATATAAAACTCAAAACATGAAAGATCATCGGAAATAAAAGTATGTTATTTTTTGTTTTAAAGTTACTAAAATATGTAATGCTTAATGATGGTTCCTAATGACCTTTCTTTGAGATCATGACATTACTAAATTTTATGTGAAGTGAAGAACACCCTCATAATACATTAACCATCCACTAGGATCCTACCTACTATTTAGGAACTAGGTATAATGTAATTATAAATCACCCTTTAGCTACTCATCCCGAATCAACTCTAGTAAAGAGGGAGTCAATAGTACACTTTACAAAAACATACCACCACTTAGTTTCCTGGCTATCAAGTGCATCCATGCAAGAAGACCCATTAGTACCCATGCATCACTGGACACATTCGAAGTCTGGGGTGTAAAATTCCTGATCAATGCTTCATCCAAATAATTTACATTACTTGGGGTGTAGACGATATTGTAGTTAAAACCATGAGGGTACCCAATACATTGTTGATATCTCAGATTTAGATCCTTCTGGGAGAATATGTAGCTCAAGATTTTGTGGTTTGAGAAGACCATAAACTTCTCCCCAATGATATAGTGATGCTATTATTCAAGGGAATGAATTATTGATGCAAGATGAAGGTCATGGGATAGGTCATTCTCTTATGGTCAGATTTTGGAAGACACATGAACCACCATAAGATCACCTGGTATAAGAACACATCCTAGAACCGTACCTGAAGCATAATAAAATACCATGTAACCCAGACTATCCTCTGTTAAAATTAATATATGGGTGTTTTTCAGTCATTAATTAAGATCCTCAAAATATTCTTGACAATTTGGGCTCTAAAATAAATTAACTCATTTCTCAGTGAGGGTTTTTTATAGGTGAGGAAAGTCAAGAGAAGTCCCTGATGAATCAAACATAATACCTTGCCTGGCCCAAAAAACTTCTGATCTCGAAGACATTATTCAGACCCTCCCATGAAATAACTTCTTTAAATTTCTCTAGATCAACTAAAATTACACACTACGAGATCACATGACCTAGAAAATTAACTTCCCATATCCATAAAGTACACCTTGATAACTTAGAATAAATATTGTGATCTCATAGAGTACCTAGAAAAACTCTCAGATGCTGTCAGTGCTACTATTTTGATTTTGAATAGACTAAAATGTCATCCACAAATACTACAATAAAAGAGTAAAAGTATCTATGGAACACCCGGTCATCAATTCCACGATGACTAAAAGATAATTTTTCAATATGACCAAAATTACCAAATACTAAAAATGGCCATACCTACTTCAGAAGGTAGTATTGGGAATGTTTGCTTCTCTCACCCTGACCTGGCAATTCCCTAATCGAAATTATATTTTGGAGAAATACCTTTTTTTCCTTAAGATGATAAAAGATATCATCAATATGAGGTAAATGGTATTTATTCTTGGTGGTGAACCTTTTCATCTTTTGATAATTGATATATAAAAAGAGATATTTGTCATCCTTTTTAGCCAAAAGCACTGGATCCGCCCAAGGAGAGATTCCTTAGAGAATAAAACCTTTGGATTCTAAATTGTCCAGATATATCTATAACTCCCTAAAATCAGTGAGGGCCATATGTTATGATAAAGGAGATATTAGATGTGTCCCTGGTGCTAAACTGTTTGTGAAGTCCACATTCTTCTTCTGAGGTTAACCAAAAAAATCCACTGGGAATACCTTAGGAAACTCAACCTCGATAAAAGGAAATCCAACATATAAGACTTTATCACTATCATCCAACAATATTGAAGAAACCTGAAAATAAATCCTACCTAGCTCTAGAAGTGGAGGTCCAACTTGTCCTGACTACAAATACCATTCTCACTAAAAAATTAAAGGACTTCTATTGGGGGCTATTAAAGTCACGCGATGATGATAAAAATTGATGTGTTCCTTTAAATATTCCATCCAATCCATCCCCAGGATCATGTAAAAAATTTTTATATCCAGAATAATGAAATACCATTTTATCTCTAATACTTCCAAAGAGACAATGAAAGATAGGAATTTGAAACCTTTCTATTTCCTCCTGCAAAGAAGCGTGACTATTTCAATAACATTTAACATAAGCTCATTTAGGAGTTTTAATAGATCCAAAATATGATAAGAAAAGTAGTAAGAAACACCTGTATCAAACAAAGTAATTACCTTGAATGATGCAATAAGAAAAATATCTAAAACTATCATAGGACCTATATATGACTCCACTGGTGCTTGATCAATTGCTTAAAAGTACTTAATATCTGTCTATTGTTATAGTCTACTACTGATCTAAGGGTCTAAATTATACTTACTTTGGACAAAATAAGATCCAAACATGCCATCACGTCCACTAAAATGAGAACCTATATACCTAAATTCATCATATGGATCCACCGTTCCTCTAAGAACTTTATATCCTATACTACTTTGAAGTGGTAGAGCACTTCTAAAAAACTTTTTCAAGTGTCCCATCTATCTACATTGATGGCATGGATTAGGTGGGTCCATACATGATGACCTCACATGTACAGATTTCCCACATTGATAGCACATAACATATACACCTATTGAAACAAATAATTAGATTATTTGAGGTTGATATCTTAAAATTTTATCACCCTTATTTCTCTTCTCCTCATGGTTCCTCTTCTTCTCAGTTGATCCAACCCCACTCTGGACAAGTGCTAAAAGAATCCCAAAAAAATCAGACATACCTGCTTGGTCAATTTTCACTATCAGATCATGGACAATCACCTCAGCATAGTTATTCTACTTAAATAATACTACATGAGATTTAATATAAAAAAACCCCATTTAAAACTTCTAATCTTTCAACTTTTCATTAGAAACCACCTTAGGAGAAAATTGAACCAACTCCTTGAAGTGGTTGGTATATTCTCACACTAAAAAATCTCCCTGATGGAGGTCCATGGATTCCTAGAACATGAAAAAATCCAAAAAATCAGGGAATAACTAATCCTTGAAGATAATATTAATGTCCTTATATCCTACCTGCTCGTACAACCCTTCCTGAACCACTATCTCCCACCACTGATAATAGGGTCCTTCTAAAAAAAACACTACACACTTCACTTTTATAGAACCCAAAGTCCCAAGGAAATAAAATATCATCTCAAAATTTTCCACCCAGTCTTAATATTATTGTGAATTCATGATTCCCCATAAGTAATGAGGTTTACACTTAATTAACTCATGATATTGATATATTATTGATCCTGATTTGGCTTCTCTATCCTGAGTAGGACCAGATCTTGTTCCCTAATCCATATCTTAGATAACATGAACCATTACCTTAACTAATCTATGATCAACTGGTGAGGGAGAACTCTATCTAACCTCCTCCCATGGCTATACATGAGGTCTTTAGGGAGGCATGTTTTTTTACCTTCCAAAAAACAATAGGAAAGAACTATCAATACTTTCTCCCATGGACATTTAGAAAATAACTCAACAAAACACCCACATCAGTCATCATATAACCAAAACGATCCAAACCACAACTCAAACCACCCACCTAATCTTGGTGTCCATGCATAGCCTGTATCCTATGCATTACACCTATTGGAGGATTCAAACTAGATTCTTAACATCCCATGGTAACCCAAGTCTTGTCATGAGTTGTGTTGGCCAAACACCCCACTCACAACTAGTACCTTAACCCCCAATAGTCCTAGCTTCTATCTATCCACACTTTCCAAAAAAACCAACCCAATAAAAGGGTAAACTTCTCAAATACCACTTTTTCACAAAGTAGGACAGGATTCCATCCACCCTGACACCCAACCCATCCCATTGAATAACCTAAAGGGTGTTACCAATCCCCACAAGATAGAAACTAGTTTCTAGGCATAAAGGAAATCATTTGGAATGATTTTACCATGAACGATACTCAATAACCATGAAATATATAAAAAATACCATGTATGAACATTAATAACACCATATATACATAAACATCATAAAAAACATCTATATAAGGTGATAAAAAAGATACATATACACGTGATAAGGTTCTATTTACATTTTAAATCGAAACCAAAAGGAACAAAAAGGGAGACAACTAACAAAGGAACACAAGCCTCATTGTGGAATGAGGTCCAACACCCACCACATCATCACCATAAAAAATTTCTAGAAGACCCCACTATCAATAAAATATTCTGCGACTCCCATAGTAGGCCTTGCCTTTACCTGAATCAGACAACACAAAGTCTACATATACCTAATAGGTATATATAGGATTTGATATCACTTTCCTAGTAGTATAACACCTAATTTTACATTCATATCTATTATAAGATAAATAAAAAAGTTGGTTTTAAAATAAAGTAAATAGTTCAGTTTTGAAAACATGTTATAGTTTTTAAAGAAATATAAATAATGTTAAAACAACTGAAAGAAGGAAAACACAACATAAGAACCCTGGGCCAACCCCTAAGTAGCTTGGAAACACAGTTTTTATGATCCTCATACTCTTAGTTATGATTTAAAACCACATCTCTCCTTAAACATGAGCTGCTAGAGAGCTCATCTCTAAATTCTAGTGGTACTCACAACATCACCACCACATGTTGTTACTATTATAGTGTTATCCCACTAGAAAATCAGGTCACACCCTACCATCTCTTCCAATGTATTGATCCTTATCCAACCCACATAGATACCTAGGGTTACTAAGTGATCTATTCTATTTTAAAAACCATTCAAAACCATTTAAATCCCTTTTCAACATACAAACCCACACACAACAAAATACACCATTTGCATCCATCACCTAAAGGGTAAACCATTTCAAGTGTTTTACACACACCAAAACCCAATAAAATAACCTTTTGATCATGTAACCATTTTAGTAAAACATTTTGAAATAAATAAAAGTATATTTAACTCATCAAATAATAGCATAACATAGAACCACCTACAATTTATTTCAAAACCACCACCAAATGAGTGAGAACCACAAAACAAAGAAAGAAAAGATACTATGGAAGAAAAAAAACACAACCAAAATCAATATCTAAGACAAAATATATCATATTCCACCCATAATAGGTTGAAATTACCTATAGAGATAAGGAATCCTAAGAAAGAGGGAAGAAGGGACCAAGGAAGTTGGAGGGGATGAACTTACTTGAGGTTGAAGATCCAAGATAAAAACCAAGAAAAGATTGAATCCAAATGGGATATGATAAGGGAGAGTAGGAATACCTAGGGATGGAGAGTCAAATGGGAAGAAATGAGGGCGATTTGGGTTAAAGGGGGGGATTATAAATTCCACTTTTTTAAAAGATCTGGAAGGCCGCATGGTTTGGCCACATGGTTTGTGAGACCATATGCTTCCTCTATCCAATGTGGAAGGGATGATGCATGGGATTATGGGGATAGTGAATAGTCATGAACCTAGTCATATTACCTTGACATACCCTCTATCTAGGCTGTACATTTTACAAAGGGTTGGCACACAGTTTCTACTTACTATTCACCAACCACTATTTGACTGAAAAACCTCTATTTTCCTAAAAGAATCTCCAAATAAATATAGGAAAAAAGAAATACCAAAAATAGAAAATAAATAACTTGAAAAGAAACCATTAGTGTGACGTATTTAATAATATAAAATATTTCCATGTCACTCACTTTCTTTCAATAAATGCTTACAACTTGACATTTCTTATCTTATGATCTAAATCACACTTACACCAAGCCATCCATGAATAATAAATAAAGAATAAATTGTGTGTGGAATACCATATATTGGATTAATTAATACCACTTCATATTCATGATCTTTCTTCTTCATAGGTAAAATTCTATTTTAGATAAAGCTATGTAGGATTTGAGTTCCCATTATCAACTCACTCTAAAAAGTCTTCGACATTTGACATCATATCTTAAGATAATCTTCAACATGGGGAACCAATTTTTGGAAATGATATTTACTTACATTATATTATTTTTATCCTAGAAAAATTTAGATCATAATACATTTTAATCATAATAATAAAACAAACATGTAATCCCTGATCACCACTTCATTACCCTCCAATATTTCTTCTTTTTATTAGAGGTCCAATACCACTTAGGAAATGGATTGTTGTCACATATTGATATTAAAATTTTCATTTATATAAGGATATTCCCTTATGAATCGTTGAATTCGCATTGAAAATGATTAGAATAAAATTTTATAGTCCCAAATTACACTTACTACTAGGACGTTGTAAAGCATCAGTACAGGGTTGAACCCATGAGGATCACTAGCTGGTCAAAAACCAATAAAAAAACACCTTTAGAATGATTCATAAATTTCACTCTTTAGGTTTGGATTATAATAAAGATATGAATTATAGATTTATGATAGATAGTTAATAATGGGATTTATTTTAATTCCAGGGCTCTTGACAGAAGATAATCCTTGATTCAACTTGGGATAGTCCTACAACTTGGGCTGAAAAGTGGTGCAAGATTCACCAATTGGTTTTGTTCAAAATAATTAGATCTACCCATTATATAACTACCAATGGTTAGGGAATAGATGAAAACCTAGGTGCATTTTTATTAGCTTCTATGTAGAAAGCATCACAAGCTAATGGTCATAGTCCTGCTCAACTCCAGTTAGGTCAGGTACATTCAATTTCACTTCCCATGGTCAAGGTTGTGAAAAATAATACGATGAACAATTATTATTAACCTAATTACTAGACACAGGGTTAAGAAGGTTCAATATATAGATTCATTAGGCTCAGAAACACCCCTACTCTCAACCCCTAACCCTAAGTGGATTAGTCGCACATGGAGGTTATGATCAAAATCAAGGAAATACTAAACATGTTATGCATAATCATGAAACAATCGAGAAAGAAGCAGCAAAAGATTAAAAAAAACTAATAATAAAGATAATAAAATTGAATACAATAAAATATCCAATAAAAAACTCACTATGTATGAAGAAAAAATGAGTAACATTGTAAATATTGATGAAGAAAAAAAAGTGGTGGTGAAACAGACATCAAAAACTAAAATAGAATCACAATGGATGTAGAACGAGCATAGACATATGTGGATTAACCAAAAATTAAAAATTAATCAACAAAAAAAATTAAAGGAATGAATTAAAATGGTTTTAAAATTAAAATAGAAGAAAATTAGAGAAAATTATAAAAGAAAATGAGAGGAAAAGAAATTATGCCACATCCCCTTTACATAGAGGAGTGCTAAAAAATTCATTGGCTAGAAAAGCACAAGATGTTTAAGTCATGCACATCATGTACAAGATTAATTGAATTATATCCCAACATCTACACATCATGTAAGTTGGCTGCATGTTGTGTATTTGAGATCCACAATTCCTACTGAAGAATCGATTCACATCTTTGACTAGGAAAGCCTTCGAACTTTTCATTCCATGCAATATCTACACGTTATGTATGACATTTAATTTTAGTGGGATACCGAAATTAGAAATATACACATAGTTTAATGAATGTACACATCATGTACTGGCTTCACATCATATAAAGTATTTACAGGCTTGTCTGTGGCCTTGAAATCATTTTTTGAATGAGGTCTACACATCGTGTTTATGATACATGGTGTGTAAATATATTTTTGAAACTTTTTAATAATTTATTCCTTTGAGTACAAAATTTATAATTCTTGTGAAAACAAACAAAAAACTGGTGCATTATCAAATAAATCATGAATAAAACTTATATAAATATATCTAATATGTGTATATAATGCCACTTTATCAAATTCACCCATGCTTGAACAATTTATTATCATCAAGAAAAAAGAATATCAATAATGATTCTAAAGGAAACAATTTTCAAAACATAAATAATTCATTATAACCAAGAAAATAAAACTAAGTGTAATTAGAAAAATTTAGTCATCCAGAATCAATCCTGTAGAGAAAATTATTCATGCCACATAGTTCAATCCTTTATCTGAATTCCTTATTGTTTTAATTACAAATTTTTAACTATTCCTTAAATACTATACCTATTTTAAAATTTACATAAAAATTAATTTTCTCTCATAACTCAAGGTAAAAACAAAACTAGAGTTATGAAATACTTAGAATACATGTTCCTATCCATAAGCTTTCATTGGTTCTAACATCTCCACTTTGTAAAGAAAAATGAAAAATCAATCGTGAGGGCTTCAACAAAAAGGGTTAAAATGACTCTAAGGATGAGGTTAGTTGGAAATTGATAAAATTAAATCTCAAAAAGAGGGTAATATTTATAGTAAAATGCATGATGAACATAAAAAATGTAATGAAGTAACTCCTCCAAGATCAAATGGTGTCCACGCTCCAATAGTTCAAGGTAGGTCCATGAGTATATCAAGTAAGTATAAAAAATGTACCATATTACTTTCTTTTTCTTTTTATTTATTTTTCAAAAATCATTCCTAGTCCATGTCTTACATCCACCCCCTAACCACATATGATCCCTAACAGGATTCATCAGTCTAGTAATGGTGATTTTTGAACTTCCTAATACACAACCACACACACATATATATTGTTTGTTTTTATATAGGAATAGGTCAGGAGTATAAAATATAAAAAGTAATAATGTTACACATCATATCAGTCTAGTGAAAGTTCCATAATTATAAGGAATTAGTCTTAAACATTACATAATCTAGTAAATTCCTTTATAATTCACTTTTTTACATTCCCAAAGATATTTTTAGTTTAGAGTTTTAGTGAATTAGTACATAAATCATACAAATCAACCCATAAGAATAAAAAGTTGGTACTACTAAAAAAGTATCAATTTCTTGCATAATACAAAAGTTTTTAATAAAACATGAAATGTTTTCATGAAAAATAATCACAACATTCATCTTGTATTATCCTTTTCTCTTAACCATCCTTAAACCCTATGAAAAACATTTTAAAACCTGGGATGAGCACAAAAATCTTAGTAAGGGACATAAAAGAAAAAAAAATTAGTCCATTAATACTTATAAATATATGAAATAATTTTTACAAAGACATACTTATCACCCATAAAGTATCATATATTTACTTTGCGAAAACAAGATATTTCCATAAAACATAGAAAACATAAATAAACTATTTAGGTAACTTGGGGAATTACTTATGATTTCAAACCTAATGGATACCATATGATTTTTAACCCTAACAGTGGATACCTTACAATGTAACCTTCATATATACCTTATGATTTAACCCTCACGCCTACCTTACGGTGCAACCATCATAGTTACACTTGGAATAACCATTACGACTAACTTCCAACATAAAAATAACCAATGAATTGAAGGGATATATAGGTCCCATACTTCATCATAAACAAGGACTAAGAGCTATACCGTAATCATAAAACATTAATACTTACTTCATATAAACATTCCTTCTGAATTGTGTAAAAAAATAGAAATTTAAAAGTGGATTTTTAAAGAAAAGTCCCTTACCCCGGGTTCATCTTACTTCAAACATGTTCAAACCTCTTATATAATGGTTTAAAGTGTGTTATTAATTTATTAAATAACTTTATAAATATTTATAATTCCTTATATAATATTATTATAACATATTTCCACCCATATATTAATAATATTTTGTTATTTTCATTGTTTCGGGTGTATTTATTTCATTGTTTCCATGGTTGGTTCATTATGGATTTTCTTTTAGAATACAAGAAAAACTCCAAAAGTGGAATGAAATGGTATTAATACATTTCCATATTTTTAATTGATACCATATATTATTTTTTTTGATATTAGGACGATTCATTAGATATAATGTTAATGAAAATGATTTAATTTATTTTTGCTGTTTTTACGACCATCACGAACTTATATCATTTTATTTAATATCATGTTTATAAATTGGTCATAGAACATTATATAACTTATAATATGCATAATAAAATCTTATTTAATACTAATAATGGTTTTATGACTATCCTTTAAGGTGGTAAAAGAAAATAAAAACACATCATCCAGGATGACAATATATCAACACATCATAGAAAATGTTTTCATTTTTTTAGAATAAGAGGAGAAGAGAATTGGTTTGATGATGGATAATACATGAAAAAAATAAAATTGTAGTATATGTAAGATACTTGAGTTATAATTTTACTTTTTATAAAGGGTATGGGGATAGAAATAAAGAAATAAAAGAAATTGAAAATAAAATAAAAGAAAATGAAAGAGGATTTTACCTTTTGTATTCTCCTACTTGAGAACCTCCTTAAGACACTTGGTTTTGAAATTTTGGTGAGAAAAGTAGGTTTTAGAAATTTTGGAGAGTCTTGGTAAGGTAATTGGATAGAAATTAAGAAATCTACAAGGATTTTATGTGTGAGGAGAAGAGGTGGCGAGGAGTGATATTTATAGTGGAGGAGAGGGGTGTTTTCTCGTTATTTTATTCATTAGTTTATTATTTTGACTCAAGACTATTATTAGATTGAGAATTATCACTAATTATATTAAAATAATTAAGTATATTTCTATATTATGGGATGAAATCATCCACACATCATTTATGACAAAATAAATCTTGGTTTTGTTAAATATTGTAAATTACCATATTTTACTATTCACAAAAAATAAACTATTTTAGAAAAATACCAAAAATTCTCCCTAACCATTTTTCAATGTGAAGAATTAAAAAATGAAATCAATTTTATGAAAATAATTTTCTAAATATGAGAAATTTAATGCTTAATTAAAATAATCTTTTATTTGATTAATACTGATTTTAAAATTATAACTGATTTTATGATGATTTGAACAATTAATTATAGTCTCATAAAATTTGATTATAATCATAAGACAAAAAAATATTAAATTATGAATCTATTTTATAAATATAAATTTTCTTTTAAATCATTATATTAATTATAAAATTGTAAATAAAAATTTATGTGTCATAAAAACACCAACACTTAAATTATCATTTTTAAAACATTTATTTACTTAATCCATGATGAAAATATATAATATTTTCACTTATAAGATACATAAAATTTATTTATACTCTCATATATTAGGTTACTATTCTATTATAATATATTCCTTAATTTCTATAAATACCACTTTTTTTCATTATACATTTATAATGAATTTAACTATTTAATTTCAAAATGAAAACAAATTATTTTATAAGTTTCTGGGTTATTACATTATCCCATTATAAAAATTGTTTTCTCACAATTTTTATTAAGTTATTAAGAAAGTTATGATACCTTTTCCTCATAGATTTTTTAGATTCCCATGTTTCTTTTTCAACCATGTGGTTTCTCAATAAAACCTTAACCTGGTGAATTACCTTATTCCGCAATACTTTCTCTTTACGATCAAGAATCTGAATATGTTTCTCTTAATAAGAAAGGTTTTCTTCCAAATGAAATACTTGTGGTCTTAAATCGTGAGATGAATCTAGCACATACTTTTTGAACATCGAAGCATGAAAAAATGTGTACCTGAGATAAACTCGAATGCAAGGCTACTTGGTAGGAAAATGGTCCAAATTTCTCTAGGATTTCAAAAGGTCTAATGAACCATAGACTTAGATTTCCTTTCTTACCAAAATTCATAACACATTTTCATAGAGATAATTTAAGGAAAACATGATCTCTTACCTTAAAAGAAATGTCTTTCCTCCTTTTATCTGTATAACTTTTCTACCTACTCTAATATGTTCTCATGTGTTGCTAGATCATCTTCACTTTCTCAGCCACTTCCTCTACTAATTTTGGTCCCATCAACTTATTTTCCATAACATCATCCCAAAATGATGGAGTTCGACAATGCTTTCCATAGAATTCCTCAAAATGTGCCATCTGTATACTAGAATGAAAAATGTTATTATAAGATAATTTAACTAAATAAAGATAATGATCCCAACTTCCCTAATAATCAATTAAACAAGAACAAAACTTGTCTTCCAATGTTTGAATTGTTTGCTCAATCTTTCCATAAGATTGGGTATGAAAGGATGTTCTGAAATTTAATTTAATTCCCAATTACTTTTGAAGGCCTTTCCAAAAGTTAGAAGTGAACCTAAGATCACGGTCAGATACAATGGAGAGAGGAACTCTATTTAACCTAAAAATATCTTTTAGGTATAGTCAATAAATATGGTATAGTAAAAGAGTTATTTAATATAAAGTAAATATGAAGATTTAGTCAGTTGATCAATAATAACCCAAATTTCATTATTACGTTGAGAAGAATTTGACAGTCCTACCGTGAATTCCAATGATATATTTTCCTATATCCACTCCAATATTAGAAAAGTCTGAAACATCCCCTTTGGTAGTTTCCACTCTACTTTAACCTCTTGACATGTCAAATATTTCATTTTAAAATTATAAATATATCTTTTCATTCTATCCCACCAGTAATACTCCTGAAGGTCTCTATACAACTTAGTGCTTCCAAGATGAACTAAAAATAGAGAACTATGAGCTTCACTTATTAATTATTTCTTTAGCAGGGTATCACAAGGCACACATAATCTATTTTTAAATATCAAGACATAATATTTATCAATTTTAAATTCAAGAAACTTACCTTACTTAACCAATTCTAACTTTTTATATAACTCGTGGTATTCTTTCTACGCTTTCTTAATTCTATTTAAGAGAGATGACTGCATTGAAACCTAAAACAAAACAGAGTAATTTACTGCACCAATAACTTCTAATCTAAAATTCATCAAATCATTAATCAAGGGTTTATGTTCCAAATGTAACATGGTTAATGTAGCATGATGTTTTTGACTCAAGGAATATTCCACTTTATTTTCTATTATAGGTTGGGAATTGATCGTGAAATCATAATCCTTTATCAATTTAATCCACCTTCTATGCCTCGTGTTCAATTCCTTATGAGTGAATATATACTTCAAACTTTTATGGTCAGTATATATTTCACATTTGTATCCAAATAAATGATGTATCTAAATTTTTAAAGATAAAACCATAGATTCTAATTCCAGATCATGTGTAGGATAATTTAACATGTGGGGATTTAGTTGTCTTGAAGCGTAAGTAATTACCTGATCATTCTGCATTAGAACATACCCAAGTACCTTCAATGAAGAATCATTGTGGATGAAAAAAATCTCAATTTATGGAAGGTAGGTCCAAAACTAGAGTATTCACCAATCTTCTTTTTCAATTCCTAAAAAGAGACATCACAGTCTTCTGTGTAAATAAATTTAACCCATTTTCATGTTAAATTAGTTAGAGGGCTAGATAAGAATGAAAAGTTTTTAACAAACCATCAGTAACAACCTACCAATCCAAGAAAAATGTGAATCTCTATAACATTTTCAGGTCTTGGCCATTTATAAACCACTTTTTTTTATGGGATCAACCATTATACCATCCTTATTTACAATGATCCAAAGAAAATAAATCTGTTACAACCAAAAATAAAATTTGATAATTTTCTATATAACTTCTTTTCTTTGATTTTTTTCAAGAAAATACTTAAATATTTTAAATTATCCTAATAACATTTTGAAATGAACAAAATATCATCAATAAAAACAACAAAAAAACTTATCCAAATATTCACAAAATATTCTATTCATAAGATCCATGAATACAATAGAAGCATTTTTCAGACCAAAGAGCATAACAAAAAACACATAATGCCCATATCTAGTGTGGAATACATTTTTTGGAATGTCGTCCTCCTTCAACTTCAGCTGATGGTACCTGGATCTCAAGTCAATCTTGGAAAAATACTTATTTCCTTGGAGCTGATCAAACAATTCATTGATACGAGGCGGTGGTATTTCTTCTTAACAGTAATGTTATTCAAAGATCTATAATCAATGAAAATCCTCATGGAACCATATTTCTTTTTAACAAACAAAATAGAAGCACCCCATGGTGAAGTTCTAGGATTAATGAAACCTTTATCAAGAAACTCCTATAACTACTTTTCAATTATATAAGTTTCACTTGATCCATTTAAAAATGGGGTTTTAAAATTTTATTAGCATCAAGAACTAAGTCAATCATAAATTCAACTTTCCGATCATGTATAACATTAGAAAACTCATTGGTAAAAACATCCATTAATTCAATTTTCTCATTTCCTAATATGTTATAGATGGAATGGGTTCATTCTTGTATAAAAACTAAAACTCTTTCTAAAAAACAACTTCTTTAGCTCTACAATAAATCTTATCATGATAAAAATAACATACCCTGAATAATATAAAACCTAACTAAGGAAAAAAACAAGGATTTCAAGTAATTTATTTCCATAAAAAATAACAAAAAGATTATTATGTTGAATTTCTTCCTTAATATTTCCACTGGTGTTTTTACCATAAGTTTTGATTTCATTTATTGATGTGAAATTTCCAATTTACTCGAAAATTTATTTGAAATAAAGGAATGTGTATACCCCATATCAAATAAAACATTAGAAAAATATAAGTAAACAAACAAAGTGACAGATACCACTTCATTGGATGAACCAAAATCTACTGACGTAGTCACAAAGGATATCGCTGTACCTTTCTGCTTATAATATTTATTCTTTCCATCATTTAGATCTTTCTTTAGGTAGTTATTTTCATTATTCACTTTCTGAACACATTTAAAACACATTACATTTTTCTTATCAGAATTAAAATTAAGATCATTTTCATTGAAATATTGGGCTATATATCCAAAATTACCAAATTCTAAACACTTCCTATATTTATTAAGACATTCCCCAAGGTATTTTTTTCCACATTTTCTGCAAACTGGAAACTAAAATTTTATACCTTCAGATTTATTTAATTGATTCTTACCCATTTCGTATCATATGGACCTTTTCTTTTTATTTTTTTTCTAAGTACACATAATCATTAGAAAACTCCATTTATACCATTTCAGCACAATGAAAAAGTTTCTTATAACTTTTGAATTCATAGGAGGCCAATTTCCTTCAATATCTTGACTTCAATACTGAGTAAAAATAATTTATTTTTCTATCAAGATACCAAATAATATTTGGGGAATACCTTAAAAAATGAGTGAATTTTTATTTATACACAAACACTGAATATTCCTAATTTTGTTTCAATTCAAGGAATTGATTTTTGATCCTAAGTAGAACCACCTTAGGAAAATATTTTTCAATGAATAAATTCTTAAATTCACCCCATTCTAAGGCATTGATCTCATTATTATCCCTAGTATTCTTGAACACTTACCACCACTGATCAGCTTCAACTTTTAAAAAATAAATTTCAAGACTAAAATTTTGATTATCTAAATACCCCATGACATAAAATATCTTTTCAAGGGATTTAATCCACCCTCCAGCCACCACTAAGTTAGAAGATCCACTGAAATTAGGAGGTTGTTGCCTCATAAAATATTCTACTGTCATCATATTTCTTTTTGGTAGCTCTGGTTTTTCTAATGAATGGATTCCACCACCATTTATATCTTACTTCAACTGATCCATTAATATCACAAATATCTTGGTTTAGATTCCAACCATTCCAGGTTGTAGATTCAGAAAGATATCATCCTCTTGGTGCCTTCCTACTTCAGCTTCCCTATTTCTTCTGTGGAAAACCATTCTAAATAGACATATCTTAGATGAAGTAACATGATAATCATTAAATTATATACCATTTCACCATAAAAATATTGTAAAAATAATTTATGTTATTCTATTAACATCATCCTATCCCCTAATGTTGTATAAATTGTGCTATGATACCAACTATAAAGACCCATCCTTAAATATTACATAATCTAGTAAATTCTTTTTAAATTCACTTTCTTACTTTCCCAAAGATATTTTCAGTTTATATTTTTAGTTAATTAGGGAATAAATCATACATATAAACCCACAAGAGTACAAAGTGGGTACTAATAAAACAATATCCATTTATTCCATAATACATTTTTTTTAATAATACATGAAATCTTTCCATGAAAAATCTTCACAACATTCATCTTAGCTTATCCTTTTCTCATTCCCATCCTTAAATCCTATGAATTTTTTTTGAAAACTTGGGATGATCACAAAAGAATTAGTAAGGGACATAACATAAAGAAACCATTAGTCCATGAATAATTATAAACATATGAAATAATTTTCACAAATACATACTTCTCACCCATAAAGTATCATATACTTTGTCAAAAAAGAGATTTCCTTAAAACATAGAAAACGTAAATAAACTATTTAGGTAAATTGGGGAATTAATTAATTATTATTGTAACACTAAAAGATATAATATGATTTTTAACCCTCAATTATACCTTAAAATTTTATCCTCATGAAAACCTTATGATGTAACCCTCATGACTACCTTATGGTGTAACCATCACTGTTACACTTAGAATAACCATTATGGTCAACTTACAACATAAACATAACCAATGAATTAGAGGGAGATATAGGTCCAAAACTTCATTATAAAAAATTACCAAGAACCATAACATAATCATAAAACATTAATACTTCCATCATAAAAACATTGCTTTTGAATTTTTTTAAAAAATAGAAATTTAAATGAAGATTTTTTAATAAAAGCCTCTTATATTGGGTTCATCTTACTTAAAATGTGTTCAAACATCCTGTATAAAGGTTTAAAGAGTTTTATTAATTTATTAAAATAATATATTCATATTTATAATTCCTTATATGATCTTATTATAACATATTTCCACCCATTTATTGATAATATTTTGTTATTTTCATTATTTTAGGTGCATTTATTTCATGTTTTAGAGGGTTGGTTCATTATGGATTTTCTTATTTAATAGAAGAAAAACTCCAAAAGTGGAATGAAATGGTGTTAATATGTTTACATAATTTTAAATGATTCCACACACACACACATAGATATATATATTTTGATATGAGGATGATTCATTAGATAAAACGTTAATGAAAATGATTTAATTTATTTTGGCTGTTTTTAAGACCATCATGATCTCATATCATTTTAATTAATATAATGTTTATAAATTGGTTCCAAAACATTATATAAAATATAATATGTATAATAAAATATTATTTAACCATGATAATGGTTTATTACCAGCCTTTAAGGTGTTAAAATAAAATAAAAACACATCATCTGTGATGACGACAAATCGACACCTCACAGACAATGTTTTAATTTTTTTTAGAATAAGAGGAGAAGAGGAGGGGTTTGATGATGGATATTACATTAACATAATAAAATTATAGTATATTTAATATACCAAAGTTACAATTTCACTTGGGAAAGGGGATGTGATGATATAAATAATAAAATAAAAGAAAATGAAAAGAAAATAAAAGAAAATGAAAGAGGATTTTACCTCTTTAATTTCCACCCTTGAGAACCTTCTTAAGGCACTTGGTTTTGGCCATTTGGGGAGACTAGTAGGTCTTGGATTCAGGGAGGAGTCTTGGGAAGGTAATTGGGTAGAAATTAATCAATATAAAAGGCTTTGAGGAGTGAGGAGAATAGGTGGTGAGGAGTGGTATTTATAGTGGAGGAAAGGGGTGTTTTCTCATTATTTTATTCATTAGTTTACTATTTTGGATCATGACTATGAATATTTTGAGAATTATCACTAAATATATTAAAATAATGATGTATTTTTTTAGATTATGGGCTTACTTTATCCATACATCATCTATGAATCAATAAATCATGTATTTGTTAAATTCCATAAATTACCGTATTATACTATTCACAAAAATTCAACTATTTTATAAATATGCCAAAAATTAACCCTAACATTTTTTTAATATGTAGAATTAAAAAATAAACTCAATTTTATGAAAATAATTTTATAAATACTACAAATTTAACTTTTATTTAAAATCATCATTTATTAAAAAAATACTGATTTTAAAATTATAACTAATTTTTTGACACTTTGAAATATTAATTAAGGTATCGTAAAATTATCTTATAATAATAAGAAACCAAAATATTAATTTATGAATCTATTTTATGAAGGTAAATTTTCTTTTAAATCATTATATTAATTTTAAAATTGTAAATAAAAATTTATGTATCACAAAAATACCAATAGTTAATTTATCATTTTTAAAAAATTTATTTTCTTAATCCATGATATAAATATATCATATTTTCACTAATAAGATACCAAAAATTTATTTATACTCTCATAGATGAGGCTACTATTTTATTATTTTAGATTCCTTAATTTCTATATATACCACTTTTTTCATTAAAAATTTATAATGAATTTAACTATTTAATTCCATAATAAAAACAAATTATTTTATAAGCACCTGAGTTTTTACAAAAATACATGTTATTAATAAAAATTTACCATTTCTATCAATAGGGAAAATTACCGCATACTTATTCAAAGTATAATCATGTATCATACCAAGATCTGGGTTGGAAGGAATAATTGCCTTGAAATAGCTCAATCCTAACAATGTTATTCATGGATACTATGGGTTAAATAAAGAAATATATATAGGTGAGTCTTAGGAAAAAGTGGCTAAACAAATATTGTCTCAATATTATTAAAAAAATATCTATTCAATCATAGCCTTAATAAGATCTCAATGCAATTTCTAATAGGTTTACGTTCTCCAGGTGTATCTTAAGAAATATACTCAGAAAAGGACAAGAAATCTTGGTTCTAGAATCCTTTAGAGAATGTGATTATATAGAATAACTAGAAATCACTTAGGGTATAAAATCTAGTAATTAGTCATTCAAAAGTAATCTAAAGAATCTAGAAATAGAATTAAAGTACTAAACTCAACAATCATAATAATAATCCAAATAGGTGTAAAACATGGAATTAAACAATTTTCAACATAAATTTTTCTTTTATTTAATTTTGTGTAATGATTTTCTAGTTTAAATCACAATTTCATGGAAAAATGTCTCCTAGACAAGTGGAAACATGAAATAATCCATGTTTATTAACAATAAATCTCAATAAAGACTCCCCCACCCTTAAAACAAGATAGTTTCCACACTATTCTTGGGAATCATCATGGGATATATATAATGATAGTATAGAAAAATTTGAAATGGAAATTTGAAAGTGAATTTAGGGAGTCAATTTCTCCCTCCAGTGAATGTCATTCCATAGGTAAATGTGTTTTATTTTGAGTGGATTTTTTTAGACCTAATTTTTTTGAAAGACAAAACTTGCACTAGATAAAACATTAGTCCATAGGGTTAACCAGTTTGGAAGTAGAAAAATAAGAAGGTGCATATAGTCAAAACCAGGAGTAATCAACTTAGATAAATATAGTAATGTGAGTACAATGAAGTTTAGGAATGACCTACAAATTGGTATTCTTGTAAAAGGGAAATAAACATACTAATAACATTAATGAAAATAAATAAAATAAAACAAACATGTATTTCCTCCTATAAAGTGATAATAAGATGTCTTCTTCCAGACTGATGGAAAAAGTGATCGGGTTGTGTCATCCATTGGCTTAGAGGTATCCTGCCTCCTATAAGAACTGGTGGCTATGTCATTGAGATAACTCATATTTTTGTTGAGATTAACTGCCTCAGGAGAGTACTGATCATGAATCTCATTGGGAAATAAAATCATCCATGATCATTATGTTGGAGATCCCTGGTGATCATGGTTCTCAAGTGAGAGCACCTCAAGTTGGCACTCGACGCTAGCTAGATTCCGAGACACCCAAAGTAGGAGGGGAGATGGTGGAAGGATGGTAATATCAATGACCATAGATGAGGCATAAGAGCTATACATGGCTATAAAAATTAATAAATAAATAATATAAATGTAAAGAACACATGGGTGTCAAAAGAGTGCATCACATCCATAAATGCGTAAAATAGAGTTCAATGGGGGATCATGGATACAATGTAAAAAAATATACCCAGACAAAGTACAGTAGGTTATGGAATAAGTGGAAACAAAGACTTATGGGTAAACTTACTAGCCGATGCACCTGAAGTTACATCCCGAACAATGGGTCTCTTGATGTTTCCTTCCATATCTATGCCCTCTATAGACATATAAATAGGATCCTCAATGGCCTATGAAGGCACCTTGGTACTGGAATCTATCTTGGTGTATGGTTTAGGTGAGTTTATGATCCTCATGGTGGACGCGTGGATTTTATTAGGGTTGATGAAAGAAACCATGATAAATGGTGGAATGGTTGGGCCCTTGACTCGTAAGAAAAATCCTACTGGTCTGCAAGTTTGGTAAGCTCAGAGGGTAGGTTGGTCGGGATGTCAGGTGTGGGAGGGATGAAGGAAGATGAAGGGTCTGTAGTGGGTGGTGGATGAAATGCTGATGTTTTTTTGTGGGTGATGAAAATGGAAAGCTTGGAAAAGGGAATGCATAGGTGGTGGGAAATATGGTGGAGGTTTTCTAGAATACACTAGTGTATGGGAAAAATATATTCAGGGGGGATGGGGTGGTTGATGGTGTGGGAAAGGTAGTGGTGGATGAAAAAGGGACATGGGTGGTTTAAAGGGTTGGTATGGGAATAGAAATGTGTTGGGGAAGGGTGTTGGGGGGATGGGGTGAGATAGCCATGGAAGGAGAAGGGGATGAGATATTAGAAGAGGATGGGGTGAGAGTAGGGGAATGAGAAAGGGAATCTAGTGTGGATTGGTTAGGTACATACTAATAATGATCCTAATCATCATCCTCTATATACGCTAGTGCCCATCGGTAGATACTTCTGTCATTCATGAGAAGACCCATATTACGACGTTGTAGTAAGCTGATACCCTCTATAGGACTAAGTGAGATGTGGGGATGGGTGGCCTCGAAGGCATTGGGATTATTTTATAGATTGTTAATGAAAGATAATACCATCAACATACCTTGAGTCCTCCTTTCTATTGTTTTTTAGAACTCGTCAAACTACCTTGCCGTGTTAATGGTTGGGACTCCCATGGATGATGTGAGAATGAGGACCTTAATATGGATCAACCCTCTATGAGAATCACCATAGGCTATCTAAGTATGAGAAAAGGGACCTATGAAGTATTCGAAGGGAGGAACTACATATTTGGGATCTCTTAATTGTGCAAGGATCATATATACTTTGATAGTATCTGGTGAACCTGGCCCAAAGTCATATAGCATCGGCCTTGTTAGTATCGAGCTATAATGTTGGGAAGATAGGAGAGGTGAAGAACTCAGTGGAGTATATTCCAAGGCCAATAAAAAAATCACCCAATCTAATCTCCCAAGGCCTACCTTGGAGTGAAAAATGAATAAAGTCAATGGCTAGCTTGAAGGTGTCCATGAACTCAAGGAAGAGATCCCTAAAAGTCTCTTATTTCCCCTGGGTAATCAAGGTTAGGTGTATATAGATGATGAGGTCAAGGACCTCATAATAAATGTGGATGTGATCAAGTACTATGAGGTCCAACAACATGTTGGTCCATATTAGATTGTCATGGATATGGACCAACTGAATATGATACTGAGGGTTCTAAAATGGATAAAAGGATCAAGGTGAAGATGATCAAGGCCCTGTGACCTACCATAAAAAGACTATGAGTCATCTTAGTCAGAAGAGGATCCATAAGTGGAAGAAGAAGATGATGTGTAGAAATTCGTGGGTGGTTGAGTAGGAGAAGAATTCCACTGTTTGGGTGGTTGAGGTGTGGGATCGTGCTCAGGTGCATGTTTGGTGGGCGGGGTGTGGAAATTTTTGGTTCTAGCCATGTTGGAATTGAAGGAAGGTTCTGTGGAAGGATAAGATGAAGAGGAGGAGAGGAGGAGGGTGGATATGGGAGCATTGGCCAATAGAGGGAATAAATATCGACCGGTGAGGGGGTGTGGGGGAGGTGAGGAGTCACACGTGTAGAGGAGCATTGGGGGGGGGGGGGTGTTTGGTGTGAACCCTAGGTTAATGATATTTAAAATAATATAAATTTTTTAAACCTTGTAATTGGTTGACACTGTGTATTTCTTGAATTGTTTATTTTTTTAGGCACTTGACATTTACACACCCTCTAAGGATTAAACATCATGTATTTTTCATTTTGTGCCCATTTTGGTCTAGGTCCTCTAATTAAGCCTCCAACAACTCTAAACCTTCCTAAATACTAAAAACCTATTTCTAGACTATCATACCTAACCGATGTTATATCCCATTCATTTCTTTATTTATTTTCTAGAGCTAGAAATTTTCCAAAATAGAAGACTTCAACTTGGAGTTGATACCCCTTGCATAAATATTTTTAAAGACAAAGGCAATGAAAGGTAGTATGGACTCCCTTTTTAGAGTTGTAGTGTAATTATCATTATTGTTAGCATTTGATCCCTTTTCAACTAGGGTTATTTTATTATTTTCATATTCACCAGTCAAATGATCATCTTTATTTTTAGCAATAGAGATAGTTTTAAAATTCAATGACTCATTGCTTTTATTAACAACCTTATCCAAATCGAACACAACCTGTTGTTCACCAAATATAAAAATAAATATCCATAGTTTAACATAAATAAACTCCTTTCCAGTAGAAAGAAATGGTATTCATATAATGAGGGAAATATCTACTTCTTATTCCATGTCTAGAATTAGGAAATCAGTAGGTAAAATGAATTTTTAGACTTTTACCAAGATGTACTTGATAAATCCTTGAGGATGCTTAACTGAGAAGTTAGCAAGTTAGAGTTCCACCCTTGTTGGTTTTTGTTATTCTATCCCGATATTATTGTAAACAATCTTGTTAATTATATAAATACTTTATCCAAAATCACACAAGGGCTTTTCAAAATTGCATTTCCCTATAGTGCATGGAATTGAGAAACCTCTAGGGTGTTACATTTTCAGAGGAAGATTCCATTGGAAAACTATATATCATTCTTTATTTAGAGATACAACTCCTAAGACCTCCAATTTAGTTTTTTTGGAAATCAATTATTTCGATTATTTAGCATAGGAAGGAATTTGAGTGATGACCTCAACTAAGGGAATATTGATAGGTAGTTGTTTGAACATTGCTAGAAACTTCTTATTTTTTCCTTGATCTTGACTTGCCTCATTCTTTCTAGGAATGATAAAGGGTGTTTATACACTATTGTTCCTATATAAACCTCATCATTTTCATTTTTCTATTTTTTTTGGAGATTTTTTAGTGGCTTCGGATTCTAGACTTGTTCATTTAACAACTTCCTCTGTGATATCATTATCATCACCATTAATGAAAGTCACATATTTCTTAGGTTTATCTAGATTCTATTCCTCCTATTTTCATGGTTGCGGAAAGTATAGAATTTTACCAATACTAATAACCACTACCTTTTCCTCTTCTCTTAGGTGCATATCAATGTTATTGGGAAATGTACCAAGTATTTTGTCAAATAAGGACTTTTACATTTGACCCATTTGATGCTCTAGGTTTCATAGTGCAACCTTTTGGTTTTGAATTTCAGTTTTTTGGGTTGTAATCCTTTGATATTATTTCTACATGAAGTTAGTTATCATGTTTTCAAGATTGTTCTAAAGAGGATGGGATTGTTGCAGTGGTCTTAGTGGAGCTTTTTGATATTACTACTGCTGTGTAGGTGGAAATAGTTGAGATCAAGGGAAAGGTTGTTGGAATTGATGATGAGGCCGATGAGATAGATATTTTGGTGGGTGACTTAGTGGTCCCTGGTTCCTTGGTGGTACATGTCCACTCCTCTACTAAAAATAACCTTGATTTTTCTGCAGTGCCTACTAAGATGGTTTTGTTGATAGGTCTGTTGATGTTGATATTACTGAGGCTTTTGGTACTACTAATTTTGTTGATTGTAATTGATATAATTACAATATTGGAATTTAGGTTCCTCAATACCTTCCCTATAGTATTGGTAACATCATGGACCTCCAAACATATAATATGATTTAATTTCCATTATAGGAGTAGGAGGGGGTAGTGGTGCAACATGTATTTAAAATGATTCAATATTTTTAGTAAGATCATCTACTTGAGCTGCCATGAGGGTAGTCTCTTCCTCCTGATGAATTCTACACTGGGGTTGTCCTCTATCACTTTTCCATAGACTAGAATTGTAGGAAAATTTATCAAGATTATCTTGGTGATTTTTTTTGCCTGAGTCTTCCTTCAACAATGGTTTCTAGCACTATATGGGAATCCAGTTGAAGTCCCTGGTAGAACATTTGAAATTATAGCCACACATCTAGTCAGTGATGTAGGAATTTTCAGGTTATCTCCTTGAATCTATCCCACGAATCTAAGGATGATTCTCCATCCACCTGGGTGAAGTTTTAGATGTCATTTTGTGTCTTCCAAGTTTGTATCGAAGGGAATTATTTTTCTAGGAACTTTTTTACTTGTTCATAACAAGTCCCGATTGACTTGAGAGCTTTATTTTTTTCCAATCCTTGTCTTGGCCATATAAGTAAAACACAAATACACAGAGTCTTATGGTGTAGGAATATACACCTTGGTTATTAAAGGTACTGAAAACTACGATAAAATTTGAAATATGTTCACAGGGGATTCACTTTATAGTGCCATGAACCGACCCATTTTTTTGGATCATATGAATGAGTATAGTCTTAATTTTGAAAGTGAGTTCTGGAATAGGTGGGCACAAAATTCTGGGTACGTCATCGCTAATGGACGACAAGCCATAATCCACTATGGTGAAATCCCACAGTGCTATTCATTCATCCTAATTTTGAAATAGTTATTATTAATTATTCTTGGGGTGTTGCTGTGCAAGATCGTTATGATCATCCATTTTAAAGTGGTAGTGTTTATCTATTGATCGATTGACCTGAAGATAAAAAACAATCTGTTCTTGTGCATCCAAATTTCTTGAGTGAGTCAAGGGTCCTTGTCAAATGCACTAAACAAGAATAGAAAGAGAGAGAGAGAGGATACAGGTGCACCCAAAGGAGAAAAATATAAAAGGAAAAGGTAATGGAAAAAGAAGAAAGGGGAATGGGGTGGTGTAATCATATGTTCGTCTGAAGGTCACTATACTTGATAAATAAGAACCCCTAGTGACAATGCCAAAATTTGACGTGCCCACATGAATCTTTGAATTCGTGTAGGTGGTGATCATATTATAAATTTATAGTCTGAAACTACACTTACTATTAGGACGTAGTAAAGTGGTAGTGCAAGGTCGCACCCTTGAGGGTCCCTAGAAGGATTGTAGCCAATAAAAACCCTTTATAAGGATTCATCACTTTCACTCTCCAGTTTTTATTTTTACTAAATTTAAGTAGTTTGGATTTATGATAGATAATTAAGGAAGGGATTAGGGTCAATTTTAGGTCTCTTTATTGATGATAATTCTAGATTCCACTTGGGATAGTCCTACAACTTAGGCAGTGAAGCAGTTCAAGATTCACTAATTGATTTAGGTCAAAACAATTAGATCTACCCATGATGAAACTATCCCATGTTCAGGGTATAGCTTAAAACCTTGGTTCATTTTTCTTAGCTTCTATGCAGAAATTGTTACAGGGTAATGGGAATAGTCTTCCTCAAATCTAATTAGGTTAGGTTTGTTCAATTGAACTTTCCATGGTCAAGGTTTTTCATAATAATGTGATGAAAAATTATTATTAACCAAATTACTATCCATATGGTTACCAAGATTAAATATATAAATTCATTAGGCTCATAAATTCCCCTACTCTCAACCACTAACCCTATGTAGATAATCTATGCTTGGTGGTGATGATAACGAAAATGAAATAATAAACATGCTATGTATATTCATAAAATAGTTGAGAAAGAAGAAATATAGGATTAAAATAATTAAGAATCAAGATCAAAAAATTGAAATAAATTTAAATCCAATAAAAAATTCACTATGCATGAAGAATAAATAAAGAACGTTGTAAGAGTTGATAGAGAATGGAGAGTGGTGATGAAACGTACAATGAAAATAAAAAAATAATCATAATGTATTTTGAACGGGCATAGAACATATGTGGATTAACCAAAAACTCAAAATGAATTGAAAAACGAATTAAATGAATGTTTTAAAATGGGTTTATAATGAAAATAGGATAAAATTGCAGAAGAAAATGAGAGAAAAAGAAAGTATTTCGTGTCCCCTATATGTAGTGGAGTGATGAAATATTAATATGCCAGAAAAGCACATTATCTCCAAGTCATGAGCATTGTGTGCTGGATTAAGTGAATTCAATCTCGAAATCTACACATCATGTAATTTGGAAACATTTCATGTATTTGAGATCCATAATTACCACTGAAGAATCGGCTCATATCTTTGACTGGGTGAGCCTTAAAACTTTTCATTTCATGCAATATCTGAACATCATTTATGTGATTCACTTTTAATAGGATTCTAAAACATGAAATATACATGTCATGAAATTAATTTACACATTATTTACTGACTTCACTTCTTATAAAGGCTCTATGGACCAGTTTTTGTCCTTTCATACATTCTATGAATGATGTCTAAACATCGTGTATGTGATACATGGTGTGTAAAGCCTATTTTTTTGGAACTTTTTCAACATTCCTTACTTTGATTATAGAATACCAAATTCTAGAAAAAAACAACCAAAACTCAACATATTATAGAATAAATCACGAATTTACCTAAAATACATGTTTAATATATATATATATATATATATATAATTTCATTTATCATACCAATTGGGTCTTCAAATTAAACTTAAAAAAGTTTATTTTTGAAACCACTGGTTGAGTCAAATTAGATCCTTGAAGCCATTTTATATTTCTCACTAGTCCTGATACTAATTTAAGGTATTTATGAATAATGACTCCTCTTATTGCATGCATCTCTTTCTAGTTCAATCACATGTGATATTTCAACATAATCACCACATAGATCTTATCTCCCCCTTAATCTTACACTACTTCAAAAAAATATTTGAAACATTTAAATGCAAGGGGATAGGGTTACCTCTAACATACTCAATTATAAGAATGTGTCTGGCCATAAAAAGCCAATCCTATGCTTCTAATCTATTTACATGTCTTTCTTTGAATGACTGCACTTGTAAAAATTTATATATGAATGTTTGGACTTGAATTCTTCCTCTTATACAACTTGTTATTTATCTTATTTGTAGGAATCGACTCACTTGTTTAAGTCTCATTCTTTAATGCACCATTATTTTATTATTTAACAATATTTTTACTTAATGTAAGGGATACTCAACTAAATTTATACTCTTTTATTTGTAGTGTTATAGATGAAACCACTTAATCATGCATCTTACTTATTTTCTAATCCTAATTAAGATTTATTTACACTTAATGAATTTTTATTTGAATATATAGTCACTTTATATTTGATGAGAATCAACTTATTTATCTTGGAAAGTGATGGTTCTTCTTTCCCATTCTCCTTGTTATCCATGAGATAACTATATTCATTCTCCTTTTGTCTTAATGATCATTTCCTTTCCTTACATTATGGCTGCTGTGAGTAGGCTATCAATGAAACTTGAAGCTTTCTCCTTTTCCTTCTCACTGTATGATCATCCAACACTATGAATCCATTTTTAAAATGAAACTAAATTTTCTTACTTCCATCCATTTTTCCTTCCTAGTATAGGAGTAAGTGATCTCATCTTGAAATCCATCATGACTTTTACTATAAAACCCCTCTAAATGGCCATGGTTAGCACAAATATAATATATCCCAATGAAATTTAACCTAATATAATATTTCTTGGATGAGATGTGGTTGAAACAAGTTGTTCCTACTCTATTGAACCTACTAACTTCCATACACAAAATCATAGTGTGTCCGAGTCTTCCAAAAAAGTAACATAGTAATGCCATATTCCTTTGAGAACCATTTTTATCTATTTTATCTGGACTGCTATGATCCCCCCAAATTAAAAAATTATGCATTTCTTACTATTATCTAAAATATTCATGTGATAATATTTAGTGTTTGAAAAATTTGTCACCATATAAATATCTCCCTCAATATTATCTATTCTCAAATAATTCTTTTTTAGTTGATGTTATAAATTCTATAAATTTAGAATTCTTTTGGGAATGTACAATCTTTATATACTCTTTAAAATGCTCTCAGAGAGAATATATTTATGATTCATAGATTTTAAACTTTTTCTATGATTAAATCCATATCATAAAAAAATATTATCAATTATATCACTTTGATCCTTTATTTTCTTAATCATTGTTACAATGGAATCTTCTAAATCTAAAGATTCCTTTATTAACTTCATATTTTCTTCCTCCAATTATGTTTTGTAGGAACATTTATTTTAACCTTTTACCTTCATGAATTTCACTTCAAATACCAGGATTGAAGATCTACTTGTTTGTTGCACAAAAAAACTTCATATTTACCACATGATGTTTTCAAATCTTTTCTATCATTATCCTATGACCATTCTGCTAAAGTAAAATCTACATCTTTAGGTTTATAAGAAACATATTCTTCAGAGTTAGATTTAGATATACATGAGGAATTAATTTCATTTACCTCACTAGGAATTTATAATCTCTTGAATAAATTATTCTTGTTTTGTTTCTTATTACTTTTAGAAATATAAAATTATTCTTTAACTAATCTACATACTTTTATTGTGATGATAGCCCTATTCACATATTTTTGAAAAATTATTATTTAATATATGTTTTATAACTTCATACACATATTTTTTGAAGTATTATTGTTCGAAATCATCTTAAATACATTTACTTACAAATAATTATTTAATTATACCTTGGAACAAGCATCTATCTCTTATTTTCTTTCATCAATATCATACCTATTTCCGTTCTGAATTGGAAAAAAAATCCATTTCTAAAGATTTCATTAAGGATTTGGTATGACATGAAATAATCCTACCACTTTGAATATTAATTTTTTTGTAAATAAATCAATCTTCCCTGTAGGAGAGATATCTATAAGGATTTCAAATCTTCACCAGTCAAGTATATCAGGTTGAACCTCCAACAAAACCCATTTTCTCTGATACCACTTGTAGCAACCTGAGACATCTTGAGAGGTAAGTTAAATCAATATTTTTCCAATTTTAAAAGTTTTTTTCTAGGATCTTATTTCTCTATTATCAGTAATTATTTTAATCATATTGATGAATTACTTTTCACAAAACCACAATGAGTCTAAAGATAGAATGCAGAAATTTAAATCATGCACATGACATGAGGATTTTACTTGGTTAGCCACTAAGGAATAATTTTAAGAGCATACACTGATAGGGTATTGATATAACATGATATAATAAAACATTCTATAACTATTTAAAGGTTTAATAAAGGAAAACTACTGATATAAGGGTCACTCCCTCTTTATCCCTCTCTGCACTACTTTGATAACTACTTAAACAATTTATAAACATGAAGGTATTAATCAATATTTTATAGACATGAGGGTATATTCTCAATCCACATAGGTTGATGATAAACTTTACATCCTTGTTTTCTAAATGGATACACTGATAAGTTTCTCATATGTTTATTTTCTCTTATTTAATCCATATAAGATCAATTCCTTATGTAAATTTGAGTCTTATATTCTCCTATTCCAAAACCCGATGATAGAAACCTCTTTCTATAAGGATTAACTCTTTGTCTTCTACAAATCATAGCAGAACAACTCCTCTTAGAGATGAAAATAATTTCAACCTATAATTACCTTATTTACTTTCTCATATTTCAACAAGATGTAGTAGTATTGTTCCTCCTCATTATTCCTTAATCCCCCACTTTCAAACTAAACCATAAATGCAATGGAATTTTTATTTTCTCATTATTTTTATCCATATATGTCAATATGGTTAGTCTCTCTATTATACCACTTCTCAATTTGATATTTAATTTCTTCTGCACTCTTTTCTTATTTTTATATAGTAAATTTATCCACATTTCTCTATTTTCTATAAAATTGCAATAGATAACAATATAGGTCTTTATGAAACCAAACCCTTAATCTGTGTGTTGGGACTAAACTATCTTCTGTTAATAATATATAATCATACAAGATGTCACCCATTCAAATTCCAACTAAAATTTTATTTTTTATATTCACAAAATATTGTGAATTTAAATTTCTAAATATATGGAACCATGATTTTACTGTTAACTAATTTATCAATTTGTTAACTTTAATCCAATCCCATGATCAAAATTTCTTTAATTATTTGTAACTTCCCAAATTTTTAGTGAATTTAACCTCACGTTATTCCTTAAAGATTACATTGTGTTCATCCAAATCCTGTAATAGACTGAACATGATGTGTTTCTTTAATTTACATATCATAATTCTCTTCTAAGTGAACCTACTTATAGAATGGCTAGTACATGATCACATGTTTGTTTCCTCTTCCACCTTAGAATCCCAAGACTCATCATAGATTGAACCATAGTGATAAGTTCTCCAATATCTCATGCCAATAACTCTCATGTCAGTTCACCACGAAAACCAACACATCCATATTGGGCCTCTTGGTTTCACATAGAGACTTCAAAAACTCACCACTACATGGTCTCTATCAATTGATTGTTTTGGATTCAGCTAAAAAATTCCCACCCTTTAATATTCCTTGAGACAAGAATTTGAAACATGTGAGTTTTAGTACCCTATTTTTCATAGGGAAGTCCCTTGTATGAAACATAGATCTACACAACATGGTGAAAATATGCTCTCTATTTTCCCTCTACCAGGGCATGGTCCTCCATCTCCATGAAGTGGTCTTCCATTCTTCATTATTCCAGTATTCCTTAGTCTCACATTGGAGTTATACTCTATCTGGTCACATAGTAATAATCCTTAGCACTCTAAAGGACGAATTTTTCCTCTTATGGTGACACCCCACTCTAAGAACACTTCTCCTAGTGTATCCCTATTTTGAGGCATGCTATATTTACTCCATACCAACCTGTACTTTTCTCTCATCTTGTATGTTTCTATGGACATGTGCAACCATTAAGGTTATTTCTGCCCAAGGTTTGACCTTTCTCTAATAGTTTTCATCTAGGGATGAAACTCAATTTTTCTATATATATTTTATTTAAAACATATATTTAACATTAACCTTCAATCCTTGAGTATGTATTCCACAATGATTATAAGTTATACAATTTTCCATAGGTAAAATTTGTAATTGAAATGATTTCCTCCATAATATGTCCACTTTGACTACTTCAAATCGCGATCCATTCAATTTTAAATAGAGTTTAAAATGACCATATCAACTTCACTCCTATCATTTACATGTCCACTATGGATTATAAAAATTTAACATGAGATGGTGAATAATTTAGTGGCATTTTCCTTCACTAAACAACTCACAAACTTCCAACTTCTTCTAGACTTCCTACTCATACTCCAAAATAACCTCAACCACTCATTCCAACATAACTTCCAAATATTTCTTTACATTCATAAAACTAAAGATTCATATTTAATTCTCCATGCATGTATGAATCAAATGGGGTTCTCATGTCTTCTCATTCCACCTGTCCAAGAATCTTCATCAATAATCACGATTCATACTTTTCATCCCCATTCCACCAAATTCACTCAACTATTTCCAACAAGAATGCAATACTTTCAAAAGTTATTATTAACCAATCCAATTTTTTTCTAGTTGTAGCATTTATTAAATTATTAAGGGTTAACCTTAAACACTTAAAAAAGGGGATTATCAAAAATGAATAAAAACATAAGGCCTTCCGGCCATTTGGTTGTGTTTATATTTACACACACACATATTTACATATGCGTGTTTATATTTATATTTATATATATTTTTAGTCATATATGTATGTATTAATATTTATATATTTATTCATTCAAAGTATTCACCAATGAATGGAGGGAACTCTTATGTTGAGGATATTCAATCAAAGGAATTAAGATCGTTTCATGATGTGTTATGAGGCCAAATAACTTTTTCTAGAACACAATTCATCCTTGTTATTTTAGCACAAAGGATTGATAAAAGTTAACTTCTCGGATTAAAAAATCGAATGTTAGGTTTTTGAGTTATGGTAATATTTTTAGTTATTTCATGATAGATTGACCAAGAATGAAATTTTTTTAGTGATCTATCCCATTGATCAAGATATTGTGAAAGGAAAGAAAGGTCTCTCATAAGACATGAGAGAGAGAAGCACAAATAAAGGAAAAAATAATACCATATCTTCATGGATCAATAATATTTTGGTTGAATTTATAAGGGTAGAAAGTAATATATTGGGGAAATTTATTTCACCCACGATGTCTTTTTTTGATATGAGACTTGTTATTTTTTGTTTTATTTCTTGAATTCTGAGTTTAGGTTATTTTTTATAAAAATTCAATAAAATTCTGAGGCGAACAATTTTTTTAACCATGAAACAAAACTTTATGAACTACACCTAGGTATTATAGTGAGTGATCCATGGTTGGAACATGGTTTTACTTACTATGTAACATAACCATCTATTATAGACATGATTTTATAGTTGGTGTCACATGGTTGGTGCACAATTTCCCTAACCACATGACTCAATTGTACAAACCTTTTAGAAGTGTAATTTTTAATATTTTGAAAAAAATAAGTTAAAAGGGTAAGACTTATTTCCACCCATTTGTTTTTCAAAATCCACATGCGGCTCTCTCCCCATATTACCCCACTCTCTTCCCCCTACTTTCTTTATTCAATGGTTGATTTCTCCTTCAATCTTCATGTTTATCTCAAGAAAGTGTCTCCTCTCTTCTCTCACATACCTCTTATTCCTTTCCCTTTCATTTTTCTTCATCTCACAAGGCCATGGTGGCCTAGGTATTTTGTATTCCATGAATCTTATGGTTTATTTTTAGTTCTAGGGGATTGATCTTACCTTCAAGGGATTTTACCCCTCTTTTGGTAGGAATACCACCAATTTCTAACAAATTATAAGATTTAAGTTAGTCAACCCCTAAAAAAACCCTTTTACTCTGTAAACCTCACATTATTGATTGGTTTTAATTATTTTTTGAGTAATATGAGGTTTATGTAGATTAATTGTGATGGTCATCATCAATTTCATAAAATTATCCTTTATATTTTTAAATGTATGGGTGAAAATTTATTTTAAAGAGTATGATTGGCTTGATTAAACCTGATGCCTATTATGTGTTTGAAAAAAATTCTTAACATGGTTTTTCTTGGATTTAAATGTAATAGTTTTCATAAAAATCTAGTTATGGAACTCATGGGTTAAATAAAGTTATTATTATTAAAATTCTTTTATTTTGGAAAATTTGGGTTTTTAATGTTTATTAGTTTAAATCCCCTTTTTAAATGGTTGAACACATGGGATTTTTAAAACATGTTTACTTGATAATGATTTTTATTACAATTAAAAAGAATGATAAAAGAGGGCTGTTTTAAAAATTATTTTAATTTAAATTAAACTTTAAACACCCAAAAACTTCAAGGGGAATGGCCTTGGGAACTAGGAGGGATACTAGGATAAGTTCCAATATAGGTTATGGGGAAACCCTACCTAACTGGTTCCATCCTAGTTAATACGACTTTCTAATTGAAGTTAATAGTCATGATGAGACTCTAGATATTCTATTATGGGGTTTACACTAGTTTAGTACATGATTCTATCTATTGGACTATGTGTAGATGATTATAGATGATGGTACCACATTAGAATTTGGTTAAGGATTTTATATATAATGATGATCTTAGGTGTTTCCTACCCTGTCTGCCTTAGTACTCATCCACAATGCATCACTTCTAAACTATTATGATAAATTATTATTTTTGAATATGATACTTACCCACTTTATTATAAATATTTTAATCATTACTAACTTTATTCTTTGTTTTCTTTATTTAATGTTAATATATATATTTTTAATATTTGTATTTAAAACTATCATATGCTGGTTTATATGGAAAGGTCCTTAATTAGGAAATGTTGTGGAATAATACTGGGTTGTTATGACCAAACCCTGAACATAACCATCAGGTATATTTAGAACTTGTATTGAATGATATAGTTAAAATCAAGGATCCACTTATAGGTGTTGGATATTCATGATAGCTTGGATAGGGTTTTAGAGGAGGTAACATGAAGGGAGTTCACCTTTATGTCACACAAAGTTAGATAATAGATTTCCTTTTTGTTTATTTTGGTTTTGGATTTGTAGTATTATCATTTCCTAAATATCACCTCATTGGATTCTAATTTATACTCCCACTTTATTTATTTTTATATTACATGTTGTGTATATTCAAATCTGGTTTCATAACTATGTTCAAAATTTGGTATATTGTTTCAGTTTTATTCCAATGTCTTGGATATTTTGAGGTTTCCATTTACTCAAGCCATGTTTTTTAGTGTTTATTTTTATAATGTTTCTATTTTGACACAAGACTTACCAATATATGGAAATACAATGTTGTGTTCATGGGATGAACCCCTTTCCTTTATTTAGTTCTTTATTCGGTGTAACTATATCCAACCGAACTTTCACAGTGCCCTTGTACTAGTTTCCAACCTATGGAAATCACGAACACCCTTTGGGACTACTGACAGTCTTTCTTAGGTTTAAAAAAGGTATAACCCAAACTAGTTTGTTACAATTGAAGATTGATGTTGAGATAAATTCTTTGGCTTGTCCATTGGTGGACAAAATTTTCATTAAACTAAATTGTTCAAGGGAGAGTTATACTTCTCCATGGATTTAAAATGATAAATATGGTTTATTTTAAAATATTATAAATGAGTATATGCCCGTATAATATGGAAATTTATATGGTTTTTGTCACAATAATATATTTTTCACATATTTTTTCCATGGTTTGGATTTTGAAGGATAAAGGATATATAATTATAGAAGAAGCATATCACAATGTGGGAGTGAATAAGAAGGATCTTCAATCTTCTACTTACAAAAAAGATAAGGATAATGATAATCCTAAACCCAATATTGTGGGCTCTATATTATCATATAAGATAATAATAGATAATTCAAATAATGGTTCTATTACAAAAATTAATGAATTTTTTGGGGGCACCTCATCGAGTCAATCTCAGATTGAGTAGGATTTTATACTAGTTGTTAAGGATGAAGTTCATTTAGAGGATATTATTCTAATTCAGGATCAAAAGAACATTTCAAACAAAAATTCTCAAAATCAATAGATTCTTTATGCTATTTTATTATTTAGTACAAGGAATGTGTGTGAGTTATGATAGATAGTGGAGAAGGTAATTTAAAATGATTCTATTTATTTAGATACTCATGATTATAATTCCCATGAGTACATTGAATATATGTATTTTCATGATAATGATAGGCCATAACTGGTTTAATCCATTATTATTATTGTCCTAATGTAATAATCGGGATATTTTAGTGATGGATTTCACTTTGGATTAGTATATGTTACTAAAGAAGCTTCTTTTTCAATTAGAATAAATATTAAAGGGGAATATAATATTATAAAGTGAAAAGTAATAGTTATAAAGACAACATTTTGTCTACTTATATAGAGTCCACATTATATCCCACTGAAGACAATGTGGATCTGTTTTATTATTCAAGTAACCATTAAAAAGAAAAATCTAATTATTAACTTTGATTGATTTATGATTTTTCAATCAAAGATATCATGGTTATATAAAAACCATGCGGGGATTCAGCATACCATGGTTATTATATCTATTAATAAATATAATTATACTATGGTAAAAATTAAAATTTATTTTCTACAGAATAAAATAAGAAAGGTAAAGCAGATACTAATAATTCATTAAAATATATTAAACATCAGTTGGATTTTTTTTATTTTAGATTCTTAAAGGGGATTAAAGGAAAATATTTCTTTAATTAGAAATATAGTGGAGAAGATAATATTTAATAACTCTAAAAGGTTATAAAAAAATAATTCATATCAATATAGACCATAGTTACTTAAGAAAATATATATGATCATTAATGGAATAATCCTTATGTAGATTTTTATTTAGAACCCAAGACACCGAGAGAGGGGAGGTGAATCAGGGTGTTACCCAAATTAAACTTTTTCTTTTGATTGTTTATATTTATTAAGGATATTGTTCCTATGTTGGAAAGAACTATGTTCAATGTTTCACTATGTTCTTCTTTCACCCTTCCCCACTAAATATCAAGAATATAAGTATAAATATAAATCATTCAAAAATAAAAAGATATTTTTACTGGTTCATCACAAAGGGATAATCCAATGATTGTATGTTAGTGGTGAGTCAATGTACCAGATAGGCAATAATTTTAACTACAATTACTATAAATTTTTAGGACTAGAACACTACCTATCTTAGGGACACTACCTATTATTCCATTTATTCACTGCTTCAAGGAAGGAAACATTAAATTAATAGACTTGATTGTTTCTTTAATGATTTATAAACATTATTCTCTCTTTGAGATCATCACAGGATACTGATAAACCTTACACTATTACATATAGATAGATTATCTATTAAGATATGTGTTTGGTTCTCTCCTCCTCTAATTCCAGATGAGATAAAACCCCTATCTCGAGAGTTGATTCTTTGTCTTCCACCATACTATATTAGAAACACCTATCCAGATAATGATAATTACACATTGGAATTATCTTGTAGAACTATTCTTCTTCATCTGAGTATAACTGTGTAAGATTCTATTCAAATAAATATTTTTTAATAGGTACCTTATCTCATGTATAGTTCAATATGGTGAGTTATACTAATTCCCTTCATGTAACCTCCTTCTCTCTAGTATAATCACTCAAGTTTGGTTCACAAAACTACGTTCACTAAGGTAAGTTCCCCCAATTAGGTGTCACCCAAATTCATTTGATCTACCATATTCTCAAAACTATGTTTTCGTAAATACATTCACTTAATATGAAATTAATGAACTTCCTTCACACAACCACCTTTCACTCAGGAATGTTCTATCAAGAATTAATCATACAATTATATTCACACATATGAATTCATAAAGATATGTTATTTTAAGTCTAGTTCATGAAAGTATGTTTTCTAAAGTGAGACTTATGTTAGGGGAGATCCTATAATATTATCAAAATATTCATTCTTTATAAATGAAGGGGTGTATGGTGATATTTATTGGAAAGCCCAAAACTTCAAACAACCTGATGCACTCATAATTTTGTGTAATTTCATTCTTATAACTTAAATTCTACAACACCTAACTTCTATGACACCAGAAAAGTATGAAACACTTCACTTGATTGCAATTGACTAGTGAAAAATGGTCTAATGGGTATCCCATTAATCATATGATGGGAAACTAGAATGAATCAATTTGAATATCCTGAAACTAATTTTACTAGTATAGAATAGATTTGATATCCACAAAACTCAATCCTTTTTACCAAAATAAATATTGAACTTCCTATAACAAACTATCAAAAATCCAAACTTATTCCAAGTAATTCCATTTGTTTTGAAATCACAAGTTCTTATTGAATTATTTATTTCCTTAATACTTGAATTTCAACACCAATTAAGTGTTAGAGAATCATATAACATAGTACTCCATACTTCACCATATGTATCTTCCTTCTTCTAGAACTTTCTCTTACACATAAGGAAGCTATATTTCCTTTTCTCTATATAAAGTATAGATCAATAATAATCTTACATACCAAAATATCCCAAATTATTACAACTCCATATGCATGTTGAAATCCATCTCTTAATCTCATGATATTTGAAAACATCATAAATCAATGAATGATATTTTTCTTATGATAGACCAAAACAACTCGTGTAAAACAGTTCTTTAAATTTATTTAATTAAATTTTAGATATCTAATTATCTATGATTTCTATAAGTCCTCATGATCTCCCAATTCAGCTATCAGAACAACTCCACTACTAGAGTCTCCTAATGAAATTATAGAAAACTCAATTTCATGTATGTAATTGACATGAATCCTCAATAAATCTATTAATAATCCAGCATATTCAACTTCTAATGTAAATTAATCCAACACACAACCTATTTATTACAATATTATACCAATTTCAATTCATGTTGAAAATAAAACTATAATTCATTAACCAATTTTCTACTCTTGATTCTTCATAAACACTATATGGATTTATAACACATTCTGCACACCCCATTCAACTCTACACCCCTTTTTCAATAGAATACAAAGGTTTTCTCACTTCCAAATAGGGTTTTTCATTATCTCATACCATATCACTTAAAATTATGGGGATTTACTTATAACTCTATTCAATATTGGTTAATACAAATACAATTTCAAATTTCTCAATGTTCTCCACAAGGGTCTTTTTTGGACAAGATGAATCTTCTTAACTTTTGAAAAATAGAAAGAAATAATTTGATAACTCCCTTGAACATGAAGTCTATTTTATATCACATTCAATATTGGGATCTTCCAACATCTTGAGAGCACACTTCATACCATAATTTTAAATCCTATAAACTCTTGTTTATGTCAATAATTTGAAAGTGGTATTCACAAATACTGGGTTGTATTTACCATTTTCATAACATATTTAGTGATTGAACTATCAGTTATATTTTCCACCATCAAACATTTAGGTTCACCCAAACACACCCTCTAACAAATTTAAAACAGGTGGATCTACAAGTATGCAAATCAAAACAGATTCTCATTAATTAATGAGGAAATTCAAAAAAATCAATTTTCAAGATATAAAATATCTATTGTTTCCAAGTGAATTATACTTAATGATTCTTAGTTAGTGTATTTAACACTTTCCACTAAAAATCATTAACAAATCCACTAATCCCAATGAGTGGAAATTCAATGTAGGAAACAAGAGTTTAAGTTGATAGCCTCACAATATTCATGCCATCCACTTACATCCATAAACACATGTATATTGATAATTTAATCCATTTAACACTCCTTACTATGTTCTCAATCATACTCACACCAAACCATCAGTAAAGCATAAATTGTGCGAGTCATTCTAGATGATGGAATAACTGACACCACTTGTTCATGAAAAACCTATGATTCCACTTGATATCCATTATCCTTATTTTCTTTTTAAGGCATATAATTTATCAAGATGAGTCTAAACATCCTTTTGGTGATCATCATGAACTCCACTTAAATAACTTCAGACTATGACTCCATACGATGAGTAAATTTTTATTTTTGTAGGGAGTAATGAAAATAAATATACAAGAGGGGTGAATTTTAGTTTAAAACAACCTCCAAAATTTAATATAACCCTTAAGTTTTGGTTTGAACAAATTTAAAAAATACTTACAAATTTAAAATCAGAGTAAAATAGTTCATGCATTGGAAATATAAACTTTTGGAAATATAGTAAGTACTTGGGAAATAATATTTTTATAAGTTTATCAAAATATTACAATAGTAATCTAAGTAGAAAAAAATTAAAAATTCAAATCAGTGGTAATTTAAAAATTAATACAATAGAAATTGAATAACAAGACATTTAGTATTAGTTAATAGACCAAATAATCAATTAAAGTAATATTATTAAAATATAATTTTTAAACCAAAGTGTAAGGTAGGTTTATCGACTGTATCCAAGGTATCTATGACTTTAAACCTATCATAAGGTATCCCAATTTTAAACCTTTGGGGGGGGGGGTTGTCTTCTTATCCTCGAAATCACATTACTAAACCTATTGGTAGGTATAATGTTTTATCACTGAACACTCTTTCTTCCTAGGGATACAAAATTTTGATCACACAGGATCAGTAAATCACTAATTACAATGGAAATACTAAGAGATTTGTAATAAATCCTCAAAAGTCATAGCTATTAGTAAAAAAATTAGAAATTAAATTATTACATTGATCATAATCTACCTTAGTAACAAGAAATTTCAAAACTTCAAAATGACTAGAAAATTTTAGAATTATTTATTTTTCATAAATTTTGATGCTCAAAGTGGGAATTTATTTATAGACATCATTGTAACAAACTCTAATAGTAAAATTATGAAAATCTCAGAGTCAATTGTAACCAAATTGGAAACATCTTCATCATATACTAATTAAATCAACATATAGTTTCATCTACCATGGAGTTTTATTGTCACCATTATAATTCTTTTGAATCAAATAGATGTAATATATAACTAAAGTTGTGGTTAATAAATTTTTTATAACCTTAATAAATTCACTAGTATTTTAGTTACCATAAATTCATTCTGTATATAAACAAAAAGTAAAATAAAATTTATGTTAAATCAAGTTTATATAAAGTTTCTACAGTTTTCCAAAATAAATATTGAAATTTATTTTTGAAATCAATAATCTCCCCCTTATGGAAAGAATTAAATGTGAAAAGAAAATTGAAAATTTTGGCAAAATTTTAAAATAAATATCCCTATGTATTTGAGTGTAGTCTGAAATTTTCTAGTATAATGAAATATTATTGATTATATTCAAAAAATAATTTTTAAATAAATATTATTATTCCTATAAAAGAAAAAAACTTTATTTCTCTCATTTTTTCAAAAAAGTTCTCAAAATTTCCTAAATTTCTCCCCCTTTGTGATTTTCAAAAATAAATGAAGAATGTGGAGATGGAAAAAATCAATATAAAAGTTGAAAAAAATAAATAAAAAATATTGAAATTAGAAAATAGAAATTTAGTTCTCTTAGAAATTGTATGATCATATATTTTTTTAGCTTCTGATGCTTTTTCAGCTCTTTAGATATTAAAGAAGTCCTTTTAATATGGTTGATGTAATCAAAATTTTAAACATAAATACCATTTCAACCATTTTTACTATATTATAATATCTTCTTATGATGATTTTATATATTTAAATTCATCTTATATACTAGAATTTCAGATATTATCAGGAATTTCTATATAATATAAGACTTAATTTGGAATTATTAAAATTTTAACTTCACATTCTTCACTAAATATCCACAAGAGTGATTTATCTATGTCTTGTGGTTTGAATATTTTATAAAAATGAACTTTAAGATTTATGGATTTATTTTTGATATTCTTATGATTAACTCTCTTAGAGATACTTCAGTTGAAAATCATTTTAGTGTATAATAGAGAAGTAGAATGATATGAAATATAGTGTGACTAAAATATTTGAGATTTATATTATCTAAAAAATTTTCCTTGGTTTTATGATTAGTTTAAAAATACTCCCATTATAATATGTGGTCAAAAAATATTTTTTATGAATTATTTTTAAGAATAAAAATTATAATTACTTTATATGAAAATATCAGTTAACTTATGATGAAATTTTTTCGAAAAAAATAAAAGACAAATACACCTCTTATAAGAAGTGATTATTACAGATGAATAAAAATATATGAGATATTACCTTTTAGGAATTTTAAAAATATCCCCTATAAGAGTAACAAATATTTAAAAGATATAGTTTTGGATATTGAATTCCCGAAAAGTAATCTTTTAATAATAATGGATAAACTTACTCTTTTGAGGACAGTTCAAGGAAAAGTTTTTTTGTGATTGTTGATCTTTAAAAAAGATTAAAAATAAAACTAATAGAATTTTTATTTGAAAATAATGGAAAAAATATGCAAACCTAATGAAAAAATTAATGAAGTACTGAGGAAAGTAAAAATGAAATATCATTGAAAGTATACATTTAAAACTATTGAATAAAAAAATGAAAAACAATTGAAAGTAAAACTGAAAAACCATTGAAAGTATATCCTATCCCTTATTTAAGTATATTTTCAATGTTAGGAGATAGTTTGAACAAGAATTCAATTGAATATCATTTTTTATTATTCATTGATAACTTATGTTTAATGAATTCAAATTTATCATAATTTAAATGTTTTTTAAACTTATTAATGAGTTGGTTTTTAGTTCTAATGACATCAAGAATTATATCTTCTTTCTATGTGTGGTCCCTAAGAAAATGGTTTCTTACATCTATGTACTTTTCTCATGAGTTATATACTTAGTTCTTAGACAAATATATATCACTAATATCAACAAAAAGTATTGGAGTTTGAGTAAAACTGAAACCAAAATCTATCAGTGTTTGTTGAATATACAACACTTGATCAAAACAACATCTGGCTACTGTATATTCAGATGTTGTAGTGGAAAGTGCTATAAAATATTTTATCTTGATATACCATGAAACTAAATATTCTCCTATGAAATAGAATGACCCAAATGTACTTTTTCTAAATAATATATATCCCCTAAAGTCAGCATCTAAGTAATTTTTAAGAGTAAGATCATTTCGAGAATAATAAAATAAACAAAGTTCTAAAGTTCATTTAAAGAAATGAGAATTATGTTTTAACTCTTTTAAATATTATTCCTTCATATTTTATTGAAATTTCACACATAAACACAGTAAAATAATAATTTATGTTCAAATTTCTGTAAAATATAGTAAAATTATGATTATAATTCATAAATTTTGTTCATCAAATGTTTTATTGTGTAAGGTCATAGACTTCTAATGAGGTATAATATTGTTTAAATTTTGGTTTAACTCCATTTTAATTTTAAATGAAATGTTTTTCAAGAATATGGGGAAAATAAGTGGTTCCCCAGGGGTTTGGGAAATTAAAGAGGAGGAAAATAGACCATCCAATGTAGGTCACATGGTTTGCTGGTTAGTGCTAACTATGTGCCAGAACTATACGCCTAGGAGAGGGGTGGTGCACTATTGGTAAAATCCTGCATGGTGGGGGACCAAACCATGTGGTCTTGGAAAGAGCCATCCCATAAAACTAATTCATGGGCTTTTAAACTATACAGCCTTCCCAGGAGACTATGCAACCCTCAAATCCTCTTGTAAAGAGGGATCCAAATAGTTGAGGCATGGTTTAACCAACCGTGCATCCAAACCATATGGGCTAATAAAAATTGGGATATTTATCATTTCCCCCTCTAGATTTATGAAAATTCACCCAAATTTCTTCCCCATTATTTCTACCTTAGCCTTGGTGATGAACCAAACCCTCCCAAACTTCCAAGAGATGGGTTTCGCTCGATACTAGGCCATATGGATTCTTTTTGGGTGTGGATCAAAGCTCCGAGTGAGTCTAAAACTTATGTTCATTCTATTTTTCTAGTTAAGGGTTTGTGTAGTTGTAATTATCATTATAAAGCCCTAAATATCTATTTTTTACTATATTTATAAGTTAGGGTGTGAAGCTGTGTTTGAGTTTTAATCAAGGGCTATGTTTAATCGAGTTTTCAGATATGAAATTGAGGTAGATGGTATACAAATTTATCCCATAGTATTAATTACCTACTTTAAGTGTATGTGGTTTTTATGTGGTATCTTTATTCTATCCATTTGTTATACTTGGTAGGAATTGATAAATAGGATAATTTAATGATGAAATGAACCCCTCATGATTCCCGTAGGACCCAATGAGGTTGATTAGAATGGGCCCAATGACACCCAAGGTGTGTGTCTTTTCCTTGAATTTGAAATTGAGTTGTTAAAGGTTAAATTTAAGGGTCTATGAGATAGAACCAATGATAATTATGGTTGGAATGTAAACAAGGGAATATGAAATGAAACCAATTGTAATTGTGTTTAGTTTTTTAATATGACATAAGGGAAAATTTTGTCAAGCTTGAATGTGTTAAATGATTTATGGCATATAAATGGTAAATATGTTAAAAAATTTTAAAAGCATATACTCATTTGATAGATCTAATATTTCCCACATTTTTTATATGAATTTAATTTTTTTTTACTCTCTCAATTTATCAATTTGGTATTATATGGATCAATTTTGGATTTATGATGTGTTTTGAGCACAATTATGAAAAATGCTTAATTCTGGATTTTTATAAATTTTTAGAACAAGGGTATTTTGGTCATTTATATAAAAATATAACTCGAAATTGAGTGATTTTTTTTGAAATCCTTGATTTATTTCCCTCAAATTTATCTTTTGGACTAGGGGATGATTCAAACATCTAGAGGCCTGAAAAATTCATTGAAGTTGGGAAATTTTATGGGTGGACAACATGGACCCACAACCGTAACAGAAGCACAACTCGGTCTAAACACCTTCAATTGAGGTGATTCTACCTGAAATGGAATAAGGAATCATAAGTTCATTTTTCTAATAAATTTCATGGAGTTATAAGCTCATAAATGTGGACTTTGAATAAAATATTTTGAATAAATCTGTTTGGAACCTTCATCCGAAGAAAGCAATAATAAACAAAAAATTCATAACTCTTAAATAAGGTGGTAAATTAATCTGAAATTATGATGGTGGACATGAAACAGGTTTTGGAACAACTTTTATGAAATATTCACCATGTAATTTTGTCATTAATTGGGTCTACAACGCACAAAGTTATGGAGTACAACTCCATCCTATAAAAGGATGGGATCTACTCATTCAAAAATAATTCCATTCCATTACCACACCATTTGGGGCACCAAGGAGAGGATGCCAAGGGAAATTTTATATATCTATTTATTTTTTATTTTTATTTTAGTTTTATTTTCCCCTGTAACACATTCATATTTTTATTAATGTGATTCCGTTTTATTTTTCTATCTCTCTTTAACTTCCAATATTAATATCATTCTCTCTCTTGCATTTTCCACCATGATCTCTTTTCACTTTGAAATGGAAAATGACTAACCTAAGGCTTGATCCTAGGGGAGGTTTTGCAGGGTTATTTTTTATTTCATTTCAATTCAAAATGTTTTAATTTTTTTTGGTGGATGTAGGAGTATTGAACAGGTGCAACCATCATCCACCATGAAACTATTTCAAAATACATTACTTTCTATTGATTCATTATTTTTACCTCCCTTATCTCAGGAAAAACCTTCATACAATGGTTTTGGGGTTTGCTGAAGGGTTTAAATGGAATAAAGTGGAGCCGAATATTTTTGGAATAATATTCTCAGTTGAGGTGTTGCCCTACTTGACTATTGGAGGAGATGTGGTTTGGTGTTCTAAACTTACACTAAAATCAAACACGCTATAAATCAAAGGAAATTAATTCATTAATGATGTTTCATAAAATAAATTATCAAATTTAATTTAAAAATTAAATAAATAATGAATGAACCCATGTTATCCAACCCTAGGACCAAGTTCCTTCTTCCTTAATTTCATTCTATCTGCATCTGCATCTGCATTTAGATTTAAAGTTTTCATTTCATTATTTTAATTTCACTATTTCCTCAAAACCCTTAAAACCATCATTTTCATTAAATTATAAAAACAAAAATAATAATTAGAATAGGTGAAATAGAACCAGTGATTTAAATGACTGTGATGATTCTCAAGTAAGATGACCCTAGTTAGCCACTATGTTGCATTAGGAAAATAAGTTTTCTTTTTTACATTCTATATGAAATGATTGCATCAAAAATGGAACCGTTTCCAGGGTGTTAAACTATTATTTCAATCACATTTTCAAAATTCACATTTTCTGTAAATATTTTTCTATGTTTTCTTTATTAAAAAAACACATAAAAAATTATTTTCCCATGATGTTTTCAAATGACCGCTTTTTCATTTCAGGAAACAATTACTCATAAGTGCAAGAAAAAAAAAGTTTATACTGAGGAGGAACTACAAATAAGGGGTGATTATCTCATGATAATGGTCAAATAGTTGAAAAAAGTCCAAGAGACATGGATCTCACCACAAGTTCTAATGAACCTGATCGATGAACTCTGGATTGACTTGTAAGGATTCATGGCCAAGAAGGAAGTACTAATGGTATTTTATGATTTCACTAAAGACATCAAAGAAGTTGAGTCCAAACTCAAGGTGGAGGATCCCGACTACCTACCATCTCCTACCACCGTCCAAATAAAAGAAGAACTTTCAATCAAAGAAGTGATTGAACCAGAACCAACTTAGGCAGAAGATCCTTTCTTTAACTATATCTTTTCTTATTTAATTCAATCTAATTTGAGTATCACTCCTTATTGTTTTGAATTTTCATATTCAGTCAATCCTTACTATGCCCTAGAGGACAAAAAGGAAAAAGAAGGTACACCTATTGAGGAACACTTGGATATCCCTGGAGATGTTGAACATTTACCAGAGGGAGTACAAGAAGAGATCCCAATGGCTCTACCTAAAGAATCAAATCTACAAGCTGCCTACATTAAAAGGGAAGATTTTGAAATTAAAACTTAAAATTTAATTATTGAATCTCCCATTTATTATTATTTTAATGCAACACATCTAGAGAAACCAAAAGATTTTGAAGAATATGTTGTTCAAGTAGCAATGAAGGAGGAGGAGATTCCATATATCATCCTACCCTCGCCATGAAATCTGCACCCCATTATGAAGGGGAAGATCTATTGTACTCTATATATAGAATTCTACTGAAAAAGAATAAACAAGTGGATACGGGAAAAATACATATGTGGTGGTTCATGTCAAAGAAACATCAACCACCATTAAACTTTTGATAACATCTGGAACTGCCCTTCTGGAGGTAGTAAAAATTCAGGGCCCACATGGGGGACCATATGAAGAATTATATTTAAATTATTTATAGGAATTTCATTTAAATTTCATTTGTTTTTAGTGCATCATTCATCCCCATACCTCCTATATTTTTGAGATTTAATGACGTGATCCTCATGCATAATTGTGTAATTTTATTTTTTAGGATCCTAATAGATGGAGTCATCCTTAAAATAGTGAAGGAAGAGGACTAAGTTTCATTTCAAAAGTGATTTCACTTTAAATTTTTATATTTTAAACTCTTTATATTTTTTTTCTTCTGAGATTCTGATTTGAGCTTTAAACTAGAAATTGCATGCACATAGTTGAATGAATGCTTTAGTTGAACTTATCTAGGAGACATGAGTTTCTTAGGAATATAGTGTTTCCGTGTTTTAAAATTAAATGATAATTAAATTGAATGAGTTAAATGAAGAATTGAATTTTAAAATGAAGTATGGATATTGAAATGAGGACTCAAGATTCAAAGGAATTAATTAATTCATGTAAATGAGATTTCCCTACCATTTTTCATGATTTGAATGTATAAAATTCATGTGAATTTATTTGTTATTATTATTCATGTCTTGAGGGATTGTAAAATATTATATTACCATTCCTGAGAGGATTTCAAGACCAAGTAATTCCCATTTATTCTAGAGAATATATTTTTGAGTGATCTTGGGACATGTCACCTGCTAGAACATGCATTTGAACTTTTCAAAGCCATGATTGTGTGAAAACAAATTTAAAACGATTGAGGCATATTTTGAAAAACCCTTATCCATAAAGACCACATTTACATGAATCCTTATTTACCTAATCAAGACTATGATTGACCTTGTTAGGAGTGATCCATGTTTCACTCCATTCTTATCCATACCTACCCTACTATTATTATTTTCATGATAATTTAAAGTTAAAGTGTGGGGGTGAAGGGAGTCATGGTGGAAGGGATGATTTACATTATCAGTAAAAAGTGTGTGTGTGTGTCGGGTGGGGGGGTGCTATTATGAGAGTCATAAAAGAATGTGGAATCATTCATTTGACCCTATTTAATAAAAAATGGAAGAAAAATGATGATGTTTGTGATTTGGGGAAAAAAATCTCCATTAATTGACTGCTGATTTTTTATCATATGAGGTTAGATTATGGTTGTGAGGTTTTCTTCAAGCATAAATTTTCAAAAAAATACAAAAAAAATGAAAAAAATTTATTTGAAAAAAAATAAAGAGGGTGCACAAATAATTCATTATGCATAATTTGATCATGAACATACTTTTTGTTTAGGGGAAATGGGAGTTGCTACATTGAAGGGGAGAACTTCATTACACTTTTTGATATCATTCATTTTACTTAAGAGATAAAACTCTTCCTTGAGCATTAATTTTTAAAGCATCAAATCCTACCGACCTTAAGCCTTACAGTCATTTGAATATTTATTGAAAAGTCCTCATGATTTTATGTGCCTTTTGTCTTTAAAAATTAGAGAAAGTTGTTTATTTACAGGACTATGGATAATGAGCATGTTCTCATGACATTATCATAACTATAATTGATTTTTATCATGAGAGATGAGACTAAATATTAAATGGTGAGATAAATCATGATGTGGCATGTTTAATAATAATGAATTGAGGAGTTTGAATTAATGAAAGGAAAAGTTCCATAATTTTTTAAAGAGTAAAAGTAAAATAAATAAAGTGATTGTTTCTTTGAAAATTGGGAAATTAAATTGATATTTTATTTTTATTTTTGAAAATTTGTGCTGACATTGAAAATTGTTTGATTTTATAATTTGAAATTTGAATATTGGTAACATTAGTGCCATTTTAAATTTAATGTTTAGATTTTATGCTTTAGTTAATGAATGTTTTAAGTGTGGGGGAATTGATATAACTAATATTTTCCACATTTTTTATATGAATTTAAATTTTTTAACCCTCCAAATTTATCAACTTGAGCTTATATAGATTAATTTTTGAATTATGCTATGTTTTGAGAAAAACTGTGAAAAGTGATTTATTGTGGATTTTTGATAGATTTTTAACATAAGGGTTTTTGGTTATTTATTTAAATATATAATTCAAATTTGAGTGATTATTTTTTTTGAAATCATTGATTTATTTCCTTCAACTTTGTCTTCTGGACCAGGGTATGGTTCGAGAATCTAGAGGCCCAAAAAATTCATTGAAATTGGGAAATTTTCCAAGAAGACAATGTGGAGCCCAACATCATAACAGAAGAAAAAATCAATATAAATACCTCTAATTGAGGTGATTACACAGGAAATAGAATGAGGAATCATAGACTCATTTGTCCAATAAATTTCCTAGAGTTATGTGCTTAGAAAGGTGGCCTTTGGACGAAATATTTTGAAGGAAGCTACCTAGAACCTTCGCCCAGAGAAATTAGTAGTTGATAAAAAATTAATAACTCCTAAATAATTTGGCCAATTAAGCTGAAATTTTTAGTGTTGGAGAGAAACAGGTTTTTGAATTACTTTTATGAAGGATTCATTGTATTATTCTATCATTAATTGGGTCTTCAACATGAAATATTTTGGAGTAAAAATTATGACTATTAAAGGATGGGAGATCCTCCTTCACAAATCCTTCCATTCCATCCCAACACCATCCAAAGAACCAAGGAGAAGAGGCCATGGTCTATTTAGTATTTCTATTTTTTTTAGTTTTCTATTCCATGTAACACATTCATATTTTTATTAAAGTGATTCAATTTTCTTATTCCATATCTCTTTATCTTCCAATCTTAATCTCATTCTCTCTATTCCATCTTCCACCATGATATATTTTTACATTTAAATGGAAAGTGACTAACTTTTTAGGTTTGGACTTGGGGGAGGTTTTGTGGTGTTATTTTTATATTTAACTTCAATTCAAAATGTTTTAAATTTATCTGTGGTGGATGGAGAAGTATTGCATGGGTGCAGTGGTTGTCCACTATAACAATATTTTAAAATACATTCCTTTCTATTTATTCATTCTTTTTCCCTCTATTATCTCGGGAAAACCCTTATTATGGTGGATTTGGGGTTTCCTGAAGGGAAGAAATGACATACGGTGGAGATGGGACTTTTAGGAATAATATTATCTATTAAGGTGTTACCCTGCTTGACTATTGGAGGATGTTTGGTTTGGTGTTCCAGACGCATACTAAAATTACACACTTTATAAATCAATGGAAAGTAATTCAATAATGTGTTTTCATAAAATAAATTATCAAATTTAATTTAAACAATAAATAAACAATGAATGAACCCATGTTATCCTACCCTAGGGCCAAGTTCTTTATTCCCTAATTTCATTCTGTCTGCATTTTCATATTCATTTAGATTTAAAGTTTTCATTTCATTATTTTAATTTCACTATTTCCCAAAAACCCTTAAAACCATCATTTTTAGTAAATTATAAAAAAAATTAGAATAGGTGAACTATAATCAGTGATTGAACTGACTGTGATGCTTCTCAAGTGAGATGATCCTGGTCAGCCACTGCGCTACATTAGGAAAAATAAATTTTCTTTTGCCACAACCTATGAAAAGCATTCATCAACATGAATAAGTGGTACGTTTGGGGGGTTTTTATTGAGGTTCCTCTCCATAGGTTGTCCTAGAGTGAGGCTCTAGGCCCCATCACTATATTTCATGGGCTAGGGTGTATAATGAGGATATATGCACTTAAAAAATGTTTTCGATATGATTACCTAGACTAAGGCTCTGAGGTATGAGATTTATATATTGTTTTGTTAAATTATTATCCCTGTCATGTAGGGAACTTGATACCCTTATAAATTGTTAGTTAATTGACATAGGCCTAAGTAAATTTGATTAATATGGGAAACACTTTGAACTAATGGAAAAAGTGGTTAATCTTAGTATTGTTAGATGATGATACTTGTTTTTCTAATATTCCCCCCTTTTTGTTCATTCTTATACAGAATACACTATTTTTAAAACTATATTTTTTATAGACAATAATGGTGATGGACTACTAAGTTTTAATCACACCCTGCTTGGTCAACCATTGGGAACCATAACATAATTCATGGTTTCAGGTTAAGAAATCAGAAAAGGACATATACTATATGATTTATGTGGTCTTGGGATGTGCATGGATGAGGGAACCAAAATTGGCATCCAGACTCATTTTGGGGATTCTTCATCTTTTCTTTATTTGGTATTTTTCTTACACTTGGAACTATATGACTTTATATTACATGTTTATTGTTGGTTGTGGGCATGTACCCAATTTTGGAAAATGAATTTGTGATTCTTGATTATTGTTTATATTGTTTACTTTATTTCTCATTTTATTTGTTATAGATTAATTTGATAACTAGGGAATATTCTCCCCACATGTTTTATTAGACCCTCACTATTAGTAGGAATCCTCTGATGTATGGGGAGGCAAACTTTGGGCCATGTACCGAACCAGATTAGGGAACTAGGTTTAGTAGAACCTAGGCTGAGGCTTTACAAAGTGGTATTAGAGGGGTTTTTATTTTCATTTGTTCTGCTATTTGGGAATGTTAGATAGTAGACTAGGATGTGTGAGGCCTTTAGGTCTCATGAATGGGAGTATCTTACCCATGTACATGGGAAATCCCAAGTTCCTAGGGTAGGATTGTTGTTATTGACACTTGTTTTTATAGTTGAACGTTATTTCGCCTTGTGTGGCGCACTTGATGTTTGGTGTTATTATTTTATGGGATTTTACTAATGGTCCAGAAAGAAATGAGGTTATGCATACATGAATCATTATAGTCAATTAATAGGTTATGTGACATGCATTTTGATAGGAAAACATGGGAAAAAACATGTGGGAAATGAGGGATGAATTTTTTTAGTTTCCTTGAGATTTAAAATAAATAGTGCCTAAAAAAGATGATTCGATCAGTTAAATGGAATGATTAAATTTAATGGTTGAGAATAGTCAATAAGAAGAAAGTTTTAACTACTTAAATAATTAAAGGATGTTATATAAATAAATATAGTATGGTGTTTAACTTAAAATTTAACTTTGAAGGTTTGGTTTCCCTATGTTAGCCATGACCATTTATAGGTTTTGTGGAGGGTTGTGGTAGATATGCAGACATTTTCATTGGGATAGTGTATGTGGAATGATATGTTTATAGATAGCGTTTATACTCTTTTTTATAAACTATTTAAACCTTATTTTTTATGTTTTGAGATGTGTTTTTTGTAATTGTATAGATATGCCACCTTGATGATGCTTATTGGTTGGGAAATAAGAGGATATCACCAAGAATTCTCCCTCGATTGAGGATCAATATCCGCATTGGATCTAGGTAATATAGGTAAATATTAGTTCCATGATATATTTGATCATTTTATTTAGACAATGGAGTTATATCTAGGGTAGGTTCCACTGAGTATGTTTGATCTAACATGATAGTTTTAGTTGTAGCACCCTCTGATAGTTTACAGTGAGGGTGAACCTGAAGTAGCAGAGTTCTAGATAAACTCCATCCAGAAGATTTTAGATCCCTTAGATAATCCTCTTGAAATGTTAATCAAGTTGGTAGCTTACATGTTGCGAGGATAGGTGAAGCATTGGTGGTACATCCTAGTTTAAACTGTTTAAGAAAATAAGATGCTTTTGAAATATTTGTAGGAAATATTTTTGGAGCATTTCTATATAGAGAATATGATATAGGAGAGGGTTTTGGAGTTTATGATGTGACTCAAGGAACTATGTGTATGATTTTTTATTCAATCCACTTCACTAAATTAAAAATATTTGTTACAACATTGGTAGGGGATGCGATAAATATGATGAGATTATTTCAAGATGGAATTAGATACGAGATAAAGTCCAAAGAAAATATATTCCTTCTAAATAAGTTTACTAAGGTGGTAGACTATACACTCATTTTATAGGGGAACCTAAAAAAGGATTCTGGTGGTGGTAGTGTAGTTTTTTAGGTTGTCCAGCGATGCGAATTCCGATGGAAGGAAACACCATTTCAAGGATGTTCATTTGAAAAGTGGTAGTCAGAGTAGCCAGGGAAGAGTATTGACCCATCGGGGTAGTGATCATGAATTTTGTTATCAGTGAAACAGATTGGTACACATGCATGGTCAGTTTACCTGAACACAATTTGAGTATCAGGTGTGTGGAATGATGAGACATGTAAAAAAGTTCTATAGAAAACCTAGATAGGTGGTAAGTGATGAAGGATCGAGGTAAATATCAAGTGCAGGAAGGGGGTATACTACCCCTTTCCAGGAAGCTAGTTGGATTTCTATAGATTTTTCTAATTAGGGTGGAAGACGTGGTGCATCGAGACAAGAGCTTGATTATCAGTTGGGTAGTGAATCACTAAGAACTTGGGCTAGAGACTTGGGTAGAGGGGTAGGTCAGCTTCATGTAGTTCATCCTGCACCTGGTGGTGGTGGGGCTGGACCATTTACTGTTTGAGTTATGCTTATTTTAGCTTCAACTCTTTCTAGTGTTCTATTTGATATATGGGATTGAAATTATTTCACATCTACTTAGTTTTTGAATGTTTTGGGTAAAGCAGTGGAGTATATGCGGGGCATTATATCTACTAACACACCATTAGGGGTATGGGAAGAAAATATCCTGAAATGAAAGGAGTTTTCTCTCAAGGTTGGTGGGTATCATTTCATTTGGGGATTTTTTGTGCTTGAGATGTTAGGTTTTTACATGATATTGGGAATGGATTATATGGTGTTGAATTAAGCCCATATCTAATGTTATTTCCTAGGGGTAACATTTACATTTCTTAAGGGTGAAGCTTATGTTCACTGAGGGGAATAGAATATCCAGGCGGGCCATACAAGCCCAGTTCATCAGCAGTTGGGTGAGCTCATAGCCTAAGTGGAATTTCTTATGCTTGATGATGGGGGAATAGAATAAGATGTCTTTCCTCATGTGGTGGATCATTTTTAGTATTTTTTCCTGAGTACTTCTCAGGGATGGTTCCTGAGGGAGATATTGAGTTCATGATTGAAATGATTCATGGAGCTGAACTAGTTTCCATTCATCTTTATATAATAGAACCAAAATAACTTCAAGAACTTAAGTCTTGGTTGGAGGGACTGGGGAATAAATGGTTTATCCATACAATTAAATCTCCTTAGGGATATTTAGTTTTTCTTTCTATGAAGTCTGATGGGATGTTGCATTTGTGTGTCGATTAACAGAAGTTGAATCAGATGAAAATTAAGAACCAATATCCCATTTTGTGTATTGATGATCTTTTTGGCCATCTTAAGGAGCATATGTATTCTCTAAAATTGTTATGAGGTTAGGGTATCATCAGCTAAGGGTGAGAACTTATTATATTATGTGGAATACTTTCAAGAGAAGGTATGGCTTGTATGAGTTCATTATTATTCCTTTAAGATTAAAAAATGATCCTATTGTGTTTATGGATTTAATGAACCAAATATTCCATCTGTACCTAGATTATTTTTGGTTGTTTTTATGGATGGTATATTGGTGTACTCTTAAACTCACCACAATCATTCTAAACAACTTTAAATCATCCCGAGTACACAAAGAGAGCATAGGATATACACCAAACTATTGAAGTTTTAGTTCTGGAATGAAAAGGTATATTTCTTGGGTCACATAATCTCCGAAGATGGCGTATCAGTGGACCCAGATAAGGTTTAGGTAGTTTTATATTTGGAGAAAACCAAGAATGTTTTTAACATAAAATGATTTTTGGGATTGGAGGGATATTTCTGGAGGTTCATCAAGAACTTTTCTCTCTTGGTAGAACCACTTTCAGGATTAACCAAGAAGGGTGTCAATTCCGAGTGGTCTAGATCTTTTGCGTGTTCTTTAAAAGAGGTAAAGAAACACCTGGCCACTACACTAATTCAATCCTACCTGATATAGGTAATGAATATACCTTGTTTTGTGATTCATATGGTATTGTAATTAGGTAAATGTTAATTTAGGGAGATCTAGTCATGACATATGGGTCATGAGAGTTTATGTCACATAAAAGAAACTACCCTATTCATGATCTTGAGTTGGTAATGGTGGTTTATGATTTAAAGTGTTGGTAGCATTACTATTTGGGTGAGGGGTTTATCATGTATACCGATCATATAATCCATAATTACATCTTCTCATAGAATGATTTTAATCTTCAACAGTGTATATGGGTTGAGTAAATACAGTACTTTGATTTTGAGTTGGTCTACATGATGGGAAAAGAGAACAACAATGTAGATTATTTAAGGTAAAATACATAGAATTATGTAGTTTAGGAGTCCAGTACCGAGTGAAAGATGATGGAATTATTGGCCAAGATACATATAGAGGTACAGGAGAGGCAAGGATAGATGGTCCTTACATCCTTGGTAGCTGAGTCCATGCTTCTAGGATAGGCCAATGAGAGACAGTATAAGGATCCAGAGTGTTTGGATTTATGGGAAAGCCTTAGAGGTGGAGAGTCACCTTATTATTGGACTATCTATGATGATGAGATCATATAAGTTTGTGGCTATGTTTTTGTGATTACTGTTATGTGATAAGAGATGATGTGTGAGTTTAATGCCTCAAAGTGGGTGGTGAATCCTAGTTTAACCAAAATGTATCATGATATTCCTAGATAGTATTGGTTCCCATGGATGAAGAAAGAGGTTGTAGGTTTTGTGACATGGTGTTACACCTACCAGCAGGTGAAGGCCGAGAATCAGTGACTGAGTCATTTACTACAACCATTTCCCATTATATAATTGAAGTGGCATAATGTTACCATGTATTTTATTGTGTTTCTTTTGATTATTTCTTAGAATAATGATACAATATTGGTGATTTGGTTTGGTTGACCAAGGTAGCCCATTTATTACCGATTCAATAGACTTTTACCATGGACTAGTTGGGTGATTTATATGTTCAGGATATAGTGATGTTTCACAGGGTTCCATTAACTATAGTTTTGGATTGTAATCTATGTTTTACTTTTTTATTCCATCAAGGGTTACAAAAAGGAACTTGGTACCTAGGTGTTTTTGAGTATGGATTTTCTCATGTAGATAGAAGGGCGGTTAGAGATACTATGTAGGTGATAGAGGACATGATGAGGTAATGTGTCCAAGATTTTGGTGGATCATGGGAAAAACATTTAGAGATTGTTGATTGAACATACAACAATATTTTCCTAGATACTATCTAGATGGAACCATATTAAGTTACCTATGGTAAATTTTTTAGATATCTATTATGTTGGATGGAGGCAGGGGGATTAGAGTTGTTGGGGCTAAGTCTTGTGAAGGAGACATAGAAGTAAGCCCAGTTGATTCATAAATGTATGGATATGGTTCAGAGTTTGAAATATTCATATGATGATCGATGTCACGACCCATTGAGTTTACGGTGGGTGGTAGTGTGTTCCTTTGGGTGTCTCCACAGTTGGGTCACCATAAGGTTTGAAAACAGGGAACGTTGTAGCCCAGGTTTGTGGGGCTGTTTGATATTGTGGAAGGGATTGGATAAATAGAGTACCAATTATTTATTCCACTACGGTATAGTGGATTTCACAATGGTTTTCATGTGTCTCAGTTACAATAGTATCACACCAAAACTTCTAATGTCATTGATGTAGGTGATGTTGAGCTTGAGGCTGATGAGTCCATTAAGGATAATCTGGTACATATCATGGATCGTAGTGAGAGGGTTTTATGAAGTTATATGGTGCCATTAGATTGAGTGTTGTGGAAGCATGGTACTGTTCAGGAGGAAATATGTGATAGGGAGAAATATATGACGGCTCAGTGGCCCGATCTTTTTACCTATGGTAATTTGTGATGTTTGGGAGTGCAACTCAAGGATGAGCCATTATAATATGGAGAGGTTGTAATACCCTAGAATCAAAATAGGATACATTCTTGTTTAAGTTTTTTGTTTAATTCCATTTTAATGGTAAATGATATTTTTACAAAAAATATGAGGCTAATTAGTGGTGTCCTAGGGTTTTAGGATGTAAAATATGTGGAAAAGAGGCTATCTACTATAGGCCGCATGGTTGGAACACAATTAGTGGTAACTGTGCACCAGAACCATGCACCCTCGAGAGGGGTGGTGCTTGGTTGGTAAAACTATGCATTATGGGGGACCAAACCATGAAGTCATAGATAGAGTCATGTCACATGGCCACTTAATGTTTTTTTAACCCATGAGGGATTCCCAGGAGACTGTGTGGCCTAGAGTCATCTTGGATAGATGGATCTGCATGGTTGGTTCATAGTTTGGCCAACCGTGCATCCAAACTGTGTAGAACAATAAAAATTGGGGTTTTTACCATCACCCCTCAGTATTTATGAAGCCTCACCCAAATTTATTCCAAATTATTCCTAAAACAACTTTGGTTATGAACCAAATCCTATAAAACTTTCAAAAAATAGTTAACCATCGATTCTAATCTATTTAGAGTCTCATTGGGTGTAGATCAAAGCTTTAGGCGAGTCTAACACTACTATTCCTTCTAATTTTCTAGTTTGGGGACTCTGTAGTTGTTATTATCCTTATAAATTCCTAAATTTCTCTTTTTCATTAGATTTATAAGTTGGAACCTAAAAGGATATTTGAGTTCAAATCAAGGGTTAAGTTTAAGTGAGTTATTGTCTACGAACTTGAGGTAGGTGGTCTAAAAGTTTATCCTATACTCTTAATTCCCTAATTTAAGTGTATGTAGTTGAGTAGTGGTATCTTCATGCTTTCAATTTGGTCTCCTTTATAGGAAATAATAAATGGAATAATTTAATGATGAATCTAACCCCTCATGATCCCTATAGGATTTGTTGATTTTGAGTATACCAAGCCTAAGGACACTCAAGGGGTGTGCCTTTTCCTTGAACTTGAAATTGAGTTGATAAAGGTTAAATTGAAGGGTCTATGAGATAAAACCAATGATAATTATGGTTGGTATGTAAAAAATGGATTATGAAATGAAACTAATGGTAAATATTTTTAGTTTGTTAAGACGAAAAGGGGGGTTTTTGGTGAAGCTTGAATGTGTTAAATGGGTTATGGCATGTAAATGGTAAATGTGTTGAATGGTTTAAAAATATTTTGCGCATGAATAATTTTTATGTGTGGGGTTTGGACTAAGAATCTTCTCAACATGTTGGTATTTAATGGGGATCTAGGACCAACCCCAGTATTGCATAGGTTGTAGTGTTGGAATGGGGATCTATACCCCTAATGAATGATTTTGATATGATTACATGGAATGAGGCTCCAAGGTAAGTGATTTATATATTGTTTTGTGAAATTATTATACCTATAATATAGGGAATTTTACCCCCCTTATGAATTTTTATTTTACCGACCTAGGTCGAAGTGAATTTGATGAATACATGTAACACTTGGAACTAATAGAAAAAGTTGTTAATATTAGTATTATCTGATGATAAAACTTGTTTATCTAGTATTTTCCACTTTTTGTTCATTTTTATCCTACATAAACTATTGTTTAGAGTGGATATTTTGTAGACACAATTGGTGGTGACCTAATGAGTTGTACTCACACCTTGCTCGGGCCACCATTGGGTACCTGAGAAAACATTATGATTACAGGTTTGGACAAAGGAAATGGCCCAATTCTAGATGGTTTATGTGGTATTAAGGTGTGAATAGATGAGGGAAATAGACTTGGTGTTAGGAATTTTTTTGGGTATTGTTAATTTTGTTTATATTTTGGATTTTTCTTGACCTTGGAAGTGTATGACATGACATTTCACATTTACTTTTGGTTGTGGTAATGTACATAGTTTTGGAAAATGAATTTTTGTTTCATGTTTATTGTTTATACTATTTCCTTTATTTCTTATTTTATTTCCTATATATTACATTAATGAATAGAGTATAATCTCCCCACATGTTTTATTATAACCTCGATTCTAGTTGAAAGCCTCTTGTATTTGGGGAGGCGCACCTGAGGTTATGTATGGAAACAGATCGGGGAAATGAGTTTAGTGGCACCCAGGCCAGGGTGTTACATATTGGATTTATCAAGATCAAGTTTGATAGAAGTTTCTACTAGAGTATTTATACTAGATGAATTTTGAAAACCAAATCATTTTAGTAAATCTCTTATATATATATTTTGAGTTAAAATATTTCCTTCTATTTTTTGAGATATTTGAAAATTACAGAAAAAGTTGAGTTCACTTATCTTTCTAATTTTAAACTAATTTTTTCATAAGTTCAGAACAATTATCAAAAATAATTTTTTGAATGGAATAAAAAATAATTCCATCAACATAAATTTGAATAATTATTGTTTCTTTAAAAATATTATTTTTGAAAATATATTGAGCTCTTATTGTATAGTCCCTATGAAACTATCATCACTTAAAGAATCATCTTCCATTTGATGTTAAAATTGTGATATGAATTTATAATTCTTACATTTATTTCTTAAGGAACTTCTAGTGCTAATCGATTGAAATATATCATCAATAATATTATCGATATCATGACTCATTAAAATAGATTGGTTTTTAGATAAAGTGGAATTTTTTTCATCAACTATGGGATATACAACTTCCATTTAAGTAATTTTAGTATATTGAAAATCCTAAGATCTGACTTCTTAAGGATTTACCATTGTTTGTTGTGAAAAAACTTCCAGGAAAATTTTAGGAGTGTTTTAAAAAAAATGATCTGGAGGATTTATATATAGAGGTTTTGTAAAAAAAGGATCATACTGATAAAACTTTACATGAACTTTTTATTCAAAAAAATTTGTTCTTCTGTCAGACTTACTAGTTACAGAATAACCAAAAAAATTCCTTCATCTAACTTAGAATAAAATATATTATGTTTATATTTATTATTTGGTTTGTATAATTTACATCCAAAGAATTCAAAGTAAATTTTTTTAGATTTATTTCGGTGCACAACTCATAATAAGTTTTATTTGGAAAATGTCTATGTAAAACTCAATTTAGAGTATAAAAATAAGTAATCATTGCCTCAATAAATTTTTTTATAGAAATATAATACTCACTTAGAAAAGTCCGAGTAATTTCTTAAATAATTATATTTATTCATTAAAATAAAAAAATTTCTATACTGTACTAGGTGCAGAAGAATTATGAGTATACATTTATTAATACAAAAAGTTTATAATTCTAATTTAAAAAACTTACCACCATGATCACTTTATATAGAAATCAAAGTAGGTTTTCATCAATTTTAATTGAAACATTAAAAATCATAAAATTATTAAGAGGTTCAAATTTTCATCTAAGAAAATAAACCCAAGTAAATTTTGTGTAATCATCAACCAGGACATACAAATTGTGTTTTCCTGTAATGGTTCAAGTTTTTGTTGGAACAAATAAATCCATGCACACTACCTATAAATATTTGGATGTTGGTACTTACCTTTATGTTTTAAAACTGGAATTTTGTTTCTTACCAAATTGATAAGGATCACAAATTATGGTTGTATTAATTATAAGTTCTAGTAGATCCCAAACATATCCATTCCTATATTTTTTAGCTAAGGTTCAAAAGTTATAGTGACATATTATTTTATTCCAAATCAAATATAAGTATTTTTTTGTACTTAAGTAATGAAATTTATAATGTCTTAGGTATTCTAAATCAAGTGTGTATACATTCACAAGACTATCAGTAGATTGAATGAAAGTTACTTCTGAACTTTAAATAGTCTAGTTACCATTCCTAATGTTCAAAAGATAACCCAAGAATTTGAATTGACTAATGATTATAAGGTTGTGCTTAATACCCAAAACATATAAAAAGTTTTTAATTAAAGTTTTTATAAGAAAAGTAACATCACTAATTCTGACGATTTCACCCTATTCATTGTATCCAAAAGTGATTCAACATTTTATGTTCTTTTTTAAATTATGATAGTTGGCCTTATATCTTGTCATATATTGATAAAAACAACTATCCATTCACCAATTGTTTTAGTTACTATTACTCAACCTATTTTCTAAAAAATGATAAATGTAAGTTCTTGGTACCCATAATTTCTTGGGTCAAGTTATGTTATAAAAAAATTAGGAACCCACATCTACCACACTATCCTGTATTGAATTATTTATAGTTATTCATAAATAAATTATTTATGAAAAACAAAATATTCAAAAAAAATTTAGAGAAAAATATTTATTCCAACGACTTACACTCTAGAATTTATTTCAAAAGGGTTCAATTTTAGGTACAAAATAATTTATTAAAAATGTGATTTATTATAAGTAAAACCGATTCCATTATAAGTTATAGAAGGTCAAATTTACTTAAATATAAATTTTATAAAAATTATTTTTATGAGAATTAAAATTAAATAAAAACTTCTCCAAACTACTAAATTCATATTTAATATGAATAAGAAAATTTTGATCATTTAAATTTGATTGTAAACTAGATTTAAAAACTAATTCTAATGAAAAATTTAAAACTTCAAAGTTAATTTCGAAATTATATTATTATATTTGATATGAGTAGTTTAAGAAAAAACATAATTATTTTAAAATTTATTATTTTCCTTTTCAATAATATTAATATATCTATCCATTTTATAAAAATTAGTTAATTAATACTCATCATCTAATGAATTAACATTTTCATCTTCTAATGAATTTTCTTTTTCATTGTATAATGATGTTGAATAATCATTTTTGAAGGTAAAATTAAATTTTTAATCAAGAGATAAATTTTTTTAAGATTTATCAGTTACCTTAGCTATGTGGAATTTTTCATTCTTCAAAAAAAAAAGAGAGAATATAATCCAATAATTTTATAAATTTAATTTACACTAAATTTTTTTGTAATGTTAGAAGATGTATCACCTTCACTAGTACATTAGGTTTCTATATCTTTTAATAATTATCCACATTACTTTTAGAAAATTTATTTGATTTTTTATATTATTTCTTTAAATTAGGGAAACCTGGTCAAATATGATCTTTCTTCTTATATTCATAACATATAAACTTATAATACTCCATCTTATCACATCTACCTCTGTCTTTTTAATGAGTGTAGTAGAAATTAATATTAATGAAAAGCTCATTAATACTTCTATAAAGTTGATCAAACTCATTCTAAGTATATTCTATACTAATCCAATCAGAATGCTTACATTTATTGATTGAAACTTTAGATTTAAAATCATTTTTAAAAGAAGTAAAATTATTTGAAGTGGGATTAATGGAATTAGAAAAAAAAATTCTCTAGTTTTCCTCCTATTTCTCAGAATATATCTCTATTAAACTCTTAAATTACATTAAGGAAACTATTAAGTTATCAATACTTAACCTTTTCAAATAATAAGTATCATCTATACCTTTTCTTTTTTTAATCCCATTCTTTTAGAATTATATAAATAATATTTTTGATAAGCATATCTTCTGATAATTATATCTCACCCAAATATTGAAATGTATTTATAGTATTCATAAAATGTTGAATCATTTGTGTTAAAATTTGAACTTTTAGAAAATAAAATGATTGATAATATACTCTCAAAATAACTCTATGAGTTTCCAAAACCTTGGAAAATATAAGATAAAAAATGCTATCTTCATCCAAATTCCATTATCCATTTACCGAGATAATATCTAACTATATATTTTCCTAGTCATAGAACATAATAAATTATTACTTAATTTATGATTTATTTGATATTCCAAATTTTCCTCAATATAAATATTAATTTTTTGTTTCTATAGAACCTTGTTACTATTAATCATCATGATAAAGTTTCTAACTCTAGTACTAATGATATAATATTTCTTATGACCATGGAAGAAATCACAATAATCTCTATTAATGATAGGTTGTCTAGTTGAATTTATTATGTCAAGTGTTCTTACTAGAAAACCTAATTTTTTTTAAAAAAATTACCTCTACTAAAATTGTTTGTGTAAGTAAACTGAGATGAAAATCCAATGAATAAATAGAAATTAAAAAAAGAGACAAGTAAGATACCAAATGATGGTATTAGTTAAAAGTAAATCGATTTTCAGAACCTAGTAGATCAAATCAATGATATCAAATTTTTACCAAAGTATTAATGGTATAAAATATATAGTAGGTGGGTGAATTGTAGTTTTAATAAAAATTACATGTTTCTTCCTATGGAGTCCTGCCCTTTTTATTACAAAAATTTTCATTACATTTTACAAATAGAGGATCTTTAAAGTCTAGTGTCATGGAAATCAGGAACGAAATACACGAAAACAACATAATTTTTTTTAATCCACTTGTAAGGCTTCATCATAAGTTAATCCTAAGTAAAATTACTTCATCTCATAACCTGGATACATACATCAAAGGTAAGGGTGAGTAGAAGGCTTAGTAAGGAAAATAAGTGAAACAGTTTACATGTGATCTTGATCAATATAAATAAGAACATAGAGACAAAGAGTAATATCATAATAATAATAAATTGAAACATAACTTGAAAATATGGCGACACCATTTAATTTATACATTCATGAACATATCACCAAGGTCCATCCCCAAGGTGTCATAAAAATTACCAAGGTTATTCACCAAGGTATCATGAAACTTGTCATCTCTAGAGATTAAATTGTTTGACCAATGTATTATAGTGATATCAAGGAACATGCTTAATATGTATTTATTTTTATGTGAGACACATATATCATAATCATACATTTCATAAATAAACCAAATATAATAAAAGAAATGGGTTTCATGTCAAAATCATGACGTTTTAAAATTACTTTAAAACTTGATCGTTATGTCATTTATAACCCATGGAAAAGGAATGTTGTTTTCATGTATATAAAATACGGAACCAAATGTACCATTTTTATATCTTGATGAATACACCCGGAACTAAAATGGGTTTGGATATTCACATAAATAAAATAAGATAATTTATTGAGAAAAAGAGAGAGAGGTTTTGAGACAAAAATTCTGCAGCATAACGACTATATAACATGGTTTTAGAAAACATTGGAAAGAGAGGGGACAAGAGTCACCCACTCATAAATAACTCATAATACATTATGGGTATAGAATAAAAATAAATAAGATCATGTTATGGATATTTGAAGGAAATACCATATGAAAATGAAACTCGAAAGAAAAGAGAAGATGTGATTTCTTTTACGAAAATTCGGCAGCCTAACAGTGTCACTTAAACATTTAGAAAATAAGTTGATGAGAGAAGAAAGGATCTATAATATTTTGAAAATAAAATGGACAACAATAAGGATATATAAGAAGATATCCAAACTTAATAGGATGGAAACTATAAGACACAACATAAAGGAAGTCATGACTTAAAAGAGGAGGGTGAAAGGTTCCCTTACCTTGAAGAGTGACATTGAAAGCTCAAAGGTTGGGACCTTGGGGGGATTGAGGGAACCTTGGGAGGACTCCTTGGGAGGTAAAAAGACTAGATCTTAATTTAGGAGGATTTTGGAATGAAATGAATGAGGTAATGACTTTTTATTTATAGCAAAAGTGAAGAAATATTTTATTAATTTCCAAGGTACACCTCATCAGTGGTATTTGAAAAACCATGGGCTTCCCATGGTATTTTACCATGGTATTTTCCACTTGGGAAACATCATAAAATATCTTACTATTCAAAAGTCTAAAAGAATTATTACATCATTATTACATCATTAATGATGTCATTAATCACACCAAAACTCAAAACTGTATTTTTACTATTCACTGAAAAAAACATTTTATAAAAATCTCATAAATTAACCATAACCTAATATCGATGCTCTGAATTTAAAAATTAAAACCATTTTATGAAAATAGTTTTCTAATTATGAGATATTTAATTTTTAAGTAAAAACACTAGTTGCCTGAAAAAATACTAATACTTAACTAATAATTTCTGAAACAGTTAATTACTTATGCTATTATATCACTTCACCATTCAATATGCCTAAATTATATTTATACTTTCTTAAGTGAGGTTACTATTACATTGGTCACATTACTATTCATAAAAGTAATATTACTATTCATACTTTAATATTCACTAAAAATTAAGTTGATCTTATTAGACTCTAATTTTTTTACTGGTCACAACTGTAGAGGACCATTTTCGAAAATCATTCCACATTATTAATTTTTTAAAGTATAAAAAAATATTTTAAAATACCGTTTTTCCAAATTTCATCAATAATATGAAACTTCTATAAATTCATCCTATATTTATCTGGACATTTGAAATTCATAAAAATTACTATAATACAAAATAACAATTTTATTTATACAAAATTATTACACAATGTAACTAAGGTCTCGTTACATAGACCCTTATAACACCTACATAGGACATAAGTGTTAGGTGTGATATGGTGATAGAATCTTGGGGCGGTTTGAGCAACATTGCCTGAGTGGTGATTTATATCAGCTTGAACTTATCTCATAGGCAATTCCATTCAAGATTCACATGTTAAAGTTCAGCTTGGGACTGGTCCAAAGAAAAGCCCAGTGATGCTACCTCCTTCCCAAGCTCCAAAAAATGTGCTTCATATGGCCCAAGTCTACTGGATGAGGCCATTAACTCCACTTTCTGTATTAATTAACCAATATCACTTGTATTTATAAACAATAATCAAAATGTTAAGAGTTAAGTTTCCGATGGTCATATTGACCAATGGTCATATAACAGTAGAAACCTAACTGTATCATTTTAATTTTACTCCCTTAATTAATTAAAGGATATAGTTTTATTGAGTATAAAATAAAATAACACAAAAATTTAGGAAACAAATATTATTCAAAAGTTTGAGTCATTACATTCTTCCCCCCTTAAGAAATTTTGTCCTTGAAATTTCAACTCGTACCATCAGAAGAGAAAAGGTGTGGGTACTTCTACCTCATAGAGTCCTCTGGTTCCCACATGGAATCTTCATATTTTTGTTTCCTCAACAACACCTTAACAAGGTGGGTAGTCTTGTTACGTAGAACCTTGTCTCTATGATCCAAGATCTCCACCGGATGATCCTCATAAGAGAGGTCATGTTCCAGTTGTACCACCTATGGATTTAGTACATGTGAAGGGTTAGGTATGTACTTCCTCAAGAAGGATATGTGGAAGACATCATGAACTTGTGCTACATTTAGAAAAAGTGCAAGCCGATATTCCATTACTCCTACACGATCAAGGATTTCATATGGGCCAATGTACTTAGGGATGAGCTTCTATTTCTTCCCAAACCTCATGAATATCTTCCAAGTTGAAATTAAAAGAAAGGCTTTGTCACCAACATCAAACTCCAAGTTCCCTTTGACGGTTGTCGGCATAACTCTTTTGCTGACTCTGAGGAACCTTAATGTGTTGCTGGATGGCATGGACCTTTTCTGTCATCTCTTACACAAGATCTGGTCCAAGAAGCTTTCTCTCACCAGATTCATGCCAATTAGTAGGATTTCTACATAGATTACCATATAGAGCTTCATAGGGTTCCATTTGAATACTAGAGTGGAAGCTGTTGTTGTAAGATAACTCAACTAATGGGAGATGTTGATCCCATACACCTTTAAATTCCATTGAGTATGTTATCAGCATGTCCTAGAGTGTTTGAATAGTCCTTTCAGATTGTCCATCAGTTTGGGGGTGATATGGCATACTAAAATTCAATTTGGTACTCAGAGCTTGTTGAAGACTTCTCCAGAATTTTTATGTGAACCTTGGATCACAATCAGATACAATAGAAAGTGGAACTCCATGCAGCCTTACCACCTCCTTCACATAAATCTTGGCAAGTTGATCAAGAGATAAATCTTCCATAATGGAGATAAAATGGGCAGCCTTGGTGAGATAGTCCACAATAACCCATATCGCATTATTTCCTTTGGAAGTTCTCAGGAGACCAGTGACGAAGTCCATTGTTATATTGTCCCACTTCCATTCTGGTATGGGTAGTGGTTGCAATACCCCTTTAGGAAGTTGTCATTATTATTTCACATACTAAAACACAAGTCACCTTGAAGTGTATTCAGCAATCTACCTTTTCATATTATCCCACCAATAAAGATCACGGAGGTCTCTATAAATTTTTGTACTTTCCGAATGTATAGAGAATGTAGAGATATGAGATTAATCCATAAGATCCTTCTTTATTTCTGGAATAGATGGAACACATAGTCTCATATGAAATTTCAGTACACCTTCATGATCAATATTGAGATCAGAAAAATTTCCATCCTTTATAGACTCAATCTTATTCTATAACAAAGGATCTTCTTTCTAATATTTATTGATCTTCTCTAGTAATGACGGTTGAGAAATCATTTGGGTTAAGGTTGATGATATTACTTCCCTTATAATTCCCATGTCCAGCTTTAATAGGTCATTGATCAAAGGATCTCTTTGAATCCTTATCTTGGAAAGAACAACTGTGTCTTTCCTATGGAATTCATCATCAACTTTTTTTGCTCTTACGGGTTGATAATGAATTGAACAATCACAATCTTTAAGAAGTTCCCACCATCTCCTTTGTTTCATATTCAATTTATTTTGTGTGAAAATATACTTCAAACTTTTATGGTCTGTGTATATATCACATTTCTACCCATAAAGATAGTGCCTCCATATCTTCATAGAAAAAACGGCCGCAACCAGCTCCAGATCATGCGTACGATATTTCTGATCATGAGTCTTAAACTATCGAGATGCATAAGAAATGAATTTTTCATTTTTCATGAGGACTCACCCAAACCCTTTCAGAGATTCATTGCTAAAAATAACAAGTCCTTCTCCACTTGAGGGCAGAGTTAACATGGGTGCAGTAATAAATCTCTTCTTCAGCTCTTGAAACTTTCCTCACACTCCTTTGTGCAGATGAACTTGAACCCTTTTCAAGTTAACTTGGTTAATGGATTATAATGTCATGAAAAGTTTTTCAAAATCCTCCTATAATATACCTCTAATCCAAGGAAACTAATAATCTTAGTAATTGTTGTAGGCTGAGGCCACTCCTCTACAACATTTGTCTTTGTAGGGTCAACTATGATTCCTTTATTGGTTACAATGTTCCGCAAGAAAGAAACTTGTTGTAACCAAAATTTACATTTTTTAAACTTTCCAAAAAGCCTCTCCTTCTGCAGAGTTTGAAAAATAACCCTTAGATAATCCTCATGATCCTCGTGACTTTTGGAATATATCATAATATCTTCAATAAAAACTACCAAAAAGTTATCAAGGTAGTTCTTAAAGACTCTATTCATGAAATCCATAAAAATAACAGGTTCATTAGTCAGTATGAAGGGCATACAAACAAACTCATAACGCCCATATCTTGACCAGAAGGCAGTTTTTGGAATATATTCTTTCTTCACCATCAATTGATGATAACCAGATCAAAGATCAATCTTAAAGAATAATTGAGCCCCATGAAGTTGGTCAAATTAGTCATCAATTTTTGGAAGAGGGTATTTTTTCTTCACTGTGATCCCTTTCAGTTCTCTATAATCAATACATAACTGCATTAATCTATCCTTCTTCTTTAGAAAGAGAATAGGTGCTCACTAAGGAGATACACTCAATCGGATAAACCCCTTATCCAAAAGATATTGGAGTTGTTTCTTTAATTACTCCAGATCCACATTTTCCATCCTATACGGAGTCTTTAATATCAGATGAGATCCAAGTACGAGTTCAATGGATAAATCCACCTCTCTTTCTTGGGGAGGTCTGAGTAACTCATTAGGAAATACATTAATGCATTCTTGGATAATGTGGACATTTTCTATCCTTAAATTCTCATTTCCTTCTTCTTATTCACTGATAAACTCCATAAATAAGGATATAGGAGGTTCTTCTATACATAGATCAGGTTTAAATATCTCTCCTTTGAAGATAATCGTAGGTTTTCCATTTTAGACTACATAGATTTTCTTTCTTTTGCATTTGATCTTATCATTATACTTTGAGATCTAGTCCATCCCTAGTATAATGTCAAATTCTAGAATGGGAATGACTACTAGATTTGCGATAATATTTTTCTCACTAAAGTAAATACCAGAGTTTCTCAATACCGATGATGCTTGGATAATCCCACCAGGAGACTTGACTGATAACTCTACTTTTATCAATTCAAGGGATGATTCTATATTCTTTGAAAACTTGGAGGAAATAAAGGATTTCATAGAACCATAATCAAACAAAGTAATTTCTATCTTTTATAGAACAATAAGATTACCTACCACCACATCATTCAGAGCTTCAACATCAACTATCGTGATAGAAATAGAATGACCTTGCTCCTTGGGCCTTTTCTGAGGCTGATGGTGGTTCCCCTCTACTACCCTCGGATTTGGATAGTGATTGACAAAGTTCCCAAGTTGTCCACACTTATAGCATTGGATATCAGGTAGGGCCTGTACCATCTTCCCTTTTTCGTTAGTGTTGGGAAGTTGTGGCTTCACCTCACTATGACAATTCCGCGCAATATGGACATATCTTACACACTTTTAGCACTTCACACTATTGAGGAGGAAATTCCTAGAATGCTTCTTCCCACATTTATTACACGTGGGACATTGCACTTTCTTTCCTTTTATTCCCTGATTGAAGATTTTCCCTAAGATTGACTCCATTGATCTCTTCTTGTCATTGGATTTATGAGACCACTCTGTCTCACCAAACTCCATTTTGAACTTCATTTCACTCCGTATGATCTCGCCATAGATGTCATAGTCTCGATTGCCTAGATTCTTCCACAGATGGGGTCTCAGTCCACCAAAGAATCTATCTACCATCCCATTATGATTCATGACAAAGCATGAGGTGTAACGGGAATGTTTGGTGAAGTTCATCTTGTAGCTTCCAACAGATTTATTCTTCTTATGCTTCAGCTCGAGATACACCTCCATTTTTGTTCTCATCAAACGAGGGAAATACTAATTTAAGAATATCACTCTGAACTCTTCCCACTCCATAGCTTTAACCACTACTCTTGTTCTAGTGTTTTTTATCAGCTCCCACAATTGATCATCTTCTCCCTCTAAGTGGTAAACAGCTAGGGTGACCTTATCTTGTTCCGAATAGTAGAGCATATAAAAGATCTTCTCGATAGTTCTAATCCAATTTTTAGCAATCAATGGGTCGGTAGATCCCCTAATGTTTGGTGGTTTCTGATGGATAAAGGAGTCAGCATAATGTTGTTCCCTTCATGGTGAGATCGGTCTCTCAACTTGATTCAAGTTATTTCCCATAACTTGAGTTAGTTGGTTCCTCACTCTCATGAAAGTTTCCATTCTAGCTTCCATCGGAGGACCGTCAGTGCATGGTCTATTACGGTCACCATTTGCACGATTACTCCTTATGCCCACCATTTTCTAAAAGAATAAATCCTTAGTTATAATCTTATTTCATTTACAAATATTTTATCTATAAAGGATTTTATGTCTTAAAACTTCATGCTTAAACAATTATATTTCTCTATAAATCCTTCATAATGATTCATAAAAATCTTGTGATTAACCGAACATATCCCCTAGGAGTGTCAAAAAAAGAGTGAATCAAGGCCTGTTGCCATGTACTAGGAAACCCCGAGTCAAGCCCGAAACTCCTTGTTGGAGTTTTCACTCCTAGGTACATCTGTGCCAGAGCCACATCCACTTGTTTGTATCCTGATAGGGATCTATTTGTTTAGAAACCAATTACTTAATATTTCACCAAAATACCAGGAAGTTTTCCTATATTTAAACTTTTCAATAGGGTTATGCCTAATGTTTTCATAGCCTAATTTTTGTAAATAACTAAACTATCCTTTGATACCAACTATGGAATCCCTCCCTTTTTATTACATGACTTTTCATTACATTTTACAAACAGAGGATATTAAAAGTCTAGTGTATTGGAAATTGGGAATAAAATACATGAAAAAAATATAAAAAATTCTTATAATCCACTTTTAAGGCTTCACCATAAGTTCATCCTAAGTAAAATTACTTCATATCATAACCTGGAGACATACATCAAAGGGAAGGGTGAGCAGGAGGCCCAGTAAGGACAATAAGTGAAATAGTTTACATGTGATCTTGGAAGATATCAATAAGAACATATAGAGAAAGAGGAATATAATAATAATAATAACTTGAAAATAACATGAAAATGTGGATATACCATTTAATTTATACATTCATGAAAATATCACCAAGTTCCATCCCCAAGGTTTTATAAAAATTACCAAGGTTATTCACCGCGGTATTGTGAAACTTATCATCTCTAGAGATTCAATTCTTTACCCAATTAATTAGAGAGATATTAGGGAGAACTCTTAATATGTATTTTTTTTCATGTGATACACATAGATCATAATCATAAATTTCATAAATAACCGAAATAGAATAAAATAAATGGGTTTCATGTCAAAATCATGAAGTTTTAAAAAGTAATTAAAAACATGATCGTTATGTCATTTATAACCCATGTAAAAGGAATGAGGGTTTCATGTATGTAAAATACAGAACCAAATGTACCGTTTTTATTTCTTGATGAATACACCGAGAACTAAAATGGTTTTGGGTATTTACATAAATAAAATAAGAGAATTTGTTGAGAAAAAAAGAGAGATGTTTTGAGATGAAAATTATGCAGCATAACGACAATATAACATGGTTTTAGAAAACATTGAAAAGGGAGGGGACAAGAGACACCCACTCATAAATAACTCATAATATAGTATGGGTATAGAATAAAAAAAATAATATCATGGTATGAATATTTTAAGCAAATACCATATGAAAATGAAACTCAAAAGAAAAGAGAAGATGCGATTTGTTTTATGAAAATTCGGCAGCCTAACAACGTCACTTAAAAATTCAGAAAATTGGTTTATGATAGAGGAAATGGTATCTCATAATTTAGACATAAAATGAATAGAAATAAGGATATATAAAAACATTACCCAACATAATAATATGGAAACTATAAAACACAACATAAATGTAGTCATGACTTAAAAGAGGAGGGTAAAAGGTTCCATTACCTTGAAAAGTGACTTTGAAAGCATGAACGTTGGGACCTTGTGGGATTGAGGGAACCTTGGGAGGGATCCCTGGGAGGTAAAAATACCAAAGCTTCATTTAGGAGGCTTTTGGATTGAAATTAATGAGGGAATGACTTGGTATTTATAGCAAAAGTGTGGGAATATTTTATTAATTTCCAAGGGACAACTCATCGGTGGTATTTGAAAAACCATGGGCTTGACCATAGTATTTTTCCATGGTATTGGCCACTTGGGACACCTCATAACATATATTACTATTCAAAAGTCTACTAGAATTATTACATCATTATTACACCATTAATGATGTCATTAATCACACCGAAACTCAAAACTATATTTTTACTATTCACTGAAAAACAAAACATTTTATAAAAATATCATAAATTCACCCTAACTTAATATCGATGCTCTGAATTTAAAAATGAACTCTAGTTTATGAAAATAATTTTTTAATTATGAGATCTTTAATTTTTAAGTAAAAACACCATTTACCCAAAAAAAATACTAATACTTAATTAATAATTTCTGAAAGAGTTATTTACATATTCTATTATATCACTTCAGCATTCAAGATGCCTAAATTATATTTATACTTTTTAAGTGAGGTTAATATTACATTGGTTACATTAATATTCATAAGGGTAATATTACTATTTATACTTTACTATTCACTAAAAATTAAGTTGATCTTATTAGACTCTAAATTTCTTACAGGTCACAACTATATAAGACCATTTTTTAAAAATCATTTCACATTATTGATTATTTAAAGTATACAATTTTTTTTAAAATACCCTTTTTCCAAAATTCATCAATAATACGGAACTTCTATAAATTCATCCTACATTTATTCGGACATTTGAAATTCAAAAACTTTACCATAATACAAAATAAAAATTTTATTTATACAAAAGGATTACACAAAGCAACTAAAGTCTCATTACATAGCCCCTTATTACACCTGCATAGGACCTAAGTGTAAAGTGTGCTATGGTGATAGAATCTTGGGGTGGTTCTGACAACATTTCCCAAGTGGTGATATCTATCAGCTTGAACTTATCCCATAGGTGATTCCGTTCAAGATTCATATGTTGAAGTTTGGCTTGGGATTGGTCCAGAGAAAAGGCCAGTGATGTTACCTCCTTCTCAAGATCCAACGGATGGGCTTCGTACAACCCAAGTATAATGAATGATGCCATCAACTCCTCTTTATATATTAATTAACCAAGATCACTTGTATTTATAAATAATTGTCATAATGATAAGAGTTTAGTTTCCAACGGTCATATTGACCAACAATCATATAATAATCGAAACCCAACAATATCATTTTACTTAAACTCACTTCATTAATTAAAGGATATAGTTTTGTTGAGTATAAAATAAAATAACACACAAATTTAGGAAACAAATATTATTCAAAAGTTCAGGTCATTACACTTTCAACCCTCAAGCTTTAGGTCGACTAGATTTAAAAAATACCGATCAATTCAAATATTAGAGTAAAAAGAAAATAAAGAAGAAATATAAGTATATGAAGTAAAGTAAACACAATAAAAATATGTCTATATGAATTTTATGAAAATAGAACAATAGTAATCTAATTAGTGGAAATAAAATATTTAAATCAATAGTAATTAAAAAATGAATACAAAAGAAATTTAAAAACAATATATAGAGTATAATTTAACAAACCAAATACTCTTATAAAAGGATATTATTAAAAACACACTTTTAACCCAAAGTTTAAGGAGGAACGATAGAATGAATACAAGGAATTAAAAAAATTTAATCCTATCATAAGGTATCCTAATTTTAAATCTCTCAGAAGGATTGTCTTCCAATCATTGGAATCCCTCAGCTAAACATGTCTATTGATGTAATATCTTATCTTTGAAAACTGTATCTTCTTATCCCTAGAATTACTTGATCATTAAGGATCAGTAAATAAAAAATTCTAATTTTAAAAAATAAATTTACAATAAAAACTCATATGCATCTCTTATTAAAAACAATCATAAAGAAAACTATTAAACTGATAAGAATCTCTCTTGGAAAAAGTAATTGCACGAATGTAAAATGACCAAAAACTTTTAGAATTTTCTATTTTTGGTATCTTATGATGCTCAAGGTTTGGATATATTTATATACATCATTATAAAAAACTAAAATGGTTTAATTACAAAAAATATCAGATTCAATTATTACAGTATTTAAAAAATCTTAATTATCAACAGATGAATCATCTTTTAGCTTCATCCACCGATGATTTTCTTTGGTACTAATACACTTGTTTTGAATCCAATGGATGTAGTCTAGAACTGAAGTTCAAATTATTTAATTTTTTTACAACTTAATAATTTCTATAGTATTTTAGTTTCGAGAAGTTCATTCTATATATGCATAATAACTAAAATGAGTTTTAAGTTAAATCAAGTTCACATAATGTGTATTTTGATATAGAAAACAATGAAAGGAATTATATATTTTAATTAACAATTTTTTCATGGTGAACCCATAATATTAGTTATGAAACTTACACTAAGAAACCTCTAGGTAGACTGAAAATATTTAATTGATACCACACAATTATTATATAAATAAATAGATATTAAATACATGCTTTTAATTACCTCTTCCTTTTGAGATATCTTCTTCTTCTTAGTGGCATGATACTATTAAATACATAGACTTATATTAATTGTTTATTATCATATATAACTTGATACCATTGGGTATATAAAACAAGGATTCAAAACCTTCTTTAATTCTAGATCAGGCTCTTCAAAATTTGAAATTCTCTATCACTATATGTGACTTCAGATCCTGGTTTGAAAAAAATTTGTTTCTTGACACCACTCGAAGAGTCATATCGAGGGCTTGATTACATTATGTATTTTTCACATGCTTGATATAAAATGAGACTTTTAGTATCTCTGACTCACCTAGTTGTATTAATTTCTTTTCAACTTAATCACCCATGCTCTTTTAGAAAAAATTCCCCATTGATTGTATCTTCCCATTAATTATACACCACTACTGATAAATATAAAAAAAGTATAAGGGTAGAGGGGTACCATTGATTTTTTTAGTTATAGGATTGTGGTTGGTCATGATAAACGATCCCTCTATTTCTATCTTTCCAACAATCCATTATAGTAGTCCTCGTTTGGGTGATATCACTCATACAAATTTCATTTTGTATGTTTTCTATGGGATTATTTATCTTTTTTGAATCGGGTTTCCCTTTTGTTTTTAGACTAAAACCACTCATGCAAGTTTCTTCTAATGATTCATTTTTCTTGCATCCTTTAACATTTCTCTACACCATAGGAGGGATATTCCACAAAACTTTTTTTATTGACTTGTGGTATGAAATGAAAGACCACTATGGAATGCCTCTTGTTTATCCTAGTTTATTTCTATAAGAGACAATTCAGACTTGTTTTTCCTTGGGGATCCTTTCTTGACATGTTTATCCATCTTCATCACCAGTAGAATAACTTCCTTATTTCCCTTCTAAATTTGTCTTCTTTATTTCCAAGAGGTTTTTTGCATGTGAACCATCATTGGTGAATGGTTTATATTTCATTATGCTTCATTATTACTCTAATAAGATATAAATATATTTTCCAACTTAACAGGTTTTATTTTGGGGAAAAATATTTTCCATTTATTCTTATGAATGATGTAATTCCTAATGAATATTTTAGATTATTTACTATCATAATTACTTGACACATTACCTCTATTATAATATACAAAACATCTCTCACTAAAGGTATAACTCCTGTAGTTTTTTCTTGATTGAGATTGTGATTATCACGACCCGTCCCTCAGGGCCCGTGCTGTGACATACCTCAAGACCGCCTCCTGAAGGCTAGGGGTTAGCAACTAGCACCGAAGGAATCAACCTGTAAGTTGGAGGAATTTTCCTGGATACCTGTACACACATGAAATCGCAAAAAAAAACCACAAAGCTGAATGGTGAACACTAAGTAATCGGGAACCAGAGTACAAAATAAAGAAAAGCACTGAGTGGTGTAACCAGGACAGTATACAAGCCCAACTAAAGAACTGAAAACATAGAGGTACAAAGGGAGCTCTGACGACCATCTTCAGAAGATCCCACATGATCACTGGAGTAGTGAAGCTACTGGAAGCCGAAGTAGTATGTCCTATCTGCCTGGTCCTACTGGACCCCTCCTGGTCCTAGGCTACCAAGTCCACTGGAATACCGTATGTCAGTCCCATAATCCTGAGAATCCCTTTAGAAATACCAAATGTTTGCACCAGACACAACACGGGCGGGCAAAGCCCGTTCAGGGGTGAGTAACTCAGTACTCAGTAGGGGACTGCGAGACCCTCGATGGTCTCTCAGAAATCAACATAGGAAAAATACCACAAAACAACCATGAAGTAAACCAAATAGATTATGCATAGTGAGCTCTACTCTGGTATATGCCATTGCATATACCTAGGTCATCCAGATATACACGTCTCAGCCACAAATAAACATAAGGCCCCAACCTTAGGCCATTTCCAGGATTTTCAAAGAAGACTCAAAGTGTAACTCAAGGATCACGAGTACATGCTCCAAGAATTGGCCATCCCTGATGGAACCCATTTGTGAGATGTAATCCATTATGTTTAACTCAACCATTCATAATAGAATTTCTGAAAGGATGTTATCTATCTATAAATTTCTGCTAGAACTGCCTCTAGTGCCCGACACTAGAGGTCTCACACTCACAGTCTTTCCCCCGAGGAAAAACCAAGGGAAACCAAGTGAAGGGGCCCACTCCTCAACACTGCGTTTAGTTGGGGGAGCGCTGCTCCAGTCTGACCCACGATATCTCAGTCTCCCCAGTAAGAAGTGTCCCATACTTCAGTCCATCGAGGGAGTACTAAATTCTACCCTGGGTATCGATTACATCAAGTGGAGGGGCCGACTCCTCTTAACTATGTCCTGCAGTCAAGGGAGCTCCAACTCTCCTAAAGGACCCTCTCCCTGTCGCTACTCAGAGATGGGGGAGTACTACTCCATATGTGAGGGTCTGCACCCTACCCGGTAGGGGATTATAACTCTGGTAGTTTTTTCATTGTGGGGGACCTACACCCTAGTATGTCTGGGGAGTACCGACCCCAGGCTAGAGGACCCAAACCTTGGAATAGCAGGGGAGTACCGAATCTGATTTAGCACTGTATAAGGAGGACCTACACCCTGGGTTGACAGAGGAGTACCTAATCCTAACATAGAGGACCACACCCTACCTGGTAAGGGAGTAAAACTCTGGTAGTTTGTTCACTGTTGGGGACCTGCGCCCTAGTATGTCAGTTGAGTGCCGACCCCAGGCTAGAGGAACTAAACAATGGAATGGAAGGGGAGTAATGACTCTACTGTAGCACTACATAAGGAGGACCCGCACCATGGGTTGACAGGGGAGTACTTACTACTAACATAGAGAAACCGCACCCTACCCGGTAGGGGAGTACTTGACTCTATGTGAGTTAAGTATAGGGGAACTGCGCCCTAGTCCAATAGGGGAATACTGACTCCAAATATAGGAAAATTCTTCTCAGAGGAAAATGAACCCGCACTCATGACGCGGGGAGTCCCGTCTCTACCAGAGCATAGGAGTAAAAAATACCCTCACCTTGAGTCATCAAGGGAGTAACCATCCTAACTCTCACAAAAAGTAACACCCTTGTTCTACTCCTCAGTTTTTTTTCATACCTCAAGCACCAAAAAGTTCCACAAGGAAGTAACCCAATGATCATTCATGTAATAAGGGTTCCAACGCAATAGACGGTGCATCAACCATGTGCCCGGTCTGTAAGTTATTGGCATTTTAGTGTCAAGTCCCGGTTAGATTTGGGGTCGATCCAACCCAGTCATACTTCAAGATTCTCTAAAACTATAATGGAGTGTATCAAAAGTACCACCTCTCTCCAAGGATCCCAGCACTGTAGACGGTTCATCAAACGGACATCTGGTTCACAAGATATGACCTTTTAAGCGTATCTAGGCCCAAGAGGGGTCCGGGTCCGGTCCGACCCAGCCTGGGCAGGCCCAACCGAGTTCGAGATGACCCGACCCGGTCCGGGTCTGACCTGGCTTGACCCGAACCGGTCTGGGCCGCCCTGGTTGGGCTGGACCATGGTGGGCTCAGCTTATTGGGCAGCGAACCAGCCTGGCCTGCCGGTGGGGTGTAGCCCGACCGACGACGCGACCTGGTTCGCTGGTGCGACTCTCCAGTAGGGTGGGAACCAGCTCTTTAACGGCTCAAGAAGAGCCATTAGGATCTTCAATTAGCAGTGCCACATGGCAGCGCCATGTGGTCCGCCGGACCTGCGGGGCGTGGGTCCCCCTCCTACCGTGACTTCAATTCCATGCCCACTTCACCACGTCGTGCGGCGTCACACCGCCTCGCCAACGTGGCCGGATGGGTTCTGGCCACTCCTTCAGGTTCTCCATGGTGCCAAGAGGTGCCGCCCTCTTCGACGGCTGGAGAGTGCCAAGAGCCGTATGTTGATGCTGATGAAAAAAAACATCATTAAAACACCATTAAAATATTCTTGATGAAAATAATCTTTAAACATTCCAAAGTGTCCCATACCACCTTAAAACATTTGAATCATAACCCCCATTAAGGAATAAAATTAAATGAAACTTATAATATCATGATAATAAGGATATTAATTATATAATATTTCAAAGGAGAATTATACACACCTCATAAAGGAAGACCAAATTATAACATAACAAACGTCTCAAAGAAGGAAAATTTTGAAAAAAAATACATTACCGCTTTAGTAACTTTGAAACTTTAAATCCTATAATATATAGATAATAAAAAGTTTATTTAAATTATGATAAATTTAAGGATAATAATCATAAATTATATTTATGGGAATTATATACACCACATGAAAATAATAAGTGGTGAATAAGGAATATATCTCATAGAAATAAACGTGAGATGAGAAAAACCCTTATAACCGTGGTAACATCTGAATCGAAAGACCCAAAAGTAATAATCATAATATAAAAAATTTAAATACAATGAATATTTAATAATTAATTATATAATATATCAAAATGGTTGGTATGTACACTACAAAAAATAAGTAAGTGGTGAATATGACATTTATCTCACATATGTAAAAGTGAGATGGAAATCCATTACAAATATCATATCATTAGAGTGAGAATAAATCCATGGAATAATTATGCATGAAAAATTTAAATGAAAAAAATAAAAGTGTAAATATAGTATAAAATAATAATAGGTCATTTCAGATATATTATTTTCATAATATAACTAATGACATCGAATCTTAACCTAATGAATGGAAATTGAGTTAAGAAACCCCTAAACTTTATTGCAATTATTCATGATTTTCCACTATCTTCCCGAATAATAAAATTATTTTAATTATTTACTTTATTCAGAAAATTTTTCATGTTTATAATTACTATTATTTCACTTATAAAAAATTTATATACAATTACTTAGTAATAATTTTTAAGTTTGATGTTTTAACCATATTCAGCTAATGTGTCAAAACTGACTTTGATATTTCAACTATGGTCAAAGTGGTCATTATTTAAAAATATTACTAATAATATACATGAAATAATTATTAAATTTTTACATAAATTATACTTTTAAAATCATATAGGGATGATGGTTATGAAAAATCAACCATTGTTATGATCATCAAGACGGTATGCCGTATGTACTCATGAGTAATGTTCTCATTTTTTTTGATAATCATTATGAAAGGAAGGTAAGTAATGATTATATTTAAATAATTAAAATTATATCATAAATACCATATTATTTAATTATATGTACTTATATATATATATCATTATTGTGATGTGTTGATGAAAAAAGAAGAATCACATCGCTTTGAGGAGGCAGTAGTCCACATGTCCATGAATGACGATATCAATTTTTCAGTGTGTGAAATGGAAAGAATAAAATGATATTTTATACATAAAGATAGATAATAATGTAATTAATATAAAATATATTTCATTTATATAATATGTGTTTATTAAACCGATCCTTAATACTTTCCATGTAATGTTTGAAAATATCACATCACTTTGAGGTGGCGTTAGTCCACAGGTCCACAAATGATGTTATCATATTCCCAAAAAAAGGAATGCATGAAGTTATGTGTTATAAAATAATTACATAAGCATAAATACATCATAAATATAATATATTTTATATAGAAACTATAAATCCATCATTATTACCAACCTTGAATGGTGGAAATGGAAGAACGAACGACATCAGTTCGCAAGGTGGTAGTCCGTTATACACATGTGATGATTGCATATCCCATTTGATAGAAGTGTGCATAGGTGTAGGTCACACTCATAAAATAAAAAAATCTAAGTATATTTAGGATACTTAGGTCATTATATTAACAATATATAATAATAATTTAAGTAGTGTAGAAAGAAATAAAGAAAAAGTGCTTGTTGAAGAATGTCACCTCTTCTTTAGGTTACTCTTTTTGGTTTTCACCAAAGAAATTTAATGGTTTAATTTATTACCATTTTGAGGAATCTATGATGATATTATGGATTTTTTGATCTTATTTGGTCAGTTTTTTAGGAACCTAATGGCTTTATATGTGTGAATAAGTGGGGAGGTTGAGTGCCTTTTTATTGTGGAGGGGGAGTGGCATTCTTGTAAATATAAAAAGGTAAACAATATTGGGAGGTATACCTTATATAATGTGCCTTCAATAATGATTACAATTATATTAAATAGGGGATATGGTATAAATATGTCCATAAAATCAATTTTTGACATGTTTCTAGGTCATTTGGAACCTTAATTTTAAAGCTTAACCACTAAATAAACACATTTTTACCTTAATCACTCTAATTAATTTTAATTAATTTCACTAATATTTTTGTTCAAAAACTAATATTAACTTACTATAAATTATAAATTATTCATATTCCAAATATGGATACCATTTTTACCAACTAAATTCAGATAATTGGAAGAATTTAATTTAAAATTAATCCCACAGATGAAACGACAAAACATGTTTTTAAAGTGAAAATGTTCAAATGTTTTCTATGTTTTTATATCTAAAATCACAATAAAAATAATTATAATGATATAAATAGGATTATATTATTTAATATATATATATAATTATACTTTAAAACCAATTAAAAATATAATTTAACACTGTAAATTATTTATCCAAAAAAGCAGTTTTCAATTTAAATTTGACGTCATTCACTATCCCTTAAAATTTGAAAGTTCTAATAAAAATACAATAAATTCAACCCGAGTAAATTTGGAAATTATTATTTAAAAAATAATTTTATTTTTTCAGATAAAATTTATAAAAGTTTCATTTTTTTTAAAATAAGTCTTCCATTAAAAGGTGGAAAATGCCTTTTAGAAGAATAATTATTTTTATGCTTAAAATTGGATTTATTCATATATTAATCCAATAAAAATTATGGGAAGAATTTAATATTTTTTTATTAAAAATATAACATATAAATTTCATTAATATATTTCACTAATAGCATTGAATTTAATTTATTAAGATAAAATTCCATTGTGGTCATAAAAATATTTTTTCATAAATACATATCCTTTATATTCAATTGGAGTTTATTTTAATTTCTAATTAATTGGTAACCATTGGATTAATTTATAAACATGTGTAAACTATAATTTCATAATGTAGTTAATATCATTAATTCCCACCATTCTAAGGAAAAGGTGATAAATTTTGTAATAATATTAATAGTATATTGTTATTCGATAAGACTCAGGATTGTGTATAACACATGTAATCAAAGGGATGCAATGTTGAGTGGCATGAAAGATAAATTTGGTGAACATGTGTTTCAAGATAAACTTTATATTTCATGTAACACAATTTATTAAAGAATTTATATTAATTATAAATAATATATTTCATAAAATCTGGGGATGTTACAATAACATATGGTCTTTTGGATTCACAACTCTCCTTTTTTTTATTGGGAACTCAGAAAATAAACACTAAATTTTCTTATTAGTGGTAATAATGTATTCAATATTTTTTAAATTAACCTTTAAATGGAAACACTTCAAGTTTAGATGATCTTTTTTATCTTTTAGAGATTGTATTTTATCTTAATACTCCCTTTTTAGTTTCAACACCTGTTTTTAATTTTCAAATTGTAATGATCTACCAGACCTTTATATTATTTAATCATTTTCACTTGACAAATAGCTGGGAAATATTGACTACCAATCCTAATTTCGATTCTAATTCTGATGTAATAAATATTTCTTTAAATATATCAAATAATTATTCTCCTTCAACTCTATTATTCTCAACCATTTTTTGGCCAAGGATGCATACCATTTTTTCCTGATTTCTCAATGGGACCCCTTGATATTGTTGTTATAAAATCATCATATTCTCTAGATATGAAATTTCTTAATATTACTAGTTATTATTTATAAATTTCATTATAATATGTATTTAACTAATCTTCTCCACTAAATCCTACAAAACCTTTCCTTTCACATAAGTCATTTTCCAAGGGATCCTCAAAAGTAATTTTTTAAATATTGTAATTGAATCCTTAATAAACTCAATATTATCATTTAAATATCTAATAAAATCACTTATAAACTTGATTACATTTTATTTTCATTTAATTTTTTATTCAATCATACTTATTTATGAATTATATTCTGATTTTTAGATACCTATCCAAATTGGGAGGGTTCAAACTCAAGTTATTCACCATACTTATAAGACTATTTCAAAATTCCTCTAATATTATAGTTTTTCTTCCTTTAAAATTATAATTCTTCAAGATTAGACTCAATATCTCCATGAAATTTAACAACTCCCTTTGGTTTATTCTTCTCTTGAACCATCACCACATCCTTTGAATATTTATAGAATATGGTAAGTGAAAAAAAGTCTCCAATATCACCTCAAACAAAATATAGAAGGTTAGACACCAAGTTAGAACCTTTTTTATTATGATAAAATTTTGAACAAACAATAAAACTATATGGGTGGTGGGGGTTGGGGGGATGAATTAGGATGCATCCCAAATTATAGTTTTTTACACATTTATCTTTCTTAAGGAACTTATTACAGAATTGGTAGGAACTATGTTCAATCATTCACTCAATTATTCTTTCACCCATCCTCACTAAATATATATCATATAATTATAAATATAAAGAATGCACAAATACACATAGAATTTACTTGATTCATCACTAATTTTTAATTCAAGGATAATATTTTATGGTGTTTTATCATACCAAAGAGGTAATACTACTAACTATAGTTATTATAATTGTTTAATAAAGGTGCATTCCCAATCCTAGGGGAAATACCTCTTATTCCATCCTCTCATTACTTTGGTGTAGGAAATATTTAATTTACAGTCTTGAAGATATCTTTAATAATTTATTGATACGATGGTATTCTCAAGACTAGTAAAATCTACTGATAAAACTTTAATCCTTATTTACAAATAGATTCTATATTACGTTTTGTGTTTGCTGTAGTCATAATTTAATTCCAGATGAGATCAAATCCTCAATATTAGAGTTTAGTCTTTTTATTATACAATACTACAAAAATAATACTCCTTCTCATGATAATGATAATGACACATTGGAATTATCTTATAGCACCATTCTTATTCATCTGTATTTAGAAATGTAAGATTATGGCCAAATACAACTTTTCATGCATGTACCTTTTCTTAGGTATGTTTCATTCAAGTGAGGTATCTTAAGCCCCATATTAAAACCTCCTCCACTCAAGTGTTCATGGTCAACTACAGTTCCTATAACTCCATTAAATAAGGTATGTTTTCCCAAGTAGGTCTCATGAAACAACCTTCACTCTTCCTTATTCATGAAACTACATCTTCAAAATTGTATTTTCTTTTCCTCAACTTTCTAAAATTCTTTCTCACAACTTCCTTTCACTCAGTTAGGTTCACTCATGTATTTATCATGGAATTATCTTTTAACAAATAACTATTCATAGTTATATTCACTTAACTCCATTTTATGTAAGTATGTTCGCTCAAGTGATCATTTTGTAAGATATATCCTATAATATTTCAGAAATATTACTTCATTATAAATCAAGGGGTAATCCTATATTTATAAGGAGAACCAACCCTTAACATAACCTGATGAACTCCAACTTTCAAGGCATGTCATTCACGCAACTTGAATTCTTTGATGCCTAACTTCTATAGAACTTGAAAAGCATGTACCTCTATGCTTGTGAATTACTGACTATTGTGAATCTACATGTCTCGCATCCCCTAACTCTCACAATGCCCAACTAGAATGAATCACTTTTACTAGTGTGAAATTACAATGAATAACATGAAATTTATTTGACTTTAATGAAAATTTATCCTTTTCACTAGAATTAATATTGAACTTCCTCCAAAAAATTCCAAGACTTCCACACTACCACTAATCTATTATCTTTTCTTAAAAACTATAAGAATTTATAGAATTATTTATTCCTAAAAGACGTTATTTTTAATAAAAATTAAGCACATGAGAATAATATATCATGCTAATACATACCTCACCAAATCTCTCTACCTTCTTCTAAAACATTTTATTTCACACTTGGAAGCTATATTTCTATATATATATATATAAAATCTAGATTAGTAATACTTTTAAATAAAAGATTATTCCAAATTCATGAAGCTCAATCCATGTAGGGAGATCCATATCCTAATCCCATGAAAAGTAAAAACATCCAAAATCAATAATCAGTATTTTAATTCTGATGGACCAGAATAACTCATGTTAACTGGTTCTTTCAATTTATTTAATTAACTTTTAGATATCCAATAATTTGAACTTCCTATAAAACCATTTGATATTCTAATTCTTACTCAGCTATTTGAGTAATGCCACTTGAAAAGTCTCCTAGAACTTTGGAATAAATCAATGTCATGTATTTCATTAACATGCATCCTCAACAAATCCATTAGTAAGACAACACATTCAACTACTATTTCCAAAAAATCCAACAAAAACTTCTAGTTTGAATTATTATATTGGACTAAGGATTATGAGGATCTAGAAATACTATTAAAAACATAAAAGGAAAACTTCTCACAAATCTGAATCTGAATATTAAGAAATTATATTGTGAATTATAGTTATATTTTAATAAAAAGATTATTCTCAATGGGAAGGTGTAATTTTTGGGCCTTCTTCTTTTACTACCATTGGTGTCTCCCCTTTTTGAAATCTAGAAATGCTCTACCTATCCAAACCTTGTGCATTTTGGTTCTTATTTTTTTTGGTAGGTTCTTCATGCATTTTTGATTTATTTTTAACACTTCTTGAACCACATTATATTTTGGTCTTCCCCCATCAAAGCGAGGATTTTATAAATTTTATTTTTATTAATATATAATATATATAATATATATATATAAATTATGAATTAAGAATTACTAATAATATAAAATTTAATATTATTAACTTTTTAATTAGTAATTAGTAATTATTAATTATTAAATATAATTTTTTATTGTCTATTATTTATTGTTAATATTTATATACAAATATTATTTTTTTATTTGTTTATTATTTATTTTTAATGTGTCTGTGTGTTATATATTAATATATACATATATAAATATTATATATGTATATAAAATAATTATTAATATATTTTGAATTTATAAATACCTAAATTATCAATTAATATAAATATATAAATTGATTATTAATATAAATAAAAATATTATTATAAATATAATTAATAATATAAATATAATTATTAAAATATATATATTAATATAAATAAAAAATATAAATATTTTTTTAAAAATGGAATAAAAATATAAAAATATTAAAAAAAATTAAAAAAACACCTCTAAACATCTCAAACTATCACTAAAGGTCACTTCTAAAAAATCACCCCTAAATGCAATTTTTTCTATCATTCAATAGTGATTTTAAAAACTACCACTACAAACCATGTTATAAAAAAACACTTATATGCATCTTTTGGTTGTTTTTTTTGACAAAATTAGGTTAGAATCCTCTAAAAGGCTTACACTATTGATGAATATTCAGAATTTGAAGTGATGGAAATATTGGAGGTGGTTTAGAATTAAGTAGGTTGAATCTTGACATTGAGATCCAATTTATGCTAGGAAATAGTGATAAACAAAACGTAGTGGTGTCACAGTATGTTGAAACTACTGTAGTGACAGAAGAAGTCTTCTTAGTCTTCATAAAGGTTCTGGAGATAGGGACTCTATATTGATTTATATCATAGTGGATACCATTTTATCTTGAAAAACCCCTACATACCATTGAGGAGGAAAAAATGGTGGTGGTAGTGATCATGGTAAGAAGTTGAAATAGGATATTAAAGTTCCATTATTCCATAATTCTTGTCATGGTCAAAGAATTCTAATTTGAGTAATAAAAAATAACATGATTATCATAAAGGAGACCATAATGAATGCTGTTGTTTTTTGTATAAATCCTTGTGTTCCATGCGGAGGCTTGAAACAAGAATTGTATAGTTCATGGTCTTTGAATATGGTGAATAAAAATGACCAGTTAGATATTAGATATCTCGTAGTAAAATTTGTTTTAGAATATTGGGATTTCTAGTGTTGATCAAAAATGGGAATCATGTCATAATAAATGTCATGGATCAAGCATTATTTCCTAAAGTTTGTCTATGTATAATTTAAAAAAAAATATATGGTGTGTATATGCTTAGATAAAGAAGCGTTGAAATTTAAAATTGATGTAAATCATTGGGTTTTAAGGAATTAGGATCCATAGAGTTCGGTGGTTGATTTATAATTTGTAATTCACCACTCCATAATGGTTTCTTCTATACCATGGTGGGATTAATTGTAGTAAAATAATTAATTATAAATTCTTATATTTGTAGATATATTTGTTTTGATTCAGATTGAATGTATGTCTCTGAACTTGTAAAGATATATAAAAATGAATTTAACCCAGGCGGTAAAAGATAATTGATTACTTTGAATAAAGGTAACTTAAAGATTATCATGGGAATTAGGGATATATATTCTCACATAAAATATAATAGAGACAGATAATTCCTATGATAGAAAATAAGATGAGAAATTATATAATAGGGAAAGAGCTAGAAAGAGAGATTAAAGAGCATTTCTTGAAAGAACATGTTGTTCTTCATATGGAAAAAGAAGGAGAAAATTGTTTCACTTATCTTAGTGTAAATACATTTTATTTATTCAGGGATAATCAAGGTCTTCACATTGTGTACCAATGTGTTCATTTAATGTGAGGAGAGGGGGGAATTCTCAAATCACTTTGAGGGATATAATCCTAGAGGAAGTGAGACTTCTATGAAATTATATGAATAATATTTGAAATTATAGTGATTTTTTGTGTAATGGAACATCACCAAGAATATTATATTTTTATGTGTCCTAATATGGATGAACCATGTAAAATTGTTTGTATATATCTTTTGAGTCATTTATTCCATATTCACTATGAGGTGGAGAATATATTTTTGTTGAATCATGGAACAAGGCCATTAGGAAGGGTTGATTTATTTTAATAGACTATAATTCACCCCCAAATAATGTATCTTCTTTCTATAGGACTAACAAGTGGTATAATAGTGAAAAGTTCAATATAGACAAGTTTTCACTATTTAGAGTCCATGGAAGTATTTGTTAATCACAATGTTATTGTGATATTTGATGGAAACAAATTTCATCTTTGTAAGAATCAGATGCAACACTAATTATAATCCATTGTAATAGATGTGTACATGTTTTTCATACAAGGAATTATGGTTAAGAAGGATGATGGAGATTTATCAGAGAGAGATCATACAGAAATGGCTGTTGATGTTGGAGGAATGAATTACTATCATGTAAATTATCACACACTAAATGGGAAAAACATCTTATTATATATTATTGTGACTCAAAGGTACGCTAAGATAAACTATAAGTTATACGAAATAAGTATAAAGACTTGAGGATTCATCTTAATTAAACCATTGATATATTCTTTGTTTAGGTGAATGTGATTGTGGATGATATACATAGTTACAGAGAAACCCTTAGTGATGTGAAAATCACAAAGTATATTTTGAGAGGATTTCCACCTAGTTTCAATATAAAATTTTTTTCACAAGGAAAAGGGACTAAAAAAGATATATTAGATAGTATTCATAGTAATCTTGTTTCACATGATATGTGGGCTTATGATGATGATCTACTGGAATGAAGAAGTCTAATGAATTAGAATTGAAATAAATGGATATTTTTTTACTGGATGATTACATTAAAAAATGGTGGTTGAAAAGATCATTTCATTACTTTCCTCAAACCTAAAAATAGGAAAATTAAAATTCAATGGGAAAGTTACACTCGCATGATTTTGGTTATGGATGGAAATGGGGTGGGTACCCGTAAAATTTAGAATACCCAACCCTGAAACAATTTAATGACATTGAATCCCAAAATAATTTATTACCAATTTATTGTTGAAAACCAATACCCAAATCCTACCCTAATTTAATTTAATGCACCCATTTAATTACTTGAACCTATTTATTTTTGTTTTACCTAGACCCAGATCCCTTTATTATTATTTTTACCTAAAACTAAACCCATTTACTTTCATTCTACCCAAGGCTATTTTTAATTGACCAAAGAGAACTAAATAATTTCATTTTTTATACCTACTTATTTTTTCTATTCAATATTAATAAACCCACTGTATAACTGCAATCACATTTCTATCCAACATAAATAAAAATAACATAAATTACTACAAACAAAAATCCATGACTAAACATCAAGCTGTAGAATTTCTGAAATCTACTTTAAACTACATAAGACCTTCCAATAATTTTTATAATAGTAGTAGGAAAAGGTACAAAAATTATATCCAAAATATGAACTTAAATTGTTGAAAATAGTGTTTTTTTACCCTAGTAAATGGTTGAAAAAATGAAATTGAAGGTGGTAGTACCCTAGTCTTTAATAACCATAGTTTAAAAAATAAGATAATATAGCATCAATTCATGAACATATGCTAATATTAGTTGAAGTATAAGTGGACCAACATGAATATAAGCTCTATATAAGCACACAACTACCACTTATCATGTAATAACAATAAGTAAAAACAATGAAGCCACCATAAAAATGGATCAGTATGTGGAATAACTTAGAGAATTGATTACTTAGAAATAAAATTTAATTAATGAAGGATTATATTTCAAATTTTCATTCCAATTAATATATATAACATTAAAAATGATCAAATTACATTATAATTATAGATGGTATTCACAAATAAATAAACATGATATAGTAATTATTCAATCATACATTATAGTAAAATGTTTTTGGAGAAAAATCAATCATCATCTTTAAGCTTGGTAGAACTTGAATTTGCAGCTAAAAATGATCATAATAAAAACAAGTATTACTAATCTTGTTTTTAAATAAAAAAATTGGAATATTTGATGTTCTAAAAGAATTATGACCGATTCCATTATTCAATGAAATTTGATAGCACATTAAATCCTCTAAAGTGTCAAGATTACATCCACTTCGATAATTACTCATTACTCTCCCACTAGTACTAAATACTGATTCATATACAATAGTTGAAATAGTAACATCTATAAAATATTTGGAAATTAATTATAAAGTGGTATGACATAGAGTATTTAATTTACACTAAAGAAGAACATCAAAGAATTTAATCCATGGTAAAATAGACTCATCCAATTAATGATCTATTTTTGATTTTAAATTGACACTAGAAGACGATGAAGAAATAAATTCCACAAACTTTTTCTATGAATTAGATCCACATGATGATTTAATACGAGGGGTTAATTTGGTAAAAAAATAATAATGTGATATTTTTATCAGAGAAGTATACTTTAATTCATTAACTAAATAATAAAAAAATTTATTTACTTGTACAATATCCATGGATGTACTATAATTGAAAATGTACAAAAAAATAAATATAAATAATCTTCATTTTATACTACGGGTCTAATGTAGTAGATAAACCCAATAAAAAATGAATAAAACTATAATATTTATCAAACTTCTCAAACATTTTTTGAACCATTGGACATATAAAAATATCATCAGTTCAAATCCAACACAATAATGAAATTCTAAGATAAAAAAAATTGACCAAATTTTTTTTTTCTGGTTGGATACTTTGTATTTGAAAATAATTAAATATCATTTTAAATTAATTTCAAATTATCCATAGTTCTTTTCTACATCTACAATTCTTTTTCACTAGGAAAATAACAATAGAGTTTATCCTAGAATGAGTATCTGGGAAAACTATCTTTATACTTTATAACTATTTGAAGAATAAATTAATTTTAATTCCACTTTGTTTTATAATTAATACTTAATTTCCTTATAGATGCGACTCTTGTTTGGTGTGCCACATATTAAAATATTTTCACTCTAGAAGGACTTTCTGACAAAAAATACACACTATCCCTGGTATTTTTAATGACATGTTCTATTATTCAAAATCTATCTTTCACAACTAAATTTAAAATATGAGAAAAAATCTCTACGGAATTATTTTCACAACAAGTAAAATCTATAAATAAAACTTAATTTTTTACGATAGAAACTAAACCATCATTATAACTATAATTGTCCTTTGTGATTGTGGTAATTCTTCTCTTTATATTCCATTAAGTTAACGTTGTCTTTAATTCATCAGCAATGACCTATTTCGTGTGAGGTGTAGGCACATAAATAAACCTGAATATATAAAAAATCAAATTAATTAGTAAATTATATATAAATTATGATGAAATAAATGAAACATTAAATATTTACAAAATATCCACCTTAGAATTTTATTTTTCAGCTCCCATGAATCATTAATGAAATGAGTAGTCATGGAAATATAAGATTTTGTTTGCTTTTAATTCCCCATATCAATTGTTACTACAATTAACCTTTTTATTCACTTATGTTCTCTAATAAATATTTTTTATAATTCATAGATTTTAAAAATTTCCTCTTTAATATTATTACAGGTAACAGTATTAAATAAAGGTTGAAGGTTACTAAAAAATATTTTGTATTGAACATGATTGATAATAGAAACTATATACTCATATAAAATTATAGGAAATTCTAGCTCATTTATTAAAATATCTTGGTCGAATTTTAAATTCCCAAAATATATTACACCATTAATTTTTTATTTCTCTACAATCATTTTCTTTTTCACAAAACATGCATCCAATGTTGAATTTATTTACTTTGAAAAAAATTCCATATGGTTAAAAAAGGATTTTTTCCATTATTACTATTATAATTAATAACATATTTATAATAATTCAAAGTTTTCTTAACTTCACTATTGATGTTTTTATTTTCAAAGTAACTCCAATCATGAGAAATAATCCTACAGTATTTCTTTACCAGTGAATACTGAGAACGTGAAGATGAATTATGTTCTGGTGAAGTGGAATATATCAACGGACTACTAATTATCCCACCTTTATCTTAAATAGGTTCTATGTTCATTTATTCCTCAACAATTTTAAAAAACTTAAGATTTTTTTAGAATAACATGAATATGTGATAAAAATAAAATAACCATGTTTAAATATAGTTATTCTATAAAAAATGGATTAATGAGATTATGGTTCTAATATATTTAGATTATGAGAGTAATGTTTTGTGTAGTCATTAAAAAAGTTGATTCATGATATATAAAATTTTATAATTATATACACCAGAAAACTGGGATTTTGAACATACAAAATATTATATACACAGAAAAATGATAACTGAAACTTCATCAAATTAATCCTAATGATTATATGAATATTCTTATTTAGTTATAATAAAATAAATTAACATCTGAAAAAATTAATTTACTAATTTTTTTCCTTGAATCAAATGTCAATACATAATATAAACAACAAGAAAGAGGCGTGTGACATTTTATTTAATTTTTAATAATATAGTTGTGAAACTTCTAATAAAACCCATTGGATAAAAAACACAATATTATTATAATTCATATATCATAATACAGATGAAAAAAACAATGATTTAATCCTTGATAAATAAATATAAATATAAAATATTATTATGTTGATAGAAATAAAATGATACCATATTTAATATAGGGAATATAGAAAGAAAAAAAATATCAGCATGCTTTTTATCTAATCATCTTTGAGAGAAACCTAACTTAATCCAAATAAATTAAACTAATACAAAATCACCTATTGTAGTTGGATAGGGATAATAATAAACATTATAGGTACAATGTGAATTTATTTCATGTTAAGAGTTGAAATAAGTGTTAACTTTTAGGGAATAGATTAGTTTTTTGATGAAAAAGATGGAATATGAAGTGAAATCATAACTATTTTTTGATTTTGACTTAATAAGTACTCACAATGGAGATAAGGGGTTGATAGGAGCGGGAAATGGAATTGGATAAATATGATGAGATTATAATGAAAATAGAAGGATATGGAATTTTAAATTCCATGATAATATGGAAATGACTATATATTTTTAAATAAATAAAATGTTACTTAATTTGGTTTATATAGAGTTTTGAAAAAAGGAGATGAAAAGGGATCTTAATGAAATATTAATTTAGATTTTATAATTTAAAATTTATAAATTATATCTCAACTCACATCGTATCCTATCTATGGTCAAGTGAGACCTACTCCTGCAATCATCATCCTCACTCATGGGTAGCATGAAGACACCCTATATAAACAGATTAAATCTAGTTTAAGGAATATTATCAATGTTACCTTAACCCAACATAAATCTTAAACATGTAATATAAACAATACTATAATCCAATCAAAACCTGAATTAAAGGCACTAAAACTTAATCTTATCAAGTCGGGTATGATCAGGTTCCTACTTAATGGGTACCTATTTTCATCCATACATTTTATGTAGAAAGGTTAGACACCTTACTGAAAATTTTCCTAAGAAATTCCTAGACAACGAAGAATATTAAGTATCCATGAAAAAATATTCGAATAATATAAATAAAAAAAGGTATACCAAACTTATTTTCTTTAAGAAGTAATGTTTTTTTCATAAGAAGAAAAATACTTAAAAGAAATGGACGTGGAGGAGATCTAGGTCATAAAATAAATCAGTTATGAATTTCTTCTGGATTTCATAAAAAAATGATAAACTAAGGATAAAGAGTTAGTGATGATAATGAAATTGAGGGTGTGGTAGAACATAAAGTAGAGTTTTTGTATTCTCTTCAATAAATAGATGTTTGGAGTGATAAAATGATGAAATCCAATGGCATGTTTAAAGATTCCAAAATCCATATGTAATAGTAATAAGAGGAGAAAGTTGAGTTGGAGGATGGGATTGAAAATATAAAATCTAAAAGTCTATAAATCTCAAATAAATACATAAATATAAAGCTCAAAATAGAAGAGTGGACCTGAATTATTGATTGATTAACCAATATGGTGGAATAAATGGTAAAAATATCAAAGATCTAAAATGAGAAGTCATGAAAATGAGGTGAAATATTGGGGATTAAGAAAAATCCCTGAATCCTATGAGAAATTGGGATATTGGACTGTCTAGGTTATATATAATGTAAAGGAAGATTCTATATATATAAAAACTTAGTTATATGATTTCATTCAATTGAAAAAGATGTATCAGAAAGAGAAATAATTTGTGGGGTAGATTTCATGAAAAAGTCAGTTACAGTGGAGGATAATCCACAAGAATCCACTCCTCAGTGAAATATTGATTTGGATGAAATCCAAAATACTTCCGAAGGAGTAGTGATCAAACATAGAAATACACTAAAAATCATGTGTTATTTCTGTGTAAAGATAGGGAATATATAAAAAATGGGTATTATATCCAAGAAGTACTTAAAGGAATAAGATAAAAAAATACATCTGAAAATAATTAGGTATAATCAATATGATTTTGAAGTATACATTTTTCTTCTACAAAGGATATGGAAATAAATACATTAATTTCCCATCCAGAATTTAGTCAAATATGTAAAAGGAAACTCAAAGTGGTATATAAAAATAGCCTGAGGAATATTCAAGTTGTTCTAAAATAAAAAATTAATTCAAATCATTAAAATATTAATAGTTTACATCATATATGATAGAGGAACATGTGTACCAACCACCAATGGATGTGAAGAATGAGCTTGTGTCAATAAAAATGAAACTAAAAAGGCTATAATTGTATAGTTTTATTTAAGTGAAACCAATTAATATAGAGTGTGGATCCTTTATAGTAGATATAATTCCCATATAAGGTAAACCAAGGATCTTGTCACTTGAATTATATATGAAAATAAAGTTGTCATTGTATTATTAAATAATGATGGATTTAATATTATTATCTCCTGAATCCAAAAATTAATTAAAAATAGAGAAGAAATGTTGATGTCTTGGTTGTTGAAGGCCTTCAACATTACTTTATAGGTCTTAGTTGATTATCTGACTGGGGGAATTCAACAAACCACACTAAGAAGTCATTTAATATCAAGGTAATGGATGGTAAAATAATGATAAAAATAAAGAAAACAACGAATACTCTAGAACAAAAATGAGTGTTTTAGGGGAAATTTCATGTTGAATATGAAAAATATATTTTAGGTTTTCTAAAAAAAATTCATCCTATTGATTTATCACCAAACATTTCTCAAATACCATTTATGGGTTTCATGGGACATCCTAATCTCTATTTATAGTGGAATTAATCATGAAACTAATACCAATACCCACTATAATAGGAATCAATAGGATGAATAAGAAAAATTTTAAATTAAAATACAACATTGAATAAGTTTTCTATATTTATTGGTTGTGAGTTTGATCATGTTAATTTAATAATAATCAATGAATTAATGTTTTTAGTAGTATCCACCAACCTATAGAATCATAAAAAACTTTGGAGGGACCTAAATTATCCAAATTGTGTGCTAGCACCTCCTCCTCAAAGGAAATTGGAGAACCAAGAAATCATGAGAGAGTTTTGGACAGGATACGAGCTCTCCTATCAAAAAACGAGGTCCCTAAATTCCATTTAAATTGAGTTATTCAATAAAATGATAGATTCTATTTAAATTGAAACATTTTTAAATAGTTATTAAATGTTGTAACTCATTAAAATATTAATCTCTTATAGTCAACCAATTTTTATACTCCTTTAATAATCAATGTTGTATTTACACGTCATCTCATGATGTGTTTTCTTAAAAAAATATGATAAATATAATGTGAAGATCATTTGAATGGAATCAAATATCAATCATTGTATGCACATATCATGGTATCAAATAATATATAAAATCCTAGACCCTAACATGGTGTCTTTCAAAAAAAAGTATTTAATGATTTAGTGCACAAAAATAAATAGTTATCAGCACAAAAAATGTAGAAACATATGTTATTTTTAATTTTTTAATATAAAAAGGTATATGTTTTGTGTTATCATATCTTTTATTTATTATAATGTATATTATGGTCATTTATATGTGTGTATATATAAATTCTATTTTTACGTGTGTGTTGATATATGAATATATATAATGATAAAAGTTGAATTTAAAAAAAGATGTTCATATATTTTATCTTTAAATAACATAAAATTCAATTTCTATTTTATATTTTATAGTTTTTAAAACATATAATAAATATTATGTGTATTTTTAAACTAAATTTCATGTGTTTTTTATGTTCTATGTTTTATATTTTTATATGTTTTGTGTATTTGATATGTTTTCTATTTAATATGTTTTGTTATTTATCTAGATGTTATTTTTTATATATGTTTTGTGATTTATATATTTTCTATGTGTATATATATATATTTAAGTGAGAAGGAGAATTTTAATCGTGTACCATGTATTATAGACAAATACATTAAAACATAGAAAGAAAAATAAAAATATTAAGACACCACACACACCATGAAAACACTAAATAATATTACTTCAATTTTAGTTTTAAGATGTTAGTGGAAGGGTCAACACTAACATGCACCACCATTATTTAAAAGATAGGTTCCAAAACCCAAATATATTCATTCAAATAAAAATTTACAGATTCCACCCAGATATACATTTTTGGTCTCATTGTGTGTAAGATATGATGCAATATGAGGGGTTGAATTGTAGTATAAAAAATGAAAAATAGTTTTCAACCCACTAAAATGTAAGTTAATTGGTCGATATAATCTTATAATCATATCAGAGTATCCAAATTTTAAATATAACATAATATAGTTCATCATAGTAAGAGTACTATTAAATAAATGAAATAAACATAGTGGAAATAAAATTAACAATGTAGTGTAAAATAAATAAATGTTAAAATAATATGTGGAGTATTGAGTAACAACTCAAATTCCCCTAAAATATATCAATTACCAAAAAACTTCCAATCATCAGGAATTATTTTTTATATAAAAAGATATAATTTATTTACAAACCCGATCATGGTATCCCCATTCCAAGATCAAAATCTCCTTGACTGTAAACCCATCAGTAGGTATCGATATCTTTTCCACATACACACTTTATTCCTATCAATGGAAGATATCAATTAGCCAAATCAGAAAATCCATCTTCACATACATGGTATCCTACCATCTAGAAGGATCAAACAATATCTATCGTCAAATCCATAGAATCCCTCAATCATGTAGTAATAGAAAAACCATTTTCCAACCTATAAGTTATCAAATTTCCATGATTGGATAAATAGAAATTAGAAAAAATTATAGAATTTACAATGAAAAACTTAAATTGATTTTCAAAGAAAATATCTCTAAATAAAATAAAATATAAAATAATCAATGCCACAAAGGTGTTTCACATATTCAAAATGATTGAAAAACATTGAAATATATTTAGAAATATATTTTTTATTGTTTTTTATCCTCGAAGTCTCTATTTTTATTTATCGACGTCCACATAACTAACTCCAATGGTTATATTCGAAGATATTTGGGTTCAATTTCAACAACATTGAATATTTTAATCAATCATTATATAGATATATCTCGACTTATTTCATTCTATGAGTTTAATGAAATCCCAAAATTTTTATCATCTGTTGATTTTTTTTTTCACATTCCATACAATGGACTTATCGGAACATCAGAACATGTAATGAGATAATAAAATCCACATAAGTAAAACCTTAAACAATAATATCCCGAACAATTAGTTTACAACAAGAGTGAAACATGGGTGTATTATTATTTTCAAAAGCAAGGATAAAGTTGAGTCTCTTACCCAACAATCTTCCCATTTTTGATAATTAGAAACACAAATGAAAATATTAAGTTTAATTTTTTTTAAAAAAAACTCTCGGTAACTTCTTATATTTTCCAATGAAATTTATAATATCCAAATGTTTTTTAAACCTATCAAACATTCACAAAAACCATCACAAAATTTCTCCCTAATGGAACAGTTCCCTCCCTTTAAGGTTTTTCATATAAATTTCATTAATAAAAATTAGTAACAAAAAATATTTTCTCAAACATCTCCCCTTTGTGATTTTAAAAAATAAATCCAAGTAATTAAAATATAAGTAAAATGAAATTCATGAAGCATTGAAGAAAAAATTTATGGTAATGAAGTAAATAAAACTATACCTTTTTTTACATTCGAGTAATATGAGAGGAATATTTTTCAATTATTTAATATCCTTTATACCTCGTTATTATTTTAGTAGGCTTAATTATTAATTTTTAGAAAATATAACAGAAAATTGAAATTTTGAAATTCCTTTTTTTTGATAATGACCCACTAAATTTAATGTCTAATTATTTTCCAATTGATTTTAAATAAGTTCTCAATGATTGATATTTTTATGAAAATATCATTTGAAAACAATATATAAGCTTCCAAAATATTCAAAATAAAGAGATTTATGAAAAAAGAGATTTAATATTTTGAATTTATTATGAGATTTGGGAATTATTTCTTCAAACTTAGTCAATATCTTCTCTTACTGGTCTATCTTATGATTCTATTCTTTAAAAAATATCCTCATCTTCTCCGAATTTTTCTTCTAGTCTTCCAAATTTTGATAAATATTGGTTTCAACAGACTTAGTTTCATCCAAATATTTTAAAAAATATCTAATACTAAAATCATATGGTTTAAAAAAATTCTCTAAAATTAAGATATTATAAAAATATAGCTCATAATCTTCCTTAATATTGAGAATTTCAGATATAGGATACATAAGAGAATTTATCACTGTCTTTTTCTGTTGCATTTCCTAAAGATTGAGGATTTTAGATTTTAAAAAACTGATCTTAGAGTTAAAATCAAGAATAAAAGACACAAAACTAGAAACTTTCACCACCTTATAAAAAATGAAATTAGTTTCCTTTTCTGTATTGTGAGATATAGAATAAGATATATAATTTTTTTTGAATTAACTTTAACTTTATCTCTATCTTCTAGTTCATTTATTGGATGATCCTTCATATCTTTAGAGTTAATATTTAAAAATATCAACATATTCTTTTTCCATGATATTTATTTTCTTGCATTTGATTCTATTGAATTCACAGGATCATATCTAGTAGTTGATTTGGATTATTTATATTTAGCTTCCACAGGTCTAGCTTCTATTTATTTTTCTTTCGATTTAAGTTTGATTAAAGTAAAAAAAATTATTTTGAGAGACTTATTTCAAAATTATGACCATAAAATAAGTTACCTATCCTTTTTCAAAAAGTTATTTTGAGTGATTTTTATATGATAATTGAGTCACAACTTCGGTTAATTTCTATTTTCCTTTTCCAATTGAAATTTCTAGTAGAATATATTTCTTTAAAACATTATAATCTTCTAATATATATTCACTGATAGCAAGAAAGGTTAAAATTATATGATACTTCATACATTTTTGTGACAACTTATTCTTATTAAGATTAATATTTTGAATAACTTATTCATATCTTAATGATTTTAATTTAGTTTTTTTCAATCCAAAAATGGAATTCCATAGTTCCTTTCTTCTAAGGTTTGAGGGATCTAATCTGCTTTATATTCCCACAAATTACCATACTTACCAAAAATTATCTTATCTTTATCATTAATGGTATCAAACAGATTCATCTTTTTCTAATAGAGTTGATTGAATATGGTAATTTCAAGGCTTCTATTATCTTTCTCTCCTTATCCTTTTCAAAAAAAATCTTTATCGTCTTTGAGTTCAAAATTTTATCTTCCACTCCACATTAAGTAAATTTATTCTCCTTACTCACATAAACTAGTTTCATCCTAGATATGTTCTCATGATTGAAAAATACTTATTTAAATATTTCCATTGTTCTAAATTTTTAAATAGCTTCTATATAGAATATCTTCACTATTATCTGGTTCAAAAATTTAGAGTAGTTTAAAATCTTCTATTTGACCATAACATAATAGAAAATGTCTATTTAACGCCATATAAATTTTACTAGGATGATATTATTTATTCTATAGAGGAAATCCATCACCTAAAAGTTTTAAACTTTTAGAGTATCTTTATCACTTTACTTAAATATAAGAAGGCATGAATCCATTGAAAAAATTATACATTTTGGATAAAGGTGGATCATTTAATAAACATTATAATTAGTAAAAAATAGGGTTTCTTTATCACTATATTTATTAAAATATATAGGAGATTTTTTAGGTTATGAATAATAAAAATATGCTCAGATTAAATAGGTATTCCAATGAACTCATATAAATTCCTTAGGGTAATTGAAAACTTATGATATTGAATTATGAGCTCGATCTTCATTTCTACATTTAAATAACGAAAATAAGATTTTGACAAAAAAATAACAAATTAGATGTGGATATAATGGTTCATGATCATTAGAAGGAAGAGACATTGACTCCAAGACTTGAAATATGATCACATTCTTCATAAGAGGATCATGATTGTTATTCCAAGTTAAATCAACAAACCTTTCATGAAAAATTTCTCTAGTATTAATCTCTATAGAAAAAGACATGGTTCATTTGAAAATAAAAATCTCAAGATATCATAAGTTAAAACCTAAGATGGACCAAACATGATTTTTGAAATATAGAAGTGTAAAACAACATGGAACACATTCTTTTATAAATTTGAAAAGTCCAATAATATATATATTAATGTATCTAATGGTCTATATTGACTCCCATAAAAATAAATAAGCATAAATATCATTAAAATTATAAATTATAAATTTCATAGTGATCATATATAATGAATCTAAGTAATTTAAAACTCACTATATTAAGTTCAAAATTCACATAAATATGAAAAGTAAAATAAAAAATTGTTATTAAAAAATATAAAATATAAATAATAATAACTACTATTCAAGAAGTTATCTTTAGTAGTAACAACATGATCTTCTTCTGTATAATATGGTTTTATAGATAGTTAAAAACTATATTATTATCTTATATTTAATTTAATTATTAGAAAAAATCCATGAATGTTATCTAAACAAAAAAATTCACCATATAAATAAGAGTATATATATACATAAAAATCTTCAAATACTTTAAACTTACAAACTATTTGTAGATAATTTAAATTCCAAAAAAATAATTACCACGTATTGGATATATAATTTCAGCTATCAGTATGTAGTATCTTCATTTGATAAGAAATTACATCCTAAGAAGCCAGGAATTATTTTCTCTGGAAGTGTCATAAAAAATTACTTTAGGTATGAAAATATTTCTATCTCTTTATTGTTCAAGTGTTGTGAGTTCATTTGAAATTTATGATCGATGTTGTATGAAGAAACAAATATCACATGCTGCACAATAAACAATTTTGAACCCAAGTTAATGTAATAATTAGTGGTAATTGAGTTGTCTCTTGATTGGATGATGTTTTTAGTGTTATTTTATTATGTTGATGGGTTTAGTGTGTGTTAAAAATAATAATAAATTAGTTTTGAGAATATATTTAATATGGTGTATGAATTCAATTTTAAAGGTAGTGGTCTAACCTTGAATAGTCCACTCACTGACATGTTAAAGTATAATTAAATTCAAATCTCCTTATTAACCTATCTAATCAAATGAAACCTCAACTAACCACCCTCACTTGGTAATTTCTTCTTGAAAAAATAAATTATATGGACACTATGTTTTTTATTTTTTTTCATAATAGAGTTATAATATATCTCTAATCACTCCTGAATCTATCCAATTTCTTACCATTTTATAGGCAGTGTAGAAGTTCTAGGCAGCCTATGTGTGTGAACCAATGATTAGGGGTAGAATAATTTATAAGTGGAGATAAATGGAAACCTCCCACTATCTAAGAAATAAAACTCTTCAATAGAAAAAATAGGAGATAACTAATTTTTAAAAATGTGATTTATTAGTAGGGGTTGAGTTACTCTTCTTAGATTAACCATTAAGGGTATAGTGTATCATAACTATTGAAAAATTATAGTATAAAAGAAAATAAAATCACTTGTAGATGCTTTCATCTCAATTGAACAATCCCCTTTTCTTTTTGAATGTACATCCTCTTTATATAAGTAAAAAAATAATTTTGGGATCCTTTATAAACTTATATAGATTCATCTCTCACATAGGTAGAACAAGGAACCTCTTCCTCTTTCATTTATTTAAACACCTTTGGAATCCTCCTGTATTTTAGTGTGTTACTCCCTTTTCCTCTGATGTCCTCCATGTGTCTTGGTTGAGGGCCTAGATTCACTTTAGGTATCTTTCTCTCAAATCTTCTAGCTTCGTAATACCATTACACCATATTTTTCTTCAACTCATTGGATTATCACAATGTGTAATATGGGGTGATGTATTTCCTAGTTTTGTAAAACTATAGGAATAAAAATGAATTTTATGTGAACACCTACTTATTTCATAAATCTCATATTTTACCTCATGAGGTTCTAAAATTGGTAAATTCCCAAAGTATAATGTGAAATAGGAAAATAATTTCATATGAATTTGAATTATTATGTAGTTATAAATAAGTATAACATGTATAACTGCAATCATACAGTTCAATGGAAAGGTCTTACAAGCCTTTAAAGTCATACATGGTCATTGGGGAAGTCTTACACTTGGATCCCAAGTCTTATGGGACCAGTTAAAAAATAATTTTGAGATTTATTTGAATTATTACAGTTTTATTTGTTTAAATTCATGCTGATAATAAAACTTATTTTTTTCTCAGAATTTTCATATAAAATTTTGGAGAAAAGTCTAATTGGAGACTCAAAAGTCTTATTTATATCCATAAAAAGTTTAATTTGGCCCAAGGAAGTAGAATGGAATATTCACCCCATTTTTATTTTCAAACTCAATCCTTCCAACCATGAAAGTATCAAATTATATTGGATTTATTGAAGTTATTAAAGAATTTATTTAAAATGAAAATAATCAAACTTAAAATCCTTTTAATAGTTCAAAAATAAAATAAAAAAATCAATGCATGTATTCCCTAATTAATTCTAAAATTAATGTCACAACTTAAAAATAATGATTTAAATTCATTTATCATTTTAATTATAGATTAAAATTAGACAATGATGAAGGAATAAGGATAATTGTATCTTGGAAATCCAAATTATGAGGAAAATATGTGGGATGTATGGATGTCATGGTTATTTAATGTATGAATCACAACTTTATTTATCTCAGTAAACTGTGTGACCTATGGAATGTAATAATATTTTCCAAGAACAAATGTATTATGAAGGGAAAATGTATAGAGTTGATATATAAAAATAACAAAGGGGAATCCATTCCTTGTGATTAAAGGACAATCTATGTGCTTTCTATCAAAGGTGGAAGAAAATATGTTGTGGTATAAGTAACTTTGTTATTTGAGCCATACATCCTAGGATGATATTGTGAAATGTGATGCAGCTTGAGATTTAACTAAGTTATCACATGATCACACCCAAATGTGTGATTCTTTCAAACAAGGTAAGATCACTAAAAATAAATAAAAAGAAGAATAGAAAAAGTCATAAAGAGTGATTGAACTCATGTATGTTAATGTGTACAGACCCATATCACCAAGAGTTATTTATGAAAAGTGATATTACGTTTCATTCATTGATGATTTCAGTAGTATGTAATGGGTCGCAGTCATCAGTCATAAATCTTAGGTGTTCAGTTTCAATAAACATTATTTAAAGTAACTTGAAAATATGATTTGATATAACATTTTGAAATTATGAACTGATAATGGAAAGGAGTCTATAAATATACATGTAGAGGAATATCTTGAAAAAAATGAGATAAGGAACCAATTTTTAGTAGTGAGGACTCCTCAGTAGAGTGGCATTGTTGATAGGAGAAATAGAATCATTAAAAATATGACTATAATGATACTTATTGAAAAGTACCTACCAGAGAAGTTTGGGAAAGATGAAATCATGAAATTGGTCTACATCTCTAATTGAGTCTTATTATGTCTGATAGAATTGAAAACTCTATACAAGCTGTGGTATGGAAATAAACCAACATTAATATAGTTTTGAGTCTTTGGAAGTTAGTGCTTCATTATAAATAAAGATAAATTTATGAAGTTTGAATATCATGGAGATGAAGATATATATCTTGGATTCTAAGGAAAAATAAAATCATATAAATGATTAAACAAGTAGCTAGGAATGATTATATAGAGAAATGATTTTGTTGTGTTGGAAAATGAGTTGAATCTTCAAAAAATCGGTGAACTATATTTGGTGGTTGTGATGAAAATATGTGTAGCAAAAGGGGATCATAGGTTCTTGTGATATATTCATAAGATGAAATTGATAAAGATAAACATGTATCAACATAAAATCTGAGAACCTGAGATGAAATTTATAGGAATAACATCATTAGTGATAAGACAATGTCAATATAGATGAAGATAACGAAGTCTCTACTGAAAACATCCTTCTAATCACAGGTAGAGCCACCATTATTTAGATAAGCTTCAATATATAAGAATTTGGTATAGGATATGAATCAATATCTTGATAAAATCAATAATAATTAGACATGGGAGATTGTTTTGAGGCTAAAAGATAAGAACATAATCTTGAATGAATGGGATTTCCATAACAAAATGAAGGAAAAATACATAAAAATTGAAAATAAATAATGATTGGTGTACAAGAGATACTACTAGACCAATGGAATCAATTTTTATGATTCATTTTCATGCTTAAAAATACTAGATACAATTAGATTATTATTTACCATTGTTTTGGAGAGGCGGTTTAATGTTTTCAACATGTATTTCAAGCCATCATTTCTAAATGGGTTTATAGAATAAGAGGTTTATATTGAATAACCATATGGTTTTATCATTCCTGAGAATGAGAAAATTGTTTGTGGATAGAATAAGGTGTTGTATGGGTTGAAACAGGAACCATGATCATGGTATTCACAACCGTATAAATTTTTAAAGAATATCAGTTTTCAATGTGGTTGATTTGATTAAAATATTTTCTTCAAAATGATATTAATCAAATGATGGTGGTGATGTTGTATTTCTATAATATAGTCTTTAGTGGATTGAATGGACTATAGTGTATAAAATTTATAGAGTCCACAAAGTGTGAGTTTGAAATGTCCATGACTAGAAAGGTAACTTTTTTCCTTGGTCTATAAGTGATATATAGAAGGCGTAGTGATTTTATTTTACAATATAAATACATGAATAAGGTTATAAGAAGATTTGGAACGGGGGGTCAAATTTGATGAAAAATATAGTTTCAACTCAAATGAAATTAGTAAGGGATGAAAAAGGTAAAGCATTCAATGTTACAATATATAGGAAGATCATTCCGGGCTAGTGTTGCTTAAAAGGGACACAATCTGATATTTTTTTTCCAAAATCCATAAAACACAATATAAAATAAATCCTAAACAAATCCACATGGCTGTAGTAAATAGAATACTATCATATATCAAAGGTGCATGGGATTCCATCTTTCTTTATAATGAAACATCAGAACATGAGTTGTTGGGATATATAGATGCTGATTGGTTCAATTCTATATATAATATGAATTAAATATCTATAAGTTTATTTTATTTTAGTTGATTTTTTTATTTCTTATTTTAGTAATAAACAAGAATAAATTTCCTTGATTAGTATTGAAGTTAAATATATTATGCTACCCCAAGACTACATATAGTTTTTGTAGTTGAATCAGTAGCTTAAAGACATGGGAGTTGAGATGAAGTATTCAATCAAAATAAAATATGAGAATTCAAGTACTATAAATATTAGTAAAAATAAAATCCATAACTCGTGGATGAAGAACATTGAAATAAAATATCATTTTATCAAGGGGAAAGTCGAACATGGGCTAGTGAAATGGGATTATGTTCCTACTGAACTACAGGTTACAAAAATATTGACAGAGACCTTACCCAAAGAATAATTTGAACCACATCAACTGACTCTTGGAGTCCAATCGACTCCCCACCATTGATCAGTATAGATGTGTTACCCCACTCCCCAAGGTATGGAGTGTTTTTACCTAAGTATTAATATGTTATTGTTTCCTATTGAAAATAAAAAAGGAGTGACCTTTTTCTTCATTGAAAATGGAGAATAAATATTGTTCATAAATGGGGGAGAAATTCTTTTAAGTTGAATCAGGGAGATCAAGGTTATAGGGTGAGTTTTGTAAAATTTGATGATGCTAAAGATTCTTGCCCAATGAAGATATATCACTAAATACTGAACTATGGGTTCATGATGAAATTAGTTACCTAGTGGGGTTTAATAAGTTATCTTCTCAAGAGGTTCACTATATATAAAAATTTTCAAACTTATTATATTACATCAATTTTTGATTTTCAGCAATATTTGGTATCAAGAATGATGAATTTATATGATGAAATTTGTATGATACTATTGTCACTCACAGTGAGCATGGATCATGTGGGTATAGAATATGTGTTGAAAAAATATTTGATCTTTATATGAAGTAATGAGATTAGTATTTTTGTTGAATAAGGAAGTGCACAAAGCTCTATCAATAAGCTGGAAATGGAAGGGTTAAAGTGGTATTAAAGGATGAATAGTTGTAAACAAATATAAAGTAGAAATTTTTGGGAAAAAATGCCTCTTGTTGATATTTTTGTGTTTTTGGGATGGTTGTGTTTTTTTAAATCCTATTGATAAATTCAATTGTGAATTTCTAGCGCAGTTGAAAACAGAGTACACTGACTAAGCTCTAGGATAGTGGAGACCTATATGAGCTTAAAGAATATATAATAATAGATGGGTTGAAGATATCCAAGAAAGAAGAACATTGAGGTATGTATTCCTTGGAATGTGTTAAAGAAGTTTCATGTATAGTGTGGTGGATTTTCCTAGTGTTTGAAAAAAATTTGGTTCTAATATTTGGAAGAAATGGAAAAATGTTTTTAAAGAAAAGGTAATATTTTATTTATAGTTAAAAAGTTGTGAACAAGTGAATTTTTTTCTGAAAATTTATGCAAAAGTGAATATTTAGGGATAACTCATAAATATATAGAATATTCAAGTGTTTGTTGAAAGTTCTGTTGTTTCACAAAATCCATAGTTACACAAAGCCAATAGAGTTGGATGAACTTGATAAATATAGTTGAAGGTTTCAAGATGATAGTGAGAAGTGAACTAAAGGAATTATCAAATTGTTGTAGTTTAGAATACTAGAAAAGTATCTTGCAGGGTCAGTGATGAAAAATAAAGTTTCCAAAACGGTAAGAAAACACATATAAATTGGCCGCCACCCCCTCATTTTAAATGTCCAACCCTTAGAGAATATCAGGGATCTAAAGTCGTTTAAGAGTTATAGGAGGGTACTTCTTTCATGAAGAAGGTACATGAACATAAATTGTTTGAAGGAAAGGATTTGTGTCTATATAAAAAATTGAGTTTCATAATTTTCTATGAAGTTGCATGAAATTTGGTAGTTTTATGAAAAACTCAAAATTTTCCAGAAAGTTATGTACTTTTTTTTGAAATGGTTGTCTGAATGTAAAAGTTTCATAGAGTGGAAGAAATTTACAAGAAATTTTTGGTTAATTATAATTCATTGGTTAGATCAAATAAGAACTTTATGACACACCTAATATGGTGTAAACAATATTTATTTAAGAAATCATGGGATTTATATAGAAGAAACTGTGAGTACACTTCAATAGAGAGAGTAGTGACATTTCAATTAATGAGTGATATTTAACCATGAGAGATAGTGAGTCCAATAAAAACATTTTAATAATAGTGTGTTATAGTGGATTTTGTATATTGGGACATAAAATTGTGTTCTCCTTTTACTATCTTAGTTACGGGTGAACAATGTAAAATTTTTCTCTCTATTTCATGTTTTCATTGTGTTTAGACCCAAATCTGTTCCAATATCTAAAAATCTAAATAAAATAACCACTATTTGACTAAAATAACTAAAGAATAAAATATAAGTGAATCTAGAAAGGTATTTATATCTCCAAGTGCTTCAACATGAGGGGAATCCATCCTCTTTTTTAAGAAAAAAGATGATATGGTGAATCTCTACATTGATTATAATGAACTCAAAAGGATCATGGAAATGAAAAGTATCCAATACCATGGATTTATAACTTATTTGATCAGATATATGGGTCATATTACTTCTCTCAAGTGGAAATTTAGTTAGGGTATCATCAAATAAAGGTGATAAAGGAGGATATACCCAAGGCTACATTTCATACAAGTTATGAACACTATGAGATCATAGTAATTCCATTTAGACTAAAAAATTCTCTAGAAACATTCATGGACTGGATGAACAGAGTATTTAGAGACTTCCTTGAAAAATTCACGGTAGTATTTATAGATGATATTATCATATACTCCCAGAAAAAGAAGGAACATGAGGACCATTTGGGTCTCATTATAATGACACTAAGAAAGGATAAATTGTATTCTAAATTTATAAAGAATTAATTTTGGATAAAAATAGTATACTTATTAGGTCATGTTATCAAAATTTAGGGTTTATATGTGGATCCTTAAAAAATAGAGGTGGCTAAAGAATGGCCTAGACTAAAATTTGTTACGCAAATCTATAGTTTAATCATATTAGATGGGTATTATTTGTGATTTTTGAGAAAATTTTCATGATTTTCAAACCCTCTAACTAAAATAAATTAAAATGGTGTAATATTTTTATGGATTGATGAATGTTAAGAGAGCTTCATTGAGTTAAACAAGAGCCTAATCACTTCTCATATACTCACACTACCCATCTATGGAGAAAAATTTGTGATCTATAGGAATGATTCAAAGAAGGTATTTAGTTTTTTACCCATGAAAATGATAAAGTAATATTCTATGCCTATAGATAATTGAAGGTTCGTGAGAAGAATTATTCTACACATGATATACAGCTGGCTACAATGATATTCACATTATAAGTTTAGCAATATTACTTATATGGGGGGAAGTGTGAAACATATATGGACCATAAGAGCCTCAAATATATATTCACATAAAAATATCTCAACATGTTCCAATGATGTTGGTTAGAACTAATAAAGGATTATGTGTGTTTAATACATTATAATCTTGGGAAGGTAAAAAATGTTATAGATTCTCTAAGTAGAAAAGATCCTACAATGTTATCCATGATGAGGATTGAGAAGAATACAATATTCTTGGTCTTGAAAAGGATGGAGATGAGGAACATAATGGAAGGGAAATTGTCATATATTTCTCAAATAACTGCTCAACTATCCATCCATGAGATGATCAAAGAGTCCCAAATAGATGATATAGAGTTGCAATGAAAGGAATAAAATATTCTAGGGTTAAACTCTGATAAAGATGGAATAATAGGTTTTGGAACCTGGATGTGTGTCTCATCAAAATAATAACTAAAGAGGGATATTTTGGATGATTCACATAGATCATCCTTATCTATTGATCCAAGGATCACTGAGTTATATAGATATCTGAGGAAAATATTCTGGTGTGTTACCACAAAGAGGGAGATTGGGGAGTTTGTATCTCAATGTTTGATATTCCATAAAGTTAAATATGAGTGATATAAGTAGAGGGCTATGATTTATACATTACCCATACATTAATAAAAATAGTAAAAAATCACCATGAATTTCATGATACTCTTGGGGACTTCTAAATGACATAGCCCAATTTTGGTTGTAGTTGAAAACCTATAAAGTCCCTGAACCCAGAAGCCAAGAGATGGTGGTTACTTTACTACTTTGGAATAAGATACAGGTGATCAAATCCTAAAGGACCAAATAGTATGGTATTCATGGTAAACCAGATACTTATTTTATACTTTCATTACATTTGAAAACACAAATTACAATATATGTTTCTTTATGAATATCATTATTACCTCTAGAATATCCTTTTATATCATTCATAATACACAAATTAGATTCCAAGGAAATGAAAAAATATGGGTGAGAATATATGATCAGTAAATTTATATAAAGTGGGAGCTATCATGAATCAATAAGAAAAATAAACATGGAAAGGTAAATAAATAAACACACATGTCATTTAAATAATTTTGAAAATCATATTTAGATGAGGCCTAATAAATAAGGAAAGGTATATATATTAATAGAAATTACATTTAATAAATAATTTTACTATCATGGTTAGATAAGGTAAAATCAATATGGAAATGTAAATATCCGAACAAACATTCTGTTTAATCAATAACTTAACTATCATGATTAGATATGGAAAAATAAATATGGAAATGTAAATATCTGAAAAATAATTCCATTTAATAAATAACTTGAATATCATTATTAGATAAGGAATAATCAATATAAAAGTTAAATATATAAAAAAAAATTCCATTAAATCAAAAACTTGACTCTTCTGATTGGATAAGGAATAATAAATATAGAAATGTAAACAAATGAGAACACTTGACATTTAATAAAAAAACGAAGAATGAAATGCATCCACAAATAATATCATTGAAAAAATATCATGTATAATAATGATTTAATTCATCATTAATGAAATTCTTTGTTATTGTATGTCATGATCTCAGGAATCTCGATACTTTTACTGCCAATACCTTTTACAAGATAGTTTAAGTTGATGGGTAGGTACACACCAAAAACCCATTTAACAAATTATAGCCAATTGATTCATCTCATGATATTACAAATTCATTGAGGGGATATCTATATTCAATACCAAACCACATATTCATGTCCAAATCATTCATCATATATAGAATAATCGATTTCATTCATGAACAATGCACCTTGTCATTCACTATTCATATTGAGTAAATAATAAAGATTTATCAATATTTCTCTAGATAATAAGATAGATTTCAATTTAGAACACAATTTTTTGAAATTATATATGGTTTAATAAAAAAATATACATGATCAACAATATGGATATTGAGGGTAAATTTATTGTCTAATGATCACAGGAAAGTGAATATTTCAAAGGAAAGGTAATGACTAAAAATGAATCAAGAAAGTGAATGTCAATACTTTCCTTGGTCAAAATGATCATAAACTATCCTTATAAAGAATAATTATAGCATCAATACAACATATCACCAATGGAGAATAAGTAAAATAAAGGTTTGTTGTCTTTTATTAATATAAATACCATAAAAACAGCATTAAAAACATTCTTAAGGAAAATATCATTTTTTACATTGAAAATATTTTTAAAAATAAAAGTTTAAAAAATATTTTGAAAATAATTTTCTTTGAAAATAGACTTTGAAACATACAAAGGAATCTTTAAAACATTTAGTGTCTATGAAAATGGGAAATTCTTTACATGCCGTACATGTTAAAACAAATATTCCTTTTACATTTTTGGTAAAATCCAAAAGAGTCTTATTTAGAAAATGAATTGAAGATTTATTTTAATTTTTTTTTGTAAAAATTCAAACATGGGTAAATATTTATTTAATAAATCATTTGTATAATTAATTTTTTTTATAAAACATGGTTTTGGAATAAAAATGATTTTGGATTGAAGAGAGAAATGATGTTGGATATTGTTAAAGAAATTCTAAATAATTTTAAGTAATAAAGAGTAGAAAAATGGTATTATTACTTTATTTTTTTTGAAATTACTATAGGAGAATAATATTAAATGTTTTTATTATCTAATGATCAATTAACTTAAATTAATGGAAATTCAAGCATAAAAATCCTGATTAAAATGTGATTATGAAATAAACCCTTAAAAACACCATAACTTTGAAGTGAGAATTATCCAGTGAATTAATTATGTGTATAAAATTTAAATCCACATAAAACATGTGTATATACAACATAATATAGTAAAATGTAATTACATATATAATCTTAGAATATCAAAGACAATGAAGAAGTAATATAACCCATTGAAATAAAATTGAGTTTTGAAATTCATTACCACATGGTAAATTTTAAGTAAAATCCACTTGAATGAAATAAGTCAAATTGAAACTTTAAATATCATGAATTATCAGTATATTACATGTTAATGGGGTATTATATAAACCATATAAAATAAATTAGGGGCATAACATTTCAATATGCCACAATAAAGGGAAATTGAGATAAAGTCCCTTACCTCACGATTCATTTTAGTTTAACTTGATTTGAACACCTTTATAATGGTTTGAAGAATGTTATTATTTTATAAAATAATCATTTTAATATTTAAAATATCATATATAATTATTTTATAATAAATTTTCACTCGTTAATAATATTTCATTATTACTATTGTTTCATGTGTTAATTGCCTTATTTTCTCGGGCATATTTTAATATGCATGTTTCAGCTCTTGAGCATTTTATATATATAAAATATCTCCAGAATGTTATTGGTGTTATAAATATCATTTTTTTCATTGTATATATTTTTATAATAATTATTTAAATTTTAACAAGTACAATGGATCAAATTGCTTCATGGAGACGGTAGGCTATATGTATACATGAGTGATGTTATCATTTCCTTAACGAGTGAAATGGTAAGGAAGTGGGTGATATATTAATTTTGTAGAAAAAAAAATTCAATTCATATATATAACATATATCCATTAAATTTATAATTATTACCTTTAATATAAATCTTAAGTGGAAAACGAGTCACATCGCTTCGCTAGGCCGCAATCCTCCGTACACAGGAGCGATGTTATCATAATTTAGAAGGCTTGGAAATTAAGAAGGTGTATATAATATTATAATTACATAAGTATAATAATACCATAAATACTATATATATTCATTATATTCATCATTATATATAATCTTGAGATGTGTTTATGAAAAATGAGTTATATTAGTTCACGAGGCGGTAGTCCTCCGTACATAGGATCAAATATTTCATTTCCCATTTGATGGAGGATTAGATGGATAAATATTTTATCGTCTATAGAATAAAATCCAAGTATATTTTAGATACTGGTTTTATTATATTTAAAGTGTTAATAAATAATTTAAGATGAAAAATAAGAAAGAAAATTAAAGAGCTTTTTTAAGACGATTAATTTTTTTAGAAACCTTCTTTGGAGATCCTATTAAGGACCCCAGGGTTAGTATTTTTAGAAGAACAGAAACTCTATAACATGTGTAAGTATTTATGGGAGATATTTTGGTAGGATATTTTTTAAAAAAATTCTTTATATGTGTGAATAAGTGAAGGGAGGGAGTGTCCTTTTATAAGTGGAGGATAGGATGCATATGGATTTTCTGAAATGAATAAAATGAAAGCACGTTTTTCATATGAAAAAGGATCTAAAATGGTACATTCTTAGACCTTATAAGTATTAAGGACTAAATATAGACATACCATGTTTTTTGGACAAGTTTTAAGTCGTTTGTAACCATTATCTTCTTAGTTTAGCACCTATTAAACCAATTTTTCTCTTAACCATGTTAATTAATTTTTATTATTTTTACTATTCATAAAGTTAAAAAATTAAGATGACATAATTATATAATGTAATTTATTCTGATTCAAAATGTGGAATCTAATTTTTGAAATTCAATTAAAATAAGTGGTAGAATTCAGTTTAAAATTAACCTTGCAGACGCATCGAAGAAATGGTTTTTACAAAGAAAAACTTTCAAAACTTTTTAAAGTTTTTATATCATAATTTAATATGAAATTGATTCCAATGACCCAATTTAGTTAAATTTTAATATAATTTAAATAATTTTAATTTAAAAATAATTCACAATATAATTCAACTTTTATAAATATTTTTAATGAAAATGCAGTTTTCATTAGATATCAGTTTTTTTACTATTTATCAAAAAACTAATCTTTTCAGAAAATTCACAAAAATTCACCCATGGATAATATTAGAATTTATATTATTTTTTTTATTTTTTCAAATAAATTTTATAAAATAAGTAAAAATTAATTTTTAAATATGTGTGCAAATCATGACTTGACTTCCTTTTATAAAAATATAGTTTTTTAGAAAACATTTGTTTCTGCTTTCATTCAAATGATTCTTATTTTTTTCAAATCAATAGATAAAAAAATAATTAGTTTATACATGTGTAAAAAATATAATTTTCATAATTTAGTTAGTATTATTTATACCCGACAATTTAACTTCATGGTTTTAATGGTCAAAATTTAGATAAAAATATTTTAATAGAGTACTTTGTTTTGTTTAAACCTAGTGTTACATGCATCACAAGCTATTGAATATATTGTTTTTATTAAAAAATATCATAAAGTCTTGGGGTATTATATTCTCATATAATCATGTTTTCATTCTCATATAAACTATCAAAACCAATTTTCTTATTTTAAAAATCATCAGGTGTTACATTATACTCCCCTTAAATAAATTGTGTCCTTATAATTTAGTATTGATCATGATAATTAATGTTTTGACATTGGAAAATATATTTTTTTGTAAAACCACATCATAAAAATATTAATAAAACATCTTCTTAATAAGATACATAGTTAAGAACAAATGTAATCTAGAATAACACATACTAGGTTTCCAAATTGGAGAACATAGGTGCCAAGTGGAGATATGGACATTGAAGAAATGGATAAATAACTATTGACTGCGATAGTGATCACTGATCAAGATAAAGTGAAAGATCAACAAAAAGTTAGGGATCTCAAAACCAATTTTTTTTTTATGATTTAAAAGAGAATTTGATTCATCATATATAAAGGTAATAGGACAATATTATTATTTCAAGATCAATTTTCCAAAAGTTGGGGAATTAATTTACTATATTGACTGTAAATATAAGGAAATATATATACTAGATACCTTTATATTTCATAATCACAATTTCATAATTAGGTTGTGATTCAATAAATCACCACTTCATGTCATACTCCATGAATTTAATATCCAAGAATGAAATTCTATGATAGAATCACTAAAATCAACTTTTAATAGATCATAAAATCCATAAAAGATTGAAAAGTCCTTGCATCTGTCTCAAAATATTTTACAAAAATTATATGGTTAAAATAAGTTATCAAATACAATACATTAATATCTAAAACTCAATATTAAGACCACTAGTTAAAAATTAATATTTATCCATCTAATAGTTTATGTAAAAACAATGATATATTAACCTAACCATCACATAGTCTAGTGGTAGGCGCAACACCCTCATCGCTTTCTGTTATGGGTTCAAGCCCCCCTGACCTTACAGAATGCAACTGGTTTTCACCCACCATGTGGGATTTCCTTTTTATAAAACCACATTAATATAATTCCTTTAACATTAAAAATGTGTAATAACCATAATTACCTTAACATGAAAAATAAGATACATCCTAAAGGTTACCAATACCTTTAAACTCATTCCCATAAAAAGTAAGGTAATTATTCCTTAAATGAATTTTCACTAAATAATATACTAAAAAAATGGGTTGTATTTCAATAAATATCTCCAAAATATCCTTAGTATTTGTAGAATCAAATCACATAATACCTAAAAAGGCGTGTTTAATAATTTGAAATTAGGATCAATCATAAACTCATAAATCTATGATGGTATCCATAAGTATTAAGTTAATAAAGACATATATGGTTCTAAAATTTAACACAATCCTTATATGTTTCATGATTATATAACCAAAATACTTTTATAAAAATATGTCTATAATATAATTAAGGAATCCCAATACTTAAATACTTTAATCATTTTATTTCAACACAGTTCCTTCCTTGGTCAAGGGTTTAACCATTGGAAGAGGTAATTTAGTCAAATAATACCTTGGTTCCCCAAATTTAAGACAAAAAACTATAAATGGATCCCTATGATGAAATTTATTTACCCCCATAATTGTCTTCATTTTTTATAGAAATTAATTGCTTTATGCCCTTATTTTACACACCTAATTTTTTTTACTATTCCTTTGAGACACTTTCCTCTGTGTATCTTTCCAAATTTATGTCATGAAGTAAATCAATCCTTCTTTCCTATATAGTCTCCACCAATCAAGCTCTCAGTGAACTCCACCATTCTCTTCCTCAGTGAGTCCAATATTTGATCATGGTGTAGATTGTTAATCATATTCCGGGATAATTGATTAATCATAATCACAATATCTTTCACTCTAGTCATCATCCCATTTGGTTTCTTATAGTCACTAAATTTTCCTTCATATTAAATGTTAACATGATTCCCTTGGGTTCCAACCATTAAATAAAACCAAAAATAATAGTGTGATAAATAATAATAATAATGGAAAACTACATAATCACAAAGAATCACTTATGAAATTTCTAAATCATGAAATCTTTTTTCAATCTAATACACCTTAGTCTTATCCTAGGTTATTCATTGTCATAATCTATTCAAATCCTTCATAATGGTTTGTAATGGAAATTTGAATTATCTAAATAATATACCCTGAGAGTGTCAGACCAAGTATGTAGTAAGGCCTATTTTCGTGTATAAGGTATCGCTCGAGTCAATCTTGGCACTCCTTTTTCAGTGTCATTACCCCTAAGTACATCTATGAAAAAACCACATACACTTTTAATATCCAAACAGTGATGTATTACTAGAAAAACCTCATAATCTCTAACTAACCAAAACAATAGGATTTTATTCTATATTTATCATCAATGTGTATCATAGGGTTAATTTCCGAAGTATATGTTTTCCAAAATCTTATTCCCAAGGTTTCTACTAAACTAATTATGATGCCAACTGTAAAGAACCCGACCCTAGTAGCCCAGATCAAATGGTTACTTTACTACTGTGGATTAAGATACAAGTGATCACATCCCAATAGATTGAATAGTTTAGTAGTGATGGTAAACTGGATACATACTTGAGTCTTTCATTACATTTGAAAACATAATTTAAATCATAATTTTTATTCAAGAATATAATTATTACCTCTATCATATCGTTTCATGTCATTCATAGTACACTTCCTGGATTCATGGGAAATGAAACAAAATAAAGGTGTGCTTATATTATTAGTAAACGTTATATAAATTGGAAGCTATCATGAATCAATAAGAATAATCAACATTGAAAGGTAAATAACTGAACACACATGACATTTAAATAATTTGAAAATCATGATTAGAAGAGGCATAATAAATATGATAAGGTAAATATATAAACTAAAATTCCATTTAATCAATAACTTGAATATCAAGATTAGATAAGTAATAACCAATATAAAAATGTAAATATCTAAACAAACCTTATTTTTTATCAATAACTTGACTATCATGATTAGATAAAGCGTAATCAATATTTAAAGTTAAATATCTGAAAAAAATTCCATTTAATCAATAACTTGAATATAATGATTAGATAAGGAATAATCAATATTAAAAGGTAAATATATGAAAAAAAATTTCATTTAATCAAAAACTTCACTATCATTATTAAATAACGTTTAATCAATATGGATTGGTAAAAAATTGAAAACACATTCCATTTAGTCAATAAGATGAAAACACAATGCATCAAAATATAATATAATTTTCAAAATATCATGTATAAAAATGAATTAATTATTAATGAAGGAAATCATTAATTATTAGATTTCATGATCTCAAGATTTATGATACCCATACTATCAAGACCTTTCACAAGACAGTTTAAAATCGATGGGTAGGTATACATCTGAAACCCATTTAACAAATTCTAGAAAAATGATTCATCTCACGAGTCTAAAAATAGAGAGAGGGGATATTTATAATCAGGATGAAACAATATATTTATGTACAAACCATTCCTCATATATCAAATAATCGGCTTAATTCATGAATAATGTGCCTTATCATCAAATATCCATCTTGAGTAAAGAATACAGATTTTTCAATATTTCCATATATAATCAAATAAATTTTAATTTAGAACATAATTTTTATAATTTATATATATTTTTATCAATAAACATATATATGATAAATAATATGTATTGTTATGGAAAATTTAATGTATAATTATCATAGGAAAATGAATATTTCATGGGAAAGTGAATGACGACAAAATTGAATTAAGAAACTGAATATCAATACTTTTCTCATTAAAAATGATCATAAAACATCCATATAAATAATAATTATGGTATCAATACAATATATCTACATTTAAGTATAAGTAAAATAAATGGTTGTAGTCCTTGATTAATATAAATACCGAAAAAATATCATTAAAAACACTCTTGAGAAAAATATATATTTTTCTTTGAATATATTTTTAAAACTAAAAGTTAAAAAATATTTTGAAGATAATTTTATTTTAAAATATCCTTTTTAATTTATAAAGTAATGTTTAAAATAATTAGTATTCATGCCAGCGAGAAATTTTGCATATTCCATAGATGCTAAAACAAAGATTCATTCACATTTTCAGTAAAATCCAAACATGATTTTTTTGGAAAACAACATAAATATTCCTTTCATTTTTTTTGTAAAAATTAAAAAATGGGAAAAAATATATTTAATAAATCATTTGGAAAATTTTAATAACTTTTTTGAAAACATTTTTATAAAACTTTGTTTTGGAAGAAAATGGATTTTCGACCGAATAGTGAAATAAAGTAATATTTTATTTTTTTAAACAAATTCTCGATCATTTTAAGTAGAAAAGAGTGAAAAAAATGACACTATTACTTGAATACATCATCAATAATAATAGTAGAAGAAAATTAAAGGGTTTTATTAATCGATGAAAAAATAACTTACTTTAATGAAAATTCAAGCATAAAAAATCCCGATTAAAATGAGACTGTGAGATAAACCATTAAAAAAATCATAATGTTGAAGTGATAATTTAACAATGAATAAATTACGTATGTTAAATATAAATCCACATAAAATTTTTTATATAGAATATAATATATTCAAAATTAATTACACACATAAGCATAGAATATCAAAGATAGTGATGAAGTAATATAACCCAATGAAAAGAAATTGAGTTATGAAATTATTTACCACTTGGTAAATTTTAAGTCAAATACCCTTTTATGAAATAATTAAAATTTAAACTTAAAATACAATGAATTATAATGATATTTCATGTAAATGGGGTAGTATATAAAACATATAAAATAAATTATGGGCATAACATTTCAAAATTCCATAATGAAAGGAAATTGAGACGAAATCCATTACCTCAAAATTCCATTTAATTGAACATGATTTAACCTTATATATAATGGTTTTAAGAATTTTATTAATTTATAACATAATAATTTTAATATTTTTGATATCATATATCATTCTTTTTTATCATCTTTTCACCCTCTCCTTAATAATATTTCGTTATTACTATTGTTTTGATTTTTAATTACCTTTTTTATCATGCATTTTTTAATGTGAAAGTTTCAGCTCCTAAGCATATTATATTTTTAATAATCTCTAAAATGATATTTATGTTATACATATAAATTTTTTCATTATATAATTTTTTATAATCATTATTGAAATTTCAGCATGGAGAATGGATCACATCGCTTCGTGGAGACGGTAGGCCGTACATACACATTAGAAATGTTATCATTTACTTAACAGGTGAAAGGGTAAGGAAGTGGGTGATATAATAATTTTATAAAATAAATATCATATAATATATATAAAATATAGTTATCTTCCATGTAAAACAGAAGTTAAAAACAAATCACATCGCTTCGTTAGGCGGCAGTCATCCGTATACATGAACAATTTTATCAAGATTTAAAAGGAATGGAAATTATAAAAGTATATGTGATATTATATTTAAAAAAGTATAATTATATCATAAATAATATATTTTTACATTAAATATACCATTATATAGAATATTGATATGTGTTGATGGAAAAAAAGTTAAATTGGTTCGTGAGGCGGTAGTCCACCATACCTAAGATCGACGATTTCATTTCCCATTTGATGGAGGAGGAGATGGATAAGTATTATGTCATCAACATAATAAAATATCAGTATATTCTAGATACTTGTGTTATTATATTGTTTTTTATGATATAATTGATGTTGGATAAAGAAGAAATAAAATGAAAGAGATTCATTAAGACAATTAACATCTCTTAGAGAAACCTTATTTGGATTTCCTCTTAAACACCCTAAGGTTGTTCATTTGGGAAGAAAAGAAACTCTAGAATGTGTATCGTGATGTTTTTTAGAGATTGTTTTGGGGTTTTTCATGCCAAATGTCTTTAGATGTGTGAATAAGTGGAGGGAGTGACCTTTTATAAGTGGGGGTGAGGATGCACATGAAATTTTTGAAAAGAATAAAATGAACCCACATTTTTTACATAAAAAATGAATGAAAATGGTTCAGTATATTACCTTAGAGTGATAAGGTTGAAATATTTCCATAAAATAGTGTTTTCACAAGTTATAGGTCATTTTTACTCTTATATTCTTAGTTTAACCCTATGTAAACCCTTTCTACCTTAATCGTGGTAATTAATTTTTATTAATTTCACTATTTGTAATGGAAAAAATCTAAGTAAACTTTATTATATAATATAAATTATTATTATTAAAAATATTTAATCCATTTTCCAAAATTCAATTTACTCATGTGGTAGAATTTAGTTTACAATTAAACCTATAGTTGTGTAGAAGAAACGATTTTTCCAAAGAAAAACTTTCAAAAGTATAAAACGTTTTTATATCAGAATTAAATATGAAATTTATTACAATAACCTAATATAGTTAAATTTTTATATAATTTAATTAATTTTACTTTAAAATTAATTTAAAATAAAATTTCACTTCGAATATAATTTAAACAAAAATGCAATTTTCAATGAAAATTAGTATGTTTTCACTATTTATAATTTTTTTTATCTTTTCAGAAAATTCACAAAAATTAACCCAAGGATAATTTTAAAATTTATATTTAAAAAATGAAGTTTCTTTTTTCAAATAAATTTTATAAACGTGGTAAAAATTAATTTTAAATAATGTTTTCAAAGAGTGACTAAACAACCTTTTAGAAAAATATTGTTTTTCAAAGAACTTTTTTTTTAATTTCAAATGATTATTATTTTACTTATAATAAATAGATAACCAATTAATTTTTTATATATTTTTAAACCATATACTTTTCATAATTTAGTTATTATTATTCATATAGGCCAAACTTAAAGGCTAGGTTATAACGGTAACATTTTAAATATTAATATTTTAATAAAGTACAATGTTTTGTTTAATCTCGATGTTACATACATCAAAAGATATCAAAGAGATTGAATTTATTAAATATAATTATATAAAAAAATATTGGGGCATTATATTATCATATAATTTTTTTTTTCATTTTATATAGGCTATCTAAACCAATTTTCTTATTTTAAAAATACTAGGGTGTTACATTCTACCCCCTTAAATAAATTGCATCCTCATAATTTAATCTTGATCTTATTAATAAGGGGTTTAACATTTGAAAATTCCATTGTTTAAAACTCACATTATAAAAAGGGTTAATAAAAAATCCTCTTAATAAGAGATAAACTGAAATACAAATGTCACATGGAATAACACATACTAGGTTTCCAAATAGGATAAAATTAATGCCAAGTGAAGATATGGACATATAAGATATGAATAAATAATTATTGAGAGTGATACAGATCATTGATCCCAAGATAGTGAATGATCAATAAAAATTTAAAGACCTAAAAACCATAATTTTGTGATGATTTAAAAGAACATATTATTCATCAGATATAAAGGTAATTAAAATAAATATTTTTTCATGATCATTTTTCTTATAGTTGAGGAATTACTTTACCACATTTTCTATAAACATAAGAAAATATACTTACTAGACACCATTCTATTACATAATCACAATTTCATCTTTTTTTTGTGATTCGATCAATTTTTACTTCATCTCTTACTCTAAGAAATGAATATCCCAGAATAAATTTTTTATTCTATATGCACTTAAAATAATTTTTAACAGATCACAAAATCCATAAAAGAGTGGCAATTCTTTCCATATGTCTATAAATATTTTACAAAATTGACATGGTTAGCACAATTTATTCAATATAGTAAATTCATATCTAAAATTTAATTTTAAAACCACTAGTTCAACATTAATATTTATTCATCTAATAGTTTATGGAAAAAAAATTATATATTAACCAGGACATCACATTGGATAGTGGTAGGTGAAACACCCTTTTCACCCTTCAGTTATGGGTTCAAGCCCCATGGCCTTAACAGATGCGATGGGTTGTCACCTAGCATATGGGTTGTCCCTTTTCAAAAACCCTATTAATATAACTCCTATAACATTACCAATGTGTAATAACCCTAATTACTTCAAAATCAATGATATGATAAACACTAATGGTTACCAATACCTTTAATCTTATTCCCACAAAAAGATAATACATTCTTCCTTAAAATAATTTTTCACTATAACATATACTGAACCAATGCGTTCTATTTCCATAAATGTCACCCAAAATATCCTTAATCTTAGTATAATCCCACCACATAAAACCTAAAAATGGAGTTTTAATATATGTAACTTATGATCAATATTAAAATAATAAACTCTTGATGATATACATAAGTATTAAGTTAATAAAGACATATATGGTTTTAAAATTTAACACAATACTTGGATGTTTCACGGTTCATATAACCAAAATAACATTGGAAAAATACTTCTACAATATAATTATGAAATCTCAATACATAAATACTTAAAACATTTTATTTTAACATAGGTTATTCCTTATTCTAGGGTTGAAACTTTTGATGAAGTTATTGAAACAGATAATTCTATGGTTACCCACATTTAGGGAAATGAAATATAAATGGATCACTAAGAAAATTATTTCCTTCCATCATACTCTTCATTTTTCCTTAGTAATTCATTTATTTATTACTTTATTTTAAACACGTAAAACATTTTACCATTCCTTTGAGACACTTTCCTGGGTGTATCTTTATACATTTCTACAATAAAGGAAATCGATCTATATTTACAAGTCTCCACCACTTGAGGTCTTAGAGAACTATATCCTTCTCTTCTTTGGTGAGTATGGGAGTGAATCAAGGTATATGTTGTTAATAATATTTTGGGATAAATAATTGGGCATAATCACAATATCTTTCATTATAGTCATCATCCCATTTGGTTTCTCATATTCACCACATTTTCCTTTATATTCAATGTTAACACGATTCCTTTCGTTTCTAGATATTGAATAAAACCAAAAATCATAGTGTGAGAAATAATAATAATATTGGGAAACCAGAAAATCATGAAGAATAAATTATGGAATTTATATATCAAGAAATCTTATTTTCAATACAAGTAACTTTATGTTAGGCTAAGGACCTTAATTTCCATCATCTATTCAAATCATTCATAATAGTTTGTAATTAAAATGGAAATTATCCAAATCATATCCTTCATGAGTTTCAAACTAGGTGTGTAGTATGAAATGTTTTTATGCACATAGTAAGGCTTGAGTAAAGCGCAACATGCCTTTTTCAGAGTTATTAACTCTAGGTACATATATCCTAGAACCACATCCACTTTTAGTATCTATAATAGGATGTATTTCAAGGAAAAACCATATAATATCTACCTAACCAAAAATTTGGTGTACTCTTCTATATTTATCCTAAAATTCAATCATTGGGTTATTTTCCCTAACTTTTTTTCCTAAATCTGATTCCTAAGGTTTATGCTAAACATATAATGGTACCAACTGTAAAGACCCTAACCCTAGTAGCCCAGAACTGGTGGTTACTTTACTACTTTGGCATAAGATACAAGTGATGATATCCTGAATGACTGAATATTTTATTAGTTGTGGTAAAATTAATACATACTTGAGTCTTTCATTATATTTGATAACATAAATTAAAACATATTATTGTTAAATAATATCATTTTTCCTTCTAGTATATCCCTACATATCATTCATAGTACACTTCCTAGATTCCTACTAAAGGAAACAACATAATGGTGAGCTTAGATGCTTAGTAAGAGTTATGTAAAGCAGAATATGTCATGAATCAATTAGCATAATAAACAGGTAATGGTCAATAACTGGACCCAGATTCAATTTAAATAATTTTACTATCATGATTACATAAGTCATAATAAATATATAAAGGAAAAAATATGAAAAAATATGCTATTTAAAAAATTACTTGACTATCATGATTATATAAGGAATAATCAATGCGGAAAGGTAAACATTCAAACAAACATATCATTTAGTCAATAACATTACTATAATGATTATATAAGTCATAATCAATATGGAAAGATAAACAACTAAAATTACATTCCATTTAACAAATAAACTGATAATGAAATGCATTTAGAGATAATATCCTTGAGAAAATATCATTGATAATAATAAATGAATTATTAATGAAAGAAACACTTAATTATTGGATGTTATGATGTCAAGGATCATGATACCTCTATTTCTAGGACCTTTCACAAGACAATTTAACACTAATGGGTAGGTATACCTGAGAAACCCATTTAACTAAGGCTTTCCAACTAATTCATATCATGAGACTTTAGATGAATCGAGGGGTTATCTATAATCAAGATCCAGCAATATCTTAATTTTGAAAGCATTCCTCATATATCAAATTACTGATTTAATTCATGAATAATGTACCTTATCATCAAATATCCATGTTGAGTAAAAAATAAAGATTTACCAATTTTTCCCTAGAAAATCAAATAACTTTTAATATAGAACACTATTTCTAGAAATGATATATGGTTTAAGAAATAAACATATTAATGATAAATAATTTGGATATTTTGGGGAAATTTAAGATCATAGGAAAGTTAATATTTCATGGGGAAGTTAATGACTATAAAAATGAATCAAGAAAGTGAATATAAATTATTTTCTTTGTCAAAATGATCATAAAACATCCATATGAATAATAATTATGGTATTAATAACTCGTATCCCTAGTGTATTATAAGTAAAATAAATGGTTGTTTTCATTTATGAATATAAATACCATATAAATGTCATTAAATACGTTATTAAAGAAAATATCATTTTTAATTTGAAAATATTATTAAAACTAAAAGTAAAAAAAATATTTTTAAAATATATATCATTGAAAATAACCTTTTAAAATTATAAAGGAATATTTTAAACATTTATTGGTCATGAATTTAGGAAATTCCATATATTCTTTACATGTTAAAATAATGACTCCTTTCAGATTTTTGATAAAATAAAAAGTGGCCTTATTTTTAAAATGACATAATTATTCCATTAATTTTTTTAAAAAAAGTAAAAAAATGATAAAAATTTATTTAATATATCATTTGGATAATTTTAAAAAAATTGAAATTTTTTTTAGAAAACATAATTTTGGAAGAAATAATGTCAGATTTTATTAAAAAATCATCTCCTCAAAAATTTTATGTATCAAATAGTGGAAAAATTTAATTCTTATTGAATAATTCAAGAATAACCAAAGGAGAAGAAAATTAAACTTTTTTATTATCCAATGATCAAATAATTTCCTTCAATTTAAATTCAATAATAAACAATCTAGATTAAAATGAGATTGTAAAATAAACCCTTAAAAATATCATTACATTGAAGTGAGAGATAATAAATGAATAAATTATGTGTATTAAATGTAAATACCTATAAAAGAAGTGGATATACCACATAATATAGTCAAAATTCATTACAGAAACAATCTTAGAATATCAAAGTCTATGAAGAAGTTATATAACTCAATGAAAAGAAATTGAGTTATGAAATTATTTACTACTTGTTATCTTTTAAGTAAAATTACATTGGATGAAATAATTCAAATTGAAAATTAAAATAACCAATATTATCATTTCATTACATGTAAAATGGTAATTAACTACATCATATAAAAGAAATTTGGTGCATAACATTTCAATATGCCTCAATGAAGGGAAATTGAGACGAAGTCCCTTACTGCACGATTTCTTTTGGTTGAATGCGATTAAACCACTTGAATAATGGTATTAATCATTATATTAATTTATAAAAGAACCATATTAATATTTATAATATCATATATAATTCTTTTATAACATTTTGTCACCTATTTGTTAATAATCTTTCATTATTACTATTGATTTGTGTGTTACCTGCCTTGCTTTATCATGCATGTTTTAAAATGATATTTCTAGATCTTGAGAATATTATATTATTAAATCTTATATAATGTAATATTTATATTATAAATACAATTTTTTTTTCATTATACACATTTTTAAAATCATTATTTAAATTTGAACATGAAGAATAGATCACATCGCTTCCTGGAGACAGTAGGCCATACGTACGCACATGCGGCGTTATAATTTCCTTAATGGGTAAAAAAGTAAGTAAGTGGATGATATATTAATTTTAAATAATAAATATAATATCATTTATATGACATATATTCATGAAATTTATCCTTACTAACTTCTATGTAAATCGTAAGTGAAAAATGACTCACATCGCTTCACGAGGCGGTAGTCCGCCGCATAAACAAGCGATATTATCATAATTTTAAAGGAATGAAAGTAATAAGTTATAAGTGATATTATAATTAAATAAGTATAATATTATCTTAAATATTATATATATACATTAAATTCATCATTGTATAAAATCATGGGATGTGTTTATGAGAAACGAGTTATATCGGTTTACGAGGTGGTAGTCTACCATACACATGATTGATGATTTCATTTCCCATTTGATTGAGGATGAGATATATAAATACCATTTAATAAAATTTAAATAATATATTTATATTTAATATACTCATTTTATTATATTTTAACTTTTATGTAATAATTAAATATTGAAAAATAAGAAACAAAATGAATGAGCTTTGTTAAGACAATACCTTCTTTTAGAGAAAGATTCTTTGGATCTACTCTTTAGAACCACGGGGTTTGTATTTTTTTAATACCAGATGCTATATAATATGGTTAATTATTTTTGTGGAAAAGGTTTAATGGTTTGGTCAATTAAAATGGCTCAATAGGTGTGAATAAGTAAAGGGAGGGAGTGGCCTTTTAAAAGTGGGGGAAAGGACACACATAATGTTTTTGAAAATAATAAAGTGTACCCATGTTTTTAACATTAAAAAGGATTAAAAAAGTTCCATTATCAATACTTATAGGTGATAAAGTCTAAATATGTCCTTAAAATGGGTTTTGGAAATGTTTTAGGTCATTTTAACCCTTATATTTTTAGTTGAACCCCCTAGTAAACCTGTTTTCCTATAACCACAATAATTAATTTTTACTGCTTTTAATATCTAAAATGTTAAAAATTTATGTTGAACATGTGATATAATATAAATTATTATAACTAAAATCATGGAAACCATTTTTCTAAGTTCAATTCACAGAAGTGGCAGAATTCAGTTTAAAATTAAACCCATAGACACGTCGAAAAAATGGTTTTTTCCAACCAAAAATTTCAAAAGTTTAAAAAGTTTTTATATCAAAATGAAATATTAAATTTATTACTATAAAATAAATTAGTTAAATTTAAATACAACTTAACTAATTTTACTTTAAAAATAATTTAAATTACAATTTAACTTTGTAAATAAATTAAACGAAAAGTTGTTTTCATTAAAAATTAGTATTTTTCACTATTCATCAAAAGATTAATCTTTTCATAAAATTATAAAAAACCATAAAAGGATAATTTTGAAATTAATATTTAAAAAATTATTTTAATTTTATCAAATTAAATTTCCAAATGTAGAAAAAATTAATTTTAAATTATTTGCACAAAGCATGACTAAACCTCCTTTTAGATTTTTTTTTCAGAAAACAAATACTTTTTATTTCAAATAGTTATTATTTTATTTATAATAAATATATAACCAATGATATTTTTATGCATTTTTAAACAATATAATTTTCATAATTTATTTATTACTATTCATACCCACTAACTTAATAGCTATGTTAAAATGATAATTTTTTAAATAATAATATTTTAATAGAGCATTGTGTTTCTTGTAAACCTCGTGTTGTGTGCATCGAAAGATATCATCGAGATTAAATTTATTAAAAATAAATATATCATAACGTATTGGGTGGTATTTTCTTATCTTAGATCGGTGGCTTGTGTCATATATGCTATCAAGACCAATTTTCTTCTTTTAAAAATATCAAGGTGTTACAACACCTTACAAAGACAACACATTTCATTAATATTAAGGAGGATTTATATCATGACCAAATCACCCAAATATAAATTAGATAATTATTAAGGATTCATGGAGTACCACTCTCCATTATAACTAATCAAGATATGGGGTTTACCAAGAGGTTCAAAAGATGTCTTCAACAAAAATTGAATACAGATTTGATTTTCTATACTCATAATCACCCTCATACATATGAATTATTGGAGAGAACCATTAAAACTATGTAGTATATGTTTAGATTTTGTTCAATGGATTTCCAAGGATGTTGGTATCAACACATTCCCTTGGTATAGTTCTCAAATAATAAAAGTTTCTATTTTAGCATTCAAATAGTACCTTATTAGGCAATGTATGGGAAGAGGTGAAGGAATCCAACATACAAGGATAAAGTTAGATAAATGAAGTTGATAGGGACCAATCTTGGGGAGATAAAGTAGATAAGTTTCAAACCATTTAGTGTCTATTGACACCGGCTAAATGAGCATAATAAAATCAAAGGAAGAAATACCAAGATGCGAGTATTATTTTCCCCAAAAAAGAAAAGGTAGAGGAAATAGGCCATGATGATGTGGATCAGATGAACCTCCAAGAGACATGTGATCACATGACCATCATAAGGTCATACGAATGGTCACACATGGTGTATATCCCGTAAAAGATCCTAAAACTCCTTTTTCTCTTGCGAAGGTGCTCGAGATAATCAGTGATAAAAAATCGACAACTAGATAATCTCCCCCTGGTCACAGGACTTATCAACTATTGAGCACCTAGAAACCCATCCATAATTCCTTAAAAATATGAGGAAAATATCAATAATGTGGGAGTCTCTTGTAGTCGTAAAACTTAGGTGACACATCACCAATAAGGAGAATAAACTCCCGTTAAAAAATTCAAGTAAAGTTAGGAGACTCCAAATAATTTGTAAAATAAACATAGAAAATTAGGGGGGGGGGGTGGAGGAGGGGTCTCTTATAGTGATAAACATCATAAGACGTGCCCCTAACGGTCCACAGGAAACTAAAAACTACTAGTGACATACTCACCTCATCTCACAAAAGCCTTCCGACATATCATTCTCATCTTGTGAAGGGCCTCAGGCATGTCTAGGAGACCTCACACTCCCCCTTTGAATACTCTTGGACAAATATATGAAATTTTCCATGAAATTCTTGTGCATTTCCATAGGACCTTTTTTGGTCACACGACACATCACCAAGAGGTAGAGCTTTTTCATTTGACAACACTCATGCAACCTCGTTAGATTTCCAACCCTTAAAAAATAGATAAATTAAATAAAATAGAGAAATGGAGAGAGCCTCTCAAGGTTGTAAAATTAATGAAAAATGCTAAGTTTTTTCACAACACAGTATCACAAGAACCCTATATAAATCCATCCTGTTCTCGAGAAGGCCCCCTAATGATCCATCCTTTACTAACGAAAGGTCCTAGAAAAGTTTCATAAGACCACATGAAGGCCCTTCAATGGGAATCCTGATATCATAAAGGAACTTAGACATATTGGTTGGAAAATATAAAATTCCCTTCACATTTCTTCATAATTCAAAAAATCCCCATGGATTAACTACAATCCAATAAAGGGGGTTCTGATGGGATCATATTTCATTCAATGAAAGACATGTGAATCCCCAGTGTGATTCACAGTAGGACCTCATGAAGAAGCATGCCACTAAGCCCATACACCAATTCCAAACTGGATTCATGAAATACGTGCCTTGAAAAGTGGAGAACAACCAGGGTGGAGAGGCCTCTAAATTCTCCCCATCTTGAAAAATGCAACAATACTCTTCCTAAGAATGTTGTCCTTTTTTATCTAGACGCACTGCCGAATGAAGCACCATAGTGGGTTTTTAAGAGCGGATGATCTTGTGACTGGGAAGTTTTCTATCAGGTAAGATCCAATGAATAGTAGTATTGATCATGCAATATGCATAATCATTTTTCGTGATCACTATAGATCATTATAATGGCATCTGGAAGGACACACGAAGAACATCCCGCATATCCACTAGATCACATGGGACTTAAAATAAGAAAATATTTAAAAAATAAAAGGTATTCACAATATAAATGCTAGAAAAAAGATTGAATGATGGAAACCCACATGAAGAAAATATACATTGTTTCCCATTCACTTCTCATGAACCTCTGGGGTCATGTGGAAGCACCAAGATATGTTGCCCAAATCACACAAAGCTCCTTCGGTAAATTATTTGGATCATGAGGAGTCCCTTGAAAATGTCAAAGGAATTTATATGAAACCCTATAGAAATTCCTTCCAAGTATTGTAAATCCCTATAGGATTTCCATCCAATTATTTTGATGTCCTTCAGATGTGTCTCCTGATCCATATGGAGGCACAAATTCATATCAGAAGAGTCTTGTGGTAGCACATGGGCATGTTAGCTGGATCTTGCGATGTCCCTCAGACATGCCAACCAAATTTTTCAATGAACTCTAGAAAAGCCATCCATGAAATGTGACACTGTCCAAGACATGTCACATTGAATCTCACAACACCCTCTGGGAGTGTCATCCAGCTTCTGCGATGACATCGAGGCATGTCAGTCAGATCATGTGACGCCCTCAAGTAATTCCAGCCAAGATCATGAAACGGAATCTAGGATCAGCTAACCAAGTCTCATGATGTATTTTGGAAAATTAATCCTTGATAATGTGATGAACCTTAAACATGCCATCCAAAATATGTGACATCCCACACACAAGCCAACTAGATTAGGCTAATGTCTTTGGACATGTTTGAAATATAACCAGACATGTCTATAAATCCTTCTACATGTCAAAATAAACAATCAAGGAATTTCAAGTAGGTAGTCAAGCACGTTAGGTAGTCAAGAAGGCCGATTCGAAATGGAATCCCAAGGGTGGAAGAATTTTTACACCCAGGTGTGTAAGCCCCGACCAAAGGGAAATGTAAGTGTGTAATCCTTGATTACCATCAAAATATGATATGCCCCATATAAAAAGGAAACATCAGTGTGTCAACCCCAATCAAGGTAACTATGAGGACTCTGATTCATTCCATAACCAGGATATGTATGACACCTCTGTGAGGCCTGATCTCTATGTTAACCTTCCAATAGGAAATCCCAGTGCATAAGTCTCGCATCCATAAGCAGTGAGACTGATCATTTCCCATCCATAGTTTCCCACACCAATCCTAGAACACATAAGATTAGGTAGTTAAAATAATCATCTCATTTTCAATATAAGACTCTATTAAGACCTAATGGAAATATCAATGTGTAAGATTTTATTATCAGTATATTATGATATTCCCCCCATAAAAGGTAAACATTAGTGTGTACGTCCCAATAAAGAAAACTACACGGGAAATGATTCCTGCCATAACCAGGATATGTAGGACGCCTCTATGAGGACCGAGCATTATATTAACCATACAAAGGGTTGTCATAGATAATAAGTCCTACATCCATAAGTAGTGATACTGATAATTTTCCATACATTATTTCTTACATCGAGTATAGCTCACTTGGGCTTAAGGAGTTTCAATAATAATATCATTTTCATTGTACACCTCTACAAAGGCAAGGATACCATAAATGTGTAATCCCCTATCAAGGGAACTTTGAGGAATCTGATTCCTTCCATAACCAGGATACAAAGGATGCCTTCTTGAGGCCCAATATCTATATTAAGCATCCAAAGTGCAGTCCCAACACATAATTCACACATCCAAAAGTAATAACACTGATTTTTTTCAATACATTGTTCCCCACATTGAGTATAGATCACATGGTCCTAGGGATTCACAATGATCATATCACTCACATGGAAAGTTTCTATCAGGATAAGGGAGAAATTATTGTGTAATCCCTAATCAACTAAACTACAAAGTCTTTGATTCATGCTATAACCAGGACACAAAGGTTGCCTTCTAAAATCCCAAGATAAAACTCAAAATGGAATCCACCTCAGTATAAGACCTTCCCTTTCTCCTAAATTTGAACCGTCAGGGCCCAATCATTCCCATGGTATGATCATTCTACCTCATCCATCAGTAGACTGAGAATCCAACTAAACTATGATGGATCTGATTCCTTCCATAACCAGGGTATGTAAAAAGCGTTCCTAAGGTCAGAGATCCATATTAAAACATACCAAGGGAAGTCCTAGTACATAATTCCAATATGTATATGCAATGATACTAATCTATTTCTATCCCTTGTTTCTCACACTAAGCATAGATCATGTGGGATTAGAGAGATGAAATTAGCACATCAATAGCATCATGAATCTCCACCATCTAGGGAAATCTTAGTATGTAATCATCAATGAGTGGAATAATACAAATATAAATCATATAAGGGAATCTACCTTGGGTCCACTCCCAAGGGTGTGATTTAACTATGATAACTCTTATTCCTTCCATAACCAAGATACATAGGATGTCTCCTCAAGGATTGATCTCAAATATCCGGAGCCTCAGTGTCCGCACATATTTTTTCTCTACATGACGTTTATCTACCTGAGTTTAACAAGATATGTGGGTTTTGATTCCTATAATAAACATGATACATAGGATTCCTCATAATGGATTAATTATATCATTGTAATATTAACTGCATCCCTACATGATAGAAAATTATGAAGTTCTGGGCTATACAGATTCAACATATAAGTAGAAAATCAATTTTGGGGAAACATATGGAGAACCTCAGATACATACATACAGATTCAATAGTGATATTATCCTTTATTTTTCTTCTAAAAGTGACTTAACCTATAATATTTTTGTTAGGGTAAATGACCCCATATTGAGATTAGAAATAGATTCTTCAATATATATTAAATCTATAAGATAGTCCTGGATTAGTAAAAAAATCCACTAAAAGGATGTGATGAGGCCGACCTCCAATCCTCTCAACCGATGCTAGCCCCTAAGCATCATTGGGTATAAAACCCTAATTGACCACTTACCTTTGGAAAGTAGGTCCATACCCAATTAGGGGTGAAGGAACCATTGGGTGTTTTTTTAAGAAGAAGAATGGTGACTCAATGTTAGTGATTTTTCTATAAACAACCCCCCATAATCAACCATCAAGAAAAAATTAATCCACCTCGATAGGGTATCCCCATTGTGTCTTCTCTGTCAAAACAAAAATGATTAACTCATTGTGAATAGTTTAATAACAAAATTATTGGGCTATTATCCACCAGACCATTTTTTTGCACAATATATAAAATGAATAGTTAATCAGATATAAATATATCTATTAAAAAAATTATTGGGTAATTACCCATCATGCCATTTTGTTTGCATACTATAAAAAACCAAAAATGGTAAACCCAACATGAATATCTAAAATAGCTGAATGATTAGTTAATCATGTGTTAGGAAACTTTATTAGAATGTAAAAAAAATGATGAGCCTAACCTGAATCATACAGATGGTGCTCTGTAACTAGGGATCTAATGAAATAGGTCTATCCTCACATTGATAAGTCCATGTGAGTAGAATGGATGAATTGAGAATAGACGGAATATTGTGTTGGCCATGCATATTTTATTGAGAACACATCATGACTACGATAATAAACTAATTAGAAAACTAGTTCCATTTTTTCTACATGAATTAATATACTTCTCTCATCAATAGTATCTTGATCTAAGATAATTTTATCATCCAATGACTTTTCTAGAAAATCAGATGTGGCTTCAAGCCCCACAGGTCACAAAATGATCTCACCTTCCTGAAAGATTCAATGTTAAGTGTAGAACATGATGGTCTGGGAGTACAATCAATGTGGTACAATCCTACTCATTGAAACTTCTTGTGAGGGTATCTAAGAATTGAAGGTGATGAGTCCGCATCATCTTGGAAAAGTTGTTTCTAATAAATTGTCCCTCATTGCCACAACAAACCACTTCAGGAGCTTATCCCTAAACCATGACAATCACCACCTTTAATATATGATGAAGGAGGACCAAGGATTAAAATATATCTCATGTATAGTTCAAGTACCATTGAGAAGCTCCCCTGTCAACCACTATCACAAACACCATCCCACTAATACCCACCAGTCACCTACGAAGGGTACCACCTAACACAATACCACCTCTGATGCCCATTCATGGGAAACAATGAAGACATATCAGGTGTGGAATATTATGGATATCCAAGAGTGGGAACACATCCCCACTGCCATTGATGATGTTTGTCGGAATATTCTAGAACTAACCAACAAGTTGGAATATACATCTACTCACTCAAAACAAGTTTATGGGCATATGTCTATAGCAGGCATAGGGGATGTGCATATCCTTACACCCATGAATTAATCCCATTAGCATATTTTGGTGGCACAAGGACGATAGAAGTGGGCTCACATCCCCTCTTAAATTGAAGATATCTTCTATTACATAATAGAGACAAAAAATGTGCAGGTTTATATTCCTACACACACTTTTCTAAAATTCCAATATATCTTATAAAAAGATGAAGAAATCCACCATAATATTCCAAAACTAGTTCAAATAAAGGCACATGATCATATTTCTATCACTACAACCAAGGAAGATCAACACTCTGATCATCACAAACAAATGGTTGTTCTAGGGAAATTTTACATTCTTGCTCCCATCCAAGAGGATTATCGGCATATTCTAGTGAAGGAAAAGGGATTGGAATGGGATCATATTCCCATTCCTATTGGATCTCACTAGGTGAGAGTGGCACATGACTCGGGATAGGGGCACATGCCCATCGAAAAAGTTCGACAAAATATTCCAAAATCTAGGATTGAGTTCATATCCCCATTCTGGTTGGGGTGACCAAATGATAGGGTCACATGCCTCGAGATAGGCTCATATTCCTATTAATGAAGTCTAGTGACATACTGTGAATGCCCAAGATTGGTCATAGATTCCTATTATAACCGAGGCTGACCAAGTGAGAATGGAACATGCCTTAGTACAGGATCATATACCTATCAGTGAATCTTACAGTAACATTCCAGTAGATCATAGAAGCCAGGTACATATTTATACTTCTGATGATGAACGTCTTCACCAACATCATTATAAGGAAATACAGAAGGAGACTCATATCCCTTCTCCCATTCCAGAGGTTAATCTGCATATATTGGGGAGGAATTCAAATTCAGACGAGGCTCATATTCCTGATCCAACTGGGGATCACCAAGTGAGAGTGGAACATGACTTGGGAAAGGCTCATACTCCTTCCAAGAAAATACCAGTGGTATATTCCAAAGGCTTAGGATCAGGCCCATATTCCCGTCATGACTGAGGATCACCAATTGATAATGGCACATGCCTTGGGATAGGCTCACATTACTTCCAATAATGAGATATTTCATTGGCATATTATAGAAGCTTATTAGTAGTGGGACCATACTCCCACATAATGATATAGATATACACTAGTTCTGGAAACCGTCATATAGTAGGCTTGTATCCTTGTAGAATTTTAAAAGGCAGGTCAGCATATTACAACCACGATGCAAAAAAAGACCGATATTATTAATATTCTTGATGATAGTGTCCTTGAGGTCATTTGGACACATTCTCAAAACCACAATGGTTTGCCAACTCTTCAACTTATGAAGAAGATGATCATTACCACAATATTCCTCCTCATGGTTGTGTGAAGATGGATCATAGAGAATTTACTCTTTACATCCACTGTAGTCATCCTCCCCACGATGATATCTCCCATTGATAAGGAAATCCTCATCTTTCTTAAACACCTTCATATATATAGGTATCCAAAGATTAGACACCTTCATATAGAGAGGTGCTCAAAACATTAGGGTCAAACACATTTAGTTCCCCATCAACTGCCAACATCACTCCACTCCAGTAAGAAGGTGACCTTCAGAAGAATATTCTATGGTATGACTGGATGGAGGCATATAAGATGTATAAAAAGGAGTTCAACATGGGAATATAGATAGATTTATCCAAAAACAACCTCCCCATATTGTTCTGACCCTTCACCACTTCTGACTATGAGGTCCCATATGAGTTATAAAAGGAGTGCATGCCTTATATATGAAAAAATATGTAGGAAAGTCATCAATGACTGATGGATAGAAAAATCCCTATACAAGATATGAGGATCACCATAAGTTCATCAATAAACTTTGTTATCAGCTAGATATGGACACCTTTTCCATATCTCAGAACCTAATAGTGGAAGATCATGGAAAATTCCAACACAATGTTTGTCATCGTGTTGCAACAACCCTCCACCGATTAATTTTCCGAGCGTTTCCAAATGTTTATATATGAGTATGAGAGAAATATGGATCATTAAACTTCACTATATCTGCAGAATAGCAGAACCCTTTCAATATGGCATCCAGTAATGTCCTATCCTCTGAAGAAATCATGGGATTGGGTAACTCTCAGGCCTATTGGCCCCTATAATAAAATTCCCCTACTTCAATGACGCTTATATATAAAACACGGAGGGTGATGTTAGCCATCGGGACATCAAACCGGGACCCTCAAGGAAATAAGAATACATTCCAGACATGGAAGCTGATGTTGAGATCAACTGAAAAACTTCCTATAAAAAATGATTCCCACCATGGGTTGCTATCACACCTAGATCCCATGTAAGCACAACTGAGCTATATAAAAAAGGCTGTAGTAGAAGCTTCCATAATATCCATCTAAGAGAGACCCATCTCTCCAGGTTGGGGGAATATATACCACCACCTCCACCTCTCGGATTTTCAATTTCCAAGAGGATTCAGGACATACTATTAGGATTTGTAAACAAACCCTATCCCTTTGGTCTTGGTAAATTTATATCTCAATCACCATCACAAGGTTCATCATCCCCTGATAGGGTCATGGGGACATTGATGGTGATTATAGATAAAACCCATCCCACTAGGTTAGGGGTATATATATCTCAAGTTATATCTAAAGAATCGTCAAATATCATAATGGAATCATTGGATCATCAAAAACATGATCATTCAATGGTAATTGTAGCCCTGAATAACCTCCAACCCACTGGACTGGGGGAATGTTCATCATCATCATCATCACTATAGAGGGAATAAATCTTCTATAGGCTTTGAGGTTAAAATCTATGGTCAAAATCCCATCCATTCATCCCACTAAAAGATAAACCACTGCTATTCGGTCCCTCTTGAAAAACATGACTAATAACTCCCTCAAGTACACTCTTAATAGACCAAGACGGGAATAATGTTCAATGAAGGTGATTAGACCCCGTTGAGGTTGCAAACCAAAATAGACTGGGGTTCAAATAACGACCCTAATGAAGGTTGTACAGAATCATCCTATTGCGTCGAAAGTAATGGAACAAAAACAATTACCCGGTATGAATCTATTAATTTCATCACTGTAAATATGAATTACATTATTTATTAAGATGAAAAATCAGATGAATGCAACATAGATTTACTACCCTGAAAAGACGGTGATCTGGATGCACCAATTGAGGCTACATGCACCTAGAATCAAAGAAGGATCCAAAATATAGCACATCTGAATATCGATTTTCCACAGATCTATTGAAACATTACCAAAGAGAAAGGGAAATGTACAACTTCATCCCAATCACCACCCAGAATAGTTGAGGTACCTTCCATGAAGGAACAGTTGCCTTAATATGAGAGTGAGATACAAACTCTTAGAATACTCAATGAGGATATACTCATGGGAAATATTCCCAATGGGTATCATCTTTAGAAAAAGATGAATATTCCCACTTCCATAGACAATCTGAAATCAAGAGCAGTATTTGGGCATTAGACTAGCTCCAAATCTAGGTAGTCGATCGACATAGATGAGGAAGTTGAAAATGATCCTGACTTAATTCCATTGCGGTGATAACCTCTACTTCACTAGGGTCATCACTAATTATAAAAATTAATTAATTATAAATGGGAGACAAAGGTGGGACTACCTCATTGATCCCTACCCACAACCTGTAGATGGTAGATGACTCAAATAGTAGTTCCCCTAAAGTTTCTTAACATCATTAAGTCCCTTGATACTTGAATAGAATCCATAGAAGGGATAAACATACCTGTGTAGCACTAGAGGAAGACATATCCCTAATGGGTGGATAACAATTTTCCCCTGCCCAATTTCAGAAATCCCACCTTCCCTACTTTTGATGGTGCGGTTGATCCCAAACATCATCTCACACACTTCCTGTCTGTATGTGGGCCAATGATGGGCCCTGAAGATCAAAAGGAGGTGAAAAATATGAGATATTTTGTACACATTTTGATAGGGCCACCCTTTTTTTGGTACAATTTTCTACTAGGAATATCTATTTCAGGATGCGAAGACTTTCACCATCAATTCATTTATCAATTCATCTCTATGAAGAGGAAAATAACAACTATTGACCGGAAAAAATGAAAGCAAAACGCAAATGAGAGGGTGTTTGAATTCATATCCAAATGGAAAGGTTTTACCTATTCACTCATCATCTCTCTCTTATAGAAGAATCTAATTGAACTTTGTTCTAAAAATATCTAAGATGAGTTGAAGAAAAATGTGATCCCCCAATGAAGGATCCAAGTGGGTTCTATGAGTTCGAAAAAATGGAATAACATCTTGAAGATTATATTCAATGAACCCAATCCAAATCTCGAATCATTCCCCCATAACATGAAAAATTCTAAAAAAATCATAAGCTATATCTATCACTCTCAATACAACATCGGTTCACATACAAGAATCTAGGTAGCTCCCGAACCTCCCAAAACCTCTTTTCAAGTGGCCAAAACCAAAAAATCACCCTCATCCAGAAGCCCAGAAAAATCATTGTCACCTAAGATTTGAACAATAGATAAATAAATAATATTCCTTCTGAAATGAATAAGTCACCAATTATTTTCTGGTATCCATGGATAATAACATGCTTAGGATTCCATAACCTAGGATTATTGATGAGTTAAACCTCACTAGAATTCCCGACTACTTCCAATTATATAGAAGGATGGGTCATAATATCTAGGATTTATTCGTCTTCAAAGATTTCCTTCAAGGAATGGTCAATATTGGACAGGTGTTGTTAGTTAACACCTTAGAGTCGGCTTCTTGCATAACCATTTCCTGGTCATAAGAAGCGTATGGTTTTCAGAAAGTTTTAGCCAGGCATGATTAGAAATTCTACAAGTGGGTGACTCAAAAGATAATTGATGGAGATCATGACACTCTAAGATATCAGCTGCACAGAACCACAATAGCTCCACCACCCAAGGAGGCGACATAAAGTATGTATCCCAAAAGTGGGAACTCCCACTAGAATTAGGAAGATATCAAAGAGTAGAAGTCATATTTTTCTGAAACACAATCTCTAACTCTTACAGGTTTATTCCCTATGATATCCAAAACATGGGAACTTCCCCACAAAATAGAACCCTCATTAGATTAAGAGGTCATAATTCTTTCTTTGAATGTGATACACTTGTAATACCCATTATACGATGATGAGTGTGCCTAAAAATATGAGTTTCCCACGCATAATCAAGGAATAATAGGTCTCATGCACATGAACCAGGGATACAACAGAAAACAATGGAATGGTCTAACCACATATTTCAATCACATCCTCAAACAGAATATATATGCTACTAAGACTCATGGGAAAGTTCTCCAAAAGGCTCAAAAGAGGCATGAAGGTATCCCAGAACCCTTAAGTGGTCTTCTTCACATAGTTTTCTTGCCTAAACACCTAGAATAAGTTTGATTATCTGATCATTCTAGGAAATAGCGAAGGCTGAGAAACCTACACCCCTTGAAGTAGATACCCCCTCGACCTCTGCAAAAGTACTATGACCATTGACCTCAAATGACTTGGCTCCTGATCCACATGTTAAGGAGAAAACCCAAATCAGCAAGTGTCAGACTTTGGAACAAAAGTATGACATTATGAAATAGTTGGCGATTTCCCTAGAAAATATCTCAATCATAGATGCACTCCACATTTCAAAAGAACTTAAGGAAGAACTAGTTGAAGCCCTAAATACCCCATAGGAATTTAAAAAAGAATTCACTATAGTAGAGGTCTATCAAATGGAGGCCATGCAATCAAAATTCCATTTCTCCTTGTTGTTCACTATCCAGGATCATGAAGTTGTCATCCAAGGGAAAATCAAGACCCTATATGTTTCCAGATGACTCAATAATGTATATGTCTAAGGTTATCTGGTTGATAAAGGTTCTAAGATCAGTCTCATCCCAATCCAAACCCTCTGACACTTGGGATATAGCGAAGGGGGTTTTTCTCCCAAAAAGATGACCATTCAAGGGTATGATAAGTGTGAGAAAATACATCTCAAGAAGATCAAATTCAAATCTCAGTTTTTGGATCTTACATATAACATTGAGTTTGTGGTTATCTCGAAATACATCATATACAATGTCTTTCTTGAAAGGCCTTGTCTCCATAGACACTTGGAAGTACCTTTGAAATTCTATTAATGCCTGAAGTACCCCATTTATGGAAAGGTTAGCATACTACATGGTGATAGTTCCCCCTTTGAGACTTGTAGAGCCACATATGCTGAAGAATATTTATATAAAAAGGGAGGGGAAAACCAATGATGGATGATAATATACAAGTTCCATCCCCCAATGGATTGGGGACTGTCCCTACAAATCCCTAGAGTATGTTCGAAACAACTATGTACTCCCCATAAATCTAGTTGAGGTAATAGACTTGACCCAATATTTCCAAGATCTTACTGTCCCCACTAACAATGTAAAATAAAATCAGCTTTGACATATCTCTACAATGAATCAAGCAACATGGTGTGATGATGTATCTTCTCACAACCTCTCTCACCCTGATTGCGATAGAGAAGCCACTAAATTACCGAATTCTTCTGGAAATGTCTCCACAATCTCAAAGGTGGATGAATATGAGTATGACATCAGGAACAGCCATCCCGCATTCCAAGAATGCATCTCCACCACCATTGATGAGATTAGGTGGGTAGATATGGGAACAAAATAATACTTTCATCATACACTGATTAGTTCCACTATGCCCCTTGAAGAGAAATAAATGTCTATTAAATTTATGAAGAAACAATGATATGTGTTTTATTGAAAATATATAGTAATTTTTGGACTTAATATAAATGTGGAATGAATCATCTCAAATTACCCGATGATCATTAAAGTTTCAAGTAGGTAGTCAGTAGGATACACCCCTCTCAATCTGCCAATATGGAGGGGGAAGTTGACAAATTGATAAAGGAAAACTGTAACGACCCAAAAATTCATTAATAAAAATTCATATTGGTCTATTTAAATGTATTCTTATGGTTATGTAAAATGTATGCACTTATTTGGTTTTATGTTTTGGATTTTAAAATACCGTTAAGAATTGTGACCATTTCTAATATAGCCATTGAACAATGATCACATGATTAGTATAAATATAGGGCTTTAACAAATCCAATTTACTCAGAAAAAGGAAGCGATGGCCTCATACAATAGATTTTCCCCATACGAATCCCATTTGTCAAAGCTCGAAAAGGAGGTGGCATCATTGGGCTTTGCTCTTGACCAAGCCCAAGATGATCTTGAACATGTTAAGCTTGAGATGAACCGAATATGGGAGAAGTGGAAGTTAATAGAGATTACCACCCGAGCGATGTTATCCAAGACACCCCAAGAGTCTGTCACCATCACACACCTTACCCTAAGGTCCTATGAGGGTGTTTCAAGGGGTTATGTAACAAAACCCTAATACTACAATTATGTACATTATTCTTGTATAGAGAATATACATTCTTTTTATTATTACATTGTAAATAGTTTTTAAATCACAAATAGTATTTTTTGTTAATATTAAACTAAGAAATATATTTTGATGAATTAAGGGATTTTTTAATTAAATAATTTTTTAATAAAATACTATTATTATTAAATTAATTTTTATTAGATATAAATTATTTTATAATTTTATGGATTCAATTGTAAATTTTATTAAGGTTTGAAAGCTGTTTTGGTCAAAACCCATGAATTTTCGTTAAATGTCGGTTTTTATTTTAAAAGTAAAAATTAACATACTTAGAAAATTATTTAGATAAAATAAATATTATTTTGGGAATCAGGACGTCGAAATTATCCAATGGTGATTTTTTCATAATTTTCTGAGACAGTCGAATATTTGGGTAAAAATTAAATTCTGTTTAAATATATAATGTGTTTTACGACATCATAATGACCCAATAGTAATGTAATAAAATAGTATAAACATTATGTTCGGCCTATATATGTTTTAAAATTAAAATAATGTGATTTTGGGTTTTTTTGATTTATTTTACAAAGATTTAGTGGATCCTTCAAGGCTTATAAACCATTTTGTCTTTTTAAATTGTTTTCCTTGAGAGTGTGCCTCACCTCCACATAAGAAACCATATTACATTAATAAGTTAGGCCATTTTACTTATAAAACATTTTTTTACAATCCAATTTGTCAAAAACCATGGGAAAAAACCATGGTCTGGTTTTTGGTTTTGATTAGTTTAATGTGAGGTGTCCCAAACCTAAATAATAAAGAATTCCTTCTCCTTTCCTATATAAACCCACCCAAGCTCCCACATCCTCTTCACTCAAAGCCTTTGGAGTTAATCCAACCTATTTTATCCTCTCTATATAATCCTCTCAAGGCACCCCATTCTCCCAAGAAGTCTCTCTCAAGCCCCTCCCATGCCTTTGGGATCACACTTCTAAGTAATGGATTCCTACCTTTCTCTTTTTATCCAAGCTTCTTAATATTGTTATGACATTTTATTTTCAATTATAAATGTTGGGGTATGATTTCAAACCTCCCCCATACTGACCTATTTATTTTTTAATGATGAGATATGTCTTTTTATCTCATTAAATTCCTCCCATGTACACCTGTTACTATGCTGAAATTCCGAAAGGAATTTCTCTCTCCTCATTTACATTCAACCAATTCTTTTGTATCGTGAATCTAAATTCCATTAAAAATTTTGGTAAATATATCTATATGATCCCCTTAATTTACATTTTATTTACATAATATGATACAACCCTTTCTCTTTCACCAACCGTTTTTTATGAATTCTTATGTTATGTCGTTATGCTGCCGAAATTGCACCACATTTTTCCAAGACAAAGTCATTGTGTATTGACTACCATGCCCATCTCTCTATCAAGGGTATTCACCATTATGCACATTTAATTATTGATTATATATTTTCATGTATTAATTCCACATTCATTTATCGTGGAATAACATATGGTGTTTAATGAATCCATGTTTTATGATCCATGTGACACACTTATGCATGAAATGAAATGGTTAAGAAAAGGAGCACCCTAATAGCGCTCCAATGCATTGGGTAAAGTATAGTATCATGATACGTCATGTGTAATGAGTGTTGAATCATGAAAATTCTAGTGAAAAGAGGGTTTAATCATGCTTCATGTTCAATGAGTGTTTACTCATGCTCCATGTGCAATGATCCTTGGCTCATGCTAAATTCCATGTTAAGTGTTGTTGCCACATTTCCATGTTATGATTATCATTCTTTATCATGCCTTAATGTCCATGTTTCTCATGTGATCCATTGATATTCCTATTTTCTATCATTTATTGTATTCCTAATGTTATTCCATGTTTATTCACTTACTGGACTTTATAGCTCACCCTTTTCTTATGCATGCCCTCAGGTTATCCCATGCAATTCTAAGTACGAGGGAATGTAGTGGTCATGTTAAAGAAGTTTTCAATAAAGATGTTGTATTTAATGTTTTAAGTTGTTATGTAGTGATCCTAAGCCCCAATTACACTAGAACTCTCGATATTCTATGTTGTATCAAGTGAAATTTATGTAATAAATTCTATTTTAGTATGTAATAAAGAGCAGGGTTGTTATAGTTGGTATCAGAGGAGAGGTTTAGTTATTTTTTGGGATTAGGATTTGAACACCCAAGTGAAAGCCTTAGTAATAAGACTAAGTGTAATAAAAACATCCCTACATTTTTATGAGTATTGAGTAAGTGGTTTATCAAGAAAATACATCCCTGTCTGGATACGAGCAGGTAGAGGCGGCTCTGGAACAAATGTACGTAGGGGTGAAAACCCCGACAAGGAGTTTCGGGCTTGACCAGGGTATCCTGGTACAAGACAATGGGCCTTTCTGCACTCTTGTTTATGATACTCCCAAGGGATATGCACTGGTAAATTCACAAGCTTAGTATGAACCATTATTAAGGGAATAAAAAAAATTCTCCTAAGAATATATGTTAGAAAGTAGATCATGGATAACATATGTTGAAGCCTATAGATTGAAAAGTTAAGGAAATAAAAGATATTTATAAGTCATCTGTTTTTGGATTACCCTTTATGTGTTACCCCTAACTTTCATTTTATTCCAGTAAATGGATGGTAATAGGAGGACTCGGGCTAACAACTGATGTGAAGACGAATGTGATGACTATTCTAATGAGAATCCCAATCCGATGGGAGCAGGAATCGTAAATGTTGTCACGATAATCTCTCAGTTAACTCAAGAATTGAATAGAAACATGGGTCAAGAGGAATGTTAAACCCCCCCTAAGAAAGAACAAGTATCTATTGAGAGCTTCATGAGACAAATGCCTCCTAATTTTAATAGATCATCTGATCCCTCAATCACCGAACAATGGATCAACTCCATTGAAAATATCTTCTACATCCTTCAATGTTCCGAACAAGAGAAGGTTATTTTGGATGATTATCGTATAGAGGTTGAATCCAATCAATGGTGGAAATTGATAAGAAATACGAATCCTAAGGATGAGATCGAGGCATTGTAATGGAAGGATTTTCAGAAGATGTTTTTTGATAAATATTTTCCACGCACCCTTAGACTTAAGATGGAAAGGTACTTTAATTCCCTCAAGAAAAAAGGCGACAAATCTGTCAGAGCATATGAGGAAAACTTCACAGGGCTTGCACGATACACTTACAACTTTTTTGTTACCCTAAAATGCAAGGTTGACCGCTTCTTTTGTGGAATGAAACCTAGCCCGTGGAAATCCCTGGTGATCCCCGACTTCGACAGCTATGAGGAAATTGTCTGATGTGCCCTCAAAGTTGAAATGGAGATCAAAGAACCTTAGGGGAATCATGGGGATAAGAACCGTAAGGTATACTTCAATTATGGTGGTCCGATGGATAAATCCAATGGTGATTAGAAAATCCAGTACCCCACTTGCGAAAGGTGTGGAAAGAAGCACCCCAGAAATTGCCTAAAGGGGATGAGGAAATGATTTAGGTGTGGAAGAGAAGGGAACCTATCCATTAACAACAGACAAGAAAACCACACGACTAAGATAGAGGATAGGAACACTCCGTTAGACTCTCAATGCGTTTTTCATTGATTCAACTGCAAAGAACAAGGGCATCTTGAAAATTAGTTCCCTATGCCAAGGGTTTTCAGAGGCAACCAACAACCTCCAAGGCAGCAAGGGAGAGCTTTTTACATCACTACTACTTAAGTGAACCCCGAAAATGAAGTTGTGATAAGTACAAAAGTTATTTATTCAAGAATAGAGAACATAATTTTTGATTCAGGTTCTATACATTATTTTATATATATAATGTTTAGTAGAAAAATACCAACACCACCACAAATCGTGGAAGTAAAGATGTCAGTGAGTATAGAAAATGGGGAAATCGTTGCATCCCATGAAAATATATACTCCCCTATCTTAATCGGTGGATTGAACTTCTTGGAGAACCTCATCATACTCCCTCTGGTGTAATTTGATGAAATTATTGGCACACATTGGATTTCCTTATATAGATTCAACATAAATTTATGTGAGAGGTAAATCACTCTCCATGTGGAGAATCAGCCCCCGATTCTGTAAAAGTGCAAGGAGGAAGATGAATCTTCTTTCGCTCCATCATATCAAGTGTGAATATTACTACCCTATGAGCACACGTATCTCAATCAAATGATTGAGTCGAAGGAGGAAACCATCCTTGATGAAATGCCTATTGTGAGGGAATTCACTGAAGTGTTTCATGAGGAATTGTCTAGTCTTCCTCCTAAAAGAGATATTGAATTATCAATTGGTCTTATACCTGGGGCATTGCCAATATCCAAGACTTTATATAGAATGGATGTTGTAGAGCTTGAGGAGCTGTAAAAAAAACTACAGGATAATCTAGATAAAGGGTTTATATACCCAAGTGCTTCACCATGGGGTACACGAGTCCTCTTCATCAAGAAGAAGGATGGGTCAATGTGCCTTTGCTTCGATTATCAAGAGCTTAAAAAAATCACGATAAAGAACAAATATCCTCCCCCAAAAATTGATGACTTGTTCGATAAAATGAATGGAGAACAATACATCTCCAAGGTATATTTTTTATTGGGATATTATCATGTAAGGGTGAAGAAGGTAGATATCCCCAAGTTTTCTTTTTGTACAAGATACGGGCACTATGAATTCATAGTAATGCATTTTGGACTCACTAATTCTCCAACAATATTCATGGACTTGATAAATAGAGTCTTTAGAGATTACCTTGACAAATTTGTGGTAGTCTTTATAGATGATATTCAAATATACTTCAAAACCAATGATGATCATGAGGAACATCTAAGAACTATACTAGAGACCTTGTGAAAGGAGAATCTCTATGCAAAGTAGAAAAAGTGTGAGTTCTGGTTGAAGGAGGTCTCATTATTTGGCCATATCATCACAAGTAATGGGATATCTATTGATCCCTCCAAGATAAAAGCAATAGAGGGATGGGTGAGGCCAACATCGGTAATGGATATCTATAGCTTCTTGGGGTTAGCTGGATATTATCGTTGATTTGTGAGTAATTTCTCATGATTTTCCAACCCTCTTACCTAGATAACTCAGAAAGGAGTAAAGTTTTCTTGGAGTTATTAATGTGAAGGAAGCTTCAAGGAGTTTAAAAGGAGTCTTATCACTACGCCCATGATCACTTTACCCACAAGTGGAGAAATTTTTGTGGTATTCAGTAATGCTTACAAGAAGGGCTTGGGCTATGTGTTGATGCAAAATGAAAAATTCATTGCCTATGCTTCAAGGCAATTGAAAGTTCATGAGTAGAACTATCCAACACATGATCTGGAGTTGGCTGGGGTGATTTTTGCTTTAAAAATTTGGAGATATTATCTCTTTGGGGAGAAGTGTGAAATATATACAGACCAAAAAAGCCTCAAGTATATATTCATACAGAAAGAGTTGAACATGCAGAAACAAAGATGGTTAGAGCTGATCAAAGACTATGACTGCCCAATCCATTACCACCCTGGGAAAGTGAAAAAGGTGGAGGATGCTCTAATTATAAATGACTTAGCAATTCTATCATTGATGAGAATTGAGAAGGATACAATCTTCTTAGATTTTATGTAGATGGACATGGGGATCATAAAGAAGGGAACATCATCAATCCTTTCACAAATGATTACTCAATAGTATCATTTGGAAAAGTTAAAGGATGATCAAAAGGATGATGTGGGAATTCAAAAAAAAGTGTAAGCTATCATAAAAGGGAAATCCTTCGAGTTCAATGTTAATGAAGAAGGAATTGTGATATTTGGGAAAAGACTATGTGTTCCATCAAGTATGGAGATGAAGAAGGAACTTTTGGATGATGCACATAGTTCAAATTTCTTTATTAACCTAGGAAAGACAAATATGTATTGAGATATATGAGAGAATTATTGGCAAGATAATATGAAGAAGAATATCGCTGAGTATACATCAAAGTGCCTGGTGTGTCAACAAGTGAAGGCAGAGAGGTAGAAGTCTAAGGGGATGATGCAACCATTGCCCATACCAGCATGGAAATGGGAGAACATCACCATGGACTTTATCACAAAACTTCCGAAGACATCCAAAGGAAACAATGAAATATGGGTTGTTATTGATCGTCTTAAAAAGTCTTCACACTTTATTTTAATTCTAGATGATTTCTCATTGGACCAACTAGCACAGATATACATAAGAGAAGTGGTAAGGCTGTATGGAGTATCACTATCTATTGTATCTAATCGAGATACAAGATTCAATTATACATTTTTGAAGAGTCTTCAACATGATCTGGATACTGAACTAAACTTCAGTACGGCCTATCATCCTCAAACTAATGGCCAATCTGAGCGAACTATTCAGACACTAGAAGATATGTTAAGATCATATTCAATGTACTTTAAAGTAGGTTGGGATCAACATCTTCCTCTGGTTGAATTCTCCTATAATAATATTTTCTACTCGAGCATCTGAATGGCACCTTATGAAGCCTTGTATGGAAAGAGGTGCAGAACACCGACATGTTGGGATGTAGTTGGTGAGCATAAGTTGCTAGGACCAGAAATGGTCGAGGAAATGATGGAGAAGGTGAAAACCATTCAATAATATATCAAGGCAGCCCAAAGTTTATAGAAGAGTTTTGCAGATAACCATCAATGAGAACATGATTTTAAATTTTGTGACATGGTATTTCTATTCATATCTCCATGGAAGAAGTTCGTGAGGTTTGGAAAGAAAGGGAAGCTAAGTCCTAGGTACATCGACCCCTTCGAGATTCTTGATCATGTTGGGGCTGTGGCCTATCGACTAGCACTTCCACCTACAATGGACAAAGTACATGATGTCTTTCATGTATCCCTCTTAAGTAAGTATATACCATACCCTTCACATGTACTCTCTTCCGAGGCAGTACATCTAGAGGATGATCATTCTTAATAGGAGAAACCAGTGAAGGTCTTAGATCGTAGAGAAAAATTTCTACCAAATAAGACAATTCCCCCATGTCAAAGTGTTGTTGAAAAACCACATGTTTGAAGATGTGACGTTGGAATTAGAGGAAGTGATGAAGTAGAGTTACCCGTATTTGTTTTAGAGTGGGAAAAGCAAATTTCGATGACAAAATTTCGTAAGGGTGGAAGATTGTAACGACCCAAAAAATCATTAAGGAAAATTCATCTTGGTGAATTTAAATGTGTTATTATGGTTTTGTAAAATGTATGATCTTATTTGGTTTTATGTTTTGAATTTTAAAATACCATTAATAATTTTGGCCATTTCTAATATAGTCATTGAACAGTGATCACATGATTAGTATAAATATATGGCTTTAACAAATACAATTTACTTAGACAAAGGAAGCGATGACCTCATCCAGTAGTCTTTCCCAATACGAAGCCCATTTGTCAGAGCTCGGAAAGAAGGTGGCGTCATTGGTCTTCGCTCTTGACCAAGCCCAAGCCGAGCTTGAACATGTTAAAATTGAGTAGAATCGACTACGAGATAAGTGGAAGTTAATAGAGATTACCACCCGAGTGAGTTTATCGGAGCCACCCCAAGAGTCTGTCACCATCGCGCACCTTACCCTAAGGTCTTATGAGGGTGTTTTAATGGGTTATGTAAAAATATCCTAATACTATTATTATGTAAATTATTCTTGTATAGAGAATATACATTCTTTTTATTGTTACTTTGTAAATATTTTTTAAATCACAAAGAGTATTTTTAGTTAATATTCAACTAAGAAATCTATTTTTATGAATTAATGGATTTTTTAATTAAATTATATTGTAATAAAATATTATTATTATTAAATTACTTTTTATTGAATATAAATTATCATATAATTTTATGAATGCAATTGTAATTTCTATTAAGGTTTGAAAGCTGTTTTTGTCAAAACCCATGAATTTTCGATAAATGTCGGTTTTTTTAAAAGAAATAATTCTCTGATTTAGAAAATTATTTAGATGAAATGAATATTATTTTTGGACTTAGTACATCAAAATTATCCAACAGTGAATTTTTCATAATTTTCTGAGATAGTCGAATTTTTGGGTAAAAATTAAATACCGTTAAAATATATAATGTGATTTATGACATCATAATGACCCAATAGTGATGTAATAAAATACTATAAACTTTATTTTCGGACAATATTTGTTTTAAAATTAAAATAATATGATTTTCGGTTTGTTTGATTTATTTTAAAAAGCTTTTGTGGACCCTTCAAGGCTTATAAAACATTTTGTCTTCTTAAATTGTTTTCCTTGAGAGTGTGACTCACTTACACATAAGAAACCCTATTACTTGAAGAAGTTCTGACATTGGATTTATAAAATATTTTTTTCCAATCCCCTTTGGAAAAAACCATGGGCAAAAACCATGGTTTAGTTTGTGGTTTTTATTAGTTTAATGTGAGTTGTCTGAAACCTAAATAATAAAGAATTCCTTCTCCTTTCCTATATAAACCCTCCCAAGATCCCACTTCCTATTCACTAAAAGCCTTTGGAGTTCGTCCAACCTCTTACCTCCTCTCTCTAGAATCCTCCTAAGGTTCCCCAAGTTCCTAATAATTCTCTCTCAAGCCCCTCCAAAGCCTTTGGGATCACACTTCCAAGTAAGGGATTCCTACCTTTCTCTTTTTATCCAGGCTTCTTAATATTGTTGTGCCCTTTTATTTTCAATTATAAATGTTGGGGTATGATTTAAAACCTCCCCCATACTTCCCTATTTATGTATTAATAATTATATATCCCTTTCTATCTCATTAAATTCCACCCATGTACACCTGTTACTATGCTGAAATTCTGAAAGGAATTTCTATCTCCTCATTTACATTCAAGAAATTATTTTTTATCATGAATCTATATTACATTACAATTTTTGGGAAATGTATCTACATGACCCCCTTAAAGTAAATTTCATGTACATAAGATGATACAACCTTTTATCTCTCATCAGTCATTTTTTATGAATTCTTATGTCACACCATTATGCTGCCGAAATTGCACCACATTTTTCCAAGCCAAAGTCATTATGTAGTGAATACCAGGACCATATCTCTATAAAGGGTATTAACCTTTATGCACATTTACTTATTGATTATATAGTTTCATGTATGAATTCCACATTTCTTTATCGTGGAATAAATGATGATGTTTAATGAATCCATGTTTTATGATCCATGTGGCACACTTATGCATGAAATGAAATGTTTAAGAAATGATGCACCCTGATAGCGCTCTAATGCATTGGGTAAAGTATAGTATCATGATACATCATGTGCAATGAGTGTTGACTCATGAAAATTAAAGTGCAATGAGGGTTTACTCATGATTCATGTGCAATGAGTGTTTACTCATGCTCCATGTGCAATGATCCTTGGCTCATGCTAAATTCCATGAAAAGTTTTGTTGCCACATTTCCATGTTATGATTATGATGCTTTATCATGACTTAATGTTCATGTTTATCTTGTGATCCACTGATATTCCTATTTTATAACATGTATTGTACTCCTCATGTTATTCCGTGTTTATTCCCTTACTGGGGTTTATATCTCACCCTTTTCTTTTGCATGTCCTCGTGTTATACCATTAAATTCTAAGTATGAAGGAATGTAGTGGTCATATAATGGAAGTTTTCAATAAATATGTTGTATTTAATGTTTTAATTTGTTGTTTAATGATCATAATCACCAAATACACTAGACCTATCGATCTTCTATGTTTTATCAAGTGAATTTTATGTAATAAATCATGTTTTAGTGTGTAATAAAGAGTAGGGTTGTTATAGTTGGCATTAGAGGATAAGTTTAGTTATTTTTTGGGATTAGGATTAGAAAACCCTTGTGAAAGCCTTAGGTATAAGACTAAGTATAATAAAAACATCCCTAAATTTTGGTGAGTACTGAGTAAGTGGTTTATCAAGAAAATACATCCCTGTCTGGTTACAAGCAGGTAGAGGTGGCTCTAGCACATATATACCTAGGGGTGAAAACCCCGACAAGGAGTTTCGGGCATGACCCAGGGTATCTTGGTACACGACAATGAGCCTTGATTCACTCTTGGTTATTAAACTCCCATGGTATATGCATTGGTAAATTTACAATCTTAGTATGAACCATTATTAAGGGAATAAAAAAATCCCCTAAGAATATATGTAATAAAGTAGATCATGAATAACATAGGTTGAAGCCTATAGATTCATAAGTTAATGAAATAAAAGATTTTTATAAGTCATATGTTTTTGGATTAACCTTTATGTGTTACCCCTAAATTTATTTTTATTCCAGCCAATGACTGGTAATAGGAGGACTCAGGCTGACAACCGATGTGAAGACCAATGTGATGACTATTCTAATGTGATGAAAAATCCGATGGGAGTGGGAATCACGAACGTTATCACAATACTCTATCAGTTAACTCAAGAATTGAATAGAAACATTTGTCAAGAGGAACATTCAACCCTCCCCACCTCGAAGAAAGAACAAGTCGCTATCGAGAGCTTCATGATACAGAGGTATCCTACTTTTAATGGATAATCTGATCCCTCAATCATCGAACAATGGATCAACTCCATTGAAAAGATCTTCTCCATACTTAAATGTTCTAAAAAAGAGAAGGTACTTATAGATGCTTATCATATGGAAGGTAAAGCTGATAAATGGTGGAAATTGATAAAAAATACTAATCCTGAGGAGGAGATCGAGGCATTGGAATGGAAGGATTTCCGGAAGATGTTTTCTGATAAATATTTTCCGTGCACCCTCCAACTTAATTTGGAAAGGGACTTACTTTCCCTCAAGAAAAAAGACGACGAATCTGTTAGAGAGTACGAGTAAAACTTCACAAGTCCTGCATGATACACTTTTGGCTTTGTCATTACCCCCGAATGAAAGGTTGACAGCTTCTTTGGTGGGATGAAACCTAGCCTACGGAAAGCCCTGGCGATCCACGACTTCGACAGCTATGAGTAAATTTTCCTATGTGCCCTCAAGGTTGAAATGGAGATCTAATAACCTTAGGTGTATCATGGGGATAATAAGCGTAAGGTGGAATTCAATTCTGGTGGTCTGATGGATAAATCCAACGGTTCTAAGAAAATCTAGTACCCCACTTGCCGAAGGTGCAGAAAGAAGCACCCTAGAAACTTCCTAAATGGGATAAATAAATGCTTTAGGTGTGGCAGAGAAGGGCACCTAGACATTAACTATCGAAAAGAAAAACTCATGGCTGCAACAGAGGAGAGGAACACTCCGTTTAACTCTCAATGCATTGTTCATTACTTCAACTGCAAAGAACCAGTGCATCATGAAAATCTGTTCCCTAAGCCAAGGGTTTTCATAGGCAACCAACAACCTTCAAGGTAGCAAGGGAGAGATTTTTCCATCACTACTGCCTATGTAAACCCCAAAAATAACGTGGTTAAAGGTACGCTAGTTATTCATTCAAGAATAGCTAACATACATTTTGATTCAGGTTCTACGCATTCTTTTATATCCTGAATGTTTAGTAGAAAAATTCCAACCCCACCACAAATCATGGTATTAAAGATGTCTTTGAGTATGGAAAATGGGGAAATCATTACATCCCATGAATATAACTCATCTCCTGTCTTAATTAGTGGATTGAACTTCCCTATGAACCTCATAATACTCCTTCTGGTGGAATTTGATGTAATTATTGGCATGGATTGGCTTTCCTTATATATATCCAACATATATTGCTGTGAGAGGGAAATCACTCTCCATGTGGAGAATGGACCCCCAATTATATACAAGTGAAAGGAGGAAGATGAATCTTCTTTAGCTCCATCATCTTAAGAATGGATATTACCACCCTATAAGCATGCATATCTGGATCAGATGATTGATTCTACGGAGGAAACCATCCCTGAAGACATGCCTATTGCGAGGGAATTCTCTAAAGTGTTTCCTGAGGAATTTCTTGGTCTTCCTCCTAGAAGAGATGTTTAATTCTCAATTGATCTTATACCTGGGGCATTGCCAATATCCAATAATCTATATAGAATGGATGTTTAGGAGGTTGAGGAGTAGAAGAAACAACTACAGGAGAATCTAGATAAAGGGTTTATACACCGAAGTGATTCACCATGGGGTGCACTAGTCCTCTTCCTCAAGAAGAAGGATGGGTCAATGTGCCTTTGCATCGATTATCATGATCTTAACAAAATCATGATAAAGAAAAAGTATCCTATCCCATGAATTGATGACTTGTTCAATCACCTGCGTGGAGAAAAATACATCTTCAAGGTATATTTATGGTTGAGATATTTTCAAGTAAGGGTGAAGAAGGAAGATATCCCCAAGTCTAATTTTCGTACAAGATATGGGCACTATGAATTCATAGTAATGCCTTTCGGACTCACTAATTCTCTAGAAATCTTCATGGACTTGACGAATAGAGTCTTTAGAGATTACATTGAAAAATTTGTGGTAGTATTTAGAGATGATATTCTAATATACTCAAAAACCAATGAGGATCATGAGGAGCATCTAAGAACAGTACTAGAGACCTTGAGAAAGGAGAATATCTATGGATAGTACAAAAAGTGTGAGTTCTAGTTGAAGGAGGTATCATTTTTGGGCCATATCATTGCAATCAATAGGATATATATGGATCCCTCCAAGATAGATGCAATATATGGATTTATGAGGCCAACATTGGTAACAGATATCCGTAGCTTCTTGGGGTTAGCTGGATATTATTGACGATTTGTGAGAAATTTTTTCATGACTGTCCAACCCTCTTACCAAGCTAACTCGGAAGGGATTAAAGTTTTCCTGGAGTGATGAATGTTAAGGAAGATTTAAGGAGTTGAAAAGAAGGATTATCACTACACCCGTGCTCACTTTACCCAAAAGTGGAGAACATTTTGTGGTATTCAGTGATGCTTCGAAGAAGGGCCTGGGCTATGTGTTGATGAAAAATGAAAAATTCATTGCCTATGATTCATGGAAATTGAAAGTTCGTGAGAAAAAATATCCAACACATGATCTGGAGTTGGCTGCGGTGATCTTCGCATTAAAAATTTGGCGGCATTATATCTTTGGAGAGAAGTGTGAAATATATAAGGACCACAAAAGCCTCAAGTATATATTCACACAGGAAGAGTTGAACATGCACCAATGAATATGGATAGAGCTGATCAAAGACTATGACTACTCACTCTATTACCACCATGGGAAAGTGAACAAGGTAAAAGATTCTCTAAGTATAAAGGAACCAACGATTCTATCATTGATGAGAATTGAGAAGGATCCAATATTCTTAGATGTGATGAATATGGACATGGGAATCATAAAAAAGGGAAAATCATCAATCCTTTCAAAAATTATTTCTCAACCGTCTCTTTTGGAAAAGTTAAAGGATGCTCAAAAGGATGATGTGGGAATTTAGAAGAAAGTGTAAGATATCAGAATATGGAAATTATCGGAGATAAATGTTAATGAATAAGGAATTGTGAGATTTGGGATGTAGTCAGTGAGCGTAAGCTGGTAAGACCAGAAATGGTCAAAGAAATGGTGGAGAAGGTGAAAACCATTGAACAACATATCAAGGCAGACCAGAGTCGATAGAAGAGTTATGCAGATTACCGTCGATGGGACCTTGAGTTTAAAGTTGGAGACATGGTATTTCTATTCATATCTCCATGTAATAAGGTTATGAGGTTTGGAAAGAAAGGGAATTTAAGTCCTAAGTACATCGTCCCCTTCGATATTCTTGATTGTGTTGGGGCTGTGGCCTATCGACTAGAACTTCCACCTACCATGGCCAAAGTACAAGATGTCTTTCATGTATCCCTCTTAAGGAAGTACATACCAGACCCTTCACATGTACTCTCTTCAGAGGTAGTATAGCTAGAGGATGATCTTTCTTACTAGGAGCAACCAGTGAAGGTCTTAGATCATAGAGAAAAAATTATAAGAAATAAGAAAATGCACCCTTGTCAAAGTTTTGTGAAAAAACCACATGTTTGAAGAAGATAGGTGGGAATTGGAGGAAGTGATGAAGCAGAGTTGCCCACATTTGTTTTCGAATGGTAAAAGTAAATTTCGAGGACAAAATTTCTTAAGGGGGGAAGATTGTAAGGACCCAAAAATTCATTAATGAATGTTCCTCTTGGTCTATTTAAATATATTATTATGGTTATGTAAAATATATACAATTATTTAGTTTTATATTTTGGATTTTAAAATACCATTAAGAATTGTGACCATTGCTAATATAGTCGTTGAACAGTGATCACATGATTAGTATAAATATAGGGCTTTAACAAATTCAATTAACTCAGACAAATGAAGTGATGGACTCATCTAGTAGACATACCCCATACGAATACCATTTGTCGTAGATTGTAATGGAGGTGGAATCATTGGGCTTTTCTCTTGACCAATCCCAAGCCTATTTTGAACACGTTAATCTTGAGTGGAACCGACTACAGGAGAAGTGGAAGTTAATAGAGATTACCACTCGAGCGATGTTATCCGAGCCACCCCAAGAGTATCTCACCATCGCACACCTTACCCTAAGTTCTTATGAAGGTGTTTTAAAGGGTTATGTAACAAGACCCTAATACTACAATTATGTACATTATTCTTGTATAGAGAATACACATTCTTTTTATTTTTACTTTGTAAATAGTTTTTAAAGAATAAATAGTATTTTCAGTTAATATTCAACTAAGAAATCTATTTTGAGGAATTAATGGATTTTTTAATAAAAAAATATTTTAATAAATTATTATTATTATTAAATTACTTTTTATTAAATATAAATTATCTTATAATTTTATGAATGCAATTGTAATTTTTATTAAGGTTTGAAAGCTGTTTTTATCAAAACCCATGAATTTTGGATAAATGTTAGTTTTTATTTTAAAAGTAAAAATTCACATATTTAGAAAATTATTTAGATAAAATTATTATTATTTTTGTAATATTGTTATTTTAATTATCCAACGGTTAATTTTTATAATTTTCTGAGACAGTCGAATTTTTGGGAAAAAATTAAATACCGTTTAAATATATAATGTGTTTTATGACATCATAATGACCAAATAGAAATGTAATAAAATACTATAAACATTATGTTCATCCAATATATGTTTTTACATTAAAATAATTTTATTTTTGGGTTTTTTTTATTTATTTTAAAAATATTTAGTGGACCCTTCAAGGCTTATAAAACATTTTGTCTTTTTAAATTGTTTTCCTTGAGAGTGTGACTCACATCCACATAAGCAAACCTATTAATTTAAGACATTCGGCCACTGGACTTATAAAATATTGTTTTAAAATTCCCTTTGGCAAAAACCTTGGGCAAAAAATATGGGCTGGTTTGTGGTTTTGATAAGTTTAATGTGAGGTGTCCCGAACCAAAATAATAAAGAATTCCTTCTCCTTTCCTATACAAATCCACCCAAGCTCCCACTTCCTCTTTACTCTAAGCCTTTGGAGATTGTCCAAAATCTTCTCTCCTATCTCTAGAATCCTCCAAAGGCACCCCATGATCCCAAGAAGTCTCTCTCAATCCCCTATAAAGCCTTTGGGATCACACTTCAAAGTAAGGGATTCCTACATTTCTCTTTTTATCCAAGATTCTTAATATTGTTATGCCCTTTTATTTTCAATTATAAATATTGGGGTATTATTTAGAACCTCCCCCATACTTCCCTATTTATGTTTTAATGATGATATACACCTTTATCTCTCATTAAATTCCTCTCATGTACACCCGTTACAATGCCTAAATTCTGAAAGAAATTTCTCTCTCCTCATTTACATTCAAGCAATTATTTTGTATCATGAATCTAAATTCCATAATAGTTGTTGGGAAATGTATCTATATGAACCCCCTTACTTTAAATTTCATGTACATAAGATGAGACACCCCTTTCTCTCTAATCAACCATTTTTTTATGAATTCATATGTCATGCCGTTATGCTGCCGAAATTGCACCACGTTTTTCCAAGCCAAAGTCATTATATAGTGAATACAATGCCCATATCTCTATCAATGGTATTCAACATTAGGCACATTTACTTATTGATTATATAGTTTCATGTATTAATTCCACATTCCTTTATCATGGAATAAATGATGATGTTTAATGAATTCATGTTTTATGATCCACGTGGCACACTTATGCATGAAATGAAATGTATTAGAAAGGGTGCACCCTGATACCGCTCCAATGCATTGGGTAAAGTATAGTATCATGATATGTCATGTTTAATGAGTGTTGACTCATGATAATTCAAGTTAAAAGAGGGTTTACTTGTGCTTCATGTGCAATGGGGGTTTACTCAAGCTCCATGTGCAATGAGCCTTGGATGATGCCAAATTCCAAGTGTTGTTGCCACATTTCCATGTTATAATTATCATGCTTTATCATTCCTTAATGTTAATGTTTCTATTATGCTCCATTGATATGCATATTGTATAACATGTATTGTACTCCTCATGTTATTCCATGTTTATTCCCTTACTGGGCTTTATAGATCAGCCTTTTCTTATGCATTTCCTCAGGTTATCCCATGAAATGCTAAGTACAAGGGAATGTAGTGGTCATGTAAACGAAGTTTTCAATAAAGATTTTGTATTTCATGTTTTAAGTTGTTATTTAATGATCCAAAGCCCCAGAGACACTAGAACTCTCGATCTTCTATGCTGTATCAAGTGAAGTTTATCTAACAAACCATGTTTTAGTGTGTAATAAAGAGCAGGGTTGTTATAGAAACTTTGTCTAAGAAGTGAAGTACCCAACATGGATTTCCAAAACCATTCATGTCAAGAAAAATAATGGATAGATTAGGGTATACATTGATTTTAGAGACCTTAATTTGCACTGTCCAAAAGAATATTTCCCATTGCTGATCACATAACTCTTGATCAATGAAACTGATGGAATCCAAGAACTTTCCTTAATGGATGGTTATTTAGGGTACAATCAGATAAATATGGACCTAAAAGATGCACAAGACACTACCTTCAGAGCACCTCAGAGGATATTATGCTATCAAGTCATGAACTTTGGGTTAAATAATGTTGTCACTACATATAAATGTTCCATCCATCATATATTTAAGCTGTTATTTGGAATCATTGTCGAATGTTATGTTCATGACATAGTTTTTTAATCAAGATAGTGATTTGATCACTTCACAGACCTTTAAATAATATTTGAAAAGCTATGACAACACAGTCTGAAGATAAATCTGATGAAATGAACTTTTGGGTTAACATCAAGAAAATTCATTGGCTTAATGGTATGAAACTATGACATCAAGGTTGATCTAGATAAGAATAGTTCTATTTTAGAAATATCACCCCCCAGAAATCTCAAATAATTGAGGGGATCTAAGTGAACCTCACATAAATTTGATGATTCATTGAAAACATGGTCAGAAAATATCTCCCCTTCACCAGGATAATGAGGAATGGAATGTCCTATTAATGGGCTGATGACTGCCAATAATACTTCAAAATTCCAAAGAAATATTTACTACACTCACCAGTTCTGATAGATTCGGTGGAAGGGAGGCCACTCATATTGTATTTTTCAACAATGGAACACTCACTGGGTGCCCTAATGGAACAAAAAATGACACAGAGAGAGATAAAATTGTATACTATCTTATCCTAACAATGCTAGGTATTGAGACTTGATACTCTGATGTTCAGAAGAACTGCCAGGCACTCATATTTGTAGTGAAAAAGAAGAGGAATTACTTGAAACACCACAAGTTCCATCTGGTATCTCATATTGATCCGTACAAGTACATCCATGTCAATCCTATGTTAACTAGGCGTCTGGACCAATGGGAAGTCATTTTGCAGTAATATGGAATTCATTTCGTATCACAATAGTCGATGAAAGGGAAATCCCTAGCTGATTTCCTTGTAGAACATCCTTCCCTAAAGAATACACCGGTGGACACTGAGATTCCTAGGGAAGATGTGTTCTATTACCATGAAACTCCCCAGACATGGGATATATATTTTGATGAAACCTCCCAAATTACTATTGAAAAAAGGATGGAAAACCTAAAGCACAATGGGGTTGTCCTAGGGAATGTATTTTTCTCTCCAGACAAAGAGATTTCTTCCCTACACTTTCTCTCTATCTGAAGGATGTAAGAATAATGATGTGGAATACCAAGCCATAATTACTAGTTTGGAACTAGAACTATAGCTTCATTTAGATTACATGTATATCAAAGGGGATTCAAATCTAGTGATAAATAAGATTAATGGAGAATCTTCCATCAAAAAGTAATAACTACCCTCCATCACTAGCTATGTCATGGGACTGATGGAAGAGTTCCCCACTGATCCAATGTTGCTTCATGTTCCAAACCTATAATAGAATGATCTTGTTGATGCACTAGATAATGCATCTATATTGGTGGATGACCCTAATCATAAGGAATCAATCTTCTGTATGACACATCTAAGAATGATCTCATCAAACACAATTTTTTATATGGAAGAAATCAATTTGGTCAGTGCCTCCCTAGAGTGTGATGAACCAATATCAACCCCTGAATGGATGGATCCTATAATTATTTATCTTCAAAAAGAGACTATTCTAGAATATCAAGATGGAAGGAAACATATTTGGTGTCGTGCGATGAAATTTACCCTATAAGATGATCCAAATGAGAAAAGTTCCCTCTAAAAGTGTGGATTTTATGGAATCCTCTTTAGTTGAACAACATAAGGGGAGATTATCACTGTGATGGAAGAGGTATATATAGGATCCTGAAGCTCTCACTAGTATGGGAGTGTGCTCTCACACAAAATCAGGAGGCGGGGTTATTACCAAAAAACATGATATATGACTATTCAGAATTCATTAATAAATTTCATTCATTCCAGATCCCTAAAAACTTCATCCATCAATTATTACAATTGAGACATACAACTAAATATTCTTGTACATTCTCCATTTGTGGAATGGATTTTATGCGTCCATATCCATCAACCACATATAAGTAGTTCTAGTACGTACACTACTACAAAAATGGGCTTTAGCAGCACTCAAAATGGGATTTAATAGCACTGATAAAGGTAGCCTCTATAAGCACTAAAAACGTGCTGATAAAGGGATCCTTTATCGGCCCTAAAAAGGCGCCGATAAAGGGATCCTTTATCAGCACTAAAAAAGCGCAAATAAATTCCCTGCCTATTTTAACATAAAATTATGCAGCAACATACCCAAACAAGACCTGCAAAAAAATCATCTTATCAACAAGTATACCCATACAAAATTAACACATAATTCATAAGGTAATTACAAAAAGTATACACATACAACAAGTATACCCATTAAAAAAAGTATACCCATACACCATTAACACATAATTCATAAGTTAATTAAATACATAAAGAATTCAATTCAGAATTCAGGGGTTTGGGGGTTGTTCAGGGGTTTGGGGTGGCTGTCCAAGGGGGTAGGGGTGTCCTGGGGGTGGGGGTGTCCGGGGGGATGGTGGTATCCAGGGGTTGGGGAGGGGGGGGTCTATCCATGGTGGTGTCCAGGGGTGGGGGGTGGGGTGGTGTCTTGGGGGTTGGGGGGTGTCCAGGGGTGGGGTGGTGTCCAAGGGGGTGGGGGGTCCAGGAGGTTGGGGGGCTATCCAAGGGGGTTGGGGTGGTGTCCAGGGAGTGGGGGGTGTCCAGATGGTGGGGTGGTGTTTAGAAGGGGTGGGGGGGGGGAAGCCAGGGGGTGGGGGACCATCCAAGGGGTGGGGGGTGTCTCAGGGGGGGGGAGGGGTGTCCATGGGGGTGTCTAGGGGGGTGGGGTGGTGTCCAGGGGGGTGGGGTGGTGTCTTGGGGGTGGGGGGCTTTAATGGTTTTAATGGAATGAATTTCATGGATTTTAAGATCATTGGTATTTTTAAAATGATTTTTAATAGTGTTTATTCCTATAGAATGTGTTTCTTTAAGAAAAAATGAATGCTTTTGGTTTGTATGGTAGGAAGGGGTTTTCCGTACGTCAGTTGTTGTTTTCACTTAAAATTCTGTCCATTTTAAACAAAAGAGAGACACTTTGAGTGATACCGGCTACACCGTGCCTCATATTGAGGCGTGGTTGACTATTGTAAAAAATGACCCATGGATCATTCTCCTAAAGTATCAACACAATCTGAATGCATTTGGTTGTATTTTCGTACGTCAACTATTGTTTTCACTTAAAATTCTCTCCATTTTAAACAAAAGAGAGACACTTTGAGTGATAATGACCACACCGTGACTTATATTTATGTGGTGTTGACTCATACACGTCACACATGACCCATGGATAGTTCTACTAAAGTATCAACACAAAAAAAATACGTTTGTTTGGTTTTCCATACGTCAATTATTGTTTTCACTTAAAATTCTGTTCATTTTAAACAAAAGAGAGACACTTTGAGTGATACCAGCCACATTATGCCTCAGATTGAGGAGGGGTTGAATCTTACATGTTCAAAATGACCCATGAATCATTCTACTAAAGTATAAACACAATAAAAAAGTTTTTGGTCGGATTTCCAAAAATCAATTGTCGTTTTACTTAAAATTCTATCCATTTTAAACAAAAGAGACACACTTTGAGTGATACTGGCCACACCGTGCCTCGGATTGAAGAAGGGTTGACTCATACACATCCAACCTGACCCATGGATCGTTATACTAAAGTATCAACACAATATGAATGTGTTTGGTTGGATTTACACACGTTAGTTATTGTTTTCACTTAAAATTCTGTAAATTTTAAACAAAAGAGAGACATTTTGAGTGATACTGGACACAACATGCCATGGATTGAGGCAGGGTTGAATCTTACACATCACACATGACAATTTATCATTCTCCTAAAGTATCAACACAATACGAATTTGTTTGGTCAGTTTTCCGTATGTCTGTTGTTGTTTTTACTTAAAATTCTATCCATTTTAAACAAAAGAGAGACACTTTGAGTGATAACGGCCACGCCGTGCCTCATATTGAGGCAAGGTTGACTCGTACACATTACCAATGACCCATGGATCCTTCTCCTAAAGTAGCAACACAATACGGATCTTTTTGGTCATATTTTCTTATGTCAGTTGTAGTTTTCACTTAAAATTCTATCCATTTTTTATAAAAGAGAGACACTTTTAGTGATACCGGCCACACAGTGCCTCGGATAGAGGCGAGGTTGACTCGTACATGTCACTAATGACCAATGGATAATACTAAAAATGTATCAACACAATCCGAATGTGTTTGGTCTATTTTCCATACTTTAGTTGTTGTTTTCACTTAAAATTCTGTCCATTTTAAACAAAAGAGAGACACATTGAGTGATACCGTCCACACCATGCCTTGAATTGAGGATGGGTTGACTTGTACGCATAAAAAATGACCCATGGATCGTTCTCTTAAATTATAAACACAATCCGAATGTGTTTGGTCAGTTTTTCATACATCTGTTGTTGTTTTCACTTAAAATTCTTTCGATTTTAAACAAAAGAGAGACACTTTGATTGATACCGGCCACACCGTGTCTCGGATTGAGTAGGGGTTGAATTGTACATATCAAACATGACACATGGATAGTTCTCCTGAATTATCAACACAATCCGAATGAGTTTGGTCATATATGAAGGTTTTTTTTGGAGATTTTACTAGTTTTTTATCCAAAGCCCAAAGAAAAGTGGTTCATCATTCTTGCATGTTTCTCGTGAATTTCATCTGTTAAAATGGAAAAATGTCTCACTGGAGAAATAATGTTTTATTTAATAACAATTAAATTTTCCTACGAACATTTACATACAATAACGTTTCATCTTTTTATCTCCTTAACCCCTCTCAAAACTGGTCACCAATTGTACACGTCCCCAAGTTAGATCTTCATGCAATTTGTGTACAATATGCCATCAGGTATACGACCCACTCATTTCTGAAAAAATCTATATCGTCTTGTGAATATGAGTCATTTTTATAGTTAGTGTAGAACTGAAAAATATATAAATAAATAATTAAAAAATAATTTAAATGAAATAGTAGTTGTTTTTGAAAATACATCTTTAGTGATGCTAGTTTTTTTATGGAAAACAATCTCTCTCATAAATTTACAAACATAAAAACCACAATCATTATCATTTTTTTTTGTTTTGGACCCTGCAAAAAAATTTATCATTAGGAGAATAACTAACTTGTTTTGATATGTGTTTGTATAGTGAAATTTTATTATATATACCTTGATATTTGTCTAGACATAGTACTTGCTCACCTCCTTATGCTTTGCCCTTGTCCTCATTCATTTTTTAGACGATATTGATACACCACCCTATCATAATATAATACTCAGTAAAATATAATATAAATTATATTACTTGATGTTTAGACCTAAAATGTAGGATGTAGTGTCTCACAGATTCACAAACTCCTTCATGTATGGTTGGTTTGTTCGATATCCTTGCATTGAATCTAGAAAATAAATATTTGGAGTATCCAAGTTCACTGAAATTAGCAGCCAATGTTTCCTAAAAACAGAAAAAGGAATAAGTAATAAAATAAGTGAAAATATAATTTATATGCTTTAATTGTAGAGTTTTACCCCTGCATGGTAGGTATTAGGAAGAGTCTGTCATATGTAATCTTGGTTCATGATAAGGGTATGTTGGTTTTGATGCATATTCCTTATTTTTAGCATTGAGTTTTTGTTTCATAAATGAAATATTGACAATCAAAGTGATTAATACATGTGTCCTCAGAAAACATATTATCATCCACAATGTACCTGAAACTTCTCATCCCCATGGCATCCAATAAATGCATCCCATGATTCTTAGGATATCAGGTGAGCGTAGACAAGGGTTGGGTGTGGGTTTATTTTACCTTTGGAATCATTCAGGTGAAATTTTGTTAAAATAGTGTGAAAACCTCTATGAATTCTTCCTAAAAGCCTTAGTACATAATTATTGTGTAAATAATATACTATAAATGTACTCTGAAAGAGATTGAGAAGAGTAAGACACTGTTTCATTATTTTATTTGCTAGTAAATTAAAGAAATAATATCATAATGTTACCGTAATTTCTTCCTAGATCACAACCTTCAGCTCAGACACAATATGGTGCCATGAATTTATGTCAATTGACACATGTTTCCAAGTGACAATTATATTGTAACTACTAAACATAGCCTTGTTGGGATTCACATGTTGTCCTCATGCATTCCATCCGACATAAAATTTGATGCCTTCGATTTTTTCCTTAAGAACTTTCTCTATCACCGTCAAACTACGACGCACCTGTGTTTTCTGTGATGTTGGTCCTTCACCCCCAACCATTTCATTGATATCATCATCATATATATGTTCTTCTGAAATGACAACAAAAACATGTGATGATGGTTGTTGGACCTCAACACTAGGAGTAGCAGCACGTTTAGAAACTTGTTGTTTCTCTACACTATGAGCAGCAGCAGTAACAGCAGCTTGAGAGACTTGTTCAGCCTCAAGGTTAGGAGCACCAGAACCTACATAAGTCATTATCTGAAAAAGTGGTTGAACATTTAATTTATATTACATAAATTCAGTAATGATAAGATAATAACATGAGATAACAAGATCTATATTAAAAACAAAATATAACCTATTTATTGAAATATCTTTCTTTTTTTAAAGGATGAAGGGATTTGACACCTCTATCGATTATCCAAATCCCTTTATTGTGGTATCCTATAACATACAAAACATCATCTACATTGGGACCGCTGCGAAATGATTGCGATGTCCCACTGAAAGGATAATTCTCAACTGAATTTTCATCGGACCCTTCAGTAGTTTTGGATGATAATAGAATAATCGACCACTTTCAGTTTGTGGGATGTGGAACATAAAATAGTTATACCGCTTGTGATGCCATTATAAACTATTCATCTTTGTACCCTTATTTACTAAAATCAACTTTTACAAATCTCAAATCATCTATTTTAATACCACTATTTTTATCAACGCATTTTCATTGAAAAATCTGCAATTGGATTATTTTATAATCCAACTCCCAGATTTGTTTGATAATGACAAAGTATGAAATATTTGCATAAACTGGATTTCTGTCCTTAGTACCAGAAAATTTCACTGCTTCATCCACAAACGTAACTCTACTATTTTTCATGGTACTGTCTTCATCATGTTCATATATATAGAATGTATAACCATTAATTACATAACCATTGTAAGATAATAAATACGCACTTGGTTCGGTGGCTAGCCATCAAAGTCATTCTGAAATTGAATTCATATTTTCAACTAACTCCTTGAAAATATGGTCTCAAAACCATCATATAAACCGGTGATTATGTGTATTTGATATCCATTTTTCATCCCTTGATGGATTCAACTACCTAAGAATTTCTTTGTGGGTTTCAATTTATGGAGCAACCTCCCAACTGTTATGCAAAACATAAAGGTGGTCCTACTCCTAATATGTAATATTGATTTTCATAATATCTATTCCAAAAATTCCCTCACCATTAATGTGTCTAGTGTGACAATATTTCGGGAGACCAATTATTTCCACATTAGATAAGTGTTCGGTAAATAATTCAATGGCTTCCTCAATAATATATTGCTCCATAATACAACCCTCTGGCCAACTTCGATTTTTGACATACCATTTCAAAATATTCATATACTGTTCAATGTGGTACATCCATCTATAGTGCACAGGACCCCAAATTTGAATCTCTCTCACCAATTGAAACATCAAATGAACCATCATATGAAATAATTATGGCGGGAAGAACATTTCAAATTCACATAATATGATGACACTTTCTTTTTCCATAGCTAAAGATTTTTCCGAGTCTAAAACTTTGCTGCATATAGCTTTGAAAAAAGAAACAAAGTTTGGTTAACGTATGATGAACATTCTTGAAAAAATGCAACATAAATCTATAGGAATTAAATCTTGCATCAAAACATGGCTGTCATGTGATTTCAAACCTTTTAACTTCAAATCATTCATTGACACAATGTTCTTGATATTTGATGAATACCCCTATGGAACCTTTACATCATTGAAGAAGTTTCAAAACTGATATCTCTCCTCCCTGGAAAGAGTAAGTAGTTGGAGGAAGAAACATTCGATTTTCACCCTTCACGAGATCCAACTCTTCTTGTATTCCCATGTCAACCATGTCCAACCTTGACTTAATTACATCCTTTTTTTCTAGGGTCATTTAGCAACGTTCCGATAACACTGTCACATACATTTTTTCCACATCCATCACATGAAGAAAATGTCTAACGTATAGACAATTCCATTATTGTAATTAAGAAAAACTAATCTCTTTTTCCAACTGATTTTTGTAAGGTTTTTCGAAAAAGGTTTACCAAAAATAGTGTTCACATCTTTTAATTTCTCAAACAGCTGATCACCTGTTAGTAGAGACGATGTTGTGTGTTGTTCTGAACATCCATTGAATGATGTCGTACAAGATCGATACTTATGCCGATGAGGTAGAATTATACAATGTCCTAGAAAAACAAATTTCGATGAATGTTTCAACCTAATTGATTCTATATCTTCTTCACACATGGGACACCCTTGAGTTATTTTAATGCTATAGCCTGAAAAAGTTCCATAAGCAGGGAAATCATTTATCACCCCATACAACATCACTCTCAATGTGAAGTATTCAATTTTATAAGAATCATAAAACACAACAACTGAATTCCATAATAACTTCAAATCCTTGATCAAAGGATCCAAATAAACATAAATATCATTACCTGGTTGTTTTGGTCATGATGTAAGCATAGATAACATGATGAATTTCCGTTTCATGCATAACTAGGGTGGAAAGTTATAATTTACCAACATAATAGGCCACGTACTATGAGTGCTGGTTTGAAAACCAAAAGGATTCACTCCATCTGTAGATAACACAAGAAGAAGGTTTCTCGGATCATTTCCAAATTCAAGGTACTCATGATCAATTCTCTTCCATTGAGGAGAGTCAGTCAGGTGATATAATTTCACATTTTTATTTATTTTCTCTGCATGCCACTACAATTTTCTTGTAGTTTCTTCACTTCCACATAGACTTATAAACCTTGGAATGATTGGAAAGTACCATAAAAATTTTGAAGGACTGGATTCATCTTTATTATATCAGGAAACACCACACTTTGGGCATTCTATAAGTGATTTTTTCTCCTTGAGAAACAATATACATTCTTTCGGGCTAGCATGTATTCTTTTAGAAATCATACCCATTGAGCGTATCATTCATTTAGCTTCATATTTCCGTATTGGGAGCATATTATCATTCAGGATCATGTAATTCTAGAGAGAAAGTAGTTCTGTAAAACAAGAATCACTCCATCCGTTTCCTACTTTCAATTTATACAACTTCAGTATAGCTGAGAATGCTGTATATTTAGTGTAACCAGCATACATGGGCGTCTTTTCACAACTCTTTAACTTCTCAAATAATTTTGGGCAATCACAGAGTTCATCTTCAACTATCCTTGTCATTTCCTCAATACAGTCTTCATCATCATTGACATATTTAATCTCATCCTCTATATGATCTTCTTCATAATCCATATTTGTAATCATTGATGATCTATAAAATGTAGTTTTATCCCATCCAGTAGCTACATTCACATTTTCTCTGTGTTTATTTCAACATTTTTAACTCTGATCAATTCCATGAAATATCAAATGTTCTTCCAACTACTCTGGAGTAATTAATCCAGAATGACAACAATGTAAACATGGACAAAGGATCTGAGAAGGATCCTTTGCGTGGTCCTTTGCAAACTTGATGAATGCTTTCACTCCATTCTCATACTCTATTGTCAAAAAATTATCATCCATCCAATATTTATTCATATCCATCCAATTTGAATCTCAAATATTATTATTTATGATTCAAATATAGAAAACAAGACTTCCAAATATAGTAGAAGAGAACCAATTATAAAAATAGATATTAATAGAGACTAACCATTTCCAATAAATATTTTGAAATCAACAGAACCGGGATAGAACCCCCATAAAAATCAACACACTTTTCATCCCTTTAACAATAGTTCTAGCACCCACCACCCTTGCAGCAAAACATTAAATATCATTTTAACCACCCCTACTATCCACCTCATTCATAATAAAATAATCACATTAAACATCCTAAAACTAGTGACCAAACTCAAATAAAATGAAAACAAGGATACAATTTTGATGAGAAAACTAATATAGTAGATACATTTCTAAACACAAAGGGGTTATCAGGGCAGAAAAATAACCTAGGTTTATCCAAAATTACTATGGAATATCATAGGTTTTGTTACCCAAATTAACATAAGAAATAGAAAATTGAGGTTAGTGAACATAAATTCTATCATGAACATATAAAGGATATGCAATAACTCTCCCCCACCTTCCCGAAACTTGTAACTAATATCCACAAACACATCTTACATTCATTCTATAAAAAATAACATTCTCATACAAAGGGATAAACAAAAATCCCTTAGTGTTAAAAAACTCACACATGAGGGAGAAGGATCACATCGACCATCCCAATCCAAAACTCAAACCTCCTCTCACTAACTGTTAATACCTTCCTTAATATTAGTACCTACCATAAATAAATAATTTACCAAAAGAATGACCTTTAGATTAGAAAAATTCCCATCTATTTAGGTAAAATAGAAATATGCTTCCTTTTTTTCTTATGAATCATTAAATTTGGATAAACACACTAACAAACTTAATAAAATTCATATTTTCAAAGGAATTTGAAGGTAAAGAGAGATAAATAATTCCATTGAAAATAATTCAACTGAATATTTTAGTATCAATTGCAATAGGGTATTGGTTAATAAAGGGATGATGTCAATAACTTTGGACATAATCATAACTCGACTCTCAAACCAAACACACCACATCCCAAACTTTTATCAACTAAAACATGACCATCTGACTAAATAAAACTACACCATAATGAATATTAGAATAAGAAGAAAAGGAAACAGATGAGGATGAGTGGAGAAATCACCAAAGATCAAATATGGGAAGCCAAGAATCTAACCTCATTGAAAGGAATCTCAAACACTTGAAGTAGGGTTCGTGGGGAGTAGGGTCCAGTGGGGAGGAGGAGAAGTAGGGTTCACGGGGAGGAGGATCTACGAAAGGGGTTCGAGGGGGAGGATAAGGAGTAGGGCTAGAGAAGGCGGAGTAGGGAAGCGATGGAAGAGTAGGGAGGCGACATCAGAGTAGGGATAGAGGCGGAGTAGGGAAATGATGACGAAGCAGGGAAGCAGTGACAGAGAAGGGATAGTGGTGGCGGAGTAGGGTAGTGGCGACAGAGATGGGCTAGTGGCGGAGTAGGGAAGCGACGACAGATTAGGGCAGCAGTGACTGTGCTGTCATGACACGTCAAATTGATTTTGTTTTTAAGGTTGATTTATAGTATAGGGCAGACCCTAGGTCGTCTCTCAAGGAGCGTTGATAGGTTTTGAGTATGTATTTTTAATAAGAATTACTAAAAGAGGGGGTGGTTTGGAAAACATATTTTAAGTAAATTACTTAATTAAAGAGTTAAATAGTTGATAAATAAAAGTGGTGTATTAATAATTATGAGAGAAGAAGATCATTTCAAGTTCACTATACTTCCTTTATAGCTCATTGTTCTAAAAATTTAACATGGTTTTGTTTAATTCTTTGGCTGAAGGTTATCAAGATCTTGACTCCCCTATTGCCTCTTCAAATGATGCTTAAAGAACCACCCCTTGACACAACAATAGTGTTTCCAAGATTTGGTTATCAATAATAGAATAAAATGTCTACGGAATCATACTTAAATCTTATGTATGTGTGAGATAAATAGTATTATTGTGTTGTCCAATCGGAACAACCCAAGATTCCCAATTGAAATCTTAACCCAATCAGTGTGGAAATAAAAAGTGTTCCACTAAATTATATCAAATGAAATTTAATAAGGGGAGAACCATGTAAAGATAAAAAATAAGTGAAATACTCAACACAAAAATTATACAAAACTAGTAGAAGAAAATGTGCTAGAATTCCCTCCCATGTTTTTGTATCTCCCTCGAAATGATCGTCCACCGTTTATCTCGCCATCAAGAGGAGGAAGAGGCGCGGGTGGAACTCGTTCTTCATCCTTGATCCCCCTATGAGGATAGGGGCCTCCAAAACATCTAAGATGATGAAGAGACTACTATAGGACTCAAAAATGGCAGATCTGAGCTCTTGGTTCGAATTTACAAAAGGGGATCCCAAGGTTCCATTTTATAGGAAAATGGGAAGGTGGTTTTGATTACAAAAATTTCACAAAAACACTTGTCACATGGGTTTTAACCTCCAGAAATCCATATATTGCTTTGAAGAAAATAAAAAAGTTGTATCCAAACCTCTTGGATGTCTCCACCGAATGTTTGGTTCACTTTGGACACCTAGATCCTGAGATATGGACATATCACATCACACCACTTTTCAATTCATGCAGATTTGATGTGCTGGACAAATATGGTCAGTTGGGCCACCAGATAGCCTAATGTGTCTTGGGTTCCTTCATATTAAATGAATCAAAATGAATTTTAGATGATCCCAAAAAAGTTCAGACCATTTAGATGCACGTTTCGGGAGAGGTGTGTGGATGAGTCCAATGGTGTGCATAGATCTTGCGTTATTTAGCCTATTTTTCTTGGACATCATCATGGGTCCTCCAAATCACCTCCTCCTAAAATGGAATCATAAAAAAAAATAACATTTCCCTTTTTAACAGTGATAAAAAAATAAATGATTAAAACATGGAGTTAAATTTGTTATTATTTTTTGAATTTATAATACAAATTCAGTTTAATATAATGGTGTAAGGATGAAAATGACACAGTGAATCATGGAATGATCAAGCAGCAGTGGATTAGCGGCCGACAAAGAAAATATCAGGGTAGGGGGAGGGGGAGGTGAGTTGTCATAGGGGTACAGTCCCGTGAGAGCATGAGGGCATGATAAACAGACGACACTGTGCACCCTATTTTATAAAATGGGACTATGGTTTTATCAGTGCTAAAATTTTAGCGCTGATAAAGGGTGCCCTTTTTTCAGGCTAGAAAAGCACTGATAAAGATCACCCTCTATTAGCACTATAAATTTACCAATGATAAAGAATCCGTTTATCAGCACAATAAATGTGCTTATAAAGTGACCCTTTATCAGCTCTAAAATTGTAACACTGATAAAGGGTGCCTTTATTAGCGCTTAAAAAGCACTGATAAAGGTAAATATTTATAAGCAATAGAAAAGTGATGATAAAGTGACCCTTTATTAGTGCTTTTAATTAGGGTTGATAAAGAGTTAACTTTATCAGTGCTTTTTTCTTAGCGCTGATAAGAGGTGGCTCTTCCCTTGCCCGTTTTTGTAGTAGTGTGCATTCTTACTGCTACTGAATTATTTTTTAGATGGAATGAGATAATACTCCACAAAGAAATTTGGACGAAGAGAATCATCATCCTCATATAGTCCCATATCATCCACAGGTTCAGGTTCCCTCACAAAATATTGATGGACAATAGAACCAACTTCTATTCTATGGATTTGAAGAATATTTACCCTGATTAAAATATCGAGTCCAATCACTCATCTCACTATCATGCTGTGGAAAATGGATAGATATAAGGATTTAATACGACTCTACCAAATATACTCCAGAAGATTGTGAACAAGGATAAGAATTCCTGGGAGGACAATCTCTTCCATGATTTGTGGGTCTATCATACCACCATTCGTACAACTACACAAGAAATTCCATATTCACTGGTGTACGGGACTGAGGTAGTGTTAGCCATAGAAGTCCAGAAACAATTTAGTTGAAAAGAAATTTCTATACACCTCTAAGATGATGATATATCACAGAGGAGACTAAATTAATTAGAGAGGATCAATGAGAATCGGTTTCATACTTTTCACTACCTTGAATCCCATCAGAATCGAATCACACGAGCTTTTAATAAAAAAGTACACCTTTATTCATTAATCTAGGGAGAATTGGTATTGGATCTGAAATAACCAATGATTCTAGTCAATAAGCCTCTGAAGATGTAACCCAAAATGGGAAGGTACTTACATCATACACTAGTTCGACCAAAATGGGGCTTACTCCCTGTCTTTGATGGATGTGGAGCATGTCATACCCCCACCAAAATGAGATTTCTCAAGAAATAATTTGCATAGTTGTCATTAATAACACATTTTATTGGTTCCATGACATTAAATTATATGATATCATCCTTTTTACATGATGTTAAACCATACGAGCTTGTCATGGTTACATGAATTTAAACTATACGAGCATATCCTAGTGGTACGATGTTAAACTACACCAGTTCGTCCTGATTGCATGAAGTTAGACCACACAATGTAGTCGTGATAGTAAGACATTAAACTGCACAAAATTCCATGTCCTAACCACATGAGACTAAACTATATTGATCATGTCCTAACCAAATGATGTTAAATCTCATGGAAAGCACCATCTCACTAACAAATAACCAATACTAGCTAGATCTATACGAAGGGTGAAATTTCCCATCCCCATGTGGGAGTTAGCTCCACAAAGGGAATATCCTCATCTAAGAACTAAGTGTGAATTGATTATTTTCATCATGTGATATATAGTGATTCCTGAACCTTTAGTCTTGGGCCAATCCAAAAAATTACCTTTCCTTCACATCGAGTGACCCACATTTTCACCACTTGACGTTAAACTACACAACCTATGTCCTTACCACGCAACATTAAACTGTATGAGTTTCTAGAACTACATATGTCTTTATTTATACTATCCCAAGATATGTAGTGATTCCCAAACCTCTATTTTTGGGCCCAACCATAACATTACTTTCATTTCACATCAGGTGATCCGTGTCCTTAACACAAGACATTAAACTGTATAGCTAATGTGATTTCCACCTGAAATTAAACTGTATTAGTTTTCTATAACAACATATGACTTGATTCTAATTTTCAATAATATATGTAGTTATGAATCTATCCAATATATTTTTATCGCAACCAAATGATGAAAATACCTCTTTTCTATCTTTAATCACCCCTTCATGGTGATAGGAACCCTTTCCATTCATTAATTCTTACATCAATCAAAGTTCACATGATATTTAGAATTTTAGTAAGGTATTTCGCATAAAAATAAGGAAAAATAACATGTGTTAGGTTCCTTAAGGTCCTAAATGTAAGATCTTAAAAGGCATACCATGATACCTCACTGCATGATGTCAAACTACATGGTCGATGTCCTTTACACAATATAAAATTATAAATTACTTCAAATCTCACCTGAGAGGACCACTGTAGATGGCGCTAGTCTCCTACCACAACTATTTTTTATAACTACATGTTAATTGACTCCTGAAATCATAGTATACATAGTGATGCTAGAATCATCAAACCTGGGTCCAGTCACGATATAGATAAAACCTCCCCTCTCTGCGTATAGTCTATACTTGGACATGAAGGAACTTTATTGAAAACTACGTGTGGCTTGATTACCTTTATCACCCGATAAATCGTGACACCCAGATCTCTAATCTTGGTTACAAATACAACAATCAATTGAAACAATGGATGCATTTATGTACGGGTCAGACCTGCATAGGGTGTTTCCCATTCTAGAACTAGGTATGGATTGATTCCTACCATCATAGGATATGTAATGACATATGAGTCTCTAATCTTGGTCCTGGAAACAATAATGGAAAAAAAAAATTCACCACACATTTCATAGGGTTCGAGTCATATGGGCTCATTTTTTCATATATATAAGACAAATCTACGTATATCTCTCTTGTATATGTAATATATCATGCATAATTTTTCACATGGATTCCCATGTTCTTATCGCATGACGTTAAACTACAAGGAAATCATCCTGGTCGCTTGACATTAAATTATCATAACCAAAGCATCCTTGCTACATGATGATAAAATTCAAGGAAAATGTCCTTACTGCATGATGATAAATTGTACAGAAGCATGTCCCCACTTCATGATGTTAAACTATTCACACTATCATCCATTTTTATCCCTTATAGAAGGAACACATGAGCCTTACCTCAGTCAAATAGATTATGTGGTGCCTCTATCTTCTTTTAATAATCTCAACCCATAAATCATACTTCATGTCTCGAGTACCTTGGGTTTCCAAAACCTTCCATGGCCCCTAGAAATTATACCCATCTTCAAGTGACCCTTTTTTTGACTTTGCATGTATGCCTATGAATCTTTCATATGAACCTATGGTTGTCAACCAAATGTGTTACTATGAAAAAAGGGATTTCTGATTATTTTAATCCTTAACATCACCATGGAGTAACTCAACACATTAGTGTGATACAAACTACTCCTGATAGGATTGTCCTATATCATTAATCATGAACTGAGAACCTCTATCCATGGATTAAAATATTTCCATCTCCTTATCAAAAAAATTTTGGGGTACCCTGGACCCTGTGATTCATAATTTTTCTCTTGTGTATCATCCCCCATATTATGTCCATGTGTATAATGACCTTAAATTAAGTAAACTTTGGTCAAAGCTGACGACCTTAAACTATATCCTATAATGGTCCAAATCAAAATACCTTAAACTGCTATAAAAGGAGACACAAAACTTGTTAGGTTGAAAACCCAAAAAGGTAGGCCTTAGTATAATTCAAGTGTTTGATCTATAAACTCTTCATACCTAATGTTTAGAAAAATATTAGGGTGGAAATAAATATGGAATAAACCTCATAGGGAATACTCTATAACCCTGGTAAAATCTACGAAATGATCACCAAACACTCTAGTTTAGGAAAAAGTTAGAGTAATGATTTGTCACATATCCTCGCTGTGAGAATATGTTCACGAGGTGGTAAAACAACTTTTAGGGGGCTCTAACACTTCATGGATATTATGATTTATGAAAATAAAACTTCATTATTTGAGTTCCCAGATCACTATAAACTTCCAAATCCATTAAAAAGGAAACTCTACTTCAAGGGACCCTGTTCTATACTATGAATGAATGCCTATGGATCCTTCATATGCACCTATGGTCACAAACCAAATGTGCCACTCTATAAAAAGGTATTTCCCATCCTTGTGAACCATGAAATCATTGTAGTAGAACCAAAATCCTCAGTGTGTTTTGGGTAACTTCTGATATGATTGTCCCATGTCATCTTCTTAACTTGGGAAATTTGAGCCATGATTAAAAAATTTCATACCAAACTATTCAAGTGGATTTGATGTCCCGTACCTCATGATTCAAAACCATAGGTCATAGAGCTCTAGCTTCACAATTTAAGAGTCGAACTACCCTATGGTGCTTGAACCCTTCATGGATAGATTTCTTCCCATACCCAACCTCATCATCTCGATGTTTGAGTCTTTAAAAATCATTCATGGCCCTCAGAAATGAGTGTAGTCATATTTTCTTGGCCATATTATCGATGCATAAGGGACTTAAACCACAAACTAAAGGCATATCATCCTTATAAGAAATGATATCCAATCCTTGTGATCCCTATAAACACTATGATGGAACCTGGTATCTCAAGGTGTTATGGGTTATCCAGGGAATCTCTACCCCATCCCATATTCATAGACTCAAAATTTTTGGTTATGAATTATATCACTTATATTCTCACTATCAAGGAGAACCTAACATACCTAGTATTTCATCTTCAACTGATATTATCCCCATAAACCTTACATGACCATTGAAAAAGAGTGTAGGTGCCTTTTTTGGAAATGATGCCGACACATAAGGTCCTTGACCTACCTACTAGTGGAATATCATCCTTACAGGAAAGTAGATCTAATTGTGATGAGCCTCATAAACACCATTACAGAACCCATAATATTAGTATGTTTTGGGTCATTCTTGGTATTTTTTCACCATATCCCATGATCATCAATTGGGTTTGAGATAAAAGACCCCAAACTAAAGAGATATATGGCTCTAGCTAAACGACCCTAAACTAAAGCGATAGAAGGTCTAGGATAAAATACACTAAACTAAAGCAATATAAGGCCATATCTAGAAGATCCTAAACTAAAGTTATAGAAGTTATGAACTAAAATACCCTAAACTACAGTAATACAAGGTATGAACAAAAGACCCTAAACAACAACAATAGAAGGACAGAGCTAAAAGATCCTAAAATATAGTGATAGAAGTTCTGAGATAAAAGGACCTAAACTAAAGTGATAGATATTTAGAGCTAAAATACCCCAAACTAAAGTGATAAAGGTCCAACATAAAACACCATAAACTAAAGAAATAGAAGTTCTAAGATAAAAGAACCAAAAATAAAGTGGTAGAGGTCCGAGCTAAAATACCATAAACTACAACAATATGAGGTCCGAGCTAAAAGACCTAAACTAAAGTGATACAAGGTCTAATATAAAATACCCTAAACTAAATCAAAATAATGACGTCTTCTACAATAATGAAAAATATTGCAAGGCCCACTATATAGCCTTGGAAAAAATCATGTTGTACTCTCCAGGACTATTGGATTCGAAAAAATAAAGGGTACTATCCTTCCAGGACATATATCTTACCCAGATGATCCTTGTAAGAATCAAGTGATCTAAAGATAACTGGAAGAAATATATCAATAAATAATCTAATGTTGGTGGGAATTCATGAGGGTTTCTTGAGATAAATCTGTTATGATTTAATGTTCAAATCTAGAAATTCAGGTTTAATTGATATTATGAAAAGGATGGGTAGCATTGGTCATTCATATATTGTCAGATAAAAAATGTTATGCACATCATGAATAAAATAAAACTAGACAACAACATATAAATTTCATAAGATACGTTCACTAATATCATACAAGAGGAAGAATCTTCACATTTTTTAGTCTCTCCATGAATTTCATAAAAAACAAAGTATATCAAATTATAATAAGATTTGATCAGATGAGCTGTCCAAGTTCTCCAGAGTTCAGTGAGAAGCGTTAATTGAATACTAAAGTTCCACTCATACCACCTCTTCTACTACTTCCTCGGGATATAGAGTCTTGACTAAAATAGTCAGCTCCTTAACTCTCTTTTGATCATTTTTCAGTGAGGATAATTCCAATGATTTATCAAAACTTATCAAATCTATTATTTCCTTGTGTCTCCATATTTTCATAGTCTATACGTCCATTTGGGATTGCATGTAAGAAATAAAACTGGATAATCTTCTTCAGTTCCTCCAAAATACTCCTTCATTTGTATGGAAAGAGGTGCCTCATCTTAAAAATCACGCAAGTCCCTCCCATTAGTGGAAAGATCCCACAGTGTCAGGATGATTTGTTTCACGATTTCATGCATTGGATGACGATAAATTCTATAATCCATCATGTTATTGAATAACTTATTAAGGAATTCCTTTTGATCATGAAATGTGTCCAAAGGGGTATCAATAATCAAGGCATGAATCTGCTACTAGATCAGTCCAAATCATGCCCATGCCTCTATGAATGATGGTATGGTCATGCTAGAAGGAGGGATATATGGTTGAGTTGGAATGGAAGCAGAATAGGAGGCTCCACCTATCACCACTTCAGCAGAGGCATCACCCATTTCTTGTATTGTAGGGATAATTTAATCAACGAATTCGATCCCACTATTGGGATAGTCATCGATATGATTAGGTCGCTTCCTTGAAGTCACACCAAAGTCCTAAATCAACCCCATTATATCTATGGAAAGCAAGGTCGGTGAAGTGAATGGATTGTCCAAAAGAAAAAATAGTCAGCCTAGCACACCACTTGGATAAGTTATTATCCAATCCTGGGCATAATCCTAGGTAATAAAGGCAGAAGCATTAAAGGGTGGAAGAATGATCTAAACATTAGTTTCTTCACATTAAAACATCATCCAAATTTGGTGGATGATCCCAGGGTGTTTCTATTCCCATATTCCATCCAAAGGAAGAGGAGATACCCTTTGGGTGTAGTCAAACTAGAAAGAAAATAGAGAAGGAATATATGGATTTCAAATGACCAGCTCACCCACCCTAGCAACAAGAATCCTATTCCGAAGGGAGATCATATATAACCTTTCATAAAGGGAAATGATGACACTGTCAATGATTAGACCAATCAATGCATGATAAGGGATGAAACAAAATATTTCAAATTGGATCAGTGCATTTGTAACATCTTCAGATCTCAGTGACATAGCCCAAACCCTAGATATGTTTAGAAACCATTGAGGAGATAAGGAATTAGGGATCCTAGTGGCCTTATAATATTTATATCAATAGAAATTATCCCCTATCTTGAAAAAAAACTAGAAGGGGCCACTGATCCGGTAGGGGATTATCTTTTGTTAAATATGACCCAGGAGTTTATTAAGGAATGGAAGGGTTGAACCTTTCATGTTAAGGCATTGTACTTACTCTAGAAACACCTCCATCACTAGAATGCTGACATGGATTACTGTTCATGTATCCCTGTTTGGGAAAATCTACCCATTCAAGAACATTTCCATAAATCCCTCCAGCCTAAGGCTTAGAGAGATATTTTAGTTCGCTCGATATGCCCATGAATTGTGATCCATGACTTCCAAAATTTCTCAATACGATCTATCACTATCACAAAATTACTAGGAAGGACACTGATGGGGGTGGATAATGGTTGGCCTAACCCTACTACGACAAAGGAAAATGTTGATCCAGTCTTTTAAGGAGATAGGTGATCACATGGTCCACTCCTTCCTTAGCTTATCATTCAAAATGATGATCATATCCCTCACCAAGACTGGATTCTGAAAAGGAGTAATGCATTGTACATTTATCTAAGAGGGGGATCCCACCCATTTGGTAGATGTACCATAGGCTGATGCCCACTTCACCATGGGAAAAGTTGAATGTGTTAGTGCGAGGGCACCACTGGATGATCATATTTATAAGAATATTGGGTCAGTGATAGAAAATAAATCGGGAAATCTATATCACTTCATAATGATAGATCCTATATAGCTGGTCAATAAACTCTAATAATATTTTCCAGACCCATAAGCAACACTTCCATTCATCAGAGAAATTACCACCTGGAAAGAGATCCCCTTTCAATCTCCATTGTCCACCTAGATTGTTCATAGAATATGAGAATATAAAATAGTATCCCTAAGAAATGGGATAATGAGAAACATAATAGCCATCTAGACCCAAGGGAGAGTTTTCCAACATCAAAAAAAACCCATGGGATTGAGTTTTTACCAACTTTACTTCCTTGAAAATTGTAATACAAATACATTTATAATAATTAGAAACCCAACATGATGAAATATTGAAGTCTGAAGGAGTTATGATAACATAATCCATTAAGATGAACCCATAAGATGATTTTGGTGTGACAGAGGATAATCTTGGAGCTCGGATGAGTGAAACCTCTTCAGGACTTTGTTATCATAATACACATAATATCGAGGGTCGGTGTTGGGGTTTCTAGAAATAATTTCCCTCTGACTTTCCATAGTAGAAGATTGAAAAGAACCAGAATCTACCTAAACAATAGTAAGTGTCATATATCAGATAGATAAAATAAAATATTGTGAAAATAAAGTCTTAGAAATTCTAGCAGCATCATGAACATTGAATGAGTCAACAAAGGGATTTGTGAATCACATAAGAAACTCACAAATCTACATACTCCTAAAGATCTTGTGGGTTGTATAAACCCGCAGGGCATCAAACAACTGAATGAACCCTCAAAGACTCACAATCGCATGACTTGGACATGGTCATGTGAGCCACATGATTGCCATATGATCATGTGATCAAGCTAGCAGATCCCTTGGAACTAATCACATACCCATGAAAAAAGTTCAAAAAATTACCAAAGTACAATTCATGGTTGGTACAAGAGGGCACGTAAGAAAAAGTGGTCTTGTGGACTAGTTCTCATGAAATGGTCTCCCATAATGGTCTCGTGATAAGGTCTTATGAGATGGACTTGCGACGAGTTTACTTGAAAAAATTAGGGTGAGAGAGCCAGGGAGAAGTGATTATATTGTGAATGAAAACATTCTCAAATCCCATATTTATAAGTAATCCCATAGAATAAAAATATTCACCTAAAATACCAAGCATCGACCAGGACACTGATCTGTGATAGCGCCCTAGACTCGAGTGAGCATTTAATTTCCTTAAAAACGAGTTCTTATCCCTACGGACGTCACTCTTAATGGGCGGCAAAATTTATTAATGACCTTCAAATGAGCATCAAAAGATTCAAAATAGATGAAATACTTGGATATGGGTATTATTTTACCGACAAAATAAAAAGAAGAGGAAGGAGGACATGATCGTGCAGATTGTGTGAACCCCCAGGAGACATGTGATCACCTGACTTGAAGAAGGTCATGCAAAAGGTCATGAACAATGCATAACCTGTGAAAGATCCTAAATCCCCTTTGACATGTTTTGATCTTGTCAAGGCACTCCAAAAGACCACTAATCATGTGGTGACACCCATATAATCTTTATTAGGTCACACATATTGTCAACCAGTGAACACCTGACAACCCATCCAAAAGTCCTTTGAAAATAGTAGGAAAATATCGATAAGGAGGGAGCCTATTGTGTTTGTAAAAATCACATCACACATCACCAATGGGGAGAAAAATTTAACTTTAAAAAATTCAAGAAAACTCATAAGACCCAAAATCATTTTTAAAATAAACAAAGAAAATAAAAAAAGGGAGGAGGTGGGATGCTCTTATGGTTATAAACATCACAAAACACACCCCTAGAGGTCTGAAGGACATTGAAATCACCTGATGTCATACCTACCTCATCTCATGAAAGCCCACTAGCATGTAATCCACATCATGAAAAGGGCCTCAGGTATGTCCAAGAGACCTCACACTCCCCATTTGGCTCCACTAGAACAAACTGATGGAAATATCCATGACATTATTGTGCATCTCCATTAGACCATTGTTGGTCACATGACTCATAACCAAGAGTTATATTTATTGTCTTTGAAAATACTCATGAAACATCATGAGATCTTTATCCTTTTTAAAATAAAAAAAGGAAATAAAAGAGAAAAAATGCAGGAGCCTCTCACAGTTGTAAAAATCATTTGATGCACTAAGGTTTTCTGCAACACAATATTTCAAGACCCCTGAACAAAGATGGTCTGATCTCATGAAGGCCTTCTGAAGATCCATACTTTCCTCATGAAAGGTCCCAAAAAATTCACATGAGATCACATGAAAAACCTTTAATGTGTATCCTAATCTATTTAAGGTATTTGGATGTGTTATAAATACAATATAAAAGTCCCATGGTATGTACAGATGATTTAAAAAAATCCCCATAAATTGGATATAATTCAATAGAGGGGAATTAACAGGATGGTATTGTGGTCACTCAAAGACATGTGATGCCCCCAAATTGATTCATGATATGACCTGACAAAGATACATGACGTTGAGGCCCTCTACTGACTCTATATTGGATTCACTCGATATGTGTAGCTCAAAGCGGCGAAAAACTGGGGTGGCAAGGCCTATAAATCCCCCACCATAGTATGAAAAATTTATCACTACTCTTAGGATAAAGGTTATCATTTTTTCCTCCAAATTAACTAGAAAACGAAGCCCCATAGATGGTTTATCAGAGAAGATAATATTTCAACTGGGAGGTTTTACGTCAAGTAAGATTTAGAGAACAACCAGAGCGATCATTATTCACGAATAAGCACTTCACGTGATCACTATAGATCATGCAAAGGACCTCTGGTGGGACATGCAAAGAATATCCATCACATCCTTTAGATCACATGATATTTAAAATAAGATAACAAAAAACAAATCTATGGAATTCTGAATATAAAGGCTAGAACAAAGGCTAAAGGTGGGAGGCTTATGTGAAGAACATACATGCTGATCCTCATGTACTTTTCATGAACCACCCGGGTCCTGAAAAAACACCTTGACATGTCACCTTGATCACATTAACTCTTTTTGTATACCATTTAGATCATGCGATGTCCCCTGAACATGTTAAAATAAATCACATGGAATCCTCTAGACATGTCATCCAAGTCTCACAAATCCATCTGGTCTCTCCATCCAAGTCTTGTGATGTCCTTTAGATGTGTCTTATGGTCTATATGGTGGAACCAATTAACATTAGAAGAGTCTCACGGTAGCACATGGGCATGTAGCTTTCTCTTGTGATGTCCCTTAGACATGCCAGCTAGATCTTGAGATGTCCTCAAGACAATTCATCCAAGACATGTGAAACCCTCTAATAAATGTCACATTGACTCTTGTGACACCCTCTAAGAAATTCATACAACTCTTGTAACGAAACCAGGGCGTGCCTTCCAGATCATGAAACCCCCTATAGTATTTTCATCAAAGATCATGTAATGTCTTCTAGGATCAACCGACCATGTCTTGACATTTATTCCGAACAAGTCATCATTTATAATTCAATGACCCTCAAACACGCCATCAAGAATATGCAACATCCTTTATAAAATCTAACTGGATCCTGAGATTGTATTTAGACATGTCCACACTAAAACTAAATGTGGTCATACATCCTCCTATATGTCGAAATAAAAAATCAAGTCATGTCAAGAATGAGGTCAATCATGTCAGGAAGGCATGTAGGCTAGGTCAAAAGGTCATCCTAAGGATTGGTAACTATTTCTACCCTTGGAGTGTAAAAAATGAACAAATGGAAACACCAGTGTGTAAGCCCTGATTAACAACATAGTATGATATTCCCCACAAAAATGGTAATATTAGTGTGTAATCCCCAATCAAAGAAACTATAAAGAATCTGATTCCTTACATAACTGGGATTTGTAGCATGCCTCACTGAGGCCTGAGATCTATATTAACCATCCAAAGGGATGTCATAATGAATTTTTCCTACATCCATAAGTAGTGAGAATGATCATTTTACATCCCTTCTTTCTCACACTGATCATAGCTCACTTGGGCTTAGGGAGTTTCAATAATCATATCATTTTCATCATAAGACTCCACAAAGGAAAGGTCAATGTTAGTGTGTAAGCCCCAATTAAGTGAACTATGAGGACTCTGATTCCTTCCATAACTAGGATACATAAGACACCTCCTTTAGTCCCAAGATTCATAGGGTAGTCCCATTACATATGTTCCACATCCAAAAGAAATAACATTAATTATTTTACATCCCTTTATTCCCACACTAATCAAATCTCATGTGGGATTAGGGAGTTACAATGATCATATCACTCACATGACATGTTTCTCTCAAGATAATGGAAACATTAGTGTGCAAGTACCAATCAACTGAACAACAAGTAATCTTATTCCTTCTATAACTAGGATACATAATACGCCTTCCAAAGAACTGAGACCAAACTCAAAATAGAATCCACTTCAGTGTAAGTCCCATCGTGTATCTGACATTTCAACCACCATGGCCTAATCATTCACATTTCAAATCATTATACCTCATCCATCAATAGATTGAGAAGCCAAATGAACTATGATTAATTTGATTCCTTCCATAACTAGTGTATGTAGGACACCCCTTTGAGGTATGAGGTCCATATTAAAACATACCAAGGTTTTTCCAAGTACATAAGTCCCACATCCATATGCAATGAGGCTGATCACTTGTTATCTCTTATTTATCATAGTGAGCATAGATAATGTGGTCTTAAGCAACCACATGGAACACATCATTGGCATCATGAATCTCCACCAGTCGGGGGAATCTCAATATCTAATCCCCAATGAGTGGAATGATACAAATATCCCTCATATAAGGGCATCAACCTTGGGTCTAGTCTTAAGGGCGTGATAAAACTATGATAACTCAGATTCCTTACATAACTAGGATTTATAGGATGTATCCTTGAGTCTTGAGCTCAAATATCTAGAGCCTCTATACCAGCACATACACCCACTCTACATGACATTAAAATACACAATTTTAATAAACTACATGGTTTTTAATTACTAAAATAAACAAAATATATAGGATTCATCATAATGGATCAATTATTTCCTCAGAATATTAACCTCCTCCCTACATGGAAGGAAATTCATAAGTGAATAGCTATAAAATTTCAATATATAAGAAGCAATTCATTATTTGGGAAATGGATGGAGAACCTTGGATACATGAAAATGGATTCAATAATGAGATTCCCATTTCATTTGTATATAAAATAGACTTATACTGTAATGTTTTTGTTAGAATAACCAGTCTTGTATAGGGATTAAGAAGAAATTATTGAACATATCTTAAATCTATAAGAGAGTCCTGGAGTAGGAAAGAATTATCCCAAAAGGGTGTGATGAGCCTGACCTCACATCCTCTCAACCAATGTGAGTCCCCAATCATCATTGGGTCAAAACCCCAATTGAAAAACTACCTTTGGAAAGTATGTTTATACCCAGTTATGGATGAGGGACACATTGGGAGTTTTTCCAATTTAATATAACTTCCATATAATCTTTATAAAGTACACGATGTGTTCTACGTATCCCTCTTGAGGTACTGCATACCAGATCCCTTGAATATAATATGTTTTGATGTGGTGTTTTTAAAGAATGATATTTAATATGAGGAGAATCTAGTGAAGATGTTGGATCATTGAAATAAAGTTCTAAAAAACAATAGAAACCACTTAATAAAAATAAAATGGAATAACCATAACTTTGAAGAAGAAACATGGGAACCTGAAGAAGTGATGAAACAAAAGTAACCTAATCTATTTTAGGGTATGAAATTAAATTTCTAGGATAAAATTTCTGAAGGAGAATAATGTATTGAACCAGACACACACACACACACACATATATATATATATATATATTCTTATATATATATATTCTTATATATATATATATATGCATGTGTGAAATATTTATTACTATAGTATAGTATAAAACACAATGATAACACTTTATCAGTTACAAACATTTAAGAAACAATTAATTCAACTAAAATACACAATATTACAATAGGAAAATAAATAGAAAAAAATAACTTGAAAAGGAAAATTTGGATCATGTCATTCTCCTTAGATTATTTCATTCTTGAACCACACTATAAAAAGGAAACAAAACATTATTAATGTAATATTCATGTTAGAAATTAATAACATTGAACCCTGATAGAATTTGAAGTAATAGATGAATGAATAAAATATATGGTATTTATAAGATTTAGAAAAAGATTATGACTATTAGGATTATTACCATTAGGTGTTATAGTCATTAAAAATTATGACCACTGAGAATCTTTACAATTGGGAAGGAAAGTTTTATAATTTGACCATTAGAATTTTTGTATATTAAGGGTAAATAAGATTACTATTTGATGAATAAGGGAGAAACTATAGTCTGAATTAGTATAATAATGCCATATGAAGCTCATTTATTAGATACTGGGAGGGTGGTAGAATCATTAGGGTTCTAACTTAACAAAGCCCAAGAAAAGCTTCCACAAGTGAGGCTTGAGAAGAAACACTTACGGGAAAAGTTCAAGTTAGTATAGATTGTTTCTTTATTGATGGTAACTGAGGCACCCCATGAATGTACCACCATCACACACCTTACCCTTAGGGAATTTTCAATGTAATAAGGGTTTATGTATCTAGAAATTAGTCTCATAAAGGGGTAATTTTGTTTTTAAGAAATGAAATATTGGTTTCTTCAACCCCATTTTCTTTATTATTTTATTAAATAAAATACACATGAATATACGATGAATATGATAAATAGATTTTTTTAATATAAATAAAAGAAATTTTTAATTTTTGAAAATATATAATTTCAATGAAAATAAACTTTTATGATAAATTTGAGAATTTCAAATAAAATTTATTTTCATAAAATAGTATTATGAAAAATAATTCATTTAAATATAAATGATAATATAGTTTTATAATATCCCTAGTAATTTTCACAAGGGTGTGAACATTGATTATGTCATAAAGAATATTATTTTTCAATAAATATATATTTATTTAAAATTTAAATTTTTGATATTTATAAAATTATTTTGATAAAATAAATTTAATTTTTGAAATAAAAAATAAAAAATTTGTTAATTTAATTTTTTTTAAAAAATTTCTAAGATAGTCTAATATGGGGGTAAAATTAAATATGATATGAATATACGGTAATTTATATGATTTAATAATAACCTAAAAGTTATCTAATAAATTCTATAAAGGGTATTATTGACTAATAATATTTTTTAATTAAAATAGGGTATTTTAATATGATAATATTATTTTTTTCAAACCAGTATAGAACCTTCAAAAACGTAAATGATATTTTATGATTTTTAAAACAATTATTTATGAACATAACTCACTTCCACATCATTAATTATTTTATTTTCATGGGTTAGTTTCTTAAACTTATAAAATATTAAAAACTAAGCCACCTTGGAAAATTACATGGGTGAAACCCATAGGAAGGCCAATGGGTTTTTATTTTTTTTATTAACTAGCTGTCCATAGCCAAAGTTCAGAAATTTATAATCAATACCATCTATTTTGATATAAATACCCACCCATTATCCAATTACTCTTCACTCCAAAGCCTTAAATCATGAAGTTACTTTTATTTTCCATATTTTTATCCCTCCTAATGATTTTTAAGTTTCTATGTAGTTATTCTCAAGCTTTAAGAAAAAATCATTCCAAGTAAGGGTTTTATCCCTTTTGTTTTCAATTCAAGAACTTTCTTTGTTACAAATACTTTTATTTCCAAGTGGTTATTTTCTCATTTGTTAATAATCACCCCTTAAAGTCCAAATGATTTTTGTATTTATGAGATACTACCCTTCTCTCTCATTAATCCCTTCTATTATCTTTTATGCACTCATGTTAAGCTATCGAAATTATCCCTTTATTTTTCATTTCATACCCTTATATTGTGAATAGTAAACCCTATTTTCATGTATGTTTGATAAAATATATATAACTATACTTCTATGATTATGGAATTCAATGTATAAAACCTACATTCCTTACTCATGGGATTAAAATGATGACAATTTCAATTATGTTATATGATTGTTGTGACACGTAAAAAGATACACATATGAAGGGTGTTTCCTGATAGTGCTCCAATGCATTGGGTAAGGTTTTCATCTCATGAGATACCATGTATGGTGTATGGGTGGTTATTATGAAGTATTGGGTTTTATACTTAACTCAAGATAATAATTTCATGTTTTATGTTATTTCCACATTCCCATGATACCATGATTTTATGAAGCCATTTTCATATTCCATGCTTCCACATGATTATGTATGATTCTTACATGTTTTTTTATCATGGTATGTCTTCTGAATGTCATGTATTATTAATAATCATTCCATGCTTTGATTATTCCCTTACTAGGCTTTATAACTCACCCCATTTTTATGTATGTCCATAGGTTATCATATGAAGTATTAAGAGTTCAAATGAAACTATGATCACATTATGGAGTTGAAAATAATTATGTTGTAATTTATTTTAATTTAAGGTTTTATGTATCTAATTTTCAAAATACACTATTACTATCAATTTTATTAGATTGTATTTTATGAATCATTGTGTTAAAAATCACGAAATAAAATTTATTAGAAAAAATGGGTTGTTATATTCCACATAAATGGGTATAAAAAATGTAAACATAGAATTTACCTTCTTATCATATATAAACCATCCAATCACTTGATCACTATAAATTTTCCACAAATAAGGACCCTCCCAAACATAGTATTTAAATTTAGATTTCATATTAAGAGTTTTATACTTAGATAATATGGTTGGTACCTTTTGTGTGACTAAATAATTTACCATGTCAGCATAACAAGGTACTTTTGTGAGTTCATACAGCTACATGCCATGGAGGGAGTCATTTTGGATCCTATTTTTGGGTGTTTATTCCTCAGTAGTGTGGGGAAATCTGGTCATGTGTTCTGAAACTAGGTTATCATAGACCTTCTTATCCTTTATCTCCAAAAGAATTCTTGTAGTAGTAGAATCCATCTTACCAATATCTAATTTACATAATATTTCTTGATTAAATATCTGACGGTTGTATGACCATCATAAATGGTTAATTTTCTTCCTAAAAATATAAATGAAAATTTTCCAATGCAATAATAATAGGTGAAAACATATTATTTGTTGTTATGTAATTATTATAAGTTTTTCTTAATGTTTTTGAAGAATAATATATCACATGGGAGTGTCCATTAATTTTATTAGACAACACAACTATTACTTCTTAGTTGGACGCATCACACAGTACTTAAAATGGGTCTCCTAATCTCAGTGGGCTGATAATAGTAGTCATGGTTAAGATCATTTGATTCTATTAAAGGTTTTACTTCATGATACCTCAAAAAAATTATGTTTCCTTCTTGAGTAGGTTATCCAGTGGTAATGAAATTTTTATAAAGTCCCTAAAAAATCTTCTATAAAATCTAAAATATCCTAAAAGTGATCTAATAAATTTCATAGAGGTGGGGTAAGGTAGTGTATAAATAATGTCAAGTTTTCCCTTGTCTACATAAATTAATTCCATTTAAATGAGGTAAACCAAATCATTACCTTTTCCTACAATGAAATAATATTCCTAAAAGTCTAAAACCATGCCGTCTTCAATAATTTTTTTAAAACAATTTCTAGATTTTCAAGAAAATTTTCTAAAGAGGTATCATAAACTATAAAGTAATCAATAAAGAGCTCTATGTAACAATAATACATCTCTAAAAATATTCTTATCATGTAGCATTGAAAAGTACCTATGGAATTATATAACCCAGGATAAATACTTCAGTATGAAAACATACCAAATAGATAGGTGAATGTAGTTTTGTATCGGTATTCCGGTGATATGGAGACCTAAAAATAACCATAAAGTTCATGAAGGGAGCGATAATTACCTTTCATAGATAGTTTTTTTAACATTTAGTCTACAAAAGGGATGTGGAAGTGGAATTTTTGTGTAACATGGTTTAATTTTATATATTCAATGTAGACCCTACAACTATTTAAATCCTAACGGGAACTAGCTTAGTATTCTCATTCTACATAATGGTGACTCCAGAATTTTTAGGAAAAATCTGAATGGGATTCACCCATTTGGAGTCCAAGATGGGGTATATGGTTCCAACTCTTAAAAACAATTCAATTTTTTTAAAACTTTCATGAGGATTATCTTGATGGGGGTTTTCTCACTTTCTTAGAGAATATGGTGAACAAAAATAGTGGGACTAATCCCTTGTATGTAACATAATGACCATATGATGGACCTAATATTTGTTTCTCTAAATTTATAGAAGTTTGGTATCTTGGATGGATTCCAAATTAATGGAGATTATTCTAATATGTTTATTATTTTCCTTAAGAAAATAATATTTTATGTCAGATGTAAGTATCTTAGGTTCTAGTTTAGGTGGGTGTTCTAGTTAAATTTTCAATAAAAATATCTCCATGTTTTCAACCATCATATGGAAAGAAGATGTGTCAATAACAGATATAAGTAAATCATATAAATAATATTCATTAATATATTCAAATTTATTTATACACATAACTTATTCAAGATTTAGTTAATTTCCAAAAACATAATTTTCATAGACATTAGACGATTATAAGGAATGTCCCAATTTGATTATTTCTTCTAAAATTTAAATATCTTCCTCAGAGCAATAGGGAAGTTCAGATTGAGATAGTGTAAAATTAATTTTATTCTTCATGAGGATATTTCATTGAATCCAAAATACTAAAATTAATATTTTTTTTCTCCAAAATACATTGAAAGTGTTTCTTCAAATACATGTATTATAGTTTTATCAGTTTTAAAAAATGTCCTACCAAATATGATAGGTAAATGAGTTGTACCTTTATCTTGTTACATGTTTAAGATGTAAAACCATCATGGAACAATGGGCTATTCACTTGTATAAGGATATACTCCAAGACTTCTACTGGGTAGGTAGTCATTCAATTGGATAATTATATAACAACTCAGGTTGGATTAAGTCCTATTATTTGTAGATAAGAGTAGAATTAGTAAGAAATAAATTAATTGAAGATCCAAAGTCACATAATTCATTAATGAAAGTGAGTTCTCCTATGGTTCAGGGAATAGTAAAATTACATGGGTCTTGAAAATTCCTACGTAGTTTTGTGGTTATTAGAGAATAAATTTTTCTTTATAGGATTAACTTTTCATCTACTAGAACATTTATTTTCATGGTACACATCTCATTGAGAAACTTTTCATACCTTTTTATTTGGTTTATGACATCCAACAAAGGGATATTGAATTACACTTTCATGAATGTTTCTATTATTTCATTTTATTGGTTTTCTTCCCTGGTCTTCTTAGGTGGGTATATTCTTGATGTGAAGGGAGGTTAGGTTTGGGGTGTGTATTTCATCTTGTCTTGTCCCTTTATTTTTTTAGTGGTTGTATCTCCACACAAATCGCTACCTCTTGTTTTCTCTTGGGTTCTTCTTCTTTCTTGGGCTATCCACTTACAAATTATTCTTCTATTAGTGTTATTTCACTAATATTCACCTCCATAACACTTATTAAAGAAATAAATTTTATATTTCCCTCAGTATTAGGAATTTATTGGTCAAGTATCTTACCTAAACATTGATTTACCAAATTATTTAGTATATAAATGATCTATCTAAACTGAACATTCAGATCCTTCAGCTTGAATCCATGAGCTCTAAGAGTAGTTTTTTTGTTACTTTGGTAGTCCAAAAGGTATATTATCTTGTATTCCATCAATGTTTCTTGGTCCTTTCCATGTTGGTAGCTTTTATGGGGCTGATTTTAATTTCTTTGGAATGGTAGGGGTTGGTATAGTTATTGAAAATCTACCTGTAAAGGTGGTCTTTTTGGCTATTGGTTTCCAGCTCCATGTTTAATCTTTTAGTAATATTTAAACCATTTATATTTGGTTGGTTTTTTTGGTAGAACTATATTTTATACACTGCATCAATTCTCTGAGTCTCTTGAACTTAGGGACATACATATATAAAATTATATAGGGAATTACATAACTAACACACTAAAGGGTGTGTAGATTGTGGTTCTTCATGAATTTTGTTTAATGATAATTATAACAAAATAGAAGGTTGTTATTAAATTTTAGTTTCATGTAATAGAGTTTTTGAACTATTTACCTGATTTACTCTTCTGGAAGGGGATCTTTGGTCGAATTTTTGGGATTTTTGTGAGATCCTCTCTATCTATTCTCTGAATTTAGCAGGTGAGTTTTCTATAAGGGATCCTAAAAAAATAAATATACAACATGTTTATCTCATTGTCTACCTATCCATGGTAAAAGGACACTAAGAAATGGTGTTATTCAAAGGGTTAATGTGGGTAATATGTAGTCAATCTATAGAATCTCTCTCAAAACTCAAATGGAGTTTCTCCATTTTATTTCTTGATCCTATATATCTCCTTCCTTAGTTGGGTACTCCTTTAATAGGGAAATAATTTCTAAAGGAAGAAAATTTGGAGTTCATATTAGCAAATGAAGTTTATAGCCTAAAAATTATACATACACACATTATATGATCCCTTGAGGGATAATGGAAAAACCTTCTGACTAATATGCACTTATGGGACTCCTATGGGCTTGAAGTTACTATAAAAATCCCTTAACTCTATCAAATGTCCATTGGAATCCTCTATTTACATGCTATGATACTTTGTAATTAGTTGGATCACGGTAGTTTTAATTTTAAATTAATATGGGTTATTAGGTTTTTGAAGCTAATTATAATTATTTAAATTTGTTTCATATAATACTCTCAATGTTCCCTTTAGTTGAGATAGATTTTCTTCTAGGTTTTCACTTCCTGAGGTAACTCTAGTAGAAGAAAAATATGAGTATGGTGAGTCTATCAAAGGAACCATGATAAACCAACTCCCCACTTACTCAATAATTATTAGATTTCTAATTATGTCAAGTAGAATTATCACAACCTTTAGATCAAATAAAAATAGGTGATCCAAACTAGACCTGTTAATGCATCAAAAAAATTTCAAATGGAAATAATAAAAAATAAAATGAAAACAACAACATTAGTCTAGATCCTCATAAATAGTGTCAGCTTGTTGTGGTGGTTGTCACGGGTCTTACAACAAAAAATTTTAAACCCAAATAAATGTAGCAATTAGTGGGACTCACTTTATCTACATGGAGGATGATGTTTTAGTGTATTTTTATTATGTTGAGTGGGTTTAGTGTGTGTTAAACACAAGAATGGATTAGGCTTCAGAATGTATTTAATTTTGTGTTTGAATTTAGTTTTAAAAGTAGTGGTCTAACATTATATAGTTTCCCAACCTATATGTTAAATCACAATTCAATTTTACTCTAATTTGATACTCTATATAATCATATGAATCCCTAAATTACCATTATCACTTGGTAATTTTGACTTAAATTGAGAAATGAAATGATAACTATATTCCTTATCCTCCTTAGAAGAGTTGAAAAATATTTCTAATCACTCTTTAATCAACCTACTTCCTTCCAATGTATGTATATTTGATAAGTTATAGGTGTCTTGTGTTTTCAAACCTATTAGTAAAGGAAAAATAATTTAAATGAAGATAATAATTTAAACCTCCCACTTTATAAGTAAGAAAACTATTACAGAGAAATAAAATAGGAGATATTTATCAAAGAAGAAATAAATTCATTGGAAGGGGTAGAGAGATTAACCTTGGATAATCCACTAAGGCTCTAGTATCCCATCACTAGATAAGAATAACTATAGAAAAAAATCCATAGTAATAGCTTTAATCTCAATCAACTAATCCCATTTTCTCAGTGAACAATTATCATCTTTATATAAGTAACAAAATGATATGGAGATCATTCCCACAATTTATTAGATTTATATACCATGTGATAAACATATTCCTCCTCTTAATACTTCATAAATTTTAGTACCTTTTAAATCCACCTCCATTTTAGTGCATAACTCCCATTTCCTCTAATGGGATCCATGTGTCTTATTTGAGGGTCTAGATTCTCTTCAAGAAGCTCCCACTTGAATATTTAACTGTTGCAACGACCATACATCATCCTATTCATTTTCAACTCATGGTATGATCACCTTGTGGAATATGGGGAAAGGTATTTATAGATTTTGGAGGAGTATAAGAAGACAAATGAATTTTATGTTGTTCTCTACTTATTTCATATATCTATTATTTTAATTCATGAGGTTCAAAAATTAGAAACATTTCAAGGTTTTACGCACAATAGGTGAATCGTGTTTTATGAATTAAAAGTATTATGTGGTTCTTGAGATGTTAGATATGGGTAAATGAAGTCATACCAAGAAAATAAAAATTATTATGATCCTTGAAAGTCACAAGGGATAGATAAGGAAGTTTTAAACTCATCTCACAAGTCCTACAATGTCAAATAAAAGGGACTTATGAGACTACCCTAAAGTCTTATGGTTCTAGAGGTTTAAAATCATATATAAAAAAAGTATCGCCTACTTAATGGAAAGGTTATATAAAATTATATAGAAAATTGTGATGTGGTGACTTGTGAGTCTAATGTATGGATATCCAGTGTCTAATGTGGCCCAAATAATTATTAAATAATCATTATCCCTTTTCATTTTCAGCCTTAAAACGACCATCCATGAAAATGTAATATTAGTGCATGCGTTGTTTGTAACACCCTGAAATTTTAAAAGAGGAACATGTTTTCAATATCATATAATATAAAAAACAGTAAGATTATAATATAAGGTAAAACCCTGAGACTTTGTTATATATTTGGTTTTAAAAAAGGTCAATTTATTCTATATCTTGTGATACACACAACACGAGGTTTAGAAAAACACAATAAGTTATTAAAATATTATTATTTAAACATGGCCATTGTATCCTTTCCGTTAAGTTGGAAGTTTTAAATATAAGTTAATAAATTATGAAAATTATATGGTTTAAACATTTATAAAATAAATTTCAAATATTATCTATTTATTTGAAATAAACTAAGAATATTTAAAATGAAAAAGAATTTTTTTTGAATGAATTATTTTTCTAAATGGAGGTCCAGTCTTGCTTTACACACATAATTTAAAATTAATTTCTTATAACTTCTATACGGTTTATTTTAAAAAATTAACTTCATTTTTGAAATAATCACATCAATCTTATCTTCGGGAGAATTTTTGATATTTTTCTAAAAAGTTTCATTTTTCGACGAATAGGTAAAAATGATGATTTTAATTATAAACTACATTTTTGTTTAAATAATTTACAATCCCTATTTTATTTTAATGTGGTTTTAAAAATAAAATTAGTTCAATTATATATTTATTAATACAAATTAATTCAATTTAATAAACTTCATAGTGAATTTTGATATAAAAACTTTTAAAACTTCTGAAAGTTTTTCTTTTGGAAGACCATTTTTTAGACTTGACTGTGGGTTTAATTATAAATAAAATTCATCCTATTATGTGAGTTTAATTTGAAAAAATTGATTCCATATTTTGAATTAACATAATTTAAATTATCTAATAAATTCAACTTAATTTTTGACCATAATCAATAGTAAAAACTGTAAAAATTATTTATCGTGGCTAAGGTAAAAATGAGTTTATTGAGGGTTAAAAATAAAATATTTGTGTTAAAATTAATCCAAATTTTCCAAATTATTTTTCATGGTCATTTTTAGAACTTCTATCTCCTAAATTTCGAAATTTTTTTATTTTTAAGCCTTGTGTCAAGATTAAAATGTAGTTGGACATATTTATTTTAGAAAACTCAAAGTGTAACCTCTTCCCCACTTATAAAAGGTCAACCCGTCTAATATGATTTATACACTTATAAAACCAATTATTTATACGAATACCTACCCAAATAAATGTCCCAATCCCCTCCCATACTCTTATAATTATTGTTTTGGTCATAATTCCAACCTTGGAAGGAATTTAGTGTAAACCAAATGAAGTTGTATGATAAAGAGGTGATGTCCTTAACCGAGCATTTTATTTTATTTATTCCTCCACCTCCTTCAAATAATATTAAAAAATTATAATAAAATAACCACATTATATTATACATAATTATATGTTGTTATGTTAAGGTAATTACCTATAACCATCTCGTACTCCCTCAAATGGGAAACAAAATCGTTGATCGTGTGTACGAAAGACTACTGCCTCGGGAACCTATATAATTTATTTTACATCATCACTTCCCAAGTCTAGATATAATTATTTTTATAATTATTATATATGATATATATAATAAAATTATATTTATTTAATCATAATATCATATTTAACTTTTTAATTTCCACTCCATAGAGAATACCGTATCGTCGCTCAAGTGTATGGTAGACTACCGCCCCACAAAGCGATGTGATTTATTTTTCACATACAATTTACTTGGAAGGTAATAAGTATAAATTTTATGTTGATATATTATATTAATTAAATATTAATAATTATCTAAAATTAATATATCATACAATTTAGCACCTTACCATCCATTGAATAAATGATAACATCGTTTGTGTGTACGGTGAACTACCGCCTCACAATGTTATGTGATTATTTTGTCACTAACACTTTACAAGGAGGTAATAAATGATAAATTTAATGAATATATTTGAAATATATGAAATTATATTTATTGTATAAAATTAATATACCATTCAATTTCTTACTCTTTCACCTATTAAGTAAATTATAATGTCGCTCATGTATACATACTACCTATCTTCTCCACGAAGCGATGTGATTCATTCCCCATATTGAAAATTGAATAATAATTATAAATAATGATCTAATAAGAAATCTAATATTTATAAAATTAAAATATTTCTTTAGAAGATAGAACTAAATCCTATGTTCAAGATCTGAATCTTTCAATACATGATGTGCATAAGAAAAAAAGTTATTAACATCTGAATAATAGTGATAAAGAAATATTATTAACGAATGAGTAATAATATTTTATAAAGGATATTATATTATATTATAAATATTTATATGGTTATATTATAAGTTAATAACTTTTTTAAAACTACTCCACATGATTTTAAATAATGATCAGCTAAAGGGAAGCATAATGTAAGGGGTTTCTTAACTAAATTCTCATTAATTGGGTTTTATGACTACTTCATTGATTATATTATGACAAAATTATTTGTGAAAATTATTTTGATTTAATTATGTTTTATTTACACTTTTATTTTTGATTATATACATTTTTTACACATAATAACAACATTTATCATCTCTCACCTCAATTATATGAACCTTTTAAGGGTCTTTTGTCTCACTTGTACTTCCATGAGATGTATTCCATATTCACCACTTAGTTCTTCTGGGTGGTGTATATAATACCCTTTGATATATTATATCATTAATCCCTTTATATTTATGGTATTTTATATTTCATTTTAATTTATTTATTTTATGGGGCTTATGATTCAAAAGTTACAAAATTGGTAATGGATTATTTTAAAATCTCATCATTTATTGGTTTAGTTTATGATTAAATTTACTATGAGGAAGTATTATGATCTATCGCTAAATAAAATAATTAAATTTATTCTCCTATTATTATTCAAAAACTGTTATATTAATATTTCCATTTTCATCTCTTTGGAACATAAATTGACTATGAAAATTATTTTAATAAATTAAAACCTTATTTCTTTCTTCTGTCGAAAATCACTTTTCATCTAAATCCTTGTTTCCTAAAAATGTTTACAAAAATGTTTACCATAACTGTTTAAAGTTATTTTTACCATAAATTGAATTTTTAAAAATTGTTTTAAAAATAATTTCCCCATAATTTTATGAAGAAGGTACTTTTTTACTTTTCTTAAAAAATGTGAGAGGAATCTTTGTCTTTTTTAACATATTTGGCAAGAATGTAACTATTCCTCCATCACGATCAGTCGTTATTTTAAATATTAATTTTTAATTTTCAAATTTAATTTTCAAAAAAATGTTTTCTTAAATTTTTGAGAAAGGCATTAATTTTTAATAAGTGTTTTTAAAATGGAAAGGTTATTTTTCTCATGAAATTTTTAAAGTGATCATTTGAAATAAGTTTCCATCTAAGATAACTTCCATTGTTGTTACTCAAAGTGAAAAGGTTATGTTACTCAATAATGTTGCATTCATTTTAAAATTATTTTAATCAATGAAAACAAATTTTGATGTTACGTATTTATTTTAAATTATGTATATAAGTTTCTCAAATTTATAACTACCTATTCTCCCTTCCTTTGACAGAGTAATACATTCCTTAGGATAATTTCTCAAGTGCAATCATTATGAAATTTACTTTGATTATGATATGAAGTAAGATTATAAAACCCATTTTATTTCCATGGGTAATTCTTATGTTATTCCATATAATTGATTTCATTTATCTGGAATACATAGATCATGCACATGTTATGATGGGTTCATCCCAAGAGCGCTCTAATACATTGGGTGATATTATAGTATAATGAGACATCATGTATAGTATTAGGGTGTAAACCTCATCCATTATGTGATTTAGTCCACTATGTGATATAGTGTAGTTAGTTATACTTGACTCATGTTTGTAATGTTTTTATATTGATACCACCTTTCCTATTCTACCATGATCTTATTAGACCATGTTATTTATGTTATTATTTGATGCAATTACTCGCGAGCCATCTCCTTATGATATCATGATATATTTTTCCCTCACATGTTATGTTTACTTATCATATCTATTCCCTTACTAATATTTTATCTCACCCCTTTTGTATTTGCATTCCCTAGGTTATACAATGTAGTTTAGGATCTCTAAAGTATTTAGGATCTTGTTATGGAGAATAAAATAAAAGGTTTTATTGTTTTAATCTCACTTTGTTGTATAATGAACCTAGTACTGCAAAGATACTAGGACATTACTATCCTTATATTATGTTCATGGATATTTATGTTTAGAAATAATGTAATAATATGTGTAAAAGTCTTGGGTCATCATAGTTAGTATTAGAGGAAATGTTTAGTTAACCATTGGAAACTAGGATGAGAAACCTCAGTGAGAACCCTAAGGATAATTATAAAGATAAGTATAAGGATAAGTCTATGTATAGGAAAATATCCTAGAATTTTGGTGAAGTTTAGAGTGAGTTGTTTCTGAGAAATGAAATACCTATCTGGATATTACCAGTGGAGATGGTTCTAGAACAGATGTACCGAGGGGTAATAACTCTTAAATAGTCAATTCAATATTTACTCAAGAATTACATGGTACATGATAATGAGATTTATTGTGAACTTAATTTGACACTCCTAGGGGATTTTATTTTGAAATTAAAAAACTCTTTATAAACCATCTTGAAGGATTTTAATAGATGATATCCATGAATGGCCTAGGATAAACCTAATGTTTAATAGATTTAAAATAATTTGTAGTGATTTATAAATATTATAAATTATTTTTCATGATTATTTGGTTTCCCACTACGATTATTATTGCTCATTCTATGCTTTGTGGTCTTATTCAATGGATATAACTAGGAGGAATCTTGTTATCAATAAATTTGATGGACACTTTGGTGATTATGAGTAACCAAAATGGATGATTACTAGAGAAAAATATATTTTGATTATACTTAATCTGCTATCATGATATATGATTAACAGTGTGAACTTTGGTGAGATTACTATCTATTTAAATAATACGAGGATGGAATTTTATGAAAGTTATCATGGTAATAGACATAGAGTAAAGAATATTCAGCTTCCTACATGTTAATAAGGTGGGAGGTAATACCTAGAATAATATCTAAATTTGATGGGAAGATGTTATCCATGTTGAAATGAAGGTCATAGAGTAATGAATTTCCAAGGAATTTGATGTCTTATATGTGGGGAACTTGGAAATTATCCAAGACAATTCCCTAAAATAAGATTTATCCCCTATACCAGGGAAGGAAATATGTTATACCAAATCATTGAAGTAAAATGTTTGAAGTATTTATGTATTTGGATTAAAAGTTTTTACGTAGAAGTACTTTTAACAATGGTATTTTTCTTATAAGAATCATGAAAAATATAAGGATTTTGTTAATGTTGTAGGCATATATGTTTTCATGTTATATTAACTTAATAGTTATGGCTACCATCATGATTTTATTATTTTAGGGTTTATAATATGTTTAAAATATTAGACACCCCTTTAGAGGTTTTCAATAAATAGATTTCAAGTTGACTGATGATATTTCTGGAGATGTTTTATTGGTTTGTAGAATATATAACCTCTTTGTTTAATGAAAAATATTATTTGGGAAGAATACAAATATTTTTTTAAAGATGAAAATTGAAGGGTTTTAAAGATAGATACTTATGGAATTTATTAAGTTGAAATTTTGGAGTTACTATTGAGGTAATATAGATTAATGAATTTTATGGGAATACTTTTGATAACCATTTTGGTTTTAATAAAGATTGGGGGAATATATTATTACTTTTTTATGGATCTTATGTTCCATTAAAATTTAATTTTAGTTATTCATGCATAAAAAAATCATTTTTTTGGATATTCATTTCTCAGAGTAAGAGATGAAAGTAGAATTTGATCAAATCAAAACCAAATTATAGAATTATTCTTATGAAATAGAAGTATATCTAGTAAGTATATTTTCTTATATTTTTATACAGTAAAAGAACTCCCCAACATTAAAAAAATGATATTGGGAAAAAATGTTAGGATATTACCTTCATATATAATGAATAAAATATCCTTTGAAACCATCATATATTTATGGTTTTGAGGTCCTTATCTTTACATCAATAATTCACTTTATTTTGATTAATGATCTCTCTTAATATCTATAATTATTTATGATTTTATTCCATTTTTATATCTTTACTGGACACCAATGTTATCATATATGGAAACCTAGTCATGTGATTAATTTTATATTTTCCTTTACCTAATTATAATACAAATTCTTATTAAACATTTTTACGATGTGTTTTTTTCCACAGAGAAATTTTAAAACCCTTTATTACTGAGATCAAGATTAAGTTACGAGGACACAATTCATTTAAGCGGTAGAATATTACACCCTGAGATTTTAAAATAGGAATATCTTATTCAATAATATATATTCCCCACAATAGAAATCTTATAAGATAAGGAAATGCTCTAATACTTTATGATATATTTCGTTTTAAATAAATTCAATCTATTTGATAGCTTATGATGCACGCAACACCAAGTTTAAATGAATCACGATACTTTATTAAAATATTATTATCTAAACATGGCTATAATAACATAGCCATTAAGTTATAAGGTATTAATAAGACTAGATAATTTATGAAAATTATATAGTTTACACAGGTTTAAAATAAATTCATTGATTATTTATTAGTTAGAAATAAAATAATAATAATTTAAAAGAAAAGAAATATTTTCTAAAAAATAATATTTTTCTAAATGTCGGTTTTGTCATGATTTGTGCAGTTAATTATAAATTAAATTTTAACTATTTTAGGAATTTTATTTTAATAAATGAACTCAATTTTTTAAATCATCATATCAAAATTATCGTATGGTTGTTTTTTTATTTTTCCTAAAGTTCTAGTTTATGAGGAATAGTTAAAAATACAAATTTTTATTAAAATAATATGTTTAATTTAAAGCATTTACAATCACCATTTTATTTTAATGTGTTTTAAAAAGTAAAATTAGTTCAATTATAAATTTATTAATCCAAATTAGGTCACTTTAATAAATTTCATATGGAATTTTTGTTGATTTTTTTTAAATTGTTGAATGTTTTCTTTTGAAAAGAGGGGTTTTTCAACACGAATGTGGTTTTAATTTTAAATTAAATCATGAAATGTAACGACCCATCCCCCGGGGCCCATTCCATAACTTCCCCAAGCCCGCCTTCTATAGGCCAGGGGGTAGTGACTAGCATCGAAAGGGAATATCCCAAGAAGAGAAGACATTGCCTTTAAACCTGTACACACACCAACATGGCATATTGCACAAAGAAAAACAAAAAGGAAAGAAAAATAGTACAACCACCACAATGTACCACCACTGAGAGTAAAAGGTGAAAACTGAATATAAAGGGTCCAGAATACAAGCCCAACTGAAAGGAAAGTACAAAAAAAGGAATCCAAGCTTCGTATATCGTCCACCAAGAATCCTACCTAAAGGGTTGGTAAAACTTACTATTAGATGTCACTACAAAACACCACATCTATCGATCAACCTCATAGCACCATCTATACCTAGCTCCCCAAAGACCCAATCAATGATTTCCGTTATTTTAACAAGAAACAATTGGTGCGGAAAAATCCCGTGCAGGTGTGAGTATAACAATACTCGGTAGGGACCATGAGACCCCTAAAATTCTCTTAGAAATCCACAAAGGAAAATACCACAGAGGAAATACCACCAATAAAGATCTCAAATACTTGTTAAAAAGTAAAAGTAAACTCAAACCAGATATAAATTAATTACCAAAGTAAAGATGATTACTCGTAAGGCTAGATCATCTTATTCTATTGAGAGGCTCTACTACTGATCCACAAAGGGCCGTTTTGCTGCTGATCCACGAAGGGTCACTCTGCTTCCAATCCATGATGGGTCTCTCTATAGCTGATCCACATCAGGTCATGATACTACTGATCCACTAATGGTTTCTCTCATGTAGATCTATGAAGGGTCACTCTTATGATGATCCACAAATGGTCGCTTTTATACTGATCTACGAAGGGTCCCTTTAATGCTGATCCATGAAGGGTCACTTTTATGCTGGTCTACAAAGGGTCAATTTTATTCTGATCTATGAAGGGTCTCTTTTATACTGATCCACAAAGGGTTGCTTTTATGCTTCACATCACAACAAGCCATTGGATTTCCACACTTATCACACTTTATTTTTGTAGAATCTTCTCCTCAAGACATCAGTCATACGATAACCTCCATGAAGTCCCAAATAGAGTAATCCAAAGGACCCTCTCGTCGTAAGTGCCCCAACGCAATAGAAGACATGTCGAATGGATTCCCGGTCTGTTAGATATGGACATTTTTGTAAAAAGGGCCCGGTTGGATTCGAGTCGAATCCAACCTCACCATACACCAACCTCCACCAAAACTCACGTAGAGTATCATAGATGGAATGTCTCATCACAAGGGTCCTTTTTCCATAGATGGCGCATCAATCAGACACCCGGTCTGCAAGTTATTTACATTCTTCCATAAAGGGGATGGTTAGGTCTGGGTTTGGTCCGACCCGGTCAAACTGACATCACCCGGCCAGGGGTCAACCAACCAGACCCAAGTCTGCCGAACAAACCTAGGTCCACCGACCAGACCCTGCTTGGGTCTGGACCATTGTGTTGTGGGCCCGTTGGGCTGTGGCTCCGACACGCTGGGGAGGTTCTGGCTCATGGGTCTACCCAGTTCATGAGAGGCGGACCAACCTTCATTCAGGCCGAGACACGACAGGAAGCCGTGTTCGGCTCCCTAGCTCACCCTATAGTTGATGCAGGGCGGTTTCTCCACCGCGGTCAAGCAACCGCGCCCGACTGGAATCCTAAACGTTTTCTTCAACCATGTGTCGCCATCCCACCCAAGCATCCCAAACACGAGCCACTCAATCCATGTGGTTCTGGTAAGCTCTGCATCTCCATGCCACCGAGGCAAGCCGACGGGCACACCACCTCTCTCTTCCCGCTACCACTACCATCTACCGCCTTCCAGTGGTGCACTGAGGGTTCCTTCTACGGGCCACCAGAGTTTCTCTAGTGGTCCATTTTTCTAACCATCTACGCCTACAGGACCGTAGGGATTCCACCTTCACTGCGAAAAACTCAAACTCGTCTTTCCTCCATTCAAAAAATCATCCACAAAGAATACACAAGGAAGAGGGGGGTCGGTCCTTGTTTGTGTCAGACTGCACCCTCAGCGATAGAGGTTTTAAGTAGTGAAGGCTTAGGATTACAATTCTATCAACAATTAAACTGACACCGAATAGAAAAACCAAGAATGAAACCCTCCCGAAAGAACACAAGATCCACAAATTAACATGTTCATGTGTTAATCCACATTCTTCATTTAGAATAAGAATGGGGAAATCATCAGACCAAAATCAAACCCTACCTCATTTTATGTTCACTTCCATAGCATTTTATCCTCGAGGGTTCAAGAAGATAACATTGTTCGTTGTTTCTCGGCTTCTTTATTTGTGGTATGTCGAAGACGATGATGTTTCGAAGGTGTTCTTCATTCTTTGTTGGAGAAGAAATTTGCTAGAGGTTCATCAGAGAATTTCCCATAGTTTAATTCCCATATTTCCAATGTGTTAGTTTAATAAAAAGAAACATGTCACATTGTTTCTGTTATACTTTGACATTGCGTCGGTACACTATTTCATTTATGAAATATTGTACCGGTTATACTTGCACAATGAGCCATTAAGGGGCTTCCTTAATTTCACATCGTTGTCGCCTCATCGCTGCACCATAGTGCCATCGTCCACCGCTCAATGGTTGAGAAGAGAAATAAAATAACTTTTTTCTAAGTTATTTTATTATTTTCTGAAAAGTCCAGAAAATAAATTTTCCATCCGACCCTTACCGGTTGAAGTTAAGTCTTTTCTAGGTGAATCCTAGTGGTCTGAGTTCAACAGTACCCTCAGATTTATGATTTGATCACTACTTCAAATTTTAGAAAAATTTGCTCGTATGTTTACGGAACGTACTTTAAAAAAAATTCAGAAATTCGTTTTGGGCTTACCAGGCCTCGGAATCACGTGCAGTTAGATCACGTGGTCTCAAAATAATTCCATATAATTTTAAAAAAATATTTATAATGGAATTACAGGATATTAAATTCTCCCTACCTTAGGGATCTACCTCCCCAAAATCGAAAACAAAGGCTAATCAATCAAATGGGGGTACTGAGAAAGAATATGAGCCTCTCACTCCCACGTACTCTCCTAGAGGATCCCGTGCTGAAACTGAACGCACACTAGGGGAATTGAACATCCATGAAGGACCCACTTCTATTGATCCTCAATCTCCACAGGGAACTCTACAAATTTCTCCCCATCATCAGCGTCCATCTCTCCTCGGTCTATGATGTGCAATGGATCATGCATGTACCTCCTCAGCCGCAACATGTGAAAAATATAATGCACTCTGTTCAAATTTGGGATAAGATCTAGGTGGTACTCCACATCACCAACTCCGATGATAATCTATAATGGTTCGATGAACCTTAGAGATAACCTTTCAACCCAACCAAATCTCTAAAATCCTTATCAGGGTGAAACCCAAAGTAAAACATGGTCTTACTCCTAGAACTCCAAGTGTTTCTATCTCCTGTCAGCATACTATTTATATCTTCTCTCTGTAGTCCTCATCTGCTCCTGGATGATTTGTACCTTCTCAGTGGTAGCCCATACCAACTTTGGACCCCTAATTACTGACTCCCCTAGGACTGTCCATCATAGAGGTGATATGCATGTCCTCCCTTACAAGGCCTCAAATGGTGCCATGATAATGGTGGAGTGATATCTGTTGTTGTACACAAACTCCACAAGTGGTAGGTAGTCCTACCAACTGCAACCAAAATTCAGGACACAAGTACAAAGTATGCCCTCCAAGGTCTATATGGTATACTCCGTATGACCATCCGTCTAGGGGTGAAAAGATGTGCTCAAGCGCAGATGAATCCCGAACACCTCTGGAAACCCCTTCCACAACTAGGATGTAAAGCAATCATCATAGTCTGAGATGATTGTTGAAGGCACCCCATGGAGCCTTACTATCTCTTGGATGTAGAGGCGTCCAAATCCCTCTACCGATCCCTACACCAAGATGGTTAGGAAGTGAGCCTACTTGGGTAGTCAGTTAATGATAACCCAAATAGAGTTGTGGCCCCTATAAATGGATGGTAACCCCATCATAAAGTCCATAGAGATACCATACCACTTCCACTCTAGTACATCAAGTGGATGTTTCAAGCCTACTCGGACCTGATTCTTGGCCTTTACTTATTGACAAGTGACGTATCATGAAACGAACTCTACCACCACTTTCTTCATCCTTATCCACCAGTACTGACGTTGGAGGTCCTGTACATCTTTGCCCCACCAGGATGTACCACCATAGGGGATGAAATGAACTCCCTTAACACCTCCTACCATAATGTCACTGGTACTATGGTGCATCCTTTGAAAATGATGACTTGCTCCCCACCTAGAGAAAATCCACCAGGATCCTATCTTGAGGATATCTGAGCACGTTGGGCCTCACAGTTAACATACACTAGCTGTGCCTCCCTAATTCACTAAAGGAGTGGGGAGTGATAGTCATGGACTGAAGGTAAGATGCTCCATCACTATCCATGAAGGATATCTGCATCACGGATTGCTGCTTTGTCGCCTCAATCTGTAGCTGTAAACAAGACCTCTTGTTGAGTGTGTCGGCCACCACGTTCCCCTTCCCAGGAGTATAGAATATCTCAAATTTGTAGTACTGGAGTAACTCCAGCCACCACTGCTATCTCAAGTTCATTTCCTTATATAAGAATATATACCTGAGACTCTTGTGGTCAAATTAGGTGCTAAAATGTTTACCCATCAAGTAGTGCCACCACATCTTCAAGGAAAATACCACTACTACCAACTCCAGGTCATGGGTCCTATTATTATACTCATGTTACCTCAACTCCCATGATCCATAGGTGATGACTTCTTTATCCTACATTTGGACACAAAATAGTTTGGTCCCTAATGCATCACAATAGACTACATACCCAACGCCCTCTTCTGGTAGTCTCAAGATGGGGACACTCATCAGTCTATGCCTTAGCTTCAGGAAACTCTTCTAGAACCTCTTAGTCCACATAAAGGGTTTACCATTCTTTATCAATGTTGAAAAGAATTCTGCTACTTTGGAAAAGTTGGGTATGAACCTCTGGTAATACCCAACCAACCCCCGAAAACGTTTCACTGCATTCACGCTCCTAGTTGGCTCCCAAGAAAGAACTACCTCTATCTTTGCCGGATCCATTGCAACTCCAGCCTTTGAGATGACGTGTCCTAGGAAGTGGACCTACCAAAACCAGAACTGGCACTTTGAGATATTACCGTAAAGCTGGTGCTCTCAGAGTGTATCCAATAATATTCATAGGTGTGTAGAATTCTCCTCCTCCGTCACTGAGTATACCAAGATTTCATCAATGATGACATCCACGAAAAGATCATGGTAAGGCTGGAAGATCCTATTCATGAGTCCCATGAACACTGATAGGGAATTGGTCACACTGAAGGGTATCACCAGGAACTCTTATTGGACGTACCGGCATCTAAAGGATGTATTTGATATATCTTCATTTCATACCTAAAGATGATGATATCTTGATCTAAGGTCGATCTTCGAGAACCACCTTGCTCCCTTAAGCTGATCAAAGAGGTCATCAATCCTTGGGAGTGGATACTTATTCTTTATGGTCACCTGGTTAAGGAGTTGAAAGACCACGCATAGACTCAATCTCTCTTCTGCCTTCTTGGAAAACAACATTGGGGATTCCCATGGTGAAACACTAGTCATTATGAACCCCTTCTCCTGCAAGTCTTCCAGCTGTACCCTCAACTCACAATGCTTCGTAGGATCTATCCAATATGCAGGTGTAGATATCAGTGTTGTCCCTAGATATAAGTCAATGCATAAGTATACCTCTCTGCGAGAAGTTAGTCCTTGGAAATCTTCTAGAAATACATCCTCACACTTATCCACCACTATAAGAAAACTCAGACTCCTCTCGTCCATCGCACTGAGGGTGAGGCTAGCCAACTAGTGAGTTATTGGCCGCACTGTCCTCCAAGAATGTCCATCCTATGTTGTAAATGTTCCCTTCTATCTAGTGAATGAAAACCTAGTCCCATCCTTGAGGACACACCACACTTTGGGTCTAACATAGTTGATCTGAGGATGAATTTTAGATAACCAGTCCATACCGAAGATGACGTCATAAGGCCACGACACTACTACTAGGAGATCCCATCCAAATCTCTCACCTTCTAGAGTAAGAGCACACTCTTATAACTAGTGTGTAATAATTGAATCCCCTCCTGTAGGAGTCTCTAATAATTAGGATCAAGACAATGAATCCATCAGAATATCTGAGCCTCAAATGAGTTTTGTGGCAAGGAAAGAGTAACTAGAACCTATGTTTATAAGAACTGCAACTAAGGTGGATAAGAAATAGATTGAACCTATAATAATATATGGTGCATCATGGTCGTAGGACTCCATCACCTGAAGATGGACTCTCCCCAATATTCCAGCTCCCTGAGCCCATGGTGGACCACCTGGGGGTGGTGGTGGTAGTACCTTGAAAGGTCATCCACCGCCTGCCGCTCGACCTACTCCCCTACCACATCCGCCACCCTACAGACCACCTCGATCACACCTCTGTCGCTATCTTGAAAGTCCCTCAACCGTCTGCTGATCATCCATGTAGGGAGTCTGACCATCATGAGATATGTTACCCTATCATCCACATGAGTAACAAACTCTGGTCCTTATCTTAACTCCTCTACCTCTCAAACTCCACATCTCTGACCCTATTTCCTAGGATCGTCTTCTGAACATCCGGTCCCATTTGGGCCTCTACATCGTCTGCCTACTGCCTATTGTAGATGACTTGGCCACCTGTCATTCAGTGGTGGCTCTCACCATCGGTGCTTTCTCAAACAAAAATCACTCCACTAGTAGAGCTTTCTCTTTCACTCTATCCTACGTCAGGATGCTGAGAGAAATCATCGATGCCCTTATCTCCCATCAGATTCCCTACTCAAAGGTTTGGGCCCTGAAGAAAGGGTCCTATACCATGTCAGTGGAGTATTGGGAGAGTTCTGTAAACATCACCGAGTACTGGTCCACAGTCAATCTTCCCTATTGTTGGTGCAGTAGCTTTTGTATACACACTGAGCGTAGTGTCACTGGTACAAACTCTTCCCTGAAGAGGCTCTCTAAGTCCAACTTGGATAGGGTCACCTCCTCACATGTCTGGAGCGTCAAGCTCCACCATCTCTCGACCTTGACCTGAAAAAGGCTAGCGGATAGGACTACCATATAGTTTGTAGGTGTCTCTACAAGGTGAAAAACCTGTGTAACTACTTTCAACCAATCCTCAGCTACATGAGGATTTTTAATACCTCGAAACCTCAAAGTCCTTTATATCTGGAACTCGTGCAACGCGCTTAATCGGCATGAAGTATCCACTAGTGGGGATGGTAGAAACTTATACTCTCTGGGTGGTGGTACTACTAGTACACCACCAAATGGTGCTATCACTATAAGTGGTCCCTACACCAAAGCCTCATCACTCAGTGGACCATAGTTGTGATTCCCAACTGGAATCCTGGCTAGCTGTCTTCGTGGAGGCATCAAGTAGGTAAATAGATGCTCCACAATAAATAAGTTATACCTGGTGAGCTGAATCAAAAGAGATTAAGATACAAACATTTCCAAAACACATGAAACTAGTTTTTTCATGTACTGAGTGGGAAAATAGAATTCAAGGTCCTGGTGTATGTATACGTCGACCACAACACCAACACTAGACTCCCCGAACTGAAAGCTGAACTCAAGATACTTAACACTATTCCCCCCATGAAAAATATAGACTCTTAGTTCTTCTTGTAGAACAGACCGTGCTATGATACCAATTTTTCATGACCCGTCCCCTGGGGCCCATGCCGTGACTTCCCAAAGCACACCTTCCATAGGTCAGGGGCTAGTTACTAGCACTATAAAGACATATCCCAAGAAGGAAAGTCATAACCTTTAAATCTATACACACACACAGACAAGGCATACTACACAAAGAAAACCCCAACGGAAAGAAAAATAGTACAACCACCACAAAGTACCACCACTGAGAGTAAAAGGTGTAAACTAAAAGTAAAAGGGACAAAATACAAGCCCAACAGAAAGTAAAGTACAATAAAAGGAATACAAACTTCATAGGTTGTGTGAAAATGATCCTACTTAAAGGGTAGGAACAACTTACTATCAGATTTCACTGTAGCACACCATGTCTATCAATCCAACTATGATCATCGTCTAGCCCTGGCTCCCCAAAGACCCATTCAAAGCTGTCTGTTGTCTGCACAAGAAACAACAAGTGCGGGTGAAGACCATTTAGGGGTAAGTACAAAAATACTCAGTTGGGACCCTGAGACCCCTAAAGGTCTCTCAAAAATCCACAAAAGAAAATACCAAAAAGAAAAATACCACAGAGGAAATACCATAAAAAAAAGATCTCAAATACACAGGACAAAGTAAAAGACAACTCACAACAGGTATAACTTAAGTACAAAAGTAAAGATGATTAATTGTAAGGCTATATCATCTTATTCTTTTGAGAGGATCTGCTGCTGATCGGTGAAGGGTCTCTCTACTACTGATCCACGAAGGGTCACCCTACTACTGATCCATGATGGGTCTCTCTACGGCTGACCCACGATGGGTTGTGCTACTGCAAATCCATGAAGGTTCTCTCTCATGTAGATCCATGAAGGGTCACTCTTATGTTGATCCATGAAGGGACACTTTTATACTGATCCATGAAGGGTCTCTTTTATGTGGATCCATGAAGGGTCGATTTTATGCTGATCCTTGAAGGGTCACTTTTATGCTGATCCATTAAGGGTTTCTTTTATGCTGATCCAAGAAGGGTCACTTTTATGATTCACATCACAGCCATCAACTAGATTCACACACTTAGCATGCTTGATTTCTAGAGAATCTTCTCCTCAAGCCATCAGTCATAACACAACCTCCATGAAGTCCCACATTGTTTAACCCAAAGAACAGTCTTGTTGTAAAGGTCCCAACGCAATAGACGACGTGTCAAATGGACTCCCTGTCTGTAAGATATGGACATTTTGTTAAAAAGGGTATGGTTGGATTTGAGTCTGATCCAAACTGATCATACAACAATATCTTCCAAAACTCATGTAGTGTATCTCAGAAGGACCACCTCGTCGCAAGGGTCCTCGTTCCACATATGACGCATCAATAGGACACCTGGTCTGCAAGTTATTGACGTTTTTTCAAAAAGGGGAATGTTGGGTTCGAGTCTAGTCCGAATGACCCGACCCACCCTAGGGTCCACCAACCCAACCTGGGTCTGCAAACCTGACCTAGAATGGGTCCATCCAGTTGGGTCGTGGGCCCATTGGGCTGCAAATCTGTCTGGTCCCCCAGAGGCAGACCAACCTTCTGTCCGGCTGGGACATGGTAGGCGGCAGCGTCCGACTCCCCAGGTCACCCCACAGTCGACGCGGGGTGGTCTCTCCACCATGGTCCAGCGACAGCGGCCAGCCAGACTCTGGCACGTGGTCTTCGACAACGTACTACCAACTTGCACGAGCAGCCCAGACATGGGCCTCTCCCTCCAGGTAGCATTATTTGGTGCCGCTTTTCTATGCTGCTGCAACCCACTAGCCGTGGCCCTGCGTCACCGTGGCATGCCGATGGGCGCACCACCTCTCTCCGCCCGCAGCCACCACCGCCAGTGCTGGCGGTTCCTTCTACAGGCCACCAGAGTTGCTCCAGTGGTCCGTTTTTCGAACTCTCTATGACTCCGAGCCCATAGGGCTTCCACCATCACTACGACAGCCTAAAACTCATATTGCCCCCATTCAAAAATTCATCCACCAAGAACACACAAGGCGGAGGTGTCAGGCCTTGTTTTTATTGGCCCGTGCCCTATGTATTAGAAGTTCAAAGCAGTGAAGGCTCGAGATTACAATTCTATCGACAATAAAATTGATCCCGAATAGAAAACCCAAGAACGACACCCTACCAAAAGAAAGCATGATCCACAGATTAACCTATTACTGTGTTAATCCACATTCATCGTTTTGAATAATAACATGGAAATCATAAAACCAAAATTAAACCCTTACCTCATTTGAAGTTTTTTGCCATAACATTCCATCCTCAAGGGTCCAAGAGGCCAACATCATTTGTTGCTTCTTGGATTTGTTCATCGAGGTACGTCAAAGTCGATGAAGTTCATCTGGTGTTTGTAATTCTACTTTCGAGAGGAAACTCCCTAGAGTTTTTTCAGAGAATTTCCCACAAATTAATTCCCAACTTTCCAACGCGTTAGTTTAATAAAATGAAACATGTCGCTGCATTTCTGTTTCGCTGCGATGTTGCATCGTTACGCTTTCACAACGATCCATTAAGAGGATTCCTTAATTTTAACTCGTCATTACCTCTTCGCCGCACCACAACACTACCTTCCACCTCTCAATGGTTGATAAAATAAATAAAATCACTTTTTTAAGTTATTTTATTATTTTCTGAAAATTCCAAAAATTAAATTTTCTGTCCGACCTTTTCCGGTCGAAGTTAAGTCCTTTATTTATGAATCTCGGCATTCCAAGTTCAACGGTGCCCACATGTTTTTGATCAGAGCAGCAGTTCAAAATTTATAAATACCCACTCACACGTTTACTAAACATACTTTAAAAATGTTCATAATTTCATTACGGTCTCATCGAGCCTCAAAATCTTTTGTCTCCAGAGAGTGTGGTGTCAAAATAATTCCATATAATATTTTAAAAAATTATACATAAATTACAAGACATTACATGAAAATTATAGGAGTTTAATTTGAAAACATGGACCACAAATTTTGAATTAGAATAATTTATATTATTCAACAACATTAGCTTAATTTTTTTACCATAATTAAGATTGAAAACAATAAAAATAATTTACAATGGTCAAGGTAAGAACAAGTTTATTAGTGGTTAAGCTTAACATATTAGGGTTAAAAATTTCAAAAAACTTGTATAATTATTTTTTTGGGTCATAGTTTGACCTTATATATTATAAGGTTCAAAATATTTCCATTTTGGATCCTTTTGGAATGATAAAAATCTAGATGGAATTCTTTATTTTCAAGAATTCCAAGTTTGTCCTCATCATCACTTATAAAATGACACCCCATCTCTTCTCATTTACACACTTATAAAACCCATTGTTTCATCCAATACATAACCAAATCACATCCCTAATTCCCTAAACTCATCATAAAAATCTTTTTTTGGTTATAAATATATCCTGTTAAGGCTTTTTGTGGGAATCAAAAGAAGCTGTCAAAAGAAGTGGTAACATCCTTAACAAAGAATTTTTTTTATTTCTTCCTCCATATCCTAAAAATATTTTTAAAACATGATTATATAATAAAATATGTATCTTAAATATATTGAGATTTTTTAATTTTAATGGAATTATCTACAATTATATTCTCCTCCCTCAAATGGGAAAAAACAGTTGATCGTGTGTATGATGGACTACCACCTCATGAACTGACATAATTTGTTTTCCATCACCAATTCCCATGGATATATATAATGATTTATATAATGTTTATACATTATATTTATGATAAAATTGTTCTTTTATAATTATATATCACATATACCTTCTTACTTTCCATTCCAAAGAGAATACAATAACATCATTCATGTGTATGATGGACTACCACCTCACGAAGTGATGTGATTCGTTTTTCATGTATGCATCACATGGGAGTAAATAAGGATTATTTTTATATTTATATAATATATTAATGTAATATTAATCATTATTGAAAATAAATTTATCATATAATCTATTACCTTACCATCCATTGGATAAATGATATCGTCATTCATGTGTACGATAGACTGCAACCTCACGAAGCGATGTGATTCATTTTTCACTAATTATTTACATGGAAGGTAATGAAGGATAGATTTAATTAATATATGTGATATATATGAAATTATATTTATTATATAAAATTAATTAACCATTAAATTACTTACCTTTTCACATATTAAGAAAATGATAATGTCACTCGTGTGTGTGTATGGCCTACAGTCTCCACAAAGCGATGCCATTCATTATCCATGTTAAAAATTCAATAATGATTCCAAATAATAATATAATGAAGAAATTATATTTATAAAATTAATATCATTTTTTTATATTATTAAACTATATCCTATGTTCAAGATCTAGAACTTTTAGGACAAGACATGCATAAGAAAACCAAGAAATTAACACTGTGAATAATAGTGAAAATGAAAGATTATTAACGAATGGGTAATAAGATATTATAAATTTAACAAATAAATATTTTATGATAATAAAATTTTATTTGATATATTATGATAAAAGAAACACTGATCTTAAAAAACCCAAGAAATATAATTCCTTAAATCTAATATCTTCGATAGATTGCGAAACACGTACCCCAAGCCTAAATGAACCGTAATATATTATACAATTATTATAAATAAATTAAACTTGTGGGTATTAATATTTATTAATAAATTATTAAAATCATGGTTATATTTTTATTATAAATTAAATAAGAATCATTTAAAAGAAAAATAAATTTTTTCTAAAAAACTATATTTTCTAGAAAACGATTTAGTCTCACTTTTCAAACATAGTTTAAAATTAAATTTTACCACTATTAGAAAATATATTTCAAAAAATGAACTTAATTTTTTAAATCATCATTTAAAAATCATCTTATATTTATTATTTGAAATTTATGAAAAGTTTCATTTTTTGATGAATAGTGAAAAATAATATTTTTATTGAAAACTGCCTTTTTGTTTAAATTATTTACAAAGATAAATTAAATTTTAAATTGTTTTTAAAGTAAAATTAATTCAATTATATTAAAATTTAACTTATTTAGGTTACTGGGATCAATTTTATGTTAAATTTCAATATAAAAACATTCCATACTTATGAGAAGTTTCTCATTAGAAAACCGTTTTTAATCGCTTTTGGGGGTATAATTTTAAGTTATATTATGAAAACTCTATGAATTTAATTTATAAAAATGGATTTAATATTTTTAATCATGATAATTTATATTATCTAATAAGGTTAACTTATTTTTTTGGCCATTATGAGTAGTAAAAGTAGTAAAATTTAATTTCCACGGTTAGGGCAATAACTGATTTATCCAAGGTATAAACTAAGAAATAAATTGTTAAAATTACCTAAAAACTTATAAAAAAACTATTTTATGGCCATATTTCAATCTTATCACTTATAAGGGTTTATAATGACCCATTTTAGAGGTGTTTTCAATAAAAAAATATGTTTCTAATTGTTTCTTTTAGAAAATTCTAGGCGTGTTCTCCCCCCACTTAGAAAAGGCCACCCCTATCCTACCCTATTCACACTTCCAAATCCATTTATTTTATCCAAGACATTCCAAAATTACATCCACAATTAGCTTCATACTATAAGCCCTATTTTGATTATAAAACTATCCCAGGTAGGGATTTTCGATGAAAATAATTACGCCCAATGATTGATTGCAGGGGGTTGAAGTTTGTGAAATAATTTACGTCAAGTTCAATACCTCCAAACAGTCTCTAGTGTGTTTTTTCATTGAGCTAGACACTCTCAATGGTTCTATATCTGTGATAACTCCTTGACCTACTTTCCTAATGTTGGTTCTCATTTGGACATTGGTTCAATGATACTTAAGAACCCACACTAGTCAATAGGATGAGAGGTCAGGATCTTTATACTTTTATGAGGGGAATTATTACCAATTTTAGGACTCTCTTATAGATTTATTATATGTTCATGAATCATTAATTAAATCCCAAGTATGACATGGGTCACCCTTGTATGAAAAATTTATTATTATCTTGTATGGAAGTTAGAATAATCTATACGTATTATGGGTTCTTTATCAATGGAGATATCTTTATGTATTTGAGGATCTCTATTAAAAGTATCCTCTTATATACTAATAAGAGATTCATTTTCTGTTTATTGTTACAAAGTAGGTTTTGATCCACGCAATGGGACCCTTTGGAGTGAATCATTATCTAGGGAGATGGGAGTTGTTTTGATGTCATTATCGGACCCATAAGATGGGATTTCTACATATCATTTTGAAAGGAATCAGAACCCACATACTTTAGTTCCACTTAATGGGACACATCATACCTTTTAAGGGCATGTGATTTAGATTAATCTTAATGGAACACATCAGAACCCACATAGTTTAGTGCCTCTTGTCAAAGTTTTGTGTGGGACTTATATCGAGGTGGCCCAGTGAACCTGGAAGGGGTATACATTCCTAGGCTGAATAAGACTCTACTGAAAATGTGGCATAGAGACAATTATGGTTGATTTGGAGTATTGGGTTTGGACATTAGTGAGGATTCAAACATATACCATTTGGATAGGAATAAAATCCCACGTTGTTCCGTTTTGAGGACTAGCTCCTATAAAGTACCCATGAAGGTTTTTCTCATAGGGGAGTATGAATCTTTGAGAGGATTATATTGGGGATTACTCTTAATTTGGATACCCTTGTGAGTTGATGAATTTTTCTGGTACTTACTCCTTAGAAGGATGCCCCGATGAGTCAAGAGATTTGGTTGGGACTTACTCATAAATAGGTTGTCCTTTTGAATGGAGTGTGGGGATTATACTGAATATGAGTCCCAAAAACTTAGTTATGAGTGGGTATTATATCGAATATAAGTCCCATTGGTTGTGGTATGATGAAATGGTATGGGATTATACCAAATAGGAGGCCCATGGTTTGGTTTGGGGATCATGATTATATCATGATCACCACTAACCAATAAGCCCTTGTGAGTCATGGTCTGTGTGATAAACCAAATGAATTGGAAGATATGAGAAACCATCCAATATGGTTTGACTCGAGGTCAGATATATGGGCTTGAGGACACATGCCTATGGAGGCCCTATTAAGGAAGGTGTGAAGAAGATCCAAGAAAAGATTATTTTCCAAAAAATGCATCAGAATGTGAAGATGTCGTGATCATATCCAACCTATAAGACAATGAGAGTCATGCTTGAATGTGATAGAGGAAGAAGAAGATCTAAAAAAGAATATGATCCTCCTTTTTCTGGGGGAAGAAGTCAGGGTGAGAAAACATCCCTCCCATCATTGTACCTAGACCCAAAGGAGACATAAAGGGATTTGAAGTGCCTATTTCCCCTCTTAATTTGGTAATAGAGATAGTAAAATTTTATGATCATTCATAATATAACCCATGGGTATGGAGAAAGAGGAAGGAATGTAGCAGGACATGTCCTAGGAGAAAGGTTAGGGGATTTCCTTAAAAAATTTGTTTCAGGGGAAGAGATGAGGATCTCATTCGATGTCTCCCTTACTAGAATAAGAGGCCCAAGGTCTTATATACGACTTGAAAGAAAACTAGTCCTAACCCAATTATTTGAGACCAAGAGTTCCCTGAAACTGCCCCCAGGGTCAGGGTCCTCGTGACTAAGGGGATGCATACTCACATGAACCTCAAGGACCATACATGTTAGGTAGGACAAGTGTGGGAAACCTCTAACCAAAAGAATGTAAACCCAAATTGGAGACACAATGGGGTGCCTCCTACTATGGGTTTTCTAGTTCATAGGCTTCAATGGAGGCTTCAATTTGGCATCTCTCAAACAAGTTATCCAAATAAAAAGGATTATTTCCATTGGTGTCTTGGAGGAGGTATTGAGAGGTGGCTCATGTAGGGTATATGTTGGGCGAGCCAAGGGGGTCTCATGCAGGGTATGCCTACATGGCCTGGTAGTTCTTCACACTTGTATGCATGTGTGAGCTTAAGGTACTTTAGTCGATTCTCTAACTAAGAAACAACACTTGAGAAAGGATTTTATCAATGCTTCAAGGGTCTCTATAGGTGTTCCCATAAGTATTTCACGAAGGCCCATTATTTTTGAAGGGGACCTCATGCTAGTGTTCATTAACCATAAGGGAAATTTTATTTTGTGCAGGTGATATATATTTTAGACCCTATGAGGACTTTGGTTCCACTACCCCCTTAATTCCCTCTTCTCTTAGGTTTAGATAGATACCTGGAAGGTTTATGAGGGCCTGGGTGAATGACTAGGGTGATCCGAGCATCTAGAGTACTTTGAGATTTTCCATCCCCCTAAACAAGGATCCCTAAGGTCATAGTTATTGTAAAATATGGGACCCTTGTCAAAGGTAATAGCTCATGCAAGTGTGTCACACAAATTGAGGCATTGGTCCATTTTGCAGGTACTCAGCATGCCAAGAATACTTAGGGCAACCTTCATAGAGGGACTTTTCTAATAGGGTGTGTCCTTTGGAAATATTTTCTTATCTTATTTCCTTCTTCTTTAGTTGTTTCCCTTTAACACCTTTTGATCCATATGAAAAAATGTAGTGTCAACAAAATCTCCCCCTCAGGATTGGATCCAATTGAAAGAAGAGGGTTTGATCATGAGGTAATGTGATGAAAAGGTCCTATGGGTCATAGAAGTCATCTATGTAGGTCACCTACATAGAATGGTCTCATTGGTGGGACATGCACAAGAGATGTGCATAGTGGATTTTGTGTCTATAAATATATTTTCTAGCCTCAATGAATGATCCTCACACTTCTGTACCTCCTGTCTCACCGCTTCAGTGTTCCGTGCATACCCTCCCATGCAAGTTTCTTTTTCTAAAACATAGTTTGTGTAGATAATTTATTCACCTACCTGTGTGATGTGTACATTTTGGTAAGTGACCTGTGTAAGGCCTCTTGGGTGAGGTACCTGCGTGAGGTTACTTCCCTAGATACCCTAGGAGAGATCAATCCTTTTCTAAATTTATGTATTTCTACAACTTTATCAAAAATAATACTTATTTCTTATGAAAATATTGATTCTTATTTGTAGGTTCAATGGACCCTCAAAAGAATAGAGTTTCTGATGAACAAGGTAGAAACTTCATCAAGGAGATCGTAAAACTTTGAGGGCCTAGATACTATGATGTATGAAATTCTACTCTACCTGATCTGGTGGGGAATTTGAAGAAGTATCCTCATGAGTACCCTAAGGGTAACTATCTACAAATTTATGGACATAGTCATCTAAATAAGGTCTTCATACCTGAGTTGAAACGTTATGCTCCTCTTTCATGGTTTTAAGACTATATGAACTTCAAAAATGCTAACATCTTAGGCATGGGTGCATACATTAATAAAGGGACATCATCCAAGTCCTACATCATAAATCATATCCAATGTTCCCCATATTTGAAACCTCAAACAAATTAATTTAATATTCAATATTACTCTTCTATCTATAGTGATTCTAGGATGGACCATTCAAAGGGATGGAGAGAAGATTGGGATCTACACCCGGGAGGGGGTGTTAGACCCGAATGGATGTGGGAATACTATGTGTGACATGCTGTTTTTTACTTTGAAACCAAGATAAATGATTTGGGTATATATGAAGCTGATTGGTTGGAACAAACATACATGTACAAGAACTCTGAATTCATTCCCATGATGCTAAGTCAGTGGAACCCACAAACAAACTCTTTCCACCTAATGCATAGAGAAGTTGGTATCAGCCTATGGGATGTCCCCAAGATCTTCGAGGCTCCAATACTTGGAGAGATGTATGGAGAGTTCATCCCACCAAGAGTGATGTGGTATGATGATGAAAGGAAACCAATTCTTGCACATGAGTTATTGAATATAACTCGGAACATTAAGAAGGAATACCCCTACCTAAGGGGGTATCCATCTTAAATCATGGATGAGTTAATTCCCGGATCCAAAGGGGAAGCAAAAAATTGAAAATTTCCTATGAGGTGTACCAATATGGTAAAGTGGGGTGATCCTAGTAAATTATATCCCACTATAGAAAAGGGGGAGTACAACCAATGCGGGTACAATCCAAAGTCCAACATACCTAAAAAATATTTCTCGAATGATTTTTAAAAATGTGGCTATGGGTGTACCTACTGCCTATTTGTGACTCCAATGGACGAATGAGGCCCGGGAAATTCTTCATTGTGGATAGGCTAGCAAATAATAAGCATGTAGGGTTGGAAACCCTTGTCATTGTGATGATTCATCGATGCGTGCTACGTATTCACACTATAAAGGACCCTTTCCAAATTGCAGGGCCATTCTAGGTACTATGGGGATAATTTTTATCCCAATTTAGATCCTATTCTTTGTTATTTGGGTTTGAGATTCCCATGGATTGGTTTTGACAGTTTTTAGCCCCTTTATAGTATTCATTCCTTGTCCCTAAATCCCAGTGAGACCTTAACAATGATGAACTGATTCAAGGAGTTCAATTTATTCCCATATAGAGACTCTTCTAATATGAGGTTTACTAATTATTGAAAGGATAAAGACAAGATATGTTCGTATATGGTTTTCTTTAGGGATGGAATGCTAGATACCTATCTTGATGGTGAGTTTATATGTGATGCCTATACTCTATATAGGTTTTCTCTCCAATTCAAGTGCCTTCAAAAAATAACTGTGTATCCACCAGTGCAGGTCTATTCAGAAAAGAACCAAATGGTAGCTCAATAGATGTGAATTCTTATAGTTATGGATCCAACTTTAGAAGTATTCATCCTTTTTCTAGAGGGTGCATCCATTGGATAAACCTCTTGGTATTCCAAGGCCTATATTTCATCATATCCCTAGGGATTGTTCAGAGAATCCATCCCTTGAGTTGGGGATTTAACAATTTTTGGGCATGGAAAGTGAGGTATAAAGGCTACTCCCCCTCTAGATAGTGATTCATCTACCTTAGAGGGTGTTATGTCTCCTTCATAGGGTGAAAATGAGGATGTACCATGTTCTCGTAAATGATCTCATCCATGGTTTAGTCCACCAGTTAGTATCAAAAGGGTAACAAAAACTATGGTTGGGATTTGGCGGTCCATCCTCCATCGTCAGGAGGAGACCTTGGTTTTGTTTTCCTATCCTTATTCTATGACAAAGACATTTGGGAATCACATGAAACTAGTGGTCTTCAAATAATTTTCACAGTAGGAAGAGGCATCCTTTAAATATATGCAATCGGAGGCAGTCCAATTTTGGCAGGACATGTCTTCTGATGATGGAATCATATGGTCACTTCTTCATGATGGGCTATGGATTCCATAAATTTGATATTCTCAATCTCCACCCAATCATCTCTTTGAGGATGATCCCACTTAGTTGGTGATTTATATCTGGGAACTATAGATGCTTATTTATGCAACTGACAACTAGATCCCTTCCATGAGATTGGTGGAGGACATGTCAAGATGGGGTGTTACGGAAGGGGTTAACCACCCAGCTTCTGAGGAGTAGATTGACTATATTGATAACAAGGATGTATATTATCCTTTTCTTGTTTCCATTTTTTCTTCTTTTATTTTATTTCAAACAAAGTTTTGTTGGTAATTGGGAGTTCATCTTAATTTTTAGCAGGATATGGGAAATTAACTGAGATTCCATATTCAAAATATGGTCCAAATGGAACCCCAATCAAAACCAATGAATCACCTCTTTAACTAGGAGAGTTATCTTCAGGCTTGTAGACAGTAGAGGCCTAGATAGTGGGATAATATCTAACACCCCTATAATTATTGTCTTTGGGGTGGTGATTTCTAGCCTTCCTATATCGAAAAGGAAAGAGTGATGGAGAATATAATATTGTTCTAAGCACAACATCTATGATGGTAATTCTAAACAGTATAATTTATCTATTCTTTACCCATAGAAAAATTTTAACCCTATTTGTGGTTGTAGAATCTTTTTTTATCTACCCTTTTAAGGGACTTGTAAATAAGTCTCTAAGAACTGAGGAGGATCCTTTGAACTAAATTATTATTTCTATTGGATAATCATCTCCCTTAATGGAAGAAGTGTTAAGGGTTAAGACTACATTATCTACTTCTATTTTTGCTCATACTCTTATAGAGAGGGAGGGGGATTCTGGTAATGTCACATGTGCATCATAAGATCTCATACATTGAATACTGAATTTTATTCCTTATGATATTACAGGTTCATATCATGAACCCAAGGATCCTATGATGACTGTTGTTGATCTAGTGTCTATCTATGAGGAAGCTGTTCAAAGTATCGAGTTGTAAGAGGAGGGTGCTATACTAGGTCGTGATCCCAATACTTTTGATGTCCCCATGGGTGAGACTATCACAGGGATTGGGGAATTAATAAATGTCAGGAGTAATTGTGACATGATATTTAAATAAGTGTTGGAAGACCTTAATCTTCCCCCCTTTTAGAATAATCTTAGGAATTCAATAAGGAATTAAATAGACACAATTCTGTTTTTTTCAAAAAAAATTTATGCCTGGTTTTTAATCTTGACTGGATGAATCATGCATCCCAATCCACGTAAAATGTTGTAGTATTGATGTTCAAATAAGATGTCAAAGTCTATCCCACTCCCATTTCTAAGGGTGTACTGATTCAAGGGGGGCCTAAAATAGGGGTTCCTCATGAGCTACTCCTAAAAATATCTAGGAAGACTCAGGATAGTGCCACTTATCAAGAGGTTTTGTATCAAACTTCTAAGGTTGGGAATATCAGGTATGAATCCACCCAATCCACTAACCTGTCACTAGGTGAGTGCTACCAACGACATTAATCATCCCCTATTTCTTCTGTCGATTATCCTTTTGATGTTAACAAATAGTCTTATCCACTATCCAGTGTTTTAAAATTATACATCCAAGTCTTAAGGAAGATCCTACGTTCCAATTCATCCAATAAAAAAATGAGAATACATTTCTATCCCAAAGGGAGTAGGGAGGGGTTCCTCATTGAGTGTATAGATCCGGAAATACATTCCTTCCACTGATAGTGGTTCTGATTCAGATTTGGAGACGCAAAATTCCCTTCATATCACATGTTTTTCTACTTGGTAATACATCTAGAAGATAATATCTAAGATTCCTTTTGAAGATATGACTTCATGATTCTATCAAATTCTATTCCTGTTTGCTATGATGGGATATGGTGGATTTAATTACCGTATGATTCATACTTCCAGGAAGGAGATCATTCTAAAATGGGATTGAGAACATTATCTACAAAAACACCTCATAAATGAAAATATGATCATTAATATGGATGACTTCTGGACTGCATTATCTCAAGTGGAGGACAAACATTCCAAGAAATTTTCATAATATTGGCTACAAGTTAATGAAAATTACATTAAAAAATTGTAACTTAAAAAGGTATCAGATACTGCTCAGGTGGAGATTTTAAAACTTAATCAATTTCTAGAATTTTCTCAAATTATGGGGTCAACTTTCATCATAAATTTTGAGGAGGAAATCCTTCGGGCCAAAGAGACCAAGGATGCTCAGTTGGCAGAGCTTCAACATGCTACTGATGGAGCTTAGGAGACCATAAAACAAATGAAGAGTGATTTTGATGGTCTTTTGTAATGTGTGACAGATAGAATCTATATTTTGTATGCTTCTCCTATTTTTATTTTACCTCATAATTGAAAATATTCGATTTCCAATCATTTATGTCATCATCCCTATTTTCCTTCCATGATCGTAACATAACATTGATGTTGTTTTTCATAACAAGGCATCATTGTGTTAGCTAGTTGTAACCATAATGATAAGGATGGGGAAATGATCTAATTTTTTCATAAGCCATAGGGCCTAGCGAGAATTGTTCGACTGTTTCTAGGGTCATATGGACAATCCTAAAAAAAATTGATCTTTTTTGTAATCAAACTAATTTTTTCTAAGTCCAATATAAGGAATACGTATTCAGAAATACTTTATTTTTTCTTCGGCCTCCCTTTGTGGGATTTCATCCTAACATGTTTTGCGCCTCTTATATTTTCATTACATGCTTCTTTCTTTAACCATGCAGAGTGTTGGTCTAATGATATGAGAATTGACTTTTATACAGAGTGACCATTTATGTTTTTCATCTTCGTGAGTATTGTGTATCTTTTTTTGGTTAGTTTAAAATCATCCAAGCCATCCTAAATGGACTGGTGTTTTAGGTAGAATATCTTTGACCATGAGTTTTTAAATGATGACCCGAACATGGATTGTCAGCCAAGAGTGTTCTGAAACTCCTCAGATACCCAAGGGAGGTTTTTTAGTCACGAATCTATGATATCCAGATCTAAGAAACGATATTTAGGAATAGAGAATCTATCATCTAGGGATGAAGTTACCACTGGTTGAAAACATATTTTGTGTGTGACTTTTTGAAAATTCAACTAGGGTGTGTTACTGTACAGTCAAACAATGGAATCCTTTGGCTGATTGGACCATACACTTTCTGGTAGACTTATGAAAATCCAACTATGACGTGTTACAACATATATAGGAAAAGGAGTTCCTATTAATTATCAAATTCTACTGCAGATTGTTGAATGAAGGTTTTGGAGATTAATATTTCTCACAACCATGATGGGTGATTTATCCAAGGAACATGTCTAAGAATTAAGGGAATATATGTGTTGGAATTGGATATAAATGGGAGACCACTTCTATATGAATTTAGATTTTGTGAGGGTTCCTAAATTTTATTAAATGATCATTTCCAGGGGAAGTCCCCTTTCTAAAAAGGGTTTAAGCATTGTGTAGTTTAATGTCATGAAATAAGGACATGGACCTTGTAGTTTAATTTCTTATGGAAAGGAAGTTATTGTACTATTTTAAATATTGTGACTTGGAGGATATTCTAGGAATTTTAATGTCATACAATAAGGAAACTATATGGGATATAGTTTATGGTCATTATCTTGGACCGAATGTTTAATGATTCTCCCATTATTGGAAATCTGTCTGGGAATGTACTATCATATTATGGTGTGAAAAGTGGAATGATGTAATATGTGATCTAGGGATATTTAAAACTAAATAGTGGTATGGGGGAAATGATTATGTTGTTAGAGGAGGTATATCTCAAGGAATAAGTTACCACTAGTTGACAAACCCATTTTGAGGGTGACTTTATTTAAATCTAACTGGGGCATGTTACTCTATAGTCGCATAGAGGAATCCTTTAGCTGACAGGCTCTCAAACATTGTGGGTGACTTATGAAAATCCAACTGGGGAATGTTACGACATAGTCATGCAAATTATTTCTCATGAATTCCAAAATTATATTACTGATTTCCAAAGTTTGTTTATGGAGATTCAGATTTCCGCAGGCATAAAGTCTAGTTTGAGGATGTAATGTTCTTGGATATGGGAGAATAATTTCAATTCAAAGTTTCCAAAGAAATGGGGAAAAATATTCCTATATTGGTCTGACCCAAATTCAGAAAAATATGGGGTTTTTTACCAAGGTTGGGACCAAGACGCATGGTCTGGGCGTCACTACATATCTCATTTGAATGAGAATCAAGCCATACATAGTTCTGAAAAAACCATGAATTTTAAACTCTTAAAGTTAGGAATTACAGTTCATTTTAACATCATGAAGGAGAGGTTGATATTGGGTCTTTAGTTTTCGGTCATATGAATTGGACCAAGACATTATGGGAATGATAGGTAATACATGGCCTATCAGACAGAGGTAGTTCTGACATACTTTGGAAATGAGGGAGGAAATTTTAAACCATGATCTTGGGTGTTCCTAGATTGAGAGAGATGATATGGGATAGTTATGTAATTGATGAAAGTAGAAAAATTCTAAAAGCATGTTCCAAAATAATGTCTTCAAATATTATGGAGATAGACGAGGCTTCTCCAAACGGTGAAGTTATCACTGTTTAAAAAAATAGATTTTTTGGGATATTTTATTCAAATCCAACTGGGGAATGTTACCACATAGTCAAATAGAATCATCATTTAGAAAACAGTCCCAAAATATTTATGGGTGACTTATGAAAATCTAACTAGGGAATGTTACTGCATATTCAGGAAAATGATTCCTCACGTATCAGACATTCTATCATTGGTAACTGGAGAAAGATTTGGAAGATCTGAAGTTTTCCAAGATTAGGAGTATGAAGTGTGTAAGTGATATTTAAAAGCATAAAGGATGTGTTTGAATTGACATTGGACATGAATTTTAGAGTCCCTTTCATAAATCTGACACATATATAGGAGGGTGACATCTCTGTTTTCTTGGTGAAACCTTGAATGGGGGAACACAAATTAAGAGATCCTGCATAGATATTTTTTTGTATGTAGGGGGGGGGGTTATTTTACCCATGGTTGGGACTGATACATGAGCTCTATAAATCACCACATATCTTATTATAATGAGAATCAACCTTCAAATATTTCTAAGGAAACTGTGCAGTTTAAAGTAATGTGGTAATGACGTCATCCATGCAATTTTACATCATGTGGTAATGATTAAGGAGACTTGATGTGAAAGATAGAGGAATATTATAGCTAGACCAAGGTATAAGAATCTTTTATCAGTACATTCCTTGTTGGGTAAAGAATCAATCCACACATAGTTCTAAAAAGGATTCCCCATACTTATCTAATTCACATGTGGAGAAAGTTTATATTTAATACAATCCCACAACTTGGTTGAGAACCCATATTAGAAATTATTATATAGATACGACTCATATATAGGAGAGTGAGGGAAATTATCACATTGTAGTTGGTCTAGGATATAATATCTGACATCACTACCTATCTTGTGAGAACGAGAATCAAGAAAAATTTAGTTCTTATGGTACCATATAGTTTAAAGTCTTAGGATGAAGACATTTGGTGTGAATTTTTAGGTATTGTAGAAGAACTATGAATACCCTAATATGAATTTATATTCCTTACTTATGTAGGTAACTATTTTACCAAAAATCCTAGCCCATGTAAGATATGATCAGTGTGAGAAACAAGGAGTGGAAAAGGTTTCTTCACTACACCAAAGAAATACATGTGATGGATAAAAGAACTTAGTTTTTTTGGTGGATAGACTAGGATATTAGATCTAGACATCACTACATATCTCATTAGAATGAGAATCAAGCCATACATAGTCCTGAAATCCCATGCATTTAAACTTCATACAGTGAGAATAAAGATGAACAGATGTGAAAGAAGCGAAATTTCGTGCCTGGGCCTAAGAATGAAAATCTGGGTGTCACTGCGTATTCAATGATAGTAGGAATCAATCCATACATAGTTATTTAAATGTTCATGCAATTAATCATCATGCAATAAGGATGATAGCCATGCAGTTTAACCAATTTTGGTAAGGATGTGGGTCACTCGATGTGGAAATTAATATTATGGATAAACTTGGGGTAGGACCTTGGCATCACTACGTATATTGTTGGATAAAGAATCAAGCCACACCTAGTTTTTGAAAATAGTTCCTCATATAAATCATGTTTTTATGTAGGGAAAGGGGACTTTTATATCTTCCATAATGTTGGTTGGGGTGAAATACATAGTGTTTAGGCATCACTATATATCTCATTGGAATGATAATTAATCCATACATAGTTCTAAAAAAGTTCCCTATGTAGGTCTGATTCATACATAGGGAAAAGAGGATTTTTTCATAGATAGACTCGAGATGAGAGGTCCAAGAATCACTATGTATCTCATTGGAATGAGAATATAGTCACACATAGTTATTGAATAAAGGTATTATGAGGTACTAACTCCTACTATTATGATACACTCAAACATAGATTGAAATATTATGTAGTTTTATGTCATTCAACAAGGACGTGAACTTTATAGTTTAACATCATACGGTCAGGATGATATGATATGTTGATCGGAGTCTTACATCTTGGACTATATAGTTCCATAAAATTTTAAAACCTCCAACTAGGATTATTTTCATCCCATTTAAGGTCATGATACAAATAACAAATACACAGTTTTATGTCTTATAGTTGAGATGAACGTCATGTGATTACATAATATATTTCTTTAGGAACCCCACATTGTTTGGGGATATAATGATCTCTCCATCAATTGGGATCAAGGAATAAGATATGTTTTATTTGAAATTGTGTATATAGTAAGGTCCCTCCCACTTTGGATCATGTTTGGGATGCTTGTTTCTTGGTATCATTGCAGTCCTATGGACCGATACTAATTCTCCATGAACGAATGAATGAAGGAAGACCTTCCTGTTAAAATCTAGTGATATTCGATTTTGATGGAACACAAAGTGATGCATTTTATGAAATATTTTATCATCCAATCACTCCAATTAATCCATTAATTTCTTTGATTTCTCATTTTTGGATAGCTGGTCAAAGGTGACAATACAGAGCGATGGAAATTGAACCCCAATGGATAGAAATAGTTATTTTCTATATACTAGTGAATGCAGGGTTTCCCTTTTGGAATTAAAGGTTGTAGCCTAGTAATTTTATAAGGAATTAAATATCTTTTGAAGCTAATAATTTTTATCTTTTTACACCATATTATGAAGTCTATTTTATAGGGTCTTGTTAAAGGCCTTTATTTGTCCAATATCCACTACATGATAGCAGGATGAATGGATGAATTTGATATTGTACTCTTGATACATCTTTTCCACCTAATCAGAATATAAATTTGTACCATTTTTTGTTAGTATTGTATTAGGGAAACCAAATATGGTAATGACATTGGATTTCATGAATCTAAAAATTCTTTTCGTCTTGAATTCTTTGAGGGGTATTTCCTCACCCCATTTGGAGAAGAAGTTAGTAGAAGTTAGAATATATTTGAACTACTTAGTAATAGTTAGAGGGTACGACCCCGAAACATCCATTCACTATATGGAAAATTTCCTTGAGTATTTGGATGTATTTAGAAATATCGGGGGTAGATGGATGAATTTGGCATGCACTTGGTAGGAATGAAACTTCTTGTTGAATTCAGTGAAATCCTACATCATCGAAGGCTAGAAGTATCCAAGCATTAGGATATGGTTGGAAAGCCTATTTCCTGACTAGTTTTCACCACATGCTCTCAAGTGTACTTATTTCATGATATTAGTGGTATCTTCTCCATCAATACATCTAAGAAGGAATCCACAAAATCTTAGTTTATTGAGAACTTTCTGGTGATCTGGGCCATCATAATGAGTGAAGTTGGTTGCTCATCATCAGATTTGTTCTTTCCTAGATCTATATGATGGGAGTAATCCCCATTATAGTAATTCCATGATTTAAATCATCCACCTAGTGGTAGTACCATATAGTTCAGGGATAGGATTGACTTCACTGATCTCTTCCATTCTCACTTGAACAAACAGTGGGGCCATTCAGTGATGTGAAATGTTGATGACCATTTCATCTGATTTTGTATCCTACAAATACATAGCTTCATTTAAACATGAATATTCCTAGGAATTATGAAATCATGGGATGTGAGTCAATGTTGGCTATGAGGGTAAATCTTATATTAATACTTAAATATAATCAAGCACGGGGCCAACTCTTTTTTTTAGATGGAATAATCCTATTGATCTATTTTATTACCAACTCTAAATCGCCTTTCACCTACAAGTGGTCCATTGGAATTTAGAGCTCCAATTACAAGTGGGAAATGAGGGCCTGACATTCTTCCTCATTATTTGTACAACCTTCTGATAGTAGGAAGAAGTGAGGTAAAACTGTCATCCCTAGGGAAATGAGCACAATCCTTAACTTGATTTTGTTGAGCTTAGGGTCTTCCATTATCTTCCATGTTGGGTTTCTGGATGTGCCTTCAAAATACACATCCCAATTTTCAGGGGAAGTCTTGAATAGAAAATATCTCTCAATATTTAAATTTAGTATATAATGACATTTTTTTATATATGGGTGTTCTATAAGAAAATATGCCAAACCCTTTCCTTTAACCACTTTCTATGGAACAAAATATATGTCAAACAACTATAGGATAAATGGACACCATGCCTAATGACCTTTAAACAATAGTAAGCTAGGGATATATTTGGGAGGTTTATTAAAAGAGACCAAATGGACCTCTTGGTGTTACAAGTAGTGCCTTATTTCTTTAAACACAAAAATTTATATAAGGAATCTCTTGTCGATAACATAATAATGAGTCTCAACATCAATCATGGTTAAAATAAGATAATATTGGTTGTTTTAGTTCCCAACATTGTTCTTTTCCTTCCAAGAGATTACTCTAGGGCTGTCACATATAGAATAAGTGGATTTCTCTCAATGGGTGGAATTAAAACTGGTGGGATCAATAGATATTTCCTGAGACTATCGAATGATTTCTAATAGTCATTAGTCCATTGATACACACCCCCTTCTTCATCAATTTGGTTAAGGATGATCACTTTCTTGTGAGGTTGGATATAAAGAATATAATATAACCAAAGTTTCCTCAAAGTTCTCTCAATTATTTAATATTTCAAGGAGGCGATGTTCTAAGGATAAATTTTTATTTTTAGGGCCGAATTTGATGTCACAATGGTGTAGGTAAAGGCTAAGAAAATGTCCTAAGGTTACCCCAGAATCACATTTTAAGGGGTTAATTTTTAGAATATTATTATGTATCTTGTGAAAGATAGTATCAAGATCGTCCAGGTGGTTAGAATTTTTTATAGACTTAACAACTAGATCATCAACGTATCATTCAACAAATATCCCCTGGAAGGGTTTGAAGATGGGATGCTTGGAATGTTGGTATGTGGAAATGGAATTCTTCAAGGCAAAGGGAATTACTCAATAGTATAATACTCCCAGGGGACCCCCAAAGGTGGTGTAATTTTCATATTTTTGTTCTATACAAATTGTCTGTAGCCTGAATTGATATCCATAAAGAAGAGGTCTTGAAAACCAACTATCACATCAATTGGTTGTTCTATGATTAGAACTGGGAAGTCATCTTTTGGAAAGTACCAGTTGAGATCACTAAAAATTATAAAGACCCTAATTTTCCCATTTTTCTCTTTTACTGGGACAATATTAGACAATCATTTTAGATATTGATCTTCCCACATGAATTCATCCTTGTTTAATTTATCCACTTCAGCTTCAATTTTGGAGGTGTGACTTTTTTGTGTCCTTTTGGCTTCCTGTTTGTATCCTCGGTGGCCTTATATCAAGAACAAGTTGTGGGTGGCCACCACAGGATCAAATCCTAGAATCTTTGTGTAATTATAGGTGAAAAAAATCCTTGTGTTGCATCAGGAAGGAGGTATATACATCTTTTTTTTAGAATTCATGTTTTCAATGATCAAAGTGGGTCATGGATCTTCTTCTATGCCCAGATTTATTCCCTTGAGTTCATCAAATGTGGTGGAGACACCTTCCTCAAATGATGGAGGAGAATCTATGAGGTCTTCCTCCTCTTATTCTTTCTCCAAATTTTCCCCTTATACCTCTTCCTCGATCTTAGGGGAAGTATATGATGAATTGTAATGTCCTGGTTCCAAAAGCCACCCAAAGGCGCCTCGTACCCGGTTGGTCACATGGCCTCAAGCGCATTTCCCCAAACGCCAGAGGCTACCGACTAGCAGCGAGGGCCTTGGGTGTGATAGTGGGGAAACTATTACCTCATTGGCAGAGTACACAGTGGAATAAAAATAAACATGCAATAGTTTAAGCAGTAATAACCAACAATATAACAGCGGAAGACTAAATCAACAAACTGGAGCACGTATGTATATATGAAATGATGCATGATACATAACTAGGAAATCATCCAACAAGTCACAATGCCTAAAAACACTACAATACCAAAAAAAGTACAAAAATAAAAGTAAAGAACTCCTTAGCATCGCGAGCCAAAGCTCGGTCTGATGCTCTCCTGCTCCAAGCAATCAAGTTCTAGAAGTCGAAGGGTGCTTTCCCTTGTCTATACCTGCAACAACATAGTCTGCATGGGCCCAAAATCATGGCCCAAATAGGGTGTGAGATAAAATCCCCATAGGAATTCACCCGAAGATCTGTGCCTAACAGTCAGTGAGTATATGGAAGGTAAAAGTACAATAGGCAGTAAACAACAACAATAAGAAATAAGCAGTAACAGTAAGCAGTAAAATAGGATGATACATAGCACAAAACAATCCCCAACCAATCAACAGAAGTGAGACAAACAACTAATAAGCCAGAAACCCTCTGGGAAGTACTCGCATCCATCCCCTCTGGTCCTATCCAAGAAGTACCACAACACTCTGGGTAGTGCACTCAGCCTAACCCCTCTGGCTTGGTCATACAAATTTATGAGACACTCTGGGGAAGCTCACTTGGTAAATTCCCCTTATAGTCTAGGGTAGTCAGGGACACTCTTGAGGAAGATCACACAGTCTAACCCTCTTAGCCCCAAGGTCTAGAGACTCTCTAAGGAAACTATCTCGGTAAATTCCTCCTATAGCCTCAGGTATACCACAGACTCTATGAGGAAGCTCACTCGGTCAATTCCTCCTCTAGCCTGGGAATATTATTAAAGAGATTCAAACAAGGTAAGACTCTTTGAAGAAGCTCACTCGGTCTACCCTCCTGTATTCTATAATATCCAAGACTCTCTGGGAGCTCACTCGGTCCATCCCCTATAGTCTATAATGTCTAAGACTCTCTGGGAAGCTCACTTGGTCTATCCCTTATAGTCTATAGCACCAGGTTCTCTCAGCCCCGTGCCAGTTAGTGAATAATAATGCTATAAGGACAAAGTTCACCTATAGAGCTACTTTTCTATCCAAATTACACCTATAGAGCTACTTAGCTAAACATTCTACATGGAAACAAGCTTGTCATGAAATTCACTTCAACCTATAACTGCAAGGCATGAAAACAGGTGTAGCAGCCAAAGGAAACCGAGACCCAAAGGTCGTAAATAGTACAAAGCAAGGGAAAAAACATCCCATCACAACAAATTATCCTCTAAAATGGTCAAATTTACCTTTACAAAAGTATAAAAGCAAGGTAGGAAAACAACAAGGGCAAAAAGGTAAACACTTAATACCCCATTCACAGGTATTGGTGGAAATTCGCACATAAAACTTAGAGAATTTGAAAGGTAAGGCACAAAACACCTACCACGATCCTAGGATATTGATAAACTTGAACCAAGATGGCTAATTCTACCTAGAATGTCGTAGATCTAAGAAAACTCACAAAACATTCAACCTTAGATAACTTGAGGAGGAAGAATTGGAAAACAAGGCTCAAGCAGAAAGGAGAACTCACCACTGCGCTTCCAACACAATCAACAGAGCTCGAATCATAGAACGGATGGAGGCTCAGGAATTCGGAGAAGTTTTGCGGCCGTATGGCATATCCTGGTCGATCCAGACCTAGAAGAAGATTATTATGGTGATTAGGCGCGACCCCGGTTCGTTTAGTGAAAAAAAGAAAAGTACACGTCGTGTATTTTTGAAGTACACGGAGTGTAGTGGGTCTTTCCATACTCCGCCAAAATTGGCCTCCACTTCACCCCTACAAACCATGTGTGTAGTCCGGACATGACCAACACACGTCTTAGAGCGGGAAAAGAGTACACGACGTGTACTCAGAAAGTACACGGCGTGTACTTCAAAAATTTCTAGAATCTCCAAAAATTCTCAAAAACTCCAAAAAAGGAAAGACATACCTAAAACGAAGATCCAAATTCTTACAAACTTCCCCCCTTAAAGAAATTCATCCCTTAATTTCCCTATATGGGCGTAGAAGAAGAAAACTCAAACAGCTCTAGCCACTGCGATCGAACCTCGGTCTCCCTCTCCCAAGTCTCGTCCTATACTCGCCCGTGCTGCCATAGCATTCATACCAGAAGAACAGACCGACCACATAGAACCTTCATACTATGATCGAAAATCCGGATGGGATGATACTAAAACGACGCATCCGCTTCGAGCTCAACCTCCTTGGGTTGAAAGACATGAGACAAGTCTGAAAAGTAACGTCAGAGCTGAGAGACGTGGAAGATGTCGTGCATAGCCCAGTACCTCAGAGGTAGCTGCAATTGATAGGCAATCGGCCCAACTCTCTCCAACACCTCAAACAGCCCGACGTATCACGGTGAAAGCTTACCCTGTCTCTGAATCCTCTTGTGTCCCAACCTCGGTGAGACACACAGGAAAACCTGATCTCTGACCTCGAAATCTAGAGGTTGTCTCCACTGATCAGCATAAGACTTCTGTCGAGACTATTCTGTAGCCATCCTCTTCCGAATAAACTCTATCTTCTCTAAGGTCTCCTTAACAAGATGAGGTCCTATAAAACCTGCCTCTCCTACCTCCAACCACCATAAGGGTGATCAACATGGCCTACCGTACACATCCTTGTATGGTGCCATCTGAATGGTCACCTGAAATCTGTTTTTGTAGGCGAACTCCACAAGAGGGATATTCTTCTCCCAAGAACCTCCAAAGTCCAGAATGCAATCTATGAGCATATCCTCTAGAACCTGGATCGTACACTTGGACTAGCCATCTGTCTGGGGATGGTATGCTGTACTCAAAAGTACCTGTGTACCCAAAGCCTTCTGAAGTCCCTTCCAGAACCGAGAGGTAAAGCGCGTATCCCTATCTGAAACAATGGAGTGTGGAACTCCATGCAGAAGTAAAATATCTAGGATGTAAAATATTCCCAGATCATCAACACTGAAGTTCTCCTTGATCAGTAAGAAGTGAGAAACCTTGGTAAGCCTATCGACAACAACCCAAACAGAATCGTTACCTCGGGGTGACCTTTCCAACCCTGTCACAAAGTCCATCACGGCATAATTCCACTTCCACTCTGGAATGGATAGCTGCTGTAAGAGCCCTGATGGTCGCTGATGCTCTGTATTTACCTACTGATAAGTAGAACATCTCATGACACAACCAACAACATCTTTCTTCATACCTGGCCACCAGTACTGGAGATGAAGATCCCGATACATCTTGGTGACGCCAGGATGAACTACCCAAACCGAGGAATGAAAATCCCACATCAACCCCTCGCGTATGTCTTCTAGCACCCATACACATACCTGGAAATGCAAGATCTCATCCTTGCCCACTGTCCATCCAGGAAGAGGGTCCCCTCCTGACACACTCTCCCGCAGGACTAAGGCCTCTGAATCTGATAGTTGCCTCATTCATACCCGATCAAGAAGTGAAGAGGTAACAACTGCAGAAGATAGGACAGTCTGTCCCTGCCTATCGTGCACCTCCAGATGCATCTTAGAGAACAGATCCATAAGCTTCCACTCACTGCTGGCCTCCTGAACTGCCTGAATTTGATTTCGTCTGCTCAATGCATCTGCCACTGCATTTCCCTTTCCCGGAGTATAGGTGAGATCAAAGTCAAAGGACTAAAGATACTTGACCCACCTGTGCTGTCTCAGATTCAGGTCACGCTAAGTGAAGATATACTTGAGACTCTTGTGGTTGGTGAAAACCACAAAGTGCTCTCCTAGAAGATAGTGTCTCCAACAACGTAAGGCATGAACAACTGCTTCCAACTCTAGATCGTGCGTAGGGAAATTCCTCTTGTGTGGCCTTAAATATTAAGAACCATATGCAACGACTCCATCTCCCTGCATGAGCACAGCTCCCAGCCCAATACCTGAAGCATAACAGTAAATAGTGTAGCCCTTGCACGGCTCTGGAAATACTAGTACCAGTGCTGACGTCAACCTCCCTTTCAGCTCCTGAAAGGCTGACTCACAAGAATATGACCATAAAAACTTTACCCCCTTCTTGGTTAGACCTTTCAACGGTGCTTCTAGGTGCAAGAAGTCTTAAATGAAGAATCTATAGTATTCGGCCATCCCTAAGAAACTCTACACCTCAAAGAAGTTCTTCGGATTCTCCTAGGAAACTACAGCTCTCACTTTCTCTGGGTCCACTGAAACTCCTGTCTCTGAGATAACATGACCTAGGAAGTGAATCTGATCCATCTAAAAGTGGCACTTCAAGAGTTTAGCATACATCTGATGCTCTCTCAGTGTACTCAGAATGATCTCAAGTTGTGTGGAATGGTCGTGTCGAGTGTGAGAGTACACAAAGATATCATCCACGAAGACCATGATAAAGGAGTCCAAGTACGGATGGAACACTAGGTTCATCAGTGCCATGAAGACTACAGGCATGTTCGTAAGACCGAACGACATGACTGTATACTCGTAAAGACCATACCTACTCCTGAAAGCTGTCATAGGTATATCTGATGGTCTAATGCGCAACTGATGATAACCAGACCTTAAGTCAATCTTTGAGAACACCCAGGCTCCTCGAAGTTGATCAAAGAGGTCATCGATCCTCAACAAGGGATATCGGTTCTTGACCTTCAACTGTTTCAGCTTCCGATAATCCACAAAAAGACGAAGGGTATCATCTGCCTTCTCCACAAATAGGACATGAGAATCCCAAGGGGAGGTACTGGGTTGGATGAAACCCTTTGCATGAAACTCCTCCAACTGCTTCTTGAGCTCCTGCAACTCAGGTGTAGCCATCCTATAAGGAGGAATGGACACCGGTGCCGCTCCTGGCACAAGCTCAATCAAGAAGTCTACCTCACTCTCTGGAGGTTAACCTGAAAAGTCTTCTAGAAAGACATCCCTGAAATGATCCACCACTAGAGGAAAGTCTAATTGTGAAGTCCCCTGGTCATCCAGATGAAGACTGGAAATCTGGGATGTAACTTCCCATAGCCCATGATGCTCTGGTCCAGCTCTACCCGCATAGACATCCCACTCGCCTCTATGCAGGAAGGATCCACCCTCTGGTGATATGAGACTCACCCTACGACGATAGCAATCAACGACTACCTGGAAGGGAACCAACCAGTCTATACCGAGAATGACGTCATAGCCCATCATTTCTTGGACATAGAGGTCCCATAAGAAATGACACCCTGCAACCTCGAGAGGGAACTCTGTGCACTATCGTATGGTAGATGTACTCATTACCAACAGTGTGTCAATAGTCAGCAAGTCGGAAGAAGAAAAGATACAGAGCCCAAGGCTCTCCACAACTGCAACAGAGATAAAGCTATGGGAAGCAGGATTATAGAAAAGAGATGAAGATAAAACAGAGGCTACTAGGGTCATACCTCGAACTGTAGAAGGGCCGGGATCCTGCTCTTGATAGGTCTACTCCACGGTGAAAGACTGTCCTGCACCACGGCCCTGCGCCCTTGGCTCCACTCTGGTGTCGCTGATGACCTGGTGACTGACCACCACGGCCGCGACCTCCACCTCAGCCTGAACGGCCGGAAGAAATCTAGTTCCCTGACTGGTGAGAAACTGGTGAAGCATCTCTAGAATGTGGGGTCATAGAGGAACCCCTACCACCAGCTGAAGGTGAGAAGATATGACAAAAACGCTGAAGATGGCCCATCTTTCCACAGGACCGGCACTCCATCGGATCTCTCTGGCACTGAGGCCTAGTATGCCCACTCCTACTACACTGGTAGCATACAACCTGGCTACCAGAAGACACATCCTGTGAACCTCGATCTCCTCTAGAAGACTCTCTGTGACGCTTCCAACTATCCGTAGTTGGGACACCAGCTCTGGATGATGAACCTCCCTAGTTCACTGCTCCAGAATCCCTCAAATTGTGCTCAGTAATCAGCACCTGGTTGACGATGGAGGATATCGAAGTCAACTAGAAGATATTCACCTAGGAATGGATCTCCTTCCTAAGACCGTCCTCGAACTTCCTAGCAAGGAACAACTCATCACCTGCTAGGATCGGTGTGAAATGCTGCAGCTCAGTGAAATAGGACGAGTACTCCATAACAGAGAGAGTAACCTACTACAGACTCATAAACTCCCAGGCTCGATCTTCCCTCAGGGTCTCCGGATAGAAGTAGTCATAGAAGGTGCGTCGAAACTCATCCCAAGACATATCCTGCTGACGCCCTGACCATGAGATCACCTCCCACCACCTCTTGAAAGTGTCCTAGAGCATATAAGTAGCCTGATTTAACCTTTTCTTTGGAGGGATCTCTAGGTGCTCAAAGATGGTCAGTGTGGCCTCTATCCACGACTCTACTGCCTGGGGTCCTCTATCCCCTAATAAAGTAGGAGGATGCTGCTGCTGGAAAACCCGTGTCAACTCAGCCATCGATGGGGCAGGAGGCGGCGCTCCCTAGAAGTTCTGCATCATCCTCTAAAAACCTTCCCTGAACTGCGCATCGGCGCCTGAGATTGTTATGACAACCAGTGCCAAGGCTGTCTTGACAGGAGGATCAGCAGGAAGTCCCTAATCAGCCATATCTGGCGTCTGATCACTGCCAGACGATAGACGTACAACCAGAGGACATCTCAGAGGCATAGCTCTGAAATATCAAAAGTACACCTTAGATCAGAAAAACAAGGATAGAGAACACAAGAGTACAAAACAGGAACATGGGAAAAAAAGAACCCAAGTTTACAAAACACGACTAAATGGATTGTATAAAAACTACACGACGTTTCTTCTTAAGCCACTGACATGGGCGTGTACCCCTACCCTACAGGTCGTGTAACACATCAATCTACACGGTGTGTTGAACCAATATATGATGTGTAATTGAAGACTATTCCCATTCCTGAGTCTCTTTACATGGCTAACTCACATAGTTCAAACTAACCTCAGACTACACGGCGTGTTCCCTAGGGACACGACGTGTACTAGATATTGACTCAGTGGCCCGTGTTGTTAGTTACACGACAATCTACATGGATGGCCCTTACACGGTGTGTTACGAACAAAAACGATGTGTATAGGAGAAGGTGACACCGTCTCGTGTTGTTCGTGACACGACTGGGTACCTGGGCAAGACTACACGGCGTGTTCCAAAAGCAACACGATGTGTCTTAGAGAAGGTCACACCGACCCGTGTTGTTCACTACTGGAAATCCAGCATTTCCCAACAGTTTAGAACCATTGGGAAAGGCTGCAGAACCGTTGGTATATGTTATACCAACGGTTCTGCAAATCGTGGGGAAGTAAGCCGTTGGGAAAGGCTTTTCCCAACGGTTTACAGAGAACCATTGGGATAGGTTAGAAAAAATCAACCTATCCCAACGGTTCTGCCAAACCGTTGGGAAAGGCCTTTCCCAACAGTTTGGCCCGTTGGGAAATCATCAGAGAATTTTCTTTCCCAATGGTTAAAAAACTGTTGGGAAAAGTTTTTACCAACGGTTCTATGAACAGTTGGTAAAAACAACCATACAACATGATATCCCAACGGTTTCAAACCGTTGGGATAGGGTGTTTTTACCAACGGTTCCTTGAACCGTTGGTAAAAACAGCTACATAGAGCCTATTCCAACGGTTTTCAAACCGTTGGCATAGGCTTTACTGTGCAAATTGCACAGTAGCCTGTAATTTGCACAGCAGGTCTGGTTTTTGGGCATTCACCCTCGGTTTCAATTTAATTATCAATCCAATTATGCCCTTGTTTTCAATTCATTTTTCAATCCAATTATTGTACCTGTAACACATATAATGCATACATATAGAGAACAAACCAACACATACAAATAATGCAAACCAACCAACCAACACATATAATGCATCCAGAAAATATACACATCCATAATTAAAGTAGAATTCATAACATAATTATAAACATACATAATTCATTTAGAATTCATTTTAAAATTTAGATGACAATCATATGTGGAATCCGGAATTCAATTCATAATTTGATTAGTTTTTCATATACCATATATTTTTAATAGAAATTATATCCATTTTAAACAAAATACATACATCTGGAATGATACCGGTCACATCGTGCCTCAGATTGAGGTGAGGTTAACTCGTACACGTCACAAATGAATCATTTATCGTTGTCCTAAAGTATCAACATATTCTAAAATTGTTTGGTCGGTTTTCCGTATGTCAGTTGTTGTTTTCACTTAAAATGAAGTGTTTTTTAAATAAAAGAGAGACACTTTGAATGGTGTCGGCCACACCGCGCCTCGTATTGAGGCGGGGTTAACTCATACACATCAAAAATGACCCATGGATTGTTGTGCTAAAATATAAACACAATCAGAATGCGTTTGGTTGGTTTTCTGTATGAATTTAAAATGTAATCCATTTTAAAGAAAAGAGATACACTTAGAGTGGTCTCGGCCAAACCGCGACTCGGATTGAGGCGTCGTTAACTCATACCCATAACATATGACCCATGAATCGTTGTCCTAAATTTTCAATAGATTCCGAATGCGTTTGGTCAGTTTTTCATATGTCAGTTGTTTATTTCACTTATAATCTTGTCCATTTTAAACAAAAGACACACAGTCAGAGTGGTACCAGCCACAACGCGTCTCATATTTAGACGGGGTTGACTCTTACACGTCACATATGACCCATGGATTGTTGGGATAAATTATCAACAGATTCGGAATGTGTTTGGTCGGTTTTCCGTATGTCAGTTGATGCTTTTCACTTAAAATGACGTCCTTTTGAAACAAAAGACAGACACTTTGAGTGGTTCCGGCCACACCACGTCTCGGGATTGAGCTGAAACCACCGTGTAATATTATAATTATTATTCGTGACGTGTACGCGTAGACGGAACGTCAATCGGACGTGTGGTTTGCGCGGTACGACTCAATATTCGTGTGTTAAGTGATGCGCGCGCTTCGTAAACGCGTGTGAGGGGGGTCCAAATGGGCCGAACGAAGTCGAAATGGTGTGAAATCAGACGACAAATACGGGAGAGTGATTTATGAAGTGTTCGAGCAGACGACACATCAATAAGACGTTCCGTGTGCCCGCGGTGACCGACAACGCAGTTATGGTGTCAAAAACGGCCAAAACGGGCGTCCAACGGTCAAATTCATAGAGGACGACCTCAGATTGAGATGAAACCACCGTGCAACATTATAATTATTATTCGTGACGTATACGCGCAGACGGCATGTCAATTGGACGTGCGGTTTGCGCGGTACGACTTAATATTCGTATTTTAAGTGATGCGCGCGCTTCGTAAACGCGCGTGAGGGGGGTTCAAATGGGCCGAATGAAGTCGGAATGGACTGAAATCAGACGAAAAATACGGGTGAGTGATTTCTGAAGTGGTCGAGCAGACGGCACGTCAATTGGACGTGCCCTGGGCCCGCGGTGACCAACAACGCAGTTCTGGTGTCATAAACGGCCAAAACGGGCGTCAAACGGTCAAATTCATAGCGGACGACCTCAGATTGAGATGAAACCACCGTGAAACATTATAATTATTATTCGTGACGTTTACGCGTAGACGACACGTCAATCGGATGTGCGGTTTGCGCGGTACGGCTCAATATTCGTGTTTTAAGTGATGCGCCCGCTTTGTAAACGCGCGTGAGGGTGGTCCAAACGGGCCGAACGAAGTCGGAATGACCTTAAATCAGACGAAAAATATGGGTGAGTGATTTATGAAGTGTTCGAGTAGACAGCACATCAATCGGACGTGCCGTGTGCCCACGGTGACCAACAACGCAGTTCTAGTGTCATAAATGGCCAAAACGGGCGTCCAACGGTCAAATTCATAGCGTACGACCTCGGATTGACCTGAAACCACCGTGCAACATTCTAATTATTATTTTTGATATGTACGCATAGACGGAACATCAATCGGATGTGCGGTTTGCGCGGTACGGCTCAATATTCGTGTTTTAAGTGATGCGCGCGCTTCGTAAATGCGCATGACGGTGGTCCAAACGAGCCGAACGATTTCGGAATGGCCTGAAATCAGAAGAAAAATATGGGTGAGTGATTTATGAAGAGGTAGAGCAGACGACACGTCAATCGGACGTGCCGTGTGCCCGCGGTGACCGACAACGCAGTTCTGGTGTCATAAACGGCCAAAACGGGCATCCAACGGTCAAATTCATAGCGGACGACCTCAGATTGACCTGAAACCACTGTGAAACATTCTAATTATTATTCGTGATGTGTACGCAGAGACGGCATGTCAATCGGACGTGCGGTTTGCGTGGTACGGCTCAATATTCGTATTTTAAGTGATACGCGCGCTTCGTAAACGCGTGTGAGGGTGGTCCAAATGGGCCGAATGATTTCAGAATGGCCTGAAATCAGAAGACAAATACGGGTGAGTGATTTATGAAGTGGTCGAGTAGACGGCACGTCAATCGGACGTGCCGTGTGCCCGCGGTGACCGACAACGTAGTTCTGGTGTCATAAACGGCCAAAACGGGCGTCAAACGGTCAAATTCATAGCGGACGACCTCGGATTGACCTGAAACCACCGTGAAAAATTCTAATTATTATTCGTGACGTGTACGCGCAGACGGCACATCAATCGGACGTGCGGTTTGCGCGGTACGGCTCAATATTCGTGTTTTAAGTGATGCGCGCGCTTCGTAAACGCGCGCGAGGGTGGTCCAAACGGGCCGAATGATTTCGGAATGACATGAAATAAGACGAAAAATACGGGTGAGTGATTTATGAAGTGGTCGAGCAGACGTCATATCAATCGGACATGCCGTGTGCCCGCGGTGACCGACAACGCAGTTCTGGTGTCATAAAAGGCCAAAACGGGCATCAAATGGTCAAATTCATAGCGGACGACCTCGGATTGACCTGAAACCACCGTGAAACATTATAATTATTATTCGTGACGTGTACGCGCAGACGGCACGCCAATCGGACATGTGGTTTGCGCGGTACTGCTCAATATTCGTGTTTTAAGTGATGCGCGCGCTTCGTAAACGCGCGTGAGGGGGGTCCAAACGGGCCTAACGAAGTCGGAATGGCCTGAAATCAAACGAAAAATACGGGACAGTTATTTCTGAAGTGGTCGAGCAGACGGCACATCAATCGGACGTGCCGTGTGCCCGCGGTGACAGACAACGCAGTTCTGGTGTCATAAACGGCCAAAACGGGCATCCAACAGTCAAATTCATAGCAGACGACCTCAGATTGAGCTGAAACCACCGTGCAACATTCTAATTATTATTCGTGACGTGTACGCGCAGACAACACGTCAATCGGACGTGTAGTTTGCGCGGTACGGCTCAATATTCGTATTTTAAGTGATGCACGCGCTTCATAAACGCGCGTGAGGGGGGTCCAAACGGGCCGAACGAAGTCGGAATGACCTGAAATCAGACGAAAAATACGGGTGAGTGATTTCTGAAGTGGTCGAGCAGATGTCACGTCAATTGGACGTGCCCTGTGCCCGCGGTGACCGACAACGCAGTTCTGGTGTCATAAACGGCCAAAACAGGCGTCCAATGGTCAAATTCATAGAGGACGACCTCAGATTGAGCTGAAACCACCTTGCAACATTCTAATTATTATTCTTGACGTGTACGCGTAGACGGCCCGTCAATCGGACGTGCGGTTTGCGCGGTACGACTCAATATTCGTATTTTATGTGATGCACGCGCTTCGTAAACGCGCGTGAGGGGGGTCCAAACGGGCCTAACGAAGTCGGAATGACCTGAAATCAGACGAAAAATACGGGTGAGTGATTTATGAAGTGGTCGAGCAGACGGCACGTCAATCAGACGTGCCGTGTACCCGCGGTGACCGACAACGCAGTTCTGGTGTCATAAATGGCCAAAACGGGCGTCCAACAGTCAAATTCATAGCGGACGACCTCCGATTGACCTGAAACCACCGTACAACATTCTAATTATTATTCGTGACATGTAAGCACAGACGGAACGTCAATCAGACGTGCGGTTTGCGCGGTATGGCTCAATATTCGTATTTTAAGTGATGCGCGCGCTTCGTAAACGCGCATGAGGGTGGTGAAAATGGGCCGAACGATTTCAGAATGGCCTGAAATCAGACGAAAAATACGGGTGAGTGATTTATGAAGTGGTCGAGCAGACGGCACGTCAATCGGACGTGCCGTGTGCCAGCAGTGACCGACAACGCAGTTCTGGTGTCATAAACGGCCAAAATGGGCGTCCAACGGTCAAATTCATAGCGGACGACATCGGATTGACCTAAAACCGTTGTGAAACATTCTAGTTATTATTCGTGACGTGTACGCGCAGACGGCACACCAATCGGACGTGCGTTTTGCACGGTACGGCTCAATATTCGTATTTTAAGTGATGCACACGCTTCGTAAACGCGCGTGAGGGTGGTCCAAACGGGCCGAACGATTTCAGAATGCCCTGAAATCAGACGACAAATACGGGTGAGTGATTTATGAAGTGGTCGAGCAGACGGCACGTCAATCGGACGTGCCGTGTGCCCGTGGTGACCGACAACGCAGTTCTGGTGTCATAAAGGGCCAAAACGGGCGTCAAACGGTCAAATTCATAGCGGACAACCTCGGATTGACCTGAAACCATCGTGAAACATTCTAATTATTATTCGTGACGTGTACGCGTAGACGTCACGTCAATCGGATGTGCGGTTTGCGCGGTACGACTCAATATTCGTGTTTTAAGTGATGCGCGCGCTTCGTAAACGTGCGTGAGGGTGGTCCAAACGGGCCGAACGATTTCGGAATGGCCTGAAATCATACGACAAATATGGGTGAGTGATTTATGAAGTGGTCGAGTAGACGACACGTCAATCGGACGTGCCGTGTTCCCGCGGTGACCGACAATGCAGTTCTGGTGTCATAAACGGCCAAAACGGGCGTCAAACGGTCAAATTCATAGCAGACGACCTCGGATTGACCTGAAACCACCGTGAAACATTCTAATTATTATTCTTGACGTGTACGCGCAGACGGCACGCCAATCGGATGTGCGGTTTGCGCGGTACGGCTCAATATTCGTGTTTTAAGTGATGCGCGCGCTTCGTAAACGCGCGTGAGGGGGGTCCAAACGGGCCGAACAAAGTCGGAATGGCCTGAAATCAGACAAAAAATACGGGACAGTTATTTCTGAAGTGGTCGAGCAGACGGCACGTCAATCGGACGTGCCGTGTGCCCGCGGTGACCGACAACGCAGTTCTGGTGTCATAAACGGCCAAAACGGGCGTCCAACGGTCAAATTCATAGCGGACGACCTCGGATTGACCTGAAACCACCATGCAACATTCTAATTATTATTCGTGACGTGTACGCGCAGACGGAATGCCAATCGGACGTGCGGTTTACCTGGTACGGCTCAATATTCGTATTTTAAGTGATGCACGCGCTTCGTAAACGCGCGTGAGAGGGGTCCAAACGGGCCGAACGAAGTCGGAATTCCTTGAAATCAGACGACAAATATGGGTGGGTGATTTATGAAGTGGTAGAGCAGACGGAACATCAATCGGACGTGCCGTGTCCCTGCGGTGACCGACAACGCAGTTATGGTGTCATAAATGGCCAAAACGGGCGTCAAACGGTCAAATTCATAGAGGACGACCTCGGATTGACCTGAAACCACCGTGAAACATTATAATTATTATTCGTGACGTGTACGCGCAGACGGAACGCCAATCGGACGTGCGGTTTGCGCGGTACGGCTCAATATTCGTATTTTAAGTGATGCACGCGCTTCGTAAACGCGCGTGAGGGGGGTCCAAACGGGCCGAACGAAGTCAGAATGACCTGAAATCAGACGACAAATACGGGTGAGTGATTTATGAAGTGGTCGAGAAGACGGAATGTCAATCGGACGTGCCGTGTGCCCGCGGTTACCGACAACGCAGTTCTGGTGTCATAAACGGCCAAAACGGGCGTCAAACGGTCAAATTCATAGCGGAAGACCTCAGATTGACCTGAAACCACCGTTCAACATTCTAATTATTATTCGTGACGTGTATGCGCAGACGGAACGCCAATCGGACGTGCCATGTGCCCGCGGTGACCAACAACGCAGTTCTGGTGTCATAAACAGCCAAAATACTGTCCATTTTAAACAAAATAGAGACACTTTGAGTGGTTTCGGCCACACCGCGCCTCGGATTGAGGTGGTGTTGACTCGTAAACGTCACATATGACCCATGGATCATTCTCCTTAAGTTTCAACAGAAACCGAATGCGTTTGGTCGGTTTTCCGTATGTTATTTTTTGTTTTCACTAAAAATGAAGTCCATTTTAAAAAAATAGAGACACTTTGAGTGGTGTCGGCCACACCGTACCTCGGATTGAGGTGGCGTTGACTCGTACACGTCATATATGACCCATGGATCGTTCTCCTAAAGTTTCAACAGAAACCGAATGCGTTTGTTCGGTTTTCCATATGTACTTAAAATACTGTCCATTTTAAACAAAAGAAAGTCACTTAGAGTGGTTCCGACCACACCGCATCTCGGATTTAGGCGGGGTTGACTCGTACACGTCTCAAATGACCCATGGATCGTTTTCTTAATGTATCAACACAATCCGAATGCGTTTGGTCGGTTTTTCGTATGCCAGTTGATGTTCTTCACTTAAAATGATGTCCTTTTGAAACAAAATACATACACTTTGAGTTGTTCCGACCACACCGCACCTCGGATTGAGGCGGGGTTGATTCGTACACATCACATATGACCCATGGATCGTTTTTCTAAAGCATCAACACATTTCGAATGCGTTTGGTCAGTTTTTCGTATGTCACTTTTTGTTTTCACTTAAAATCTTATGGAAATTCATATAGAATATTTTTATATCATATTTAGTATGGATTAGATTTTAGTTGATCGTGCTATGAAACATTTCAGAGCTAATGAAATTAAGGAAGGTGGAGGGGCTGTCCGGGGGGGATGTCAGGTGGGTGTCCGGGGGGCTGTCCGGGGACCAAGGAGGAGGGTGGGGGGGTTGTGCGGGGTCTGTCCGGGGGGTGTTTGGGGGTTGTTCAGGGGGTTGTTCGGGGTTGTTCAGGGGGCTGTCTGGGGGTTGTTCTGGGGGTTGTTCAGGGGTTGTTCAGGGGTTGTTCAGGGGTTGTTCAGGGGGTTTTCCGGGGTTGTTCAGGGGGCTGTCCGGGGGGTGTTTGGGGGGTTGTCCGGGGTCCAAGGGGGACGGTGGGGGGGGGGGGGGGGTGTCTGGGGGGCTATTCGGGGTCCAGGGTGGAGCGTTGGGGGCTGTACGGGGGGCTGTCTAGGGGGCTGTCCGCGGGGCTGTCCGGGGGGTGTTCGGGGTCCAAGGGGGGGGGGGGGGGTTGTCCACGGTCCAAGAATGAGGGGGGTTGTCCAGGGAGTTCTCAAACACACAACCACTAAAAGACAACAACATCCATAAAAACAGACAATATATAAAAATAACTCAACTCCAATACTATACTACAAGTCTAGATAAAACCAACAACTAGAATAGATTAAACATCAAATCTCAGTAATATAAGTCAAAAATGTAACGGATCAATATGTCCCACATCAGCATCACCATCACCATCATCATCATCATCATCACCCTCGTCATCATCCTCCTCATCGTCCTCACCCTCCACAGCGCCTTCCTCCTCGCCTTCGCCCTCCTCCTCTCCCTCCTCATCTCCCTCCTCTTCCGCATCAGACTCCTCGCCATCATCATCTTCAAGCTGGACATCGGCCTGACCACCACTGGAACTGCCACCTGGTGCACCATATATAGAATGTATCGACGAAATGTATTCATCAATCGCTGGGCTAGCCTGTACTGGAAGTGTTGGACGTAGAACTTCAATAAATTTCATAAATGCACTGTTTGCCCTAGCAGACTGTTCTGCCGTCTCTGTGGACCTTTTCTCAGCCTGTTCTACCCGTGCCCTAACTTTCTGCAGCTCGGTGGCACTACAACTCTTACCTGAGGCAGGCCAATACCTCGTCGGGGCTATCCTAGGTCGGCAGCGTACTCTGCCAGAATTATCCTCTCCCAACACCTGATGTAAGTGATCAAATGGCCCAAAATTTTCTGTTTCTTGGGCATCGAGGGCCTCTAAAGCATCCTGTTACAAATATAAATATATTATTAAGTTACGAAATAGATATTAAAATATAAAATCAACAGATTAAAACTTACAATCTGCTGCTAAGTCGCTTCGTTGAAAGCACTTCCATCCTTTTTTCGTCTACTCGAGCAAAACAGTTTTGCTCGAGGCACACATCCTTCAATATTTTGTACTTGCCTCTACAATGACATTGAAAACAAAAGTTATATAAAAACTTTAGCAAATGATTAAATAATTGAGGAAACAAAATAAAATGTAAGTCGTAAAGAAAACTTATAAACAATTGTCATACCTGCTGCCTCTCATGATCCGGCATCGTCGTGCGTCCTAGTGTATGGAGGTATTTTTTTGCATCAATGTTTTTTTTTATTTTTTCCAGATGATTCCTAAATGAAATTCGATAATTAAAAGGATAATATTAATGCAAAACTTGAAAGTTATTATTTAAATACCTCAAATGTAATTCATACCTTAAACTGGGTACTCGTCCAATGAGTAATCATCTGATGATACTGCTCTATAGGACTATCATCCACGACTGGTACCGCCTCTAACTCAGTGCCAACTCTTGCACGCCATCCAATATACAGCTCATTCTTGTAGGCTCTCCAAAGCTCGCCTAAATCCTTTATATGTTCCAGTCGTGCACCCTCACCATCAGGAAAATTAAATCGAAGTTGAAATAAAAATATTAATTCATATAAATACAAAAATAATTCATGGCATTAAATACAACAGATTGTTTTACCCATATCTCTGCCCAAGCTCTATCTTTGACCTCATGTGGAAAATGTCTCCATGACAGCGGGCTGACGAGAATGATGTCAGAGTATTTGGAAAGCGTCTCCAGAAAACTTCGACATTGCTGCCCTGTTTTCTCAACCATCTGATTGTCTTCATTATATTCCACCATAACCTGTGTGCGACGGTTCCAAACCGAACGCATGTGTGTACGGCCCCGCCCCCGCCTCCTGTCAGTAGATGTATCTGTCATGAAAGAAAAACAAATATTTTATCAAAACATTTTATAATGAAAATAAATATTTCTATAAAAATTTGTTAGGGTTTTATAAATATACCTGTGCTAGTCTGATCAATGAGTGGCACCGGATCCACAGAACCTGATGGAACACCCTCTGGTAGAACAGGAGTCGAAGACGATGGAATATAAAAGCTCGGAGAGACAGAAGTAGAAGGAAAAGAAGATGGAACAGCTGTATGACCTGATGCTGACTGGGGAGTGGGAATCATCATGGGATGTGAAAATGATGGGGTAGAAGATGCAGAAGGTAGCGAAAACATGGGAGGCCTAAATACCCCGTGTGTCCCTAACGACACACCAGGATCAGAATGTGGGAAGACTGAAATGTCAGTGGGAGGGGCAGGGTCTAGTCGGGCACGCGCAGCTCTACGCCCACCTCTGGTACGAACCCTCCTCGTACCACCGGCCTGAGTACTAGGACCAGTACTAGGCTCCTCGTCGAATAACTGTCGATGTAATGGTGGATCCTACAAAAAAGTTTACAAAAAAAATTAATCACATGACATTATATATTCTGTAAATATATATATATATATATATATATATATATTTGAAATAAAGTACTCACTGTAGGCACTAATGGTGGAATGCCCATCTCCTCCATCCGACGATTGTTTTCGGCCATTTTTTTCTTCGTCTCTCTTCAATTGGTTGCATTTCCTGCATTTGAAAACAAATATGTAATTAATTAGAAAAAGAAAATTAATGTGTAAACCAAAAAACTAAATATATGAGGGAATGAGGGGATTCATTGGTAATTTAGCTATCAATTGTTTTAGAAGAGCTTGAATGAATTTAATAAAACATACAAGTTGTAATGTTCACCAAGTTAGAAATATTATTTGATTTGGTTTGAATACAGTTCAATTCCAAATTAGAAAATACAATTAAAATAAAACAGCAACCAATAAACATTGAAAATTCAAATAACGGTCAAGTCAGCTAAAACATATTTGTGATCAATACTAAATAAATATGAATATTACCAACCTTAACAACCCAACTCGAGGTGAACCAAAATAATTGAGAACATGGATAAATGATTCTATATATTTCCAACCACAACTTCAGGTTCACAATCAACTCTGACAATTGAGCTATTGGAGTCATCAAAAGAAATAAATGTATTGGTTCCAATGGCAATAGGGACAGTGTCAATTCCATCATCAGCATCATCAAAAATATGTCTTGGAATTACTTCAACTATGACACCAAATTCAGGTTGAAGTTGATCTTTGACATAAAAAAATTGTTTGGCCATTGATTCCAACACATATGGTTCTTCGGTAGCAAGAGTGCGGGTCATATTAATTACTCGAAATCCACAATCATCAATAAATGTGCCATGTCTCGTCATCGAATCAAACCAATGACATTTCATCATTGTGACTCGTCCATGAGAGTAATAATCCAATATTATTATTTTCTCAACGACTCCATAATAACCCACATTTTCAAGTCGCGGTCTACTATCTGATTCACTGGCATAACAATCTGTTGTGGCAGTAACCATAATACCATCATGTTGTGTTCTCATGTTTTTGGCTCGTTCAGTGACAATAAATCTGTACCCATTGATAACAATTGATTTACAGTCACGAACCACGGTATTAGGACCAAAATCCAAAGCTCTTATTTCCTTAGAGACAGAGTCAGCAGACAAACTCAATACCTGCAATATAAATGACAGTTAAACTTAAGTAAATATTGAAATAATTAATTTAAACAGTAATATTTTTACCTTCAATTTTAACCAAGCAGAAAACTCTTTGCTATGCAAAGTCTCTCTCCTTCTCAAAGATAAAGAACGATCCTTCCTATTTATCACTGTTTTATGTTCCCTGTAGATAAAAAAATATGAATAGTTTAACAGATATATATGTAAGATATACATTTTCAATTTTGTTACCTGATATAGTCATCAAACAAATCACAGTTGAACAAAACTGTGTGATGTGACATCTCCCACTCTTCATGGCTTAATGTCTTCAATGTATATGATCCAGGAATTCCTCCTGTTTGAGGAAGTGATGGAAAACTGGGTTCAATTTGCTCATATTGTTCTTCTTCATTTCTCATTGGTCTGTTCATTCTTATAGTAAGATCAGACAAATACATTGAACAGAAATCCATACATTCTTGAGCTAAGTAACCATTCACGATAGAACCTTCGGGATGATTCTTGTTTCGAACATAAGACTTTAATGTGAACATATTTCTTTCAGTTGGATACATCCAACGAAAAGAAAAAGGTCCGCCGAGAAGTATTTCAGTTGGAATATGGACAGTCAGATGCAGCATGCATGTGAAAAATGATGGGGGAAATATTTTCTCCAACTCACACAAAATTAATGGGGCATCTGTCAACAGTTTTTGCAAGAAAGACTTGGAAAACTTCTTAGCACAAAGATCTCTAAACAAATAGCACAACCGAATAACACCCACCCTTACATTATTGGACAAAAGATGACGAATTTCTATTGGAAGCAACTCATGCAGTAGAACGTGATAATCATGAGTCTTCAAAGATTTTAGCTTCAACTCTCTTCTGTTGACCCGTTTAGATATGTTGCTTGAATAGCCATCAGGAACTCTAATAGTCTCTAATACTTCCAAAAATTGTTTTTTTAGTAGGTGTCATCCCATAAGAAGCACATGGAAGTTTCCATTTATTTTCACTGATACACACAGGATGCAATTCTGGTCTGATGCCCCAATCCACCAAGTCACATCGAGATCGTAAATCATCTTTTGTCTTCCCCTTGACATTTAGAAGAAATGAAAGCAACATTTCACATATATTCTTTTCAATATGCATTACGTCTAAGCAATGATGTAGCAAATTGGTTGACCAATAAGGAAAATCAAAAAAGATACTCCTCTTCCTCCAATTGTAACAGGTTTCTGTGGAAACATTCTTTCTCTTTCCAGATTTCATTTGACCCTTCCCGAACGAAAAACTGAAATCTTTCAATTCATTAAGCACATCAGTTCCAGACATACGCTGAGGTGGATCATCGGTCTCTATAGTATTATCAAATCTTCGACGATTCATTCTATATGGACGATCCTTTGGCAAAAATCGTCGATGTCCCATAAAACTGAAACTACAATGATGTTTCAGTCTTCTAGATCGTGTATTCTTCATACAAACTGGACATGACAGTTTTCCCTTCGTGCTCCATCTAGACATCATTGCATAAGCCGGAAAATCATTGATCGTCCACATAAGCGCAGCACGCATCTGAAATATGTCTTTCGAACATGCATCGTATGTGCGCACACCCACATCCCAAAGAAGTTTCAACTCTTTTATTAAAGGTTGCATGTATACATCAATATAAATTCCGGGATCAGAAGGACCAGATATGAGTATACTCATGAAAGTGAAATATTTTTTCATACACAACCATGGGGGAAGATTATAAATGTGTATAAAAACTGGCCATGTGCTGTGCGAAGTAAGAATCTGCCCAAATGGATTAAAACCGTCGCATGAAAGACCCAGCCTCACATTACGCACGTCAGTTACAAAATCAGGATGTCGAGCATCAAATCTCTGCCATGCAAATCCATCTGCAGGATGAACCAACTCATCATTAGTCTTCTTTCTCTCGGTATCATGCCATCTCATTTTTATTGATATGTCATCAGACATAAAAAGATTCTGGAGTCTGGGGATCAATGGAAAGTGCCACATTACTTTCTGTGGAACGCGGGATGGTGTTCCATCAGATTTTGACTTCCAGCGGGATGTGCCACATTTTATACATTCATTTCGTTCAGCGGTTTCTTCCCAGAATAAACTGCAATCTTTCGGGCAAGCATGAATTTTGTTTCTATAAAATCCAATTTCTTCAACTAACTTCCATGCCATATAGTGGTTTGAGGGAATATCTGCATCATCTGGAAGTAAATCCTTCAAGAGGGTAAGAATGTAATCGATTGCTGTATTAGAAATCCCATACATAGTTTTTCCATGAAACAATCAGATTAAAAATTCCAGCTTTTTCATTTTATTGCATTGTCGATATACTGGAGTCGTGGTAGAATCATTCAATTTTTTCACCCTATCAATATCATCATTTTCACTAGATGCATCAGTTGTCCTCATATCGACGTCTTCTTGAGTCGAAATCCTTTCTTTTTCATGATGACGAATAAATGGAAACCGACCATCTAACAAATCTTCCATTCCAGTCCTTTCATTTCGATCATCACCAATTTGAGATTTCATTTTCTCCCCATTGTGATACCACACAAAGTAGTTTGCTTGAAAACCATTTTTGGTTATGTGGTAGTTGACTTCTTCACGACTCAACCAAGGTCTACCAACACAATTGGAACATGGGCAGTGTATGCGACCACTATCTGAAGCATTGTGAAATGAAAAATCTATAAAGCTCTCCAAATTGTTTTGAAAATCTATTGAGATACGATCGGTTTCATACATCCAACTTCTATCCATTCTGTAAAAAGAACTCATATAAGTCATTTTGTCATAAACAATTCAATAGGATTGAACTTTGATAGAAAATACTTTTAAGTAAACGATAAAGGAATAAAATAATCATGGTATCAACTACACATGTGAAAAAAACATACTAATGTGTTATTGAAAAAATGTAAAACCAACAAGAACTTAATGTGTTATCACATCAGAGCATGCCTCGTCCCATAACCATATTAGTAGGGTATCCTCATATGCGATTTACCTTTTTGAATTAATATGCACTTCCTCACTAGGTACCTGAGTAGATTTCATAGATATAATCATCTCACATCCTGTAAGGCTTCCATTATGTATGATCTGCAGAATAATTTGAGTGATCATGAATCATGCATGGGATCTTCCCATGATCACTATAGATTATGAGAAGGAATTATGATTGGTCACGTGAAGAACATCAAACACATATTTTAGATAATTTGAGACATAATATAATAAAATAATGTATAAATCTATGGAATTTGGGATAAAAGGTGGGTTGTCCATGGGGGTCGATGATGTTTGGACGGGGGGTTCGCGAGAGCATGGCCACCCCCTGTGGCCAGCCCACCCACCCCCCCTGGACAGCCTGCCCACCCCTCCTTGACAGCCCGACCACCCCCGTGGACAGCCCGTCCACCCTTGTGGACAGCCCGCCCACCCGCGTACCCCCCTGGACACCCCCGTACCCCCCTGGGATAGCCCCGCCCACCGTCCCAAACAGCCCACACCCCTCCCATATAACCCCACCACCACCACCTAGACATACCAACCCCCCTGGACACCCCACACACCCCTCCCCCACCAGGACACCCCACTCAGACCCCCAGGACAGCCCACACCCCCTGGACAGCCCCGCCCACCCCCGTGGACAGCCTTTCCCACCCTCGTGGACAGCCCCGCCCACCCCCGTGGACAACCCACCCACCCCCGTGGACACCCCCTACCCCCTAGATAGCCCAACCACCCCTGTGGACAGCCCACCCACCCCCCTCGACACCCCTTCTCCCTATGGACAGCCCCCACCCCCTTGGATAGCCCGCCCACCCCCCTGGACACCCCTACCCCCTATGGACAGCCCACCCACCCCCCTGGATAGCCCGCCCACCCCTCCTTGATAGCCCGACCACCCCCGTGGACAGCCCATCCACCCTTGTGGATGGCCCGCCCACCCCCGTACCCCCCCCCGTACCCCCCTGGACACCCCATACCCCCCCGGGATAGCCCCGTCCACCCTCCCAAACAGCCCACACCCCCTCCCTTGTAACCCCACCACCACCACCTAGACATACCAATCCCCCTGGACACCCCACACATCCCTCCCCCACCAGGACACCCCACCCAGACCCCCAGGACAGCCCACACCCCCTGGACAGCCCCACCCACCCCCGTGGACAGCCTTTCCCACCCCCATGGACAGCCCCGCCCACCCCCGTGGACAACCCACCCACCCCCGTGGACGCCCCCTACCCCCTAGACAGCCCAACCACCCCCGTGGACAGCCCCCCACCCCCTCGACACCCCTTCTCCCTATGGACAGCCCCCACCCCCTTGGATAGCCTGCCCACCCCCTGGACACCCCTACCCCCTGTGGCCAGCCCACCCACCCCCCCTGGACAGCCCGCCCACCCCTCCTTGACAGCCCGACCACCCCCGTGGACAGCCCGTCCACCCTTGTAGACAACCCGCCCACCCCCGTACCCCCCTGGACACCCCGTAGCCCCCTGGATATCCCCGCCCACCCTCCCAAATAGCCCACACCCCCTCCCCTGCAACCCCACCACCACCACCTAGACATACCACCCCCCCTGGACACCCCACACACCCCTCCCCCACCAGGACACCCCACCCAGACCCCCAGGATAGCCCACACCCCCTCGAAAGCCCCGCCCACCCCCGTGGACAGCCTTTCCCACCCCCGTGAACACCCCCGCCCACCCCCGTGGACAACCCACCCACCCCCGTGGACACCCCCTACCCCCAAAATCCATTATCCAAAACATATCAAATTGGTTTGAACACAATCCATAATTCCCACAATCCATTATTCAAAACATGTAAACGTTCACGATAGCCTCCCCCAACTCTGATTTACATGTTTTGAACACTCTCCTTCCAAACATAGAATACAAAAACATTAAATAAGTCTTCACAAACACAAACAATATCCTATTTAGATATTAATTTCAATAATAAATTAAACCACCAACACCTGGAAAAAATCTATTCATTAAAACAACTACAACAATATGGTTGAGGTAAAATTTTACCTATTCGTATGGGGGTGTACCTGTTGGGATGGGGGGTGCTGGTGTTCGGATTTGCGAGAGTAGTGGAGTCGGATGGGGTTCACGAGAGTAGCGGAGCGAATAGATTAAGGCTCTGTCCGAATGGGGAGAGGAGATCCCGATCTGGAATTTGGGGGAAACCTTTGCCAACGGTTTATAAAAACCGTTGGCAAAGGCACACATTTCCCAACGGTTCCAGTGAACCGTTGGGAAATGTGTGAGTTTAGCACCCCTTTCCCAACGGTTCCAGTGAACCGTTGGGAAAGGTGTGAGTTTTCCCAACGGTTCCAATGAACCGTTGGGAAAGGTGTGAGTTTAACACCCCTTTCCCAACGGTTCCAGTGAACCGTTGGGAAAGGGTCCACCGAAATTCCCTTTGCCAACGGTTTTGTTAAACCATTGGAAAAGGCTCACTATACCAACGGTTTAAGTAAACCATTGGTATACTACCATTGGGAAAAGCCTAAATTCCAGTAGTGGTTAGTGACACGGCCGGGTACCTGGACAGAACTACACGGCGTGTTACTTTACAACACGGCGTGTTCTACTCGAGCTTCCCCGACCTGTGTTGTTAGTGACACGTCCGGGTAAAAGGCTCTACACTACACAACATGTACATACCGTACACGGCGTGCTCCTGACGTTATTTTCACAACACCGTGTTCCTGCACACACAGTCAGTAACACGGCCTAAAAACTACATGGCGTGTAACCAGAAATTACACGTCGTGTATTCTGGGTTTTTTCTGGGAAGTAGCTCAGAAACTGCACTGAATCCCAGAAACACAGAAAACAAGGCAAAGAGGTGCCAAATTCCGATCCATGAGGGCCCATACTCTCCGCGAATCAAAGATTGGAATCCCATACAGTCATGTACAAGAGAAAACATGATCATGATCCACCAATTTACGATTCAAGAGGGACCATAACACCTCAAGAATCAAAATTTGGCGTTCATTTAAATAAAGTACAATAAAAAAAATTCTCTAACAAGCAGCAGAAATTCTATCAAGCATCTATCACAATAGTATGCATAATCTACACAATGTCTATCACAACAGCATGCAATTGCTAATGCAACCTAAATGGCATGGTAAGAATTCATGGCATGTGATTTCTACAGGTACCTATATGATGCATGAGATGGAATACCCCCATCTCATCGGGTTGCAACAGAAATAGAACCGTTATATCAAAACAATAATAGTACAAAGCATGTGAATCACTCTAGGTGTAATCGTATCAACCGTAAAATATGAAAACCAGAAAAATGCAATAAACGAGGTAGTATGGATTTTCCCTGTACACGGGTTAGCTACTCCCGGGCACAACTTATTATCAAGTACCGAATCCATCCTATCCCTGTCTAAGGTCTCCAAATAGTAATGCAAGGGAAAAGAACTCCTCTGATACCACTTTGTAACGTCCCGGTTTTGGAAGACACCCAGAGGCGCCCCGTACCTGGTTGGTCACATGGCCTTAAGCACATTTTCCCAAATGCCAGAGGCTGCCGACTAGTAGTGAGGGCCTTAGGTGTGATAGTGGGGAAACTATGCCCTCATTGGTAGAGTACACAGTGGAAGAAAAATAAACATACCATAGCGGAAGTAGTAATAACCAACAATATAACAGTGGAAGACTAAATCAAAAAACTGGAGCACATATGTATATATGAAATGATGCATGATACATAACTAGGAAATCATAAAACAAGTCACAATGCTAGAAAACACTATAGTACACAAACAAGTACAAAAATAAAAGTAAACAGCTCCTCAGCATCGCGAGCCAAAGCTCGGTCCCATGCTCTCCTGCTCCAAGAAATCAAGTTCCAGAAGTGGAAGGGTGCTTTACCTTGTCTATACCTACAACAACATAGTCTGATTGGGCCCAAAAGCATGGCCCAAACAGTGTGTGAGATAAAATCCCAGTAGGAATTCACCCGAAGATCTGTGCCTAACAGTCAGTGATTATATGGCAGGTAAAAGTACAATAGGCAGTAAACAGCAACAACAAGCAATAGACAGTAACAATATGCAGTAAAACTGGATGATACATAGTAGAAAACAATCCAAAACCAATCAACAACATTGAGACAAACAACTAATAAGCTGGAAACCCTCTGGAAAGTACTCACAACCATCCCCTCTTGTCCTATCCATGAAATACCACAACCCTCTGGGCTGTGCACTCAGCCTAACCCCTCTGGCTTGGTCATACAAATTTATGAGACTCTCTGGGGAAGCTCCCTCGGTCAATTCACCTTATAGTCTAGGGTAGTCAGGGACTCTCTTGAGGAAGATCAAAAGGTCTAACCCTCTTAGCCCCAAGTTCTAGAGACTCTCTAAGGAAGCTATCTCGGTCAATTCCTCCTATAGCCTCAGGTATACCACAAACTCTCTAAGGAAGCTCACTCTATCAATTCCTCCTCTAGCCCGGGAAGGTTTTTAAAGAGATTCAAACAAGGTAAGACTCTCTGAGGAAGCTCACTCAGTCTACCCTCCTATAGTTTATAATATTCAAGACTCTCTTAAAGCTCACTCGGTCCATACCCTGTAGTCTATAATGTCTAAGACTCTCTGGGAAGCTCACTCGGTCTATCCCTTATAGTCTATAGCACCAGTTTATCTCATCCCCATGCCAGTCAGTGCATAATAATGCTATAAGACCAAAGTAAACCTATAGAGATACTTGGCTAACCAAAGTACACCTATAGAGCCACTTATCTAAATAGTCTACAAGTCAACAAGCATGTCATGAAATTCACTTCAACCTATAACTGCAAGGCATGAAAAAAGGTGTAGCAGCCAAAGGCAAACGAGTCCCAAAGGTCGTAAACAGAACAAAGAAAGGGAAAAAACATCCCAAAACAACAAATTATCTTCTAAGATGGTCAAATATACCTCTACACAAGAATACAAGAAAGGTAGGAAAACAACAAGGGAAAAAAGGTAAACACGCAACACCCTATTCACGGGTATCGGTGGAAATTAGCACATAAAACTCAGAGACTTTGAACGGTAAGGCACAAACCACCTACCTCAATCCTAGGAGATCGATAAACTTGAACCTCGATGGATAATTCTCCCTATAACTTCATAGATTTGAGAAAACACACATAACATTCAACCTTAGATAACTTGAGGAGGAGGAAGAAGTGGAAAACAAGGCTCAAGCAGAAAGAAGAACTCACCGCTGCGCTACCAACACAATCAACAGAGCTCGAATCAGAGAACGGATGGAGGCTCCGGAATCTGGAGAAGTTTCGCGGTTGTATGGCATCTCCCGATCAAACCAGACCTAGAAGAAGATGATTATGGTGATTAGGCACGACCCCAGTTCGTTTAGTGAAAAAAATAAAAGTACACGACGAGTATTTTTAAAGTACACGGCGTATAGTGGGTCTTTCTGTACTCCGCCAAAATCGGCCCCCACGTCACCCCTACACAATGTGTGTGTGGACCAGACATGGCCATCACACAGATTCGAGCGGGAAAAGAGTACACATCGTGTACTCAGAAAGTACACGGCATGTACTTCAAAAATTTCCAAAATCTCCAAAAATTCTCAAAAACTCCAGAAAAGGAAAGACATACCTGAAACAAAGATCCAGGTTCTTACATGAATAGAATTTCTCAACATCTTAGGAGGAGTCAGTATTTTGTTATTAGGAAGATGAATCAACTACTTCCATATTGATTGATGGTGTGGGGAATTTTTGGAGATCTAAAGGGGATATGAATGAATGAGAATGAGAATATTTATTTTATCCCATTATCATGACAAATTATTCTAGACTAGATGACACAAAAAGTGTCTGTTGGATCTTAGGGGATGGAATAAAGACATTTTCATCCATGATTTCTTTAGTTCTTGGAGAGTTAACAACCTCTCCAACACTATCGGGATCAGTTGTCATGAATGAAATCATGTAATTTTCTAGACGTGTGCTCGAATTCAGATCCACATATTCAATTTTGTTTATGGGACTTACATACTCTACACTGATCTTATTTAAATGATTATCTAGAATCATCTCTAGACCATTAGGACATTAATTAGAGAAATATCTTCAGTCATGGATTATTTCAATTCCCTATAATCGAATCCAAAATGAATGTACAATGATTCAAAATATTTAAATTGGGATTTTTCATCATACAATGTTTCAATCTAACGATTGATACAATATTTGATACATTGGTGGTATGACGAAGGGATAACCTCATGCTCATATATCCATGGTCTTCCCAGCAGAACATTGAAGGGAATATCTTGTCGAATAACTATGAATTCTGAGTCAAACAAGATATCCTTGAACAAAGTCTTGAGTTTGATTTCTCCAAGTATTTTTTCTCATTCCTTTCATAACCCTGTAACATCATATTTGATGGGGAAATGTGAGATTCATTTAAATCCATTTGATGAATTGTACAATAAATAATGAGGTTGAATCCCAATTCATTGTCTATGAAGGCTCATTAGATATCAATTTTATTTATATTTCTAGATAAATAAAAGTGTTTTATGTGTCCTTGTATGATGGAATCCTTGTCTTGTCTTGTGAAAGTGATGACCATGTGGCATTCTATAAGATCATTATATTCATGATATAATTTGGAAGAAGTGTCTTCAACTTCAAATTCCTGGGGTCTTGACAGGGCCTCTATGAGTGCTTCTCATAGGTATTTTTATAGAATCAAGGCATCCAAGATTGAAAAGTTAGTATGAACCCGGACTAGTTACTTAAAAAAATTTATAATTATGGTCCAAATTTCTATTCTTCCTAGCATGGGGATGATCTTTTGTAGGTGATTTAGGAACAAAAGCACTTGATGTGGTTGGCTCAGTCCTTGGAAGAAGAACTGGTGGTGCCTGTACTCTCATTGGATGATGTCGACTAGGTCTACCTACATGCCAAGGTTGATTAGTTAATGACATGTCCTATAAAATACCTTCAAGTATGGTTATGTTAGTTTAAAATTGAACATGTGTGGGGGATATTTATTTCTCCTACTGATCTCACTAGAGATCTCAGCCGTGAGTTTCAGTTGCATAGATGGTTCGAGTAGGGATGTGGTTGGAGTAATTAATCATAACATGACCATATATTACACTCTATCCTCACTTGTCATGGACCCTTCCCCTAGTTCCCTAATGAAATATAGGGAATTTTGTGTTCATATTCACACTCATATTCTGAGAAAGGATCCATTAATTGAATACAATTAATGAAATTTAATATCAACTCATCATCTGATGAATATATTGTCTGGAAGGTTGACCATTTTTGTACCATTTAGAGGGGTGGTTCCCATGATTCTGGGACTTTAGGCATGAATTACACTAAAATTAAAAGAAATTTTTTCCTTGGAATAGCTTTATATTCTTGGTTTTTCTTCTTTCTCTTTTAGTCGTGTCATTTTTGGAAGATTGGATTTTAGAGGACTATGCTACCAATAGAGTCACCTATGTTTTAGAGGAATCCATTAAGGGTAAAATTGGATATATAAACTATTCTCAAAGGATAGCTTAATTAAACTTGATTATTTTTCAAACCATCCAATCAATGAACTTATTTTTACTACTATTTTTAACATCCTTCCTTCAATTCGCATCCTATGTGTCAATGGAAGAAACACATGCCGCTTGCACATGTGGCTTTCCCAACTTCACTTTCCCAAAGTCCACAAACTTCTACAAGATTTATTTGAAAAAAATATAGTATGTTGTTCCCTAATTCTTGATGGAAGGGGAAATATTTTAGGAGATATTTTTCACCATCTGTTATGGGATTCTTAGGATTTGGAAAGCTAATCAAGTTTTTTTCCAATGTTGAGATGATGTAGATAGAGACTTGGTCACTTAGAAAACAATAGACCTTATTCTTCATCTTTGAAAACTATTTTCACTTATTCTCCCTTTGATCATCCTAACAAGGAGAGAATATTTTCTAATGTTTCGAAGTTGTAGCCATGTGATATGGTCTAGGATTTAGAGAGAGTGCGGGTGAATGGGACTCATTAAGTGTAAGAGTGACGACATATACTTTCTCTATTATATTTCCTCAATATAATGAAATTACTCAAGGCCTAGACTTGGTTAGGGTGATATAGTCTTCCACTATTTGGGAAATCTCAGTGAGGTCATTGAAACCTCCTTTGTACTTTATAGGGATCAGTGGTGTGCACAACTCATCATAAAGGTTCTCTATACATATGGGAAAAAAGTCTTCTTAAGGAAGCTTTAGGTTTAAAGAGTATTTCAACCCTTCCCACCAAGAAATTAAATTTGAGACCCCATCATTATCCGGCTCTTTTTAGTTTGATAGTTCTAGGACTATTTTCTTCTATAATGTCAAGCTGAATTAGAATATAAAATTTTGAGGGAGATCTTTCCACCCTATAATTGTCTAATTTTTCAAGATAATGTACTATAAAATGGTGGCCCCTATAGTGATTGAAAGACGAAATTGAGTTTCACTACTTCTTATTGTTCAAGGTTTCCCAGAATGGGATCAAATTGGGACACAAAATGTTTCAAGTGATTATCTATGTTGGAGTTGGTGGCCTAGAACCAACTATTTTGCACTTTATTCATTAATAAATACCTTATCACATCTTGATTGATATTCAGCATGAAAATTCAATTGATAATATCCTAATGATAACTTTTTCATTAAAGGGTCATAGAGGATCCCTACTATGATGAGAACCCGAAAGTGCCATGACACTGTTCTTGAATATATGTTCTATGGATGAATGATGTTATTTGTGGGACACAAATAATACATGCCATTATGTGTGAGGACCCATAAAACTCTGAGGCATTCTCATGGTTTGTGCCCCTGGTAATATCCAGGAGGATATTATGAGAATGAGACCTGCCAGTAGGAAATCCACATTTCATAGTGCCATTGGATGTTCCTATATGCGGACGTGTGTGTTGCTCCTTAGATATTAAGATTATTATTAATGGGAATTAAAACTTGTGCACTTAGATGTATTGATGAAAAAAATGATGACACACTGTTTGCAGCGAGGTAGGATATGTTGGGTGCATCATGAGTAATACTGCATTAACAGATATTGCAAGACAAGATTTTTCCCTTCTATTCCATAACGGAAGTATATATCTTAGGCCCTTTGATGGAATTTATATAGCCTAAATAAATCCATGTACATGGTGAGGAATGGAAAAGTTCAATTCCAGAAATGAAAAGAAAGAATAATCAAGCACATGAGTTGTTGGCACTAGCATGAAACCTGCTTGATTTGAGATATCGATACAAAGGGATTTCATTACATGGTAAGAATTTGTATGAGGTGACACATCATTGCGTCATTAACTTCTTCCTCTATGGGTGCATTGGTGTGTTTCTAGATGATAACTTTGGAATTTAGGTAGGGTCTGTCTAATGCCACTGAGAAAGAGGTATAGATGGTCACACACTAAGTGTGTCCAAGAATCTTAGTGAAATATTAATTTAACAAGTTGAATAAAGATTATTCCCAATTATGGTTTAATAATTATTCGAGGATTCCTGATCGAATTTATTTCGACACTAGTTATTCGAGAGAATATATAGCGTGAAAAATAATATATTTATTAGCGAGTAATGCATTAATATTTATTTAAGAAATAAATATCCATTATTCAAGTTCTAATAAATGTGGTGGAGGAAGTAAAGAAAATGAAAAAAAAACAAAAGTTCACGTTGTGTATATTAATGTACATGCCATGTCGTTTTTCTAGGGATTTTTGAGAAATAATATTATTTTTTTAATTAAATAATATTAGGTGTAATTCACTGGGTGCATGTAAAGTAATAATAATAGTCAATTTTTTTTATTATAAATGGGGTCTTACTAAGAATTAAATGAAATGAATAAATGATTTCAGGTAATTAATTCATTTATATTATTCTAAGTAATTAAAATTCCAATTATATAATTCTCATTAGCCTAGACATTTTTTTGGGGATGTGCACAATGGATCTTGAGAAAGCTCTCAAGACAAGAGATAATTATTTTCTTCCAAGAATGCTCTCAAGCTACGAGAGAGATCCTCCTCCACTGGTTGAAGGAGAGCGCTTTGCAAGCAGCTCTCAAGGAGATGAACGTCAGACATCGCAAGCGAAGGCTCTTTCACGCTAGAAAATAGATATCCCTTTAGAGATGTCCAGAGATATGTGGATCATTTGTGGATGACCACTATATGAATCCTACACTTTGATTCAATGACACAATGATGAATCTCATCATATAGTGACTGGAAACATCAATGGAGTGAGAATTCCTTGAAGGAAATTCTTGTATTTTAATTAAATTAATAATAACAAACATATGATGATCCTCTCTATGGTATGAGGTCTTCCTTACTTTCTTTAATTAATCATTCTATTCTGAAGATCCAATGTTTTATTATTGTGATGTATCTCAGATTGATCGTTGTTAAATGAAAAATTAATGTTGGGAAAACCCACCAATGCACTTCCGCTTCACCCAGAACCTACAAGTGGTATCATATGGGTCATATCATTGATTATAATTATTTATTTTTTTGATGGTGATTTAAGAATTAAATAATTTATTTTTTTCAATCCAAGTTAATTGTTCTATAAATCTGAATCTTGAGATCTATTCCTCTTCTTTCATTTCTCATTCATCTTATAGAAACAATTTTTTATTTTAATTTTGATTAAAATAAAATAGAGGATCTCATTTGAAGGTTCCAAATCTTTTTGTATGTACAAAACACAAACACACGACGTGTATTCACTAGTACACGTTGTGTAGAATTGGTTCCATGCACAGGGACAGTCCAGCAAACCAATCCATGTAATTGGATTTTATCTATGTCTTTAAGACTCCATGTGTTGACCAGGAATAGGTGGCACATGATTTCCAGATTACACACCATGTGGCTCACAGAACACGACATGTAGTCCCTTCGGGTTAGGGTTGGACCATGTAACCCATACATGGCTTGCCTAGCTGGAAACCATGTAATGAAGATACTACACGGTATGTATCCCACTAAACACACCATGTACTCTGAAGATTTCCTAAGTACCTCTACAAAAGTACACACCGTGTATTCAGAACTACACACCATGTACTCATCCAAATTACAAAGATTTATTAAAATTTATTATTATATTATACAAACCCTTGAGACATGTACCATAGTGAGGTCATAAATCAGAGGCACAACACATGATAGATGTTTTATATATATGTGTTTAATTTAACATCTACGTAATGTTCATTTCTACTCATTGGGTAGTTATGAACGGGAATTCACTGGGTTTCCTTCAAGTTACAAGTTACATACAAAGATAATTTCAAATGATTTTTTTTAAAATTATGATGGATGAGAATCTCACGGAAATTCAGAAAAAGGGTTTAATATTAAAGGATTTATTAATTAATGACAATTAATTAATTTGAGTGTGATTTGTCTTAAACAAGAACGATTAAAGAATTTAATTCTAGTTTTATTTATGCTTAAATATTGTTAAATGTAAGGATGATCAAGAACTAGAGCAAGACCTTTGTATGCGAATAGTTTCTTTTAATTTATTTGTTTAAATTAAATTTGTTGGCCTGTGAGCCTTCTCCTCATTAGAATGTAGGGAATGTATGCCCAAGGTTTCTTTTATGTAAAAACCCATTTAACCCTCACCTATGAGTGAGATAAAATCATATTTAATGGTTGGAGCTCCTAAGCTAGTGGAGGCGGCTCAAGTTAGGATCCAAGGTGAAACCAATCCCTGTAGATACAACAATGGACATGTGGAAAGCTGTAAATATGAACGCAAAATGTTCAAGGTGTTTCTCCCCTAGGTCTTGGGTTAGTTTATCAAACACTAGATAAACTAACATATAGAACAAGCTCATGATCATACCATTTATTTTATTTAAATCAGTTTCAAGGTTTTTTTATTGTGGGTGTGTTGTCATGATCAAACATTTAATGAAGGTGCTTGACCAACCATAGTTGGGGTGATTTTAAAGCATGTAATAAAAGACAACAAAATGAAAATTTACATATAAGGACAAAATCCCTCAAAGAAGATATTAAGTTGGTATAGACTTCTATAATCTTGGTTAGAATCGAACCATAGATCAAGGTGCTTGACCAACCATAGTTGGGGTGATTTTAATTATAGAGGAATTATAATTCAAGGTTTTGGGTTGACTTGAATTGGTTCACATCAATGGTTTACTTATACAGAAGGACTTAGTGTGACCAAGAGGTAAAGGTTGAGTAAATCCAAAATAAAAGGATTTTAGGATTGGGGAGTCCACTCAGTGGATCAAGGAGCTAGGATTTAATGCAGTTGGTATTTGGAATGCCTACCTAAAACCCTTCAAGTTTCCTGAACAACCCTATTTGGGGTAATTATAAGGGAAATATGGATCCTTGACACTAGAATATTCAGGTAATATAATATTCTAAGGTCAATGGTGAGGGCTGTTGGATTTAGATAAAATAGTGGGAGACTAATATGTATTAAATTATTTATTTATCTTAGTTTTATTAAGATAAAGTACTAAACCTTTTCTTATATTATTTTTTAGAAATATAAATAAAAATGACTTCAAACATATCATTGAAAACATACTCGAGAAGGAAAACCTTCTCATCGACACAAACTTTCAGGAATGTAATAGGTGTTTATGCGTCATCGTTCACCACAAAAGGAAATTTTATGTACTGGAGGAGCCTATTCCAGTTGTGCCTAGAAAAGAGGCCAGTGATGAGGAACTATATCTATATGAAACACATGGATGATGCCACATATGTCTAATGTTTCATGCTATCGGCCATGTCTAATGAGATCTTGAAGCAATATGAAAACATGGACGCAAATAGAACGATGTCTCACCTTAAAGATATCTATCAAGAGAAGGAGGGAAATGAGATATATGATATCTAAAATACTTTGTTCACAACTAGGATTGGAGAGTATGTGGATGCTGGTCCTCATGTAGTCAAGCTTATTGGCTACATTGAATGCCTGCAAATCATAAAGATTTTGTTCCCAGATGAGTTGCGTACAGATATCATCCTATCATCACTACCCAAGAACATCTATAGCTTTATTTTCAACCACAACATGAGAAAAAATGAGAAGAGACTATCTGAAAATCTGACCTTAATTCGCCAGGTAGATAAGGACATGGGCCATTAAAAATCCACAGTCCTAATGGTGAATAAGAAAAGGAAGGACAAGGAAAATGGGCCAATGATTCAAAAATGGTATGAAGCCTCTGATCAACATCCATCCAAGAAGGGGAAGATCCAGATGTAGGGAAATGAATAAGAGGAGGTATGTTTTTAATGTGGCAAGCTAGGACACTAGAAGAGGAACTCCACCCAGAAGCATGGAGACACAAAATGTGCATTCTTTGTCGAGTGTAATCTTTCCATTTCTATAGATTAGGTATTAGATACAGCTTGTGGGGCTCAAATCTGTCTTCAAATGCAGGAACCCAATATATTTAGAAATATTTCTAGAGGATTGGTGGATCTTCAAGCTGACAATGGTGGGAGGCTGGCTACGTTGGCCATTGGTGATTACTATCTCTCATTACCAACTTGAATGCTTTTGGTTTTAAATTATTATGATGTACCTAGTGTTACCAAGAACAGAATTTTTGTATCTTGCTTGGATATGGATGGATTTTTATAATTTTGGAATAAGGGTTGCTTCTTTTATAATAACAATATATGTTATGGAATGGTGAATTTAAATAATGGTTTGTATGTATTAAATTACAAAAACAAAGTGTTGGAAATTGATAACAAAAAAAAACTCACATGAATCATACATCACCTAGTTGTGGAATCACCGTCTCCGTAATGTAAACAAGAAGCACTTGACAAAGCTCTTCTAATAAGGTTATTTAGAATCTACTGAGAAAAAACCACTTGATATATGTCACGCTTGTTTACAAGTTAAAATGACCAAGCCACCATTCGGTGGACATGGCGATAGGGCTACAAAGCTTCTAGTGTTGGTGCACAAGGATGTGTGTGGACCATTTCCAGAAGAAGCTAGAGGTGGATATTCTTACTTCATTACTTTTACTAATGATTTGAGTATATATATATATGTATACTTAATGAAGTATAATTTATAGTCCTTAGTGAAATTTAAGGAATTAAATAATGATGTAGAGAATCACCTTGGTAAGAAGATAAAGAAACTTAGATCGAATCGAGATAGGGAATATCTGAACCAAGAGTTCATCGATCTTCTATAGGAGTCTGGGATTTTATCTTATCTCACTTTTCCTTATACACCATAATGGAATGGTGTTAGTTAAAGGAGGAACCGAACCTTTTTTGGCATGGTGAGGTCAATGATGAGTCATGCAAATATTCCATTATCCTTTTGGGGATATACATTTCAAACTGCAACATACACATTAAACTGAGTACCAACTAATGAAGAAAATGAAATTACCTTTGTATTATGGAATATAAAGAAACCCATTTTGATGCCGACACGTGTATTGGGATGAAAGGAATTTGTCAAGGGCTTCTTAGGCAAAAAACTAGCACCACGGGGGCAAGAATTATATCTTTATCAGATATCCCAAGGAAACGAAATGATATTACCTCTATAACCCTTCAGAAAAGAAAGTGACTTTTTCTAGAAAATCCATCTTTCTTGAAAGGGAGAACATACTCAAAAAGGATTGTGGGAGAAAGATTGACATTGATGAATTTTATGCTCATGATACACAAGATTTGGTATAAGAACAAGTTCCATAGGTCCCTATGGAAGAGGTTCCAGAAACATAAGTACTGTGTAGGAGCTCAAGAGAGGTTAAAGAACTAGAGAGATTTGGTTTCCTAGTCACTAAGGATGGTGAATAATTATTTTTGGACAATTATGAACCTCTTTCCTACAAGGAAGCAGTAGAGAGATTAGAAGCTATAAGATGGATAGAAGCTATGAAATCTGAGATGGATTCCATGTATCAGAACCAAGTCTGGGTTCTGGTTGATGAGCTAGTTGATGTAAATCCTATTGGATGCAAATGGGTATTCAAGATAAATATGGACATGGAAGTTCAAGTTAACACCTTTAAGGAAAGGCTAGTGGCTAAAAGATTCAAATAACATCAAGGAATTGACTATGATGAAACCTTTTCGCAAGTTTCCATGTTTAAATACATAAGAATCATACTTTACATAGCATCTTACCATGACTTTGAGATTTGATAGATGGATGTCAAAACAATATTCCTCAATGGGAACTGTCAGGAAGATTCCTATATGACAAAACCAGAAGGGTTCGTGACACCAGGTGATGCCAAATGGGTTTACAGGTTGCAGAAATCCATTTATGGATTAAAGAAATCATCCAGGTCATGGAACATTCTATTTTATGAAGCCATAATGGAATTTGGTTTCATTAAGAACAAATTTGAGACATGTGTTTATAAAATATTTAATGGGAATGCAGTCGTTATCCTATTAGTTTATGTTGATGACATATTGCTTATTGGAAATGATGTACCAGTATTACAGTCAGTTAAGGACCGGTTGAACAAGTGTTTCTCCATGAAGGAATTGCGTGAAGTAGCCTACATTCTAGGGATCAAGATCATTCATGATAGATCCAATCAACTGCTTGGACTAAGTCATGGTACATACATTGACCAGATACCAAATAGATTTAGTATGGAACTATCTAAGAGGGTATTGGTTCTAGTGTCATACAACTAACATCTTTCTATGAAAATGTGTCCTCAGGTACAATCAGAGAAAGATTGAATGAGTCATATCCCATACGATTCAGCTATAGGATCCATCATGTATGGAAAATTATGTACCAAGATTGTTTTTGTCTATACACTGAGCATGGTAGGAAGATATCAAGATGATCTTGGAGAACAACATTGGACTGCTGATAATACTATCCTTAAGTATCTGAGAAAAACTAAGGATATGTTCCTAGTTTATGGATGAGATAAAGAGTTTTTCATTATAGGGTATGCTGATGCTAGTTTTCAGACAGATCATAACGATCTGAAGTCACAATTTGGATACGTTTTCTGTCACAATGGAGGAGCTGTGAGCTGTAAGAGTTCAAAGAAACCAGTTTTCACGGATTCTATAGTGGAGTCCATATATATATCATATTATGATACAACCAAGGAGGACATATGGATTCAGAACTTTTTCCAGGATCTTGATAAGGTGCCTATCAGTAAAGATCCTGTCACATTTTATTGTGATAATAATATAGTGGTGGCTCTTTTAAAAGAACCAAGGTCACATCAACCAAAAGGAATGTACTCCGAAAGTATATCCTATTGAGGGATTTATATAAAAGGGGTGAAATTGCAGTGAGAAAACTGTCCATAGAAGATAAAGTAGCAGACCCCATGACTAAAGGCCTATCTCAGCAGAAGCATGAATATCATGTGAGAGATAGCGGGTTAAAGGTTGTTAGCAGTTAGCTCTGGTCAAAGTGGGAGTCTATTGGATTTGGTGGCCTATAAGAAACTACTTTGTACTTTATTAATTAATAAATAAATTATCACATCTTTATTGTTCTTCTGTGTGACAATGCATGTGGTAAATTACTAAGGATAACTGTTGCATTAATGTGTTATAGCGGATCCATGCTATGATGAGAACCCGGAAGTGCCATAACACTATTCTTGAATATATGTTTTATGACTAGATTATGTTATTTGAGGGACACAAATAATACAGGCCATTAGGGGTGAGGAATCATAAAACTTTGTGGCATCTTCTCATGGTGTGCACCCTTGGTAATATCTAGGAGGATATTATGAGAGCAAGGCCCACTATAAGGAAATCCACATTTCATAGTGTCATTGGATGTTCCTATCTTCAGAATTTTGTATTAGTACTTTGACTTTAAGATTATTATTAATGGGTATTACAACTCGCACACTTAGATATATTGAAAAAATTGTGACGACACACTGTTCACAGTGAGGTAGGATATGTTGGGTGCGTCATGAGTAATACTACATTAATAGATAATTCGAGAAAGGATTTGTCCCTTATGTTCCATAACAGAAGTAGATATCTTAGGCCCTTTTATGGAATTGATATAGCCTAAATAAATCCATGGCCATGGTGAGGAATGGAAAAGTTCAATTTTAGAAAGTCAAAGAAAGAATAATCAAGCACATGGGTTGATGGAAATATCATGAAACCCACTTGATTCGAGATATCAATAAAAAGGGATTACATGACACGATAAACATTTTTAGGAGGTGACACATCATTACGAAGTTAACTTCTTTCTCTATGGGTGCCTTGGCGTGTTTCTAGACGCTAGCCTTGGAATTTAGGCAGGCTCTGCCTAATTCCACAGAGAAAGAGGCCTAGAGGGTCACACACTATGTGTGTCCAAGTATCTCAGTTAAATATTAATTTAAAAAGTTGAATAAAGATTATTCTTGATTGTGGTTTAATAATTATTCGAGGATTCCTGATCACATTTATTTCGACACTACTTATTTGAGAGAATATATTGTGGGAGAAATAATATATTTATTAACAAGTAATAAAGTAATATTTATTTTAGAAATAAATAGCCATTATTCAAGGTCTAATAAATGTTGTGGAGGAAATAAATAAAATGGAAAAAAGTACATACCATTTATATTTATATACAAACAATGTAGTTTTTCTGGGGATTTGTGAAAAATAATATTATTTATTTAATTAAATAATATTAGGTGTAATTCACTGGGTGCATGTCAAGTAATAATAATAGTGAACTGTTATTATTAGACATGGGGTCTAACTAAGAATTAAAAGAAATGAATAAATGATTTTGGATAAATAATTAATTTTTATTATTCTAATTAATTGAAATCCCAATTATATAATTTTCATTAGCCTAGACATTTTTTTGGGGTTGTGCACAACATATCTAGGGAAATCTCTAAATCCAAGAGATAATTATTTTCTTCAAAGTACACTCTCAAGCTATAAGATAGACCCTCCTCCATCTAATCAAGGAGAGCGCTTTGCAAGCAACTCTCAAGGCCATCGAAGGAGGTCGTTTCAAGAAAAGTCTCTTCCAAACTAGAACCCAGAGATCCCTTTGGTAACATCCAGAGATATATCGAGAATGTGTGGATCACCGCTAGAGGAATCCTACACTTGGATTCTATGCAACAACGATGGATCACATCAGATCATGACTGGAAACATCAACAGAGAGATAATTCCATCAAGGTAATCATTTTCTTTTAATTAAATTAATTATAACCAATATATGATGATCATCTCTATGGTTCTGGGACTCCCTTCTTTTCATTCATTCATTGTTCTATTTCGAAGATCCATCGTTTTATTATTGTGAAGGGTCTCAGATTAATCATTGTTAGAAATGTAAGATTCCCAAAGTTTTTAGTGGATGATTCAGATCAACCCATATGGGGAAAATATTCTTATCTTCTTGTATTGATGCACACCATTCCACCATGGATTCCAATTAAGGCGTTAGTGAATCAATAGTTTTCATGAGATCTTGAGGAATGTCCAACTGTACTGGAGATTGAATTAGGATAGCAGTCATGGGTAGACTATAGGGTCAGGTTTGTAAGGATGTGCTGGGACCCTTTCTTGCTATATACCAAACAGAGTGTACACTTGATATGATAATGTGGGATCCAAGTATATTGGTGGTTGGTATCCCATGTCAAGTGGATGTTTTGGATCAAATTCAGTCATTATGATGAACACTCTTTAATGAGATATGCAAGATGGGAGTGTTAGTTGAGGATCTTCTTATTGATCATATCTAGTAGAAAGGTTGCCTTGGATTAGTTATCCATTGAATCTCCTCAATTATTTTATCACTATTTCTTATTGAGAAAATATTTCCTCAAGTATGGGGGGTCCAATATTTTTAAGGAGTATGTGAGGTGAAAAATTACAATTTCCTTTTTATTTTTAGGGTGATCTATGAGGAGGTAATGGTAGAGTGAATAAGGGAACACCCAAATCTAGAGAAAGTATATGGTTCTAGGTACACACACCTCCTTATAAAGTGTCAGTGCAAACCAAATTATGAACCAAAATTTCTGCATTTTCCTCCTCTTCTTCCTCTATATGGTCCTCATGTTCTTTATAATCTCTAGGGGTAGTGTTAATGATGATCACTGATGTGTGATGAATCAAAAAAATTTCATTTGGGTCTTTTCAATATTGAATTTTTATACACCCTTCACGTGGCCTTGTCCTCTCATTCGTTGATTCCATGGGAGTCACTTGGAAGATAGTAATCTGAAGGGAATATCTAGAATATTTATTAATGTGTGTTCCTAATGAATATATAGAATCAAAGGATGAGATGGATGGGGAGGATTTTTATGTGGAATTTTTCCTAATCAGGAGAAAAGTGACTTCACTGTAGAGGAGGTTGCTTGGGTGAAAATTCCACCAGCCCTATGGGACAAGAATATTCCCAATCTACTCTTAGAACTCTTCAGGACTGGTTTTCTATCCTTGAAGTTTCCATTAAAAAATCCCCCAGTCCTACAGGATGGGGTTTCTCCTGGATTTTCATGGCTGTTGTTGTCTTGGCTACCCTTATGAGTTTATGGAGTTTTGTTCAAACATGGGATGGGTGAATTATTTTGTATACACATGAACCACTCACTTTCAAATATCATTGTGATATTTATGAAATTTGAGCTATATGATAAATGAATTCCCCTAAGAGGGAGGCTTTCTCAATATTTTCATATCCCTGACTCAAAAGTATCTCAATAGCCTACACACTTCTATCAAGATTTTGGTCAGAGATAATCAGGGCCTATTTTTTGAGCATGTCTTCTTTTATGAATATAGTCTGTTTGTTGAGGTTGACTTGAAGCTATGACATCATATGATAGCACCTTTGGCATGATTTACTGGTTAGGGTTCATGATGAAATGTAATGCTCTGTGTTTCCTCATCCTATGATATGAACACTATATGGGGAATTTTCAATCACCTATCGCAATATTGTTACTATTCTAAGCCATTCATGTTGAAGGGATCCATTCTATTTCTAGAACTTTGGATGTTGTGTTTCTAGGAGAGCCACCAAGTAAGTTTTACGATGCATCCCTTCCATACCTTGACATGACTTTGATACTCAAAGTATACTAATAATTTTTCTCTCAAGTGATGATAATTTTTACATATATTGAGGCAGATGTTGTTTAGAAAATATTCAAAAAATACCTCTGTAATTCTATAATGATAGGTAACTAAAGGAAAAAACATTCCTGGTATGTATTATTTATCCAGTTGTTTCCTTATGTTCAACATGTCATCATCATATTTTTCTAGAGGATCCTCAACTGGGTCCAATCATAGTGGCATCTGAATAAGAAATAATTTCACTTTTCAAGGAAAAGGCATCGGGCATGACTGGCCTCATTTTCTCAAAAGCCTCACAGTAGGAGGTCATCCTCATTACTACATCACAAAGGGGAGGAACCTTGTAATGAAGTAAGAAACTACAGTGGAGAGAAATTTCACAATGAAAATCACCATGGGGAGGACTAATATGGTGGATTAAGGATGGGGGATAACCCTTATGGTATTTGATATTCTGGTCATACAGAGGGATGTCGTGTCTCTTATGAAGATATGGACTCTCAATATCGATCAAATTATAGACATGAATTAAGACTTCATGGTAAAGTTTCCAAGTAGGACCTTCATAATTTATACTACTTCTTCCATAATTTGGTAGTGGGTGTGTGGGATCATGAGAATCCATATATAAACATTTGATGGATTCAATAACTTCAACATTGGGTAGAGAAGGATTGTAAAATTGATCTTAATTTTCTAGTATTCTCTAGTAAGGAATATTTTGGGATTCCTTATTTTGAGTGGATGAGGCCATTTTTGGGGGAATTGGCTTTTAGGTATGGATGATTACTTGACTAGATCCAATGTTGTTTCTGTAATTTGATGACAAGGTCCTCAAATTTTGGAAGGGGTTTGTGCCAGCCTTGGAGTAGGCATTGGTGTAGGTTTATTGCCTCATATTGGAACAAGTTGATGTTCCTGATCCATTTGTCTATATATCATGGGAGATTTTACCTGATTACCCTACTATAAGAGAGAAGAGGTATGTCTTTTCTCTAAGTTGACATGCTAATGATCCACCCCATTTGTGGGGATGGAAATTTGTTTCAATCCCTATGCCACTACTATTGTTGTTTTTATGATTCCCTAGAAGGTCTGTATGATGTGGGAATGGATTTTCATCTACCCTTTCACCTGTTGAGTCAATAAGGAATCCTTATGAATTTTCCATTCCTCTATGTTTTGAAGATCACAAAAACTTTATCTTAAGGAAAATTATCTTTCCCAAAGGAATATTTTATTAAGGATAATTTCCCATCTCTAAGGAAATTTTTATCCTTAACTTTGTTTTCATTGTATCATTTTATAATTTATCATAATAAAACTCATTTTATAACTAAGTCAAAAATTCAGATTCATATCTAAAACCTCGGAATCATATAGTTTCTTGGATATAGAGTGTTTAGTTTTCAGACATTGAATTCTTTGAAATTCAGACTCCAAATTATTTGAAATTCAAACTCCTAAATCTATGAAATTCAGAATCTGAATTCTCTGAAATTTAGAATCCAAATTCTCAGAAATTTAGAATTTGAATTCTCTGAAATTCAGACTTCGAATTATCTGAAATTCAGACTCTGAATTCTATGAAATACTAACTCCAAATTCCTTAGAATTCAGACTCCGAATTCATCAAAATTCAGACACCAAATTCTTCAGAATTCAGACTCCGAATTTACCAGTTTTAAGATTCCATATTCTTTGGAATACAGAGTCAAGAATCTTTAAAATTCAGATTCCGAATTCTTTGTAAAATAGAATCCGGATATCCATGACTTATAGATTATGATTGTTTATATGATTAGAGTATAAATTCTATTTTTCCTTAGACTTTGGAAATTCATATTTTGTTAAGCTACTTCATTTTTCCTTACACATGTTATTATTATGAAACAATGTCGTAAAATCTTGTTCTAACTAACCATTGGTTGAGTGACACGTGTATAGGTTCCTCCAAGATTCAAGGAAAAATATGACTATTGGAGGAGGGAGCCGACCATTAATGTTTTGCCTATAAATATGACCTCATTTGAAATAGATCACAATAGTTCCATCAATCTAGAGATCACATGATGTGAAGTGATTTCTAGAGAGAGAGACTATCATGATTTTTTTTCTCTGACCACCATGGTCAGCTTGCTTCATGTGACTCTGATTGTTGCTGAGTATAATCGAGGGATTCCAGGGATAGGAAGATAGAGGTGACAACTACCTAAAAGTTTCAAGACTTCCGAGGACCGGAAGATAGTGGTGCCAACTACCATAAAGATCGAGGGAATGCTGGGATAGCAAGACATATTCCTATATTCCTATTGAGGGCTTACCCTAGTGCGGGTAAGACATACTTTCTTGAAATTATAAATAAGGGGACTTTTATCCAAGGTTTTTAGATACCCTACTCTTAGGGTGAAAATATTTATTACGTGTTACTTGTTTTGTTTCAAGTTTTATTTTAGCTGTATTTTGATAATGGAAAAAAGTATAAATTTATTATACTTTTTTATACCTTTATTTACTCTCTGATAAGTAATATTCTCTAAGCTTTAAGTTATAATATTTTCCTAAGTAAACTTTTCTTAAGTTTCATTTCCAGAACCATATATCCAGAACCTATGCAAATTTGTCTCATAGATCTATTTTAGGGTTTGTAAATTAACCTTGTTTAAATTTTTTAATCATAGTTTTCCTATAGGTTAAAAACAAAACTTTTTAAAAATAAATTTCACCCCAACTTGTAAATGAGCATCTATGTACACTATTTCGATCCTACAATTGGTATCAAAGAAGGTATCTAAAATACTTATACGCACATATACGTTTTCTTGCTCAAGTTTTACTTGTTCAAAATTTTATTTATTAAATTTTTTTGTTCAAGTTTTTCTTAGATATTTTTATCATTGATCATAATATTTTTACCTCTAACAAGTTTTTGTGGAAAAGTACATTCTTTTAGAATGGCAGGAATGAATGTTGGTTCCATTTATAACTTTAATCCTACTAGACCACCAATTTTTTATGGTAATTATTATGAGTACTAAAGAGATATAATGAAGACTTTTGTTATCAACACTATAGTAGATAATTTTTTATGCTTACTGGTGACTACAAAATTCTAGAAAAGGAAGTCAAAACCTTCCCCAACCAAGAAAAATCAGAATATAAACTAAATTACAAGGTACACAATACTTTGTTGTGTTATTTTACCATGGGAATATATATTCAAATATCTTCTTTTTAAGCTTCCAACTGCTCCTGGAAGAAACTTGAAGTTACACATTTTGGAACTTCTAAAGTGATATAGACCAAAAGAGCTATGTTAAGAGAAGAATATCATGAATTCTTATTTCCCGATGTGGAACTAGTTTTCAAGTCTAAAACAAATATTTATGAATATTGTAAACAATATTAAATCTATGTGAGAGAATGGTCTTGATGATGAAGTTCTTGTGGAAAAGATTATAAATATCCTGACCAAAGAGTGGGTATAAAAAAGGACAGCTATTGATGAGAACATGGAAGTTTCCACTATAACTCTTGATGAAATTTTTGGAACTCTTCTTCAACATGAGACAAGAATGAAAATAGATTCTGATATGAATAAGAAGAAGAATGGAAATGGAAGTTTATCATTTACCACTACTAAAGTCAAGAATCCAAAAAGGGTCAAAAGATCTAAGTCTAGAAAAGTCACTATTCTATCAGAGTCTAGTGAAATTGATCATTCTGAAAATGAGTTAGCTAATCTTTCTCAAAGGATGAAAAAGATAGCGGGAGAGAAATAATTTCAGTATAAGTATAATAAGAAATAAATAAAATACAATAGAAACTCGGAAGTCACTTGATATGAATGCAAAAGAGCCGGACACATCAGGCTAGATTGTCCCATTCTTAAAAGAAAAGATAGAAAAAAAGCATTCTGAGAGAAATAAGAATAAGTATTACAAGACTAAGGCTATGAAAGTCTTGAAGTTTAATGATACATGGAGTACCAGTGGTGGTGACACATATGATGAATCTTCAGAGTATGAATCTTCTATCCAGAAGAACCATGGTATACTAGACAAACTACCCATTGAAAATCATTTTCTAACGAACAAGGTACCTAATGCTGAATCTATCACTAATGTATCTTTGAATGAAAATTATACTGATGATAAATATTATATGTCTTCTTATGAAGAATCTTATTCTGATTAAGATAACTCTTTACCTACTTATGAAGAAGTGTCTAGGTTTTACAAACTTCTCGAAAATGAAAATTTTAAGATAAAAAAGAAGTTAGATAAGTAAAATTCATGATTTTATATTTTAAGTAACGAAGTATAAGATCTTACTAAATATCTTTATCAGAGAACTTTTGATTTTGAATGTTTTTCTAAAAACCTTGAGGAAGTTAATTATGAGAAGGATAAACTTTCTAAGGATCCTAAAGATGTTTTTTATAAGAAAAATATTTTAGAGGCTAACTCTAGTTCTAAATATAATAACATTGAGGATAAGAACATGATTATTAAACTAAATTCAGAAATATTTTCCTTAAGTAAATTCATTTCAAAATTTACCTATGGTAAGTAAATCATTGACAAGATGTATTCCCAAATTCGTCCTATAATGAATAGTTTTGGATTTTGTTATACTCATTCTAAACCTATTTTTAGTAAAAATTATTTTGTTCCCCAAATTGATCCATTTTTTACTAAGTCTAAATGTGGTGGTCATTGGGAGAAATGTTTTTCTTTAAATAAAACCCAATATTTATGTTTTCATAAAGCTTATTTTTCTAAGAGAATATGGATTCCTAAAATCTTACTTTATAAAAATTACGGATCTAAGAAAGTAATGATTCTAGAAGTCTAACTCCTTTATTTTGTAAAAAATAAAGAAAGTACCAATAGCAATACATGGTACATGGATAGTGGATGTTCCCAACATATGACTAGTAACAAAAACTTCTTTAAAAATATTATCAAGACAAATGGAGGAAAAGTAACTTTCGGAAATAATGCTCAGGGAGAAATTGTTGGTGTAAGTAACATTGTTCTTATTGGAAAAACATTAATTTCAAATTTTTTATTTATTAATGTTCTTACGAACAACCACATTAGCATAATGAAATTGTGGGATGAAGTTTACCTTGTGAATTTTAGGAATGATAAATGCTTAGTACACAATTCCAAGGAAGAGTTTATTCTTTCTTCCCATAGGTAAGAGAATGTATACACAATAAACATAGAAGACCTTAAAATCCAAGATCTACCTTAAATTAGTGAAATATAAGACCAATATTGGTTATTTTATAGAAGGTTAGGACACTGTAATCTGAGAAACCTATGAAAAATCTCAATGAAATGGCTTGTTAAGGATCTACCAGAGCTTATATTTGAATCTTCAAAAGTTTTTGATCCTTATCAATTTGCCAAGAAACATAAATCAAGTTTTAAATCAATCAGTGAAGTCTCAACTTCTGATACACTACAGTTAGTGGATATGGAACTTTTTGGTCCATCACAAACTGGAAGTATTGGAGGAAAATATTATGTATTTGTCTTAGTTGATGATTACACTAGATTTACATGGGTCTATTTTCTTGTAATGAAATTTGAAGATTTTTCTTATTTCTAAACTTTTGGAGCCCAATTTAAAAATGATAAAAACCTTCCATTAATAACTATTCATAGAGATAATGGAGGAGAATTTCATAATTCACATTTTGAAACTTTTTGTAGTAATAAAGGAATTACTCATAATTTATCAGCTCCAAGAACACCTCAAAAGAATAGTGTTGTTGATAGAATACATCAAATTATTCAACAGATAACTAGAACCATGTTGAGTGAATATTCTATTGATAAACACTTTTGGATTGTATCTCTTAGTACTGCTTGTTAGACTATAAATCAAGTTTTAATTAGACCTTTTCTTAAAAAAACACCTTATGAATTGTGGACAAGTAGAAAACCTAGGATTTATTACTTCAATGTATTTAGATGCAAAGTATTCATCCTGAATACTAAAGATAATTTACCTAAATTTCACCCCAAATATGATGAAGTAATTTTCATAGGCTACTCCCCTACTTCTAAGGTTTATAGAGTTTTTAATAAAAATAATTGTACTGTTGAAGAAAGAGTGAATTTTAAATTCAATGAAACTGATCCTTTTGTTTTTAAACAACCCCAACCTACATATTTAGATGTGTTTTCAAAATATGATTATCAACCCTTGATAGAAGAAAATTATAATAAGTAAAATTCTCAAGAAAATATTTTTTAAGCATTTACCCCAGAATATTTTCTACCATTTGTTGATGAACAGGTTTTACAAAACCCAAATCAATTTTTTCTTAAGAATTATCCTAGTGATAGTATCATTGGTAATGTAAATCAACCTATAAGGACTAGAGGTTCCTTTATAAATGAATCAGAACATCTATCATTTCATTCCCAACTAGAACAAAAAATATCTTATGATGCTTTGGGTGATGATGATTGGATTAAAGCCATGCAAGATGAGCTAAATGGATTCGAAAAGAACATAGTTTGGACCTTGGTTGAAAGACCTAAGGAAACTTCTGTAATTAGAGTAAAATGGGTCTTCAGAAATAAGTGTGATGAAAATGTAATCATAGTAAGAAATAAATATAGATTAGTTTCTAAAGGATATTATCAACAATAAGGAATAGACTTTGAAGAAACCTCGCTCCTGTAGCTAGACTTGAATCTATCCACATTTTACTTGACTTTGCCTCATTCTTTAATTTCAAAATTTTTCAAATGGATGTAAAGTGTGCCTTCCTTAACAGATATGTTCAAGAGGAAGTTTATGTTGAAAAAAATTTTGGTTTTGAAGACACAAGACATCCTGAACATGTTTTTAAACTTACCAAAGCTTTATATAGACTTAGTCAATCCCCTAGAGCCTAGTATGATAGACTTACATGGTTTTTTTAAAAAAAAATTATATTAAGGGAACTTCTGATCCAACTCTTTTTATAAAGTAAGATAAGAAAAATGTTTTGATTTTTCAAATTTATGTTGATGAAATTATATTTGGTTCAACTCAGTAATATTTAACAAATTAACTTTCAAAACTAATGAAATATGAGTTCGAAATGAGTATGATGGGTGAGTTAACATTTTTCCTAGGTTTTCAAATTTCTAAAAAACTATAAGGGACATATAAATCACAAAATAAGTATATTAAATATATTCTTAAAAATTATGGATATGACAACACTAAAAGTATAAGCACTCCGATCAATACCTCAAATTATATTGATCTTGATGAAGGTGGGTAACCAGTAGATCAAACATCATTTAGAGGTATGATAGGAAGTTTACTATTCTTGAAAGCTATTCATCCAAACATAATGTTTTCAGAATGCTTATGTTTAAGATATCATTATAATATAATGGGATCTCATTTAAAAGTAGTGAAAATAATTTTTTGCTATTAAAAGGGAACCATAGATTTATGACTTTTCTATACTTCTGGAAATGATTTAATTTTAATAAACTTTTCAGATGCTAATTTTGGTGGATGTAGAATGGATAGAAAAATTACATCTGTAAAATTTCATTTCTAAGGATATTTTTTAGTTTCTTGGTCATGTAAGAAGGAACACTCAATATCACTTTCCACTACTGAAGCTAAATATGTAGCTGTTGGAAGTTGTTGTGCTCAAGTGTTGTGGTTGCAACACACACTCACAGACTATGGAATGAGTTTTACCAAAACATATATATTGTTTGATAACACTAGTGTTGTTTCCCTAAGAAAAAACCATTCACATCACTCCCGTGAAAAACATCTAGATATTAGGCATCACTTTCTTAGGGATCACACAATTAAAGGGATATCATTCTTCAATTTATCGGAATGTAAGATCAACATACTGATATTTTTACAAAATCTTTACCTTATGATAGATTTGAATACATTAAACAAAAGTAAGGAATGATAACTATAAGGTAATCTTCCATATTAACTTTTTGTTGAAACCAATATCCTTACATTAAGAAACTCCTTTTCATAGGGGGAGTACATTTTCTTGTTAACCAATTTTTTTTTTCTGTTAATAAAAATTTTCCATAATAAAAATTCTCAGAACTTAAAAATATAGAACCTAAATTTTTTCCCCTTTACATGCTAAAATTTTCCAGATTCCAAAATTTTCTTTCCATAATAAAATATTCCAGAATCTAAAGTTCATTAAGAATAATTTTCTCCATCACAGAAAATTTTCCCAGCAATCTGGAAGGTATGCTTTCTTACATAGGTTTTAGTAATTTAATTGTTTACTTGTTGGTATTTTTATCTTATTTTAAAGATTTTTTGGGATTCAATTTTCCTTAAATATGATTTTTTACCTTAAAAACCCCAAAAATATTGGAACCTACCAAATCCTTCTTCGGCTGTCATCTCAACCGTCAGATCAGATTGGGCTTGATTCAACCATTGGATAAATTTTTGAATTTGAACCTTCACTTCAAAACCTATATAAAGGCCCCCTATTATTTGTGCCACATTAGTTTACAAGGTTTTTTTGGGGTTGAATCTCTGTCTCTGTTAAAAAATCCCGTTATGCTTTTTTGAGTTTTCTTAGACTACATATGTATTTGGAAGCCTCTCCACAGAATCTGATGTCTTCAGCTGAGGAAATCATAGAATGAAAAATATATAGAGAAAGGTTACTTGATCCGATATTCTTCAATTAGTATAATTCCCTAATTTCTCAAAATATTATGTTGAATGGATTGGAGAGCCTCTACGTAGCTAAATGAAAAAGGCCATATCCAGTTTATCCAGAGCTTCTTGTTTAATTTTATGAGATAATATGTTTTTAATGAATGTGGAAGAGATAGGATTTCGTCAAATAGTTATTGGAAAATGTATTCCCTTTCCTTCAATATGGAAGCAAGTATCATTGGAGTACCATATGAAGGAGAAGCAGTTTTCTACACCCATAAGCTGTCAGATCTGTCAGGAAGCTTTGAGAAGGAAAATAAAATAGAGTTCCCTATACTCAAAGGAATGAAAACACCAAAGATCAACCATCTATCAAAAAATTTCAAGATGCTATAATTATAGGTAAAAGTTTTTATAATTCCGAGAAAAGGAGACAAGGACTCCTAAAAAATGTGACATATACGTTCTGGATTTCCTGGTCAACTTGTGGAAGATAAAATTGGTGAAGTTATCTTTCTAATGATTACCAATATGAAGAATGGAACTATAAAATTGAAAATCATCATGCATCCGAAAATTATATCTATGATCATTTTGATCTACCTATATTAGTTCAAAATACCCTATATACCTAAGCCAAAAACCTTCAAGATTTTGAGGCTATGTGACGGCACATTGAAGAGGATGAAAGTAGGTTTTAATAGAAAATTCAGATAATTTTATGATCTATAAAAAGTGAAATTGAAGCTTTAATAAAGAAGGAGGAAGTAGCAGATACTTTCAAGAAAACATAGATGAAGAGAAAGTATATGGAACCAGAAATCAAAGAGAAACCTACAATTCATGAATGTCAGTCAACACCCCCCAAACCAAAGAATAAAAAAAATCTTCCTAATGAAGTTGTAGCTATGTGGTGGGAATATAAGAAAAATAAGAAGGAAGGAGATACTAGTTTTGGCATAGATCTTGCTGAGGCAAAGGCATTGAAAATTCAGGCTGCTGAGGAATTTGAAAGGCAAGAAAAACAAAAGAAGAAAAAGATGAAAGTGTCTGAGGTTGAAATTGTTCAAGATATTCTCAAGGATACTAAGAAAGATTCGAAACAGATTTAGATACCAGGATCTTTTATACAAGAATCAGTACTAGTGACTATGGGAAAGAAAGTCATAATTACTGAGCCTAATGTAGAATTAGAGACAGTTCAGGAAGAGGAAGTAGAAGAAGAAGAAGTGAAAGAAAAATATGGGAGTGATGATGTGATAAGGCAAGTCAAAGAATTTAAAAGAGAAGGGAATCCTTCTGAAAAGATGTCGATTCGGACTTCCCAGGCTGAATCAATGAAACTTTATTCTCAAGGAAATTAGTATGGGGGTCTGTAGGAGGTTAATAAACCTTTTGATGGTGAATGCAGCAATCATGACTTCATTCAATCTGATGATATTGATGGATATGCTGAGAAGGAAAAGGATGATAAAGATAAAACTGTACAATTCTCAGATAGTAAGAATCAGTATCCAAAGGCTGTAGAGACGATTTCTAGAATAGAAAAAAGAAAACAACTGATAATCGTTACACCTAAGAAAACATTCATGGTTAATAAGTATGCTGGTGGTTCATCCAAGAGAAAGGCTGCTGATATTGAAAAAGAATCTTCACGCATAAGGGAATTAGATTTTTAACATTCCTCCATGGGTCAAGAATTTGGGGTAGAGTCACTGAAGAAATTAGTAGACACCATAACCTTGTTTCTGAGTATTGAATTGATGTTTAAAATGCTTCAACATTCATTCAACAAAAATTCAGATTCTATAAGTATGATCATGGAAACATTCATCAATATTAACATTGATTTCAAAACGTTTTATATTGGTTATGATGGTCACAAGAGATCTTGTAAGGAAATTAAAAAGTTGTCTAAAAGAGTAATTAAAGAATTTATAATTCTTGATGACTTCCAAGATTTTGTGAAAGATTATTTTGATGAGTCAGATGATAGGATAAAAAACCATACACCAAGTTTTATAGAGAAGATGAACCTTGAAAAAGTAGTCCGGAAGCATGAAGATAATGATCTGAATGGGAAACAGAATTTAGTTTTCTTAAATTTGAAGAGATAAAGGGATCATATAATAGAGTTTGAAGAAAAGTTCAATCAGCAATAAGAGATACTGAAGTCTTGAGAAGAAATTCTTAAATATCAGGAAGGGAAAATCAAGGCTCTGGAAAAGAAAAATCAAGATTAGTAATAGGTGGTCAAATGGTTTGAGGAATATCATAAGAGCTTAAAAAGTTTAAGACTATCATGAAGAAGATCATTATAAAGAAATAGAAGTATGAATAATTTTTCCTATCAATTCTGATTTTTTTTTGTATTTTATTTCATGTACCGAATTTTTCCCAATCATAATGAAAAATCCTGTTGTCTTTCATTTGTGTTCTTTTGTATCATTCTAATTTTTCAGGTACCATTTTTTCCATTCCCACTATTCCTTTTTGAAAATCACAAATGGGGAGGAAAGAATGATCAAAATATTACTAAGTATAAAAGAAGATAATTCCATAAGAAAGGGGGATTTTAAGTAAGGGGGAGTTTACTTAATGAATAGTTTCTCTAAGGAAGTCAAGAATATAATCTATATAGATTTAAAAACCTAAGGAAGAGTTAGTTATATTCATTATGACTCACAAGTAAAGGGAGATAAGTTTTTATTTTAGTGTTCATAAATCAAATTCTTAGTCCTTAAGTCTTTTTCTTTGAGTAGTTTGTACTTTCCAAAAAGGGGGATATTTTTTATTAAATATAGTTTCCTTATGAATTTTCCATTCCTCTATGTTTTTAAAATCACAATCAATTTATCTGAAGGAAAATTATCTTTCCCTAAAGACTATTTTTTAGGAAAATTTCCCTTCTCTAAGGAAATTTTTATCCTTAAAATTATTTTAATTGTCTCATTTTATAATTTCTCATAATCAAAATAATTTTATTACTATGTCAGAAATTAGGATTCATATCTAAAACCTCACAATATTATAGTTTTCTTGATATAGAGCATTCTGTTTTCTAACTCTGAATTCTGTGAAATCCAAACTGTGAATTATCTGAAATTTAAACTCCGAATTCTCTGAAATTCAGACTTCGAATTCTTTGAAATTATGAATCTAAATTCTTTAAAATTAAGATTCTAAATTCCCTAAAATTCAGACTCTGAATTCTTTGAAATTTAGACTCTAAATTATCTAAAATTCATACTCCAAATTCCTCAGAATTTAGACTCCAAATTCCTCATAATTTAGACTCCCAATTACTCATAATTCAGACTTCGAATTCCTCATAACTCTGACTCTTAATTCCTCATAATTCAGACTCCAAATTTTTCATTTTATAGATTCTAAATTCATTGGAATACAGACTCCATAATCATTAGAATTCAGATTATGAATTCTTTGTAAAATATAATCTGGATATCCATGTCCTATAGATTCTAATTGTTTATATGATTAGACTCGGAATTCAATTTTTCCTTAGACTTTGGAAATTCAGATTTGGTTAAGCTACTTTATTTTTCATTACACATGTTATTATTCTTAAATGAGGTCGTAAAATATGGTTCTAACTAACTGTTGGTAGAGTGAAACATATAAAGATCCCTCTGAGATTCAAGTAAAAATATGACCATTAGAGGAGGGAGTCGACCGTTGGAGTTTTTATTATAAATAGGTTCTATTTTAAATGAGATCATAATAGTTTCTTCAATCTAGAGATTACATTATGTGAATTGATTTCTAGATAGAGAGACCTTGTTCAGATTGCTTTGTGAGACTCTGATTATTTCTGAGGAAAATTGAAGGCATCCAAGGATAGGAAGAAAGAGGTGCTGAATACCTAAAAGTTCTAAGACTTTTGTGGATAGGAAGCCATAATTTCCAACTACCTTAAAGATTGAGGGATTGTGGGGATAACAAAATAGATTCTAATATTCCAATCGAGGGCTTACCCTAGTGTGGGTAAGAAAGTTTTTCTTGAATGTATAAATCAAGGGACCTTTATCCATGGTTTTTGGAAACCCTAATCTTTGGGTGAAACGATTTCTTACTTGTTACTTGTTTTGTTTCAAGTTTTATTTCCGCTGTATTCTGATAAAGGAAGAAACTATAAATTTATTATACTTTCTTATAATTTTATTTACTTTGATAAGTAAGATTCTATATGCTTTAATGTAGAATATTTTCCTATGTAAACTTTTCTTAAGTTTCATTTCCAGAACCATATTTTTGGAACCTAAGGAAGTTTGTCTGGTAGAACTATTTTAGGGTTTTTGAATTTACCTTGTTTAACTTTATTAAACATAGTTTTCCTTAAGGTCAAAAATGAATGTTTTTAAACATACAATCCAACCCCCTCTTTTAATTGAGTATATACACACACTATTTCAATCCCACATCACCATTTTTAGGATATTATTGTTGACTTTAGTGACTGGAATAGGGATATATGACCATTCTATGTGTGAAACAGGGGTATGTGCCTTCTCCTATCCTCTATTTCTAGCCAATGGATACTAAAAGTACTCAGTTGTAGGGGAATAGTGTTGGGTCTAACTCCTATTCATTATCGAGACTTTATGAATGAATTATTTTGGTGATGATAGATGAGGAAACTAGAAAGCTTGATATGTGGAAGAAGGTGTGTGCATCTGAGTATAGTTTACCACCAAATTTGATTGAAGGTATTCTTCATATGCTGCTAAAAAAATCTGCTTGTAGGCCACATTGGTGAGGGTAGGTGTATATTCCTGCTCACTGTGTTCCACTAGATTTGAATTGAGGGATTCCTTGGATACTGCCAGGAGAGTCTATTGGATAACTAAATTATGGTTGGTGGGTGTATGCACACACTTGCATTTTGATACTACATTTGGTTAGAGGTCTTCTTCAGAAGGGACAAAGGTGTGGTCATACTCCCTATTGATATGTTTCCACCCACAGCATGCCGTATTTCTTAATCAGGTCTAGATGAACTAGGATGAAATGATGAGGATGGAACCCTCATCATGCTGAGGGTTTACTACCACGCAACATTGGTGGTGATGACTGCTGGAAGGATCCCTTTGGAAGGACTCAAACATCTTCTAGACGAGGCCGTCTATGACCTATTGATCCACCTCCCTAAGATAAGGGGGGAATTGGTTGTTGTGTTTTAGGTATAAGCTCTCGAAATGGATAAAGATTAATTTTTTTTCATCTTCTTATAGACCATCACTCATTGCTAATTGGATGACTGGTAGGGCATGTAAAGATGGAGGTCCAGTCGGGTAGCCTCTTGGGTCAGGATGGTACCTTTCTAGTGGTACTCCCGAACTAGTGAATTTGAGATCCAATACTGAAGATGCTAGGTTGGTGACAACATCCTCTACTTGGATTAAGACATAACATGAATGGTAGCTAGGACATACATTTTTGAGAGTTGGTATGACCCCATTTGGATTGAAGTGAGATTCTGTTGGATGTTAATAGAATATTGGTGACAAAAAAGAAATAAGAAAACCCACCAAAGTAGTATATCATTAAATAAAAACATGAAAAATTGATTTTATTTTCTAGACCTCTTTCATTTTGAAAGAGAAAGGGGTATGATATGTGGGTGACACCATCATCTTGGTTAAGGATTCATGTTGGGTTCACCATTTTTTTATTCTGATGAAAATTGTAGTTCCCAATGATTGAATATAGAGGGTTGAGTTTTGAGAAATCATTCAGGTCAGGTTCACTTATTTCAAACAACCTCTAATGGGGTTTGTTCATGGAGTTGAATAAACCCAATAGTTATATATATGTGGTAACCCATAGACCTTCTTTCAGATAGAAGGTTCTTATTTTGGAATTGGGCTAATTATAATTAAGAACTCACATTGGTTGAGAGGATTAGAGGTAAGGATCACCACACCTTTTTGAGAGGAATTATTGCCTATTTTAGGAATCACTTATATATTTAAGGTATGTTTGTGAATATTTCATTAAATCCCATGTTTGATGTGGGTCACCCTTGGACTATAAATCAACTATTAACACGTATTAAATTTAGAATCATGTCTATGTATGAAAGGTTCTTCATAAATGGATATATCATTATGTATCCTAGGTTCTCCCTCATTGGTATCCTATTTTGTATTTATTAGATATTATTTTTTCATTTATTATTAAGATTCTTGGTTTGAGCCTTGTAGTGGGGAACTCTGGAGCGAATCATCATCTAGGGATATGGGAGTTGTTTTTATGTCATGATCAAACTCATAAGATAGAATTCCTATATATCCTTGTGAAAGGAATCAAAACCCACATAGTTAAATGCTGAATAATGGGAAACATAATACCCTTTAAGGTCATATGATAAGGACCAAACCCTTAATTTTAATGTCATGCAATAAAGAAAATTAAGGTGAAAGGTTCATAGTCAATGTTTGGTATGGGAATTATGATGAGGTAGCCCAGGGAGCCTAGAAGGGATATTGATTCCCAGGATGAATGAGAATCTAATTGGAATATGGCCCAGAGATAATTAGGGTTGATTAAAAGTTTTGTGTTTGGACCTCAGGGAGGATTATAATATATTATATTTGGATGGGAATCAGATCCCACATTGTTCGTTTGAGAGGCCCCATGCCTATGGAGGCCATCTGAAGGTTTGTCTCAAAGGGTTGTATAACCCTTTGATATGATTGGTTCAAGGATTACTCCTAAGGAGGATTAATTGCTAAGTTAAGAGATTTGGATGAGACTTACTACTAAGTAGGATGTCCTAGTGAGTTGATAAATTTGGTTAGGACTTACTCTTAAGGAGGATTCCCTTTTGAATGGATGATAGGCCTAACACTAAACAGGAGGTCTGGACAATTGGTTTTGAGTGAGTATTATACCAATTAAGAGTCCCATTGGTAGTGTTATGATGACATGGTTGGGGATTATATCAAACATGACTCCCTTGGTTTGGTTTTTGGATTGTGAGAATATCATGATATCCTCCAACCTCTAAGCCCATGTGATTATTGATCATTTGAAAAATAAGAGAAAGAGAAAGATATGAGAAACCATACAATCTAATTTTCTATAAGGTTAGATACTTGGCCTTGAAGACCCATTCCTATGGAATTACTTTGAAGGGAGGTGAGAAGAAGATCTTAGAAAATATTATTTTCCAAAACATGTATCATACTATGTGGATTTTTTGATTCTAGACAACCTATAATCCCACATGAGTAATTATTGAATGTGATAAAGATGAAGTGGAAGATCCAGAAAACCACATGATCCTATTTCTGCTGGTGTAAGAGGCTGGGGTGATGACACATCCCTCCATTCATTTTACCCTAGACCAAAAGGGAGAGAGAAAAAAAAATTTGAAGTTACCATCTCCCCTCAAATTTTTTTAACCAGGATAGTCACATTTGGTGATCTATCTAGCTATGTACCATGTGTATGGATAAGGGGGAAGGAATGAAGAAATACATGTCCCTAAATACAGGATAGGGTATTGACCTAATATTGGATATGGGGGGAAGAGAGGAGGATCTCATTCCCTGTCTCCCCACTTGGAACTGGTGGCCCTGAGTATTAAATATAACTAGAGAAGGACATGAAACTAACCCTAGAATATGAGATCGAGAGTTCCTTAATGCTTCCCCTAGGTTTGGGGTCTTCGTGACTTAGGGGATACATACTCACATGCACCTAAGGACCCTACTTGTGAGGTAGGAAAAGGGAGGGAAACCACTAATTGAAGGAATGCATACCCAAATTGGAGAAAAACTGGTGTTCCTACTACCATAGATTTTTTGGGTTGAGGATTCAATGGAGGATTTAATTTGGTCTTCCTAAAATTAGGGATCCAAATAAATATGATCGATTCCATTGGTAGCTTTGAAGAGGGTTTGAGAGGTGGATCACGTAGGGTAGCTTCTAGAAAATCCAAGGGGGCCTCACATAGGCTATGCCTGCGTAACCAAGAAGTGATTCACATAGGTAGGCCTAACTAATCTGAATTTACTTTAGGTTATATACAAATTTCGGAACAACACTTGAGTGATATTTGATCAAGGCTTCATGCGTCTCCACAGGTGTTCCAAGAAGTATCTCACATAGGTCCCTAAGTAGAGAAGAGGACCTCGCGCTTGTGTTATTTAAACATTGGGAAAAGGCTTTATCGAGTAGGTGTTATATATTTCATACCTTGATAGGACTTTGGTTCCAATACCCCCTTAATTCTATCCTATCTCAGGTTTGGAGAGCTACCTGTAAGGTTTCTAAATGTCTGGGTGTGAAGGACTAGGGTGAGAAGAGTGTTTGGAGTTATTCAGGATTTTCCATCATTATAAATAAGGAGCCATAGGGTCCTATTTATAGGGAAATATGGGACCCTGGGTGAATTTTTTTTCTCACTCAAGTGTGTTTGGTAGGCTGATGCACATGCTCATCATGTAGGATAATGCACAAGTACCATACGCACAGACACTACTTAGGGGGTACCTGCACAGAGGGCCTTTGCTAATGGGGTGTGGCCTTTATCATTATTATTTTATTTTATTTTATTCTACTCAAGGTATTTTAATTTAACAAATTTTCATCCATGGGACAAAATAGAGTGAAAAAATAATTCTTTTGTTGTAAACCTTAAGAGTTCTTCTGTAGAAGAGGTAAAGTTCCTAAATGAGCCTTTTTAAATTACTTATTCTTCCACCTCCTTAAAATATTATTCAATAATGATAGAATAATAACAAAAATATATCCCATATACTTATATATTGTTAATTTAATGTCATGAACTATATCCATCTCCTCTACCATCAAATTGGAAATGAAACTGTCGATCATGTGTATGACATACTACCGCCTTACGAACCGATTTAATTCATTTTCCATCAAAACCATTGAATGATTAATATAATTATGGATTTAAAACATTTATATTATATTTATTATATTATTATACTTATATAATCTTAATTTCACATAAACATTTTTATATTCAATTCTGTTTAAAATACGGGAAAATCAATCGTGTGTACGGAGGACTACCGCCTCTTGAAGCGATGCGATTAATTTTTCACTTATGAATTATATAGAATTAAATAAGGATAAAATTAATAAATACATGTGATATATATGAAATTATATTTATTCTTGAAAATTAAGGTATCACCCAATTATTTATCCTTTCACTCATTAAATGAATGATATCACCGCTCAAGCATACGTAATACCTACCGTTTCAACAAAGCGATGTGATTCATTTTCCAAGTGAAACTTTCATAAATGGTTATAAAAATGTAAATAATAAGTAAATATGTATTTTATAAAGTTAATAAACTTTTTTATAATATTCATATATATCCTATTCACAATAAATGTAACATTCATGACAAAATAAGCACGAAAAAACAAGGAAATTAACAACCAAAATAATAAAAACAATGAAATATTTTCAACAAATGGGTGGTAAAATGTAATAAGAGGATCATATATGATATTTATAGATTTAATATGTTTCTATTTTTAATATCTAAAGTTTATAAAAAAATTCTTCAATTGGTTAAATAATTTTCAACTAAAGAGAGGTTTGAGGTAAGGGACTTCATCTCAATTTCCCTTCATTGAGGCATATTCTATTATTATAAAACAAATTTATTTTGTATGGTGTATATAATTCCAGTTTGACATGTAATATCAAGAAAAATTAATAATTAATATTATTTTTTGTTTTACATTGAATTATTTCATCTAAGGGGAATTGAATTGAAATTTACCAAGTGTTAAATAATTTCATTACTAAATTTCATTCCATTTGGTAATATTAATTCTTCATTATCTTTGACATTATAAGATTATTTGTGTAAATAATTTTGAATATATATTTTTTATTTATAGTTGTTTTATAGGTATTTACATTTTATACACACAATTGATTCATTTATTAATTCTCAATTCAATGTTATGATCTTTGTAAGGGACTGCGTCTCAATTTCCCTTCATTAAGGAATATTCTATTATTGTGTGTCTAATTTATTTTATATGGTGCACATAAAATCCATTTTAAATCTAATATAATGAATAATTCATAAATCAGGGTATGTTATGTTTTAATATGAATTATTTCATCCAATGGTATTTCACCTGAAAGTTATGAAGTTTTAAATAATTTCATAACACAATTTCTTTTAATTGGGTTATATTAATTATTCATTTTCCTATGATAATATATGATTATGTGTATAATGACATTTGATAACATTATATTGTATTTCCAATTTTTCAATGTGGATTAAAATTTTATACAAATAATATATTCATTGAATAATTATCACTTCAACGTTATGATCATTTTAAGTAATTTTTCTCAATTTCCATTTCATTAAGATATATGTGCTAATATGCACCTATTTACTTTGATGCAGTGTATATACTACACCATTGATGTATTTAACATGAATGACTATTTATTTATGATGTTTAATATTTCAATTAAATTTTATATATATTTCTTATATCATGGATATGAATATTTCTAAAACTATATACCATTTTTACATATGGTGTTTACATTATATTTTAGTATATTAATGGGATAAATTTTGATAAATTCATCTTCTTTACTCAATATCAAAATTTGTTGATGAGTAATATTATTCATGAAATAAATCGATTATTAGATACATGGGGAATAATTTGGACATGCAGTGACTGGTGGGGCCCAAAATTTTATATCTCCTCAATGCATCAACAGGTCTCATGAGACAAATCAGTTGGACAAGTTACAGAGGTTTCTAGCAGTAGTTTTAAACTTTATCAGGAAAGGTCTTGATGGTATAAGTATTATGATTCCTGAGATCATGATGTCCAATAATTAAGTATATCATTCATTGAGAATTAATATTTTATTAGTATCCAGGATACTTTCACAATGGTATTATCTCTGGATACATTTCATTATCATTTATTGTTTAAATGTTGTGTGTTTTTAGTTATTTTCCATTCCACAACGATTATTCCCTATATATTCATGATATTAAATTTATTTAAAATACATGTCAGTTTAGTTATTTAAGTTTACATATTGATTATTTCTTAACAGATTATGATATCCAAGTTATTTATTAAATTTCATGTGTGTCCATTTATTTATCTTTCCATATTGATCATTCTTTATTAATTAATGATAGCTTCCATTTCACATAACCATTACAGTGAATTTGATCTCACCTTTATTTTGATTCATTTCCCTAAGATATGAAGAAGAAATATTTGAATGATTTTTATGGAAAAAGTTCATTTTATTTTTTTATATAATAAGTTTGGCTTTCTATTCCCAATGTAAAATGGGTTAAATGTATGTATCTGGTTCTCTAAAATTTCTAAACCAATCGGTACTTTGGGATTTTACCCCCTTGTATATATTCCAATGTAATAAATTAATAATTGCCTCTGGGTTATTGAAGTCAAGGCTGTTACAGCTGGTATCAAAGGATGTTTAGTATAAATCTGAAAAACTAGATTAAGGAAAACATAGAATAAGATTAAAAAGTTTTGGTAAAGTAGATATTATGTGGGTTTTTCTAGAAATAAATCCATGTATGGATAATATAAGTGGACTTGGTTCTGACACAAATGTACCTAGGGGTGATAAATCTGAATTGGTAATATTGGTCTTGACCCGATCATCACTTGGCGCAAGACAATGGGACTTATTATGCACTTGGTTTGACACTCTTGGGGGACATGCTTAGGATAACTCAATTTTTATTTAAAAAAAATATGAAAGAAAATATGGTGCCCTTGAGAAACAAAATGATATGATAACTGGAGTGAAACATATTAGGATTATTTATAATTAGTTATCCTGAAATATGATTAACAACCTATACATTAACCAAATCCTAGACTCACAAAAGAAGAGAAATATGGTGTTCTCTAAGAGATCATGTGTTGGAGACCATGGAGTAGAGAAGGATTGATTTTCTTCATGTTATAAATATGGAAAGATACACCCATTAAAGAGTATAAAAGGAAAGAGAAATGATTTATGTGTGGAAAAGAATGTAACAAAGAAATGAATTTCCAATAAAAAATAGAGAGTCTGATGGAAAGAAATAAATTCAATCATAGGGACCCAATTATATTTTTTTGTCTTAAATGTGGGAAATCTTGGTATTATCTGATTCAATGACCACTTATATAGGTTAACCCTAGACCAAGTAAGGAAATATGTTGAAATAAAATTGTTGATGTATTTATGTATTCAAATTCCACAATTATATTGTAGAGGTATTTTTACCAACGGTATTTCGGTTATAAGAATCATGAAACATATAAGGATTATTTTAAAATTTATAATTACATACATATTCATTAAATTAAGACTTATGGATACCATCACAGGTTTATGATTTTAGGATTGATCATAAGTTCAATGTCTAAAACAACTCATTCTAGGTTTTTTTTTGGGATTGGATTCTACTAATATTAAGGATATTTAAAGACAAATTTTATGCTAATATAACCCATTGCTTTAGAATATGAAAATTTATTTGAGGAATAATGCATTTACATTTTTTGGACACAAGATTAAGGTTATTTGTAACCTTTAAGGTTTATTTTATCTTTAATGTTGTGCTAATTATGTTTTTTTATAATTTGGTAATGTTATGGGAATTATATTAATATAGTTTTGGAAAAAGGACATCCCGCATGGTGGGTGACCACACATTGAATTTGAAAAGGCTTCGAGGCATGAACCCATAACTGAAAGGGAGATAATGGTTTAATTCCACCACTAGCCTACATGATTTTATTGATAATATTTCATTAAATTTACTAAAATTATTTGATGAATAAATATTATTGATGAACCGATGGTTTCACTATTCAGGTTTAGAGATTAATGTATTATATTTAATAATTTTTTCTAACCACATTGGTTTTGGAAAATAGATAGAGACAAATTTAAAGATATTCCACTCTTTTATGGATCTTATGATCTATTAAAAGTGAATTTTAGTGATTTAGGTATAAAAATATTTATTTTTTGGATATTAATTTCATGAAGTAAGTGATGAATTGGATATTGATTGAGGGAAAACAAAAGGATGAAATTTTTCTTATGAAATAGAAATATATCAAGTAAGAATATTATTTCTACTCTTAGAGAGTAAAATAGTTTCCCAAAATTAGGAACAATACATTGAAATAAAAATATTATCCTATTAACTTAATATCTGATGAACAAATGGTCTTTTGTCTCATCACAGATTTATGGTATTGTGGTTTTTTACTTTCTCTTGATCATTTACATTCTTATGATCAATGGGCTCTATCACCCTCCATTATTATTTAGGCAGTATGATTTTTTTCCATGTACATATCTTCACTTTTAACCTATGTTATCATACTTGGAAACCTAATTATTTTTTATTCTATATGACCATTCATATTTTTATTTCCCAATTTTAAGAGGAATTTTTGTTAAACCTTTTTACGATGTGGGTTTTTCCATAAGGAATTTTTAAATAATAATCACTTGATTACTGAGATCATGTTTAAATTGAGAGGATGAAATATATTGAAGGTAGGGAGAATAAAAAACCCTTATATTTTAAAATAATAATATTTTATTTAACAGTGTATATGAAACACAATACTGAGTTAAAAAAACATAAGAAATAAATTTTTTAAATTAATCTTTTTGATATCTTTCGGAGCACACAACCCTATGCTTAAATGAACCATAATTTAGTATACCATTATAATGTAGTCGTTAAATTGTGTGGGGGGGGGGTATGAATAGTAATAACTAAAATATGAATATTATGGTTTATTTTTTGGTTATAAATAAAATAATAATCATTCAAAAGAAAAAAGAAATGTTTTCTGAGAAAATGTATTTATCTAAAAAAAGGTTTAGTCACACTTTGTGAACATAATTTAAATTTAATTTTTAGATATTTTATGGGAATTAATTTATAAAATTTACTTCAATTTTTAAATAATAATATAAAAAATTATCTTATGATTTTTTTTTTGTATTTGTCTGAAAAGTTTCATTTTTTGATGAATAGTAAAAATTACAAATTTTATTGAAAACATCTATTTCATTTAAATTATTTATAACATTAAATTAAATTTTATATTATTTAAAGTAAAATTAATTAGTAATTCTAAAATTTAACTAAATTATTTCATTTTGGTAAATTTTATGTTCAATTTCAATATAAATACTTTCCATACTTAAGAGAATTTTCACTTTGGAAACCCCATTTTTTGTTACATCTATGGGTATAATTTCAAATTGGATTATGAAAGTTAAGTTAATTTAATTTGAAAAAATGGATTACATATTTGGAATTATAAAATTTTAAATTATATAATAATATAAACTTAATTTTTACCATTATGAATAGTAAAAGTAGTAAAATTTAATTACCACAGTTAGGGTAAAAAGGTATTTATCCGGGGTTAAACTAATAATCTAGGGGTTAAAATGACATAATAATTTATTAAAAAACAAATTTATGAGAATATTTAGACCTTATCACATATAAAGATCAATAATTAATAAATTTATACTTTTTAATGATAAAAACATGGGTGTAATTATTTCTTTTCAAATATTAAATGTGTGTCCTCTCCTCCACCTATAAAGGCCACCCCCTCTCCTCTCATTTTGAAACTTCTAGATCCACTTGTTTCGTGAAATACATACCCAAATAACTTAAATAATTACCTATAATCATAATAGAATCCTTTTTAATCATAAATCTATTCGAGGAAGGCTTTTATTGTAAACCTAATGAGGTTTTCTGAAGAAGAGCTAACATTAATAAATGAGAATTTTTAAATTATTTCTTCTTCCAACAACTTCAAATTTTTTTAAATCATGATAGAATAATAATAAAATTATCTCCCATATAATTGTATATTATTATTCTAATTTAATGACCTATATCCATCTCATCTTCCATCTAATTGGAAATGAAACTCTCAATTGTGTGAATGATGGAATACCACCTTTTATATCGATTTAATCCAATTTTCATCACAAACTTTAAAGGATGGATATAATGATGTTTATAAAAACATTATATTATATTTATTATATTATTATAATTATGAAATCCTAATTCCATATATACATTTTTATGAACCATTCCATTTAAAAAACGATAATTTCACTCGTGTGTACGACAGACTACCGCCTCACAAAATGATGTGATTCATTTTTTCCCATTATTTTTTCATGGAATGTAATGAGGTTAAAAATATTTAATATATGAGATATACGTGATATGATATTTAATCTATAAAATTAATTTACCACCATCTTCCTTACCCTTTCACTCATTACGGTAATTTTATCATCGCTCGTGCATATGCACGACCTACCGTCTCTACGAGTCAATGTGGTTAATTTTCCAAGTCCAGATTTCTTAAATGTTTATAAAAAGGTATATACTGAGAAAATATTATATTTATAACATTTATATAATTATTTATAATATGTGTATATATCCTCTTCACATAAACCAGAACATTCACTGATAAAACACGAATGAGAAAACAAGGAAATTAACACCCGAAACAATGGAAATGATGAAATATTATTAACAAACATGTGGTAATATATAATAAGTGAAATATATGATACTATAAGTATGCATATTTTTATTGTTTAATTTAATAAAATTGTTAAAAAAATTATACATGAGTTCAAATAATTCTCAACTAAAGAAACTCATGAAGGGACATCGTCTCAATTTCCATTCATTGAGACATATTCTATTATTGTGTGCCTAATTACTTTTATATGGTGTATATACTTACAAATTTATATGTAATATCAGGATTAATTAAAAATTAATGTTATTTTAGGTTTTAATTTTAATTATTTCATATAATGGGATTTTAATTGAAAATTATCAAGTGGTAAATATTTTCATTACTAAATTTCTTTTCATTAGGCTATATTAGTACTTTATTGTCTTTGAAATTCTAAGATTATGCACGTAAATACATTTGAATATATTATATTTTATTTAAACTTTTTTTATATGGATTTAAATTTGATACACATATTTTATATATTGATTAATTCTTACTTCAATGTTATGATCTTTATAAGGTACTTCATCTCAATTTCCCTTCATTGAGGCATATTTTGTTGTTGTGCACCTAATTTATTTTACAAGGTTTAAATACTTCCCCATTTACATGTAATAACATGAATAATGCAGAATAAATGTTATTTTATGTAATAATTTTAATTATTTCATCAAATGTAATTTTACATGAATGTTACAAAGTGGTACATAATTTAATAAAACAATTTGTTTTCATTGAGTTATATTACCTTTTAATTTTCCTTTGATATTATAAGAATATGAGTATAATGGATTTTAATTATATTATTTTTTATTTCCACTCGTATATGTTTATTTACATTTGATACACATAATATATTCATTGATTAATCCTCACTTGAACGTTATGATCATTGTAAGGGACATTATCTTAATTTCAATTTCATCGAGTCATATTTGTTAATGTGAACCTATTCACATTCATGGGGTGCATATACTACCTCATTGATTTATTTAACATGAATACCTATGTATTCATGATTTTTAATGTTTCAATTATAGTTTACCTTTATTCTTTTTATCAGGGTTATGAATATTGCCTAAACTGTATACTAGTCTTATATAGAGTGTTTACATTGAATGTTATTCAATTAAATGGGGGAAATATTGATAAATTTACTGTCTTTACTCAATATGAATATTTTTTATAAGGCATGTTATTCATGAATTAAATAAATTATTGAATATATTACTAATGCTTTGTACAAGAAATAATTGATGGGTACATGAATTATATAGCCCCTCGACTCCTTGAAAAGTATCATGAGAAAATTAGTTGTCCTAATTAAATTGGTTTATACCTATAGTTTTAAACCATATTATGAATTGTCTTGATAGTAGAGTTATCATGTTTCCTATTATCATGACATCTAATAATTCAAAATTTTCTTCATTTAGAATTCAATAATTATTATTATCCAGGATATTTTAACAATGATATTATCTCTCGATGCATTTAATTCTTAGTTATTGATTAAATGGATTTTTTTTATTTATTTACCTTGAAATATTTATTAGGCCTTATATATTCATGATTTTCAGGTTATTTAAGTTTCATGTATGTTCAGTTGTTTACCTTTCCTTATTGATTATTACTAATCTAATTATGATAAGAAGGTTATTGATTAAATGAAATGTGCGTTTAGTTTTTTAACTTTCCATATTGATTATTATTTATTAATTCACGATATCTTACACTATACATAACCCTTACTAATCAGTTGATCTCACCCTTGTTTTTTTTCCTTTCCCTTGGATATGGAGAAGCAATATTTGAATGAGTTTTCAAGGATTTATTTAATTTGATTTCTTTATTTTTTTATTTTCTATTCTCAATGTAAAATGGGTATCATATATATTTATTATTTTGTCCAAAATTGATAAATGGACCAGACCATTGGGATTTTATCCCATTGTATCCAAGCCAATGAAATAAAAGAGGCTCCGACTATTGGTTACTAGAGTCGGGGTTGTTAAAAAAATGGATCACATATGATATTATAATTATTAATATGGTCATGTTTCAAGTTAATAACATGTTTAAAAACACTATAAAATATGTTAATGAATTAATAACTAAAGGGATGCTTGATTTAAGCGGATTCTTAACTCAATTTCAATTAATTGGGTTACATGACTACTTCATTGATTATATTATACCAAAAATTATGTGTGAAATGAATATTGATTTATTTATGTTGTATTTACACTTTTCTTTATGTGAATATTTATTTTTTACACATAATCACTACATGTATTAATTCTCACCTCAATGATACAAACTTTTTAAGGGGTTATCATCTCATTTTTACTTCGGTGAGATGTGTGCCATATTTTTAATTCCCTGAGATTTTATAAAATATTTTTTTTAAAATTTATTTAAACTTCATAATATTATCAGATAAATGAAGAAATGATTTTATATTTATGTAAATGAAAAAATTATTTTATCTTTCATTACACACAACAATGTTCTTATCTTGCGTTACACATAACACTGAGTTAAACAAAATGTAACATACTATTAAAATATTATTATTTACTAGGATAGTTATCCCCTTTCCATTGGAATGGAGGGTATAAATAGTGTTAAATGAATTTTGAAAATATATGTTCAAAACATACTTATATATATATAATTAATTATTTGGTGACCAATTAATTAGAAATGAAAATTAAAACTATATGGAAATAAAGTAAATCTTTTTCTGAAATTTGTTTATGAAAAAAATTTATTTTATCTCAATAAATTTAAAAAATTAGTTTGGGTTAATGATTATATCAAAATTTATATAGTATATTTTCAAAAAACTATTTTACATTCACCTTATTTATTTTCTATACTAGAGATAAGAATAAATAAAACTTTATGCTTAAAAACTACATTTTTCTAAAAATAAGTTCTGTCACATTTTGTGCACTTGTTTTAAAACTAATATTTCTAAAATTTTAGAATATGTATTTGAAAAAAATAAAATATTTTTTTAAATTATCATATCCAAATTATATTAGGGTTATTTTCTGATAACTTTCTAAAAATATTAATTTTCTGATGAATAGTGAAGAATACTGTATTTTAATTAAAAATTCCTTTTTATTTAAATTATTTATAAACATAAATTATATTTAAAATTGAATTTAAAGTAAAATTAGTTCAATTATATATCTATAAATTCTATTTATTTCATTGGAATAAATTTCATATTGAAATTGGATATAAAATGTTTTTAAACTTTTGAAAAGTTTCTATTTGAAAGCCCGCTTTCTGGTCGCGTCTACGAGATTAATTTTAAATTAAATTTTATTATTTATGTGAATAGAATTTGAAAAAATGTATTCTATATTTTAAATAAAAATAATTTATTTTATGTAATAAGTTAAATTTAATTTTTGGCCAAAAAGTGTAGTGGAAAAATAAAAATGAATTCCCACGATAAAGGTAAAAATAGGTTTACCAGGGGTTATACAAAAAAGATAAGGGTTATAATGTCATAATTTTTTTTATAAAATATATTTTATGGATATATTTGTAACCTATAATTTATATTCATATATAATACTCTATTTTTTGAATCTTTTTCAGGTAAAAAACGAGGATACACCTATTTCTTTTCAAAAATTACAAGTGTTCCACTCACCTCACTTATAAATGGTCACCCGTATTCTCTCTAACTCACAACTTAAAAAACATTTTGGTTCATCAATTTCCCACCGAAATCACTCCCCACACCCCCTAAACTCATCCTAAAGTCCTTATATTTTTTAATAAATCCAACCTATGAAGGCTTTTGTGCAAACCTAAGGAGGTTACCAAAAGAAGTGGTAATGTTCTTCAATGAGTGGTTTTATTTTATTTCTTCATACACATCATTAAATTATTATTAAACCATGATGATATAACAAATTTAGTATCTTAAATATACGAATATGTTTTTATGTTATGTTCATGTCCTAAAACCATATCCACTTCCATAAAATGGGTTATTAAATCATCCTTCATGTGTACAATGGACTACCACCTCATGAACCAATGTCATTTGTTTTTTCCATTACCACCTCTCACGGTTGAGTATAATTATGGATATAAAGTATATATATGATATTTGTAACATAATTATACCTATGGAGTCGTTATATTATATATAACTTTTACTTTACATTCTGTATGGGATATGGTAATGTCACTGGTGAGTACGGGGGGCTGCCTCCCCGCAAAGCAATGTGATTCGTTTTTACCAACGATTTACATAGAAGATAAAAATACATATTTAATGAATATATCTGATATAAATGAGATAATTATTATATTTATGAAATATTTTTCATTATTAAAGGATAATATTTCATTTTATTTCTTACCTATTCACTCACTGAAAGATGATAACAACTTTTGTGTATGTGTAAACAACCGCCTTCATGAAGTGATGTGACTCTTTTCATCACCACACCACAGTAGTGATATGTATAATAATATTCCATGAAATAATATTTTATTTATTATAATATTATAATTAAATAAAGATAATATATTACTTTAATTATTTCTATAATGATCATTGAAAAATTAAAATGTTACTCATGAATACGTATGGGCTACCGTTGTCCTAATCACAACATACTTCATTTCTAAAAACAATATTCCATTATTTATCTTAAAAGTATAATTTTTTATAAATATGATAATTATTTCATGGTTATTATTCTTGGTATAATGTTTCCATGATCAAAATAACAATATCAAAAATAATAAATCAAAATTTATATGAAAAAAGTGGTTATTACCTAAAACATGACTTTAATAAGGAATTGTTAGTAAATGGTCATAAGAAAAAAATGGTATGATGTACATAATTATGGTTATTTAATATATTTATAATAAAATTATATTTATTATACTGGATGTTCAAACATATACTAAGGAAGTCAAGAGTTTGGTTAAATGACTTCCATCTCACTTTGATTTTCTGTGATACACAAGCCTTATTCACCTTGTGATTTTTTATGTAGTGTATGTGATGAAAATGAATATATTTTATGATTAATATCCTTAAAATTACTGTATTTACATATAAATTTTAGAATATCTCTTTCATTTGTTTTATGGTTCAAGAGTTAATACATCAGTAAGGTATTTTTGTCCCAATTTTAATTCTTTGGGACATAAGTTATGTTATGAACCTATCTTCTTCTATGAGGTGTGTATAATTCCCCATTGAAAAGTTATATCACGAATATCCTACTTTTAATGATATTATAAAATTCATTTAATTTCATTATTTCATAGTGATTAGGATTCAAGGTTACCAAAGTGGGAAGAGTTTTATGTTATAATCTCATTGTTTATCAGGATTGTTTATGATTATGCTTATAATGATGAAATATTATGATCTATATTTAAATAAACTCATGAATTTTACAATTATATGGTTATTTATATATAATATATGTTTTCCATTCATTTTTTTCTCTTTACGTACACATGAGCTCAAAATAATGTTCTTAAGAAAAATTATATTTATTTCTATCTTTGTTAGAACCCCCTTTTTTTACCAGGTTTTCTATAAATGTTTTAATTTTTTTAACATTATCATAATGATTTATTAAATAAATTTTACACATGTTTTACTTTTAAAATTGTTTTGAATGTTTTTTTCAAGTATTTTTTTAAAATAATTCTTATTTTTATTTTAACAAATATATAAAATAAATAGTTTTTAATGTGTATAACATAAATAGAATTTAACGCCATCATAACCGTTATTTTATTTGATGATTAATTTATATGTTTTAATTTTTTTTAAAGGAAAATATTTTAAATCTATTTTATTTTTTAAAAATTATTTTCAAAGTTGAAATGTTATTTTCCTCAAGAAATGATTAAAATGATATCTTAAAGCTTCATTTATGAGTTTCAAAGATTATTTTTAAAGAAAAGGATTTCAAAAATGTTTTAGGAATTTTTATTTTTAAAAATTTATTTTCAAAGTAATGTTATTTTTTTCAAGAAATGTTCCATGTGATATTTCAAAATCAATCTCCATCTAAGATGACATCCTTTGACAGAAATTCTGCTCTTTTGGGGATATTAATCAAGGATACCAATCTTATTCTTTCCATTAATGGTTTTTGTTTATGTTGATAATATTTTTATGAATCCCATATCTTTTGAATGGTTTATGTTATTGTAAAATGATGAAATTATTATAAATCCCATTTCATTTCCATGGGTTATTATGTGCTTAATGTTTTATGAAATCAATTTATTTTCATGGTTTTTTATATGATGAATGTTATATGATATTATGGAACAAAAATTTATGGATTATGTGATGGGTGGGAGATATATATCCCTATAATTCATTGAGTAATGATTAATTTTATATGAGATCAAAGGTTACATGAGAAGTTGTCCCAATCCCGAAACAATAGGGCACATGGGAGGTTGTCCCAAGCCTAAAAAAGAGGGTAGATTGGAGGTTATATTAATATTGAAAAAATCGTACACAGGAGGATATCTCAAGTCTGAAATAATAAGGTATATGGGATGTAATATCTAGCCTAAAATAATAGGGTACATGGGATGTTTTCCCAATCCTAAATTAGGTACTTGGGTCATTATCCGGAACCTAACATGTTCTAAATGTCTTGGTATATATCCTTGACATAAGATTTTTTTGATTATTTTTATTCTATAATTATATGTCTTATGCCAATTTCAATCTCTCATGGATTATGTTTACTAATTTCCTTATGATTTATGTCTTCTAAGCTTCCAATCCTTATACCAAGGCTCAATATTATGATATTTTATTTACATGGCATGGTTTTTAATTGTTAGGATCATGTTCTCATACCCTTATACTCATGTTATGATTACATATCTCCATTTGTTTCCCTTAATGAGTATATGAGATCACTAATTATTATGTATCCTTTCCTCATGTTAAGAAAAAAGGTTTTAAGTAGGAGTAAAAAATGGGATGTTCTCTATGGGATACATTGAAGATATTTTATGAATTAAGAATATTGTGTTCCATGATTCCAAAGGAACTATACAATTATGGTCCCTTAGTCATGTGTTTGTGTAAATTAATGAATATTCATCTAAAATGTTACAATATCCATGTATGAGAAGCCTGGGATTCTATAGATATTATCCTAGGAATGTTTTATCTGACCATTAGAAACAATGATGAGAAAAGCTCAGTGAGATCCTTAGGCATATTTCTAAAGATATTTATAGGGATACATATAATGATAATTACGAGGATGATTCAAAGTATAGAAAAATGTATTTGAATTTTGGTAAATGATAGGGAAAATGGATTAAAAGAAATTAAATTATTTTATGGATACTAAAATCTTATATGGCTCCAAAAAAAATGTACATTGGGGTAGTAACTTCGATAAGGTCATATCTACCTGGACTCGATCCTTACCTAGGGCATGATGACAAGCCTTTCTTCACACCTTGTTTGACACTCCTGGGGTATATTATTTGAAAATTCACAATATATTTATGAATATTATAAAGTATTTAAATAGATAATGACTATGAATTACTCCAGATAATTTGAATGTTTCATAGATTAAAAATATGGTGTCATGATTTAGATATCCTATAAGATATTTTTCATGATTATGTGATTCTATACTATGATTAGTTTTTCTCACACTATGTTTTTTGGTTTTAGTAAATGGATGTAACCAAAAGAAACTAGGTTAACATTGAATTTGACAAATAATTTTCTGATGAGTAACCAAATAGGATGATGAATTGAGTGAAGGATCCTGTGATTATGACTAATTTATTATCATGGAACATGATTAATACTGTTCATGTCAACCAGCTCTCAGACTCTCTGAAGAAGAGAAAGATGGATCCACTAAGATTTTGGGTAATTAATACCATTGATTAAATAAGATTTAGTTTCCTATATATTGAGAATTTGGGATGAAGTACCTAAGGTAATGTCATATATGAATAGGAAGTTGAAAATCCCAAAGGGGTTGATGTGGTTGAGGGCGGCGGTTGGGTTTCCCCTTCTTCATCGATGGAGTAAGAGGCGGTATGGCTAATCCATAGCTCCCCCCTCCCCCAGCAGGAGAGGTGGGATGGTTCTTCTCTAGAACCTCTCACCTCTCAACGCTCCTTTTCCCCTTTCACTAACCCTCTACTTCTCTCCATTTTCCTCGAGTGCGATGTGTACCGTAAAGTACATTCATGTATCATTGGCCTTCCTTCTTTCATGATTTATTTTCAGGAGTTCTCACATGATTATTCACTATTTGAGTTCATTTTGGTGGTTTGGTTCAGTAAGCATCATTCTTCAATTGATGAATTCAACAAGTATGTCTTTGAATCATCGGGTTTTCTTGATCGCGCTGTTGTAGGCCCTCTTGATCAGCGGAATTTCTTGATTCAGTTTTTGTATGAAGCTGATCTCATTTTAGATAGGGAGAATACTCTGAGATCTTGCTCTGCTTTTCGTTTCTTCATGTTTTATTGGTCCTTCAACTTTCATATAAATAAATACCCCCCAATGATGTAATTTGGACTACTATACCTAGTCTCCGTCTACCGTTCCAGAATCTGTCTATTCTAAGGGTGATTGGAAAAATGTTGGGTAGATGTCTTTGTTTAGATACCTACACTAGCGCTTGGTGTCATCCCATATGTCCAAATATTTTTTTTGAGTTGTATGTCTCAAAGGCTCCATTGGAATTTGTTTCCATCGAGATAGAAGGTGATCTCCACCGGAAACAGAAGATCTACTATGAATCATGGGTTGGATTTATTTCCTCTAGTCAGTGGCTGGGCCATAAATCCTCCAAATTATGGAATGGGGTGAAAGTTGTTCCTACTATAGATTCCTCATTCATCCAACCAAATTCCATGATTCTATCTTGTACAACTTCTCATTAAGAAGCGGTCCAAGAAGCAATTGGGTCGAGTTTAGTTGGTGGTGAGGGCAAGGGACATGAGATGAATTCTTCGGATAGTCGTGGTGTATCCACAGTCATAGAGTCTATCTTGGGAAAAGGTGGCTTTACTACTGGCAAGGAGATTGGGTCTAAGTGCTTGGGTGAATCGGTGAAACAAGCACTAGTGTTACCTCCCCAGCCAAAGGTGAAAGATATTTTTGATAGGTTGAATCAAGACCTGATGGTTGTGAATCAGGGAATAGTTATTGTGGTAAGTGATGACCAGTAAGGAGCTGTTTCTATTCATGAGGAAGTAGAGGGAAGTTCACTAGAGGGTCCTTAGGGTGGCAGCAAGCGTGAAATGGAGTCCCAAACGGTGGTTGATGGAGGTAACTTAGTTCCCTTGGGTGCTTCATATGCTGAGGTGGTGTTCTTAGGGAGGTAAATTTCAAGCCTCGAGACAAGTCCCAGAAGGGAGGTGGCAACCTTGGAGTTGGTAAATCTCTTTGAACGTCTATATAATGAGGATCCAATTCAGGAGTCCAAGGTTGCACTGATTAAACCTCCATAAAAGGGAAGAAGGTTACCAAGAACAAATCTCGTGAAGACCATTCTTTAGGGGAATAGAGGTTTCTCAGGGTGATAATATCTCTAGGACAAGGAGAATCAGAAGTCAAAAATCCATTCAAAAGGAGAAAAAGGACTATTCCATTTTTCCTCCTCCTTTGGAGACACGTTCAACAAAGAAACTAAAAGAGAAGAAGATGGAAAATGACAGTCAACCTCCTCTCAAGGCCACTGAAGGAGATCTTCTGGTCTATCCCCATGAATTTATTTTGAGTTCAGAAGAGGAATATCTTGAATAGGTGCTTTCAATAAATTTTATCAAAGAATAAGCTGCCAAGATGATGGGGAGACCTTTGTGGATGACTCTCAATGAGGAGGAGTACTCCTGGATTGATAAACAATCCCTGATTATTATTAGGGGATTCAATAATGTGAAGCTCAGCCTTGAGGTATATATCCAGGTTTGGGACAAGCTAGTGTTTCATTTCGAAGATCTCTTAATGGATGAACCAAACACCTAGGTAAATAACATTTCATGGAAACTTTTTAGAGAGACTAAATGTAGTAGTCTTAACCTGCACTTTAATGGTACTAAAATCTCGGTTTGTGGTTGACCTCTAGGTTTCTCAATTTTTCCTTAAAATTGATTGAATAATAAAAACATAATTTTCATAAAAAAAGGAAGTTGTTTTGAGTGTGAAAAATAAGGACACAAGGCAAGTAATTACTAAGGAAAAAAGAACATTTTAGTTAATGTAGTGGATGGGATTATTATTTTCCCTAATATATCATTTATGGTTTAATTATTTATATGTGGAATGCATATGCATTATTTAAATCAATGTTATAAGGGGAAATATAATAAATATAATCAATAAGGTTGTACAAATAATGATTTTTTTGTTGATGATGAAGAGATTATGAATGAAATATGAAAGGAAGGATGTATTAAGGAATAAGATAATAAAGATCAGGTAATGTTTTGATAAGGTTGTGGGATTATTAGAGTATTTATGTATTGGAATTCAATAATTATGAAATATATAAGTATTTTTTTGAATAATTTTTACATTAAGGATTTCAAAGAATAGGTTGAATGATACTGATGATCTAGAAAAGTTATTTAATAACAATGTTTTATTTTATAGAAACACGCTATTAAGGGAAATACAACCCATAGTTAGTTCCTAATTTTGATATAATGATTTTGGGATAAAGAGATGATTTTTATGGATAATGTAAATTGGAGAGTACTAATTACCTTGGAACCGATTAATGTTTTTTTTAACAAAAGGTGTTATTATATTATTGAGGGAGTTTACAACATTTTTGAATTTAAGGAATATATCTAATCATCCAAGTTTTATATAAGTAACAAAGAAGAATGTATGTTTTCGACATGGTTTTACAGTAATTCAGGTTAAGACTATGTTTCAAGAGAATACATAATGAAGGTATTCACATGTTTAGAATGAAACAATTAAGAGATACTTCATGTTTTTTGATAGATTTATGATTAGTTAATTTTTGAAATTTAATGAATTTATTTCAAAAAATTTATATTATAAAATTTTGGAAGTATTATAAGGTTAACCATTTATTTAATGGTTTATGTTGAACATTATAAAAGTATTTGGATATTAATGTATTACTTCACCAAATGAAGATTTATTCATACTGAATAACCTGTGCTAACCGTTTTGTTGAGATGATAACTAAATATAGATGTAATGACTTGTCATTGTATACAAGGATCTTATGATCTGTTAGAGCTTTAAGAACAACAAATTCTCCATAATTTTATAGTGTATGAGATGATGTAGAAATTAATAAAGGCGCCACCAAATGGTGAGATCATTCTTATGAAATTTAATGATATAATGTTAGTACATCTTCTCGTGAGAATCATTCAAAATTTGAAAAATGATCTTCAAAAAATGATTTCCTCTGATCACCATTTGTTATGTTATCAATGAACTCTTTCACACCTAATTGTTCTATGGTTTTGGGGTCATTAAAATTCTTTGGATCACTCAATCTATTGTGATTAATGATCTCTACCACTTTCTCTAATTATTTATTCTTTTCATCCATGTTAAAATCTCAACTTCCCACCTACGTTCTCTTATGTGGAAACCTAGTTTTGATTTAGTTTAGGTAACCTTTATGTTTCCTACTTTCCCTTTTTAAGGGATGTTTTATTATTCATTTTAAAAATGTGGGTTTCATTGAAAGAATTTTCAAATTTTGAACCTTCTATGAATGAGATGAATTTTGAGGGCGAAATTCATTTTATGGGTGTAGAATGTAACACCCTCAGATTTTATAAAATTTTGTTTTCAAATTAATTTTATCTTTTTCATATTTTTATTTACATGAAAAACTAAGTTTATCTTACATTACATGAAACACTGAGTTTGTCTTGGGTTACATGAAACACTAAACATAGCATGTGTTACCCATAACACTAAGTTAAATGAAACGTAACATACTATTCAAATATTCTTATTTAATACGATAGTTATCACCTAGATATTGGAATTTCTGATATGAATAGGATTAAATAAATTATTAAAATATATGGTCTAAACATTTATTATTAAATTAATTCCTTGGTGAACAATTAATTAAAAATTAGAATAAAAGATATTCATAAATAAAGGTAATATTTGTATGAAAAACAATTTTATTCACCCAAATTTGTTTCACCTTAGTAATTTAATCAAAATAAATTTGAGTGAATTACTTTACTGAAATTTATATTTAATATATTCAATCAACTAATTAACATTCATATTATGTGTTTTCTAACAAGATATAAGAATAAATCCAATCTTACGCTTAAAAACTATATTTTTTTAAAAAGAAGTTTTATTTAATTTTTATGAACTATTTTTAAAAAAAATTGAAATTTTTTTAAGATATATTTTATAAAATAAAATTATTTTTTTTGAATTAGAATATCATAATTATCTTATGGTGATTTTTTTTATAATTTTATGATGAATAGTAAAAAACACTGAACTTTATTTGAAATATACAATTTCCTTTCAATTATTAATAAAGTTAAATTGTATTTGAAATTGATTTTAAAGTAAAATTAGTTTAATTATATATCTATTAATAAAATTTATTTCATTATAATCAATTTCTTATTGAAATTTGATATAAAAACATTGTTAACTTTTGACCATTTTATCTTTGAAAACCCGCTTTATCATCGCGTTTGCGTGATCAATTTTAAAACTAATTTTACCACTAATGTGATTTGAATTTTGGAAAAATGGATTCTAACTTTTGAATAATAATAATATATATTATATAATAATGTAAACTTAATTTTTAACCAAAATAAATTTTGAAAAATGTAAAAACTAATTACTGTGGTAATGTTGAAAATGGGTTTACCAGGGATTAATTTAAAACCACAAGGGTTAAAATGACCTAAAAATTGTATAAAATATATTTTCTAGCCTTATTTTGACTATATAATATCTAATTATTTGGAATACACAATTTTGGTTCCCTATGTAATGTGAAAAACATGGGTACACCTTTTTCTTTTTATAAATTACAAGTGTTCCACTCACCTCACTTATAAAAGGACACCCACTATCCTATATTCATCAGACATTAAAACAATTTTTGATAGAGAATTATCTAACAAAATATCTTAAAAATTCCATATTATTATCATATAATCCTTATTTTGGGAATGAATCCATCATAGGAAGGATTTTGTTGAAATCCTAATGAGGTTACCCGAAGAAAGGGTAACTTTTTTCAATGAGCATTTTTATTTTATTTCTTCCTCCACTTAATTAAATTATTATCAAAAAATTATGATATAATAACCTCTTTATATTATATATAATTATATTTGGTTATGTTATGTTCATTTCCAACAACAATCTTCACTTCCATCAAATGAGTAACTAAATCACCATTCGTGTGTACTATAGACTACCACCTCTTGCACCGATGTCATTAGTTTTTCAATTAAGATCTCCCATGGTTGAGTATGATGACAGTTATAAAGTATATATATTATATTTATAAAATAATTATTCATATTGAGTCATTATATCATATATTAGGTTTTTTACTTTCCATTCTGTAGGTGATATGATTGCATCGTTCGGGTGTACAGCAGACTGCCGCCTCATAAATCAATGTGATTGGTTTTCACTAACGTTTGACTTAGAAGATAATAAGGATACGATAAACAATTATATGTAATATAAGTGAAATAAATATTATATTAATGACATTTATATCATTATTAAAATATAATGTATTATTTTATTTCTTACCTACTCTCTCATTGAAAGATTATAATGTCATTCACGTACGTGTGGACTACCACTTTCATGAAGCGATATGACTGTCTTTTCATCACCACACAACATGAATGATATTTATAATTATATTTAAAGAATTAATATTTTATTTCTGATATTATGATCATTATTTAAATATTAAATATTAATTACCTCTTTTTCATAATGATCATTGAAAAATTGAAATGTTACTCACGCGTACATACGACCTACCATTTTTATGATCATAACATACTTCATTTCTCAAAAACTAATTTCATGATTGTTATTAAAATTATAATTGATTAATAAATATTATAATTATGTAATTATTATTATTCTAGATAGAATATAACCATGATCAAATTAATAGAGTTGAAAATAAAAAATCAAAACTTATATGAAAAACAAAGTGGTTATTACCCAAAAGGTTAATTTAACAATTAATTGTTAGTAAATGGGTGATAAAAAGTCAAAATAAAAAAATATATGGTTTATAATATATATATATACTTATTATGTAAAATATTTATAATAAAATTATATTTTCTATACAATATGTTTGAATATGAATGAAGGAAGTTGAAACTTATAGTGAGGGGTTTCCATCTCACTTTGCTTTTCTGTGAGACATAAGCATTATTAACCACATGTTTATTTTATATGGTGTATATTATTACCATTAATTTATTTTAGGATGGTTATCCTTAAGTTTATAATGATTTAAACATATATCTTATTATCTATCCTTCATGGGGTTTATGGTTAACGAGTTAACAAATCGGCAGCAGATTTTTGTCTCAATTTTCCTTCATTGGGATATAAGTTATGTTATGAACCTATATAATTCTATTAGGTTTGTAAAATTAACCTTTTAAATGTTATATATTGAATATAATTATTTTAATTATATCCTATTATTCAGTTAATATTATTATTTCATGGGTATTATGATTCAAGGTTACCAAAGTTGGATGATTTTTATGATACAACATCATCGTTTATTAGGATTGTTTATAATTATGCTTTCAATGATGAAATATTATGATCTATCAGTCAATAAACTAATTATTTTCATTATATAATATTTATTTATTGATAATACATGTTTTTCCTTCATTTTCTTCCCTTTACACACTCAATAGTTTAAAATAATTTTTTTAATAAAAATGATCTTCATTTATATCTTCGGTCGAAAAACATTTTCTTTCAAAACCATGTTTTCTAAAAATGTTTTAAATAATGTTTTTAAAATTCTTAAAATTATTTAGGAAATAAATATTTACCCATGTTTGAATTTTTTTAAATGTTTTAAAATGATTTTTTATGTCATTTTCCAAAAAATTCTTGTCTGTATTTTATTGAAAATTTGAAAGGAATATTTGTTTTAATATGTACGACTTGAATAAAATTTACTTCCTTCATGGATGTTATTTTTCTTGAAGATCACTTTATAATTTTTCAAGGTTATTTTTCAAAGGAAAGGATTTTTAAATTTTTTTATATTTTAAAAAGTGTTTTCAAATTTGTAATGATGTTTTCCTTAAGAAATGTTTTAAATATTTTTTAAACAATCCTTTTTACGTTTCAAATTTTATTTTTAAAGAAATGGATTTCAAAAATTCCTTATTATTTTTTAGTTTTAAAAATTTATTTTAAAATAAAAGTAATTTTCCTTAAAAATGCAGCAAGTGATCTTTAAATATAATTCTCCATCTAAGATGAAATATTTTGATATAACTTATACATTTATTTGGATATGAAAAAATAATACCATTCTTATTATTTCCGTGAATGGTTTATGTTTGCAATGAAAATATATTTTTGAAACCCATATCATTTCCATGTTTTATTTTATAAAGAAATGATGAAATTATTATGAATCCCATTTCTTTTATATGGGCTATGGTATGATGAAAGATTTTATGAAACACATTTATTTTCATGGTTTTTGATATTATGAATGTTATATGATCTCATGGAATATAAATTTATTGATTACGAGATAGGTGAGACCTATATCTACCTCCAATTAATTGGGTAATGATTAAAGTTATATGAGCTTAATGGGTACATGAGAGGTTGTACCAAGATTGAAATAAGTAGGTATATTAATGGTTGTCCCAATCTTAAAACCAGAGGGTACCCAAGAGCTTATCCCAATAACAAAACAAGAGGGTACACAAGAGGTTATCCCAAGAACAAAATAAGAGGTTACATTAGAGGTTATCTCAAGACAAAAATAATAGATTACATAGTAATTTATCTCAATCTAGAAACAATAGGGTACCTGGGAGGCCGTCCAATGCCCAAAGTAGGAATATGGGTGATTAGCCCAAGCATAAAATGTAATAAATGACTTGGTAGATATCCTTAACATAATATTTTCTATTATTATGTGTATTCCACAATTCTATATCTTATGATAATTTCATTTTATCACATCTCATATTCTTTGATTTCCAAATGGTTCTTGTCCTATGAACTGGAAATCCTTACGTTAGGACTCAATATTATGATCCTTTATTTACAGGGTATGGTTTTCAATTGTTATTTTCATTTTATCATACCATTATACTATTGTTATGCTTACATATATTACCTGATTAACCTTACCGAACAAATGATATTACCCTTTATTATGTTTATTTTTATTTGGTTATGAAGAAATGTTTTATGTTGGAGTACTAAAGGGGAAGATATTTGTGGGAGACATTGAAGATATTTCGTGAATTAAGAATATTTTGTTCCATGTTTCCAAAGGCACTAAACTATTATGGTCTTCAAGCATGTGTCTATGTAATTGGGTGAGTATTTATATAAAAATATTTAATATCCATGTTTGAGAAGCGTGTGTATATATAATATTCACCACTTTATTATTTTTTATGGTGTATAAACTACCCCTTTATTATGTTATATCATAAATTACCTTATATTTATGGTATTTAATTTATCATTTGATTTTATTTATTACATGATACTTACGATTCAAAAGTTACCAAAGTAGTAATGGTTTATTGTTTAATGTCAAAGTTTATCAGGATTTTTTATGTTTAAATTTAAAATCATGTAATATTACAATATATCACTCAAGAAACTCGTGAATTTTATTATCTAACAGTTATTCATGAAATTTTCAATTAAATTTAAAATTTTCCTCTCGTTGGTACTTGAAATGATTGTTAAAATGTTTTTAATTTAATTTGAATTTATTTATATCTTCATTCAAAAATCCTTTTTATTCCAAATCCATTTTTTCTAAATTTTTTATAAAAATGTTTTACTATAATTGTTTAAAGTCATTTTTATCATTAATTGAATTTTCAAATAATGTTTTAAAAGGAATCTTCCAATCATTTCCTAACACGGTAATTTTTTACTTTTATTAAAAAAATGTGAAATGAATCATTGTATTTTTTAACATAATCAACATGAATAAAACTAATCTGATGATATGACCTCTGAATGTTTTAAAGATTCATTTTTAAATATCAATGGTTATTTTTTATAAAATAAATAATGTTTAATAAATTTTGAATATTTTGAATATTTTTTTTCAAAATAAGAAAGATATTTTCCTCAAGAAATTTTAAAAGTGATATTTCAAAATCATTTTCCTTCTAAGATAACATCATTTGATATTACTCAAAGTGAAAAGGTTATTTTCCTCAAGAATTTTTTTAATATTTATAAAATTATTTTCATCAACTACAACAACCTTTGATTTTATAGATTACTTTTAAATAATGAATATATTTTTCTCACATATATACATAGTTATTATAGCTTCCTTTGATGGGTATAATACATGAATTATGATCATTTCCCAATTAAATTCATTATGAAGTTACCAATTATTATTATATGTATACAGATTATGAAATCCATTTTATTTCCATGGGGAATTATTATGTTATGTGTTATGACTGATTTCATTTGTATGTCACACATAGATCATGACCTTGTTATGATGGGTGTGCCTAGATAGCACTTCATTACATTGGGTAATGTTATAGTCTCATGAGATGTCATGTATAGGATTATGGAAAAAACCTAGTCCATCTTGGGACATTTCCGACCATGTGATATATTTTCGACAGTTAGACTTGAATCATGTTTATGACATGTTTTTGTGTTTCTACCACGTTTTATATGCTACCATGATCTTATTATACCATGTTCTTTATTTTATACTTCCATGTTATTACTCATGAGCCTTATATTAATGATATCATGATATAATTTTGATTCACACATTATATTTCCTTATCATGTGTATTCCCTTAATGGAATTTTAGATTACCCCTTTTATATATGTTTTAACTAGGTTATTCCATGTAGTTTATGAGCTTGATATGATTTAAGATCTTCTTATGGAGAATAAAATATTTTTTTGTCGTTTTAGTATCACTTTGATGTATTATGAACCCATTATTCCAAATTCATTTTTCCTTTATGATAATTGTGTTCTATTAATAGATATTTATGTTTAAAAATTATGTAATAATATGTGTTAAAGGTTAGGGTCATCATACTGTTCATGTTATTCTGTAATTTATTTAAAATAATGATAATTAGACAAAAAATACTTTTAAGTGTTTAAACACAAAATCCAAAAATCAATTCTTGATTTCCCTAAATAAATAAAAAATTAACAAAACAATTTATAAATATAGATTGAAATTAATATTTAATTTTATTTATGTTTTGAAATAATTATCATATTTCAACAATTTATTCAAAATTATAGGAAATAAAATGTGAAAATAGAATAAAATTAGGATTTGTTTTTATTTTTTTTGGCTTCATCAATTTCCAAATGATTGAAATTTATTAAATTATCATTGGTTATTCCAATTTACTCTACACTGATATTTAAAATAGAACAAATGATGAATTGTAAACAAATAGATAGAATGATGATGAAAACAACCAATAGATTTATATCTGTGTTATAAATTAGTTTTAATTAGTTTCTATTGTCTGTAAATATTCTCAAAATCTATTATTGTATTTATAAAATTTTATAGAAACTTCTTTATGATTTTGAATATAAACATAAGTTTCACAACCTTATTTTTATCTTTTGCAAAGGAAATTGACTTCCCTTTATTCTTATAAGTAAAATTAGAAACTTCACTTTTATAATTTTACATATACTACAAGAGTTTACTATTCTCATTATTCACTTTAACAAATTGGTGTGTATATTTCACAAGTTCATATTTCTTTTCATCAACTTTAGTATTAGTCTTTTTATATCTATTTTTTATATGTACCTTTAATTTTAGAAATGAATTATATAATTTCTAATTTTTTTGGGGATCATCTTATTCTTCATCATCAGATTGAGTTTTAGTTTCTAAGGAATATGGAAATTTTCATCACAAAGATTATTAAAAAAGTGCTAGTTTTTATCTTTCCCATCAACCATTTTAACTTAATAGAGAGTATATTTAGGAATATTTTCCTAGAATGTAGTGATTCTAATGCTAATATCACTATCATATGATGAATTATTGGATAATGAATATTACTCGACGCTTACTATTTCATTTTTCACTTTAAAGTATTTTCATTTTTTCCTTTTCAAAATTCAACTTAATTATCATTCTTTTCTTTTTAATCTAGGATAATCTGATCCGATGTGTATGGGTTTATTAAACCTAAAGCATATAGTTTTATAGGAATATTTTTCAAGTATGAATTTTTTATTTTTTTGTCAAACCAATAATCTATTTTTAAAATTTTTCTACTAAACATCCTTTTAACAAATAGAGAATATTCCCTTTTATTAAATTCTGAAATTTTTTCATCCAAAAAACATTTTGATGTTCATATTTTTGACATATTGGGATTCAAATTGTGACAATTGGAATTTAAAATTTTGAAATTTTAAGTAAACATAATTCCATTTATATTTTTCTCTTTCTCAGTATCTATCTTCAATCAATTATCATATTTCCGAAGAGTACAAATAAAATATTCTAGGCTTGGATTTGTAATGCGTTGTGTGTCTTCAATAACTATAAACTTTGAATACCACTTATTAGTTATGATATTGATGATTTAATCATCTAATATTTCTTCTTTTCCAAATTACTATAAAATATTTATAATATTCATGAATAATTGATGCATTTATGCCATTGTTTCTCTAGGTATAATGTTGAATCTTTGATAATCATCCCTATAAATGACATGTTTAGTCTCAATAACTTTTGAATTTAAGAAATGTGTAACTTAATTTTTTTTCCAGATTTCGTTATCCATTCAACATGATAAATCTTGACTGTAGATATTTGATTAAATAGAATAAAAAAGAGTATTCCTCACACATAAGATGATTTGAAACTCAATTTTTTCAACTTGAATTTATCCAGTAATATATATATTTTATAAATTTTATAATTTCTATAAAATATAATATAATTCTCATCACTAGTATTGATAATTTATGATTCCGTATGATCTCTTTAGGTATTCATAATACACATGTCAAAAACAGTTGGTCTATTAATATTTAAATTCTCCAAGTTTCCAAAATAAATAACACATACAATATCTGATGAAAATATCTTTTCTATTGTACACATTAGTGGAAGGAAAATATTTTAAATTTTGATAAAATAGATGAAAAATAAAGATATAAGACTAACTAAAAGGTGAATTAACCACAAATATCAAGAAACGTGATCTTATACCAAGTGTTGGTCTCGAGGGGGGTAAGATACGACAATGTAGGGGGGATTTGTTTTCTAAAATGTGACCAAAAATTTTCATTCCACTCAAATTTAGGTTGATAGTTCAATTTAATATTATGATAAAATAAGAGTAAACAAAGTTTTAATGAACAAAAATAAACTATATCAATTATAATAGTACTTTTAGATATATTTAGTAAGAATAATAGAAATAAAACTAACAATGGAATGTAAAAAAAAGTAAAATTAAAACAATTCACTGAGTCTGGAGTAAAAAATCAAATACCCCTAAAGGATATAAATAACCAAAACACTTATAATCAATAATAAGTCTAAAATTTTATTTAAATTAGTAGGAGGTTCTAAAAAACTGATCAATATATCCCTATTCTAATATTAGAACATCCTCAACAGTAAAATCATCACTTGGTATCAACATCCTGTCTGAAGACAATGTATTGTCCTAGCCATGGAAGCCATTGTTTAGTTAGATTGGAATTTTTTTTCCTTATTCATGGAAGACCTAAATCTCAAAGGACTAGGAAAGATCCATCCTTCTATATATGGAAGTCCTTGGTCACATAAGACCAAACAAATTAGATTCCTGCCTAAAATTTCATTGATCTTAATGATCAAATAAAGAAATTACACCCATAAAAACTTTAAGCATTTATAATTAAAGAATCACATGAATATGAAAAAAATAGTTATGAATAAAATAAAATTATAATTTCTCAACAGAAATAATATTTTGAAAAAATTCAAAATGATTGAAAACTATGCATCTTTCTTGAGTAACAACTTCTGTAAATTATACATACTTTTTAAACCTCATGTTATATTTATAGATGTTATCATATCTAACTCCAATGGTCATATTTTGAGAACTTTAGGTTGAGTTTCAAAAACATTTGAAATTTTACTCTATCGTTTGTTAGATCTAACTTTTATTATATTATCTGATGTGTTCAATGCTGTCATAACTTTTTAATCTTCGATTTAAAAAACTTCAGCTGGTCTAGTGGACTTATATGAACATTGAAACATGTAATCGTAATATACAATCTCTACAAGAAATAAAATCAAATAAAAATATCTCAAAACATTAGTTGGAAATAATAATGAATCATGAGTCTATTATAATTTTTAAAATCAAGGATAAATACGATTATTTGACCCAATATAAATATCAATATCTTTTTATGATATCCATTTTAATTTTTATATGTTTTTTGTTTTTTTGTTATGTGTTATAAAACATTGAACAAATTTTTTGAGCATAGATAAATAAATATTTAGTGTTAAAAATGAAACTTGATAGTTATAAAACACAAGAAATGTGTTTTTATGTTAATTTTAATATATTAATGTTGTTCAATATACATTTTAGTTCATATATTGTTGGTCAAAGTAGGAGACTCAATATGGGGTGGGGGTGAATTAAGTTACGAATTAAAAACTTCTTTAAAATGGATTTAAAAAAATTCCCCAAATTAGAAAAAAATATATCCAAGTTAACCTAAGTATAAGATTAATAAAAGTTATTATCTTTTAACAGATTTCTCAAAGAGTTATTAGTTAATTTTTGAAACAATATAAAATACTATTTTATCTTTTTAAATTAATTTAATAAATAAAATTATAATATAAAAATATCTAAGATTAAATATTAAAGTGTAATAAATGTTTTTAGATGAAAAATAAATAGGGTAGTGAAAATAAAACCTTTAAAGGAATAACAGAAATAATAACAAGATGTTTAGTCTCAAGATGAGACTTAGTCCTCTTCACTTGGTGATCACGTACCACCAAAAATTTTATATAAAAACAAAATTTGATCCGAAAACTATAACATGGTATACAAAAACACATTTAGTGTTTTCCAAGTCATAAATACCTCTTCCATAGTTTTTATGGGAGTGCATAAACTAACTGACCACACAAGGACCAATTCAACTATTATCCATGGGAATATACGGTGTAAAAATATATGTTGTAAAGATATCTGTACGTCTTCCAATTATGAATTGGAGTCAATGTGTGTTATTAAAATATATATAATCAAACACCACTCATAATGTAAATAAATTACACAAATAGAGAATATAAAATAGTATATGGGATAGTTTTGCTATGTGTGATAGGTGTTTCATCCTTGTGACACCTTAAAGGTAAATTGAAATGAGGCTCGAGTTGTTTTTCATAAAGTTGTTATAAAAAAGATTATTTTTGATGCTTACTTATTTTTTTGTATGATTTATCCAATTATACATCAATATTATTCTTTTTGTTTTCTTCGAATGTTTGAAGTAGAAGACTGCACACATGCAAAAAAACTCTATTCAGTTTGGCACACTCACTGAGTCGTGATTGTTTTTTTTTCACCAGACACATATATTGCCTTTTTAGATTGAGTTTTCTGCTTTATATTCTTCAACCAACGTAATTTATGTTCTCAATCATTTTTTGGTACCTCGTACCTTGTACAACATGATGACATTGATTTTAATTTTTTTTCTTTAAAAGGTCATTAGTTTAATAGGTAGCATTAGATTTTATAAATATTAATGTTAAAAATATTTAATTTAAAATAAAAAATGAAAGGTAGATCTGATTCTTTTCAGTAGTTACACTATGGTAGTATGTTGATTCAACAGTGACTCATGACTGGGGGTGACTTATTCTTGGTGGTGTTAGGCTGAAAATGTCTTTGAAGTGGTGAATATATGGAGCAGGGAATTAGAATTAGCGGTGTTAGGATAGTGGTGTCTCTAGAATGTTGAGTCATACTCAGAGCATTCTACCAGTCTTTCTTATAGTGCCAAAATCTAACATAACACAATAAAATCATTAGAAAAATAACTAAGCATGATATTTTATTAATAAAACTTGGAGCGGTAGAAAATTTCCCCCTTATTGATGATAAAAAAACATGGAATTAAGTTGAAACAATTAATATACAATATAGAAGAATATAAAAGATAAAATAAAAATTCAAAGTGTATTAGATTAGAGAGAATAAATTCAATTTTATGAGACAGAGAAACAAAGATCATGGTATTAGAGAAAAAATATCATAGAACAATAAAATTTTAGAAGCTATAATGTGGTTCTCCCCCTTTTGGGATTATCAAAAATGTAAAAAAATATAAAAAACATAAGAATGATCCAGAAGTAATATATATATATATATTGATAAGATTTTCCATGTACATTCCCATAAAAAATGTATATGTTCATGGATTCACAAATGTAGGATCTAGAGGTTATTTCCTTTTATCAGACGTGTTGGGAACATATGTCGAATGCTTAGGGGTAGCTATAGGCACTGTAGGAGGAGTTGATGTGGTGGAGGTAGGAAATTATTTATAAATTACTGGTCTCAAATGTCTGAGTGCCTCAATATGAGTCATAGGAAAAGGTTGATGTCGAGGTGGTAATGGTGAAAAATGATTGGTTACAATGGAAAAATGGTATTGGGGATGAGGAGAAGGGTATACTGGTCTAACAGTGAGTATAGCAGAAGTTTAAGGAATTGGAAAGGCATCTGGAGCTACAATTACAATGCTATGTATATAGAGATAAGTCTTTAATAGAATGATAAAATCCATAATGATCTAACCTCCTTTTTCATAGCCTTACTGATGTCATCCTTATTTTCCATGTAGGATTGAAGAATAGAAGTAAGTTCCTTAAGTTTCGTAACTTTATCTCATTAGGCTTGAGTTATTGGTAGAATCTTCATATTTTCAGCCAAATACTTAAAATGACTATTTAGTTGATTCTTGGTATAAATTCTTTTAAAGTAGAAATCAAATTTTTTGGTGATCTATTCCTGAGCAGTAGTGGACTCTTTGGAATAATTTATGACCATGGAATGTACATGATCATTATTTTGTCTATTTTTTCTCAAGATATCATGATCTGAACCACCGATCATATTTTGTAACTCTACTATGAAAACAAATATGGGCAACTAAACATCCAAAACCTCAAAAAGTGGAGAATTAGTAGAGGTGATGCAGCTTCTAACTCATCTCTAACAACTGATATCAACTGATCTACAACAAAAATGGAAGGAGGAGGTGTATCATTGAGAGAAAACTCAAAAGAAATATCTCTATGACTTTTAACAATACCTTCCAGTGATTCTCTATAGTCATATTTCATTCCTTTAACCAATGGATTGAGATTTTATATTTCATCACTAATATTCTTATTCTCCATTCTTATATACTGAATATCATGAGTCATCAAGGGTTGAATTTATCCAAGTACTTTCTCCAGATGTAGTGAAGTATCTCCTTCACTGAGATTTGTTTTAGGTACAAGCTATGATATCAAAAGATCCCCAAATCAGGATAACAGTTTCCCTCTAAAATATTTTAAGTCATCCTGACTTACATAGTTTGAGGGTTTCTTAGTAGTTCCTGTGGAAGATGCCTTAACAAACATTGGCTTGAGCTGAAACTATTTTGATAAATCCATTTCCATAATTGAGGATCCTTGAGGGTCATTATAAGCAGGATAACCCAAACCAAAACCAATATATCCCCAGTTATTTGTACCATTCATCCAAAAGTATCTATATCAAATGGGTTGGGTACATTAATTCATACTAAACTGGGGTTTTGATCCCCCTCAATAGATGCTTCTTTTTAATTATCAATAGATTCTATAAATATAATATCATCATCTATCTCCACTCTGTCACTCATATTTTGGGCTTCTTTAGTTTCAACAACATCTTTCTTTTATTTTTCAACTGATCCATCTTTCTCTATAGCAGATAGAGCATTATCCATTGCACCAGCTCTATCATGATCTGAATGATCCAAGGATTCATTTTCTTCTTCATTTTTATTATATTTTTCTTCTCTATCTTCATATCCTTAATTTTTTTGTACATTTTCATCATCATCCTCTTCATCATCATAATCAATTTATTCTCTATCTTCATCACTATCCTTTTCACTTTCAGCATCATATTTCCCAATAAGAGTCTCTAGGGCTTCAGATTCACTTTTATATTCATGTACTTTTCCCTCAGTCTCATCATCATCATCATCATCATCATCATCATTGTCCTTGGGAAGAGTTTACATATAGGAGAGAGCCTATGATGGTCTAAGATATTGATGTGATGGTTATTCATGGTCATTAGGAATATCAGGATCACATCCTTCTTCATTAGATAGATTCTCTTCCTCAACTCTAAAGACAAGAGCCTCTACTTCTTCATCTATTTATTCCATTACACTGGTGGAAATCCCACCTATATCAACACAATTTTCCCAATGGTTTAAAAAAACCATTGGGAAAAGGATACTATACCAAAGGTTCTCTATAACCATTGGTATAAGCCTGTGAAATTTCTATTTCCCAAATGTTTATTTAAACTATTGAGATATAGTATCATAAGTTCGATTTTATCAATTGTTTATGTAAACATTTGGGATAATATTACATTTCAGATTCCTTTTTAAAACTTTTGGGAAAGAAAATCCCCAAATTCATTGCGTCAGGCCTCCAAAACCCATCTTCGAGCCTCCAGAACCCATCTCGAAATTTATTCCCTAAATGAGAGATCGATGCACAGGCCTCCAGAACCCATATTCAAGCCTCCATAACCCATCTAATTTTTTCCTAAATGAGAGCTCGATGTACGTATCTCAAAGAGTTTTCCCTAAATATCGACACGAACCCTACTTCCTAGCACGACAGGTCTAGTTTCCAAACACTTTTTTCTTTCACTTTAAATCAGTATGTCCGACTTCATTTATTTTATATTTTTTCATTCCATTTCCCTACAATTTAGTGTATATTATGATCCCCTTATGAACAAAAGTCATTAATAATTTTAGGTTGCGGTTCAAACTGTACTTCCCAACCCGCTCTAACTTTAAGATGATGATACCCTCACAATAATTCATTAAATGAAGTGGCGGTTCCACATGAACCAATAGAGTGGGTTTGGGGTCATTTTCATGTGTGAATGGTGATAGAACCAAAATTTACTCTATTACATGATCATTTATTCACACTCAATCAAGCAGTTCGATCATACACTTGTACGGTTGTATTTTTAAAAATTCAAAATGAGTGTTAGGAATTCATGTCACAATTTTCTTAGGTAGTTATAAAACATTATTATAGAATTTATATGATTTTATATCCTTTTAAGGCACCCATAATAAGGGATTAGAATGATCATATAACTCACCAAGGTTGTCCATGCCTACACATTATTTACACTCTAATATATATCTCATGAAACAAAATAGAAAGGTCAGGTGCACATAATTATTTACTGCTAGATAATAGTATTTGAGGTCTGTAGAGGTTCACCTGAGGTGTTTTTGTGCACCTACTAGGATTCTATTGATTTTATTTTTTTATGAGCATTAGAAATTATTATTATAGTGTTTTATTTTTCTTACAATTTGTGGATAATTATATGGTGATAGGACTATGTTAGAATTGTGATAGATATAATATAGGTGAGTCATGAACCAATATACATTAGTAATTATATGTTAATAGGGTTGATGAAATTTTTATTCAGGATTATCAATGTTACAATTGAGATATTTACTCAAGTATGATGTGATGATTTGATATTGTAATTTTTGGTTTTGGAACTTCGACCATACAAGAAAGAGGATTGTGTACATTCATTTTATGTGGCTTGTGGGATTCACATGACATTTATATTCTTATGTGTGACTGAATTTTTTAATTACATAGGTTTTAGTTGTATAAAGTGTCCATAATGAGATTTATATGGGTTTCCTATATAACTTGTTCATGGAAATATTCCCACCCAAACCACAGTTTTTTAGGAAAGAACATATGGATCTTTTTTTGGGATGTTCTTTGATGATGTAAATAAATTCCATTGGTGAAATGGATTTATTTTAACCCTTGGGGGTTCATTTATTAATATATTGGTTTTGTAATTGTTTAATTTATTAAAGGTAATCATGAAAAGATGGTTCATGATGGGAATGATTCACCTTGATTATTTTGATACCCTTCTGATGGTAAAAGTCAAGAAATGTAGAATTCTTTCTTTCTTTTTAATTTAAATTACATGAAGTAAATTCGAAATCGTGATTATATGAATAGGTAATGATTTATTAGATATCTAGACCTGTTGGTTTTGGGTGTGGTTTTTAATGAGACTGTTGATTATGATCTGATATTGTTGGATCTAGGATGGATAAAGCATGTGTATGTTCTTTTTGGTTTTGTACTAATGCCCAGGTGACTAGTGATCATTTAGTAATCCATGGAATGAGTGTGATTCTTTAGTATTGTTGTAAAGGAAGCACCAAGGGTGTTTTATTCTAGATAAACGTGATGTGAATGAGAATCATGGTAACTTTTTATTTGAATGAGCCAAGTTTTTATGGTATGTGACTCATTGGATAATGATCCTAGTGGTGTGATCAGGTGATATGGGAGTGTACACTCATTGGGTTTGTAACACCTTGAGTTTTAATGAATTGTTATTATTATTTAAATAAATTCAAATTTATTGGTGGCTTGCATTGCATGTTACACCAAAATATTTTCAATAAAATTAATTAATATCTTAAAATTTAATGAATACATTACCATTTAATACTTTCAAAAAATATTATAAATATGATTAATTATGATTGTTCCTCATTGGATAATTTTTTATTAGTTGAGTATAAATTCGATAAAGCATCAAATGAAATGGTTCTATGGAATATATGTGGGTACTATGTTACTTACTTCTACACAAAACACTTTTTTTTTTCTGAGATTTATTACCACACATAAGAGAAAGATTCATTGGATCATTTAATCTTATATGAGGTATATATTTAATGATAATTCAAGAACAAAAGTTGATCTCATACTGAGTTTCATTAAAAACTAAATACACTATTCCACCACTATGTTTCATTTTATATTTGATTTGAGTCTATGTTTAATGTATATTTACTTATCACTTATCTTATTATTTAAAATGATTTACTCTGATACTCCTTGTTCCTTATTTTTACATATTTTCACCCAAATAACTACAATAGAGGCTGGTTATTGTTTTATATAAAGTGAAAAATTTTCATTTACATAAAAATATTTTATATTGAACTTCAATATTATTGAATTGATTTCACTAAATGAATTATTAATTTTTTTATAGAATAAATATAAGTTGGATTTATGAAACTGATATGATCTCAAGAAATTTTCAAAATAATTTGGAGAGTTTTTTAGATTTCTCATTTGAAAATGCTTCAGGTGGTGGTCAAATACACTTCCCATGGTATGATTTTGTTGGAAGACCTTGGTTGAGCCGTGAAGAAGTTATATACCATATAACCAAATATGGTTTTCAAACAAACTATTATGTGTGGTATCACAATGGGGAGAAAATGGAATCTCAAAATGCTAATTATCCAAATGAGAGGATTGGATTGAAAATTTTGATATATGAGTGGTTTCCATTTATTCTTCATCATGAAAAAGAAACGCTTTCAAACCAATAAGACTTAGATACGAGTACACATGATGTATCCAATGAAAATTATGATGTTAATAGAGTGAAAAAATTTAATGATGTTGTGAAGAATCCAGTATGTCGGCAATGTGGTAAAATGAAAAAGTTGGAAATTTTAATTTGATTGTTTCATGGGAAAACCATGTATGGGATTTATAATACTGCCATCGATTACCTTATTACCTTATTTAAAGACTTACTTACTGATGATACAAATATTCCCTGAAACCACTATATGGAATGGAAGTTAGTTGAAGAACTTGGATTTTTAAAAAACAAAATTCATTCTGCGCGAAAAATTGCATCTTATTATGGGAGAAAATTGATGAAATAAATGATTATATCAAATGTGGAAGATCCCGATGGAAGACAGAAGCTGACAGAACACCATCCAATGTTATACAGAAAGTAATCTATCACAATCTACTGATCACCAGACTCCATAATCTTTTCATGTATGATAAAATATCAATAAAAAATAGATGGAATAATATCAAGAGAAAGAAGAATAATGAAGAGTTGGTTTACCCTGTAGATGGATTTTCATGGAAGATAATTGATTATCAATATCCTAATTTTGAAATTTATGTGTCTAATGTGAGGTTGGGTCTTTCATGTGACATTTTTAACCTGTTTGGGGAGATGCTTTATTCGCACAACACATTGACGGTTTTCATGCACATTTATAACCTTATTCTATTGTTATGTTTGAAAAAACCTTTCACTTTCATGAGTATACTTATATCTATTCCTTATGATCCCAAAAATGATATTTACATATACATTAAACCTTTAATAAATGAGTTGAAACTTCTTTGGAATGTGGGTGTGCGCACATACGATGCATGTTCGAAATAAATATTTCAAATGCATGTTGCACTTATATAGATGATCAATGATTTTCATGCTTATGATATGATGTCTGGATGGAGGATGAAGAGAAAACTGTCATGTCTTATTTATATGAAGAATAAATGATCCATAAGATTGAAATATCATCATAGTTTTAGTTTAATGGGGCATCGATGATTCTTTCCAATGTACCATCCATATAGAAACAATCGTCGAAGATTTGATAATACCATAGAGACCAATGATCCACCTTAGTTTATGTCTAGAATTGATGTTCTTAATGAATTGAAATATTTTAGGTTATCATTTGGGAAGGTAAAAATGAAATCTATAAAGATAAATAATTTTTCCAATGATACCTATTACAATTGGAAGAAAATGAGTATCTTCTTTGAGTTTCCGTATTTTTCAACCAATTTGTTACATTATTTTTTAGACGTAATGCACATTGAATAGAATATATGTGAAATGATGCTTTCGATTATTCTAAATGTCAAGGAAAAGAAAAAAAGATGATTTTTGATCTCGACATTACTTGGTGGATTGGGGCATCAGAACATAATTTCATCATGTGTGTATCAGTGAAAATAAATGGAAAGTTTCATGTGCTTCTTATGTGATGAAAACCTATAGAAAAAAATCAATTTCTGTAAGTACTAGAGACTATTAATGTTCCTGATGGCTATTCATCAAATATATCCAAATAGGTAAATAGAATAGAGTTGAAGCTGAAATCTATGAACACTCGTGATTATCACGTCCTTTTGCATGATTTGATTCCAACAGAAATCTTTAATCTTTTTTCCAATAATGCAAGGGTGTTAGTTATTTAGTTGTGCCATTTTTTAGATATCCTTATCAATACTATAAATTTTGGATATATCCATATACCTATAGCCACGATTTATAGGTATATGGATATATCCTGTTTATAGACATATTTTAATTAAAAAACCGTCATTGAAATTTTCCATCACTTTTTCCAAAACCCGTCGGGCTCCTCCTCCATCTTCCCCCGATCCACGACCCTTCACCCTCGACCTCTCTCTCATAGTGGTGCCCTCAACATCCATCCTCCCCTAATCCATGACCCTCCTTCATCGACCTCTCTCATGGAGAAACCCTCCTCCTCTATCCTCCCCTGATCTGCGACCCTCCACCCTCGACCTATCTCACGGTGGATCCCTCTTCCCCAATACCCTATGCGCATGACCCTCCAACCCCAACGGTGCCCATAGCGACCAATCTAACCATTTCATGGCATTTCATTCCAAATCCATAACATGTGGGATTTTATCTATTTCAAGGAATCATGTTGATTTATATTGGTCAATCCATCGATATCGGATAGAGAGGATCATATAACTACGTGGTTGGTAGGTCCCTACGTTTCCTCTTCAATTTATATGAGTTTTATGTGCTTTATGTTGTGAGAGTCTTGAAAAGCATGTGAACATGTCTTAGGATTAAACTAGATTGCGTTTATTCATGTTTAAAGAGTAAAATAAGAATTTTAGGGTTGTGAGAGGTCATTTGGGTGATGTGTTTTACTGAATGGCCATCTATAACCATGTACATAATTTAAAAAAGTATTGAATTATGTATTGATTACTTTAAAGGTGTTTCCTTGGATATGTGTGACTTAGTAAAACTTTTTAGGTTCCATTAAGTTCCCCTTGATGATGGGGAAATCTTATATGTGAGAGGTTAACATGGGGCTTACATCATGGTAGGATTTTGTTTATGATTGATCAATCGATCAATCAATTTTTTTTTTGTTTTTCCACATTATGGTTTTCTTATGTTTGGTGCTTCAATTTGTTTTGTACAAAAGTAAATTTATTGAATTTATTTGATTCCAAAACCAGTTTTGGGGGCTTATTTGTAATGTATTTTTAATATCATGTATAATGTTTTCAAGAGTAGTAATGTTTAAAAATAAATTGGGAAAATATTTATAATGAAAATACATTTCATGAAGTGTTTTAATTTAAAAAAAGCAGTGATTAATTTGAAAATGAGACTCGTGGATGCTTTGGATTAAAAAAACAGGTTTTATGATTTGTTTTGACTTTCACATGATGCTTTGAGTTTTTTTATTACATTATATAATTTGGGAAATTATTTAAAATGAAGTGAGATTTCAGGAATTTTTTTTGTCTTATGATGAAATTCCTAAGGTGTTTTGAAAATATAGAAGAACTTTATAAAGTTTTAGTGAGATTTTATTTTAAATAAGTTCATAATTATCATATCTAGTGTTAATATTTTTTAAAATTGAATACTTGGGCAGTTGTAATTTTACCCTATGAAATGGATTTTTTTATTATTTTAAGGAAGTGAGATTCTTTTCAATGTTATTTTATTTTTGAAATTAGTTTTCGTACTCCTTTTTAAAATATGGGGATTTTGAAGGAATATATTTTTACAGTTTTATCTTATTTAAGTGATTTTTGTTAATCCCATAGTTCTATATGAGAATTTTGTTTTTGGAGGTATAAATCATATATGGTTTGAAACCATGGGTTGTGATATTTAAATTAATTCTCCCATAAATGTCTTAGTAGATAGTATAGATCGTTTCTCTTTGGATGGCCATGAGGATGATTCTTATCATCATTTGGTGTAGCTATTCTAGTTTTAATCTATAAAAAACATTTAATGGAGTGGAAAAATTAAACCATTCCCTATTTTTGGGTTTCTTGAATAAATATCTTCTATTTCATTATGATTGAGTTTTACTGTAGATGAAAGAGTAGTTTGAATCAGAATGAACATATTGGAAATTGATTGTCTAGACCTTATCTTTTTTATGGTTATCAAGATTTGAGTGATCCACTGTGTTGGGTCCTATTTCAGTCTTAACATTAGATATATCCTAAGGGGGGGGGGGGATTAGGGTATTCCAATCAAAACCAATTTAAACACTTTACCTTAAATATCTCACAACCTTTTTTGGATCTTGACCTCTTACACTTAAGGGTCCCTCTTTTTTATATTTTTATTAAATCGATCCAATTACCAATTCACTTGACCCGTTATTACTATATATTCATTAATTTTTCTTAACTCAATTTTGGGGTGAAAGAAGTGTCCCTTTTGTTCGAGGATGCCTAAGGGGATACTTATCAAAGATAATATGTCAAAAGAGGGGGAGGAATATGACACATAAATGATATGTTATGAATCCTTATATATTTCACATAGCCTTGGATCATGTTAAGAAATTGTTTTCATGTGTTATAGGTTCTTGAGTATCCAGAAATGGCCGGTGAGAAAGGATAGGGGGAGGGGTTCAAGGGGGGGGGGTAGTGCTGGGGAAGGGGTTATGCGGGTGTGCAGGGTGAGTAGGGTGCAAGGGGCGGGGGGGGGGGGGGTGCTGGAGAAGTGGGTAGGGGGTGTGCAGTGGGAGGGGGCATGGGGTGTAGGGTGATAGGGGAGGGGGTGTGCAGGGGGAGGGGGTGTACAGTGGGGGGGAAATGTGGGTGCAAGGGATATGGTGAGAGGTCAAAGGTGGGGAGAGGGTGTGTTAGGGATAGGGGTGAAAGGGGGGAGTGGGTGGGGTAGGGGGTGCTGGTATAGGGGGGGTGAAAGAGCTTCTTGACAAAAAATAAAAAAACATCACGAGTTTTAATAATAATATAGATAATGTTGATTCGATGCTTGAGTTATTCATCATTGCATAAATCGTTGTTATTTGAGATGAATGAGTGATTTTTGAAAAATAAAGAGCTTTATTAATGATCATGTTATTTAGTATTGGTATGTACATATCAATCTATATATTATTTGTTCATTGATGGTTATTGATCCATGTATCATTTATCATGTAAAGTTGACACATTGATCACTTATATTTAAGAAGTCTTTATATCTCATTTCTTTTCCCACTATTTTCTTATAGGAGAATTCTTAAGGTGAGGCCAGTTCAATCCACCACCATAAAAAATAGTGAGTTAAACATCATATTAGGGTCACGTTTATTCTGTTTTTATTCTTTGGACCAATTTTAATTTGAGTTTTTTTATTTTTGGGTTTCTTATATTTTTGTGGTGAATTTTAGATTTAGTTGATGTGCACTACTAGAAATTTATTCTATAGCCACAGAACTATCTCCAGGGTTTTATAGGTCCATGGATATATCTTTTTTATAGCCATGATTTAGTTATACCCAGTGGATAAAAATCTTACCTGTCTTTTTTTGTCAAATCGCGCCGGGCTCCTACTCCATCATCCACCGATCACGACCCTCAGAACCCTTGACATCTCTCACGGTGGTGCCCTCCTCCCCGATACCCTATGTGTGCCACCCTCCTTCACTAAACCATCATGAACTCTCCTCTCTCTGATCCTCCTTCATTGACGGTGCCCCTCATGACAGTGCCCCTCGCTGACACCGAATGAGGAAACCCCACTGCGAGCCACTGCCACCTAACGTAGGACACCTCACTACCCCCTCTGACACTGCTCCTAGGTGGCCTGTCCACCTACTCTAGAGTGCCTTAGATGTGGCCAACCCCCTCCAAGTGATCCTTCTCCTCCTTGTTATGAACAATTATGTGTTCATTATTTTGTTATTAGTGTGCATAGAAGTAAACTAGAATAGTTTAACATGTTTGAGTATGGTAATGAGGTTTTTGAATTAGATACATCATTCTAATTATAATTGATATCAATGGTGTGGGGGATAAGTATTTTTTGGTGAAGAGCCTATTAGTCTAGATTGGGAATCAGCATAATGGAGTTTTGGACAATTGGAATTGATAAAATGTGGTGGTATAAAATTTTTATGGTTAAATTGGGAATTTGGGGATCATCTTGGATGCTTCTCAAGGATTGTAATTCTTATGGTTGGGAGTTTTTAATGACCCACTAAATTATAGGGTCAGTAATTTTAGAGGAAATTTGATTTTTTTCCTAAAGTAGGGAGACTTTTAATAATTGGGATGTGAATTAGAATTTCAAGAGTTAGTACATATATTGGATGTGTTTTCACTTGAGGATAATGGTTATTTAGAGCTTTTTTCCCAAATAATATGATCGTGGATAACTTCAAAAAACTACAGTAGTCCTTGGGTATTCGATTTTTTGACACTAGGTTACTCTTAATGGGTTTGTAAAAAAATTAAAGCCTTTATAAGGTACCCGATGGAGGGGTACTGGGTACTCGGTGGGCTACAAAGTGTAGTTGAATTTTTATAAGGGCCATTGGGTACACAGTTAAGGTGGATTGGTTACCCAGTCGAGATGGGTGTTGTTTTTTAAGGATAATAGAATAGTTATTATGGATTCCACCTTTAAAAATGCCTCATGGGATTTTTCTACTTTAAATGGATGGAGGTAAATATTCCTCTTCTACCTACATTATTCTTTCTTATTCATATCCTTTAATATTTATTTTTTTTGGATATGTTTTTGTCATATTTCACCATGACTTGGTGAAATTGGACCATTATTATGGGGCTTCATATAGTGGTGGCATAAGTGTGATTTTTTTAACATCCTCCCCCAGAACACAACAACTATGTAATGCCTAGATCAGAGGATTAGTCACTACTACCTCAGACATTCCTCCCCGTATGCCAAAGACTGTCCATCACCAAATAAGGTGATCTTTCTAAGATTTCTTTATCCATTAACATGTTATAAGTATTGTGAAACAAGTAAACATTGTTTTATTTTTCTTATTATGTTAGAAACTCCAATTATTTCTTATTTATTAAATTTATCCTTGATGAAATAATTACATTTTCACCATTCCCTCATTAATTAAATGTGTTCTAATTTTTATGCATTATGTTTATCAGGATTATTTAATTTTTCCACTGATTTAGGTTCACAAACCAATGAATATTTCAATCATCATGATGATGATTGTGGTGGTGGTCTTCTGAGAGGAGGTGATAATCATGTTGGTGTTTCTATAAGAGACGATGAGGGTCATAATGGTTCTAGTGATACTGATATTGAGGTACATTTCAGATGTAAATTTTATTCTTGGTTTATACATTTAATTTTATCAAATAGTTTTTTTATTATAATGATATTGATATTGAAATTTTATATTGTTTATATTGAAAATAGTTTTAATTCATATGATATATATTGTATTATGTTTGTGTCCAGTTTTATTTGGAAGGTGGTGTTTTTTGTCATAGCTAGAGGATGTGAGTATTACCCTAAAGTGCGTCTATTATGGAATAATTTGGTGATTAAGTATAGCTGGGTAGGAATAAATTTCCATGGTTATTAATTGTGGATGTAGGGTCTATTTTCCAGGGTTTTGAAAGTGTTATTAGGGACCAAGATCCATGGTTTAACCATGGGTGTAGTTAAAAATTACCATTTTTAAGATCATGGATTTATCCTATAATTTCAATGGGATTGACAATGGTATTATAATTTAATTTCCATGTTTAACACATGGAAATACATGTACTAATTCTATTGTTTAGACCATTTCTATACAATGAATAATTCCATGGATTAAAATGAGGATGTTGAAAATTCCAACTTCATAAGATTTTTTGTAGGTCTGGTCATGGGGTCTGAAAGGAGGTGGGGTGGGGTGGGGTGGAAGGGGGTGGGGGGATGGTAGGGGGACTAATAGGGGGAACGGGAAGGGGGGGACTGGCATGGGTGGGGGAGGGGGGGACTGGAAGTGGTGAAAGGGGTTGGGAGGGGGATGGGTGCATGAGGAAGGGGGGGGGGTGCAAGGAGGCAGGGGAAGGGGGGTGCAAGAGTAGGGGGAGGGGAAGGGAGCAGGGTGAGGGGTGAGTGTGGGGGGGGGGGAGTGTGAAAGGGGGTGTTCAGTGAGGAGGGGGCGGGCAAGGGGTGTCCAAGAGGGGGAAGGGGTGTCCCAGGGGAGAGTGGTGGGTGCAAGGGGGGGGGGAGGTGTTGAGTAAATATTAGTTATAGGATTCAAGATAGATTATGGTTATGATTTAGGCATTGGGTTTGATGTGTTGGATAGCCATTGGAATTAGGTTTCATTACTATCTTAACTTATAGGTTGAGGAAACCATTTTATTTTTTTGCTTCCCTCTTCGTTCTCTGGTTTTCGTATGGGGTATGTATATACACATACCTACATGATATTTTCCTATACATTTCATGTCTTTTACAGATGGTAGAAAAATTGGATTTGAATTTAGTGGACCTAGTATTAGTGGTGCTTAGAAGTTCATGGTGGTGTTGAACATTTTTGGTGGTCAGATCCTGCATGTTGAGTTGATAGTTATTGTGGGCACCAAGCTGAATGGAAACATGGAATTTCCCATGAGAACTGATACGGTGATTCCTTTTTTCCCATTCATTTTCAACTTACTATTTGAAATAATATGATACCAATGTTAAATAATTCGATCATGATTGTGTGATCTTTTTTACTAGATTAACCCAGTGCTGTTTTTACAACTGATTACTACTTTTTTTATAACCTTTATGATGCTAAGACATTATATTAAAATTTCAGTAATGTGGTTACAAAGCAGAATTTTACCATGGTATCATGGATCCTTCTCGAAGGTAATATTTTCAAAAATGTTGGAGCAAAGATGAGATTAATATAATATGAACAATAGTTACATTTGGAATGGGTGCTGTTAAAAATGATTCTATTACTTGTTTGCAGTTAATAATCATGTGCTCACAGTATTATTTAAGGTATAAATAAACTTGATGTTTGCTTTGTGATTCACCATTCCATTCCAAAGTCTATTTAAGGCTATCATCAGGTTTGTTTTCCAAATTTATATTGATGTATTGTTTTTAATGATATGTCCATATGGTTGGAGTTCAAAATTGTTTGTTAAATTTAATCCAAAATCTATAATTATCTTCACATTCTCAAGGAGCGTGGTCATGCCAGTTGAGAAGGTCATCATTCATCTTGTGTCCTATTTTATAATTATTGTGATTATGAAAGTTAACCTATCAAATTTTTTATTTATTTTTAAGAATATTTTTGGGATTTAATACTTAATATGATGAACTTATTTTTAAATTTTTATTTGTTCATATATTCTATTCCACTATTTTCCACTCAAAATCTTATAGATTTGAATCAATCTCATGATCAGCCAATGTATCTTTGAACAAAGTCCCATGTCATCTGGATATAACCAAAATACATTGGTGAATTCTGGGAGGGCTTTAGAAACAAAGGATGATAATCTTCTACGTAGCTACCTTCGTTGTCCAAGGGGTGTCCCGGAGGGAGGGGGTGTCAAGGAGGGAGGGGGGATTTCATGGGGAGGGGTGAAGGGGGGGGGGGGGTTCCAATGGGTGTCTAGGAGGGAAGGGGGCTGTCAAGGGGGGGGGGGGGTTGTAGGGGGGATGGTGCTGGTGAAGCAGGCAAGGGTGTGTGCAGGGGAGGGGGCGTGCAGGGTGAGGGGGATGGGGTTTACAATGGGGAGGGGGTAATTTGTAGCCTAACCTAAATGATAGTATTGATTATATAAGATGAGAGGAAACTAAAATGTACAACACAAAACATTCCTTCAGTAAATAACATACATACATTATTATTTATTCTTATCACTTTTCTGTCATTTGAACATTCAATTCAAATATTTCATTTTTTATTAGTATGTATTTTTAATTATAAACATTATTGTATTTTTATATATACATGTTGGATGATTTTGTAGGTGGTGAACTCCTGGATTTTTACCTTTTATTAACAAATAAAATTACAGGTAAAGAAAGAGCAGTATTTTCTTGAACTATTTTTAGTTTGGTATTTAAGATCTTTACATCCATATGTCATACATAATTATTAAAGTCCACATAGAATGTGTAAAGACACATATAAGGAACAAATGGATGATTTCTGACTACACATGTTCTACTTTTTTCCATTTTTAGGGATTTTATATAGCTGAGGAAGATTATTGGTAATTTTTTGGTTTTATTTTGCTTCTACAAGACATTCTAGCATCGAAATACGATCTTATATACATTTTAATTAGTATCCATTTTCATGTATTTTTTACCATCTCTTGAATGGAATTGCTTACTAGAAATTAATGTTCAAATGGAAATGTATTACATATTATTATGTTCTGGTTCCATAACTTTGATATGTTGTTTCAATACTAGTTTGATGGATCTAGGGGGTGTCCACAAGGGGGGGGGGTGTCCAGGGGGGTCTAGAGGGGGAGGGGGTGTCCTGGGGGTGTGTCTAGGAGAGGTGAAAAGGGGGCCAGTAGGGGGGTGTGAGGGGGGGTATGTCTGGGTGGGGTGTCCAATGGAGGGTGAAGGGGGGTTTATCCAGGGAGGGGGGGGGGGTGCTATCTAGGGGGCTTAAAAGAGGATTTGTCATGGGGGGGGGGGGGGTATCCAGGGGTGAAAGGGGGGTCAACAGTGGGGTTTGTCCAGGGGGGAGTGGGGGGGGGGGTGCAAGGGGGAGGGGGTGCAATGGGGAAGGGGTGCAAGGTGTCTTTCTGGGGGGGGGGGGTCCAGGGGGTGAAAGGGGGTTTAGAAGGGGTGTCTATCCAGGGGGAGAGTGTGGGTGTGCAAGGGGTGAGGTGGGGGGTAGGGTGTCAGGGGTTCTGTACAGGGGTGAAATGGTGGTCTGTCTAAGAAGTGGGGTGGGGGGGATATCTAGGCGGTGAAAGGGGGATCTGTCCCGGGGGGTGTCTAGGGGTGTGCAAGGGGGGTCAGCCGAGAGGGTCTGTCTAGGGGGAGAGTGGGGGTTCATGGGGGGAGGGGGTAGGGGTTCTTTTGGGGGGGGGGAGGGATATCCAGGGTGTGCAAGGGGGGTCTATCGAGGGAGTGGGGAGGGGGCTGTCTAGGGGGGGTGCTAGGGGATCTGTCTAGGGTGGGGGGTTATCCTGGGAGGGGGGAGTACAGGGGGATATGTCTAGGGGGAAAGTGTGTGTGTGTGGGGGGTGTAAGGTGGGAGGGGGAGGGGTGCGAGGGGGGGGGGGGGGAGGGGGTTATCCAGGGGGTATAAGGGGGGTGTATCTGGGCGGCTGTCTAGGGGGGTGAAAGGGGGATCTCTCCTAGGAGGGGGGTGTCCAGGGGGCAGAAGGTGGTTTAGCCGGGGGTCTCTCCAAGGAGGGTGCAAGGGGGAGGGGGTGTGTTGGGGGGTCTATCTAGGGGGTGCCCATGTGGGAGAGTGGAGAGAGGAATTTTCAGGGGGTAAGGGAGGGGATACATGTGGAGTGGGGGGGGGGATGTGGGGGTATTTTTTATGAAATTGGAAGGCCAATAGCCACAGTTTTAAAACATGGATATAAGTCTTTTGACACTACTTTAAACCATGGCCATATCCCTATAGCCATGGTTCTAAACTGTGGCTATAGGCCCTATGTGGCTTAATGTTCTACTACAGTTTCAAACTGTGTCTATAGATATTTAGCTACAGTTTTAAACCATGGCTATATGCGTTGCCCTATAGCCACACCAATACCAGCTACAATCCATTGAACCGTGCATATAACCTATAGCCACAGTTTCTGGGCTTATAGCCACAATTTCAAACCATGTCTATAGCATAAATTTCTAGTTGTACTTAGATGTTTTCCTTTCATTTCTTGAAAAAATTCCAACAGAGACACCATTACTTTTGTGTGAGTTAGAGAAAATATATTCTCTATCAGTTTTCACATGCATGTAGCATCTAACTATCCGTCTTCCAACTGAAATACTTCTCATAGGACCTCTTTCTTTCCGTTGGATGTATCCAACAAAAATAAATATGTACACATTGAAATATTATGTCTGGAATAAGAATCACTCCAAAGGTTATATCGTGAATGGTTACATGGCTCAAGAATGTATGGATTTATTTTCAATGTATTTGTCTAATATTACTATGAGAATGAAAAAACCAATGAGATATAAAGAAGAACAGTATGGGAAAATTGAACCTAGTTTTCCATCACTTCCTCAAACAAGAGGAATTCCTAGATCATATACATTGAAGACATTATATCTTGAAGAGAGGGAGATGTAACAACTCATAGTGTTGTTCAAATGTGATTCATTCGATGTCTACATCATGTAATTAAATTGAACGTGTATATCTTATCTCTTATCTTGTAATTTTACATATCTATTATACTATTTCTATTTTTATCTACATGGAATATAAAGAAATTATAAATAGAAAGAATTTTTCTTTATCTCTGTGAATGAGAGATGCTTTTCATAGAAAAGAGAGTTATACTTAGTTGAAATTAAATGTAGAAAATTCTTCTATAATAAATCAATAAAATAAATAATTAATTAAATTTAATATTTGTTTATATTTTAGGTATCGAGTTTGCATGTAGACTCTGTTTTTGAGGAAACAAGAGCTTTCTCTTTTGGTCCTAATGTCGTGGTTCATGAATGTAAATAAATTGTGATAAATGGATACATATTTATTATCACCAAATAATAAAATAACATGAGAATACAACATGATGGTGTTATGATAACTTCCACAATAGACTATTATGATAGTGGATTGGATATTAGACCTCATTTTGAAAATGCAGCTACTGATGGAGTTCTTGAGAAAATAATAATATTGGATTATTACTCTCATGGTCGAGTCACAATGATGAAATGCCAATGGTTAGATTCAATGAAGAGGTAGGGAACCTTTATTGATGATTTTGGATTTGGAGTTATTGAAATGACTCACACTGTTGCTATCGATGAACTATATGTATTGGCATCAATGAAGAAATAGGTTTTTTAGGTACAAGATCATATTCGACATAAATTTGGTGTCATTGTTGAAGTAATTCCATGTTGTGTTTTTGATGATGGTGATGATGGAATTAACACCATACCTACTGCCATGAGAACCAATCCATTTATTACTTACAATGACTCCAATAGCTCAATTTTCAGATTTGATTATGAACTAGAAGTTGTTATGGGAAATATATAGAATCATCCATCCATGTTATAAATTATTTTGTTTTAGCTCAACTTGGGTTATTAAGGATGGTACTATTGAAATTTATTTAATATTGATTACTAATATATGGTATCTGGCTAGACCTTAATATTAATTTTCAATGTTTATTGGTTACAATTTTATTTGATTTTCATTTTCTAATTTAGAGTTGAACTGTATTAAAACCTATGGAACCAACATTTCTAACATGGTGAACATTTAAATTATTTATTGAACACGTATAAAATTTACATAACTCTTATAACTCCATTTAAAATTTCACCAGACAATGAACATGATGGTTTATCTTCTTCTACAAAAGATGTATAGAAACCTGAATCATCTACCTGGGATAAAGAAATTAAATTCTTCCTTAATTTCAACAAGTGTTTTACCCCTTACAAAGATGGTAGATATATTATCCTTGTTCATATGATTATATAATCATTTCCAACTATCTTAAGGGTTTAATAATTCATAATATACACCTTGCTTAATTTTATAGAGGTATAATTTAGTATAATCTCTCTCTTGGTTGTTGAGTGAAATAAAGCCTCAGAATCAATGTTACATGATTTTAATAGACTGGTGACACTTTTTACAAATTATATTTTAACCTCAACTATGTTATTTCAATAATAACATCCAGGAGTGAACCTTATAGAATTTACTTTTTCATATATATCCCTTTAAACAAATAATTTCTAGACTGCTAAACTATGCCAAATTAGAACCTCTTTATCTAATCTCAAGTCCCTCTCCAACACTTAAAATAATCCTAAAATATCATCCAAAATAATTTTTTCACCTATTAAATTAGTCGGTATTCTTGGTTTTCCAGGGAAAAATCTTCTCACATATTCGTGATCCAAAACACCATATCAATCACTAACCTAAAACATCATCAAACCATAATTTATAATTTTAATTTCATTGATAAAATGATTTTTTTACACTAAGTACTTCAACCAACTGTTGAAAAACTAAGGATGGGAGGATAGATATACAAACTTAATTAATATCTATTTTCCAAGAACTATCTAGAAATAATATTTTTTATGAATTATCTCCCAAACACAAGGGGGGTTTTGTTAGAAACCAAAGAGTTGTGTCATGAGTAGAGGTAGAAGTTCTTTTAATAATTAATATGAGGTTCCATGTCATGAGAAGAGTTTCTATTTTAATAAAACTAGATTATCAATCTATAATTACTTTGTAATATGTTAGGTAGGTTCCTGGACTCCATAAAAACTTGATATCTTAAGGAATTATTGAAAAAAGTGGTTTTACTTTTATATCTAAATCGGGTTTTCTAAAATCTAAAGAGGCTCGAGAACTATAATTAACGGTTTCCTTGAAAATAGACTGTATTTCTTGAATGGGTTGAACCATTATAGATATTTATGTAGTATATATGTGTCTAATAATGATAATACATTATTATGGAATATATTATTGGGTAATGTAAGCTCCAAAGGTCTTGAGGAACTTTATATATAAGGGATGTTAACTAAAATTATACAAAGTAACCTTAATTTTTAGGAAGATTTTGTAATGGGTAAAGCTAAGAGATTCGGTCTCAATAGGCCTTCCTTCAAAGAATGTTTTTCCTTAGAGTACATTCAATCTAATTTATGGGGACCAACTAAGATTACCTATCCTGGTGGAGACTTCTATTTTTTTACCTTTATTTATAAATTATCTAGAATTATTTGTATTTAAACACTTAATAAAAAATATGATGCTTTTTAAATATTCAAAACCTACAAAATCATTTTTGAAAATCAGGTAGGAAATAAAATTAAAAAAATGATAACGGATAATGAATTAGAACACCTCACCAGTGATTTTATTTTTTTATTTCTATTTGAGGGTATTACATGGCATCTGACTATTAGAGGGACCCCTCTAATAGAGTGGAATTACTAATCATATAAATAGAATTATCCTTTGGTGAGTATTAATCCTGATTTCATGCTCTGGTTTGGCCAAATATTTCTAGGAAGAGGCTTCTACCATGGTAGTGTACCATATATATAGGTGTCCATCCTATTCCAATCTGTTTATATCCCTAGAGTAACAGTGAAATAAAAATTTCCGTCAAATAATTACCAAAGAGTATGTAGGTGTACTATATATGGCCATTTCAAGACTAATAAACTTGAACCTTATGCTATCAAGTGTATTTTTTTTGGGTACCCTGAAGGGGTTAAATGTTATAAGTTGTGAGTTGATAGACCATGACACCAAAACTGTATAATCAATAGAGATGTGGTTTTTGAAGATTCCTATTATCCCTAGTCTAACACTATACTTGATAATTCTTTTGGTTGTCATTTTTAACTACCTGTCATGAAATTAGGACTCTTCATGTGGAAACATTTATTTACTTATGTGTCGTTCATTCTCGTTTTCTTACTCTATTTCTATTTTTTATAATGTTTCTGCAAAAATTATTCAGCATTCCCTGATAAATGACTTAGATATCCTGGATTCAACACATGGATTCTTAAAATTCTTTTAACTAAGTCTTTCCTCATATTAATTTCCTGTATTTCTCTTCTAATATTATTATGATTACATCCATTCGGAAAAACATTGATGGATTATCAAAAAATTTCTATTTTTTTAGTATTATTCAATAGAATAATAAGATTATTTCTTTTAGTGTAGAAATTTTCTTAGAATTATTTGTTTTTTTGGATAGATTTAATATTTTTTATAAACCATATGGATAACATACCAGTATTATTTTCTAAATTATTGCAGAAAAATGCATTCCAAAGATCAACCTAGTAGTGGTCCTAGTAGTAAGGTCGGTGGTATAAGGGGGGGGTGGTATGAGAGCTAGGTGATCTGTTTGGCATACTTGATTTGACCCTACACCTCCCACTGACACACCATCTATCCCACATTCTAATCTCATTGTGTCATTAGGGACACACAGAATATTTATGCCTCCCTTGTTTTCACTACCCTTTACATCTAAGTCTACTTACCCATCTTTACCATATCTGTTGATGATTCCCAATCCCCATCCATATCATGCATTTGGCCATCCATCCATGCCATCTTCTTTTACTTATAATTTCTTCTCTATGAGCTTCTATATTCCATATTCTTCGACTCCTGCTCCAACCCAGTTTGTCCCTATGGGGCATACACTAGGACCCACACCACCGGTACAGTGTGTTCCTTCAGTTTCTAAAGATCCAGGGTGCCCATTGATCAGACATCAGTAGGTATATTTATAGAACCCCAACAAACTTTTATACCACTATTTATTTTCATTATAACATGTATTGATAAAATATTTGTTTTTATTTCATAACAGATACATATAATGATAGAAGGTGGGGGTGAGGTCATACACGCATGAATGTGGTGTGGAACCACCACTTACAGTTGATGGTGGACTACAATATAGACAATCAAATGATTGAAAAAATGGTAGCAATGTCGGAGTTTTTTGGCGACACATGCCAAATACTCCGACATCATTCCCGTCAGCCCACTATCATAGAGATAGTTTCCAAATGAAGTTAAGGATAATTATTTGGAACAGATATAGGTAAAAAATATATTGTATTTAATGAAATATATTATTTTTTTATTTATATTAATTAATATTTTGGTTTTAGCTTCGGTTTAATTTCCCTGATGGCGAGGGTGCACGACCCGCACATCTAAAAAAGTTAGGTGAGATTTGGAGAGCCTATAAGAATGAGTTGTATATTGGATGGAATTCTAGAGTTGGAAAACAGTTAGGGGCAGTACCTGTTGTGGATGATTTTTCAATAGAATAGTATCTACAAATGATTACACATTGGACGACCATCCAGTTTAAGGTATTAATCACATTTGGGGAATTTAAATGAAAATTTTCATGTTTTTCATTAATACTATAATTTTTATTATTGAATTTTATTTATTAATCATCAGAATGAAATTAAAAAAACATTTATTCTAAAAAATACCTCTACACTTAGGGATGTACTACGATGTTAGATCACTAGAGGAAGCAGGTACAATATTTGTTTATAGTTTTTCTTTATTAATTTCACTTTATATTGTTTCCTCCATAATTTATTAGATTTAAAAAGTTTTCATATAATTATAGTTATGAAATTAATTATTTGTAACCTATTTTAAATTATGGTATCTAATATTCAATTTCATTATAGAGGCATGTATCGAATATTGAAGGACATGTGCCTCGAGATAAACTGTTTTGCTCGAGTAGTAGGAAAAAAGATGGAAGTGTGGTTAACAAAGTTACTCAGTAGCAGATTGTAAGTTTTACTTTGTTGATTTAAAATTTTAATATCTATTTTTGAACTTAATAATTTATTTATATTTTTAACATGATGCTTTAGAGGCCCTTGATACCCTGGAACCTGACAATTTTGGGCCAAATGATCACTTTCATCAGGTGTTGGGAGATGAGCACCCTGTCAGAGTACACTGATGACCTGGGAAGAGTATTGTCCCGATGAGGTATTTTACATCTCAAGGTATGAGTTGTAGTGACACCGAGTTTTATTAGGTTAAGAAACATGCATAACATGTTGAAAATAATGTCGAAGAGACGGAAAAATAGTCTGCTAGGGTGAACACTGCATTTATTAAACTGATGGATGTTTTACGTCCAACACTTCCACCAGAGGCCAACGCAACTGGTGATAAATATATGTCATTGAATAATTCTATATATGGTGCACCAGGTGAAAGTTCTAGTGGGGGTAGAGATGATGTTATTCCTGGAGATGACGATGGCGAGGTAGAGGCCTAGGCGGAAGAGCAGTGCAAGGATGAGGCTGAGGTGGAGGAGGAGGGCAAAGAGGAGGGCGGTGAGGAGGCTGGGGTGGAGTATGAGGGCAAGGAGGAGGGAATTAAGGGGTTTTGGGATGATTATATGGACATTTATGAGGACAGGTATGAGGCTGATGATGACATGCTTGATAGTGATGGTGATAAGGGACATATTGATCCGTTATATTTTTTTACTGATATTACTGAAATTTTATGTTTTATGATTTGTTGTGACTAAATATATGCGTGATTAGATTGGTCCCATTATCTTTATTTATTTATATATAAATAAAAAAACTTGACTTGGAGATTTGTTGTGACTGAATATATGTGTGACTGATTCACCAATCCTCTCTTTATGTGGTCTATATTCCAAATTAGTCCCCTTGGTTTATCTTGGATATGGGTTTATCCTAAAGTATGTATGATAGGTGTGGACCCTCCCAATATGATGATTTAACTATTTAGTTATAAATTTTATTCTTTAAAGCATGCAAATAATATTTTCACTTGCTCTGTTTAATAATGGGGGGAAGTTGGCTAAAGAGGTACATAGTTAGTTTCAGTTAAAATTTTTATATCCTAGATTCATGTAATAATTTTGTGAACATTTCCAAATCTATATAAATTAATGTACTTGGAAGTGGAATATGGAATGTAGCCAAGCGTATATCCCTAGAGACAAATAATTTAGGAAACTATAGTACATATCCAAGAGAAAATCAATATAGATGCATCATGTAGGAGAATCATTCACATAGGTGGTTTGGATAAACCATGTATCCAAACATCCCACATAGGATAAAATTCTATGTAGTTGATCTGGTGACATAGAAAAATTTTCACAAGTGTTTTGACATAGACAAATTTAGCCACGTATTGTATTTACATAAGAGTTTAAGGTTAATGTAAGGGATAATATCTATATGTTTGGTGATATTTCAAGAACTATTTTGGTGTTAAAATGTAGAAATATTAGGGGAATTACTGTGATTAGGGATATTTATATATTTTAGGGAATATGGAATGTAGTGCATGTGTTTAAGAGGCATAAAATATGATTTGAAGATTAATTTACAAAAAAAGAATAAGATCTACCTTAAATATAAGAAATATGTTCCATAATACAAAATTTGTTTAAAAAATACAATAAAGACTTCAAAAAATTATTACAAGTTAATGAAGATTCTTCTAGATCTATTATATTGAAGGATTTAAACTATTATGTAAAATCTTATACTTTTTATTATCAATATAGATCAATTAAAATTAATACTTTATGAGTCAAAAAAACTGTAAATGGATGATCAATGAAAATTTAAAAGGAAAGCTTCCATATCAATGGATTGGTAGAGTATTCCATGGAGTCCACAACCCCCTATGAAATGCGTGTCTTAGTATCAAACTGAACATAATAAACAAAAATGTGGACAAATAATGTAAAAATATAGAAGAACAATGTTTCAATATTTTTTGGGGTTATGGAATGAATGGATATAAAAACTATTCTCATTTTTTCAATATTTCATTAATAAGAAATAGATAAGAAATAAAAGGGAGTTTCAACCAGAATATAAGGAAACAATCTCAGAGAAAACTACATAAGACTAGATAATCATCATATCTATGTACAAAGGAAAAAAATATTTTAGGAGAAGTTTGGTGTTGAATAATTTTGGAAGGTCATAAGGATAAGGTATTCATAAAAAGGTTAAAATAGGTGGTTATATATACAATGAAATGGAATTGGTTTAAAAAGAAAAAAAAATGGTATGCCATACTAATATTCTGAGAAGGATAAGAATTTCATGAAAAGATTACTAGTTGTTTCACTAAATAAATTGTAATTGGTCAAACAATTGGTGGAATATGATGAATCATTTAAGGCTACTTGAAATTGAGGATATTTAGAAGTTAATTTCAAAATTAATGAGAGGTTATCCAAAACTGGTAAGTTGATTATTTAGAAGTCTTATGTGGAAAAAGGTATTTCATTTAAAGAAGAAGTGTAAATGAATAAAAAAAAACATAATATGTAGTGATTGGAATGATAGAATGGATTAGGATGAGTTGAAGGACTCTTATAGAATGATTTTTTAGAAAAATAACTAAAACCTCCTCATTACCTATTGTTTTTATTTGTGATCCATCATTTATATAATTGAATGAGTGTGTTGAGTGATTATCATACTATAATATAAAGAATTTTATTGTGGATATAAATGATGGAAGAGGTGGTGAGAATATATTTCATATATATTAATAACTACCATGAAATAGATGAATAATATGACATCCCTTTTGGGGGAGAAAATTTGAAAATGCTGTAGCAAATCTATTATTTCTAGTATACCTAGAATTTTTGGATAGATTTAAAAAAATTGATTATTGATGTTTGAGAATAAATAATAAATACTTTTTTATGATTGTATGTAATTCACTAAATAAGGTGGGTGGTGTTTATCAAAATACGAGTTAATTTGGAAGTTACAAAACTTAAAAATGAACCATTGAAATAGTCTTTTACGATATGTAAAAGTTATACATCAAAATAAAAATGTTTTATACCATACCTATGTGAGAAAAAAGAAATATTTGAGAATGATATTACATGTATGGTTGTTTATGGTAAGTTTAGAAAACCATGGTCATATATCTCTTGTTTTTAGCATTCTATTTTCCCATATATATTTAGAGAAGATTAAATAATTGATATTTTTTAAGAAAACCATGTGGTATTACCTATATCTAAGAAAGGAGGGAAGATAATGAAAGTTACAACAAAGTAAAAAAAAAGATGAAAATTCTATTTCATTTACCTCTATATTTGTTCTTTGATAATTTGGGGGGGGGGTAGAAAATAAAACCAACCACTCATATTGATTTTGAGTATTGGTATATCAAACAAATTAAAAGGGGGATATCATTGTGACCATGTATGTATTGATGTTTGTGTCAATGTTTCAATATGTGTTTAGTAGAGTTGATTATGATAAATGGCAGATAATTATGGAATAATGAGAATACATTGAAACATGATTATTCAATCATCCATGTTTTTCCATATGATTATTTAGATTATTCCACATTGAATAGAAACAGAATTTTGAGGCTATAGCTATAAGAACTCAAGAGGAGAAGTTCATGATAATGTATTATTCATTAGTTTCGATGATCGATGAGCTGATAATAAAAGGATAGAAGGAAAAGTGATGGTGGATGAAAGAGAACGATACAAATTTTTTTTGGTAAGTGTTGAAGTTGTTGAAAAGAAAAGGATATTGGATGAATGTTTTTTTATTTATTATGCAAAAATATGACACATCCTTGATTAATGTAAGTGTTTCTTGCATATATGAAAATTTACCAAGATGGATGTACCACATAATAAATTCTACGATGTAGTTAAGTGAAGATCCACATAACCAAATCATATAGGTGAATATATAATGTATACAAGTGAAAATACACATATCTGGATAATTTAGGATAATATAATACATAACAATTTTTGGATAGAATCACATAGATAAACATCCCATCTATATAAACTTTAAGATTAGTGATCAAGAAACATAGATGATTCTTTATATTAAAATTCTAAGATATAGCATGGTGATGTGTAGTGGGGGGGGGGGTTGACTGTAGGGGGGTTGGCTTTGTGGGGTGGGGGTGGGGTGCATTGGGAGGAGGGGGGGGGGTGTTGTAGCCTAAGAATTAGGTGGGGTGTAGTTGGAGGGGGGGGGGGGGGTGTAGGGGGATATGCAATGTGAGGGGGGGATGTGGGGGGTGTTTTAGCATGAGAATTAGTGGGTGTTGGTTATAGGGGGCTATGCAGTGGGAGGGGGGTTGTAGGGGGTGTGCAGTGGGAGTGGGGGAGGGTGTGCAGTGGGTGGGGGGCTACACTATGAGAGGTGGATCCCATTCAAGAATATACTAATTCATTCTAACCTATAGATACAAAAAAGTATGGTATTCCCTATAGTTTTCACTATTGTGATCTTCAAAACGCCAAAAAAATCCAAATAGTGGTATCAAAGTAAACCATGTGAATAAATATCCTAGAATTGGTTCCCACAAGGCATAAAAAATCTTCTAGATTGATAATCAAGAATGATTGACGCCATAGGGTAGATCCAAGACTTACTTTATGTTTACCACTATCAATGGTAAATTTTGACTCTTGTTGGGGAAGGATGAAATTCAAAATAAAAGGAACTATAAATAAATAACAATAAGTTCAAGGCTCATATTACTCTAAAATAATGGAAATATTTATCAAACATCAATTATTTTATCTCACTATAAGGTCAGAAATGGTCAAGATCTAGGTTCTTTAAAGCAATTGGGAATTTCTCTATATATTTATGGAATAATAGGGAGGGAATCAAAATAAATTAATAGAGAAAATTATTTAAATAAATTCTCATTAAAGATCACATATAATGATTTTATGTGTATCCATTTTCAAATTGATGTGTCCTAATAAGAGAGTATCATTTCATTTTCCACACAACCACCAACACAACTTCCACCATGGCCTAGACTTAGTTATAGTTCTTATCAACACACCAGCCTGAAACAGCCAACCCTACAGTGTGACACCTCATCCCCGGTCATTTTCCCATTCCATTGCCTATGCAATGGGTGTGGTGAGTTTTACCATGTTGAGTCCCATATTTACCTACCCCAAGAACCACTCCATGGCCATAACTATTTTCAACCTTTTTTATATTACCCCTAAGAACACCCAAGACAAAATAGATTATACTAAGGTGTAGTGTGGGCGATTTTGAACCAAAAACCTTCAGACTGACATTTTTGATTCATAAAATATCAAGCGCTAATGAGACCCATGTCTTAGCCACCACAAGTGCCAAATAAATTTCTTATGAAGTGGCAGAACATGAATTAAAAATCACACTAAAAAAAGGAATATCCAAATATCCATCTATAAAATCATAACTTTCTCTATAAGAATATCTAGAAGTCTTCTTGAGAAAATCCTTCCACTATACTAGATTGTATTTTTTTGCTATCACATCTGATCATTGATCCACCCATGAAGCCACAGGGGGAGCTCAATATTTTTATTTATTATACCTGTACAGGGGGAGTTCTGAATTCTTTTTTGTATCCGTATGTGTTTTACCTATAGGTTCCTAGGGGGAGGTAGGCTACAACTATTGCAATTACAACAGTAGGCATTTTCCAATGGTTTAAAAACCATTAGAATATATTTTAAAAAACCTTTACCAAAGGTTTGAACAAACCATTGGTATATATTTGAAAAGAAAACCTTTACCGACAGTCTATTCAAACCGTTGGTATATATTTTAGAAGTAAAACTTTACCAATGGTTTGATCAAACTGTTGGTAAAGGTATACTCCAACAGTTTGAAAACCATTGGAGTATGCATGACATAATTAATAATGTAATCGGCTGAACCCGTTGGTGTAGAGTTATACCAAAAGTTACCTTAAACCGTTGGGAACAAGTGATTTTTAATGCCATATACCAATGGTTCTTATAGAACTATTGGTATAAGACTATCCATATGCCTCATGAGACAATGGTTTGGAAAACCATTGGTATAGTTTATACCAACAATTTTAATTCTTTTTACAATGGTTTTAAACCGTTGGTAAATGCTATGTTTTCAGTAGTGTTACTTCATCTAGTTCCAAACTAGGATCTGAAATATCTTTTGGTCTTATGGGATGGTCAAAAGGGTTGAAATGTTCATAAATCATTTCATTTTTCTCTACCCATTGTTTCTTCCATGGACTAAAACTTATTTTCATCCTTTTGAATATAACATTGGTAATGTCAAAACCCCTATCATCTGGTATAGAATATTTAATTTCTCATACTAATCATTTGAATTTTAACCTAGTAGAAATGAAATTTTAATAAAACAATGATTTGGATCTTGAAGTGGGTTTAATAATATCACAAATATGAAGACTATGGTATTTTCATAGGTTGATTTTATATCCTATAGGATATAAAAAATATTCATCATGATACTTCTAGTGGGAAATTACCCTTTTCTCATGAAAAGAATATGTTGTATAAACATAAACCATAGTCTGGTTTCACCATCTAACTCAGAAGTAATAGTTCTTATAAGAGTTCCATATCCAGTTATAATTATTAATGCATCTTTAAAACATAAAATTTCATTGATAGGAGGATAAATTCCTAGATGATCTTCAAAGATACCCTCATGAGGTACTCATAAACAAGCTTCTATAGACTCGAGGAGAAGACACCTATGTGTCTTTTTATTATTCTTCTTATTACAAAATCATCTCCATCGGTCAAAGAAAACTCAACATATTGGTAGAAATAAACCACTGAATTTGGATACATGGGTCACTTATTATTTAAAAACCATTCCATCCCACCTTTATCTTGCTATACTCTTAGCACAAGCGACTTAATTTAGAGAATCCATTATGCTGAGATCTCTTTTTCCAGTACAACGACATAGTTTTTGAGTTTTGGATTCAAAGGCTCCTTAGTCTTTCGGCCCCAAGCACTTTTCTTCTTCTTTTATGATCAAATTTTTTCTGAAGTGAATTCAGATGGTTGCTTTATTCGTTCCATTATGAACATATGGTAGCCTTCAAAGGCAATGAAGGGAATAAACAATGGTATGGAAGGATTTTTTAAAATAGGTTTTAAAGGTCAATAGGCCTGATAAAAATAGATAGGTTCCAATATTATCATTTAGGGATTTTAAAATAGAATATAAAAAATTAATCTAATAATAAAAATAAAAATAATAATAGTTAACAGCTTATATAGATAATTGTTTTAAATAAGAAACAATGGCGAGTCAAATAGTTGGTGAGACGCCCAATGATGAAATATTAATGGTGAGACATCAATAGTGAGACATCAACGATGAGACATTAACTGTGAGACGTCAATAGTGAGACATCAATGGTGATACATCAATGATGAGACATCAATGGAGTGTCATCAATGGTAAGATTTCAACAAAGTTTTACTTAACTGAATTTAATCATTCCTAAGTCATGTTTGATGTAACTCTTTATCTCAAAATTCAAATGATTAGAAAAAATATGAGTAATCTCAGGTTCTTCACCAATGTATTCAAGATTTATATCACATTTTTTATAAGGATCTCTCAAAAAGTGGTGTCTTACACCGATATGTTTTTTTCTAGAATGAGATACATGTCTTTTAGAAATGATAATATCACTTGTGTTGTCACAATTTATAGGGATATGAAAAAATTGATATCCATAATATAGTAATGTATGTTTCATACACAAAATTTGAGCACAACAACTACCAGCAGCTATGTATTCAATATTAGAAGTAGATAATGCAACATAAGTTTTCTTCTTACTACATCATGATAAAAGTGAATTACCCAAAAAATTACATGTTCCAGAGGTTTTTTTTCTATCTACATTGCATCCACCAAAATTGGCATCAGTGTAACTAACTAAGTCAAATGATTTTCCTATAGGATAGAAAAGTCCTAAATTTTTATTATATTTGAGGTATTTAAAAAATAATCTTAATAGAAAGTAAGTGTGAATCTTTTGGAATTTCCTGAAAATGAGAACACATACACACACTAAACATAAGGTTAGTTTGTCTAGTAGTTACGTATAGAATACTTCCAATCATACCTCTATATTTGGTTTGATCCACTAGTATGCTAGGATCATCAAGATCCAGTTTACATGTGGTATTCAAAAGACTATCACTACCTTTAGTGTTATCCAAAGAAAAATGTTTTAGAAGATCTTTAGTTTATTTAACATTATTTAAAATAATTCCTTCTTTGTTTTGAAAAATTTTGAAATCCAAGAAAGAATTTAAGTTTACCCATTAAACTCATTTCAAATTAAATTTTCAATATTTTTGCAAAATTAGAACTTACGATGTTTTTAAAATATCCAAAAATAATATCATATATACATATATATGAACAAATAAAACATATTTTGAAATTATCTTTATAGAAAGGGTGGTGTAATATATTCCTTTTTTAAAACCTTTTGAAATAATAAAAAATATGAGCCTATCTTACCATGCTCTTGGACTTGTTTTAACCCATATAAATATTTTTTTATTTGAAAACAAAATTTGGAAAATAGGGATTTTGAAATACATGGAGTTGTTCAACAAAAAAAATCCTCAACTATATTACCATTTAAGAATGTAAATTTGACATCCATTTGATAATGTTTGAAATTTAGATGATATGTAAAAGCTATGAAGATTCTAATTGCTTCAAGTCAGAACACATGTTCCAAGGTCTTTGCATAGTCAATGCCATCTTATTGACTATAACCTTATGCAAATAATATATCATTATTCCATACTACAGTGCAAGATTCATCAACCTTATTTATAAACACCCATTTAGTTCCTATAGTTAGGGTATCCTTGGGTCGATCAACAAGTTTCCATACAATATTTATTTTAAACTTATTTATCTCTTCTTGTATAGACATTAACAAAAAATTCATCATTAATTTGCTCATTAATACTCTTAGGTTCAATATATGATAAAATGTCTTGATGTTCAATATGATTTCTTAGAGAAGCCCTAGTTTGTGTACCTTTATCTAAGTCTCAATCTATAGAGTCTAAAGGGTGACTTTCAGGAGTCCTAATGCTTCTATAAAAATATGGGTTGGTTTCCTCTAAGTAATCTATAGATTCAGGTTATATAGTTTTAGATTTTGGAAATTTTCTAAAACTGGATTATTTTTATGCTTATTTGAAAGAATAATCATAAGATTTAGAATTTAAGTCCAAATTTGATAGATCATCCTCAAGATTTTCTAGATATATTCTGGGATCACGTGGATCTGTTTCATCATATTTGACATGAATATATTGTTCCACACATTTTTTTCTCTTATTAAAGACTTTATATGATTTATTAGAAATTGAATATCCTAGGAAAATTCTTTCATCACTTTTAGAGGTAAAATTTTCAAGATTATCCTTATTATTAGGAATAAATAATTGGCCACCAAAAACTCTAAAGTCGTTGACCTTAGGATTCCTATTATTACTTATTTTGTAAGTGATTTTCTCCCAGATATATCTGATTAAAACAATTTTGATTACATAGAAATATGTATTTATAGCCTCCACCCAAAAATATATAGGTAATTCGTATTCATTGAGCATAGTCCTAGAAGTCTGTTGAAGGGTTCTGTTTCATCTTTCTACAACTCCATTATGCTAAGGTGTCCTAGGAGGAGAGAAGTAGTGAGTATAACTATTTTGTGAGTAAAATGATTCAAAATATTGATTTTATAACTCACGTCCATGGACACTTATTAATGTATTAAGTTTAAGTCTACTTATATTTTCTATTTATAAAGAATACTTGGTAAAAAAGTAACTAGATTCACTTTTGTGAGATATAAAAACCCAAGTATACATTGAAAATTCATTTAAAAGTACACAAACATAGTGCTCAACATTTAAAATTGACACTCAATATGTTTCAAAAAATTCTATGTGAACTAACTCATGATGTAGAGATGTTGATAATTTTTTATTTGGTTCGAAGGATATGTTTTGTTTCTTCCTTTTTGACAACAATTACTGACATTATTGTTTGGAAACTGAAGTTTGAACAGATCCTTATGTAACCCTTTCCTAGTAAGCTTTCTAAGTGACTGAATGTTACAATGTCCTAGTATCCTATTCCAAAGACAAGATTCTATTTGAAAGGAACTTAAGAAAGATATATTTTTTGAACACAATGAATTTATATTAAAAACATAAACATTTTCATTTCTACGGGAAGTAAAAATAAAATCATTTATAGAGTCAAAAACATGAAAAGAAATATTTTAAAATTTGACATGAAAACCTTTATCAAGTATTATGAAATGTTATGTAGACTATAATTTAAACCATAAAAAAAATTACTTTAGAAATTAAAATTGATTTGGTGTTACTAATTTGGACAAGAATTATGATCTTTCCTTTAGCATTGTCACAAATGGTGACATGTACACCATAAAACTTTGTTATATTCTTGATGTTTTAGTATTCTCTGATAATATTACTTGAACACCCACTATAAATGTACCATAAGTTCTTAAATGAAATTTTTATGTAGATTTCATGAAAAGTAGAATAGATAAGAAATGATTTTGGTACCTAGATTTTATTGGGTCCAGAAAAATCAGTAATCAAAATCTTTAGGAACACACACTTTCTTAATGGGTTTCCTATAAGAAATTTGTAAAATATCAAAGAAATAAAATCGATTAGGTCCTATAGGAAAATGGATTATATAATTATTTTCAGAACAAGATGCAGTAGCAATTTTTTTTAGAACAAGAACTAGCAGAATATTTTTCAGATTTTGGAATAAATGTGTTTTTAATTATTCTCCTATATCTAGGTTAGTATCTTATACCTATAGTGTATTTTGGAGAAATTTATTCTCCCAAAAGTTATGTTACAATATTTTTCCCATTAGTGAATTTATCGAGATCACTCTTTAATAGTTAATTTGATAGATTATGTTTAGTATTTTCATTAGGAAACTGATAATTTTTCTACCTTTATATAGAAACATCATATTTAAAATAAATAGTAATAGCTTGGGGTTTTTTAATTGTTTTTTATTTGTACATTATGTCATTAAAAGTATCCTCAAGCATGTTGTAATAATCAAAAAATTATTCTTTAATCATGTTATCATCAACATCATTATCATATCTATCTCTAGAGTATTGAGAATTATGTCTATGATATACATAAGTTACCTCAGATATTTTTTTCACAAATCACATGTTGACTTTGTCATCTTTTTCATCATGATATGAATCAGATTCATTAGAGGAGTCCTTATAAGCAATCCAGGTTTCATTCATAGTATTATTTTACTTTTTATCACTATTGTTATATTTATTCTTATACTTCATTTTTGGAAATTCTTCCTTCTCAAGTGATTTTATCTTGAATTCATAACATATGATTTCATTTGAATGGTCATCTTTCTTCTAATCTATTTTCCACTTCCTATGATTTTTATATTTTCCTTTGTAGTTAGATTTCTTGAAGAATTTTTTATTTCTATAAAATTTCATGAATATTCTTTCTAGCTGATCCATTTCCTCATCACTATCAACTGATGAATCTTCATCACTTGAACTATTATCTTGAACTTGATATTTCTCCTTTTATTTTTTCTTAGATGCAGTGGTTTCAAAAGAAATTAAATTTCTATTAAGTTCTTAATCTTCTTATTGATTAACCATTAGATCTTCCTCATACATCATCAATTTTATTTTCAGATCCTTTATAGGATGTGTATTGATGTCACAAGATTCTCTAATTGACACTGATGTACCTATACATCTTTCTGGAAGAAATCTCAAGAGTCACATGATCTTCTCTTCTATAGTGACTATATTTCCCAATGAGCTCATTGTATTCACAATCTCATTGAACAGAAGATATAGGTCAGATATAGGATCAGATGGTTTCAACTTATAATTATTATATTTAATAGCATAAGTGTTAAGGCTCATTTCTTTATATTTTTTAGTTATTTCATGTGAGATAGTTAGAGTGTACCATATCTAAGAGGTATCTTTACATGCATATATTATTTTAAACTCTTCATCTCCTAAGGTGTAGTATAAGGTATTCATGGATTTAAAATTATTGTTATATCATACCTTTGTTAGACTATCCCAAGTACTTCTAGCAGTATAAGTAATTTTTTACCCATCCACTATAGAAGACCATATTTCAAAAACCATACTTTCAATATGAATTTTCATTTTTATTTTCCATTAGAAAAAATTAATCCCATTTAAATATGGAGGTATGTTAGTATAAGTACTTTACTATCTGTTATTCATATTAAAAGACAAATAAATAAATATAATGAACTAAACATTTCGAATTGATATAAATTTTATGATGTTTAATGCACAACTACAATCACAGTTAATAAGTATTTGAAAAACCTTTTAACAATCTATGATACCAAATGTTGGTCGGAGTTGGAGACTTAAGTGGAGGGGGGATGAATTGAGTTATAATTAAAATTTATGTTTAAAATTTATTTAAAATAAATCACCAAAATAGAATAAAAGATAACTCATTTAACTAAAGTAGCATATTTATAAAGGTTTTGATCTATTAAAAGATTTATCAATGAGTGATTAGTTCTTATTTTAAATAATATGAAATAATCTTTTATCTTTTGAAATCAATTTACTAAATCTAATTCTAAAATAAAAACTATCTAATATTAACTATCAAATTGAATGAAATGTTTTCAGATGTAAATAGATAGAGCAGTGAAAACGCAACTTTTAAAAGGCACAACTGAAATAATAATAAGAGGTTCAGTCTTTAGCTGAGACTTAGTCCTATTTAATTAGTGATCACCTTCCACAAAGTAGTTTATATAAACATAAAATTTGATCCACAACCTGAATCAAGGTGTACAACAATAAATACGGTGTTGTATAGGTCACAAAGACCTCTTCCACAGTTTTTAATGGGAGTGAAGAAACCGATAGGACACACAAGGACCTATTCCATAGTTATCCATAGGAATATAATATGTAAAAAGATATGTTATGAAGATATCTATGTTTCTTCCAGTTATGAACAAGATTTAGTGTGTGTTCACAAAATATAGATAATCAAACACTTCTCATAATGTAAATAAAGTAAGCAAACATGGTAGAAAAAAGAGTAAAAGGGATATTGTTACTCTGTGTGATATGTGTAGAAGCTTCATGACTCTTTAAAGGTATCTTGAAATGAGGATAAAGTCATTTTTCATAATGTTATTGTAAAACAAAGTATCATAGATGCTTCTGTCTTGTGTTTTATAAGTGATCCTAGTGTAAAAAAATATTCTTCTTTATTTATTATTCAAATTCTTAAAGTAGAATCTTGAACACAAGAAAACATTTTTTTTATTTCGGAACACTTGTTGAGTCATGTTAGTTCTCATTTCTCACCATAATTCTCTCTTATCTATCAAGATTGAGTTTTTATCTTTATATTCTTCACTTGACATAAATCATGTTCTTGATCGTTTTCAAGTACCTTGTACTATACTCTGACATCGATTTTAATTTTTTTTGTAAAAAAATATTAATTTAAATAGTAGCATTAAATTAAGAAAATACAGACGTTGGAAATATTGAATTTAAAATGAAAAAGGAAAGGTAGTGGTGAGTCTTCTGAGTGGTAACTCTATGGCGTTAGGTTGATTCAACCGTGGCTCATGGCTGGCGGTGACTTATTCTTTGCAGTGTTAGGCTGACAGTGTCTTTTGACCAGTGACTATTTGGAGTGGTTACCTAAACATAGTGGTGTCAGGATGGTGGTGTCTCTAGAATGACAAGTCCTTCTTAGATCATTCCACCAGTCTTCCTTATAATTCCAAAATCGAATAAAACACAATAAACTCTTTTGAAACATAAATAAGAATGATTTGGGATTATTAAAACTAAGAGAGATCAACATATATCTTTTTTCAAGAAAAAAGTATATATATTAATATTTTTAACAACTATGAGTTAATGTATATATATTTAATATCTAGATATGGTGTGGGTATTCTTAGAAAATCGAGACACATTTTCGGTTTTATTCCGAATGGAATAGTTTAAAATTTTAGATTTATAGATTAATTTTCTAGATTATAATTATACTAAAATTTTAGGCTTATTTATTGCAATCAATAACTATAAGACATTTTATACATATAACTAAATATTTATATTAATAATTATCCTATTTAAAATTTAAATTAATATACAAATAATTCTATCATAAAATTAATTAATTTTTTAGTAGGTGGAACTTTTTATTATTTTCCTAAATTTAAAAATTTCACCCCACATTAAACAAAGCTCATTAAGAAATGATGATCTCAGGTAACGCCACATGGGATATCCCCCACATGTGTTTCTGTGAATGTGGGTGGTGATTCATGCAGTGAAGAATTATAATATCTAACCTTAAAAGCATTACAAGAGTAGAAAGAATGAATTAAGGGTCACACACATCAACTTTTCCTATTACAATAATACCATTTTCCAAATGATAGAATAACTTTTTTCTAAATATTTAAGATGTGAGTATAATCTTGAACATACATACCACTATCCAATGATTCAAGTATTATATCCACAGAATCATAATTAAATTAATATGAAATTTTAAATGAAATTCACATAGTACATAATAATTTTAAATAAAAATAGAAAAGGATGTAAAACCTACATAAGATTTTTACCTCAAAGAATGAGTGGGTAAAATAACCATTCTAGATGTAGTTATGGAATAATCAAAAAACCAAAAATACCAAAAATAATTATGGCCCATAAACTCTCTCTACTATAGAATCTATTATATTCTTTGTAACCCTTTATCTGTGCTGATAAAAAGTACAGGCTTTATCAATGTTGAAGTTATTGTTTTTAGTATCTAAAAATGGTAAATTTCATAAAAAAGTTATATATTATAAAAAATTATACATAAATATATATAGATAAATTTATATTGTTATAGATATAATATATTTTATATTATATCTTTGGTATAATACTACTAGAAGCTCCCCCTTCAAGGGTAGTAGCACATTTTCTAGAATCTAGTGGGCAGTAGTTTGAAATTATTCTTGTTAATGTAGGGATTTATAGTGGTGACTTAGACTATGCATGTGTTGTAGAGACAATCATCAAGAGTGAAATTTTCTTTCCACAACATTAAATGGCATAATTTTTAGATCTAGATGTATCTCCTAATCAGAAGGTGCTGTTCGGATGCATGGAAGAAAGATCTGGTGCTCCCACCATAGATCTATAAATGATACCTCCCTCTACTAGTTCTGGAAATATTGGTTTTTGGTTTCTATATGCCTTCCTATTATGGTCATTTTCTTCCTCGTCTTCATCACCAATATCGGCTGCATGCACATTGAGCTCTGGGTGAGGCTGGGTTATCATTCCAGATGCATGGAATCAAAAGCTATTGATAGTTCATAGGTGGTTGACTTGATATTGAATGTGAGAGATCCTCTATTTTTGTGTGTGTTGGACACAATGGGATAAGGTGACAACATATTTTGGAATCTGTTGTGGTAGTGGTGACGACCATGCTGATTTTGATATGATCAAGCATTTACATTCATAGATGTCAGATACGGCGTGTTCAGTGATTAGGTTGCTGGTAGTGGTTTTTTTTCCAAAATGATTCTTGAATATTTTACTTGGGCCCTTTGCTATATTTTGTGTTCTTATGGGCCTTTGACCCATGGTTTTAAATCTAGTTTCAGTTAATAGTAGGCAGTTTTTCATTTTTCTAGCGATCATATCAACATATTCAATTAGTAGTGTGAATTCACTTCTAGGTGGGAGACCTCAATTAGAGGGATAAAAGTATTAATGATTACCATATTGCCTTATATCCTCTTGGTATAGTGAGTTGGGATGGAGGGGTGTCCTAATTTTTGTCTTTCTAATCATGGGAAATTTCCTTGGATGTGGCACATTAGACTGGTAGTGCAAGTGGGGGTCCATATAGGCATCGTAGTGTAGGTGACTAGAATGGCCGATGGTTGTGTAGGTAGTCATCATGTGGCCCTTTTCAATTGTTTGGATTGATGGGTTAGATACCATGTCTTATATTCCCTCTTGATTCAATAGTTCCTAGAGGGGTGGGGGCGATTCAGCCTTTGAACAAAACCAGGATTTGATAGTTACTTTCTGGTGAGGAGACATGGTTATTTGACTTGTGTTTTAACATGTTGTTGACTTCTCACTATGTGCCTTGGTTCCTTGATTGGACTTTGTGATATGTGTCCCCTTTTGGGTCATTTTATTTTTTCATCCACTTGTATTCGAGCTATATTATTGTATTGGTTCATTTTCCACTGGGCCTTAAGGTTTGGTTTGGGTTATCTATAATCCTTGTTTAAAATATGATTTAATTTTATTAATAAAGGGGGGGGGGGGGTTCCCTATTCCTGTTAAACAAATAAATATATATATATATAATACTAAACATGTATTAATAGTTAATACTCAATATATTTTGTAAAAAATTATTCATAAAATAATTAAAAATTAATATTAATTAAAAAATTACAAATTAGTAATGAGTAATAGAAATTTAAAAAGATTTTGGTGTTATAAAAAACTAAATAAATAATTAATCTCGTGATATGATTTAAATATATGACTTGAAGTTCAAAAGAAAATAATTTTTATAGGGGCATTCATTTGGGATCCATGAGATGTCAAGTTGAATCTTTCGAAGAGATCTATATAGTTTAGACACAGGGGACTTGGATACCTAATTTTTCTCAATCAAAAAATGATTAGAAATTGTTAGAAAAACGAGTTTTTAGTTGGGAATACCTAATTTGTTTATTCATTGTAATTTCATATTTTTTACTAAGGTCGTGTTATCTTTGTTTTTGAGAGACTAAATTTGGGCTTATATTCATATAGATGTAATGATTTTGAAATTTATTATTATAATTTATAACTAAATATATATACATATATATGAATATTTTCACATATTTTCATATAAAAATTTCATAATATAAATATATATTTAAACATATACACATGAAAAATATATTTTTAAATATTTAAATGATATGGTAATTAAAATTTATTATTCATTTTATTCAAAATATAGATTTATCCATTTTATTTACCTTATAAAAATATAAGAATATGTATATTCTGTGTAATGTTTATATATAAATAAACTTGTGTGAGTGTATTAAAAAATAAATAAATAAATATTTATTTATATATATATTCTAGTATAGGTATATATATATATATTAAAATAATTATATATTGAAAAAAATATATACATATATATAAATATTCCAATGCACAATAAGTAAAATCTTCGATAAGTTTGCCTCTTGTGTGTCTATATATATGTATGAGATAACCATTTCTCAAGGAATAAAACAATTTGAGATTAATTATATTACTCATAAGCCTATAAGTCAACACACTTACCCATACATGATCTAAGATGAATTCATACATAAAAATAATTTTCTAAAAATAGTCTCATTAAATGATGGCATATTTCTTAAGTTAGAATTCTTATAAGTATTTGATAGAAATCAACAACACTATAAGAAAAACATGATTTAACAAATGTTTAAACTTCCATTAAATGATTCAATATAGTTGAAACCACCGCTAAATGTATCATGATAGTTTTTATTTGAATAATTATATTTGAAAAATGTATCTTATTAATTATTGTGTTATTAATTATTATTTTTACCCAGGACCCATCCCATGTTAAATCCCTCTAAAAATTATAAATAAGTATATATATAATTATTTATATTTATATATGTCTATATATTTATATATTTATATTTTGATATATATTATTATAAGTTATTATATATATACAAATATTAATAAATATAAATTTTTAAATAAAATTTATTTATTTTTTATCTCTACTTATATATATATATTAATAATTTAAATTTTCTAATTACTAATAATATAATAATTTATTTAATATCAATTGAGAAATTATTAATCACTTATTTTCAATTATTATGTTTTAATGATTAAATATAAATTATTTATTATTAATATATATATATATATATATTAACAATTTATTTTTAGTAATATAAATATATATATATATAAATAAACATGAACACACACATGAATATATGTATTTATATATTTATAATCAAACATACTTATATTTATATATATTTATATTTTTTAAGAAGAAAAATTGAAAAGTATGCTAGGAGAGGTTTCATTAGAGGCGATGATGGTGATTAGGATTCCATGGTGATGTGATTCAATTTGGAGTGGTTGTTAGATCCACAGGATGTGTTTGTACGCACCTTGAAGAAATTGGATGAGATTATTGGAAAGAACAAAACTACATTTCTCTCTGAAATCCATGTTTTGAAGGATGCAGAGATTGGTGAGGATTCACCTCTCAGATCTATTCATTCTCTCTTCTATTTCAAGGGCACAACATCAGAAGACATTAAATATAAGGGTAATATTTCTCAAATTAAATCCACTCATGATTCCATTGTAGAGAGGATAAATCTAGGTAAACAATCAATTATTTCCCTCTTCGACCTTCCGATTAGCTGAAATCCAAGGAGAATTATTGATATAGTTGATTGAATCTTAGTTATTTGTGGATTTTACAATTGGAAGTGAAAATCCATTGGATATGGGTTTTTCACTTTCTCTTCCCTTAAGAGGAGTTGAAGATTAGGTCCTTGGGATTTGACAATATATTTTCAAACCAAGCTTCCTTTACAGATAAGAATGAGACTGAAAATTCAATCCCATAAAGGTATTTAACAAATATTTTTCAAGTACGGGTCAAGTTATTTGGGATTAATTAGATTCTTTTTCACCCTTGGATCTTAAATGATGTATCATTGGCCATTTTTGTTCCTATTAAAATGGAAAATAAATTGAAATTTTCAGATATGAACACTATGTGTGATTAATGATTGAGGTTGATTTATCTTCTAACTTGGTTAAAAAATTGCTTCTTTCAACTAACACTGATAAATTTTGATTTTGTATTTTTTATAATAGGTTTGTCAGTTTTGTATGGACTGAAAAGCCATTAGACATGAAAAATTTCATTGTAGGTATTCTATCAGTAGTTTTTTTTTGTTTTCGACATGTGAATGATGATAGTATGTGGCTTAAGAAGAAGAGATTGAATCTCATAGATTCTATAAGGTATAATGTACAGAATTATTATGAAAAGGCTTTTAGGGGGAATATTAATGGGGAAGAATTATCCTTAGGTATGTAGGTTTCTAGGATTGAGTAAGGGAATGGTCATGGGGAATATTTTTAAAGATATGAGCGTGGGATTGGGAATTTTTCCCTCCTATGGGCAATTAAAGGGTTGATAAGGGCCTAAATTTCATAGGGTTTGAGACTAAAAATAATTATATGGATAGAGAATCTAGGTTGGGGCATCATTTTCAACCAGTAGGAAAGGATGGAGAAAAGTAGACCTCATGAAAATAGAAATCGTGCATAAACATTGTATCTGAAGATGAGCAGCTGCTGACACCTATTATTATTTATATCAGGGATTATGATTTAGTTATTGGAAATGATTTAATAGTCAGAATTATTTTTAGATTTATGTGAATGAATAAGTAGATAAATAATTGTGGTAGGATTTCTCCTTTCTAATGTCTAAAAGAAAAGGGAAACACAATATGGAAGTTCTTGCCTCTTACAAAATCAAGGAGGCTGATTTTAATTGGATAAACTCTAAAAAGGGAAAGAATACCCTCATTGATGACAATGGTTTTTATTTGGTCACACATAGGAAAACAATATTACCTTTGAATTAGGATGAAGTGCATTTGCACACTTCCTTGCTCCCCTATGAGGATTTGGAATAAAATGCAGAGGATAAGTTAGTTTTAGTGTGCAATATTGCTTCTGGTGTACACTAGAAGGGAAGCTGACAACCACGAAGGGTGTTGTTTCCTAAAATTTTTTTGTCCCTTGTATAGATAAAATTAATTTTTTATAAATTCTAAATATATATCATAGAAAGGAAGCTTTTCTTGAGTAATTTGGAAACCTTTAAGTTGAAGCATACTCCTCAGACTTTGGAAATTTTGATATGAATGATGCATCAGATTGAGATGATTTTGTCCTAAAGGACGACCTTTATTGATTTATTGAGACTCATGATGAGGATGATTCCCCAATAACAGATTATCAAGGTGTCACCTAGTAGGCTCCTAGTCAATTGAAGTGATTAAGGAACCTGAGAGATCGAGGTGGCTCCTGAGCAAGGTGTTGCATACAAAAAAGAAGGTGATTTCGATTTGAGATTTTATTTCCGATGGCATTATTTGTGACATTTTTTTTAATTTTGTAGTCCCCAAAATTTCTATTCTTTGTAATATCCTTTTTAATAAGATTAATGTGACCATGCATTTTAATCTGTGGTACACACCATTCTTTGAATATTTTTTGTAATATTATATTTATTTATACAATTATTTATAATTACAAATGAGGGAGTGTGTGTGTATTAACACAAACACAAACACATATATGTTAATATATATATATATATATATATGTATATATATATATATTAATAACTATAAATTATTAAAATTATTTTTTATTACATTTTATTTATATTTAACCACACACACATGTGTGTGTATATATATATATATAAATAATGAATAATGAATTAATAATTACTATTAATATTACATTATATTAATATTAATTATTAAATTAAAAGTAAAAAATTTAAAATTTAAAATTTAAAATTTTAATTTTTTAAATATAATTTTTTATTTTTTATGATTCAAAATTAATATATATAGATATATAATTTATTTATTTCCTGTCATTTATTTTTAATATATATATATATTTATGTCTATATATATGTATCAATGTATATGTATATATATGCGTGTATGAATTATATATAAATATACACACATTTTTTTGAGTTGATAAATATATAGATATATTTTATATTAGTCATAAGAGAATACAAACCACAAAAAACTAACACACCCTGACAACCAAGTGGGTTAAGTGTCATCTATCCGCAAAAGGAATAACAATAACCCACTAAACCTATTTTGTTACATATTTATAGCCCGAAGGCCCAAAATATTTATGAACCAAATAACCATGGAAATTTCTTTAGAAGGACTCAGAAAGATATGACACGAAGGAACAAGTGACCATCTTTCATCATGACATGTCATCAATCTTTACATCATTCTGCCACCCCACTCAGTAGTCATCACACCATGTTAGCAGCCTAAAAGTTGCGTCACCCCCTGCCAAGAATTTTGGCATCATGTTTCCCACTGATGCTTCAGGGAAGGGAACCCCTCTACCCCACAAATAATTTTTTTGGGAAGAAGGCCAATTGATAAGTGACATAAAACTTATCTCCCTTTCGATCCATCCACCCAACGATTCCCACATGGTGCCCGACTCCATCTCCTTCCTGTCACCTCACGCCATCATTTTGGTATCATTATGTTGATAGTAATGTAATAGGACACCCATATATCCTTAATTGGAATCCATGATGATTGAATAATAGGTAATAGGTATCAACATTCTTATTCCTCTATTGAGGCCCCCCTTAGTGGTTCCTACATGTCACCATATTTCACTATATTCCAATTGAACCAAGTCATTATCTCAGTTCGTACATGTCACTTTATTCCCATTGATGATGTAATAGAGGCCTTGTAGACCAAAGGAACACAATTTTTATAGCTCAATGTCCCCTTAATCATGTGTTGTGTCACTACTTGCATCAGCATGTACCAGATTCTACACGTCTGCTCGCGTTGCTATCCACGTTACCGCTTGCATCATCAATCATAAATGGCTAAGAAATGCATCTTGATGGACACAGTGTGGGTTTTAGCCTAGATAACATATAGAAATATGAAGTGAATTTAGCACTCAGACAAACAACCAAATTTATAAATATATACATCTGTAAAATGTATATATAAGTATGTAAATTAATTATTTATATAAACATAAATATATGAATTCATAAATTACCAATAAATATAATAATATAAATTATTTATTAATAAAAATTTAAATATTAATATAAATAAAAGTTTTAATATAGATATAATTATTAGTATACAAATAATTATTAATATAAATATAATTATAAATGTTAATTTAAATATATTATTTTTAAAAAAATAAAAAATAAAAAATTATATGTCAAATAAAAAATAAAAAAACCGCCTCTAAATCTCTAAAAAATATATTAAAAAACCACTTCTAAATAGAATCTCTACTAAATAAAAAAATGATAAATAAAAAATCCATTGTTAAATATGTTTTTTCTAACTTTTTGCTGATGGTTTAAAAATGACTGCTAAAACAATTGTTAACAAAAATTCACATATACATTTTTAGATTGTGTTTCATGATAGATATAGATTGAAAAAGAGATATAATATTATTAAATATTCATTACTTGTACTGATTTAAATATTTTGGGATGTTTGGAATTATATTGGTTGAATCTTAGCATGGATATCTAGTTTATGTCATGGTTGTAACACCTCATGATTTTAGTGTAATTTTTTCATTAAATAAACACACTATTTAATTGCTTATTTCACATGAAATAAAAAACTTAAATGAAATATTTATAAATGAAAATAAAATTTCTAAATTAGTTTTCAATAATATAGGCATTAAATTAGAATATATAAATAGCCTCATTATAAAATCACTGTAGAAAAATGTAAAAAATAGAATCATGTAGTAGAAGTCTTCCTTATGAATCTAATTTGTCTAAGCTTGGAAGAGAGGTATCTTCACTAGGGTTTTTACTATACCTAGAACAAGATTAAATCTAAAAATTATGGTTTTATTTTGTGAGATATGTTCAACCACGTTGAAATTTCAAAGAGATCCATGCTAGTTCAACTGCCACCCAAGAGTGACACCAATGATTATCTTATCCCCAATTCATATGTGAAGATCCTAAGAGTTTATGTAAGTATAAATTAGGATAATATAAATACGTAATTATTAACTTAATAAGTTATTTATACATTTCACTTTTCAAAATTTAATGAAAAAATGTTCATTTTTAGTACTAATGTAATGATGAAATTCAATCAGTATAGCTAAAAAACTAATAAGATAATTTTATGTCTAAAAATGTATTTTTATGAAATTTTATTTTTATATGTTTTGAATTTTTATTTCAATAAAATAATCATACAATGGTTAAATAACAATAAAATATATCAACTATATTAATAAAATATTAAATCACATTTAATTAAAAATTGATATGAAATAATAATATGAACAATTATTATTTAGAAATGTTATTTCCTATAAAAAAGTTCTCATTATATGTTTCCATTTAAATAATTAAGTTTTAAAATCTTAATTTGGAAAAATGAAATTCTTTCCTAGATTCATCACAAGAATATTATCTTGGGATTATTTCTTGAGATTTTTTCTCAAGAGATGGATTTTTACATGAATAATAGAAAATACTCTTTTTTACAAATAATGAAACTTTTATGACATCATTAGGATATAAGAACGACATAAAAATTTATGAAACCTTTTTCCAGACTAGAGATGTATTTAATAATAATTATTATATATTTTAAAATATAAAATTTAATTTACAAACCTATATTTTAATGTTTAGAATATAAGTTATATTTTTCTTTAAAATCTTTTTTTTAATTCACTATACATTATTATATTAGAATTATTTTTATAACTTATAAATTATATCTAATAAAATGGATTTAAAATTTAGAAACTGAAGGTCCAAATTATTTAATAATGTACATTTTATTTTTATAAATAAAAATATTATTTTGGTAATAATTAGTTACGATGGTAAAAGTTAAAATGGTCAAAGGGTTAAAACAAGCAGTAAATGCCTTAAACAATTTCAAATATATGTATTCAGATGATATTTTTATGAATTTATCAACCCACACTCATATTCTCTCCATTATTGGGAACTTTTGGAGTCACTTTACTTGAATAGTGCACCACATATTATAAGAATGCCTCTCTACTCACTTATAAAAGAAATAATTCAGCAAACCAGTTGTCCTCACACCATAAGCCCCTTATTTCCAAACAAATCAACCCAAATAACTCCCTAAAACTTGTATAAATATCTTAATGTTCTGGTCTTATAAATGGAACACCTCTCAATGTATTAATCTAATTTTAAATGGAACTATTCTAAGGGGTAAACTAAAAATTCCAAAATCACCCTTTTCATTTATATTTATTTAAGTATTGTTCTTATACCTAAAAGTATATTATAACATCCTAAAACCAAAACATTATTACCATAATTATACTGTGAATTTATTATATTTATGTGTCATTTTCTACCTTCCCCCTTCATTGGAAAAATATGGACGTCGTTTATGTGTACATGCAGACTACTACCTCTACAAAGTGACATATTTAATTTTTCATAACAAACTTACATGGTTGGGAAAATGGGGGTATTCAATCAATAAATTATTTATATAAAATTTTATTAACATTTTTAATATATAAATCAATTTTTATATTGTTTCCATTCTATTAAAATGAAAATATCATGCCCGTGTATGTATAGACTACCATCTCTATAGGGTGATGTGTTTAATTTTTCATAACTCCCTACATGGATGGTTCTAATATATATTTCATTAAGGATTAATAAATTTCATTAATATTAATCTTAAATGATTTTAAAAAAATGATGATAATTATAATGTATTTCGTTGATACTGTAAAATTACCCAAAATATGATCGTCATGGATTCTGTTCACAAAATACATGCCCATAGATTCCATAAAATGATCACAGGAATAAAGAAATCATTGAATAACAATTAATATATGTTATAATAATTGAATGATAAACTTATAATAAAATAAAGTGGTTTTATGATGCCTTTATAAGTCATATGTGAAGTGATCAAAATTACGAACGCCCAATATTGAAAATAATCATTAACTAGCTGACAATTGTATAATGAATGATTACAATTAAAGAGTATAAATTGAAATGGATATGAATATGTTTATAAGATAGGTGATTAATATGGTTATTTTTAAGATATATAATATTAAATCACTTTCATAAAAGTAAATATAAAAGGTAAGGGTTTTTATCGTATAGATTTATTTTCTTTGAGACATATTCCATTTTCACCACATGTTTTATTTTTTATGGTATATATAATACCCTATGTATTATTTATATTAAGACTTTCAGAAAATTAAATAAATATAAAAATAAATCATAGGTTCTCTTTTTCAATAGTTTTTCAATACAAGTATTATTAAATCTACAAGATGGTTTTCTATCTCAACTTCTTTTTTGGAGTCATAATGATTACTCTTTGACTATGGTTTTTACTAACCTATTTATTTTATCCTATGATGATGTTATATTTAATTTCCTCATTATTTTCTTGGGAACTAAATTTTCACCAAAAAAACATATTCTTTGATGGATTTTATTCTTCTTAAAATTTGATAATGTTATAAATAATTTCCATCCTTTCCAAATCAATTTTTTCTCTTCCATTCCCATGTTCTTTCTTCCTACTAATGTAAATATTTATTATTTTGAAACAAAATTATCTTTTTTTGTGATATTAAATTTTAACTTTACCTATAATAAAATTTAATATTTATCACCATTTTTAAGTTGTAGGATTCAATAATAGTATTTTTAAAAGGTTGAAAAAGTTTTTTTCCTTTATTGATTATAAATTTTATCTTCCACTCTACATTTCCTCTGAATAAAATTTATGTATTTTACAAGAATCTATTATTGATATTTATTTCCAATTAATGTTTAAAAATGAATTTATTTAAATTTTTCCTAAATTATATTTTCAAAAGTGACTCATAACATCTTTTATTTTTGAAAATGTTAAGAAATATTTTATAATGACTCCTTTAAGTATTAATTAATAAATGAACATTAATTTTTATTAAACAGAGAAAGGGAACAAAACAACCAGACCATAAGACCCTCAAAGGGGTGAATGTTGTGGAGACCAAGGGTGTATCCTTTAATGATAACCTTACATTCATTAGGGAGGGAGCCCAGATTATAAAAAACAACCAAGTCTTTTTCCTGACATCCCCTATGGGTTAGAGAGCCGATTGCAAAGTTCGACTCCCTCCAACTATGATGAATAAGCTATCCTTTCTTGTTCTTCGTAGAACATTTGAGAATTATGTAGACTAACTCCCAAGGAACCGCATCACATCCCAGGATAGCTCTCACTAGGACTTCTGAATCTGATTCGACTTCTGCCACCAGAATCCCACATCCCCTACAAATCATAATCCTGGTCTGAAGAGCCTATGACTACGAACCTGAAGAGATTCTTAAACCATAGTAGTTATTGAACCCCAACAGAACCGAAACCCAAGAATTATGGAGAACCCCACCACCCCTCATCACCTCGTTCATGAAGGATTTTTCCACATTAAAGATTAATATTATATGATTATAATACATGTTATAATTTCTATGCTTTCTTAATGACATTTTTTTGGTACTATGTTTATATATCATGATCCTTAAAGTTCACACAAGTTTTATGAAAATCAATTATGATTCCATGATCTATTGAATAAGATATTTATCCCTTATTTATGTTTCCACAAATTTTTATGATCTAATTGTTATGATTATTTGATAAGTTTCCCCTTAATGACAATTTGAGCTCCCCCTTTCATTTGTTCCCATTCCCAGGGTTTTGAAGATGAGTATAACCAATGAGAATTATAGAAGGTGGAATAGGGTAGTTTAATAATATATAAATGATTATATGTACTATAAAATAAGTTGATTGTGTAGCTAGTCCTAAAAGACACTAAACCTTTGGTTCTTGAGGTTGTGAAACTATATGTGGGATGAAACGTTTTTTAGGTAAAATAATTAAAAATGTGTTTATTTTTCTTGGGTCATTTCACTTGTTATCAGAGTAAGTATTTAAATAATTTGTTTTTAGAATCAAACTCATGATTGCAGATCTAGGGAGCCTCATTTTTTATTAAAGTAAGGATTATTTGTTTTGGGTATTAGTTTAGTTATTTTTTAGGATCTAGATGAGATAAATTTAGTTAAATTCTAGGGATAAGTCTAAGTATAAAAAAATATATTTTCTAAATATATAGATTTTATTTTCATAAAAATTAAATACTTTCCTATATAAAAACTATTGGATGTAGGACCTCTAATAGATTCACCTAGGGATAATAACCCTAAAAGTGATGGTAGGGTATTGAAATGATCTTCACCTAGTAAATGACCAAGAGGCCTAACTACACACCTAGATTAACCCTCTTGAGAGATATTCTTTTAATTTTTTCATGATCTTTATGAACCCTTATGATGGATATGAACATATTTTGGATATAGGAACTAATAATAAATGATCAAAGATAATCTATATTAAAAGGTAGAGATTCAAAGGTTAAGGTATATATTAAGTTATATGATATTTTATGTATAGAATGTAAGTTTAACTTTTAGAGAATATATATTTATGATTTTTATGTTTTGAATATTGTAAAAAAGTTTATGATAATTTTGGGACAATTATTTTTTGAATTATGTGGAGATGTACAAGAGAATCCGACTTAAGGAAAACTAGATTAAACTAAATGTACCATATGGTAAGAAAACGGTTTCATAAGAGAAGACATCTTTGGACCAATTTATCTTATTCATATGATGGTTTATTTTGATAGGATATTATCATGAAAACCATTTTTTAGTGTTTGTTTGGAAATAGGATAATGGAGATGAAATTTTGAAAGGTATTTCTCTAGAAACCCCTAAGACTTTTGGATAGTTAAGGAGGCATATTTTGAGAAAATTATTATAATATATTTATATTCCCATTATAAAATAAAATCTCATTTTCAAGTTTTTCATAGGATACTGAGATTCATATCTCATTAGAAATTATATCTTGAGTATTTTATATCTTAAAAATATACTTATTTATTCCATTACTGATCGATAATTGAAATCAAAATGACACAATTTATTTAAGTAGGGAGAATGTGACACTCTGATATTTTAGTATTAAATTTTCTTTAAATAAATATTATGTTAAATACCATATTACACATGAAAAAAATAATTAAAAATTCATGATACTTTGAAATAAAATTATTCAATTTTTCTATTTTAATATAACCATTAAATTAGTAGGTATTAATAATCATATTATGAAATCTATATCAGAAAAGGAATAAAATGATATAAGGTAGTAGAATTATACCTTATGAAAATAATTTTTATGAGCTTGGAAGGAAGTTATATTCACTTATGTTTTACCTAATCCATGACCAATACAAACACTAATGATTATGGTTTTATTTATTTTTTCTATGAGATAATTTCTAGCTTGTTGAAATTTTAATGAGATTCATGCTATGTAAATTATCATATTCGACTTCCACCTAATGTAACATCCTGATCTTGTATGAAATATATTATTTCAAATTAATTTAAATTATTTTATATCTTGAGTTATACATAATTAATAGTGTATCTTTCACTGCATGAAACACCAATTTTATCTTGTGTAGAACACAAGATCGAGTTCCTTTGATGAATTATGCTACACATAAGCCTGAGTCTTACCAAATAATAATATACTATTAATATTATTATGATAGTTATCACATAGCCATTGGAATAATGGTAATTATTGAAATTAACTAAACTATGAAAATATTGACTACACATGTTTATAAAATGAATTTATTTGTTACCAATTAATTAGAAATGAAGATAAAGAATAATTGAATATAAAACATGTGTTTTTGGGAAAAACTATTTTTATGACCAGAATGAAATTTTATTTTAATAAATTAAATTAATAACTATTGGTGAAAGAAATTAATTACATTTATATGTTATACATTCAATAAAATATTTTTACATCCATCTAATGAATTCTATAGGCATAAAATAACAATAAATTAAATTTTAAGCATAATAAGTTATGTCTTTCTAAAAGGTATTTTTTCATCCTTTTGACAACATAAATATTTTAAAAATTAAATTTGAAACTTTAATAAATTTTATTTGAAAAAATAAACATAATTTTTTTATATCGGAATATTAAAATTTACTTTGGGTTAATTGTTGATATTTTTCTGAGAAGTTTCGTTTTTTGATGATAGTGAAAATACTGAATTTTAATTTAAAACTGCATTTTCCTCTAAATTATTTATATAATTAAATTATATTTTAAATTTTGATTAAACTGTAATTAGTTAAATATTATATTAATAAATCAAATTTAGGTTATTAGAATCAATTTATCATTTAAATTTGATATAAAAACATTTCAATCTTTTGAACTGCTTTACTTTAAAAATATTCTTTCTCACGAGGTCTGTAGGATTAACTTAGAATTTAATTTTTTTCCCTTCTATAAATTGATTTTGGAAAAACATATATACATATTTTAAATCATAATAATATTTATATTCTAATAATATAAACTTAATTTATTTACCAAAAATATTAGTGAGAGAAGTCAAAATTAATTACAGCGATTAAGGTAAAGATATGTTTACTTAGTGGTTAAACATCAATATTAAGGGGCCTAATGACGTAGAAACTTGTCAAAAACCCATTTTATAAAAAAAATTAGAATATATTTCCAATTTTACCAATTTTTATCAATTATTTGATGAATATTATGTAATGGATACCTCCCAATAGTGTTTACCTTTTTTATTTTAAAGAATGCCACTCCACCTCAACTGTAAAAAGGCATTCACTATCCCATATATTTACTCCTCTAAAAACAATTTGTATCATCCATTACCTAAAAAAATACAATCCTAAAATACCTATTCAAATAATATATGCTTACCCTTGTTAAAAAATCAATCCAACAAAGTCCTTTGCTGGAAACCAAAAGGAGTTACCCGAAAAAGAGGTTACATTCTTCAACGAGTACTTTTGTATATGTATTTCTCCACCATTAATTTATTATTAAATATTGATTATATAATAAAATAAGTATCCTAAATATATCAATTTGTTTTTATGTTAATATATTGATCTACACTAACACACACTTTCATAAAATGAGTAATGAAATTATTGTTCATGTGTACGAAAGATTACCTTCTCACGAAATGATGTCGTCCGTTTTTCATTTAACACCTCTTATGGTTAGGAATTATGATGGAAATACTATTTTCATATTATATATATGATATTTATGATGTATTTTTGTTTATATAAGTATTATATAACTCATAAATTCATGTTTTTTTTATTTTTTGGGAGTACAATAACATCGTTTATGGACGTGTGGACTACCGTCTCCTCGAAGCGATATAATTCACTCACACTATACATGCAATTTATTAAGGATGATTTTAATAAAAATGTCTGGTAAAAATTAAATATTTATGATATTCATGAGATAATTAAATATCTTTAAATATCACATATAATTTCCTTCTTTACATTTTAGACATTCAATAAGTGATAACATCGTTTGTGGACGTATGGACTACCGCCTCCTCGAAGTGATGAGACTCTTCCTTTTCATCACCACATAGCTAGAATTATATAAATAATTATATATAATAAAATAATATGTTATTTATGATATTAATTTTATTATTTAAAGATAAATGTTTGTTATCTTCTTTCTATAATTATTATTGAACAAATGAGAACATCACTAAAGTGTACATATCACCTACCGTCTCCATGATCGCAATGTCGGATCATTTTTCATAACTACATTTAAATTTAATTATAAAATTATAATTGATGATAAAATTTGATAATTACTTCATGTTTATTATTCTAGATATATTTAAATAAGTACCTCATTGACCTTTGTTATCCTATCCATGTCAGTTTTGACACATAAGCTGAATATGCTCAAAACTTCTGACTTAAACATTATTGATTAAATAATTGTATATAAATTGTTTAAAGGTAAATTAAATGAAATGATAAAACTGGAAAATGTTATAATATAATAAAATAATTAACATATGTTTATTATTCATGACGATAGTGGGAAATCATGACAAATTAGACTCATGGTAAGAGATTTTTATCTCACTTTTTATATTTGAAAGATAAATTTCATTTTCACCACTCAATATTTTTTTTGTGATTTATATTTTATAAATTTTGATATATTATATCATTAATTATCTTATATTCATGTTATTTAAATTTTTCATTTGATTATTATAACTTTTCACTTTTTCAATTCAGATATTACCATAGTTGTAACATGGTTTCGTCTCAATTTATATTCCATTGAGACTTATTTTGTTATTATGCACCTAATTACTTTTATATGGTGTATATACTACCCTAGGAAATTTTATATTAATAATTTAATATATTTAATGATATTAAAAGTTTCAATTTATTTTATTCTTTCATTGATCTCATTATTTAAAAAGTTACTCAAGTAGTAAGGGGATTCTAGTCTCACTCTTATTTCTACAAGACTTATGTCATATTCACCACTTATTTTTGTTGTATGGTGTATATTATCCCTATCAATTTATTTTGTGACTCATATACTTGATTTTTTGAGGTATTAAATATCCATTTGGGTATTTATCATTCACAATTTTATAGATTCAATGTTTCCAAATCAGTAATAGATTTTGGTCACAATTTAACTTCTTTGAATCGTTTGTTATGTTATAAACCTATTTTTATTTACAACGTGTATATACTTCTCCTTTGAAATTTTATATCAAGAATATAATTAATCTTGTGATATTATACGTTTTATTTAATGTTATTCCCTTATGAGGATTATGATTAAAATGTTTCAAAGAAGTATGGGACACTTTGTAATATTTAATGATTATTTTCCTCAAAAATGATTCTAATGATATTTTAAGCTCATTTTCATTCATAAATTTAAAAAACCCATGTTTTTACTTATCCTAAACTAGGGATATTTTTTATTGATACCATCCTCATTTTTTTATTTTGGGTAGATTATGACTGTTTCAAATAGATTGTTATGGAACCCATGTATTTTCCATGGGTTAATCATATTTCAAGGGGTTTTTTATGGAAACAATTTATTTTAAAAGGGTTAATAATATTTCAAAATGTTTTTTATAGAACCCATTTATTTTACATGGGTAAATCATGCTTCAAATATATTTTTATGGAACCCATTTCTTTTCCAAGGGTTAATCATGTTTCAAAGAGATTGTAATGGAACCCATTTATTTTCCATGGGTTAATCAAGTTTAAAGGTTATTCATATGGAAACAATTTATTTTACATGGGTTAATAATGATTCAAAGAGTTTTTTATAGAACACATTTATATTATACAGGTTAATCATGTTTCATAGATATTTTTATGTAACTCATTTACTTTCCATGGTTTAATCATGTTTCAAAGATATTGTTATGGTAACCATTTATATGCCATGGGTTTATCGTGATTTAAAGTGATTATTATGGAATCTATTTATTTTCCATGGGATGAAATTGTTTCAAAGAGATTGTTCTGAAGCCCATTTTTCATGGTTTAATCAGATTCTAAAAATAATGGAGGTTGTTTCAATGAGTTTTGATGATACTATTTCTCTATTTTATTAATTCATGTTGTGGTTCATGGGAATTATAAATAATGGGTGAGCCCAGATAGAATTGGTTGATCCATTTATAAATTATATTTTGGGTGCACCCAGATAGTGCTCTGATGGTTTGGGTAATGATTAGGTTCTCTCTATAATTATATTGGAATGATTCCATATTGTCATTCCAAATTTTGTGGATTCTGTAATGGTTATGTGAGGGTTCAATGATATGATGTTCCAAGATACCAATATGTTTTGTCTATACTTTATATGGATTTATAATGTTTCATTTGATTAGATTTTATGTCACATGGAACATGATTATTGGTTCTTATGTATTTTTCCATTTTCTTTGAATTATTCTATGTTTTCATGTTTGATGATCTGGTTATTGATGGGTATTAATATTCATATTTTATACTCATGCATTTTGATTATTTAATCATACCCTCATTCTCTTATTTTGTTCATTGATGAAATTCATTTGTTAATGCTTCAATTTTCCCTTACTATTCATTTGTTCTCACCCTTATTATGTTTCCTTTCCCCTAGGTTTAAATAATCATTTTTAACAATTTATTAATATAAATTATTTCAGAGAGATGATGCTGACAATCTAATATTAATAAGAAAAACTGGGTTAAATATGAGAACTGATCATTTAAAGTCATGGGAGTTTTTTATGTAGGAGTTTTTCATAATTTTTTACAACTATAAGCCTAAAAGGTCCTCCATAATTTATGAGATGAAACTTTACCATTTGATGTTATAAGTTTTAATTGAAAAAAATTGGGCTACAATTATCACAATAAAATCTAGAAATGTAATGTTATGGATTTCAATATAGGATCTAGGTGTGTGGGATTTTGGATGTTATAGTTGGTTTCAAAGGTTAGTATAAATAACATTGGATATTATGATGTTTTCATTTGATGGTATCTTAAGAGTTGTTGATATCTTCATCGGACTGTAAGATTAATTTTGATCATAATTTCAATGTCTTAACATACCCCACTTGACGTTTTTAAGTAGTAAATTTTTTTTGGTTATAAATGACAATTTGGGAGATGGTTTTTTAGGGTTGATGTATTCGTAACTCCATGGATCAACAAGAAATTTTTTTGGGGAGGATATTTTTTTTAAGATTAAAGAAAAAAGGGTACAACCCATATGATGGTGAAAACACATCGCAACTAGAAAATATAAGGGGCTTGAACCCACAATCAAAGGGTGATAGGGATTCAACACCTAACACCTACCTACGTGATTTCCTGGTTAGTGCGGAACTTTTTATAGGATAATATTTAAGTTTATTTTGGAAAAAAATGGATTTTATTTGAGTAATAATAGTCAATTTATCTCATAATAATATATGATAAAATCCTTTTCATCATTTCATTTCAAACACATTCAGGACATGTGTGAATAATTATAAGGATAATTATTTATATAAAGGTTTGGTTTAAACTTTGGGTAATGATTTACTCATTTTGGGAATTATCTCATAGTGTGATAACCATTTTGGTTTTTGTTAATGTCTAAAGATAGGTAAAATAGACTTAATATCCATTTTATGCATATGGGGTCTTTAAAAGTTGATTGAAGTGTTTTAGGAACAAAAAAGTCATCTTAAATGCTCATCATCTGGAGAAAAAGATGACATTATGGTGGAAATTGGTTAAAATAAGAAATTCCCTGGCCAATTAAGTAAATTTTTTTCATTATATATGATTAAATAAATCCATAAACTTTAGGAAAATGATCTTGAAAGAAATATTTATCCTATTACAATCTTTTCTGATGATATCAAGGACCTTTCCCCCCACTGATTTGGTATATTATTTTTTTCATCATTGACTTCATTTTAAACACATTACCTATCACTTTATATTAGTCCATGGGAATTAGTTTTTCCTTCAAAATCAATATTTTCATTTTCTACCAATGTTCCCACTATAATGAATCTTAGTTATGTGTAACTTTAGGTGAACATTATGTTTCCCACTGTCCTTTTTAAGTGGGGTAGGATGTAACATCGTATGATTTTATGAAATATATTCATTAAAGTTAATTTATATTCTTTTAAATATTGAGTTACATGAAATGAATATTTTATTTTATGCTACATGAAATTCCAATTTTATCTTTTATTGCACATAACCTCGATTTCCTTTGATGACTTATGATTCATACAAGCCTGAGTTTCATCAGAAAACAATATACTGATAATATTATTATGATTGCTATCACCAAGACATTAAAATGATGAGAATTAATGATATTAATTAAATTATGATATTATAGTTTAAATTTTTTTACAAAATTAATTTATTGATTACCAATTAATTATAGATAAAAATAAATACCAATTAAATATAAAGGATTTGTTTTTATGAAAAACTATTTTTTAGGACCAAATTGGAGTTTTATCTTAATAAATTAAATTAATCAATATTGGTGAAATATATTAATAAAATTTAATATGTTATATATTCAATAAAATATTTTTAAATCCATCTAATAAGTTTTATAGTCATAAAATAAGAATAAATCCTATTTTAAGCTTGAAAAGCCATAAATTTTTAAAAGATGGTTATGCCGCATTTTAATGGTAGACTGGTTTTAAAACTAAATTGAGAAAATTTTATAAATTTTATTTTAAAAAATAATTTTCATTTTGGAAATAATAATATTATAATTTACTTGGGGTGAATATTTGGTATTTTTTTGAGAAGTTTCATTTTTTGATGAATAGTGAAAATATTAAATTTTAATTGAAAACTACATTTTCGTCTAAATTATTTATATAGTTAAATTATATTTTAAATTGTTTTTAAGGTATAATTACTTCAATTATAGTTAAATAAATTATATTTAGTTCATTGTAATCAATTCCAAATTTATATTGGATATAAAACATTTCAATCCTTTGAAATTTTTACTTTAAAAACCCATTATCTCGCTACATATGTGGGATTAGATTTAAATTTATTTTTTCAACTTAAGTGAATTGAATTTGTAAAAATAGATATATGTGTTTGGAATTATAATAATATTTATATTCTTATAATGTAAAATTTATTTATATCCAAAACATATTATAAAAATAAATTAAAATTAATTACACTGATTAAATTAAAAATATGTTTACTTAGTGGTTAAACTTCAATCTTAGGGTCTCAAATGACCTAGAAACGTGCCCAAAACCCTTTGTATAGAAATATTTCTACTATATAACTTATTTTATCTAGTTTTTATATTATTGGAAGAACATTATTTAAGGGATACCTCCTAATAGTGTTTTTCTTTAACCTTGGACATAAAGAAAACCAAGGAAGTCATTCGGTGAAAACAGAAAGGAGTTACCTGAAGAAGAGGTAACATTCTTCAACAAGCAATTTTTTTTATTTCTTTATCCAATCCTTAATTTATTCTTATATATTTATTATATAATAAAATAAGTATCATAAATATATTTAAATATTTTTATATTATATTTTTGACATACACTAACACCCACTTCCATCAAATGGATAATGAAATCACAGTTCATGTGTTTGACAGACTACCACCTCACAAAACGATGTCATTCATTTTTCATGTACCACATATAATAGTTTGTAATTATGATTTAAATAATGTTTTTATATGTTATATATGATATTTATTTTGTTTTTTTAGTTTCTATAGTTATTATATAACTCGTAAATTCTTATTTTTGATTTTATGGGAATACGATAACATCATTTGTGGATGTGTGGACTATAGCCTCCTCAAAGCGATGTGATTTGTTCACTCTCTAAACGAAATTTATTAAGGATGAGTTTAATAAAAATATATGATATAAATAACATAATTATTTAATTAATTACAAAATTCTATATCCTGATATATAACATATCATTTTCTTCGTTCAATTTCACACACTGAAAAAGTGAGAACATTGTTAATGGGAGTGTGGACTACCGCCTCCTAGTGGCAATGTGATTATTACTTTTTCATAAAAAAATACCTAGAATGATATATATAAGTATATATAAATAAATAATATGTCATTTATAATATAATTTTAATTCTAGAAAAATAAACATTACTTAACTTCTTTCTAATATGATTATTGAAAAATGGGAACGTCACTCATGCGTACGTACGACCTACCATCTCCATAATCATAACATTGGTTCATTTTTCATTACCATTTTTATTATTTTGTTTTACAATTATAATTGATGTAATAATTTGAAAATTATTTCATTTTTATTATTATTTATATTTCTAAAAAATTACCTCATTGACCTTAGTCGGCCTATCAATGTCAGTTTTGACACATAAGCTGAATATGGTCAAAACATCCAACTTAAACATTATTGATTAAGTAATTGTATATAAAATGTTTATAAGTGAAATAAAAGTAATAATAAACTTGTAAATGGATCATAATTAATTAAATAATTAACATATGTTTATCATTCAAGATTATTGAGGACAATCATGATAAAATTAGACTCAAGGTATGTGATTTTTGTCTCACTTTTTACATCTATGAGATAAATGTCACATTCACCACTTACTTATTTTGTGTGATATATATATTGAACCTTTTGATATATTATATAATTAATTATTTTATATTTATGGTTTTTAATTATTTCAAATTATTATTATCACTTTTTGGGTTTCCAATTTAGATGTTACCATTATTATCAGGGGTTTCATCTCAATTTAAGTTGCATTAAGACTTATTTTGTTATTATGAACCTAATAACATTTATATGGTGTATATACATACATATGAAATGTCATTTACAGAATTTAATTAATTCTAGAATATTAAAAGTTTCAATTTCTGTTATATTTTCATGGATCTCATGATTCAAAAAGTTACTCAAGCAGTAAGGTGATTTCTAGTCTCACCCATATTTCTATGAGAATTATACCATATTCACTAATTATTTTTTTTGTGGTGTATACTATACCCATGAATGAATTTTATTTTTCTTATTCATGAATTTATGGGGGGTTTCATATCCATTTGAGGATTTCTATTTAATGGAGTTTACGATTTCTATGCTTCCAAAGAGGTAATGTATTTTTGTCTCAATTTTCCACTTTGAGACATTTGTTATATTATACACCTATCTTATTTTATGATGTGTATGAAATTATAATTTAATATGTTATATCATGAATTTACTTATTATCTTGACATTATATGTTTAATTTAATGTTATTTCATCATGGGGATTATGATTCAAATGTTTCAAGGTAGTATGGTACACTTTGGAATATCTAAAGATCATTTTCCTAAAGAATGTATCTAATGATATTTTTATGGGATTTAAATTCATCAATGTCAAAAAAACATATTTTTACTTATCCTACAATCGGAATATTTTTTATTTATACAATCCTATTTATTTATTTTGGATGGATTATGAAAGTTTCAAAAGTGATTGTTATAGAACACGTTTCTTTTCCATTGGATAATCATGTTTCAAAGAGTTTGTTATGGAAAACATTTATTTTCCTTGGGATAATCATGTTTCAAATTTCAAAATTAAAAAATCACCATTCAATTTGCATTGAACATTACCATCTCGGGCCACCACCCACCTTGTGATGCGTACCCTAACACACATCAACCATCGTTACAATAGATCGTTGTTGAGGAAGACCGTTAGAGTCCATCGTTATTATTGTTGAAGTACTATTGCCACCATCGAAAAAACACCCAATTGAACACCATAGAACTTCAGATCCCTCATTAATGAACAAATCATCAAAAAATATTTCACAACTACTTGGAGTATCATTGCAATCAATCATTAATGGAAACATCACACATGGAATCAAGGGACCACACCTTAGCACCTCCTAGAATGTTGTTGGAAGCTCGAACGACACCTCTTAGAGCCTCCTTATGGACCAACGCACCAGACCGACTTGGACAAGAGTGTTGGAACTTGAAACTAGGGAAGAGTTGAATGACCATTAAAACAAAAAAAAAACCCAGGAGAATAAAAGAGGAGGTGATGGACCAGGAAAGAGACTCAACAACGATCCACGACCATGAACCACACGCACATCCCCAACAATGATGGAAAAAACTAAACATGACTAAAATTGGCGTATGAGATGGGGGATATGGACATCAGAGCAGTTGAGGTTCATGATATATGGACCGAAAGTTGTAGACAGAAGGCCCGAGAAGTAAGGAACCCCATGAGGATAACCAAGGAAAGGGAGAAGGGGGGGGCATGAGAAGATCAACTCACCAATAAAGAAGCATACCATCCATTCTAGGAGAGGGAGACATTGAGAGAAACCCAAAGAGAATAATCAAGGAAGGAGGAAACGATTGGAATGGAGAAGAAAACCTTACGGTTGAAGAAGCACACCAAAAAAATTAGATTGACGAGATTAAGGGACCACCTAAAAATCAAAATCATTGCAAAGATCTGACCAAATCGAGCACCGCTGATGAAGGAACCAGGTACGGAAGCTCGCCAGATTTGTCCCCACCATAAACAGATCTAAAGATTTACTCACCTAAGACATGTAGAGGTGTCCAAATAAAGCCAAAGGGAAACATAGAATCGCTGCTCCAATACCTATCCACTATCACTACCCTCACCCGATACACATAGCTTTCAGAGAAGAAGCTGTTTTTGATTTATGAACCACGGATGAAAGAAGCCGAGTTCGAGGAGGAAATCTTCCTGAACATCCTTCTAGAGGAATAAATGGTCATAAGGGGGTGGTAATCATGTTTAAAATCATATTTTATAGAACTAATTTCTTTTCCATGTGTTAATAATGTTTTAAAGATATTTTTATGAAACTCATTTCTTTTCCAAGGGTTAATCACGTTTCAAAGATATTTTTATGGAACCCATTTCTCTTCTATGGTTTAATCGTGTTTAAATGATATTGTTATGCAACAAATTTATTTTCCCTTGGTTAATTATGTTTCAAATATTTTGTTATGGAAACCATTTATTTTCCTTAGGTTAACCATGTTTCAAAGGTACTGTTCTAAAACCCATTTATTTTCCCTAGGTTTATTGTGTTGCAAAGATATTTTCAGGGAACCCATTTATTTTGAATTAGTTAATTGTGTTTCAAAGAGATTGTTATAGAAACCATTTAATTTGAACAATTTTACCATGTTTTAAAGAGATTTTGGTGGAACCTGTTTCATTTACAAAATTTAACCATATTATGAAAAGAATAAGGTTTGGTTAAATGTTTTTTTATGAAATTATTTCTCTATGTACTTTATTCATAATTTGGTTCTTGGAAATTATAAATGATGGGTGGCACATATAGTTTCAGGTGAACCTGTTATAGCTTATTTGATGGGTTCACCTAAGTAACATTCTTATGCATTGGGCAATTATTATTTTCTCTAAATAATTATATTGTAATTCATCCGTATGGTCATTAAAATTTATAAGGATTCCGTGAGGGTTCAAAGATATGGAATTCCAATAAACGAATATGTTTTATTTATGCGTTATATAGGTTTATAATGTTACTTTTGATCATGTTTGATATCACATTGAACATGATTATTGGTTCTTATGAATTTTCCATTTTTCATTTACTAATGCCATGTTTTCATGTTTTATCATCTAGGTATTGATGTGTATGAATATTCATATGTTATACACATGAATTTTTATTTTTTCATCATACCCTTATTATGTTATTATGTTCATTGATGAAATTAATTTGTTAATACCAAAGTTTTCCATTAGTAATCATTCGAGCTAGCCCTTCTTATGATTCCATTTTCGTAAGTTCAAAGAATGATATTGAAATATTTATATCTATAAAGGATTTTAAAATGATTCTGTTGATGACCTAATGGTAAATAATAAAAGATAGGTTAAATGGAAGAAATGATCATTTATTGTCATGGGATTTGTTTATGTAAGAGTTTTTCATAACTCTCTAAAACTACAAAACTAAAAGTTCCTCAATAATGTAAGTGATCCAATTTTTCCTTTTTTTCTTGTAAGGTTTGATGAAAAAATTGGATCACAATTATGAAAGTCAAATCGAAAAAGTTAAATTTAGGGATTACCTCACAGGAATCAGAATTGTGGGTTCTAGGGTAATATAACATAACTTATCTTATCCTTATGTCTTACATGGAGTTATTGAGGGATTATATAATTAGAAATTAGGAATATATAAACATGAATTATTATTATAATAAGAAATTTATAAATTTTTAATTTTAAATTTTAAAATAAAATAATTATTTTTAATACTAATGCACTGATGAAATTTAATTAGTATAACTAAAAAACTAACAAGATTATTTTATACTTAAAATGTATTTTTTTTAAAATTAGAATTTTATATTCTATTATTTTTTGTTTCAACAAACTAAGAATATTATGGTAAAATGATGATAAAAAATATTTTTGATATAAATAATAAATTAACACTAATTTAATTATAAATTTATAGGATATATGAATAAGAATAGTTAATATTTGAAATAGTAATTTTCTATAAAAAATTATATTCATTATATATTTCCATTTTAAATTTAAATACCAATAATTTGGATTTTTAATTTGATAAAATCAACTTCATTTTGGGATTCATCATAACAATATTGTCTTATGAAATTTTTTTGGGATATTTCTAAAAATATTGATTTTAGATGAATAGTAAAAAATACTATTTTTATTAAAATGAGGTCTTTGAATACATCATTAAGATATAAACAAGACATAAAAATCTATGAAACCATTTTACATACAAATTATGTATTTTATAAGTAATATAATAAATTTAAAAAATTTTAATTTAATTTATAAACCAATATTTTATATTTTTGAACTCAATTTGTATTTTTCACTAAAATCTATTTTTAATGTGTTATGAATTTATTATTCGAGAATTAATTTTTATCACAGTTAAAAATTTTGTATAATAAAATGGATTTCATATTTTTAATCCTAATGTCCAAATTATATAATATGTTCAATTTTGTTATTATACATACAAATAAATTACTTATGTAAAAATTAGTTGCCATAGTAAAAGGTAAAATGATAAAAGGTCCAAAAATTACAAAATAATTACATAATTTTGAAAAATATATTAAAATCAGTGTTGGATATATTTATTAAAAAAATATTTTTTCCATTATTTCACCTGTTTTAAACACATTAAATGAACTGTGCACCGATCATAACAAAAATATCACTCCTCTCACTTATAAAGGGAACCCTTCAGCAAACCACTTCTCCACACACCAAAAACACCTTATTTTGAAAAAATACTACAAAATTACATCTATTGAACTCATAAAAATATCATATTGGTTTTTCTATGCTCAAATTACCACCCCTCAATGCCTTAATCCAATTTTCAAAGGATTTATTCTGTAGAGTAAGGTACAAATTCCTAAATTGCTCATTTTAATTTATCTTTATATATGTTGTATTATTATACATAAAATAAAATTATAACATCCTAAAATAAAAAAGTCAGTACAACTATTATACTGAAATATTATTATATTTATGAAACAATCATTATCCACCTTCCTCCTTAGAAAATTGAGAATGTCATTCACGTATAAGTGTGGACAATCACCTTTATTAAGAGGTGCACCTAATTTTTTATAATCTCTATACATGGATGGTTTAAATTGGAATTTAATTAAAAAATATATAATATTGATAAAATTATTAATATTTTTAAAATAAAAATAAATTTATACCTTCTTTATGTTCTATGAAAAATGAAGACGTCGTCCGTGTGTATGTGCAGACTACCACCTCTATGGGGAACATGTTTATATTTTTCATCACTTCCCTATATGAATAGATATAATATATTTTTTATGAATATATTTCTTATTAATGTTTTATATTTTTCATTAATAGTTTTTTTAAATGAAAAAAAATAATGATCATTATATAGTAGTGTGTTGATATCAACAAATTACCTGAAACAACCTAGTCACAAATTCCGTTTTCACGAACCATGCTCACAGATTCCATTAAATAAAAACAGGGATTAATAAATCATATAAACACAATAATTTAATTATTTATTTTTGATATATTAATGATAAAATTAGTATCAAATATCTAGGTTTGATAATTATATAATAAAACATTTATGGAACAATCAAAATTACTAACACCCTGTAATGAAAATAAACATTGACGAGCCAATAAAAAAATAATGAATGATTACTATTAAAAAATAGAGATTGAAATATATAAGAATATGGTTTTAAAAAAAGTTTATTAATATGGTTATGTTTATGATATAGGATATTAAATAACTTTCATGGAAGTTGAGATTAATTATAAGGGTTTTTCTCATCTCGATTTTTTGTCTTTGAGAGATATTCCATATTCACCAACTATTTTATTTTTTTATGGGGAATATACTATCCTATATATTTTTTTATCATAAATTTCATGAAATTAATGTTATTAAAAATCCTTCACAAGTTATCTTTTTCATTTTTATATATTTAAGTATTACTAAATCTATAAGGGGTTTTATTGACTCAACTTCATTTCTTGAGTCATAATGATTCCTATTTGAAAATGATTTTATAAGATTGTTTTATTATATACCATTATGATATTATATTTTATTTCCTACTTATTTTATGGGTAATTAAATTTTAATTAAAAATAATAATCTTTCATTGATTTCATTCTCCATAAAATTTGATGATGTTAAGAATAATTCTTATCCTCTGCAAAACAATCTTTTTCTCTTCCTTGTACATATTATCTGATCCTAAAAATGTCCTCAATTATTATCTTGAAATTAAAAAATATAAAATAATTTATGATATTCATATTTCTTTTTAACAGTTTTTAAATTGATGATTAATCAATATTTTTATGATGTTGGTATCAAAAAAGGTATTTTTAAAATGTTGAAAATGTTTCTTTTCCTATAATATTTGTACATTTTATCTTCCACTCTAAACATGCACTAGAAAAGATTTATGTATTTCTCAAGGATCCTTTATTGATATTTATTTTTGAATAATGTTTGAAAAATAATTCATTTCAATTTCATAAAAATGATATTTTCTAAAGTGACTAATATCATCTTCTACATTTGATGATATTAAGATATTTTTTTGAAGATTATTTTAGGTTTTGCTTAAATTTTCATCATTAACTCTGAAATTTATATCTATTATAGAGTTGCGTTTTTTGAATAAAAAAATTGAACCCCTTTATGAAATAATTTTTATGGGTGGTTGAAATTTTTAGTTTCAACTGATCTAATTCTTGTAGAAATTTTATTTGATACCAATTAAGAAATATTATAAATCCCATTTTATTTCCATGGATTCTTTACGATATGATGAATGATTAATTTCATGTGGCACACATATGTATAGATGATTTATAATTGGGGCATGATATCTCCCTCCAATCCATTTATTGAGTCTTTATATCACATGATATTAGTATTAGCATATATTATTGAGTTTGTTAGCAGGTGTGGGTGATATTGAGAGACTCATGAAGGTGATATTTCCTTATTATTATGTTTGTGATATATTTATATGATATCAATATTTCTTATGTTATTCTCCAATGATTCGATATTATTTTTATATTCTTATAGGACATGTTTCAATTTATATTCTTCCTTGATGACAATTATATGGTATTATGTTTCTATATCAGTATCCTTAATAATCAAATGAGTTTTAGGATTATCACTTTTTATTTTGTAAAAGTTTTAATAAGATAGTTCTCCTTTATTCACTTTTCCTTGCATGTTTATGGTCTGACCATTATAATTTTTAATAAATTTTTTATAACATGGAATTTGAGCTCACCAAATTCTTATGTTTCCATTTCCTAGGTTATAAAGAAGAGTATAACATATTAGAACTCTAGAAGGGGGTTTTGGGTGGCTCGACTATGGAGAAATGTGCACAAGTATTGTAAAATAAGTTTCTTATATAGATAGTTCTCAAAGACATTAAACCTTTTAATTTTGAGGGCATGAGATTATGAGAATGATTAAATGATTATTCATGTAAAATAATGGAAAATTGTTTTTATTTATTTCAAATTGTCTCCCTTGGTATCAAAGCCAATTTTTAAAAAAATGTGTTTTTGTATTAGACTTGGGAATATGGGCCAGGTTTGTACCAATTGTGTCAGGATTAACATGACATAGTGGTTTGATGGTATGTATAAAGGTAAGTATTATTGGAAGAAGTAATTATTGTCTACAAAATGGTTTTGGAAATGGGAATGATATATTGAAGTCAACCATTTTGTATGCTATTTAACATTAAAAATATCTGTATTCCCAAGGGAAGATTGAAAATATCATGGTAAAATGTTTAAAAAATATGTTAAAGTTACATCACAATATTATTTTGATCATTGTAACAACCTCAAATTTAGTAACCCAGAGATTTTTTTAACTTTATTACATTGTTAAAAGATACACAAGATCACACCATGAACGATAAATCAGTTTATTAGTCTTGTAAAACTCGATGCAAACATTATTCCAATATTATATTATAAATATAAAAACATAGCATAAGAAAAATTATTATACCCTTGATATCATTCAACGAATAATTTTTATATACTAGGGGAAGGAAAGTAAATATAGGTTTATAAAAGATTCTTAGTAAGGGTTATGTACAATGAAACCTATCATCAGTAAATACAGAATAATCTGTATTTAAGAGTGGATAATAAAAAAATCAATTAAATCATCAAATTATATTCAAAGCATATCTATATCAATATATAAATCACATGGATAATTGAAAAAAAATCAATAATGTAAATAAATAATTATTAACTGTCATGATCTTACCATTAAGGCCTTGGAAAATATATCATAAATCTTACCATCAATGCCTCATCCCAAACATTCTTAATAAATTGGTTTGTGTAAACCAGATACAGGTCTATTATGGGTGGCCTCCAGTTTCATCTCACGTGACCTTTCAATGCATTAAAGGGCTATCTATAATCAGGCCCACCCATTACATGAAACTCCAATGCATTACTTCTTATATTTAATAATCAATACAATTTATTCTTAAAATAATTTAATTTTTTTACCCATATTGAATAAAGAATCGAGAAAATTCCCTATTAAATGAAATAAATTTATTAATAATATTCCAGTAATTGATAATATATATAGAAATTGTATATAGCTAAGAAAAAATCATATTAGTTAAAATGATACCATATAATTCCATGACACTTAAAATATAGACATAGAGGATAAAATAATGTCTTTGGGAATATGAGCATTAGAATGTTAATAACCACAAAACCATAAATAAGTAAAGAATGAAATAAAATTATGAATTCATTAGAAATTAATATTTTTATGTCAAAACCATTCCTAAATAAAAAATAAAATTGAATCGAAACACTGAAAATAATTTTCATGTAACATTGAAGATATAAATCACTTTTAAGTTTTTTTATTTCCTTCAGAAAATTTTACATTTTTATTTTTAATAAAAAATAAACAGAAAATTATTTTCAATGAAGAATCATATATTATTATATAGGAATATAAATATATTATAATTTTCTTGGATGTATGAAAATCAATTAATTTCATATATAGTAAAATCAATTCCTTTCACACTTTTGTAAAGAATGTAAAAAATATCTTTTTCAAATAAATTTTGAAAGATTACTTATTAAAAATTTATGAATAAAATAAAAGGTTTTTGAAAATGACATCAAATAATAATTTTATTTGAAATAATAAAATTCTTAAAACAATATTAATAACATGTATATTTAAGAAAATGATTTCCAAATAAAAAAGAAAAGATGAGGTTAGTATCACATACATGAAACATACTTATTGATTTTTCATCAAACAATAGAAGAAATGTAAACTAGACATGTAAATCCAAATAAAAAATATAGGAGAATAAAACATATCATGTTTAAGAGATTAGGATAACATAAATTTCTAAAAGGAAATATAAATACAATAAATCTTGAAATAAAATGAGATTATAATAGAATTCCTTTACCTTGGGTATCTCCTTAGATGTACATGTTTAATCCACTTGTTTAATGAATTTAAATTTATTTAATTAATTATTAATATAATTTTTCATTTATAATATATTTTTAAAATCTATTTATAATCAACTAAAATGTACTCACTAAATATTTTTTTTACATCGACCACTTATGGTTGTTCTATCAATTTCTCCAAAATTTCTTTGATATACAATCTGTGGATAATGGTTTAATGAAATAGTTACATAATCTATTGAATTTAAATAATTTCATGAACATAATTTTTATTAATTTTATATAATTTTACAATAAACCATGAATTGTATTTATAGAAAAATGAATCACATCACTTTGTGGATGTGGCAGTCCACACATACTCAAGAGTGATGTTATCATTTCCAATGGATGGAAGGGTATGAATAAAGATGATATATTATTTTTCAAAAATCATAATTATGTCATAAATATTATATATATTCATTAATTCCATATTTATAACTATCCATATAAAGCAGTGATGAAAAATGAATTACATTGCTACATTGAGATGATAGGACATACATACACATGAGTGATGTTTTTGTTTTCTGAAGGATATAAAGTAGATATAAATGGATGTAAAATTAAAATAACAACATATAAGTATGTTTAATTGACTAATGTAGTTATTTTATAATTTTAATTTATTATTTGGAAATGTTTGATAATAAAGGAACTTGAAAAATATTTACAATAATATATTACTCTTATTTTGTTAACCTCCCTTGTATTATACCATAAGCCTTATTTAAGTGGTATTTTGTTGATACTAAGACCGATAGGACATGGTTTTGTATTTTGAGAATGTATTTTTGTTTGTATTTTCTGATAAAATTAGATCAATTTTTATGAATAAGTGTGGATAGGGGGTTCCATTTTATATATGTTATGGGTGTAAGTCTTGAAAATATATGAAATATTATTATATATTTTATGTATTACTCATGTAAAGTGGATCCAAAACTTAAAAATTTAAAATATTATATGGATCAGGTATAAATATGATCAATGAATACAATTTATACATTTTTAGGTAATTTAAACCCTTATCATTTTATTTTAACCCTCATTTAACCAATTTTAACCTTTATCGTGGTAATGAATTTTTACCTAATTTACTAATAATTATGACTAAAAATAAAATTGAACTAATTAAGAAATTTGTGCACACTTATTTAAATGTTGGAAATAATTTTATCAAATTCAATTTCTCTAAGTTATATAAATTAATTTAAAAATAGACATATAAAATATAATGAATGTTTTTAGGAAAATGAATTTATCAAGAATAAAATGAACTTATTTTAACTATTTTCTTAGTAAAAAGAATTATATGAATTATAGTTAATTTAATTTTATATATAGTTTTAAAATTTCATTAAAATAATTCATCAATAGATATTATTTTAATTTTTAAATAGATTGTACAGTCAAAATAGTTTTCTAAAAAATAACTCTTTTTTACTTTCAAATGACTTTATCATTATTTATTACTAATTTATAAGGAATTTATGATTATTTTTTATGTTATAAAACATAGTAATAAATAAAATAAAATTAGATATATAATAAATTTTTATTTATTCATAAAAAAATCATTTCTAAGGGAAAATTTAACAAATTATTTCAAGGATTATTTCAGCATAGTAAGTTCAAAAGAAATATTCATTTTATAAATTTTGAAATTTTATTGAATGAATTTTAGAAAATTTCCATTATAGTATACTTTATTTTTAATGATAATTTCAAATACCATAATGAAACCTCAATTATTATATTCTTATATCCTTTAAAATTTTCTTCCTAGAAGTTTTCAGGGATATCACTTCCTGAGAAAATATTGGTAATTATTCATTTTTAATTCCATGGTTTCCCACATTGACTCGTATATTTTTTGATTTCTAATAATTTATTATTATAAAATATTCATTTCACAAAATTCATCCAAAAAAATTGAATGACATATTTTCCCATATAATGCTTTATGTGGTTTCATTTGAATACTTGAATATAAGCTATTCTTATATAAAGATTCCAAAAAGGTAAATAATAATCCCATATATCTTGAATGTAAATTTAAAAAAACTCCACATATCTTATAATTTATAAATAGTAAATTATTACTTTCAATTTTCCTAAGGATGATAATCAGTGATCAAATGTAGCTCAATGTCAATAATATTCTGAATACTAATTCATAATTTTGATGTAAACTGTGGATCACTTACAATAGAAAGTGGTGCACCATAAAGTCTTTAAATTTCATTAATATATAGCCTCATGAGGCACTCAAGAGGTGTATCGTTCCTTATAGTGAGAAAATGTGAAGAATTAGTAAACAAATCAATAATAACCCATATGAAATCATTCTTTCTAGGAGTCTTTGGAAATATAGATACAAATCCATAGTAATATCAAAAACAATGAATATAGATACATAGTTTAAAATTTCCCATTTCATATTATCCCCCCAAAAGTGTTCCTTCAAATCCTAATACATATCAGTGAAACCAGGTTTTATAGAGAAATTTGAGCTATGATCTTCATCTAATAATTCTCATTTTAGCTCAGGAATAGATGGAACATATAGCCTCTTTCCAAATTTTAGTATACCATTTTGCCAGATGATTTATACAAAGTTCCTATTATTTATAACTATGATTTTATTTTTAATATTAATATCATTAGGTTGGGAACATTTTATTTTAACTAAAATGAATGGTTTGGTAATAATTTTCAATATATGTGATGTTTCCCCTTTCTTAATGTTTCCCATATCTAACATTACTATATCTAAGAATATAGGATCTTTTAAACAGTCATTTTTAGTCAAAACCCCATGATATTTTCTGGTCAACACACCACTTACCTTGTTTACCATCCCATGGTGGGGTTTTTATTGAGAAATCATAATCATTGAGTAGTTATATCCATTTCCTTTTCCTCATGTTGAGATATTTTTCCAAGAAGATGTATTTAAAACTTTTTTGATCTGTATATATTTATTATATTTCACCAAAAATGTAATTCCTCCATATATTCAATTCTAAGATTATGGTTTCTAACTCAAGATCATGATTTGGATAATTTTATTCATGAAAATTGATTTACTTTGATGCATAGGAAACAACTTGATAGTTCTGTATAAGAACACATCCAAGTACCTTCTTTGATGAATCACTATATATCACAAATCCATCACTTACCAATGGTAAAATAAATATCATTACATATAATAATATAATAATTAACTCTTCATGGAATTATTTACATTATTCTGACCATGTGAACATAACCCTTTATGTGTTAACTTAGTCATCGAGTTAGATGATGGATCAAACTTTTGAATAAATCATCAGTACCAACTTATTAATCCAAGGAAACCAATTAACTCAATTATATTAATTGGACTTGGATAGTCCATCAATGCCTTTTTCTTTTAAGGATCAACTAATATTCTATTATTTGATACAACAAGACCTTGGAAAGAATCTTACCAAATACACAATTCACATTTGTTAATTTTTCATATTTCTCTTTTTCTCTAAGAGTCTTACGAATGATGAAACAATTACTCTTATTCTCATCATGTATTTTAGATTTTACTAATACATCATCAATATAATACAACAATGAAATTATTAAGATAATTATTAAATAACCTATCCATTTTTCAATAAAAATATAGGGTGTGTTAGTCAATATAAAGGGGATTAGTGTAAATTCATAAAGTCCCCACCTCATAAAAATGATATTTTTGGTATATATTCCTTATTTTATTGTAGTTTCAGATATATAAAATGAAGATAAATATTTGAAAAATATTTAGTTCATTGAAGTTGATAAAAAAGGTCTTTAGTACGAGGAAAATGATACTTTTTCTCTATAGTAATAGACCTAAATTCTTTATAATTGATGTGTAACATCATAAACCCATATTTTTTCTTAACAAAAAGTGAAAGGGACACCCATGGAGGAATAATGGGGGGTTTAAATCCCATACAATGGAACTCTTGTAGTCATTTATTTAGTTACACTAATTCCAATGTGTCCATCCTGTATTGAATCTTAGATATAGGTTTTTCATCAACGATGAGATCCATGGGAAACTCATCTTCATGCTCAAGTGGATTTAAAAGTAGTTATTTAGGAAGCATATCTATTTATAACAAAATAATTGGTACATACTCTATTTTAAGGGCATATTTCCCATTCATAGGCTCTATTTTCTCTTCTTCTCCAAGAATTTCATCAAGGATAAATAGTGGAGGTGGAATCATATAGGATTTAGATGATGTAGTCTCACCTTTGAATACAAGGGATTTCATATCTCCATCACAAATCATAATATCATTCTCCTAGAAATAAATTTTGACTTTTAAATTTGAAATCCAATCCATACTAAGGATTATATCATATTTAACCATATGTATAATAACTAAATTTTCAAATAGGGTATGTTTATTCATCATAATATATATTGACTGACATATCCTTATAGAAATAAGATCTCTTCTAGGAGACTTGATTTCAAAATTCATTCTTAAGGTTCTATGGAAATATCTAATGTCATTGAAAAATGGAAGATATAAAAGAGTGTGAATTTAAATAATCAACTAAATTTTTAACTAAATTTTAGGTTATGATCAAAGTACATACCACTACATCTTTAGGAACTTAAACCACATATTTAATAATTGCATAAGTTTTTTTGTCCCCTTGGACCCTTTTATAAGTGGTTACCATAATTATTAGTACAATGGTTAAAATAATTCCCCATGTCTTTACTGGTAAATCAATTGAAATTAGTTGTTTATTTCTTTCCCTTGTATTCATGAACCCTATAACCCTAATCTCTGCACATGAAACAAACTCTTATTCTCATTAATAATGTACCTAGGGAATTCCTTCTATAATTATAACATGTTGGAAATTATATATCCCCATTATTCTTCTTTAAAACATTCATTTTTTATTGGTTCTCAATCAACCTATTCTTTTATTGATTTTCCTTAAAGATATAAGATCTTGAATATTCTATATATCTTGATGGTACATGATATTGATGTGTCCAAATAACAGTTAGGTAACACTGAGAGGGGGGGGGGGTGAATTAGTGCTATACTATTTTTGAAAATTATTTGTTTTTATTCCAACCTCTATGAATAACTAAAATTTTTATCCCTCATATTTAATTATCATCCTCTCCCTGAATTAAAAAAACAAGTAACCACAATAAACATGTATTTTTATGAGGTTTGGTACAATGGAATAATTCTTTTCACAACTGGTTATTCCCTCAGTTATAGACCCTTCACTATATGTCGGTGGTTAAAATCTAGTAAAGTTTTATTCCCATTAACAATTAGTCCCAAAATATTCCACTCTAGAGTCCCACTAGATATTAAAAGTTCCCATATACACTTGAAACTCTTGAGTCCAATGGTAGGATCTTTATACTACATCCCATAATTTTACAAACATACCACCAGCCTACTCCAGAGTCCTACCAAGGACTTATTCCACTCCAGCGTCCCATTGAAGACTCCCACTAATCTTTAGTCATAGAAGATATGATCATCTAATAGAAATATCTCTATCGGCTTAAGAATTCTTTTTCACTACCTCAAGATATAGTCTTTCTCAAAAAATAAACTAGATCACCTGATCTTATTATGTAAAATCTTCAATAACTTCAACAACTATCTAAAAAATACCTGATATTTCTCATTGTTCACTAATCTTTGAATGATCTGAACATAAATTGTTTCACTGACTACTCACGTGTGCCTAAAGAATTAATGCTCAGATTTAGTCTCAAATCACTATACAACATAAAAAATATATTTCACGTTTAATTCATAATTCTTTATTCATGTATGTAATAAATTTCATGATCTATCAACATAAAATTTGTAATATTACAAATATACAAACTAACTATTTAAATGCATGCTTTAATACATGACCATGAAAACTGCCTCCTGTACTTCCTTTTCATGAATATTCCATAATTCCTTCATGAAATTATATTACATTGCTTCATGTTTTCCTAAAATATTTCACGAGAATAGTATATATCAAACACACCTCTTCACTATTCCTTTGAAAAAGTATCTCATTCCATCACACTGTGAATTCATGAAACACATTCAACCATATGAATGTATATTAGTGTATGCTTCTTTCAATCTATTCTCATTAAACTAGGATTCTCATGATATTATATCCCTATTTTTTATGTCTCACGGCGCACAATGGGGTCGAGGGGGAGAAACATGCGCTACCCGACGTTTGATTAGAGAAGGTTAGGTTCTGTTTAATCACTCATATCGGGTGCACCGTTTTCTCCTTGAAACGCCCAACGGTTCCATATCTAGCAATACGTGGACATGCTTTCCAATGGCAGGCATTCGCTGGGTGGTTTGGCTAGAGATGCTTAAGAACTCACATTGGTCAAGAGGATGGGAAGTTGGGCTCATCTCACTCTTTTGGGGGGAATTATCGCCTATTTTGGGAATCTCTTATAGATTTAAGACGTATTCATATGTTAATGAATCTTTGGTTTATACCCAAACATAGTATCAATGGATTTCTCCTTGTTGGGAATGGTTAACTGGACGTAGGGGTTCAGAATCATTTATACCTGAGGTTTACCATCCCTCGTTGGATTAATGACTCCGGGGAGTCTGGACTCATTGAGGCGGCACTAGGGGTGGTGTGGTGAACCGACGTGAAGATAGTCAGATCGACTGGTTGTTCGGCCTGCACCTGAGGGAGGATTCTTACATACCCTGCCTAGGAGACAGGGATCAAAGTACACGTAGTTCGAATCTGAGGGTCAGAGAGATAACGTGAATGTGGACCTGGGGGTCCGATAGTTATTGGGCTTGAACCTCTTGGAGGCTTCCTACGTAACTGCCTAGGAGATAAGGATCAAAGTCCTCGTAGTTCACATTGTGGTGGGGCTTGCACTCTGAGGTGGCCCATTAGAGGATGTCATGGTCGATGCTTACTCTAAGCCCATGTGAGTCATGCTCGGTGTGAGAAACAAGAGGCAGCATAGACCAGATGATCACGTCGCGAAAGGTGCGTTCGTGGGAAGTGCAGTGGGGATTACGCATAGAGGCAGCCCATAAAGTCAGGGCTTACTCTAAGATGGATGCCCAGGGTGTCTTCCTCATTTATGACCATGAGAGAATCCCAACCCATGGGTGGGTTGAGGAATATAATGGGGGTCAATGCCTATGCCCATGTGCACAAGTGGGATAATGCCAAGGGCGTTGGAATCAGTCTAAACAAAGGGAGATGAAAGGTTTGAATTACATGCCTGACATTGGGAACGCAATGAGGGTGGAATGGCGGTGGAGGATAACTGTTGACCGTGTTCAAAACACAGCCTCCATATCACGTTAGCCTGAAATGGGGACAAAAAAATGAGGGTCAACTGCTGACCGTGTTCGAAACACTGAAACTAACTCAAAGTGTTGTCAAATGACTTCTGGGGCGTTGGCCCAGGATGGTAGGTGATTTAATGCGGCATGAGACCTGGCCGTTAGGGGGTCCCTTCAGACATGAAAGAGGATGGAGATCTGAATGAAAGATAAATCACGAGGTGGAGTGAGGGAATATTTGAATGGATTCCAGCGCTCTTGAAATTATGCCACTATAAACATGGCATGAGGCATCTTATTCGTGGAGCATAAGGCATCTCTTTCATGGAACAAGAGACATCCTATTATTGAATGATAGGAAAATCTACAGTTTATAGTCATGTAGATAGGACTATTTCCATATAGTTTAATGTCATATGGATAGGATGAGGGCCATAGAGTTTAATGTCATGTGGTCAAGACGACTAGGTAGGAGAGACCAAGCAATGGTCGGTGTGGGACTTACGCAAGGGCGGCCCTTTCTAGATGAACCTAGCAATAAGAGGTAGGAAATGGGGTTATATGAGAGTCATGAGGAGTATCTCGACTCATGGAATGTATAGGATGGATGTTGGGGCGGCACAAGGGTGAAATGTAAAATACTGTTGTCCTGGGCCTCGTAGAAGATGGCCGCCTAGGATGTCCGCAAAGGAAATGGCTGCTAAGAGATGTCCACATGTGGTTTGCGGTTTGGTTTTCCTCGAAGGGTGTCCGCAGAGGAGCTGGCCATGAGGGAGCAGGCTGTGAAGGAGTTTGTCGCGAAGGAGGCTGTTTGTGAAGGAGGTTGTCCGTGAAGGAGGCTCTCATCGAAGGAGGCTGTCCGCGAAGGAGGTTGTTCGCGAATGGTGTTCGTGGATGAGATGGTTGTGAAGGAAATGTCCATGAAGGGCGCCTACAGAGGGGCTAGCGCCCATCCTACTTCGCACTCGCAGAGGGGTTCCTGCCTCCATTTTGCGAATGACACTGGTCCGCAGAGGGGGTGGCCACGAAAGAGATGGTCGCATGTGGTTCATGGTTTGGTTTCTCCTCTATGCGGAAGAGTTCATTAGTGGACGATATGGGGTCTGCAGATGGTCACAGAACATTACCGCTGGGAGTGATTTCTCCAGCGTCTCCCCATGGGTTTTCACCCGTCCTTCCTCTCTTCTTCTTTTGGTGCCCCTTGGTGACTATTTATAGAGTCACAAAGAGGTTGTATCGATGGGCACATGACAATTTTTGTGGAAGCCCATGAAGGAATCCCCACCCTTGAACGACTCGGTCAACCAGGGATTTTTAGAACCGAGATCCATGGGATTTATCCATGGTCCCATACCTCTAAGCTTCTATCCCATGAAGGATATCGGTCTGCGGAGGGGGCAGCTCACGGCGGTGGACCAGCCTGACGTTCAATGGTCTTCTTAGTTCGCGCCTACGGAGGAGCCCCGCCTCCGCTTCGCGGACGTCGCTGGTCCGTGGAATTTTGGTTCGCCGAACCAGCCATGTACTGTTGTTGGGAGTCGGTACGTAGACCAGCTCGGTCCTTTCCCAAGTCTTGGGGTAATTAGATTTCCCCCTTGCAGAATTTTCAGAACCCTATAGTTTACTTCTTTATGTATCATTATACATGAGTTCTCCTCTTCACGAAGCATTGAAGGTTGTGGAAATCATTAATAGTTTCCTCATGTATGATAATATATAACTGCACTTGTTTTTAAAATCACAAATCATCTTCATACAATTGTGAAGGAAGATTATCAACAAAAACACATATAATTTTTCTTGTGAAAATAAAAAAGTTATTCCTTGACTCCCTATTGATCTCTCAATGATCTCGGATATTATTTTTGCATGTAATGGAAAATGATATCCTTGGTGGGGTATTTATAGACAAAACCCCACTTACTTAAATCATTTACACCATGTCAAAATTTAACGTGCATAGAATTAGCTTGTGTTTCATATGATTGATTCGGAAAACATTCGTAACAACAAAAATCACCATCACCGAAAATATATCATTTTATACACACTGTTTATCATCAATTTGAAATTCATTAAATTATAAAAATGAAGTTTCATAATGATTCAATCATATTTGAATCATAATGATGATCAAATTATGCTTGTAATCTTTGGATCAATCAATCAAGCATCATTTCTTGAATAAATCCTAATGAATAATACTTCCAGATGAATGCGTGAGGTAGAAGACCACCTGCTTGGATGATCAGATGGTCTACATTCAATAGATCTGATGTAATTGGTTCTTTATGTATTTTTTAGTGGTGCATGAACAATAATTGGATGCTATAGTCCCACACCTATTTTTCTATTTATCCTCAAACCCCTTTAAAATATTTATCATTCCATTTCTTGGTTGAGTTGCAACTAGGGTTGGCACCCAGATACAAAATCCCACATTACGATCTTCAGCCCAATGAGCCTCTGGTTCAATATATGAACCTCCGAGATCACATTCGTCAAGACTTATACATGGTTCCTCTATTATTGAGTGGGAACCATTTATTCCATATAAAACATAGCTCCTCCCAAACACCACTCCATGGATGGAAAAGGGTCTACAACCCACCTATGCAGTGGCCACAATCCCTTCAGCTAGATCGGGTGTGGTCTGGATGTCTTTTTAATAAAGATCAACATGACGATTTAACAACCTATTATGACAATAAAATTATCAGATAAAAATAAAAATCACTTTCTCCATTTCATCATCAATTACTCATCACTTTTAATATTTTTAAATAATTTTTACATCTCCTAATGAATTTGAAACATGTTTTGAACATTTATAATAGTGATAAAATCATTACATTAAATCTTCATTGACTTCATCTTCATAACTTATTGAAAAAAATTTCAACTTCAACAGAAATAAATCACATGATTTCTTTAGAAACTATATTATCTCTTGATAACATTTTTTGAGAAACTAGTTCCCTATATAGACATATATTAATCCCATCATAAAAATCTTTATCTTTATTTTTTGATTACTTATGTAGTCTGAAACATGCCTGGATAATCTTGTAGTGTTATCCTCATACTCCGAAATAATTTCATATTCCTTTCACTTTAGGTTAAGGATCCTTATATCCATTTCATCACATTGATCTTGAGGAAATTATTTCTCAAAGAACATCAATATAAAATTTATAAATTCCAGAATTTCCATGTCATCAACCTCTTTGGTGTTCTGCATCAATGAACACCATTGATCAATATATCTCTTTAAAGAATACACTTATAGAACAAAATTTTACCTTTCATTACTTCCCATGGCTATAAACATATTTTCATGGGACTTAAGATATTATTTAGATATAAATGGAATAATAGTTCCATTAAAATATAGAGACTTCTGTTATATGAAAAAATTCAACATTGGGGAATCATGATGTGGAACAAAAGGTTGCTCCATAAGGGTATGGTTATTCTTCATTACATGTGTTAGCTACACAAATATTCTTATGATATTCTTAGAATCAACATTATTTTTATTGGATTTATCATTCGGTAAATCCATACATTGACTATATTTATTGATTCCATTCCTTATACTAAGTTCCATCTCTAAAAAATTACACACACTGAGTTATCTCATTATCATTGTGAATATTGTGCTGTAAAATAAAAATAACTATGATGGTAAATATTCTAAAATACCCTAAGTTATTTAAATAATTCTTATGTTAGTTATTTTCATTTAAAATATAGTTTCCAATTTTATTAATAAACTAACTCTGATAAAAACTATAACAACCCAGACTCCAATAACCCAGACATGTTGTTCACTTTATTATATTGGAATATGATACAATGGATCACACCTTGGAGGATCAATTGGTTTAGTATTATTGGAAAACTAGATACATATATGATTCCCATATAATACAGAGTGCATAATATTTTGTCTCATGATATCCATTAATTCTTCAAGGGGATATCTACAATATGTAATGCCTGCTATTTTTCCACAACATTCCTTATAAATCAAAAATTATATTTATTTAATCAATAATATAGAATATTCCCCAACTAATGAACTAAATTTCTTAATAATATTCATTCAAATGACAATGTATATTGTAATGGTATACAATTAGGAAAACACCATATTAGTGAAAATGATACTCTATAAATCCATGATACTTAAAATATGGACATGGAGGAGAAAATAACTCCCAAGGGAATATTATCATGATAAATTTAAGGACAAAAAACCATAAAAAATAAATAATGAAAGAATACCATTAATTCATATGAAATGAAGTGTTTTTAGTAAAACCAAACCTAAAATAAAAATAAAATGGACGAAAAACAATAAAAATAACTTCTTTTTAACTTTGAAGTAATATATAACATTCAAAATTATTTTTATTCCTTTAATAAAATAATACCATTTTATTTTAAAATTAAAACTCATAGAAAAGGATTTTCATTGATGGTACATAAAAACTTTTAGAGTTATCTAAATAGAGAATAATTATCATGGAGGTGATAAAATCTATTAAAATCATATACATTAAAAAAATAGTAATTTCAAACTTTCGTAAAGAAATCCAAAAATACCATTTTTAAAAAACCGCTAGGGGATTTCTTATTAAACCATTGTGAATAAAGTAAAAGGAAGTATAAAATGACTTAAAATAATCATTGGAGTTTAAATAAGAACATTATTTAAATAATATGAAGAACATTAACAAGGAAGAAATTTATTCCTCACCAAAAATGGATATAAGGTTGGTATCCCTTACAGTAACTTTCTTATTTATTCTTGATCCCACAAGATAAAAAATGGAAAATTATCATTTAAACCCCAAAAATAATCATACGAAATGAAAATAGATGGGTTTTAATATATTCATATTGTAATATCTCAAGATTTCAAAATACGACTGTTTTATAGCATATAAGACACACAAAACTGAGCTTAAAAGAACCATGAATTATTATTATTTAAATATAATAATTATAATCTAGCCATTGAATTAGTGGATATGAATAAGAGTAAGAAAATTATGAAATATATATTAAATTATCATACTCAATAAAACTTTATTCATTTATTAATAATAAATAAGTTCACAATTTTTAGTAAAGTCATTTTAAACATCAAAAATACTTTTTCTTCAAAAATGGGATTTATTGATTTTTATAAGAGAATATTATATTTAATTTATTCCATTTTTAGAAATTTTATTTTTTAAAATGGTTATAATTTTTTAAATTTTTATATCAAAATTATTTTTCAGTTAAATCTTATATTTTTCCTGAAAAGATTGATTTTTGAGTGAATAATGAAAAATTCTAATTTCTGTAAAAATATTGTTTATTTTCATTAAAAAGTACCATTATGATTTTAATTTGATCATAAATTATGATAATTATTATTTAATTATATATAATATAAATAATTACATTTTAATCAATAATATGCTTGAATTTTGGAATATGATTATTTTTGGTCTTAGAAATGCAATATTTCTAAAAGCTGTTTTTTGTTTTGTTTTACGCATTTATATGAAAGTTGATTTACTAAAATTATAGAAATTGAATAATTATGGAGTTAATATTTGGGATGAGGAGGTTAAAAAAGGTTAAATTAGTCATTTTATTTTTTGTCATTATGAATTGTTAACATAGAAAATATGTGTCACCTCGGTAAGGGTAAATTAGGTAATTATGGTTAAAAATAATGTGACAGGGACTAAAAACTATATCTAAAAACCAAATTATATATATTTTATGAGTTTATTTCAATAAATACCTTCATATATTCTAAAATATTTTTTTTTCTGTTTATCATTGATAAAATCATTATGTAATTTTAAGTAAAGGAACATTCCAAAATGTCACTCTCTTGGTTTTAATTTTTATCATATGTTCACATAAGGATAATAAGATGTTATGAAATAATATACAAGCTTATTTTTAACTTAAATTAATTTATTTTTATAATTTTGATTTATTTTTAATATTTATTGATGGTACAATTACCTTAAATTCTTATACAATGCAGACATAATACTTGTGCCACGAGTATATAAATAAAATTAAATGATTTTAAAAACCAAAAAAGTAATATTTTTTTTGAATTAACTATGATTTATATTTACTTTTATGGTTCATAATAATGTATAATTTTTTAATGAGTTTATATTCAAATTATATACCTGTGTTAATGTCTTTAAAGTAAAATTAAATGAATTGTTCTAAAAATGAAATTTTATAATATATAATATTTTATTGAATAATTTAAAATTATTAAAAATATTATATTTAGACAAGTAAATTATATATGGTAAATAATATAATATATTTTCAACTTACATGCCATTCTTCCTTTTATATTAAATATATTTTCTCCAAAAGTGTAAAAAAATATTATTATTAGAGTAATAGTTAAAATGGTTAACAAGATGTTAAATCTAAGAGATAATGGTTAAAAATCATATAATCTTGTCTAAATATCACCAAATGAGATTATTTCAACTTATATATATACCATATTCTAAATATATCCTTTTTAATTCACTTTATCATGTAACTTAATTTTTATTAATTTAACACTTTAAGTAATTCCAAGGCTGCCCCTCCCCTCACTTATACAAGGGAACCTACTATCCTCTCAGTATCACACATTTTTAGCACCCTATCTCAGAAAATAATTAAAAAAATACGTTAATATAATTTATATCCATAAACTAAAATCATTGGTTTCATCAAAACACTATTCTAGAAGGCTTAAGGTATAATTAAACGAAGGTTTTTTGAAGAAGAGGTATAATTCTAAATGAGTGTTTCCATTATTATTCTTTTTATACCTCCTTAAATCTTATTAAATCATAATGATATAATACCATAATTAGATCAAAAATTCATAAATTTTATTATCACCATGTAAAACCCCTTTTTCATATTATTTTCCATTAAATTATTTGTTTATTATTTCCCATTAAATGGGGAATGAAAACATTGTTTGTACATATGTGCTGAATACCCTCCACAAAGAGATGTGTTTTATTTTCCATTTCCGCATCTATTGAAAATTTATAATGATTGATTTAATATATATATATATATGTGATATTTATGAGATAATTGTAATTATTTAAATTTAATATATCAGTTATTTTCTTACCCTTCCATCTTTTGAAAAATTAAAACGTCACATGTGTGTATGTGAAGATTACCACATCCATGAAGCTATGTGATTTTATTTCATGTATGAATTTAATATATTGTTTTAAAATTGAATTTAATGTTTAAAAATTATAATTATTTCAATATTATGATTTTGTATATGATAAAAAAATTACTAGTTTGAACACAGTTAAAATGCTGAAGACTTTTTCAATTTTTAACTGAAAATCCTCAAAACACATGATGTGGATTTAACTGATTAAGTAATTAAATATGTATTTGAAATTAATGAAATAAATTTTTTAATTATAAAGGAATAAACCTTAAAAAAGTTATTAAACATGTAAATAATCAATTTATATTATATCGAGGGTGAAAGAATGCATGTAGAGAGTTAGGACATTAGGTAAGAGGTTTCTTTACTCAATTTATATTCATGGAGTTGTACCACTACTTCATTGATTATGTTATCTTAAGATAAAATTTTAAATTAATATATTATTATTTCATGTTTTAGTTAAAATTTTTATCTATGTATTTAATTTTTTTTACACAGAATCACTTCATTGATAAATTCTCTCATCAATGATATGGTCTTTATAAGGGTTATTCCTCTCAACATTGTTTCATTGGGACATGACTCATATAGGGAACCTATTTCATTTTATAAGGAGTATATGATTCCAATTGAGATATAATATCATAAATAAATATTTCTTCATGATATTTAATTTTTATTTTATGTTATATATTTTATGATACATTGATCCAAATGTTATAAAAGTTGTAAGGGTTTTCATGGTCTCAATTTCAATTATTCGAGACATAATTCATGTTATGCACCCTGATTTTTTTTGTATGGTGTAATTACTACCCCATAAATATGTTTTAACATATTATTTAATTTAAATTATGGGTTTTAAATAATATTTTTATGTTTTGTCATTTAATGAATTTTTGAATCAAGCAACATTAGTTTAATGGTTTCTCATCTCAAACTTCTTTTTTGAGACATGTTTTTGATTGATGCGCCAATATACGTTTATATGTTGTATATAATGAATCTTGACATAAAATATCATGAACCTTTTTATACTCATGGTGTATTATTCTTCTTATTTTGTTATTTCTTTCTAATTGGTTTGGTTTTAAAAAATTGTAAAGGGGTATTTCTTTAAAAATATTGTTTTAATGTTTTTAATTACTTTCAACCAAACTCTTCCACCCTGTTGTTTATCTAATTTTATTAATGTAATTTTATAAATATAAATGATTTATTAAAGTTATTTTATATGATATTTGACCTTATTTCAAATTTTTTAAAATGAAATTTATTAATTTTTTCCGCATGGGTTACTTTTGACTCTCATTATAGAATTTTGAAAAGAATGATTATTTTTAACGTTTATGATATGAATGGATTTTGACACCATTATGACGATTATTTTCATTGAAGATCAATTTATTCGATTACATGGTTATTTTTAAATGTAATTATTTTCTAAATATTTTTTGATTTTTGGGATTTTAAAGGTACGAATAGAAAAGGATATTCTACCCTCTACTACAAATATTCCCTTTAATAGAAAGAAAAAGGCATTTAACAGCACTAAAAATGTATTGTTTTCCTCAATGCTATTAATGGGGGGGTCCCCTTTATCAGAACTAAAAAATGAACTAATTAAGGGCCCCCTATTTCAGTGCTATTTTTAGTTCTAATAAAGGCCAAACCTACTACCTTGTGCTGTTTTTATAACAACACACACTACACCAAAAACTTGTATCTCATATATGAAAAAAATATAATTTTATTAAAATAAATTTGACATAATGAATTCTAAAAAAACTGTACACAATAAATGTCAAAAATGTTTTTATAATTACATTTAAAATTATATACAAACATTTAAAGACATTAATGTTTCATCTTCTTTGGCTCATGAAATCACCTCTCAAAAATGTCCACCCATAGTATTTGTTTCTGAACAAATCAGCTCAACCTGAGAAAAGAATCCACCTATATAAGAAAATAAATCTTATGTTAGTAATATTATAATGAAATAAATTAAACATTAATATGAATGAATACATTAATAAAATATCATTTTGAAAAAAATACATGCTTTGAGTTAAACTGATCACATCGTGCATCGTATTGTGGTGGGGTTGATTTCTACATATCAAAAATGGCATCTGAATAATTGTCCTAAAGTATCAAAATAATCCAAATGTGTTTTCTCAATATTGAGTATGTCACTTGTTATTTTAATAAAAATTAATGTCAATTTTAGATAAAGATACCTTTGGAGTTATACCAGTCACATCGTGTGCTGGATTGAGATACAACTGATTCCTACCCATCAAAATAAATACTTATGGATCATTTTCCTAAATTATAAAAATACATATGAATGAGTTTTCTTGGTTTTTAGTATGTCACATGTATTTTTCACTAAAATGTAATTTCAATCTGAAAAAATTCACTTTGAGTCATACCAATTGTGTAATGTATCATTTTGACATGAGACTATTTCCTACAAATAAAAATGATTGATGAACCACTTTATTAAATTATCAAGATAATCGGAGCACAATTTCATGGTTGCTGGACTTAAAAGTCAATTTTAAACTAATAATGGACAATTTTAGTCATACTGGTCACACCGTGCATCAGATTGATGTGACTTTGTTTTTAACACATCAGAAATGACTCATGGATCACTGTCCTAAAGTATCAAAAAAATTGAATGCATTTGTTTGTTTCGAGAATGTCACTTTTATTTTTATGAAAATTAATGTCAATTTTAAATAAAAATACACACTTGGAGTCATATAAATCACACCATGCATCAGATTGAGGTGTGGTTGATTCCTATACATAAAAAATTAAATATAGATCATTTTCTTAAATTTTCAGAATAATCCAAATATGTTTTCCCGGTTTTCAGTAGACCACTTATTCTTTAAAAAAAATTAATATTAATTTTAAATAAAAATTGACACTTAGAGTTATACCAGTCACACCATGAATCATATTGAGGTAAATTGATTAAAAAACATAAAAAATTACGGATGTATAGTTCTCCAAAAATATCAAAAAAATGCATTTTCTCTATTTTCAATATGTCACAAGTTATTTTTACAAAAATTAATGTCAATTTTAAATAAAAAGACACAATATGAGTTATAACGATCACACCAAGCATATGATTATGATCTAGTTGATTTATACACATTATAAATGACTTATGAATCATTTTACTAAATTATAAAAACAATCTGAATGTGTTTTGTTGGTTTTTTGCATGTTACTTATTCTTTTTACTAAAATTAATGTCAATTTTATATAAATAGAAACACTTGGAATTATTTCCATCACCCCATGAATCATTTAGAATCTAGTATGATTCAAATACATCATAAATTACTTAGGGACCATTTTACTAAAGTATCAAAATAATAAGAATGCATTTTACCAGTTCTGAGTATGTCACTTTTTTTTTTATTAAAATGTCATTTGAAACTCGAAAAAGGAACTTTGAGTCATACTGGTCACATCATGTGTAGGTTTAATATGAGAATGATTCATACACATCAAAAATGACTTATTAATCATTTTCCAAAATTTTAAAGAAAATCCTAGCATGTTTTACCAATTTTTTATAATTGATATTTTTGAACTAAAATGTCAATTTTAAACTGATAATGAACACTTGGATTCATACCAAGAACATCCTATATCATATTGAGGTTAAAATGATTCCTATACATAAAACATGACTTATGGATCATTGTATTAAATTATCCAAACAATTTGAATGCATTTTATTAGTTTTGAGTATGTCAGTTCTATTTTTTAATAAAACTCATGTCAATTTTCAATAAAAATACACACTTGATATCATATTATTAAAACCATGAATCATATTGAGGTGAGTATAATTCCTAAATGTCTCAAATGAATGATGGATTGTTTTCCTAAAGTATCAAAATAATATGATGTTTTTTCCTCAGTTTTCAGTATGTCACATTTTTTTTACTAAAATTTAATGTCAATTTTAAATAAAAAGAAACCCTTGGATTTTAATGGTCGTGTCATGGATCTGATTGATGTGGGGTTGATACCTACACATTATAAATGACTTAATTATTTTTTCCCTAAATTATCAAAACAATACGAATGAATTTTATCAGTTTTCAATATGTCACTTGTTATTTTTATTAAAATTCATTACAATTTTAAATAAATAGACACACTTGGAATTATACCAGCTATAAAACGTGTCATATTAAGGTACAACTGATTATTAAACATTATAAATGAATTATGGATCTTTTCCCTAAAGGATCAAAAGAATAAGAAGGAGTTTGATTAGTTTTGAGTGTGACACTTGTTTTTTTATTATAACGTAATTTGAAATTGGAGACATGAAATTTGAGTGATACAAGTCACATAATGTTTTGGTTTTATGTGAGACTACTTCCAACATGTCAAAAATGACTTATGAATATTTTTTCTAGATTATCAAGACAATCCAACTGTGTTTTCTTGGTTTTTAGTGAGTGACACTTTTTGAACTAAAATATCTATTTTAAGATAATAATGGATACTTTGAGTCATACCAGGCACATAATACATCATATTAAGGTTAAAATTATTTATACATGTCAAAAATTTCTTATGGATTGTTTTATTAAAGTATTCAAACAATATGAATGTGTTTTCTCTATTTTGAGTATGTCGATTTTCTTTTTTGTTAAAATAAATATCAATTTTAAATAAAAAGATGCACCTGAAGTCATATTGGTCAGACTATGTTTCGGTGTGTGGTGTGTATATTTGCTACACAAAAAAAATGACTTAATAATCACTTTTATGAATTATCAAAACATCCTAAATATGTTTTCCCAGTTTTGAGTACATCACTTCAATTTTTCACTAAAATGTCATTTTAAACTGGAAACACACAATTTGAGTCATACTTGTCACACCATGTATTATTTTGATGTGAGACTGATTCATAAATTTCAAAACTAACTTATGAATCATTTAACAAAATTATTAAGACAATCTTAGCATGTTTGATCGATTTTCAATGAGGGACACTTTTTAAATTAAAATGACAATTTTAAACTCATAACAAACATTTTGAGTCACAGCAGACACATTGTGTATCAGATTGAGGTGTGGTTTATTCCTATATGTCACAAATGATATTCGGTTAGAAAATCTATAGCCTCCTTCGAGGATATGTTGTCTCGGGAACTCTTCCTCTAGCTCTCGCAGCCAAGTGTCATTCCATTCCTGCTATTCTTTTGCCTTTGAGATATTCTTTGTCTGTGGATGATTTCCCGGTGGTCGAGCTGACAGAAGGGGAACTGGATGATGCTGGGGCCTTTTATGACTTAATGCTGGTGGAATGGTTTGGCTGTGAAAAATCTCCTCCGGAGACCTTTAAGGAACTTGTGGGCTCTTGGGGCCGGCTTCACGCTGCTTCTGTTTCCTCGCAATCCAGGTAAGCTCTCTATATTCATCTGTGCAATAGGGAAGATTTTGTCTGTGCCTTGTCTTGAGAGGACCTTCGTTGCAGTGGTCGGTGCTTCTCCTTATCACGGTGGTCTTGGGAATCCCATTTTGAAAAATACTCTTGCATGGAGGTATGTTGGATTAACCTCCTCGGACTCCTTCTGCTGTTTCATAACCCTGCTATCCTCAGGTATATTGGAGATGCGGTGGGCACTTTTCATTGCATGGACGATGATAGTGTTCACCTTCGTGATGCGGGGTGCCCTTAGATCCGTGTAGAGATGGACCTTTCCTCACCCTTTCCAACACGCTTCTTGATCATGGCTGGTGACCGATTCATGTGGTGGCAACGCCTCTTTTATCAGTCACCACCCAGATTCTGTGGGGGGTGCGGGCTTCAGGGGAATTCGAGGGAATTTTTCCATAGGTGGATCTCTAAAAGACTGACACCATTCGGTGGCTCCGTCAGCCCTTTGTGGTCCAGGGTTGCATCTGAGCCCCCCTCATCCTCGGGGTGGTTGGAGCGGTCCCCTCAACAGCGTCGTTCGGGTCGGGGTGCAGTGCTGACCCCTTGAAGGACCCGGTTGATTCAAATTTGAATTTTGGTGGCCCTTCTTCTGCCAGTGGGCCCCTGCTATCTCAACCTATTACTGTTTCTGTAATGGTCGCCTGTCACTCTCTGCCTTGCACGAGCCCAGGCTTGCTTGTCCCCGCTCTTCCGTGGTCGGTTTGCGCTCCTCTCCCACCCCGAATGATATCAACCACTTTGCAGTCTTGGAGGAGCTCTTGGATGAGTCGGCTCAGAGATCCCCTCCGGCATCCCAATCCAGCACCCCTCGATCTCCAGTGGATTCCAGATTTTCCCTGGGGCCTATCACTCGATCCTGAGATAGAGAAGCTTATCGGTCCTGGTGTTCTCTTGATGAGGGAAATCTCAGTAGCGAAGCCTCTCGGCTGTTTTAAGCATGTTTTCAGTCCTCATTTGGAATGCTAGAGGTTTGGGGGCCCATGCGAAAAGTGCCTTCGTTGCCTCTGAGGTCAAGCGTCATATGGAATCTATGGCGGTCATTCTTGAACCTAAACAGGAGGTTAACCATTTGGCTATGTTTGGAAATAGGATGGGTTTCAGTCAGCATTTTCACGCCTTTCCAGGTAATTTTCATATTTGTGTTTTCTAGAAGAAAGGGTGGGAGGTGGAGGTGGTTGATGTCTCAGCCCAGAGCATCACTACTAGAATTACGTCCAGCAGTTTTGATATTTTCTCTACCTTTGTCTATGCGAGTTGTGAAGTTGTTGATAGGCATACTATGTGGCTGCAGCTGGCCAGTTTTCACTGCATGAACAAACCTTGGTTTGTCTGGGGGGACTTTAACACATTTTCCGAGCTAACGGAAAATAAAGGAGTGAGGGACTTCACAAATGCCATGAGGTACTTCCAGGGGTTCATGTCTTCTTTTGGGCTCTTGGATTTTGGGTTTCATCAGTAACCAATTAACATTGTTAAAAATCCGCAAAGGGAATCTTCACATTTAGAGCTGACTCGACAGGCGCCTTTCGAACATCCAAAGGATTGAATCATTTGGATAGGAATCAGTTTCTCATTTAACTAGAGCCCGGTCCAACCACTCTCTCCTCCTGGTCACATTGAAAAGTTCCCCTCCGAGGCAGCCTCAGTTTTATTATTCAGTGGGGTGGCATAAGGGGGAGGGCTTTCTCCAAATGATGGAGGCGTCCTGGGTGCCTGAAGTCAATGGATGTTCTTGGGAATGTCTTTATTATCAGCTTCGACGGCTCAAAAGGTGCATATTAGACTGGATGGATAACAACCTGGTGGAGGAATATCTTTTGGATGACATCAAGACGGACATCGCCAAACTTGAAGAGTCACTTTAGGAGTTGTGGGATGACAACATTTTTGCCCTGCTGAATGAAAAATGCTCCCTATTGGCTGAGAAGACTCTTGAAATAGAAAGTACATACCATGCCAGATTGAGGGCCCTTTGGATGAGGGAAGGGTATAGGAATACCTCCTATTTCTAGGCGAGTTTGAAATAAAAAAGGAGGAATGCTCGCCTTAACATAAAATTGGAGGATTTGTCCTACACCTCAGACATTAATGTGGCAGGGAATCTGGCATTAAATCATTTTAAGACTCTCCTGGATGACCTATTAGATTCTAGGAATGGGAATCTGCCTTCTGGTAATAGGGGGAAAGATCTTCTTTGTAGCATTCATGAGATGGTAGGAAGCACAAACAACTCAGCCCTTATCGGAATCCCGAAAGAGGAGGAAGTTAACGAGGCTACCTTACATTTAAAGAAGGATAGTGATCTAGGCATCAATGGGTTCCCCAACGCTTTTTATGTTACATCATGGAATCATGTGAAGCACCAAGTGGTTCAGGCAGTGCATGAATTTTTAAAGGGGGGCTCTCTGCCAAGGAAAGTTTGTGCCTCAAGGCCGGTGCTCATCCCTATGTTCAAGGACCCAACTAGTATTTCCCAGCATAGGCCTTTATGCCTTTGCAATTTATTTTACAAAACTATCTCTATCATTTTATCCAGAAGGTTCAACAATATCATCCCATGGCTTATCTCTGTTGAGAAACATGGGTTGGTGAAGGGCAGAAGCATCCGGGGGCAGTCGTCATTATGAAGGAATTGGTTGGAGACATTAAAAAAAGGATTGTGGGGGTCTAATGTGATTATAGATGTCAACATGGAAAAATATTACGATAGACTCCAATGGCATTTCATCCTATGTGTGATGATGAAATTTGGATTTCAAGAATGGTTCTGTGAAAATTTTCTTCAGGTGTTTCTCCTCCCCATGGCTTTCAGTCTCGCTCTTGCACAAGGCATTTAGATTCTTTAAAAATATCAGAGGTGTGAGGAAAGGAGATCCCATGTCTCCCTTCCATTTCCTTTTAGCTCAAGAGTCCCTCTCATCCAAATTTTACTCTAGTCTGGAAGCTGGAAGGGTCATGACTTTTGTCGCCAAATTTGGGGAAAACACAGTTACTCATATGATGTTCGTTGATGATATACTTATTTTCACTAATTATAGGTATAGCTCTCTCTAAAACCTCATAGGTATCATGGAGGCATATGTGGAGGAAAGAGACCAACTCATCAACACTTATAAGAGCAAGGTTTATATTTCCAACAAATGCTTTGGGAGCCGATGCAAGGCGATTCAAGATATCATGGGAATGCACCGGGGCGTCGTTCCAATGACATACCTCAGAGCTCCCATATCCAACGGGTGAATCAAAAAGAACCTCTTCGATGATGGAATTGCCCATATAAATTGAATGATTTGAAATTGGAAGAATATGTTCCTCTCATTGAGAGGTAGAGTCACCCTCTTTAATAGTGTGCTCACGTCGATTCCCATGTATGTGCTATCGATCATCAATCCGCTGAATGGAACTATAGATAAGATTGAAAGAACCATGATAGATTTTTTGGGATGCTAACCAGTTGGGATAATGCCACTGGGCTTCATAGAGCCGTATGGAAAAGCCAGTTGAAAAGCAGGTGTGGTCTTACGATGTGTGGTTGAATCTATGCAAGCTATGCAGGCACGCCAAGCATGGGAAATCGTTGAGGGGGCCTCATTATTGGAAAGGATCATAATGAATAAGTATGGGGAGAAATGGGAGGACTGAACAAGGAATAGGAGGACCCTCTCTAACAATTCCCAATGCATTCTCTCACAACTGCCTGGCCATCAAGCTCAATCCCGACGGTTGATTGGGAGAGGCGATATCAACCTATGGAATGAGAATTGGGATTGCAATATTCTCTATTTTCCTAGTTTTCATGTGCCAACATCCCCTTAAAGTAGGTTAGCACCCACTGAGGTTTGATGGACACAATTATCAATTATGAAAAGAAGGAATTTTTTTAAAACATCTACTTGGGGGAAGAGCCGGACCGCTACTGCTTCAATGGATCTGTTTCTGGTAAGTTCTACAGCAATAGTTTCAGAACTTACGTCCATGTGAAAAGGGAGAGTGATGATCTTTCCTCGATCCTAGGGTGCAAAGGTATACCCACCAAAAAGAAATTTCTGGTCTGCAGAATTCTTCATAGAGCCCTTCTGATGGATGAGAACATTCAGCGCATAGGAGTGACCATGGTTTCCCGCTGTTATTATTGCACCAAACCTCGAATAGAGTCAACAAAACACCTTTTTTGTGCACAAAGAATGGGAAAAGAACCTGTGGCGATACATGGGATCTATCATGGAAATCAAGTGAATCAGAGGTAATTTTTCAGAACATTGACTAAGTTGGTTTCAGGACATCGGATCGCGGGACAATGAAAGTAGGAATCCTGCAACCATTGTGGTGGCTACATGCTGGAATATTTGGGAGGCAAGAAACAAGTCCAGAGAAGGTGCGAAGAGTTCTAACATAGCGCTTCAAGTGAGAACCCATTCAATGGTGGTCGAATCTTTTTCACAGTTGCTAGGTTTCACCCTCCTTTAGAAGGTTTCCCCTAGATCGATATCTTATACAAGCACAAGCCCAAACATCCATGGAAAATGGGTTCAGTGGTTACAACCCTACAAGGGCTTAAAGATCAATGTCGATAGTTCCTTCACCGATGGTGAGATGAGGGGAGGAGGACTGGTTAGGAAGGCAAATGGATCAGTCATATTTGGATTCAATGACTTATATGGGTCAGGCTTGTCCTTAGGTGTGGAAGTTAGGGCCACGCACACATGCCTCTTGTTGTGCAACCACCTCAGCGTCAAGGTGAAGAGTATCTAATCAAACTCTACTGCATCCATCCTCTTCCTCCAAGGTAAGACCGAACCACCATGGGATCTTTGATATCTGGTGAGACTTTGTAGGAGATTTATTATTCAAGGATGTTTTGTCAAGAATATTTTGCACGAAGGAAATTTTGCAGCGGATAAGTTGGACCGTGAAGGTAGAGCTGACGAGGAAAACATTATCAACAACCACGTTGGTTCTTTTCCAAATAGCTACAACCAAGTTATTCTCAAAGACGCCCTAGGCCTCCACCACATTGGGCCACCATGATTGTTTTGTTTTGGTAGTGACTTGATGTTCTCTTCTTTTTCAATAAAAAGATAATTTTCAGTCAGTCTATATGTCACAAATGACTTATGGATTGTTTTCATGAAGTATAAAACCAATATAAATGTGTTTTCTTATTTTTTAGTATGTGAGTTTTCTTTTTAATAAATTTAGTGGAAATTTTAAATGAAAATAATCACTTAGAGTCAAACCGGTAACACCATGTATCATATTGAGGTGTAACTGATTCCAATACATTTCAATGTCTCAAAAAATCACTTATACCAATGTTTCCATGCTTTCCATTGGATTTTTTTCAAACTAGAAACACTGCATATTGATTTGATGTTCTTAGTAGAAAAAGTATGCAGTGTTGGATGTTCGACAAATAAAGGAATGGAAATAATGGTAACATTGGAAAAAGGAACATGTTGGATATTTTATGGCTGGTTGCAGATAGTTGAATGAAAAATATGGCTTTCCAATATATCGGAGTAAAAAAACTAAATAACTATTAAATAAAAATGATTAGGAAATTTACATACCAATACTAGATAAAATGACGACAAAACGAATTAAATAAGTAGTATGAATTGACCTTTTCATGATGGTTGAATACATTCATTACCCATTTCCTTGTTTGTTATCTTAGTTATAGTCCTGAACTATCATGAGTAGCTTTGAACAAACAACCCCAACTCATACCGAGGAATCCACCTGTATAAGAAAACAAATTCTTATGTGTGTAATACTGAATGGAAATAAATTAAATATAAATATGAAACAATACATTACTTATTTAGAAGTTACATCTTCGTGAAATTTTTGTACCTTATACCATTAGGTATGCTTCCCATTCGTTTCTAAACAAATCTATATCATATTGTGAATACTATATTTTTGGCATTCATAGTAGTACATAAAAAATATAAATACAGAAATTATTAATAATTATTTTAAATGAAATATAAATTGTCTTAAAAAATACCTTTTTAGGGATGATAGTTTTTTAATGGAATAAGATAACACTCAGAAATTTAGAAACACAATAACCAAAATATTTTCCATTTTTTGTTTCAAACACTGCAAAAACATTGAGAAAAATAATTAATTTATCACGATATGTATTTGGATAATGAAATATTACTATATATACCCTGATATTTGTCGAGTTATAGAACTTTTCAGGCTCCTTATGCACATGGGATGTCTTCATTATATGATATTCAAAATATTTATACACCACCCTATCCTAATAGAATTCTCATTAAAACATAATTTGAACTATATAAAGAGAAATTTAGTTTCATAAAATTGGATTTAGTATATTCCAAATTGAAAAATTTCATCATGAAGTTCACCTTTAACTATCATTGTCATTTCCTCAATACGATCTTCATCATCATTCAGTATTGTAATCACAAACTCAATAGAGTCTTATTACTTATCTTTACTTTTAATCATAATATGTGATCCATAAAATAGAGTGTTATCCTAGTAACTAGCTAAATTCACATTTCTCATTGTTTTTTCTATTATTTAAAACTTTGATCAATTACATGATAGATCAAGTGTTTTTCCAAGTCATCTGGACTAATTAGTCTTGAATAACAACAATGTAAACATAAAAAAGGATTTCAGTAGGTTCATATGCATGATCATTTTCAAATTTGATGAACACTTTCACCTAATCATTATACTCTTTGGTCATACCATTGTAATTCATCAATTTTCTATTCATATCCATCCTATTTGATTCGGTAATATTAATATTTAACAAAATAAATACACAAAATATGTTTAATTGAAGATGGATCTCATGAACTGTTTGAAAGAAAATGGAAATAGTGAAAATTGGTTTATCATCTCACATAATAAAAAACAGAAACTTATTAAAGGAAATTTATAAATATAATGAAGTATATTTCACTTTTAAACACTATTTTTCACTTTATATTTTTAATGATCAAAACCCTTTTTGTATGATTATAAATGAAGTATAAAATCACATTTACATTATAAAAAACTACTAAAATATTGTTATTTAATATAATAATAGAAAAATGACATATTTTTTGAATACCCTTTTCAAAATAGAAAATACTTCTATTGAATAAAATAAAGGTTTCACTAATAAAAAAATAAATTATTATATTTTTCGAAATATTGTCAACACTAACATTGAATTTATGAAAGTATAAAAGTATTAAACTATTTATAAATTGAAAAACGATTACACATATAAATGTATAAATAAAAAATTTATATATATTTAAATTAGTATAAAAAATTATAGACGTTTAAAAAAGTATTAAATTACATATCATTTATAAATATAAATATATATATATATATATTAATGAAATATACATAATTTATAAATGTATATAAATTTATAAAACTATATAAAATTACATATATGTTATAAATGTATATATAATTAATATAAGTATATAGTTTTGAAAATTTATAAATTTATAAAATTATAATATATAAAAGTGTAAAATTATTCAATTTTAATCCATTGATGAAAAGATCAATCTTGTTTTTATGGTTAATAAAAATACTATAGGTGTTCCTCGTGAGTTTCATGATATATAACCCTGTCATTAATGAAACACACTTTTCAAACCACTTCAAAAATCCTATAGAATCCCCAATCATGATACAAAGGTAAATGAAAAAATTAATGGAACCACAACTTCAATGAAATGAAAATAAGAAATAAAATAAATCTACAAAGCCCCCCCCCACAAATCAATCAAGTTGGGAAACTAGAGATGATAAATAAAACCCCCTATTCCAAACCACCAAGAAATGAAATTATGTCATGGTATTTATCATTGGCTTTAATGTGAGAGATTCCTTGAAGATATCAAATTGGGACCAACTGTTGGCTTATGTTGCATTAAAGCACATGTTACTTGACTATCTTTGCCCAATCCTAGAATCATGGGAAATACCCACTAGACCAATATATAACTAGGGGAACTGTAAGTATGAAATGGTCTAGTGTATCTTAAATAAATACTTCCCACGTAGTTACTCAATTTCCCAAGACCAAAGTAACAGTAATGGTGAGAAACATGTAATGATGAAAACAATCATGATTAAGAAAAAATAATAACCCACCCACACCTCTAATGATCTCATAACAAAAATCCATTTATATCCATCGCCCAATCATGACATAAATAACACACCACCCATGAAGGGAAAAAATAATTAGGGAGAATAAGTGGGTCTCACTCACCCATATATTTTAAAGAACATCTAAAAGGTCCAAGAGAGACTTTTAGAAACCCACCAAGAGACCAATTATCTAAATAATAATTCGAAATAATTTATAAGACCTTTCTTAAAACATTACACTTAAAACACCCTTGAAATAAGTTTATAAATTATTCCACCATTATAAAATCACTTGACTGATTAAAACGTTGCATTAATTGTCTTTTCCAATTTTCCGAATGGCGTAAAAAAATTTATACTTCACATTTTATTTTAAAGAAATATTGAAATATTTTATCAATGATTGAAATTTCATGTATTTATTGTAATTAAAATAAAAAATATTGTTCCAATTGTGAATTAAATTTGATGACCAAAAGACCTAATAAAATATTATAATTTATTTATGAAGATAATTCACACAATTTCTCAAACACATGGTGTGCATAGTTTATTAATATTTTTTTAACAAGTTCCACAACTTGGATGTTGTTGGAATTGAAATGAAAATCATTTAAAATTTGATTTACCATTCTAAGAACACACTAACACATTTAATTATATTATTTGATATACAAACCATGGAGTTAAACATGTAAAAATTCATGGTTATAAAATTTAATGGAAAACACATGGGGTAACCTTTCACAAATCAATGGAGAATTGTCTATAAATAAAAATTTAGGATGAACATAGCTCAATAAATTAATAAAATTACCTAAAAAAGGAATCACAAGAATTTTTTTTAACCCTTACCCTTGGGATTGGCCACAAATGGTTGTGGTTCTGGGGAAGAAACTAAGGGGGAGAGTCTTGTTCGAACGATATGCATCGAGGTTGGAGGGAGTGATGACCTAGATGGAAGAAGAAATTAAAGAGGAGAAGCAATAATCTCACACCATAGATTTGAAATGATTCATTGATGATGAGTGGTGAGGGTTTGACAGGGATAGATGATGGCAGAGAGCGACAACGACGACGATGACAAGGAGCAATGATAATGATAGTGAGCAAGGATGAGGACAATGGTGAAGGTGAAAGTGAGGGAAGAGAGCGATTGTTGGGTGACATAACTAAGGTTTCACAAAATTTTGATTGTATGAGGAGATGGTGAATCTGTTAGGGTTATTTTATAAAAACCTGAAAGGCTTTTATCTGTGCTTTCCAAAAATAACTTGGAAAGGTCAGTTTTGTTAGTGCTAAAATACAAAGTACTGATAAATGAGAATCTTTAATAGCGCTAAAAAGAACTGATAAAGATCTAAATAAATAAATATATTTGTTATATAAATAGATTTTTTATAATTATATAAATATATTTATATAATTATATATATTGATATTGTTATATATACTTATATAATTTTAAATATAATAAATACAGTTTTTGTTATTTTATAAATAGTTATAAATAATTATAAATATATTTATATAATTATATGATTGTATATATATAAATTTTTTAATATATATATATATATATTTGTTAATATATAAATATTCATATTTATAAAATTATAATAAATATATTTTTTAATTAAATATATTAATTGTAATTTTATAATTATATATATACACACACACACATATATATATATATATTTCTAATTATTATTATAAATAAATATATTTAAAAATAATTATATATAATTAAAAATATATTTATATAATAATATATCATGGTCTGTACTACTTTAGTATATTTATATGATTACATATACTTATATCAATTTATAAATATATATAATTATAAATATAGTAAATATACTTATTATTTAAAAAGATATATATATATATATATAATTATAATTATAAATAAATATATTTAAATTTATTTATATATAATTATAAATATAATAAATATATTTATAATTTAAATATATTTTTTATAATTTTAAAATTATTTAAATATGTAGTTATTTGTTTATAATCATAATTATAAATAAATATATTTAAAAAGTATTTATATATAATTATAAATATATTAAATGTACTTATATAATTATATATATATTTATATATATATTAATTTTATAAATATTTATATAAATATTTATGTATTTACAATTATAAGTATAAATAAATAAATATTTATTTATAATTATGAAATTATAATATATATATTTATTGTAATTATAAAATTATAATAAATATCTTTATTATAATTATAATTTTATAATTATATATAATAAATATACTTATTATAATTATTTAAATATATATAATTATAATTATAATTATAATTATAAATATATATATATATATATAAATATTTGTATACAATTATATATGTGTGTGTGTGTGTATGTGTGTGTGTGTAGTAGTAGTAGTAGTTACGGTTTGACTTAGTGGGAAGCACCCCATAATTCTATTTTAAAGGTTGGGGGTTCAAATTCAATGGTTTGAAGGTACTGTAACAGCACTGTAGTAGTGACAAACACTGTAGAATGACGGGTACTGTAGCAGCGGCGAGTACTGTAGTGGGAAATGTACCAGTCATGGTACTGTTGCATTACTATTCACAGAATGGGCCTTCGGCCAAAAGTTTGGGCCTACGGTCCATATAATGGGATCATGCCTGCTAGGCCTTCGGGCCAATATATATATATAATGTAATAAAGCATCTCGTTTAGCGGGTTATCCCTTAGGGGGGCTTTGACCTGTGTTTTAGGCATGTGTGTGTGTGTGTGTGTGTTTAATATAATTGTACGCCCAAGAACCTAATATATATATATATATATATATATATATTAATTCTCAAAATGGATCAGTCATGGAATTGGAGACATCTCCATGGCCCCACATTTATTAAATGAAATGAACGTACAAAGTTGAGACAAGTCAAACCGAGCATAAAATGCCTACAAAAAAAACAACACAAACCAGAAGGTTAATTTCTTCTAGATCCCAAATATATAGGATACCCTACTCTACCTTGTTGGTATCCACCTCTCTACCAAGTCTTTCCCTCTCGTGGAGGCTCATAATCCTCATCTGTTGATGATGTGCCAGGTTTTACCACAATGGAATGAAACTTCTATGAAATATAATGATAGATCATCTTAGGATTGGTGTGAAATCCATGTTTAATATTAGAATATAAAAAGAATCTGAATAACTATATAATCCTCAAAGATAAAATCATTCAGCTCTATCATCGAGTAAATAACATGAATCTGTGAGAAGAACCATTGCACGACTTCCTCAGAGAGACCTTCCATTGGCCTTTCATCTTCACTATCATCCGAAGATATGGTAATAGAATTCTTTTCATAGGCAATAGCACAATCCGCATCTGAGTACTTTACAATGAAAAGATATGCCTTCTTCAATAGTTTATTGAAGTGAGTTGGAAAAGAAAATTCCATATTCCCACCCTCATTTGGTTGCATCTTCTGGTTGGGTTTTCCACCTGAGACTGCCAACAATTGGGAGTGACTCTCATGTGATATCACTTTCCTAGGGATGACCCTTTGAAATCCCTCTGCATCCACATGGATTTTCTTGCCTTTACATGCCCTTATAGTAGCCAGTTGTTCTTGATTCAATTGCATATCAACTAAGTCTTGAACAACCTCTTCATCGATGGATTGAACATCCACTGATTTTATATTATGTTAAGACTCCATCATGTCACTAAACCTCCAACCCACAAGATTAACCTATGCACTACCAACATTGGATGCTTCTAAAGTGGGCTTAGCATTATCCGACACCTCTACTGCATCATCAACATTCCCCACACCCGCCTGCTACTCATTAATAATTTCATCCCATGTGCTGAAAAAAATCAACTTCAATGAAGTATAATATCATCTCTATTGGAAGCATCGCCTGCAATTCCAAAACTAACACCATATATATGTCTAGAAACATTAATATTTCCATGTATTCCATGGTAATTCATAGCCTTTTTAGCCTCATTCAAACCACTTGGACTCATCATTATCTTCTTAAGGCATGTGGTTTCCTCATTCCCATACATTGAGAAAAATTACAAACAACCACTTTCTTGCATATAGATGTATCATGACCAACAAACATAGAGTTTGAACAAAAATAGGGTATTTATTCATATTCAATTTTTAAGTCTACTTCATCATCATCTATATAGATAAAAACTATATCAACAAAAAGAGTGCATAAGTCAATTTCAACTAAGAATCTGAAAAAATGACCAATTATGGCAGTTTTAGTTTTCTCGACAAGTTTAATCGGAAAACCAATACTCATTGCTATATCATAGAGTATTTTTGGGTTCCACAGAATACTTCTAAGACCAATGACCTTGACCCATATCTGAATATATGACCGACCATCAACCAAAGGGACAACTTTTTATCCCATTCACGAATATAATGGAGTCATGGTTTGAGAGATATAAAACCAAATCCCCTAGCCCGTAGTTTCAAGTCATCTAAAAGTAAGAGGATATGATATAATCCACACCCTAGAGATACACATCACTAGCTTGTAAATCCCCAAATTTTCGAGAGTCATTTTGTCCAATCTCCAATCTTACATGGCGTTGACCCTTTCGATAAAATTATAATAATTGTGTTTTTTGTAATTTTATAATTATTTATATATATATAGTAATAATTATAATTATAAATAAATATATTTTTAAAGTATTTATATATAATGTAAATTTATAATTATAAATATAAAAAATATATTTATTGTAATTTTATAATTATTTATGAGAACATAATAAGTTTATGGGTATAAAATGACTGAATCATATGTATTAATTATAGATCATATAAAAATAAATCATCACATATATGGAAAGCATGAATAATAAGGGTTTCAATGCAAAAATGAACATTATTGAGTCATGAATACATAACATATGCATGTCTCATCATAATATAGTTAATCTTAACATTTGGAATATAGAAACCCACAATCATGAACACAAATAAACTTATGATCATATAACATCAATTTTACCCACACATCAATATATGAATATCAATAACACCAATCATGTCCATGAATGTCATCATTATCTGATGATATATATATATATATATTATTGACCAATGTTATTGGAGGCATATATTTATTTAAATATATATTAATTAATTAATTATAAACATAAATATAAATAAAAATATTTTAAAAATATTTATATACAGTTATAAATATATAATTATAAATATAATAAATATATTTATTATTTTAAAAAATTACTAGAATTTTATAATTATTTAAATATATATATTTATAATCTTATATGTAATTTTTTATAACATTATATATTTATTTGAATTATTAAAAAAATATTAATATTTCATATTCATATTAATTATAAACATGTGTTTTTTAGTTAGTGTATATAAATAAACATTAATTTTTAATATAAAGCGCTCAAAATAGCACTGATAAATCTATCATTTATCAGCGTTAAAAAAATATGATAAAGGATTCACTTTTATCAGTACTTTTTTAGAGCTGATAAATGTGACCTTTATCAATACTTTTTTCTAGTGCTAATAAAGATGATGCTTTTATCAGCACATTATTCATATAACTGATAAATTAAGGCGCTTCCCATGCCTCAATATTTAGTAGTGACCCTTTTTTCAAAGAAATTTTTTAAATGTTATTTTAAAGGTATTGTCATTTATGTCAAATATTTTAATGATTCATCCAATTCACTAGTAATATTATCTTATGATACCATCCAACTTGTTTTTTTGGATGGTTTATGATTATTTTTTAAAGAGATTATCATGAAACCCATTTATTTTCTATTGGTAAATCAAGTTATAAAGGAATGGAATTTGTCAAAATATTGATGATGAAATTGAATGATTCTAATTTATCTTCATGTATGATTCTTGTAAATTATTCTTGATGACAGGTGATCTTAATAAAACTTATATTATGGTTGATCCAGATATATATTATATGATGAGTGATCCTAATAAAAAATATATGATAGATTAGCCCGATATATCCCTTTAATGCTTTGGCTAATGTTATATGTCTTTATAGTAAATGAGGAGGGAGTTAGTTGGCGAGGTTTCACAAATGGAGTTAACTGTGTTCAAGTTTTTTCTAACATGAGTAGAAATTGGTTATAAAGATAATGTTCTAGGACACTGACATGTTTTCTCTATATTTTCTATAGGTTTTTAGTGGTTCCTTTGATGAATATTGACATAAAATGGTTTATTATTATTGATTATTATGACTCTTTCCTTTGTTAAATATTTATACCATGTCACATGTTTAATTTCCCAGGATTTTATTGGCATTAATTTTCTTATGTTATGATCATGCACTTTGATTATGTCATGATACCCCTATTCTCATCTTATTCTCATAGATGAAATTCAATTATTATTGCCGATTTTTACTCTTTCTAAGAGTTTGACCTCACCCTTATAATATTTTCCATTTCCTTCAGTTATGATGAATGAAGTTAAATGAATTATTCTCGAAAGGTTTTTTTCTTAATAATTTTATAGGATATTCTGAAGACATATTGTGAAATAATAAAAACTCGATAAAGTTGAAAAAATTATCACTAGAAGTCATGGGTATTTTTATGTAAGATTTGTCTTTCTTCTTGAAAACTCTAAACAAAAAAAGTACTTGGGTATGTATTGGATCCAATGTTTATGTATGATGTTGTATGTTTTGGATGAGAATAATTGGGTCATGATTATTGGTATCAAATCAAAAAATGTAAATATTATGTTTTTAGCACAAGATCTAGGAGTGCATGTTTGGGTCTTTTATAGTTGGTATATGAGTATATTTTATAAATTTTGTAGATTATGATGGTTTCTTGTGAGGTTTATTTAGGATTTTTAGATACCATTTTGGGGTTATATGTTTATGGTAGATCGTAAGTTCAATGTCATATAAATAACTTTTTTGGATTTATGTGGTGATATATTTAGGTGATTAATGAAATTTTTGGAGATGATTTATTGGGTTGATTTATATGTAACCAATCATTTTAACATGAAAGATTATTTTGGAAGAATTCTTATAAATATTTTGGGGATATAAGATTAAGGGTATGAGACAACATTTTCGATTAAAACATTATTTAATGTTTAGGTTATTAAAGTTAATTTTGATATAAGTTTAGTTATTAATGGAATGATCTTAGCTTAACCATTGGTGTTATAATGAAAATTTTGGATTTAAATGTCTTATTTCATCATATGAAGGCTTATTCATTTTGGGGGTTATCATAACTTTTTCCAACCGTTTTGGTTTTAGAAAATTAATTAAAAATATATTTTCATCCATTTATATACCTCTTGGCCAATAAAAAGTATATTATAGTTATTTAGTTAATAATCATTAATATACATCATTTAGAGTAAAATATGAGATAAAGGTAGAAACTGATTGAGACATGAAACCAAAGGATTAAATTGAATTTATGGTATTGAATAAAACCGAGTAATAATATTTCATTATGTTCTTTTTCATGATGATAAATGAATTACTATACTATAGTAAAAGGATCTTGAAATGAAAATGTTTTCATGTTGCCTTCATTTATAATGAATTGATTTTCTTTTTCTTACCTCATTAGTTTATAGTTTTTTTTCATTAAAATTCTAATGATCATTAAATTTTGTTTGATCAATGTTCTTGATCACTCTCCATCACTATTTGGATATTATTTCCCCCCTCCATTTATATATTTTCACTTCCAACTAATTGTATCTTATTTAAAAACCTTTTTTTATATTATTCTAGATGACCATTATATTTCCCTTTCCCTTTTCCAAAAGGATATTTTATTATCACTTTTTTGATATGGGTTTCCAAAAATGGTATTTAAAATTTTAAAACCTTTAGTTCCATGATCAAGATAATTTTTTGAGGAAATAATTTATTAAATGGGGATAGAATTTAATATCTTGAAGTTTTAAAATAATCACATGTTAGATAACATACAAGACATGCACCACTGAGCTAAAATGGACAGAAAAATATTATTATTTAAATAAGAATTTTATAAACAAGAATTTGAATTGTAAGATATGAATAGTATTAACCAAATTATAAAATGTATATGAAATTTCCATACTCAATAAAAGTTTATTGATTATTTCATAATGACTAAGTACTCAATTTTCTGTTAAGTCATTTTATAATTCAAATATATGCTCTATTCAGAAATTTTTTTTATTGAATTTTGTGAGAGAATATTATAGATAATTTTTTAAAATTTTAGATAATTTATTTTATAAAAATTATATCATTTTTTAAATAAGCATATCAATATATTTTTATTGTGAATTTTGGGTTTTTTATGAAATTTATTCTAGTGAAGAGTGAAAAATGTCAATTTTTCTAAAACTATAATTTATTTTCATTGAAAAGTCCAATTATTATTTTAATTTTATCTTAAGAAAATGAATATTTTATTTAATTATATATTAAATATTTAATTATATTTTAATCATCATTATAATTTATTTTGGTATAAGTTTATTCCTAGTATTAAAAATATTTTTTTCTAGAAACATTTTTTTATTATGTTTTACACATTTATTTTAAAATTGATTCCTGGAACTTCTAGAAATTAAATCATGAAAAATATATTACGTGTTTCTAATTATGAGGATTAAATATGGTAAATAATTACCTTTAATTTTTTGGACATTATTAATAGTAAACATAGTAAATATTTTCCTCCTTGGTAAGTGTAAATCAGGTAATTAAGGTAAGAAATAATGTGATAGTGCTTTAAAAATATATATAACACCTGAATTTTTTAAATTTTATTATTTTAGTTTTACCAACAATTAATATATTCTAATAAATGGCATTTGGTTCTATTTTTATTTGATAAAATACTTTATATTATTTTAAGTAAAAGAAAATTCTAAAATGTCACCATCTTTATTTTAATTTATCTTATATGTTCACATAAGGATTAAAATATGCTGCGAATGAATATAAAAGTTAATTTTTAAATTTATTTTTTGTTGTTGTTAACTTTTTGTTCATTTATAGGGATGATAAAAATTCCTTAAATTCTTACACAACCCTGACATGGTACTTGTGCAGGCAATATAAAAAACAATGTAAATGATTTTAAAAACCTCAAAAGTAATAATTTTTTAATTAATTATTCTGTAACATTAATTTAATGGTTAAAAATAATTTATAATTTATTTTTAATGAGTTTATATTCAAATTCCATACTTATCTTGATGCCTTTAATGTAATATTAAATGAATAGTTCTAGAAAAATATAATAATGGCATTTTAAAATAAATAATATGTTATTAAATGATTTAAAATTTTTAAAAATATCATATTTGGAATTTTTAATGAGATATGGTCTATAATATCAACCTTTTTCCACTTATGGATCAGTTTTCCTTTTATAGTTTCTATTTTGACCCGTAAAATGTAATTTTTTTTGTTATTGTATTAATCGTTAAAAGGGTTCACACGAGGTTAAAACTAAGTGATGATGTTAAAAACATCAAATAAACATGTATAAATTCTATATATGAGATTATTTATACTAATAACCACACTATATTCTAAATATATTTTTTTATCATCTTGAACCTGAATGTTAATTTATATTAATTTAATACTTTTTGTAATTCCAAAGGTGACCCTCCACTCAATTATAAAAGGGAACCTCATCTCTGATATTTCTCACACCTTTTGAGTAGTATATATTCTAAAATAACTAAATAAATCCATTAAAACCCTTTATCTAAATAAACCAGTGTCTTTTTTTCTTCAGAATACCATCTTCGGAGGCTTAAGGTGCAGTCCAATGGTGGTTTTCTGAAGAATATGTATAACTCTTAACTGGGCATTTTCATTTTACTTATTCTTCTACCTCCTTCAAATATTTTTGAAGCATAATGATATAATAACATAATTATTTTAAATATATTTAATTTTAATTAATTTTATGGTGTGACTATTTTTCAAATCCTTTTCTATCAAATTGGGAATGAAAACATCATTTGTGCATATGTGCGGACTATCACATCCACGAAGCGATGCATTCCATTTTTCATCACTTATTATCATTAATAGTTATAATGATGAATTTAATATATATATATATATATATATGAATATATGTATATATATATGTATGATGTTCATGGAATAATAATATTTATTTAAAAATAATATGTCCCCTATTTTCTTACCCTTGACACCATTGGAAAATGACAACATCGTTCATGTGTACCTGTGGATTACCACTTCCATGAAGTGATGTGATTAATTTCTCATGTAAAAATTTCAAGGATGGTTTTAAAAATGTATTTAAGGTATAAAATTTATAAATATGTAATTATAATTATTTTTTATTTGATGGAATAATTACCACTTTTACCGCAATAAACATACCAAAGTCATTTTTCTATTATGAACCGAACATTCTCAAAACACATAGTGTGGGATTAACCGATTAAGTAATTAAATATTTCATTGAAATAAAGGAACAAATGGTTTAAGTATAAGGTAATAAAACTAGAAAATGATCTTAAATAAGTAAATAATTAATATAATTTTATTATACAAGAGTTAAAGAACGTACATAATGAGTTGAGACTCAAGGTTAGGATTTTCTTAACTCAATTTCTCTTCATTGAGTTATACCACTGCTTCCTTGATTATTACATGCCAATATTATGTGTGGAATGAAATATGATTGTTTTATATTGAACTTAAACTTATTATGCGTGTATTTAAATTTTATAAACATAATAATTTGTTTGATAAATTATCACTTCAATGATATGATCTTTGTAAGGGTTATTTGTTTCAATATTGTTTAATTGAGACATGTTTCATGTTATGAAACTATTTAATTTCACAAAGAATATATGCTTACTATTGAGATATTATATCAAGAATAAATCTTTCATCATTATATTTAATGTTCCTTTTATGTTCTTTCTTTCATGAGATATTGATTCAATTGTTATAAAAGTTTCAAGGGGTTTTATGATCTTAATTTCAATTCATTGAGGCATAATTCATGTTATATAACATGATTTATTCTATATGGTGTAATCAATACACAATAAATGATTTTAAAAAAATATATTTCATGAAAATTATGGGTTTTAAGAAATCACGTTATGTTTCATAATTCAATGACTTCTATGCTGAATAATTACCCATGTTGTAAGGGTTTATCATCTCAAATTTCCTTTTTTGAGACATGTTTTTGATTGATACACCTATACTCATACGTGTGATGTATAATGTGAATCTCAATAGATAATTTCATGACCATTTTTATACTCATGTTATATTATGTTCCTTATTATGTAATTTCTTTGAAGTGGGTTTTGTTTCTAAAAGTCTGCAATGGGGTATTTCATTGAAAAAATTATTTCAAAGTTTTTAAATACATTAAAAAAAATCCCCCCATGTGTTTTAACTAATTTCATTTATATTATTTTCTAAACATAAATTCTTTTTAAAATTTATTTTAACTAATATTCGAACTTATTTTAAAAAAATTAAAGGGAAATTTCATAATGTTTTAAGCATGGGTTACTTTTGACACTCATCATAAAAGTTTGATAAGAATGTTTATTTTTAACAATCATGACATGAATGGACTATCCCCCCATCAAGATAAGTATTTTATTTTAATATTAATTTTTAGGTTTCTAGGTTTAAATTATAATAAAATCATCTTCGCATTTTTTTAATATTTTGAATATAATAATACTAAAATAAAAGGGTATTTTCCCTGTTTTCAATGAAATGTTTTAAATGTTCTCTTAAAGGTATTGTCATATATTTCAACATCTATTAACAATTCATCCACTTCACTGGGAATATTATCTTTTGATTCCATCCATTTTATTTCTCTTGATGTATTATGATGACTATTTTTAAGAGATTATCATAAACCCATTTCTTCTCCTTGGGAAAATAAAGTTATTAAAGAAGGAAATTTTTTGTTAAAAGATTAATGATGCAAACACAAGACTCCATATGTTATATTCATGTATGGTACTTTGGAATTTTGTATGATTATATGTGAGCTTGATATATATTAATAGTGGTTATCCTAATATAGATTATATAAAGGGTGAACTTGGAACAACTTATATAATGGGTGAGTTAGATATATCTCTTCAATGCATTTGGTAATGTTCTCTATCTTTAATATTAATAAGGATGGGGTTATCTAGGGAGGTTTCTTCTATGGATTTAACTAGTATCACATTATTTTTGACATTAGTGAAAATTATTTTAAAATATAATGTTTTAAGATACCTAAATGTTTTATTTATTATTTATATTAGTTTTTAGTGATTCCTTCGATCAATATTGAAATCACATTGCACATGATTATTGATTCTGATGAATCTTTAATTTGTTAAATCTTTATTATATGTCTCATGTTTAAGGATCCAAGTTTTTATTTTTATTAATTCTACAATTTCATGATAATGCACATTGATTTCATCATCATACCCTTATACTCATACTATGTTCACTTATGAAATTAAATTTTTAATTCCTATGTTTACCTTTACTGTGCATTTGATCTCACCCTTATTATATTTTCCATTTACCTAGTTTATGAAAAAATGATGTTAATTGAACAATATATAGAAAGTTTTAATGTGTGTATAAATTAATGTGATATACTGAAGACTTATTATTAAATAAGAAAAGTTAGGTATGGTAAAAAAATGACCATCGGAAGACATGGTTATTGTTATATAAGAGATATTCTAATTATCTAAAACATTAAATCTAAAAGGACCTTGGGTATCTAAGTGATTAAATATTTTGTTTGATTTTTTATTTTTTAGATGGAAAAAATTAGGACAATTTTATCTGTATCAAATAAAAAAATGTAAATATTATTTTTTATCATTGAATTTTGGAGTGAGGTTTTGGGGCTATTATAAGAGTAATTTAAATTTAGTAAAGGAAATATAAGCCTAAAAAATCCTGAAATTAAATGAGATTGTAATTGAAATCCATTACCATGGGCCTCCTCTTAGTAATACATGTTTGGTCATAATATATAATTAATTTAAAAATTTTACATACTTTTTAAGATCATTTTTAATCTATATATCATTTATTAACGTCCTTTTATAATAATTTTAAATCCATTCATTTAATATTTTATGCATATGTTGACCACTTAAGGTTATTCGGTCAATTTTTACAAAATTACCTTAGCATATTTTCCATGGTTAAAGTATTTATGAAATTGTTCCATCATATACATAATATTAATAATATAAAAAAATATCTTTTATTCATTGGAAATAATTTTATAATCATCCATTCATTATGGTAATAGAAAAAATCACATCGGTTTGTAGATGTGGAAATCTACATATACACACGACTGAAATTATAATTTTCAAATCAATGGAAGGGTAAAAAGGTAGGTTATTTATTATATTTTTAGAATCATAACTATGTCATTAATATCATATATATTCACTAATCCCATGTTTATTACAATTCAAGTAATCTAGTGATGAAAAATGGATTACACCGTTACTTGGAGACGGTATACCATACGTATGCATGAGAGATGGTTTTTTTCCATAATATTAGAAGCAGATAGAAAATTGATGTACCATTAAAATAAATATATATAAGTGTGGTTAATATACTGATTTAATTATTCTAAGATGGTTATTTAATAGTTTTAGGAGGTTTAAGAATAAAGGAACTTGAAAAAACTTGGTAAGAACATATGTATCTTATTTTGGTAACCTACCATGGCTTACACATTTATTCATCTTGAAGTGGTATTTTGGTGATACCAGGTCCTATAAGGACTGGGGACATATATTTTGAAGGTATTTGTGTACGTATTGGTCAATCTAAGTGGATCAATGTTTTTGAATAAGAGTGTAAAAGGGGTGCCCATTTATAAGTGAGGTGGGTGAAAATCTTGTAAATTGTAAAAAAATTATTATATATTATATGTATTACAAATTAAAGTGGCTCAAATTTTATTTTTCAATATTATAAGTATAATGTTTAAACATGATAAAAAAATTTAATTTAGACAAGTTTCTAGGTCATTTTAACCCTTATTTGTTTAGTCTAAGTCCATATTACCCTATTTTAACCCTTACTGTAGTAATGATTTTTTACCTTAGTTACAGTTAATTATAAACAAAAATAAAAATAAAATATTAAAAAAAATTTACATTATGATTTAATAATTGGAAACCATTTTGTTAAATTCAATTCTTATAAGTGGCGAAAAGTAATTTAAATATAAACCCAAAAAACATGATGAAAATAATTTTTAGGAAAATGAATTTTTCAAGAATAAGATGAAACACTTTTCATAGTAACCCCCATTATATGAATGAAAATTTATTTCATTGAAGATATATTCTATACATTTCTTTAAAAAAATTCATCAATATGTATTATTTTAATTTATAAATATATTATTCACTTAAAACATATTTCTTAAAAAATACCTCTTTTTTTAATTTCAAATTATTTAATCTTTATTTATAACCAATTGAAAATAAATTGAAAATTAATTATATTTGTTATAAAATATTATTATTAATAAAATGAAATTAGTTAAGTACTAGATTTCCAATTATTCATAAAAAATCATTTCCAATGGAAAATTTTAAAAAATCATTCATGGAATATTTTGACATAATATGTTAGAATGTGATATTCATCCAATCAATTTAGATTTTTTTGATATAAAATATAGAAACTTTAATTGAAGTATATATTATCTATAAAAAATTTACTTACCATAAATGAAGTTGTGGTGTTATAGTTATGGTATGGAAAAATCAAATGGACTAAGCCAAAACAGTTTGATGGTGGTGTAGGAGACTATAGTGAATGTCATTGTGTGTTGAATAATTCACTATGTGCTATGTTGAGGATTGAAATGTTTATTACGTGGGTCAGGGTATTTTTATATGGTGAAAAAAATGGTAATTTAAAGAATTAGATATGGTGTAGTCAAGTTCATTTTGGAGTATCAATATTTCTATAGTTCAATTAGAAATGAGTAACTAGCTATAGTGAATGTTATGGAGACATGAATTTTTCATAAAGTTGATTTATATGATGTTTTGAATAAATATATGTCAAGGAATTGTTTGGATAATGATGTTTTGAAATTGAAAATTTATATATATCATTTTATTTTGTATAAGTAGGATCCAATGAGTTTGGAGGTCGAATTCTGATGTGGATTACACCACACCATGTTGGTGTCTTTTATATTTCAGAGAAACTTTTTATATAAAAATTGTTGAATTAGAAATTAATATCTTTATAGAGATATATTTTTTATTTTTATTGAATGTTTTTGACTCAGTTTTGTAGAATATTTATGGAAGAATTTTTCCATGGTGGTCCCAGAAAATTGAAGACTTTGAACACAATTTACTTAATGTTTATCTTGAGAATTAAAGAAATATATTCTCTTGAAAAAGAGAAGAGGTAGAGAGGATTATATAAAGATAAAATAAGTGGAGAAAATATATAATAGACAATGAGTTGGAACTAGAGATCAAGTAGAATTCTATGAGATCGTTATTGGAAGATCATTCAGTTCATTATGTGGTTACAGATAAAGCACAATGTCACTCCTATATTTGTATAAATTCTTATTATTGGTTTTTGAATGATCACATTTTTCACTTGAGGTGAAATGTGTTCTTATAGAGTGACGAGTTCCTTCAATTTTCAAAATCGTTATACGGGATGAAAGCATATATATATTTTGAGTCTAATTTAAAACTGTACCTACAAGTAGTGTTCTAATAGTGGATTTATGTACAATAGAACATCCATTAGTGTATTATCCTTAAATGTAGCTAGTAATATTGAACCAAGTAAAATATCATATATATATATATACATTAGGTTTTATTTTTTATATATTCATTTTAAGGTAGAAAATATATTTTTGATTAATCTGGGAACAAGATCATTGTGAAAGGTCCTTTTAATTTGACATTCCTTGATTTACTTCCCCCCTCATGTTATCTTATTTTAGTGGAAAAAAGTATTATAGGGAAATGTTTAAATTAGAGTACATTTCTCTTTGTAATCCCATGAAACATTTTTTAATCAGAAATTTATTTTAACCTTCAATGGAAAAAACATATAGCTTTAGAATAATTGAAAGCAATGTTACCTCAAATCCCTTAAAATGGATTTGTACATGGTCATCAGACATAGAATTACAATAAACATGGATATTGGAGCTAAATTGAAAATATATTGTATGAAATTTGATATAGATTCTAATGAAAAAAAAAATTAGGTTTATCTTATCCAATATAATTTATAATAAGCTGATATCGTGACAATTATCCAATAACATATGGGGGTTTTTAAATCAGTGAAGAATAGTTGAAGGTTTGTAAAGATAAATTAAAATTTCTATGGAACAAGTAGGAGGAATTATAGATATACCTAACTAAAACCATTGATTCTATCTTTTATTAAGTAAATGTGATTTTTGAAGACATATATAAACTCATAAGAATCCTTGGCAATGTGAAAATCATGAAGCGTGTTTTTAGAATATTTCCACTCTATCTTAATTTGAAGGTTTTAGTTTTCTAGGAGAAGAACCAAAAGAAAGATATATATCATATTATTCATAGTAAAATTATTGAATATAAAATTAGGACTAATGATGATAATCCAAGGGAAAATGAGAAATATAATGAAGTGGAATTTAATGAAATGAATAATCTTTCAATGGAGGATGAACCTAGAGAAAAATAGCTTTACTTGTTCAAGTCATTCTTTTCCTCAAACCCAAATAGGTGAAAGATTATATAAAAGTTAAAATTTTACTCCTGTTATATTTCTATGGAATGGTGATCTATTATGCCTCTACATGTCCACATAAATTATTATACAATGAAGAAGATGTGGCGTCCATGAAGAAATCTACAAAGAATTTGAAAGGAAAGATATATTAAATTGGTAATTTCTATAAAAATAAAAACACTCTTTTATACGAATACAATTGATAAAAAGAAGTGAAATTATATGATATTAATGATTTTAAATGCCTCAATGAAGAAATTTTAAGGCATTTTAAAAAAATCATAAACCATAGATAAAAGAGATAGTGATGGTGATAATATCAAGGGTTTGTTAGACATAAAAGTTGAGTTTGAGAATTATATTTAATAAATACTTTTTTATGGATCCAATGATGAAATAAAAAGGTTTAGATTGCGATTCCAAAATCTATATGTCTATCAATCCATCTCGTGTTACCCAAATGGACCCAAGCTATAATTTTAAAGAACCACAGGTGCATCTCCTGATATCTATAGGTTGGTATAAGTGATCAGGGATAATTTAATAGTATTGGGAGTTTATTTTCTCCCTTGTATACTCATAAAAATAAGAAAATAATAAATATGATGTTAATATGAAATTTTGGTATGAACCATGGGGTTGATTGTAGCGTGCGTAGTTTAGTTCACCTATATCATGACCAAACTAGGCATTATATACCTCAAGAACACCTCCTCATATACCAAAGGCTACCAAATAGTGGAAAGGGTTTACATAAATAGATGGGGATACTATACCCATAGGTATAGATAACCATGAAAACATAGTGGAAGAAAAATTATGGAAACTTTCATTATAATATAACAACAACATAAATAAATGATACCACATCTAATTTATAGAATAAATTAAATATCAATATCATGATATATCAAAATCTGATACTTTAATTGGAATATAGGTCAAAAAACATAAACATTACTTATTATGAAAAGATAATATACTACAAGGTCTATATAAACAAAAATAAAGGAGTTATCACAATAATTTATCCTGATTCCTATCCCAAACCTATCTTTTAACACCTACTTCATATCCTAGATCAAACATCTAAATTAGTAGTGCCGTTTTCCTTACTCGATCCATAAAACACAAAGTCTTATTGGGTACCATGATTCCCAAGAAGGGTGTGAGTATAACTTAGTAGTCCACAACCAAAAGTGTCCCTTATAATTCTAGTAGATATGGGTTCATGCTCAAGATGTAATGTTAATAAAATAATAATTAAATGACCTATCAGCCTATGGATTGATAAAACTTCAAAAAATATGTGACCATGCCTACGTTGTCCAGTTATAGAGTGGGATGATATACCCGTAGTATGAAAACACCTCAATGATAAATGATATATCACTCCATGTATGATAATTAGAATGAATGATATATCAACATCAAGTTACTAGTTTAATGATGAATCCCTATCATTATCTAACCAAATTATGGGGCCATAACCATTTCAATTCCAAGGTAAGATGCGGAATATTTTACTAAATTATGTATCACTAACTCCAAGTAGATGATATACTTCCAATAATCATAATAGGTGAATGATATACTATTAATACACAAATCAAGTGGATGACACACCACCAATACAACACAACATGGGTGGATGACACACACCCATATTAAACTTCTAATGTGGTTGATATTAAGACGAATTAGGTATTTTGGTGGATGATTCACCATCGAGACTACACCTCTAGGTGGATGATGTACCATCAGTGTTGCTTCCTTGGCAGCTGGTTTACTATAAATATCAATTTCTAGGTCGAATACACACCACCATTATAGGACTATAAGTGGAAAATACGCCACACTAACTACTCCCATAGATTGATGATGAACCAGTGTACAAATCCACTAGTGGATGACCAACTACCAACCTAACCTCCCAATGTGGATGAGAATCCACCATTTCATCAACCTCATGGTGAATGATGAATCAATCACCCATATCGAGTGGATGATATGACACAACATTAGAAGGGTGGTCAGTATACCACATCTAATTAGATCTAGGTGGATGAGCTACCACTAATAAATGAAAAACCGTCAAAATGAATTATTTATTATTTAATAAAATATAGAAAATTTATAGTTTTACAATTAATAAATGGTTATTCTCTCAATCCATTAACCAAAAAAAAAGTCCTATACCCAGGACAACACATCTCTCTACCATCTCATTATTAAGAAAAATACATTCTATATAATACACCATGACATCACACTAGGCTCCCATGGTCGATTCTTAGTCATAATCACCCATCCTGGATCAACATATTTTGTTTTGAACTCAAATTTATATGTAAAATGGTCACTAATGGTCATTAGTGTCAATAAAGAGCTCCGGCATACCACTCATGACCTCCATAGGAACTACTCATACCTAATAGATTTAAATAAATAAAATTAATTTAGTTTTAAGGAATAAAAAATAATTTTTTGTTTCTTTTATTTCATATGATCATGCCATGTATATAAAAAATCATTGTAATGCAACGACCCACCTACCAGGGAATAACTATGTCTTACTGAAGATCTTGGAATGATTTAACATCAAATAGAATAAATAAGAAAACTTGATAACCCCCCCCCCCCCCAAATTAGGTAATAATTTATGATTCATTGATAAAATATAACACCTTAACCTGAATCACTATGCCTAGGATTAAATTCCACATGAAATCATGCATGCCACCCCATACTCAAAAGTTTTTTGTCTTTTGGTGAGGTCCAAGAGGGAAATAATGGGGAGACTATTCCCTCAGTATTAGATAATTAGAGTATACAATAGAATAAATAACTATATAAATCAACAAATACATAATAAATAATAAATCATCAGAGTTGCAGCATGAACATAAAGTACCATCCCATGAAATAATAGTATGGTATGTCAGACATATAACCCAAAATGAAGAAAATGATCCCCATAGGTGGTGGGTTAATATATGTGATAAGAGAAACATAACAAAAAAACCACAGGAATGTAATCCCAAAGTCTATTATATAACACCCCAACCCTACTACTATTCCTAGTCTACTTCCCACTATTGGTCCTTTTCCTTTTACCAGATCATTTGTCATGAAATCTATATTCTTATTGAGATGCCTGCATATAGTCTAACTATGAAACCCAATAGGATACTACCAATGCTCCTTAACATAAGTGCATAATATATATTGTTTCATTCCCTAAAAAACACACTAGATAAAATTAACAAAAATTATATTATACAAGAGTAATATATATGCAGTGTCCTTAGAGACCAACTATTCCTTCTTTGGATCCATACCAAGAGGAATAAAATCCAACCAACTAATGCATCCTCATTAATTGGGATAGTCCAAAAACATGTCTCACATATCCCCCTTGAAGGGATAACCCATGTAAATGATGATAAAATGTCTAACAGATCACCCTTAAGGGAGTATATTCCATATGAATCAACCTTCATGATCAACTACATAAGATAGGGGAACACCACATTCAATACATAGATATAGGATGACACATCAAACATCATGTTATATCAAGACAGATTCATAGCTATCGAAAATCCACATGTGAGAAAACATAATGAATAGGAATCATAGGCTAAAAATTCACACCACATGTGATAAACATCAAGTGTAGGTTTCATAGGCTACACATTCAGGAAAAAAAATCATGTTAAGAACTCATATAAACACATTCATTAATAAGGGCCAAATGTTTTTGTGTAATAATGTTTTGATGGAAAGGGTCATTGTATGACCCCAAATTCCCAACTCTAAATCATAGAAAAATCCTTGATCTTCCCAAATTATAATTATAGGGTCAAGGTTGTAGATAATCCATACCCAAAAGGTAGGAAAAGATCACACATACCTGAGAAGATATGTTGCTACTAACGGTCTAGGTCTAAATAATGTACAAATCCCAAAACTCTGAATCTGAGTGTAGATTCTAACAATGAAAAAAATCTAATGTTATACCATGCCCAATCCCTTATATTTGATAAATAAATAAATACTCTAATTTTTTTGACTAAGGATTAGAGAAGACAATTGATCAATATTAAGATAAAAATATCCAGATTTGGAGCTGAGGGATCACACCAATGTACGAGTGTCAAAGGGAGGATACAAGAGGGGAAGAGGGAGACCATAATCACCAAAATAGAGCTACTAGGGTGTTTTTTAAGAGGTATTCTTTAAAGACTAAGAATAATATGGATGAGTTGGTTTTAAGAAAACCTATATAACTCGCTGGGTTTACTGAGCCCCGAGAAGGGCCACTAGTTAGACATTAGATTCTTGGGAGAAGCACCCATGACTAGTAATCTAACTGGATGTCCAGTGAGATATATAGTCTTTATTCATACCCCATAGACTCCACTAACCTACAAGTGGAGCCCTGTAATATTATAGGTGGATCTGTTGTAGCTTTTGTAGCTACACTACTGTCCACTAGCCTAGCCCTTTTTGATATCGGCTTCTCAAACACCTCTAACTTGCCTAAAAAAATTCAAAACATATAAACAAAAATATATGTACAAGATGAAATGAGATGTATATTAAATATAAAATGTCTCAAATCTCCCCCTTTAACAGCTTTTAATCCTCAAGAAGTGTCCCTAAAGGTATATTCTAACAACTTAGGCCACTTCACCCAAACATCTGTATCCTATACCCATGTATCATACAGAATAAAATCATGCTTACATTAAACCCAAACAAGAATAATGATCTTCCCTCTCAAAACCTTATTTCCTTTTTCAAAAATATAAATAGTACACTCCAAATAATATGCTCCTTGTTCCATATCAACTTCCATATAGTTTATCACATGCATTGGATTAGGCACATACCTCTAAAACTAAGATACTTGGAACACATTATACATACCTTGATACCATGGAAGAATATCCAGCTAATATCCCACCACCAAAATATTTTCGATGATCTAGAATATCCCAAAATACCTTGGTTCCATTTTCCTTTTTCCCTCAATTTTCTATTCCACAACTGAGGGGAAACCCACAAGAAAACACTATCCCCCACAACCATATGTATGGGATATATTCCCCAGTCAGTATATGATCACTATCTTTGTTGAGATGTTACTAGATAATTTCAAATAAACTACACCCATTTTGAGGTCTCTTGTACCATAATAGGTCAAATAACTAATGATTCACCAACATCATTCCATAATAGTAGTGAACATCATCAAATAGATAAATATGAATTGAATATTTTAAACTAACATTTTAGTAAAAATCTATCAAATACTAGTGGTAATCCAAATATCCTTCAAAATCATGAACACATTCCTAAATAATATCCTCTAAAATATGGATTGTTTTATATTATTTCCCATTATTCTAAAGATGAAATCCCGTAATCAGATTAAACTGAGTCCACAGAAAATTTTATAAGTATTTCCAAAACTGAAATGTAAACCAAGCATCTCTGTTAGATTCCATTTTCTAAGAAACCCTATGAATGTGCACAATATTATAAATATAGAGACTTACTAGATCACCCTCTAAGCTAGTCTCCTTGAGAAGTAAAAAATGATCCACCTAGGTCAAATGATCCACTACAACCCAAATTATTTCTCAACCTCTTGGGATCTTGAGAAACCCTATCATACAGTCCATCATCACCTCATCCCACATCAACATAGGGCCTATATGTGGATGTATAACCCTATAGGTTTTGTATGCTATCCCTTGATCCTCTGACAACTCAAAAAAACATAATTTAAATGCTATAATGATTATTTTCCAAATGGGGTACAAAAATTTCATATGATATCAAGATATATTTTTGTGGATCCTCATTGAACTTCCATACAAGATCCCATAATTTTTTAGGTACATCCCTCTTTGATTTTTTTCATTTGAGCCTTAGTGACCAAGTCTTATTTGGATATGGGGGGCCTTTTTTGGGTAAAATGACATAATATCTGGGGATGTATGTATGTTTGAATTAGTGGAGTCTGGATATAAAATTGTTAAATGGTTTTATGATGGTTTTATATACTTTTGATGGGTTTAGAGGTAGTTAAAGTTATTTCTTTGGGAAAAAGGTTGAAGGCTCGTTGTATAGAAATTAAAAGCAATGTAATGTAGTTACATGACATGTAATTGATTCTAGGAACAATTTTAGAGCCTTGTTAATGACATGAGATGAATACATATTATGAAAATATACGAAATCATGTAACATTTTGAAAATTTTAAAAATCAAAAAAGGTAACACATTTTTTTGTATCCCTTGTAAAATTAATACATGATGGTTAAATTCATTACACGCCATGTATTTATCATGATAAGTGATATTAAGTGTTCTTTGAATGTGATATTTTATCATTCTCGCATTAATATTTCTCCTCTCAATATCAAGGTGGTTTCCAGGAAATTTTGGAGTGCCTCTCTTATTTCCTCATGTCTGGATCATGCATTTAATCCCCAATGAGTGGTTTTTGGTTAGGTTTTACCTTCACCCCCTTTTTTCTCCGGCAATTATGGTGTAATCTCTTGATCATTTCCAATTTTTGGATTTTATAATGGACGATTATAATATTGGATCCATCTCATGATCATCCATTCCTTCATTCCCATTGGAAAATCCTACTTGAAGTGTTGGTTGGTCATCCGTTAATGGTATGGGGTCTAAATATTAACAATATGGTCTGATAATTGTCTTGTATGTAAAAAATTGTAATTGTACCAATATAACATGAATCTAAAAGAATTAAATGATTAATTGGATTATCATTTAGAATCCCTTTAGATCAAATTTGAAATTTACCTATGTGATAGAAACCCTTAGGGTGAGAGAACCTTTGATTATAAATGAATTGACTAAAGTCTTAATGTGTTTTTAGCATGATATGAGATTATGGTGATTGCTTGATATAAATTCAAATTGGATTGGCCTGATTTTTGATGTTATTGACATGTTATTGGTTTAAGACCAAATGATATGAAAAATTTGAAATTTAATGATAAATGGTAATTTTCATAATTAACCACTAAGACATATGATGTGATATTGTGATAACCTTGTTTCTATGACATGTGTTGTGTTTCCACACTATTATTATTATATGGGGTGCTGGATCAGTTTGATTTTTGAAATTTTTATATAGGGAATTAACCCAGTTTATTTTCTGAAATGATTTTATATCCAGATATACCTAGTGACACATGCTGAAATGATTTTATACTAGGCTTGTCCCAGACACATTATGAAATTATTATATCCCCGTCTAGCCATAACACTTTCTGAAATCATAATATACCAGTCTTGTCCATGGTACATGTTGAATTTATTATACATTAGGTTCAATACTAATTTAAATTTTTAAATGATTATATAGATGGTTTTACCATGAATTTTTTGATTCATACCATGGATATATGGTTTTGGTAGGATTTTTTATGAGTTGTGCTTAGATAAATTCTATCATGGTGTTGAAAAAGGTTGATGTGATATTAATTTAATTGTTTAATTAATTAATACACATGTTTATCTCATTATTTAATGCAATTATTATCAAAACAATTATGTTTATAAATTTTTGTGTTGAAATACTGAGTTATACTAATTGGTCCTCTATTTGGTATGCGAGAAAATTACACGGATATAGGATTAGAGAAGATATAAGGAACTTGCTATTGATTATTTCTTGTTGGATGCTCTAGAGGTTAGAGATGGGTCCAATATGGGGTTCAATACCAGAGTCTATTGAGTCTACTAGTCTTTTATTTTTATTACTTGTTGCATGACATTTAATTACATTATAGCATGACATTACATTATTCCCTTGTTATTTTATTGGATTATTCAGTTAGCTTTAATTGTTTGGTTTTCCACTATATTGTATAGTTTCCATTATTTTCCGCACTTAGATATTTATTTATTATTGTTATATAATTTGTTTTTCTATTTTTTGACTATATAACTAGGGGTATAGTCTCTCCAATATACTTATCACACCCCGATACTAGTCGGTAGCCTATGGAGTATGGGGAAGCACACTTGAGGTCTCATAACCTACCCATTTCAGTAATGTGAGAGAGTGCAAGATCAGGGGACATTAGAAAATATTATCATAGGAGGGTTTTCTTTTCTATTTATTTTTTAGTTGGGAAAGGTAAACATGATACTAGGATGTATCATGACATGGTAATGAACTTGTGAATGGGAGTAGCTAACCCTTGTACAAGGGAAAAGCTGAGTACTCAAGGATGGGATTATTTTTTATACTATTTTCTTGTTACAATTTATGTTATTTCAGCCTGAGTGATTTACATGTTGTGTGAAGTATTTATTTCATGATGTTATTGTCTCTTTAGATTTCTACACATCACCCATTATAGAGAAATTTGGGTATGAATGGATCAAGATAGGCACACAGGTATATATATATATTAACATGCATTGTTCAGGATAAGGATATATTTATTACTTTTGATATATACTTGACTATTTAAATAGTTATATCAAATAATTACTATGTTTTTTTAATTAAATGAAATAAAATGTTATTTAATGATAAAAAAATTAATCCATGTTTAGAGAGATCAGGATAAGTGGTTCACTTTTGTTGTCACCTATTAAGGTTGACCTTGTTGTTATAGCCAATGTTCTAAGGAGTGTGTTTTTTTTGTAGAGAAAATACATCCTAATAATATTTGAGTTGAGAATTAGGTTAGTGGAAATAAAAATGCTCCTAACACATCTAAATCAGAGAATTATGTATCTCTTGAGGATAAAATGGATGTTCAAAATTGTGATATATTCTCGTGGGTCATTAGTTACATGGAAAAAGAGACTATCCGCACTATGCCTTTCATGGATGATTTGATGAGAGAGTTACAATTGTAAAATTTGCCTACATTCACTAGAGAGGGATACCCCCAAGAAGACATGTTCAAGATAAAGTCTATCTAAAATATATTTAAGCATCTTGAGATACCCATAGATTATACGGTGAATATTGATGCATATATGCTTGTAGGATCCCGAAAAATCCATAAAGGGAATGAAAATACTACCATAAAATTGATAAAGGAAAGGGATGCATGTGGGGATTGAAATTAGAGGAAATGTATAAAGGAATACATTTCGGAAAAGCACCCAAACTAGTCCTAGTGATGGTTTCCAGGAAAGGTATGTGGAAGGCACATACCACAAATAGAGCGATACATGGGATGCATTGGCCAGCAAACTGGGCTGTTCATAGAATGAATGAGTAAAGGTGTCAGTCAACCAAGAACCACGTTGCTGGAAGAATAAAAGTGCGTAAATTCCACCCAAAACCCACGTCGTTGGTGAAAACATGTTGGAGAGGTACACCCCCATATACCATCACCACAGACTGAGCAGTTCTCAGATGAGGCATGGCTGACAACGCTTTGTGAACTGCATCGTTCGCAAAATTTAGATAGTGATTTCTGCAACTGAAAACCATAACACCACTAGCCTCGATAGACCGAGTTGTCCACATGTTAGATTATCCCTCCATGGGCTTCCACAAAAGGTGTCGTGTGCCCATAATTATGGAATCCATAGAACTCTATAAAAGGACCCCAAGGGGAGTTGTGAAAAGGATCAGATTTTTTTGCAGATCTAGGATTCTACAGATGGAAGACTTCAAAGGAAAAAAGTTGGTGAAGTATGGAACCACAAATGGTTTCAAGAAGGTATAAACATGCCATGAACCACAAGTAGAATAAAGCATAATAATTCTAGAAAACCGAAGAACAAAAAGGAGAACTGTGAACCATACTCCCTTCACAAAAGAACTCCCCGAGAACTACGTGACTAATACCCCTTCTTCATTCTAGCATACTGCATAGAACAACCTTGTGCGAATAAAACCCTGCCCATCATAGCATTCTACTGAATGGAGGGACTCCAGTTTTGTATACCACCATGGTATGTGAACGGATCATGAGGTTGCGTACCACCAAGGTACGCAGACCACACCCATATCCATGTAACACCCTGATACACAGACCATATCTAGATCCATATACCACCTCAGTATGTGGACCACATCCAAATCTACATACCACCGTAGTATATAGATGACCCTCCTTCCTACATAGAAAAATTTTATGCAGAGAGTACCCCACTCCACATGAACAAATTCCATGCGGAGTAGGGTACCTCTGGGATTTCCACCTTTCAGTACTAATCACGCCCTTCTGTTTCCATCCCATCCTTTCCTTACCCTCCACAAACTAGTTCATCGAAATCAGGACAAAGCCTCTTCCATAGCCACCAGAACCATATGAATGGACCATCAGGTGCATCAGTGCGCCCTTCTGAGTCTACATACCCATGTTAATATGAGTCATGAAGGTAATACCGCCAAAGGTATGGACTCTAGTAATGTTCTTAAGTGTACATTCCCATGGTAACATAGAGTTCAACCTTGGTATAATAACATGAACCTCTACATTATAGGGATCAAGGTTAATCACTTGAATTTACATTCATTGTAGGGAAGTGATAAGCCAAAATAATTACGCTCTCTTTCCTTTTTATGAGAAGAAAAATTCCTCCCCTTTCCTAGAAAACACTTTATGGAAACCCTATTGGAGTAAACCCCTAGCCTTTTGGGATAGTTCTAATTACCTTCACTCTCATTTCACATTGAAGGGTTCATTGTTCTGCACCCTCATCCACCATCTCCCCGACATATTATTCCATGGGATCCTCCTTTTCCCCCCAGTAGAGAATAAAAGGTGTGCCATTGTTGAATATTTCACATCCTATTGTTTCTCAAACCAAGCATGACTCATGTGGGCTTAGAGGAATGTGATAACATGACATTCTAACAACCCATAATGAACTACGAGAACTCCAATTCCTAACACAACTGGGATACATATAAATCTTTTACCTAGGCCTGAGATCTATACCATCTCATCCATGAAATGATAGATCATGTCCCCTTCAAATGGGATGCTCCCACACATAAGCCCCGATCAAATCACAACACAAAATGAACAATGAGGGATTTGATTCTTAATAAACTGGGATATGTAGGAAGCCTTCCTGAGGTCCAAACCAGATATCCAAATCACCCTAGAAATCTTCAGGCCATGTTCCCATTGGGGTCATATTCATATAGAAGACAATATCATTCCTGAGCATCTCAGGACACCTTAGCATAAGCCCTACAGTGGATCTTGATTGGGAACCTTTTTCCTAGGCGTCCTAGCCACATGACGTTAAACTGCATGGATAGGTCCTTGTCACATGAATTTAAAAGGTGATGTGTCCAATTATGTGACCCCAAACTATGTGGGTTCTAATTCCTCTAAAAAGTATACGTACGAAACCCATCTCATGGGTTTGATCTTGATATTGAAGTAACTTTAGTCCCCCCTGGATGATGATAAACTCTAGAGTGCCTCATCATTGGTTTTAAACTAGAATTGTCTTAATAATTATTAATCAATGCATACCCATGATTTATATTGAAAGCCAAGGGTAATATGTGGAAAAACTCTTTGAGAAAGAGCCAAGGATTCAAGAACATATGAACACAACTTAAATATATAAGAGAGTCCCGGAGTAGGAAACAATTTCAGAAGGGTGTGATGAGACTGATATCCCATCCTCTCAACCAATGGAGTTATAAATGGTCATTGGACAAATAACCATCCAACGAGCACTTGACTTTGGAAATCAGGTCCATGAATCATGGATACCAGGGTCGTTGGGTGTTTCTGGTTCCCTGAATTAACCCCTTGGATACCGCCAAGGACATCATAACCGACATAGGCCGATTGCATAGACATATAACCCCCATTGAAATCACTCATCGGGAACATGTAAATTTGTCACCTTATCAACAAAATAAAAAGGATACACTTACCAATCCCAGTGGGACCATCTCACCCCACCAACACCTGGTGCAACATGAATCAGGATGAATAAAAAATGGTGAACTTGACGTGAATCCTTCACCAAGGGGGTCGACTACCCCAGCTCAAGACCCTTTCAAATTCAAAATAAAGAGGGCCAAGAAATATCATAAATTTCACATATGATCATCAAATGCTACTTTGATAGGGTTTTGTTGTCTAGGTATGACACACACACACACACACAAATATATATATATATATATCTGGAATTTAGCAGAGATCTCTTCGATCCAAATGGCATCTCAAAAAATTTATCATACATCTATGTCAGCGACCACATATGTGGCCAGATCCCCAATGAAGAACATGACACCCTCGCCTACCTAGCACCTTTAATGTTGGGTTTTGAACGAACTGATAAAAGAGTACCATCAAAATGGTACTCTACCTATAGTGTAGGTCGCAAAGTAGACCCTCCAATCGGAGAAAGCACGCCATCCACATCTTCAACTATGGTCAAAGATCAATCACAGGAAGACCCTGATGTCCATCTCCAATATCTTCGAGAGTCTTTCCCTGGAGCGTGATAATAACCACATCCCTTATCTAAGGTATGTAGATGAAATCAAAGACAACGACTTAATCCCAAATGCATTGGAACCCTACTCAAGGGATCCTCTTAGATTTTGTCTCCCTTAGTGGTGTACAACCCAATATCCTCACACTGAAGAGTATCCCATGATGAGGGTACATGCTGATGTCCAATGGATATAGGCCCCTCGGCCTACCCACTGAGGGTGGAAAATGCATAATTAGAAACAAGTTATCACCCCGGTACCTGAAGAGGAGGTCCGCTATATAAATACAGTGGAATGTAATAGGAAGGCATAAAATCATGCCCCTCTTGATAAATCCCACCATGGAAATCGGGTGGAACAATATGAGAAAATGAAAATTCCTACTAATGCTCATCAGTCCCACCACACAGACAGAGTGGAAAATTATAGGCAGATGCAAATCTACACAAATGCACAAGAAGCCCATCACCCAAATAGGATGACACCCTGCTATAACCTGGAAAAAATCAATACTAATGAAAAAAAAAATATCTCTATCTAAATAGGGAAGAAAATTATGGGTTTTCATACAACATTGAAAGTGCATATGTACCCACCATACTAATACAGTGGCAATTAAATATGATTAGAGAAAAATTCATGTAGATTCAAATCAAGAACGTGAGAAAAAGACAGCGGAAAATGAGTTGACAAAAATTCCTGGTTGTAAATAAAAATCCCACCATCCAAATATGGTGGAAACTAAAGAAAATAGTAAGTGAAAGAGTCATTTCTCTACCAAGACATAAGAGAACTGTCAATACCCACTGGTAACTCATGGAGGACCAGAGCAAGCACAAACTCCTTCCCTGACATCAGAATGGGAATTCATACCCATTCCAGTCAAAGGTGTATCTCAACAAACCCGGACATGATGGGGGATCATATGTCAATTCTAGACTATATCCTCCAGACATGTCAAGACATAATTTGATCAGCGATAAAAGTGAGGAGTCGGGCCCATGACTCGATCTCCCGGGGCGGGGTGATCAATCCACCAAATCATATAATCACCCTGGAGCATACCATCATCAATTCTCTAGTCTAGGAGGGTTGATGGAATATTTTTCAATACAAGGACAACCAGATCGAGAACAAATACTCGTTCCAACCGGGGGACGCCAGTCCAACGTGGTGGCTGCCCCAGGGTGGGCATATATCCATGCCAGAAAATAAGATGTTTGTCGACGTATCCCGAGGACATCACGAGAACCAATTAGTTATGTAATCATGCATGAAGTAAGTTTCCAATAGCAAGCGGCCCTAGTTTACGACAAGAGATCACACAAAAATAAAAGGCGCGAAAGGAAACCGGAAAATGAAGAGAAAATTCATGATTATACTCTAATGAAAGCTGGAGTTATTGGCAATATCAAACATTTATCTATAGAGGCCCAAGATCTTATCAGTATATTACCAAATTATGGACGTGACAATAGAATTTTTGAAGTTCGTCCATGAAATGTCGCTACCAGCAGCTCTGAAGGTCCTTCCCAGATCACCAACGGGGGCTTACTCCATGGGCATGTGATGATCAATCATGAGAGCCTATCTCTTGATGGGTGTTTGGGTAGCCCTCCCCTTGAATAGAATATCATACAGCGAGAAGGACCTCCCTTCACTGTATTTCTCTCTAATAGTCCTCCCTAGGTTATATGATGCATATATGATTCTCCTTATAGTGGTACATCATGTTGTGATGGTTGTCCTTGCAATGACGGAAGTAGCTATGAAGGTTCTCCTCACAGTGATGTGAAGCAATGAGAAGGCCCTGCCATAATTGTAGTACATACTAAAGTCCCTCCCCAAAGTGTACACTGTAGATAATCTCCCTGAATCTAGAGCTATGATGGTAGTCCTCAGCAAAATAAGATTCATTGTGAAGGCCCTCTACTCAATGAAACTGAGCAGCAAAAAGGTTATCCCCCTACTGCAGTCCACCCTGAAGGTCCTCTCCAGGGTATATGCCACATAATTTCCCTATATGGATGGATGATATGTTGTGATAGTATTCCTCTCCATCATAGAATCAACTACGAAGGTCCTCCCCATGAACTGAATTCATGCCGACGAGAAGGTCCTCCCCTTGTCAATTCAAATTTGATAAAACCCTTCTATGTTGAGGTCCGTGGAATGATTAAGTATGAAATATGGGATACACTCTCAATGACATGTGATATCCTTTATCACCCAGATGATGTCCTGGGTCCATGGTCATCTTTTGAGCCACCCCCACACCATTCAAATTTCAACAAGACTCCCGTTAACCCTACTTCTTGGAAAAACATCATTAAGGAGCAGTAAAAATTGGTGGATCAAGTAGAAGAGTTCATTGTGGATCAACAACATGATATGTTTCTTGTGAGAACACAACTAGAAAGGTATGACATACTAGTGATGTATTACCCCATGACCACTTCTCAGTTAAACATACCCAAAGTGTTGTGAGATGAATTTTTGCATAACATTCTCCTCAATATTTGGACAACTCACCACCAGTTAAAAGAAATGTTTTTGCCCTATGATGGGTACACAAACCATATTAACATCTTGGGAGAGATTAACAATTAAATTGACCTAGAATCCATTATGTATGCACAACTTCAACAATCATAAAGGATAAAGAAAGTCCTCAGGCTGCCCTTCCTCCATGCACTTCACAAGTTGTGTTTTCGTATCAGCAATGCCCCGTCTGGTGTTCATATCTAGGGATTGGGAAAAATGGACATCTACACATCACCCTACTATATATCAAGTAGAATGAATTAGAAATGATATCATTTAATGTCATTTCCCAAAGACTACAGTCAAAATAAGTACCTACTTAGGAAAGGAGGAATGCTAAACAAGAGATGAAATTAAGTAAGTCTCAGAAGCACCAGGCTCGATGAGAGAAATACATCAAAAAGATCCGGAACTAGGTAACTGATAACATCCATCACGATTCCAGTTTAAGGTAATCCATTCAATGATCAATTCTCATGTACTTAAAAGAAAACAATTCATGTTCTGACCTGACACCATATCTAGTTCACATCCACATGGGAATGCGTGAGATCAAGTAGGTAGCAATAACAGCTGCATATGTCACAACATGGGATCAACCCCACCCCATAGGGCTGGCTGAATTTTTAACTGAAAATTCACCTATAATACCATAAATTCCAGGCCAAGGACTATCAATGTAAAAACGAGAGAAACCCCATCCCACAGGGCTGTGGATATTTTTACCTTAAATTCCATCCCAACGGACATCTGTCTTCTCCCTTATGAGGGGATCAATGGAGAGGGGTTCACCGATTCCATCTCATCCCATCAATCATGTCCCTTGGGATAAAGGCATACATCAAGGTCATATCATGTATCCATTTAGGTCACTCTTTACATAGAAACCTGGAGAGTTTCACACAATGGCTAAAAACGATCCAATAAAGGGTATAAGAATCTCTCCTACCATTATCAACCCGGTATGCCAACCCAAATGTGATATGAATCAGTGAACACCATGGACATGAGCCCCGTAGACCTCATCAAATGTAATGAATATAATGAGTAATCCATATAATAGGGTTACCTCTTGGAGATTGTCTACACCAAGCCTGGAGGTGTGCACACCATAAACCAAATTATTTTCTTAAATTTGGGTTCCCCCTCATTCAATCAACCTTTACCATATGCATGAATCCTCAACAAGGAGAAGAATAACATTACGGTCTACCACCCACCTCCTCCTCCCTAGGAAGATGATTCTCCTACAATTGATGAGAGATTCACTCGACAAGAGGATTAAATGAAATAACTGAGATGACTCAACACTGAGATACTAAGTGAAAGTTATCTTACTCGGTATGTTCCTCAGGTGGAACATAAAAAAAATACTTCCATCAGACATCCATCTGCCTCACGGGATCATACTGACAAATTAAGAAAGGCTAGAATCCTCATTCATGGTGGATTTGGGACCATCAGTCTACCTGAACCCAATCCCAATAGGATATCAATATTTCACTCTATTAGGGAAGAAACCGGAATAGATTCAGGAAAATACACAAAGGACACCCCCCGACTGGGTATCTGGCTCCAGGTCCAATAGTTCCGACATGTCCAATATTTCCCACTACTATGCCCACTCATGATCAAGTCTAACAGGACATGCATCAAGGGATCCTGAATACCATCAAGTTATTAACTACTCAAATGGATGAAATGGGAGGATGAACTGCTCTAGTAAAAATTCAATAGAGGCCTTACCTTGACTCAGTGAGCAATTTCCTACCTCCACCAAATTTCCAGAATCTCGTATTCCTTATGCTTAATGGATTAGGGGACCCGAAGTAGTATCTAATTCACTACTCTTCTTATTTTGATCCCATGATGAGAACTCTATAGAAAAAAGAGGTTGTGAAACTCAGATGATTTGTGTGAACTCTACAAGGTCCAGCCATAGGGTGGTACACCCGTTTTCAAGATAACTCAATAACAGGATAAAAGTATATTTGACACCAGTTCTAGTTCCAATTCAGCTCAACGTTTCCAAAAAACAACAGTTAGCGATCTCATGAACTACAAATAGCAGGATAACTAGAGAGTCTCATACTTCATCGCCAGATGGAAAGGTTTGAATTACTCCTTGAACCAGCCACTCCCCTAATATGAGATTCCTTCCATGTGCATAGTTAATCTCTAATATGAGTTGTGAACAACACTCATTCATGTGAAGTACAGAAGTGGGTTCTAGGACTTCTCCTCTATCTCTCAGAGGATATAGGATTCCTTGTAATGGACTAATATTATGTCTCGGGTAGCCCCATCAGCCCCAGTAAAAAGCATAGGGAGATCTGAAGCAGCTTCTATCATGAATAAGACACCCCCTGCACCGACCCCAACTCCAAGGCCCCCACTAAACAATGCAAGGCCTCTTGGACATCTGCAGTCAGCCCTGACTTGTCAAGACGAGAGAAGGAAACCCAAGGGAAATCAATTCAAGGAATGCAGAAACAAAGTATACTCATTCTGGGATGACCAAGTCTGCAGTTAATTCATAGCCACCATGAATTACAACAATCTTTAGCTTCTTGGCCTAAATAGGGATGATTATGTAGGTATTGAAGACCATACATATTACTGTCCCTTCCATCAGATATTGGGACACAATATCAAGGAGTGTTTTTTCTTTAAGGATCTCCTGTGAAAGATGATAGATTCTGGATAGGTAAATCTAGGACTACTTCCAGTGCAAGTGGCATATTTTTCAACAACCGATCTGGATGAAGAAGGGAACTGACAAAAGGTTTTTAACATAAAGGAGAAAAATTTCGATAGTTGGATGACTTAGAAGGCAGTCGGTTGTGCTCATGGAATACTCTAGGCATAGTTAAATCAACCAAAAATGCCTCCAATGACTCTTAATGAAACCAGAACATCATCCTTGGCTCCACAATCCTCCAGAGGATAGCCACCTAAAAAATAATCCAATGAGAAGGGAGGAAAGCTAGTGCAGGGGGAAAGACTCCCACCAAAACCATGGTTGGCTTTGAAACTCTCAGATTTCTTTCCAGAATATCTGAATCAATGGTAACCACCCCACTATATGGAACAAAAGGCACTGCACCACCAAAAAACTCAATGGGAACCGCCCCTCAAAATAGTTCAATGGGATCCACCCCACCAAATGACACAAATGGAGGTTGATGATGAGGAAAAGTCATCATCAAAAGAGAATCTGATTTTTGGCTCTGTCAATGTAATCCATTTGAAGGATCCCTTCTCCAATTATGAGTATGGTGATCAACCAGAATCATCCGTACCCAACTACATAGCCATAGGAATAATCCATAGAATCAAGGGATACCAAGGGAGACACATCCATGGCAGGAATGATGATTATGGCCGCAAACCCACTCAAACTGTTAGTGTTGTGGAAACATGTGGAAGGAACCTCCAACAAATCTGACAGGTGATGAAAAATTTTCATGCCCCCATATGAAACCACCCAGGTCACATTCTTCTAAAACATTCATTAGAGGAAGAATTAAAGTCCAATTACCCTCATTTTGCGAGAAGATCTGCCCAGCCCGATCCAAAAATGATGGAAGATCCTCCGGCTCTAGTACCAAGGTCTGACTCATCTATATCAAATGCTCATTCCCCTAAAGGGACGATGAAAGAAAATCCCCAATCTTGGAAGTTCCAGAATTTAGATTTGAAATAATAAATTATAAAGTATTTAGATTTAGTGACAACTATGTTGTCAATCATGGATGCACTGAATCTATCAGCAGATCTTAGGGAAGCTCTCATAGAGGCTTTTCTGAGTGCACCTGAGTTTAAAGCTGCAGTAGCCCCCACTGAAGTCTACTAGATAGAGATCAATCCTATAGAATTTCATGTAGTTATCTCCTTCATAGATCAATAGGATGAAACCATCATACAAGGAAACATAAAACCCTTATACATTTATAAAAGATAAATGGTGTCGATATCCAATAAAGTATTCATCGAAAATGGATATGGGGTTAATCTCCTCCCACTACGGACACTCTGTCGGCTAGGCTGCATTGAGGATAATCCGAGGCCCTGTAGCACAAATCTATTTGGATAAAAAAAGGGAGCAGAATCCATTGGAAAAATCATGCTCAGAACCCGTTTCGGTGACCTTATAGCTCACCCAGAATTTTTGGTGGTCCGAAATAGTACGTCATTCAACGCCCTTATAGGAAGGCCCTTGCTACATCAACATGCAGAAATCCCCTCCTCATAACATAAATATCTGAGGTATAGAATTAATGTATAAACTGGGACACTGTAAGCTGATAAGGCCTTGTTTGAGTCCTCTGAGTCACACTACATTGATGTGGGGTTCAACAAACCAATGGGGAAACAACCTTCAACCGATGGAATTGATTGGGTCACCACCCTAAATAGTTTGGAAATGTTTTCTACCAATACCCTCAAGAATCTTGGGGAAGAATACATACTACCCATTAATCATATTGATGATGCAAGTCCAAAATCAGAAGCATATTAAACAGTACTCATGATTTCAGTTATGACTGTTGTGGATGATAATGCTAAAAGGCTCATTTAATTTCAAGATAATGGGGAGGGTTTGGATGAAAATACCCCCGAACATACATCAAAACTAGAGAAAATTATAGCCTCACCTACCGAGGTAGGAAGAAGTGTTTCTTTATTCAAAGAAGGTGAGGAAAATATTTTACCCCTCACGGCATATTTCCCAGAAAATACCCCACCAATGGATGAGGAATATGGGATGACCTTATCTCATAGACACCAAAATTGTAACTCCCCCCTCAACTATGGAGAAATAGTTTCATGTATTGATTCATTTTCATAAGATGAAGTGGAAGATGATGAGGATGCGGTGGAGGAAGAATAATAAGTCCTAAGGGAAGCCCCTCCAGCCTTTGAGGAAGGAATTTCCACCACCGTCGATGAACTCAAAGAAACCACCCTGGTTACACAATAAGACCCATGACCCACTCTGGTTAGTGCAGAAATTCCTCCAAAAGAGAAATATATATACACCACTTTCCTAAAGAAAAATCAAGATGTTTTAACCTATAATTATATGTAAATTCCATGTCTCGATCTAGAGGTGGCCACCCCCACCTAGGCATGCCCGAATATCACTGGGGTTTCAAGAAAGCCGCCAAAAGGAAGTACCCAACACATTCTACCAAAATAGGGGCTGAATTCATCAAGATCATAAAATATAATTTCATCCAGGAGGTCCAATACCCCATCTGGATAGAAAAAAAAATTGTCCCCATGAAGAAGAAAAATGGGTAGATCAAGGTCAGTATTGATTTCAAGACCTCAACTGGAACTGCTTGAAAGAAAATTTCTTAGTCTCGATCATAGAATTTTTTCTCGATGAAACTAATGAATATGAGGCTCCCTCTTTCATAGACATCTATTCAGGATATAAAAAAATTAGAATGACCCAAAAATATGAAGACTCCACCACCTTCAGGGAAACCCATGGAGTGTTTTTCTATAAGGTTATTCCCTTCAGTTTGAAAAATGACAGCACCACATATCAGCATTCCATGCACCACATTTTAAAACCCTTCCTAGGAATGATCATTGAATGTTATGTTGATGTTTTAATGGTTAAATAACAACAACTCTCATACCATCTGGTAGATCTTGAAACCTTATTCAACAAACTACGACAACATAGTTTAAAAATGAACCCTCTAAAATATGATTTTAGCACAACCTTAGGGAAATTCCCCGGCTTCTTCATGTTCCACGGAGGCATCCAAGTCGATCCTGAGAAGAAAAAGTAAATCCTTGTCATTTCACCACCTCGCAACCCCACTGATCTGAAATGACTCCATGGGAATCTTACTTACATTCGGCGCTTCATAGAAAACTTTGCAGGAAAATGTTTTCCATTCACCAATTTACTAAAGAAAGGGGTATAATATCAATGGACCGATGACTATCAGGAAGCATTTGACAATCTCATGAAATATCTCTTGATTCCACCAGTGCTAATACCACCTGTTGAAGGAATACCACTCATTCTGTATGTAACCAACTTAGGGAGATCCCTAGGCACCTTTTTCACATAGAAAAATGATATTGGCAGTGATAATAGTCTCTATCATCTCATCCAAATCCTGATTTTTTTTTTCTGAGAGTGGTTGTTCAAATATCTATAAGAGATTCCTTGCATTAATAATTGCTATCCAGAAGCTGATACATTACTTGCAGCACCATGAAGTTAATTTGGTCTTGCGTAGAAACCCGCGCAAGTATATTCTTAGTAATCTTATTTTAACTGGATGCCTATCACAATGGGTGGCCATCCTACAACAGTTTTATATACAGTCCATACCACAAAAATATGTCAAAGTACACGCATTAAAAAATTTCCTAGACGAACATCCCTCAACAGAAGTGGCCGCAAAAGATGATGAAATGACAGATGAGGAAGTGTTCTCTATAAAATAGAACTCCTAGATGTGGGAAATTCACCTCGATTGTGCCTTTAGAAGCCCGATAAGAAAAAGAATGGAAGACCCAAAATTCCAAAATGTGGGTCTGGGTGTCATACTAATATCCCTAGAAAAAGAAGTTCTACCCTACTCCTTCCTACTTTCATAAGGATACACAAACAATGAAATGGAGTACCAGTACCTCATTACAGGGATGGAATTATCACTCTAAGAGAAATCCAGACACATGAAGGTAAATGGTGATTCAGAACTGATCATCAAGAAAGTCAATGGTGACTATGTTATCAAGAAATAAGAAATGATCCCTTTTATGAACCATGTCCAAGAACTGATGACAAAATTTCCATCAGAGCTGACATTGACTTACATTCCTTTTTCACAAAATGTGCAAGGCTATGCATTGGAAAATGATACCATAGCTTTGGCTGACCCGGATTGGAAGAATACAATCATTTATATTTCCCACATCCGAATGGTTTTACCATATGTTCAGGCAAACACAAAAGAAATTAATGAGATTGGAACAATCTCCGAGCCATATAGTCTTCTAAATGGATGGATGAGTCCCATTGGGGACTATTTTTAAAAGGGAGAACTCCCACCAGATAGGTATAGAATGGAAAAAATCTGAATAAGAGAAGTTAATTTCATGGTATATGATGGAACATGTTGGAAAAAGGTTATTTATAAGTGAGGCCTTGAGGGTGTCCTTCTCAGGTGTGTTGAAGGAGGAGAGACCTCCACCATCAAGAAATAAGTGCATGTGAGAAAATTTGGGGCCCACCATTTGGCATCCAAACTCTCGCACCAAATTTGGAGGATTGGATACTATTGGCCCACCATGATGCAGGAATGTGTCGATTTCAACAAAAAGTGTAATTCCTTCCAATTCAATGCCAATTTCATCCAACAACCCTAGAGTTGGTTCACAAAACTAAGTACTTATGGCCATTTTCCATATGGGGAAAGGATGTTGTGGGACCATACCCTCCTGTCATGGCCAAAAAATTTAAGTTTACTCTCACAAAATCTGTCTTATTTTCCAAATGGGAAGAAGTTTCACCCCTTAAAGAAGTCGGAGAAAAATGAATTGTTAGCTTTTTGAAAGAAAATATTGTCACCATGTTTTTTGTCCCACATACAATATTGACAGACAACATAACCAATTTAATCTCTATTGAATTTGAAAAACTCTACCCGGATTATGGTATCAAAGTCAACCTTTCATCCCGCTACCACATAGAATCCAATAGACAGATAGAGGATTTCTACAAGACCCTATACAAAATATTCCAATATATGGTAGATAGGGATAATAAAACATGGACAGACAAGATCCTACATGCTCTTTGGGATTAACCGAACAGAACCCGTGTCAACACTCTAGAAGATTCATACTCATTAGTATACAAGAAGGAGGTAGTTCTTCCCATTGAAACTCAAATTCCATCGCTCTGCATCGCTGTATGTGTTCAACTATCTGTAGATGAGTGATACCAAAAATGATTTAATGATTTGGAGTGACTGGATGAGAAAATATTGCACACTTTTCACCATCTTGAAGTCTGCAAAAAATGGATTGTACGAGCCTTAAATAAGAAGGGTCACCTTCGATCTTTCCTCGAAGGAGAGATGGTGTTGGTCCTCAGAACCACGATGATACTCAGGAAGAAACCTCTAAAGTTTGAGCCAAAATGTGAAGGACTATATGTCATACACAAATTTTACTCTAATGGAGCATATGCCCGGATTTCAATGGATGGACTACTCACAACTACTCCCACCAATGTGAGGTTCTTAAAAAAGTACTTTGTGTAATCACAACACCCTCGTCTTAGCTGCATGAAATTAAACTGCATAGAGACATATTCGTCCATGATTTATGATATTAAAATGATCAACACCATCATCTTAGCAGCATTAAATTAAACTGTATATCAACATATTCATCCATGATACATGACGTTAAACTATTCAACACCAACATCCTAGCTGCATGGCGTTAAACTGCATAGCGACATATTCATCCATGTTGTACAACATTAAACTGCTTACCACCATCATCTTAGCTGCATGACGTTAAACTACATGATGATATATTCATCCATAATTCATGATGTTAAAAGGGTCAACACCATGATCTTAACTACATGACATTAAACATTATAGAGACATATTCGTCCATACTTCACGACATTAAACTTCTCAACACCACCATCTTAGTTGCATGACATTAAACTGTATAGATATATATTCATCCATGTTGCATGAAATTAAAATACTCAACACCATATTCTTATCTATGTGACATTAAACTACATAGAAACATATTCATCATTGATGCATGACGTTAAACAACTCAACACTTTTTTCCTTACCACATGACATTAAAATGAATAGCCCCAATAATGTTTTCACATGAGGAAACATTGTCTCCAGCATCGGTCACCTACCATGCCGCACTAGAGAACTACATGCGGAATGATTACTATTCATCAATGGGATACATAGAGACACCTTGACCATAAGTCTTGGTCCATACACCACATGACATTGAATCCATCAATTGTATCCTCTTTCACCCCTATATTATAATGAAATTATTCATCACTCCTTGTTTCTCAAACAGAGTATAACTCAAATGAGCTTAGGAATGGCGGTCATGATTTCCCTCACATAGAAAAAGCATAGAGGAGTATAATAATCCCACAATATTGAAAGCATGGTATAAATCCCCCCCCCCCTCTCTGTGCACATGTCTGACTACCATAGGGGGGATCCTTAGAACTACATATAGATTGATTCCAAACCTCGCATGATATATAGAGATTCCTAGATTCTACATCCTAGTACAACCACCAGTGAAAATCAATAATACTTATCTCCCTACATTCAAGTCAAACTTTCATGGGAAGAACTTTCTTCCTTTCCGCATGATGTTAAATTTCATATCCCTAATGATGTTCTCACTCGAGGGGACATTGCCTCCAGCATCGGTCACTTACCATTCCATGCCCTAGAACTACATGTGGCCGGATTCCTACCCTGAAGGATTCATAGTGACACTAGAATCTTCCATATCACTCCATCCACCATCAAACAAAGAAAAATGTAAAATTACCCCTCCTTGTGCATGGGTATCACAAGAATAGGGAACCCCAAGAACTACATGTGGCTTGATTATTACTCTCATAGGATATGTAGTGATGCCCGCGTTCTTCATCCTAGTCCAACCAACACTAAAAAATACCATCCTTCCTACATATAAATCAGATATATGTAGGTAATTTCATTCGATTACTACATGGAATTTGATTCCCAATTAATTGGGATACCTAGGAAACCTGCAAAAGGTTCAATCTCAAAACTTCACTCACCTCATTCTTTTAAATTCAGCTCACTTTTATCCTTACTGTATGACGTTTAACTACATATAATACTAGAACTATGTGTGGATTGATTCCCACCCAGAAATGGTACAATTGGTGACACCTGGGCCTTCCCAGGTCCAACCATCATGAAACAAATGCATTCCGTTCATACAATCCATACTTGTATAGGTGAATTCAAGAGTCCTTACTACATGACATTAAACTGCATGGCCAAATAATTCCTAACCACATCAAATTAAACTGTAAGGTATGTCAAGAATTTTTTATGGCTTGTTTCTCAGTATAACAGGATATATAGTGGCACTCAAGCTGGAAATCCTAGGTCTATCCATGAAGAATAAAATAAAGGGAACACCTCGCATTGAAATGAAAATAGATGTAAGGGAATTAGGATCTGAATTATTACATTTTAAAAGTGTTAAGAGACCTTACTTTCACTTGGATAAGAATCAGATCTATGTAAAGGATCTCTTACCTCATAACTAATCATGGCCCGGACATTCCTCACGAACCCACAAATCCTATTTTCATCCATCAAACTCTATGGCCTAGAAAATCTCAAGTAACTATACTCATCAACGAATATCAGGAATTGAAGGTCAGTGTCTTGTTGACACCTTTGTTTGACTATGCACATTATGCCCTGGTGGATCTGCATTTGTTGCCCAAAAAAATGTCCTCTTAACGAAAGGAAAATTTTTCCCCAGGAGAGGCTTCTCCTATCTTCATACACCTAACAAATTCTAATACCCATGTCATCCCCCATGATTCAAGAACTCTAAAAATCATGGTTTACACATTCTTCCCCCGATCATGTCTAGGGTGTACTAGGAATATCTCGACCTGATTATCTTACATTTATGAATGATCTATATGATTTTTTGTCACTGAAACATGACAGCTAAATTGTGTTGTCAATGTCCTTTCCACATGATGTCAAATGGCATGGAATACATCATTTCCACAAGATGTTAAATAGTACATAAGAATTCCTCACCACATAACATTAAACTGCATGACACAAAGTCCTAACCTCATGACATAAAAAAATTTCATGGTACCCCAAGTATAGTATAAATGGCCCCACTCCTTTTGCACAGACTAAAGTTTGTGAAGGAAAACTTGTCTCGGGATGCCACAATTTTAAAAAAATAGGCCCCAATATGAAAAGGGAGTCAAAATATCATGCCTCACGTTCAAGTTAAATTTGTATTAAGAGAATCCAAATTCCAAGAATAATCATGGAATTCCATGAATAATCATGGACTGAGTGTTTCTGTCATGTCCAAATCAACTATTTTCATCTTTTAGACTCCGTGCATTGAGTGATCATAGATTTTCATAACCCTTCCTGGCCATCAATAATGGAATTCGAGTGTCCTCTGGACACCATTGTTAAACTATTGACATTATTCCTCAGAGGCTTTGCATATGTTTCCCATAAAATGACCTATCAACCAAAGGAAAATTCATCCTTTGGAGAGGGTTTTACTAATTTCGTATGACTAAAGTATTCTAAGCCCCATGTCATTCACCATGATCCAAGAACCCTCAAAAACATGGTTTACACTTTATTTCCTATCCATGTCCTGGACATGTCAGAACACCCCGACTTGATTACCCTCATGTTACTCAGGGATTTTACATAGACGCCCTGATCAAATGAGTTTCAAACTGATTGATACTTGATACTTGATATCCACCCTTTGTCCAGGTCACATCTAAGGGCATTCCTTCTCATGAGCCTATACAAGAAATCAATCTATATTGGGAGGTTCGACATATGCTCCCACCTCATTGGTGAATCCATGTCCAAAATAAAAAGGCTCATCCATATGCATGAATCAGATCTGCATATGGTAAAACCATAAAAGAACTATATAAAGTTTGATTCCTATCATTATATTTTATATAGTGATATCTGAATCTCATAATCAAATCTAGATGTGAAGAAAAAATATCCCATCCCTGTCCACATAAGGATCAGAACTGCATGAAAAATACACTCACATGGATGGGATAGAAATGCCTTTACAAATTCCTAGAATTCCTGATAAATTTCAACCCAAAATTCTCTTTTTCCTATTTAGGAATAACACTTTTCATGACCGATACTTTGTGTCCAGAAAGGTCTAAATCTCCACAATTCTTCATGGCCATCAGATGGAGAAGGCCAGTGTCCTATGAAGACCTTTGTTTGACTATGTAAATTATGCCCCAGAGGATCTACATATGTTTCCCACAAAAATTAAATACCAAACTAAGTCAAAACAATCTTTAGGAGCATCACTTTCTTCCTACGTATACCCTTACAAAATTTATGTCCCACCTCAGCCCTCATATTCAGAAACCCCTCGGATTACATTTTACATACTTCCCCCTCTCAATTCCTAGAGATGAAGAATGTTCCAAGCCAATCTTTTGTAGAGGAAATGAATAAGTTACCCTCCTCTAGATAGAATAGAATTGTTTTACAAAACCGGTACCAAATGTCATAGTTTTACGACATTAAACTGCACCGTGCTTCTACCCTCGTTTAGAAATTCCAAATTAGTGTGGGAGCAGTTCTCCATCCAAATCCAATAAAAAATCCCTTATTACTTTCCGATTTCATTCCTTCAAAAGAGAAACCACTATGTTCCTCAATATAAAAATAAATCCAAAGTTCTATAAAAACTTACTGGCCATCAGAAATGGAAGGGCAGTATCATAAAGACACCTTTGTTTGACTATGCAAATTATTCCCTAGCCCATCTGCATATGTTGACAAAAAAAACTAGGAATTCAACTAAATTGAAATATATCCTCAAGAGAGGATTTTCCTATCTCTGTATGTCTCATGGATTTCATGACCCATATCATTTCCTAGAACTAGAAATCATGTGTTCGGGTCAAGAAAAACCCCCTCATCCATGTATGAAATATTCCGAGACATTCTCAGTTAATGAATAATGAATTTGGGATCTCTTCCCATAAGTCATGGTCAAAGATGTTCGACCTAAAACATCAGTAATGATAGTTCACAGGGAAAGACTGGAAACTACCAATGAAAAATACGCGACACTCGCCAATATGAAAACCCGTAAAGGGAACCCTGGACAAAAGTTGAGTTCCATGTTGCTAAATCTATGATACATACGGTTTAGGAAACACATAGAGAAATCAAAAATCATCAAGTGACACAAATCATGTTTGGTTGAAAACCCGCAAAGGTCATCCTAATAAAAATTCAAGTTATAACTGCTAAGTCTTCACCGCAATCTTAGAAAAAACCAAGGTGATAATGAAAAAAAGGAAAAACGTTTGTAGGGTTATTCAGGTAACCCTATCAAGAGCTAAACTATTCTCGCTAATCCCCTTAGTTTAGTCAAACACTAGAGTGTAGCATGATTATTCCCTTATCCTCTATTATAATTGAAATTGATATCTGGTTGAGATTAATATTTCAAATGCATTTGATCATAAATATTAATATTGCAGAAAGAGTAAAAAATGAACAATTGAAAGAAAAATATTTCTATTTCAAAAAAAAGTTAATGTGAGAGTGGGAGGAACATCCACAATCTAGAATCTCTCCCTAATGTTAAAACAAAGGTGGTGCAGGGAAACCAAACAGATTATAGTGAGGACTAAATTGCTCTTTTTAGCAGGTCGATAATTTCCCAATGATGGCCATGAAGGGCCTATTCTAAAGAATCCATATCCTCAGCTTCATCTTCAACCATCGGGCACATTCAATTCACGATGGTCCAGAGGTCTCTCCATTTCTTTTGGAAGACATTGTAATTAGCATTTGATGATTCTATTTGCACTTTTAGTTTGGCCATGTGATCCGTACACTCAAATAGATCCTCTATATGGTCAATCACCTAGTCATGAGCACTAGCCTCCTCATATTTCTAATGATTAAACTCTTCAGTAATTTCTTAGAATGTCTGGGATTGGTGGTGAGAAGCATTGAACCGAGAAAGGTCTCCTTCGCAAGTGGTAAAATCCTCTTGAACTATAATAATTTGGTGCACAAGGAGATTCAGGCATTGGTAATCAAAGTCTTCAAAACCTATATTGAAAAATAGTTGGTGAAAGTTATCTTCCTCATTGTTGAAATATTTTAGGGGAGTTTCCATGTCAAGAGTATGAATTTGACACCATGCTTCATTTCGCACAACTCGATGACTTCTAATAGCATCAAAATCTTTTTCCTCCTCTACCATGGTAGAAACGCAATGAAAAAGAATCATTGAAGCAGATAGAAGCACCCTCAGATGATTCACCCAAGTAAGTGGAATCTCCCTCCCAGTATATGGTTCTTCTATGAGACTAAGTAGGGGGGAGATGGAAGCAAATTTAGGAATATCTAGAGATTTCCCACTCGGAACAACTTCTGTAGGACCTTGGACCACATCATCCAAAGACATGGGATATAAATCACTCTCTACAGAGATGGTTTTTTGGGTTAATCCACTTAAAAATTCATGTTATGGTGGGTAGAACATCTTCTCACCATAGTAAAGGGAACATATGGTGCATTTAGCATGGTTGGGATAGGATCTAGATTAGCCAACAATCTCTGATCCCACCAAACTGGCCTTGAAAATACCCCATCGGGATAACAAGATTCCAAAATTTGGGAATAATATAATGATAGGTAACTGGAGTATACTATGGGAGGAATGGTGGATTCCACATTAGCATTCCGCCATGTCATGTACAACCACCATTGGAAAAGGATTATGGGGTGAGATTCCCACTTCACTAAGGTGGAAGAGAGAGATTTGATCTGTTGAAGACATCCAAACTACCTATTGAGCCTATAAGGAACACAAATCTTACAATTGATCACCCTATCTATGCATACAGTCAACAATCCATCTCGATGTGCAATGATATAAGAACATTATTTTAGGGATCCTCTCCTAGAATTTATCACTAGCTGATAGGGCACTACATAAGGCACAAAAGAGAAGTGGGAGACATCGCTTAGAAATTCAATCATTCCTTCTGTGCTTAATTTTTTTCACGGATAGATGAAATGTTGAGAAATTTTGGATGGAAACCAAAATGAGAAACTTTGGCAGTATGCTATTACTCGTAACATGGGAAATGCTCTACCATCCAGCCATATAAAAATTGAAATGGCCCACTAAGATGATTCAAGGTTTTCCATTTTTGAATTTTCCCTAAATATTCATAGATTCGGGCAGTAGTAGGAATGACCAATTAAATGGGATATCCCTCCACCAGTGTAGCTTCCATCATCAATGTTCAGGCCCAAACACTTGTATAAACATTATGAGAGGGAAAGATCCACCCACTTAGGAACATGGCAAAGAAACCTACCCACTTGAGATCAGGTGACATGTCTTGGAAGATTTCATAACCCCAAGTGGTGTTTTGACCCATCTCAAGGGTAGTGTAGTAAGAACCAGGAATGGGTTGTGACTGCTAGGTCAGATGGGTTCAGCTACAGAGAACTCTCATCTATGGCCCGTTCAACTACATAAATAGACTTGTCCAATATTCAGATGAGATAACTGAGCTGGTGTGAAGGGAATATCCAATTATCCTATCCTTCATGAACAATAATTTTCCTACTAAGGGGGATACTTGCTCAACATTACTCAATGTTTTAGAAACTGGTAATAAATCATCATACATATCATCAAGGATATGAATTCCTCTTATATGGTAGATGTCCCATAGACTGATCCCCACCTCACCATGGAATAGGTGACTAGTTTCGGTACTCAGAAACCAATGGTTGAGCAACTAAAGCGGTATCTCTCTTGGTGAAAAAAATTAGAAAATAGGGAGACCCACACCACTTGATATAGATTGTTAGTTTTTAGTGGTACATTTCCTTTCATGTAGTTATAATAAACCCAGAATGCCTATGGACACTCATAATAGAAACACCCTCCTGATCAGAGGTACCATTTGGAGCTCCATCCTCCATTAGGATTACCTCATAATAGGTTAATGATAGATGGATAATCTTGGAAAATGGAATCCAAGGATGTTCTGCAAGGGCGTTGGCCCCTCTGAGTCCACAAAGAACAGCTCAGGATAAACTCACCCTTCTAACTAAAATCAGTAACGATTTCTCCTACAACCAATATGTTTTCCCTATTATTCCCATAGGATGTTCCAGAATGTCTGATAATATTTCCACAATAAATCCCTAGAAAAGGTGCCTCATCTTAGAGACTAAAATTTTAAAGTGGTAGCCAATTGCATAGCAGATAGGCTATTAGATTTGGTGGAAGGAGATCTTAGAGGATACCCATTCGAGGAATGACAACAACACAAAGGTTATCTTTGACATTCTCAACCATGTATTCCCTCCTCCAGATTTCTTCTATCAAGATAAAAGTAAGATCAATTTATTACTATAAAAAAGACCACTAAAAATGGTTATTCAAATTAAAATTATTTGGAAAAAGGCCAGAAAAATTAGAAAGGAACAAAAAAGTCCACCCAACGCAAGGCTCTGCCTACTGATGCCTTGGAATGGTTTGTGGAATGCATCCCCCACGAACTAGTAATACGTGGCATGCACTGCAAGACACTGGACCATGAAGCGTTGGCCAATGGGTTGATCAGTTCGTGAAATGGGAAACTTGCATACTAAAAATTTCAATTCAGATATTCTGAGTTCACAATTATGAGATTTAAAATTGGATTTAGAAATTTAATGTTCAGTTATCTGGCTATAAAGTTAATTCCTCATGATAAGGAATCCATGTAGTGTCTTACTACACCAAATTTCATACTTATGTTTTAAAATTCCATAGTTCTATTTGCAAATCCATAGGACGGTTCGAAGATAAGGAAACTGTGAAGTGTAAGTGATTTACATAACTCAAGGTGCAATTTGGGGATAAAAAATTTCCTAAAGGATCTGGTATGTGGAAGTAAGGAATGCTGAGAGTTCTTTGCAGAGTACTTTTCACTAAAAAATCATGTAAAAGTCAAATGACCTAGGGACCCTATATAGGCATGGTCCCCAACGGGTCCACATTTCTTCCACAAAGTAGTGCATTTTGGGACCGTTTTATACTTTAGAATAGCCTCCTCTTCATTCTGACCAGACCCCATTCTAATGGGGGGAATTTTCATGGTTCTGAAAAATCTGTAAAGGGAACGAAAATACTTCTATAAAATTGAAAATGGAAATGGATGCATGTTGGGATTAAAATTGGGGGAAATAATGAAGGAATTCAATATGGAAAAGGACCCAAACTAGTCCATGTACTATTTACCAAGAAAGGTCTTGGAAAGACATAGACTACGGACCAAGCTGTATGTGGGAAGTCTACAAAACGCTAGCCTGTGAAGTGTTGGCCAGCGAACCAGGCTGTTCGCAGAATGAATGAGTTAATGCATTGGTCAAAAATGAACTATGTCATTGGTGGAATAGAAGTGAAGAAAGTCCACCCACGAACCACATTGTTGGAGAAAACATGATGGAGGGGTATGCCCCCTAGATACCATCTCTATGGGCTGAGAAGTTCGAAAATGAATCAAGACTAATAGTGGCCCACAAACCTTGTCATTCGTGTAATTAAGATGACACTTTTCGCTTCCGTGAACCGTAACACAGTGAGCCTCAATTGACCGAGTAATCCATGGGTCAGATTATCCCTTCATGGTCATCTGAAAAAGGTTTCATTTTCCCATATATACAGCCTTCTTGGCACTCTTTAAAAGGACCCCAAGGTGATCCATGAAAAGTATTAGATTTTGGGGAGAGCGGGGATTTTATAGACGAAATACTTCAAAGGAAAAAATTATTTATTGTATGAAACCAAAAATAGTTTCCAGTAGGTGTGAACATGCCACGAACCATAAATAGAAGAAATAATAATAATATGGTCAAACCCCAAATGTAAAAGGAGAATAGGGAGACATACTCTCTTCATGGAAGAACTCCCCGTAAACTGCAAGATTAATTCCCCTTCTTCAATACAGCGTACCACGTAGCACAACCCTATGCAGATGAAACCCTGCCCAAGATAGAATTCCACAAAATGGAGGGAATCCATCACCATATACAACCATGATATGCGAATAGATCCCAAATACATGTGCCACTATTGTACGCAAACCATGCCCAGTTCCATGTAACACCCTGGTAAGCAAACCATATCCATATCCACGTACCACCCCAGTATGCAGACCACATCCAGATCCTCATACCACCCTGATACACAGACAAACCTTCCATCTGCATAGAGGAACACTATGAGGAAGGAACCGCACCCCGCATGAAAGAATGTTACATGGAGTAGGGTAACTACGAGCATTCCACCTTATGGTACTGATCATGCCCTTCTATTTCCATCTCATCCTCTGAATCCCCTTTGCAAACTAGTCCATCGACATTAGTCCAAATCCTCTTCCAAAGCTAGAACATGCATATTAATAGACCATCGAGCACATCGGTGCACCTTTCTAAGTATACATACCCATGGTAAGAAAAGTCATGAAGGTAATCATCGTATCAGTATGAACTCCAGGAATGTTTTTAAGACTACATTTCAATGTTAACCCGGAGTCCAACCTTGGGATACTAACGTGAACCTCCCCATTGTGGGGATCAAGTGTAATCAATTTCTTTTCCATTCAATGAAGGGTATTGATAAGTTAAAATAATTATTCCCGCTTTACCTTTTGAATAAAAGAAACTTTCCTCCCCTTTCCTAGAACACATTCTAGGTAATACCTCTTGGAATAAGCCCCTATCCTTTCTGGGTGGACCCAATGACCCTCACTCTTATTTCACATTAAAGGGATCATTACTCTATGCCCTATTCCACCATCACCTTAGAATCTTCCACTATGAGATCCTCCTTCCCCCCCCAGTAGAGAAGAGAAATTTTGAATTTGTTTAATCTTTCACATCCTCTTGTTTCTCACACTGAGCATCACTCACGTGGTCTTAGAGGACTGTGATAAGATGAAATTGGAACAACCCACAATGAACTATGAAAACTATGATTCCCAACACAACCAGGGTACATAGGAATAATTTACCAAGGCTTGAGCTTCACACCATATCATCCATGAAATGAGATAACATTTCCCCTTCAAATGGGAATCTCCCATGTGTAATAACCAATCAAATCACAACTCAAACCAAACTATGAAGGATTTGATTCTCAGTCAACTGGGATATGTAGGAAGCCTCTTTGAGTTCCAAACCTGATAGCCAAAGCACCCTAGAATTCTTTGGGACTTGTACCTGGTGGGGTCATATTCATCCAGGATACCATTTGAATATTGAGCATCCCAAGCTTCCTCAGCATAATCCCCACACTAGATCTTGATTGGCAGCCTTTCTCCTAGACTTCCTTGCCTCATGAAATTATACAACATAGATGGGTCATTGTCACATGACCTTAAAAGGTGATGTTTCTAATCAAGTGACATATAACTATGTGGGTTATTATTGCTCTCAATAGGATACATAGGAAACCCATATCATAGGTTTGATCATGATATGAACGCATCTTATGTACCCACTGGATGATGAGAAACTCCAGAGTGCCTCATCATAGGGATAAAACTAGCATCATCTCAATAATTACTAATCCATGCATATCCATGATTGATCTTGAAACCCGGAGGTAATATTTGGACATAATCATGGGGATATAAACAAGGATTCCCGAACATATTAACATGGATTTAATCTATAATAGATTCCTAAAGTATGAAAAAATTCCCCCCAAAAGGGTGTGATGAGCCCGATCTCCCATCCTCTATACCAATGGAGTCCTGAAGTGATGTTTTCTAAATCATCATACAACGATTTCCCGAATTTGGAAAAAAATTCTATGAATCAAGAATACCAGGGTGTTTGGGTGTTTCTAGCTCCAAAAATAAACCCATTTGAGACCATCTGAGGACATCGTAACTGATATTGGCTAATTTCATAGAAACATAACCCCCTTTTCAATCATCTATTGGGATCATGAAAATGAGGAACCTCCTCAATATCTTATAGAGATACACTTCCCAATTCTTGTGGGACCATCTCGCCCTACCAATACCCGGTGCAATGTGAATCAAGACGAACCAATGCTTCATGGACCAACCAATTGTTGGTGAGACATTTTGGAGAAGGTGGTGAAGCATGAGGATTTATCATGGAAGGACTTCAAGAGGAATTTTGTGATCTATTTATATCCTGATACATTGAGGGATGATAAGTCTCATGAGTTAATGAACATAACAAAATAGGGAATGTTAGTTCTATAATATGATGAACATTCCATTGACCTGTAGTTCTTTGCACTGTCTTTGGTAGTTGATGTGATCTCTATAGTGAGACCTCTTCCAAATGGTCTTCTCTATGAGACCAGGTCATAGGTGAGGTTGTTTTATCTTATAATTTTTTGAATATGATAAATCATATACTTATCATGGAGTTAAATCTATGAGAGGATATGGGTAGTGGCCAGGCTATTTCAGCATGAAAAACCAGGAACAGTTATTCTAGTGGAAAAAGTTTCTCTATGAAAGTTTTATCTAAGGAAACAATGGGAAGAGAAGTCAGGGAAGTGGCCACCCATCTCAGGATCATAATATATTTTTATGATATCAGTATGGAACGATGATCCAAAAAACAACCTTAGTATTAACACCCCAACATGGTGTGTCGTGATTATAGTAGATTGGGCCAACTAAAACCTTTTTTAGGGGAATATAGTAGTAGAATAATTTCATGAGATCAAGAATAGAACTAGATTCTATGAAAGACTCAATTAATACTTAGTAGGTGGGTAATTGGAGTTCTACATAACATTATAGTCAAGTAATGATACATGGCACCCCAGTGTAGGAGCAACAGTTCCAGGATAAGGGTATAGCTTCGGGGAGTCAGGCTAGAGCCTAGGGTAAAGGGGCTGGTCAGATATATTTTATGCAGACTAATTTGACTATTTTGGATGCATGACCATCTTCTGTCATAGGTATGATTCATGTTTCATCTACTCTTTCTTGTGTTTTTTGATATAAGAGTATCACATTAATTTTTATCCATAATTTTTTTACAATGGATTGGGCTTGGATATAGAAATAATGGATGGTATTTTGACAATCAACACACTATTTGGAGTGTGGTAAAAGAATAAAAAATGTTTCAACGCTTGTTCTCTAGAGATTTGTGGATGTTTTTTCTTTTGGGAACCATCTCTATTGGAAATGAAAGACTTATATTTGATTCATGTTATGGATTGGTTAATTTTATACCAGGATTATATCAACTATTATTGGATAATAGTTAAATTTTTAACTCCATAAGGTCGATTCTATTCACACCATGATGAGTGGGATCTTCAGGGTGGTCATTTAGGTATAATTTAGTGTAGATTAGATTGTCTCATGGATCAGATAGCTAGTATTTCTCTTTATAATAGTGTAATGATTCATCATTATTTTCTTCAAGTGATAGAAAATTTTTAGGATGTATTTCATGAAGAGCTCTATGGATTATCTCCTAAGAGAAAGGTCAAGTTTATGATCGAGTTAGTATTAGGGGTAGAGCCAGTTTCTACCCCACCTTATAGAATGGCTCCAACAGTGCTCCAAGAATTGAAAGTTCAGTTGGAAGATCTAGAAAATAAAGTTTTCATACATCCTAGTAAATCTCCTTGGTGTTATCTAGTTTTATTTTCCAAGAAGGATGATAAGACTTTTCACTTGTGTGTGGATTATAGTAGATTGAACCAGGTGATAGTCAAGAACCTGTATCCCCTAACAAGCTTAAAAAATATCATCGATCAGATGAGATATGCTAAGATATTTTTCAAGATCAATTTTATACTTCGATACCCCTAGTTGAGGGTGAGAACATAATAAATACCTCAGACTACTTTTTGGATCATGTATGCATTGTGTGAGTTCATAGTGATTCTTTTTGTATTGACCAATGCATCACCAGTATTCATGGACTTGATGAATATGATTTTTCATCCTTTTATGAATCAATTTGTTCTGATTTTTTTCAATGAAATATTAGTGTAATACCAGTTAGAATATCATCATCCCAAACATCTTGACGTCATCTTGAGTACATTGAGAGATCTTCAGCTTTACAGGTCGCTAACCAAATGAAATTTCTAGATTGATAAAGTGTACTTCTTGGGATATATAAGCTTAGATGAAGGAGTGTTAGTGGATCCATATAATGCTTCAAAAATGGTGTCTTGGGAACATCCCAAAATTTCTTTGAGATTCAATGATTTCTGGGTATATAAGGTAATTATTGGTTCTTTATCCAAGACTTACCCCATTTGGAAGTACATATGTCTAGACTGACCAAGAAAGGAGTGATGTTTGTTTATTCAAATACTTATGAGAGATATTTTAATGAGATAAAATATATTCTGAACTCAAAACCTATACTCACTCTAACTATACTAGGTAAATTATATACTGTGTACTATAACACATTTATAGCAGGACTCTGAGTAGTACTAATGTATGGGGATAAATTGGTTGCTTATGGATCTAGAAAACTGAGTCCGCATGAGAAGAATTGTCCTACTATTGATTTGGAGTTTGAAAGAGTGGTACATTCCCTGAGATTACAGAGGCACTATATTATGGGTGATATATTTTTGGTATTCATGGACCACAAGAGTCACATGCACATACTTTATCAGCATGACCTGAACCTTTAGTAGATTAGGTGGGTAAAAGATTTTCAATATTTTGACTTTGAGTTTTCCTATAAACCCGGAAAGAGAAACAACTTTACAGATATATTGAGACATAAGATGTAGACAGAGGTATTATGGGAGTCTTTTGACGTGTTATATATGATAAAACTATTTACAGACATACATCTAGATGATCAGGATTCTTAGGGATGAGTAACTCTAACATTTAAATATTTTATATGAATTCTTTTGGGATAGATGAAGACCAAGTAGTTATCTAATTCATAGGACTTAGATTTGAGAGATATCTTATATGGTGTGGAGACTCAATCAAGATGGAATCTTAGAAGTGGAAATTCTATTCATTTTTGTGGTCGAGTATGTGTTCCGGCAAGATTTCATGTGGATATGATGAGAATGTTTCATAATTTTAGATGGGTGGTACATCCTGGTTTGAGAAAGGTGTATCACGATCCCCATAGATACTAATGGTGGTAATGAATGAAGAAGGAGGTTGCATGATTTTTAGATATATGTTTCACTTTTCAATTGGTGAATGTTGAGCTTCAGATTCCAACTAGGTTTTTACATCCTTTTCCCATTCTCGAGTGGAAATGGGATAATGTAACTAGGGATTTTGTGAGATGATTACCCAGGAAAACCCATAAGAATGATGTTGTATGGGTGATTTTTGATCCAATAAAAAAGGCAGACCAATTTTTTCTATAAGGGAGACCATAATTGTAGAGGATCTGGGAAATCATTATGTGCATGAGGTAATTCAGTTTCATGGTGTTCTAAGTATTATTGATTGAAAAATTGATTCTCAAAACACATAGTGATTCTGGAATGGAATTCAGAATGATCTGGGATTGTAGGTTCCTATGATTATGACCTATCATCATCAGAATTAAAATCAACTTGAATAGATTATTCTGGTTCAGATGGATAAGTTACGAGAATGTTCTTTGGATTTTGGTGGTTCATGGGAGAAGCATAATAAATTCATGGATTTTACATATAATAGCACTTTCTAGAAATATTTCCAGATGGAACCTTTTGAAGATTTGTGTGGAAGGATATTATGTTCGCCTCTTTGTTGGTTATAAGAACATGAATTAAGTCTTGTTGGGACTAGTATCATGTAGGAAACTTCAGAGAACTTTCAATTGTTCAAGAGGTGGTTGGTGACTATGAATAGTAGGTAGAAATCATATAATGACCATTATAGATGACCTCTAGAGTTTGAGGTCATTTATAATGTATTCCTCCATGTTTCGACCAAGTTGGGAAAACACAATATCTGAAAATAGAAAATGCTATTGCCCAGGTTTGTTGGGCCTTTTGAGAAAGTGGATAGGGTCAGTCCAATGGTGTACTGATTAGCCCTTCCATATCACTATAGTGTCATGCATGATGTGTTTCACATGTCATAAAATTAGTGATATTATCCAGACCCTTATCATGTGATATTCATATTATATTTTGAGCATAGTTATGATTTATCCTTTGATGAGCCTCTGATATTTATTCTGAACCATAGTGAGAAGTATCTCCAGGGTATGGTGATAGCTCTGGTTCGAGTGATGTTTCAACATCGGCAAGTTCCGGAGGAGACATAGGAGTGGGAGTCTGATATGTGAGACAAATTTATATAATTATTCGTCGAGACCCTATAGTGATGCTTGGAGTAGCTCGAAGAAGAGCTATTATATGTTGCAGAGGTTGTGAGATCCTAGGTTTTTTCTAGTATGGACCACTTTGAGTTTTTTTGTTTAGGACTAGGTGGCCGAGTATTGTTTAGATATGGAGAACCTTTTTTTAGGAAAATGAATTAATATTTGATTGTTTATTTTTTTTAAATTAATGGAGTCTTGATATATATTTGTTAAATGGGTTTAAAAAGGTGTTCCCTGATTTGGATGTCTTTATATGTGGTTTGGGTTCTGTCAATGGGAAATAGGATAAAATATATCTATAGTGAAATTACATGCTATGTAATTTAGTTACATGATTTTAACCTATTTCTATGCACCATCCATGAGTCTCTCTCACGACATGATAGGAATACATGCAGTGCAGACATTACATGTTGCGTAATGTTCAGGCAATGTTTAAAATAACCTGAGGCAAATCATTTTTTGGTTTATCCCTTTTAAAATGAATACATTACATATAAATGAATTACACACCATGTATTTATTTAAAGAATTGATTTTAATTTTATCCTTAATTTGATATTTTCTCATTATTTCATGCATGTTTCTTCTCACAACCCTGGGGTAGTTTCCAGGTAATTTTTAAGGGCCTATCTTATTTCTGGATGTATCGATCAAGCATCTGATCCATGGTGAGTGGTTTTTGGTTGGGTTTTCTTTCTATTCATTTTTTTCTCTAGAAATTACTATGTAATCTCCTGAACACTGTCATTTTTGGTTTTGACCATGGTTTGTTAGGATATGGATCCTTCTTACAATCATCTTCTCATTTTTTCTAGTTGTAGAATCATGATTGATGCATTGGTTGATCGTCAGTTAAAGGTAGAGGGTCTAAATATTAACCCCATGGATTTATAATTTTCATGTATGTGAAAATTTGAAATTTTTCCAATATAACATGTGCCTAAATAAATAAAATGATAAATTTTATTTTTTACTTTGAATACCCTTGGATCTAATTGGTTATTGACTTGGCTTATGGTTATTGTTTGGATGAGAGAACCCTTGATTATATATAAATTGATGAAAGTCTTAAAATGTGTTTAGCATGATATGGGATTTGGGTTATTTATTGATATAGATTCATATTGACTTTGGAAATTTTTTTAAGTGACTAACATGTTAATAGTTTAAGACTAAATGATAAGAGAAATGTGAAATTGAAAGATAAATAGTAATTTTGATAATTAACCATTGAGACTTATGAAATGATATTATAGTAACCTTATGTCTATGATGTGTTTTTTTCTACACTATAATTATTATATGGGGTGTTGGTCGGGTTTGATTGTTGAAATTTTTATATAGGGAATTGGACATGTTTATATGTTGAAATTTTTATATAGAAGGCTATTCCTAGTGTCACATGCTTAAATTCTTATATACCAAGCTTGGCCCGAACACATTCTGAAATTATTATATACCAGGCTTGGATTTGATACATACTGAAATGCTTAAATATAGGGCATGGACCTAATAATAGGTGAAATTATTAAACATTGGGATTTACATTTATTTACATGTTGAAATTCTTATACATTGGGATTTACCTTTATTTACATGTTGAAATTCTTATATAGTGGTTTGACCTAGATTTGGGTGATTCATACCATGGATATATGGTTTTGGTTGTCTTGTTTGTGAGACATGCTCAGATAAATTCTAGCCAGGTTCTGAAGAATGTTGATGTGGTATTAATGTAATTGATTATTTAATTAATAAATCTATTTATTACCTTATATAAAACCCTAATTATCAAACTGGTTGTGTTTGGACAAGGTGTTGTTAACCTAATGAGTTATACTCACACCCTACTTAGACCACAATTTAGTAACCAAGCATATTACATGGATACATGATTGGAAAGTGGAAAAGGACCTTACTATTGATTTTTTCTTATTGGATGGAATAAAGTTTGGACACAAGACAAACATGGGGTTCAGGATCATGGTCCTTTGAGTGTTATAGTTTTTTATTTTTACTACTTCTATCATGAAATTTTGTTTCATTCCAGCATGAAATTACATTATTCCCTTGTTATTTTATTGGATTATTTTTTTGGATTTTATTGGTTGGTTTTCTGCTATATTGTATTATTTTCATTATTTTTCACACTCTGATATATTTATTATTATTATGTGACTATTTTGATGTGCTTGAACTCTATAACCTGGTGTTATAGTCTCCCCACTATACTTATCACACCCCCGCTTCTAGTCTACATACTATGATGTATGGGGAGGTACCCTTAAGGTCTTGTAACCAACCCATTTCAGATATGTGAGAGAGTGTCAGATTGGTGGAAGATACATATTTAGGGTTTTTTAGAGTTCTTTATGTGGGTTTAAGGGTTTTAGATATTTTTATGTTCATTTAGGGGTTCTATAGGATTTTTAGGGACATTTTGGATTTTTTTAGTTCTTAGGGACTTCTTGTGGTTTTAAGATCCTTCAATGTTTTTAGGTTTTTAGTTTCCTTTATGGACATAGGGGTTTTTAGTGTCCATTAGGGTTTTAAAGCTTTTTATAGTCCATTTTTGTTTAAGTTCTATTAGGTTTTTATGGTCCTTATGGGTTTTCATTATTATTTAGATTATTTAAAAAAAAATCTAAGGTAATTTTGGGTATTTTATGGGTTTTTAGTGTTTTTAGTGACTTTTATCATTTAGAAACATTTTAGGGTTTTTTAGGATCTTTTAGTATTTTTAGGGGTTTTAGGTGTTGTTAATATTTTTATGGGTTTCTGCGTGTTTTGGGCCTATTATGATTCACAAGGTTTTTATAGACTTTTATGGGTTAGGGAAATTTTAGGGCCTTTTTTGGGGGTTTATGTTTTATAGGGGTTTTAGGGTGATTTTGGTTTTAGGGGTTTTAGGGTTTTAGGGGTTTTAAGGATTTTAAGGATTTTAGGGACTTACCAATGTTTTGGGGTCCTTTATGGGTCTCTGGGTTTTGGGTTTTTAGGTTTTTAATGAGTTTTAGGGATTCTTTAGGGTTTTAGGGTTTTAAATGAGGTTTAGTATTTTTATGGGTTTCAAGGTTTTAGGTTTTTTATATTTCAAGGGATTCAGGTATGTTTTGGGTTTTTAAGATTTTTTAGGGTTTTATATGTTTTTAGGATTTTTAGGGGTTGTGGACATTATTTTGGGTTGTTTATGATTATAATGGTTTTATGGAATTTTAGTATTTTTATGGGTTTTTATAGGTTTTGAGGGTTTTCAGATTTTTTTGGGATTGTTTTATGTTTTTTAGGGTATTGAGGGGTTTTAGAATTTTTATGTTTTTAATGATATTTAGGGTTTTAGGGTGTTTAAGGGTTTTTAGGGTCTTTAGGGTTGTTTGGGGTTTTAGGATTTTAGGATCCTTTTAGGGTTTTTAGGTTTCTTTAGGGATTGTTTAGGTTTTTGGGGTTTTACGGTCTATTTTGATTTATTGTCTGGTTTTATTGTATTTATGGAGTTTAGTGTTCTTTTAGAGTTTTTTAAATTTTTTGTTGTTTTTTGGGTTTTTTTGGAATTTTTAATGTTTTTAGGGTTTTTTAGGATTTTTAGTGTTTTTATGGTTTTTATGGGATTTTAGGGATTTTATTTTTTTAATAGGTTTTAGTGGTTTTAGGGTTTCAAGGGTTATTATGGGTTATTAGGGGTTTTTAGTGTTTTTAAGTATTTGAAGGGTTTTTAAGTATTTTCATGTCTTTTTATGGGTTTTAGGGTTCTTATGGTTTTTAGAGGTTTTTACGGTTTTATGGGTTTTAAGGGGTTTTTTGGGATTTTTTGGTTTTTTTATATTTTTATGGTTTTTAAGGGTTTTAGGGTTTTTTGGGAATTTTAAGATTTGTTTATGGTAAGATGACAGCCTGCCTAAACATAGGTCTCCATTAACTTTAAAGAAAAGTCACGTACATAAAAGTATGAAACATGAAAAAATATAGCTGTCCCTCCAAAAAAGGGAAAGGATATCTAAAGGAATCTGATTGGAGCAAGTAAGATTACTACAATCCACACCTTTGTTGGAAAACCCATCAGTAGAAGAATTTTCCTCCATATAAATGTGAGTAATGATGAAATAAATTATGTAAAGATAATCTAAGAAATAAATCCATTAATTCATAAGAATTATAAAAATATGAGTATATCTTGTTCTGAAATCATGAAAAATGATGGTTGAATCACACTCTAGATAGAGTTTGTTTTACCCATTATGCTTGGAATGATCAATCACTACAATAATGTTAATCATATCAGCTATTAAAGATCTAGAAATAGAACAAGAGCCTTAAAGAATGTTGATGACATCTCTTTGAAAATCTATGAAAATATATCCATATTCTAAGGGACCTATATTTCCCCTCGAAGATCCATATGTGTTGACATTGATCCATCCCATAAAAAGATATTTATAGAAGACTTATATTTTTTTAAAAGGAGGACATAAATTACCCATAATTCCAATTTTCCTGATCACATAAAGGTCATGAATTGAATAATGAAAATTGGACTTATGAGCGGTATCAACCATTCTCACAGCCTTAAGGATATATGAAAACACTGAATGAGAACTAAAAATAACTCCATGATGGATCCAATTATTTCTTGCCGGCTATAAGATGGTAATCAACTCTGAAGTAGCAGTCCGAAAGAGAATCATGAATAGTAGAGAGAGTTCAAGTTCCATCCAGCCCTTAATATAATCTTTAATGAAGCATCAGTGAGGTGACTGAATTTCAAAAATACCATATACTTCTATCCACATATCAAAATTATTATAAAATCTTTGAAAAATATTTTATATGTATTCCCATTCTTGATGGAATAGGGAACCAATGAAGCATAATGAAATTCCAAAAACCTATAAGAAGTCATCCGTTGGAAAATATCTCTGTGGAAGCTGCCAGACAAGATTGAATCTGGAGGGGACATTCAAATTTCTTTTTAACCATCCAATCCACTATATACCTTTAATAGAACCAATAATATGAAAATATATTAACTTTGATGACAAAAGACCATTATCCACTAGCATCCAGATCCATAAATCATCACCTACGGAAAAACTATATCCCTTAACAACATCTTTGACATAGATTTTTTGAACATCCATATTATTTATTTGATCCTTGATTGATAATTCCAAATAATATAGACCTATAATCATGGGAATGATAATAAAAAAATAAACAATAGTCCAATTAGTGGACCAAAAATTCAGAGTGGAGTTTCGGGAGATAGACCATATGGAGTGGATATCAATTAAAGAAAATGTGGATTTGAAAGAAGGCTAGATTGAAGAATCCAAGTATTTGAAATTTAAATATGCACGATTTCTCAAAAACATAGCTCATAGAAAAAATGATCATCTGAATTACTACTAACCAACTTCCAAAGAATAAAGTCTTTAATTATTGACTAAAAACCCTTATATTTTTAATCCCAATACCACAATCCTTGCAAGGCATGAGACAAGTAGTCCAAGAAACATAGGCCAAATTATTTTCAAAGATGCTACCATTCCAAATAATATTCTAAGTTTCTGTATTAATACTTTTGATAAGATAAATATGCCATTTATAAATTATAAAATAATATATATGGTTAGAGATGATAACATATTAAACAAGGAAAACATGACCTACCATGGATAGTGATTTTCCTTTCCAAAAATTGGGTTGTTGTCTTAATTGACTAATAATGCCAGAAAAATGACATTTTATTGGATGAACATATAACGTTGGAACTCCAAGGTAAATAAAAAGATAAATAACTTCTCTGATACCTAACTCCTTGATGATAGGAACTTTCCTAGAACCAGTAATGTTCCCTCCAAAATAGACAAAATTCTTGTTCCAACTGACTTGTTGTCCCAAAACATTCTCAAAGTGGGATAGAGATTTTATAATGTTACAAATTTTCCTTTTATATCCTTTGGAGAAAATTATAATATCATAATCATAAATAGATGAGTGGGAGCATCAGTCCCTCTACCAGAAGAGACACGCTTCAACTTTACATTACTACACATGATGGATAAAATCCTACTAAGATAATATCCGGAAATAGAAAAAATAATTTTCAATAAAGGGCCACCTTTCCTAACACCTATAGAACTAGTGAAGTACCAATCAGGGGACCCATTAATAATTATAGTGATATGAGTAGAACCCAAAATGATTTTAATCAAATTGAAAAATACATCATCAAAACGAAACCTCTCAAGAATATTACAAATAATATTCCACTCCATTGTATCAAAATCCTTTTCAATATCAAGATCCAAAGAAATATTCCATCCCCTAATATATCTTTTAAGAAGATTGACATGTTCTGATGTAGTGATGAGGCAATCCTGAATGTTTGTTCCTTTAATAAAACCAAATTGATTTAAGGAAACAATTTTACTTGAAATGGGATACAACTTGTTCGCAATAATCTTACAAATTATTTTTTAGAGGGTATTAACTAAATCAACTGACATAAAAAGATGGACATAATTAGAATTCTACACATTTAGAATTAAGGCAAGGAACTAATAATTTAACCCATAAGGGAGATATACACCCTTAAAAAATGAGTAACAAGCCTACAAACATCATCTTGAATAACATCCCAATAAGTAAAGTTTTTAGGATTGTTTTATGGTTTTTTTCCATTTTTAGAGTTAATTTAGGGGTTTTAAGAGATTTTAGGCGTATTTTTGAATTTTTTTATGATTTGGGGGGTTTTTAGTATTTTTAGGGTGTTTTAGGGACTTAAAGGTCTTTTAGGTATTTTTAGGGGTTTCTGGTTCTTTTATGGTTTTTAGGAATTTTAGGTATTTTGGGGGTTTTTAGGGTATTATAGGATATTTATGGATTTTAGGATTTTTTTTGTGGGTTTCATTGGGTTTCTAGGGTTTTGAGTTTTTTTGGGTGTTTTCGGTCTTTTGAGATTTTTTGTGCCTTTAATGATTCCAGGGGTTTTATGGTGTTTTGGATTTTTATGGGTTTTTATAGTTTTTAGGGGTTTTAGAGACTTTTATATTTTTTTTAGGATTTTATGATTATTAAAAGTTTTTACAGTTTTTAGTGTCTCTAGGGGGGTTTTTAGGGGTTCAGGATTTTTAATAGATTTTAGTGTTTTAGTGTTTTTCTATTTTTAAGGTTTTATACAGTATTTAGGGATTTTGTTTTTTTAGTTTTTTTGGGATTTTTCAGGTATTTCGGGTTTTTACGATTGTTGAGGGTTTTTGGGGTATTTCATGTTTTTAAAAGTGCCTTTATGTCTTCTTGGGGATTTCAAGTTTTTTAGTGTTTTCATGGTTTTCATTGTTTTTAGGGGGTTTTATTGTTGTTTTTATGTTTTTATGGTTTTTAGGAACTTTTAGGGTTTTTATGAGTGTTTAGGGTTTTAGGATCTTTTTGGGGTTTTAGGTGTTTTACCGTTTTTAGTGTTTTTTAGGGTTTAAGGTTATATTAGTGTTTTTTGGGTATTTATTGTTTTTAAGGGTTTTTAGGGTTTTTATCATTTTTAGGGGTTTAGAAAAAATTTTATGTGTTTTTTATTTATGAGGGGTATTTGGGTTTTTTGGGGGTTTTAGTGTTTTTAGTTTTTTTGTTGTCTTTTATATTTTTAAGGGGTTTTAGGGATTTTTTACAGTTTTATGGTTTCTAGGGTATTTTAAAGTATTTAGGGTACTCAGTATCTCATGAATTTTGGGTTTTTTTTAATGTTTTTAGGGTCTGTTAGGGAACTTTTGGGCTTTGGGGTCTCTTTGGTTTTTAGGGGTATTAGCAGTTTTAAGGAGATTTAGGGTTTTTTTGGGTTTTAGGCTTTTTTAGGGGTTTTGGAGTCCTTTAGTGTTGAATTTGGTTTTTAATATTTCTATGGTTGTTTAAGGATTTTAAGGGTTTTAGGGTTCATTAGGGGTTTTGAAATTTTGTGGGTCCTTTAGAGTTTTAGGGTCCATTAATGGTTTAGTGTTATTTAGAGTTTTCTAGGGGTTTTTGGGTTTTTGGGTCATTTTGGTTTTACTATTTTTTGTGTGTCTTCTAGTGGTTTATATGGGTTATAATGGAATTTTAAGGAATTTTATTGGTTTCAATAACTTTTATTATTTTAAGGGTTTTTTGGTTTTTTTCGGATCTTTTTTGATCTTGTAGGGGTTTAATGATTTTTAGTATCTTTTAGTTTTTATAAGGTTTTTAGGGTTTTTAGTGCTTTGAATTTTTTTATATTTTTGAGTTTTTTGGGTTTTTTAGGGTTTTAGGTTTTTTAGTGTTTTTATGGTCCTTAGGGGGTTTAAGGTATTTAGATTCTTTTTTATAGGTTTGGGAATAGCCCAATTATTAAAAAGGAAAAAGAAAAAAATCAAAAGGAGATGGATAGGGTGATACAATTATTCATGCCCTCATGCCAAGAGAAAACCAAAGATAAAATATTTTAATAAAACTTATAGGAGTCATTTTAATCACCATACTAGTCAGAGTCATATTCTATGGGACCATGGGAACTGGTGACCATAGTTGGATTCAGATAGAAATAGTCATTCCTATGTCTCTCTTTAATGTTTTAGGGTATTTTTAAGGTTTTTACGGTTATTTTAGGGTTTTAGGATTTTTTGGGATTTTTTTGGGTTTTAGGGATTTTATGGTTTGTAGGGTTATATAAGTATTTTATAATTTTAAGGGATATTTATGTGTTTTAATGACTTTTAAAACTTTATGGGTTTTATGGGGTTTTTTAGTGTTTACGGGTTTTTAGTGTTTTGGGTTTTTTTTTGTGTTTTTAGGTTTGTTAGTTTATTTAGGGTTATTTTAGGGTTATTAAGGATTTTAGTTGGTTTTTGGGTTTTTATGGTATTTAGTTTTTGAATTTTTTTAGGGATCCTAATGGGGTTTTGAGTGGTTTTTGTATTTTTAGGGGTTTAGGGTTTTTAGTGGGTTTTGAGGTTTGAGAGTTTTTATTGGTTTATGGTTTTTAGGGACTTCTAAGGTTTTAGTAGTTTTACTGTTATTTTGGGTTTTTGTTGTTTTTATTGTTTTTAGGGTTTGCAGGTGTTTTAGGGGTTTTTGTGATTTTTTACAATTTAAGTATTTTAGGGTGTTTAAGAGACTTTTAGTAATATAGGGTTTTAAAACCTATTTTAAGAGTGTTTAGGTTATTTTGAGGGTTTTTTAAACTTTTTTAGGGGTTTAGTATTTTTAAGGATTTAGGTTATATTATAGGTTTTATGGTTATTAGTATTGTTTTATGGTTTTAAGGTTTTTGTGCATTTTAGTGGTTTTTATAATATTTCAAATTTTTAGGGGTTTTTTGGATTTTTTTGATTTTTTTTGGGTTTTAGATGTTTTTTGTGATTTTTGGGGGTTTAGGGTTTTTATGGTTCATAATACATTCAATTATTTTTAGAGTTTTTTGGTTTCATAGGGTTTTTATAGTTTTTAATGATTCTTTTGAGATTTTAGGGAGTTTTTTGGTTATTTAGTGGTTTTGGGGATTTTTTTGGGGTTTATAGTGTTTTTATGTCTTTAGGGGTTGTTAGGGTTTAATATTTCTTAGATTTTTAGGCATTTAGGGGTTTTTTGAGGTTTAAAGGAAGGATAATATTTTTTAGGATTTTTTTAGTATTTGAAGTGGTTTAGATTGGTTTAATCGTTTTCTCGGGGTTTTAAGGGTTCTTTAGGGTTTTCAGAGATTTTTTTTGGGGGTTTTGGTTTTTTAGTTTTTAGCGTGTTTTAGGGTATTTAAATGTTTTTAGAATATTTTAGATATTTTTATGCATTTTATGTTTTTTTTTATTTTATGGTTTATTCTGGGGTTTTAGGGTTGTTAGGGCCATTTAATATTTTTAAGTTATTTCAGGACTTTTAGAGTTTTGTAGGGTTTTTAGGATTTTTACGTATTTTAATTCTTTTAGGGTGTTTCGGATTTTATGATTTTTAGGGTTTTTTTGTGGTTTCTAGGGTCCTAGAGGGGCCTTAGTGTCTTTTATAAGTTTTATGTTTTTAGGGGTTTAAGTTCCTTTGTAGGGTTTTTGTGTTTTTTTGGGTTTTAGGGTATTTGTGGTTTTAGGGGCTTTTAGGGTTTTCTGGGGTTTGGAATTTTTAGAGTTCTATTTGGTGTTTAAGGGATTTTTAGGGTTTTTATGACTAATTTAGGGTTTTATAGGGTTTTTAGGACTGATTTAGGGTTTTATAGGGTTTTTTGTTTCTGTATAGTTTTTAGGTTTTTAGGGGTTTTATGGGGTTTTATGGTGTTTTATCGTCTTTTAGAGTTTTTAGGATATTTGTTTTGGATTTTAGTGTCTTTTAGGGGGTTTTAGGTTCATTATAGTTATTAGGGTTTTATGTTATTTTTATGGATTTTGATTCTTTTTAGGCCTTTTAACAACTATTTATAGTTTTACTACCTTTTACGGTCTTTTAAGGTGTTAATTTTGGATTTTTCATGGTTTAGGGTTTTCATTATAAATTTTAGTGTTTTAAGAGTTTTCATAGTTTTTTAGGGATTTGTGGGGACTTTTGGGATATTTAGGATTTTTAATGTCTTTATAGGTTTATGTGTTTTTTTGGGGGGGGGGGGGTTGGGGGATTTTGTTTGTTTAGATGATTTAGGTTTTTTAGTGGTTGGATGGATATTTTTAGGTTTTAGGGGTTTAAGGTATTTTATGGTTTTTGTGGGTTTTTTTTGGTTTTATAGGGGTTTTATGGGGTTTTAGGGTTTTGTTAGGGTTTTTGGGTATTCTTAGGGATTTTAGGGTTTTTATGTATGCTTAAGGTTTTTAGTGTCTTTTAAGGATTTATGTTTTTATGGGTTGGTAGGGACTTTTAATGTTTTTTTGGTTTTTGGGTAAGGATATTTTGGGTTTTCAGTGTTTTCATGGTTTTATGGGGGTTTTTGGTCTTTTGAGTGTTTTAAGATCTTCGGATGGTTTCATAGGGTTTTATATATTTTTTGGGTTTTATTGTAATATAGCATTTTTACAATTTTTAGTGTCTTTAGGGTTTTAGGGTACTTTATAGGTTTTGAGTGTTTATTTTTTTGGGTTTTTTAGTTTCCTTTAGGGATTTTAGGGGTTATAGGATGATTTAGGGTTTGTTAGGGGTTTTTTATGGTTTTTAGTGTTTTTATGGTTTTTAGTGTCCTTTATGTTTTTTAGGGTTTTAAGGATCTTTTAAGGTTTCTTTGTGTCCTTTATGGTTTTTGGTGTTTTTAGAGACTTTTTTACTTTTTATTGTATTTTATTATATTTTATTGTTTTTTTTCTTTTAGGGATTTAGGGTCTTTTGGGGTTTTAGGAATTTTTATGGTCTTTTAGGGGTTTCTTTGAGTTTTTATGTTATTTTAGGGGCCATTTAGAGTTATTATTGGTTTTACGGTTTTTAGGGTTTTAAATATTTTTAGGGTTTTAGGGGTTTCATTGGTTTTAGGGTATTTAGGGGTTTTTAGGGAAGTAGGGTTTTAGTATTTTATTGATTTTAAGTTGTTTTAGGTTATTTTTTATGTTTTGAGTTGTTTTTAATATTTTTAGGTTTTTAGGGTCATAAGGATTTTTAGGGATTTATTGTTTTTAGGGGTTTTATGGGGTTAAAGTGTTTTTTGGAATTTTTTGGGGGTTTTATGGATTTTACTGTTTTTTTGTTTTTAGAGTTTTATGGTATTAGGGTTTTAATGCTTTTTAAGGGTTTTGTGTTTTTAGGGTTTTTAATATTTTTCAGGTCTTTTCGGGTTTTATGTGTTTTGAGGTTTTTAGGATTTTAAGGGTTGTTTTTGGGTTTTTATGGTTTTTAGAGCTTGTAGGGTTTTAAATATTTAATGTAATTTTTAGTCTTTTTAGGGGTTTATATTTTTTAGTGTTTTTAGGGGTTTTGAGTTTTTAGTTGGTTTCATGTATTCTTTTAGTATGTAGGTTTTTAGTGTTTTTTCATTTTAGGGGTTTTATTTGGTTAATATTTTTTATATTTTTTAGGATTATTTTATGGATTTTAATGTTGTTTTGTGTATTTAGTTGTTTTTTATGTTTTTAGGGGTTTTATGGTTTTCATGGTTTTTAAGGGTTTTAGGTTTTTTTTGGGGATTGGGTGATTTTATGGTTTTCTGGATTTTTATATGGTTATTTTTTTTGTCTTTTAGTGTTATATGATCTCTATGGTCTTTTAGGGATTTAGTGTATTTCATATTTTTAGGGAATTATATGTCTATTTATTGTTTTGTAGGGTATTTGTAGTTGTTAAAGGAATTAAGGGGGATTTTAGTGGTTTTAGGTGTTTTGGTTTTTTAGGGTTTTTTGGTACTTTCTAGTTTTTTTGGGATTTAAGTATTTTTAGGGTTTCTTAAGGGATGCAGGGTTTTCAAGGTTTTATTTCATTTTTAGGGTTTTTAGTAATTTTTTAGGATTTTAATGGGTTTTTTTTTGAATTTTATGATATTTAGGCGTTTTGGGTGGGGGTTTCAGGGTTTCTTTAAGGAATTTAATACTTTTCGAGGGTTTTTAGGGTCTTCAGAATTTTTAGAGTTTTTAGAGTTTTAGGGTTTTAATGGGTTTTAAGGGTCTAATGGTTTTAAAGGGGTATTAGGGGTTTTAGGGATTTTAGGGGGTTTTGGGATTTTAGGGGTTTTGGGGTTTTTATTGGGTTATTTATGACCTTTTAGGTGTGTTAGGGGTTTTATTGTCTTTCATGGTTTTTATGTTTCTTGTGGTTTTTAGTGTTTTTTATGGATTAGGATTTTTCTATGTTTTAATGATTTTTAGGAGTTTTTTTAGGGTATTTAGGGTTTTTAATAATTTTTAGGGGTTTTTGGGGGTTTTAGGGATTTTAGGATTTTAGTTTTTTTGGGTATTCAGGGTGTTTATTTTTTTTTTGTTTTTAACAGTTTTAGGTGTTTTTAGGTTTTAGGGGTTTCTTAACGTTATTAGGGCTTTTATGGATTTTTAGGAATTTTTCAATTTTAGGGGATTTTAGGACTTATTTAGGATTCGTAAATGTTTTTTGGGGTTTGATTTGTGTGTTTGTGTGTGTGTTGGGGGGGGGGGTAGGTTTTTATGGGGTTTTGTGATTTTTTAGGGATTTTGGAGGGGTTTTGGTGGATTTTTAAGGTTTTAAAGCATTCTTAGATTATTTAGTGTTTTAGGGGTTTAGGTATTTAATGGTTTTTTATGGATTTTTAGGGTGTTAAAGAATTTTTTGTTTTTATGGTTTTTATCATTTTATGATATTTTATTATTTTAGAGGGTTTTAGTGTTTTCGAGTCATTTACGATTTTTAGGATTCTTCATAATTTTATGTATTTTGGGCATTTCTAGGGTTTTTATAGAGTTTTCTATGTTTTTATGGGTTTTTTTTGTTTTTTTGGTTTTATGTTTTTTTAGTGTTTGGGCGGGGGAGGTTTTTAGGGGTTGTATGTGATTTTAGGGGTTTATGGGTTTTTAGAGTTTTTAGGGTTTCTTGGTTTTTGGGGTTTTAATTTTTTTCTATTGATTTTAGGGATGTTAGTGGATTTTAGGGAAATGAAGGTGGAGGGACAGGCTATTCCTGACCCCCCCCCAAAAAAAAATTATTCTAAAAAAGAGACATTAAAAAAGGGAGGGACGGGGTCAATCGACCCACACATAAAAACCCTGGACACCCAAAAAAACCAAAAACCCAAAAATAGTAACAACAACAAGAGGACACCAACCGAACTAAGAATAAAGATCGCCACTTCCTCATATACCATCCAATCAGGCAACAACGTCCAGTAGCTCAGATCCGAGCATTCAACACCTCCTAACCAACCATCTCCTAGCCATTCACAGTTAAGTTTTCAGTATTCAAAAATGATAAAACAATGCATTATCACCTCCCAGCCAAGAAACAACAAGAATCCAGCTTCACAATTCACAACATCCATCACTTCATCACCAAGTAGATCCACCGCCAACAACAAATAACCACCCGTGCCAAAATCATGAACATCATCTCCATCACATCTGAGCCCAACAGCAACTAGCATCTATCACCTTAGTTTCTGAAAACAAACACCTCCTTCATCACCTCCTATACAAGTAATAAATAACATCCAATATCTAGCATTTGCACACACCAATTGCCGCCACATCATCAAAAACATCATACAAAAAGTAACCATCTCGACCAGAAGCTCAAGTATTGGGGGGGGGGGGGTTAGGTGTTCTTTTGAGTTTTTAGGTATTTATAGGGGGTTTTGGGGATTGTTTTGTTTTTAGGGAATATTTATGGTTTTAGCAGTTTTAGGATTTTTAGGGGGTCTTAGGGTTTTAAGGGTTTCAATTATTTTTAGGGTTTTTTAGGTATTTAGTTTTTTAGGGTGTTTAATGGTTTTTATGGTTTTAGGGTTTATTGGGATTTTTAATGTTTTTAGGGTTTTTGTGTTTTTAGGATTGTATTAGGGGTTTTCATTTTTAGGGTTTTGGGGGTTTTGAGGTTTTTAGGGGTTTTAGGGGGTTTAATTTTTTTTGGGATTTTAGGGTGTTTAATGGGTTTTAGCGTCTTTTATAGTGTTTTAGGGTAATTTGGGTCTTCTAAGGTTTTACGGTTTATAGGGTCTTTTTGGTTTCTTATGGGTTTCAGGGTTTTTAGGGGGTTTTAGGGATTTTTTTGGGTATTTAGTGTATTTAGGGTTTTAACATTTTTAGTGTTTTTAGTTCTTTTAGGTTTTTAGGGTTTTAAATTTTTTTATAGGTTCTTATAGGTTTTAGGGTTTTCATGGATATTTTAGGGGTTTTCAAGGTTTCTATTGTTCTTAAGTGTTTTAGGTGTTTAGGAATATTTAGGTGTTTTTAAATTTTTAAGGGTTTTAAGGTTTTTTGATGGGGTTTGAAGGTTTTTAGGGGTTTTTAGAGTTTTAATTTTTTTTGGTTTTTAAAGGTTTTAGGGGGTTTGAAGCGTTTTTAGGGTTCTTAGGGTTTTAGTTGTTTCTAGGGTTTTATTGGTTGTTTGTGTTTTTAGGGTCTTCTAGTTTTTAGATGTTTTCAAATTTTGAGGGTTTTTAGTGGTTTTGGGGTCTTCATAGTCTTTTTAGGGTCTTCGGGTTTTTTTGGGGTTTATGATTTTTTAATGATTTTTAGGTTTTTTGAGTGGTCTAGATATTTTTAGGGTTTTTATGGTTTTAGGGGGTTTTATGGTATTTTAGGTATTTTAGGGTCCTTTATGGTTTTTATGGGTTTTAAGTTCTTAAGGGGTTTTAATAGTTTTTAAGGGGTTTTTAGTGTGTTGGTGTTATTTAGGGGATTTCTGGGTTTTTAGGATTTTTAAGTTGCTTTATTGTTTTTAAGGATTTTTTAGGGTTGATTGTGGTTTTATATTTTTTAGGTTTTTAGGTTTTTTTGGTGGTTTAGTGTTTTTATTGGTCTCTTAGGTATTTTGGGATTTTAGGTTTTTAGGATTTTTTGGGATTTTTTTTGGGTCTTTGGAATTTTAAAAGTTTTTTTGGGTTTTTGGGATTTTATGGTTTTTAGAAGTTTTTAAGGATTTTAAGTTTTTATGTTTTTAGGGTTTTAGATTTTTTTTAGTTTTTTAATGTATTTAATGGTTTATTTCATATATTTTTTGGATTTTTAGGATTCTTAGAGATATTTAAAGGTTTTTTCATTTAAGGGTTTTATGAATTTGAGGGTGTTTTATGTTTTTTGGGGATTTTTGTTGTTTTAGGGTATTTAGTGGTTTCAGGTGGTTTTAGAGTTTGTATAGTTTTTAATGTACTAGTGTATTTGGGGGTTTCAGGGTTTTTAAGGGGTTTTAGGAGTCATTAAGGGGTTTTGGTCCCTTTTACGGTTATTAGGGACTTTTAGGTCCATTTATAGATCTTAGGGTCTTGTAAGGGTTTTAGGATTTTAAGAGTTTTTATTTATTTTTATTTATTTTTTTCTTTGTGGTTTTCAAGGGTTTTAAGTGTTTTAGGGGTTTTTAGGGATTTTATTATTTTATGCAGGTTTTATGGGTTTCTAGGGTTTTTAGGGTGTTTAGGGATTTTGGGGTCATTTTGGGTATTAAAGGGTTATTAGGGTATATAGGGTTTTTATGGGTTTAAATTATTTTGTTGTTTTATGGGGTTAGGGAATTTTTAGGGTCTTAAGGTTTTATGATTTTAGGGGATTTTGGGGTATTTATATTTTTTTCATTTTTTGATGGTTTAGGGATGTTTTAGTTTTTTGGGGACTTTTTAGGGATATTTGAGTTTTCTGGACTTTTGGGGTTTTAGGGATATTTTGGGGTTTTAAGGTTCTTTAGGGTTTTAGGTATTTAGGGGTTTCAGGGTCATATGGGGCTTTTAGTGTTCTGGGGGGTTTGAAAGGTTTTTTTGTTCCTTTTGGGTTTTATGGTGTTTTTAGGTTTTTATGGTTGTAGGTGTTCTAGGTTTTTAGGGTTTTAAAATGTTTTTATGGTTTTAGGGGGTTTTTTGATTATTTCATATTTTTAGGATTTTGGGTGGTTTTTAGGGTCTGTTTTGGTTTATTAGTGTTTTAGGGTCTTTTTTACTATTTTTGAGTCCTTTTAATTTTTTTTGGGGGTTTTAGGGTATTATAGGGTTTTACGTATTTTTAGGGGTTTTAGGGGTTTTTAAAGTTGTATAGGGGTTTTATGGTCTTTTAGAGTTTCTGGGGGGGGGGGTTTGGGTTTCTATGTTTTTTATTTTTTAAGATCCTTTAGGATTTTAGTGTTTTTTAGGATCCTTTAGTGTTTTAGGGTTTTAGGGTCCTTCAGGTTTTTTATGGTTTTTGGGAAATTTATCATGTTTAGGGGATTTAGTGTTTTAATTATTTTAGGGGGTTTTAGGTTTTGTTTTGGATTTTGTAGTGGTTTTAGGGTTTCTTTGGTTCTTTTAGAGTTTTTGTGATTTTTTGGGTTTTTCAGTATTTTTGGGTTTTTATGGGTTCTAGGTAGTTTAGGGTTTTTTATGGTTTTATGCCTTTTTAAGGGTTTGAAAAGTTTTTATGGGTTTTAATGTTTTTTAGTTTTTTAAGTGTTATCATTTTTGGGGGAATTAAAATGTTTTAGTGTTTCTAGGTTGTGTGCAGGTTTTTAATATCTTCTAAAGATATTAGAGGATTTTAAGGATATAGAATTTTATGGGGTTTTATGGTTATGGGGTTTTATGGGTTTTTAGGGTCTTTTATTCTTTTTATATTTTTAGGTTCATTTAATTTCATCTATGCTTCCAATGGTCTTTTTGGGCTTTTGGGAGTTTATGGTTTTGTTGTTTTTATGCTTTTTTTGGGTATGCTACGAGTTTTTTATGGTTTTATGGACTTTTAGTGTTTTTAGGGGTTTTAGTTTGTTTTTGTGTTTTTGTGTTTTAAGTCACTTTTTGAGTTTTTAGGGTTTTTAGGTTAATTTAGGGGTTTTAGGGTTTCATGGTATTTTAGCGTTTTAGGGTCCTATAAAATTTTTTAGCGGTTTTATGGAAATTCATAGTCATTTATGGGTTTCAATTTCTTTTAGGTTTTTATGGTTTTTAGGTTCTGTTAGTGTTTTAGGGTATTTAGGGTCTTTTAGTGTTTTTAGGGACATCTAGGATCTTTTAGGGGCTTGGGGTCTTTTAGGGGTTTTAAAGGTTTTTTTAGTGTTTTAATGGTTTAGGGGTTTTTTATTATTATGGTTTTAAGGGGTTTTGTGTCTTTTATTGTCATTTATTAGTTTTAATTTTTTTAGGTTTTTTTATGTATTTTTTTTATTTTTAGGTCTTTAGGATTTTTTAACATTTTTATGGGTTTTAGGGTTTTAGAGGTTTTTTATGGTTGTTAGGATTTTCAACTTTTTAGGTTTTTAATATTTTTTATGTTTTAGGGGTTTTATGGGATTTTAGTATTTTTAGGATTTTGGGTATTTAGGGATTTTAGGATTACTATGTTTTTAGGTATTTTAGGGTTATTAAAAGAGTTTTAGAATTTTTTAGGTCCTTTAGGGTCCTTAGGGGTTTTTAGGTTCCTCTAGGGTTTTATGATTTTTTAGGTCATTTTAGTTTATTAGGTTTTTAGGGTCCTTTATGGGATTTTGGTGTTTTAGATTCCCTTAGTGTTTTTAGGGTCTTTTATCATTTTTTGGGGTTTCAGAGTCTTTTAGGGTTTTTAGGTTTTTTAAGAGTTGTTTATAGTTTTTTTTGATTTTTGTAGTCCTTAAAGAGTTTTTAGGGTATTTTATGGCCTTTTAAGAAATTTTAGGGATTTTAGTACCTTTTAGGGTTTTTTTGGTTTTTTGGGTTTTAGGGGTTTTCGAGTTTTTTATTGTTGTTTTTGGAATTTTATGGGGTTTAGGGGTTTTTTGGGGGGTTTTGGGGTATTTATCGTTTTTGTGGGTTTTAAGGGTTTTTAGTTTTTAATGGGATTTTTTGTGTTTTTTGGGGGTTGTAGGGGTTTTACTTTTTTTAGGGTTTGTTTGTGTTTTTATGTGTTTCTGTATTTATAATGTTTCAATTTCTTATATTTTTTTGGGTTTTTAGGCTTTGGGTTTTTAGTGTTTTTAGGTTTTTTGAGCATTTTTATGGGTTTTTTGGGTTTAAAGGGTGTTAAGTGGTTTTTATCTTTTTTAGGGGTTTAGGTCTTTTATATTTTTTATAGGTTTTTTGGTTGACTATGGTTATTGTGGTTTTTAATGATTTTATGTGTTTGAATGTTTTTAGGGTTTATATTATTTTTATGGGTTTTATTGTTTTTAGGTTTCTCAGTACTTTTAGGGTTTTCTGGGGTTTTAGGGTTTTATGGGTTTTTAGGGTTTTATGGTTTTATTGGGTTTTAGGTATTTTTAGGCATTTTAGGGTCATTTATGATTTTTTTGGAATTATCACGGTTTTTTGGTGTTTTGGGATTTTTAGTGTTTTAGTGGTTTTTTGGTATTTTATAGGGATTTTACAATTTTTTTGGGTTTCTGGGGTTTTTTTGATTTGATAGAGTTTTTTTTGGTTTTTATGGTTTTCTCAGGTTTGTAAGGGTTTTTAGTGTTTTTAGGAATTTTAGGGATTTTAGGGATTTTAGGGAGTTTAAAAGTATTTAGGGTCTTTTATATTTTTATAAGTTTATGTAGGGTCATTATGGTTTTTAGGGATTTTAAAAATTTTAGGGGGTTTTATATTTTTTTTATGATTTTTAGGGATCTATGGGGTTTACTGGGGTTTTTCGGTATTTAGGGAGTTTTTATGGGTTTAAGTGTATTTAAGAGTTTTAAGGCTTCATATAAATTTTAATGTTTTAGTTTTTTTGTGTAATTAGTGTTGTTAGGATCTTTTGGGGTTTTAGGGTTTTTATGTTTCTTTGATTTTATAAGGGATTTTGAGATTTTTTGCATTTTTAATGCTTTTATAGTATTTATGGTTTTTATTCATTTTTAGCGATCTGAGGGGTTTTCATGGGTTTTAAGGGAATTTAGGAATTTTAGGGTTTTTAGGGGTTTTGATTATTTTTATGGTTTTTTTGGTTTGAGGTTATTTTTAGGGTATTTTAGAATTTTCAATTTTTTTAGAGTTTTTAAGGGGTTTTAGAGTTATTTAGGGATTTTTATCATTTTTTGGTGTTTTAGTGTTTTTAATACCTTTTCAATATTTTTGTGGTTTTTAGTATTTTTTATATTTTCATGGTATTTTAGGATTTGTAAAGTTTTTAGGATTTTATGTTTTTAGGGGTTTTAGTGTTTTATAGGATTTTAGGGTTAATTTTATGATTATTTAGGTTTTTTTTGGTTTTTATGGGTTTTTAAGGATTGTTTAGGTTTTGGGGGTTTTAAGAGTTTGTAGGGTTTTAGGGGTGTTTTGGGTAATTATATTGTTTTATGGTTTTTATTATTTCTATATTTTTTTCCTGGTATTATATATTTTTTGTGGTGTTTGGGGTGTTTAGGATATTCTAGTTTTTAGGAATTTTTGGGTTTTTCTTAGGGGTTTTTTGGGTTTTTATGGTTTGGGGGGGGAGTCTTTTAGGGTTTTTAGGGTTTTTAGTGTTCTTTTTTGTCCTAGTTTTTTATCTTTTTAGGATTATTTTATAGTTTTTAGGGTTTATAGAGTTTATAGTTTTTTAGGTTTTTAGGATTTTTAGTGTTCTTAATATATTTTCAGAGTCTTCATGGGTTTCTATGTGTTTTAGGGATTTTATGTGTTTTATGTGTTTTATGTTTTTTTGAGTATTTAGGGTCTTGTAATGTTTTTAGGGATTTCAGGGTGTGATATTATTATTTTTAGCGATTTTATGTGTTTTAGTGGATTTTAAGGGTTTTAATGGTTTTTAGTGTTTTAGAGTTTTTTGGGGGTGAATTAGTGGTTTTAATTGTCTTTTGATTTTTTAGTGTTTTGGTTTTTTTTTATTTTCTTAGGGTTTTAGTGTTTTTCAATATTTTTAGGGGGTTTTACTGGTTTTTTGTAATTTTCAGTGGTTATTTGGATTTTTATAGCATTTTTTTCTTTTTATTTTTTATAGGGTTTTAAGGATTTTAGTGTTTTTTAGAGTTTTTAGGGATTTTTTGGCGTCTTTCGGGTTTTTTCAAGGTTTTTAGGTGGTTTTAGATCCTTTTTGGGTTTTGGGATTTTTTAGGGTTTCTTGGGGATGTTAGTGTTTTTAGGGTGTCATAGGGTCTTATATATATATTTTTTGGGTTTTAGGGTTTTTAGGGTTATCAATGTCATGTTATTGTTTTTTTGGTTTTTATTGTTTTTAGGATTTTAGAGTTTTTAAGGATTTTTTTAGTTTTTAGTGTTATTGTTTGTAAGGTTTTTAAGGGTTTTAGGGGTTTTCGGGACTCTTAGGGGCTGTTTATTGATTTAAGGTATTTTAGGGTTTTATTTGTTTTTTAGAGGTATTTATATGTTTTTAGAGACTTTTTGGGGTTTTCAATTTTTAGGGGTTTTCATGGTTTTATAGTTTTTTAGGATTTTTTGTTTTTTGGGGTTTTTGGGTGTTTTTGCTTTTTGGGTTTTTTCGCTTATATTTATGGTTTTTATTATATTTTATTTTTTATTTATATCTTTTTAATGTTTTTAGGGTGTGTTTGTTTTTAGGAAAAGAAGGGGTAGGACCAAGAATGCTTGGTACCCCAAAATTTATTAGAAAAAAAAGTAAATGCAAAGCGTTACACAAATATGTTACAAACAAGGGTTTGAGAATAACCCCTCATATATGAGTTTACAAAGGACTCAAAAAAGTGTAGGGTAAAAAAGGACCACATCGATCATCTTTTTTGTTTTTAGGGTTTTTTAATGTTTTAGGGGTTTTAGGGTCTTCATGTTGATTTTTTTTTATTTTTAGGGGTTTTTGTGTTTTTATACAGGTTTTCTGGTTTTATAGGGTTTTAATGTTTTGAAGGTGTTTTAAGGTTTATAGTTTTTATGGGGATGTAAGGTTTTTTATGGTTGTTAGGGTTTAGGAGGTTTTAGGTGTTTTTTGGGTTTCTTTGGGTTAATTAGGGATTTTTTTTTGATTTTCATAGGGGTATGAAGGGTTTTAGAGTTTTTAGAGGTTATATAGTTTTGTTTGTTTTTATCGTTTTGAGTTATTATGTATATTAGGTTTTTGGATGTTTTTTATTTTTTAGGGGATTTAAAGTTTTTTAGCGGTTTTTTGGTTTTTAGGATTTTTTGGGGTTTTTAGGGATGTTATGGGTTTTTAGGTTTTTTCAATGTTTTATGGGATTTTATATTTTTATGGTTTTGTGTATTTTTTGGGTTTAAAGGTTTTTAGTGGTTTTTAGGTTTTTAAGTGGGTTTAGGGTTTTTGATTTTTTATGGTGTTTAAGTGGTTTAGTGTATTTTATGATTTTATAATATTGTTGTAGTATTCTAGGGTTGGGGGGTTAGGGTTTTGATGTTTTAGGGTATTTTAATTTTTTAATGGTTCTTTGGGTCTTTTTGGGATTTTAGGTTTATTTTGGGTATTTCAGGGTTTTAAAAAGTTTTTATGGAATTTTAGGATTTTTAGGGTTTCTTAGGGTTTTAAGGATTTTTATAGTTTTTAGTGTTTTTATGGTATTTATAGTTTTTGATGGGTTTTAGGGGGGGGGGGGTTATGGGTTTTTAGGGTTTTTACAGTTCTTAGGGTTATTGTGGTCTTTTAGGGGTTTTAGGGGTTTTAGGGGTTTTATGGTTGTAGTTGTTTTTGGGGATTTTAGGGATTTTAGGGTTTTTAGTTATTAAGTTTTTTAAGCGATTTTATGGATTTTATGGGGGTTTTAGGTGTTTTAATGGGTTTTTAGTAGTTTTTTATTTTTTGGATTTTTAGGGTTTTTATGGGTTTTATACTTTTTAGGGTTTTTAGGGTGTTTATAGTTTTTTGGTTTTTAGGGTTTTTATGGGTTATAGTGGTTTTAATGGGTTTTAAAGGGGTTTTAGGGGTTTTTGAGACTTCAGGGTTCTGTGGTTGTCTAAGTTTTTAATGGGTTTTTTAGTTTTTAGGGGTATTATGGGTTTTCTGTATTTTTAATGTTTTTATGGTGTTTTCTATTTTTAGTGTTTTTAGGGTTTTTTATTGGTGTTAGGTTTTTAGGGTATTTTTTTTGTTTTTTTTGGTTTTATGGGTTTTATGTACTTTTATGGTTTTTAGAATTATTTCGATTTTATGATATTTTAGGATTTTTTAAGGGTATTAAGGGTTATTAGTGTCTTTAGGGTCTTAGGGTTTATACTATTTTTAGGTTTTAAGGGTTTTTTTTTGATTTAGGGATTGAGGGGTTTTTATGGGTTTTATGGGTTTTAGCGGTTTTAAATGTTTTTAGGGTTTTTTTGGATTTTTGGGGTTTTGGGTTTTTTATCATATTTCACAATTGTTATGATTTTTTTACATTTTTAGTGTTTTTGGGTCCCTAAATTTTTTATGGTCTTTAATGGCTTTTGTGGTTTTTATGTTTTTTAGGGTTTTATGGGTATATTGTGTTATTAGTGACTTTTATGGTTTTTAGAGTTTGCAGAGACCTTTAGGGGTTTTTGGAAGTCTTAGGGATATATAGTTTTTTATGTTTTCAAGGTTTTATGGGTTTTTTATTATTTTAGGGTATTTTAGGGTTTTTGGTATTTTTTGGGTTTTATTGGGGTATTAGTGTCTATCATGGGGTTTTTGGGATTTTAATGACCTTTGGGTTTTTTTTTGGGTTTTTGGTTTTTAGGTTCCATTAGGGTTTTTATGATTTTTAATTTCATTTAGGGTTTTTAGCGTCCTCTATGTTTTTAGTTTTTTAGGATACTTTAGGTGTTTCGGGTTAATTTAGATCCTTTTATATATTTTTTAGTTTATTTTACAGATTTTAGGATATTTTGTGTTTTTAGTGACTTTAAGTGGTTTAAAGGATTTTTTGGTATTATTTGGTGTTTGATTTTTTTAGGTTTTTTAATTTGTTTCTATTTTTATATGCTTTCAGGGTTTTTAGTGTTTTTAGGATCTTTATAGTTTGGGAGAGTCTATAGTAGTGGATTTTTTGGGAGTTTTTTTGGTTTTGATATATTTTTTTTGGATTTTTAGGTATTTTTTTATTTTCTAGGTTTTTATGGTTTTAGAGTTTTAGGGTTTTTAGGGTTTCAGGATCCTCTAGATTTTTTAGTATTTTAGGGTTTTTATTATTATTTAGGGTGTTTAATGTTTTTATATTTTTAAGGGTTTTAATGGATTTTTGGAATTTGAAATGATCTTAAGGCTTTTAAATGATTTTTGGGTATACTACAATTTTTAGGGGTTTTAAGTCATTTTTTTTGTTTTTGGGTTTTTATGGAATTTTATGGTTTTATGTGTTTTTAGGGGATTCAGGTGGTTTATGGTTTTTAGTATTTTTAGGGGTTTTCAGTAATTTTTAAAGGATTTTACAGTGGTTAAGAGTTTAATGGTTTTTAGGGTTTTAATGTTTTTAGGGTCACTAAAGGAACTTGGTTTTTTCCCAACGGTACTATAGAAAGAGTTTGAGGAAATCATTTCTATAGATTAAAAGAAGAAACATTTGCGAACGGTTTGAATAAACCATTGGCAATGTGTTTACATTCCTAATATTTCCTAACGGTTTGCCAAAATTGTTGGGAAAAATATATTTTCTCTAAGGTATACCAATGATTTTAACAAACTGTTGGTAAAGGGAAGATTTCACAACATTTTTTAAAAACCGTTGGGAATGTTTTCCCCCAAATACCTAGCACCCCAGCTCCCAGTAGGTCTGATTGCAGACCTAATCCAGACCTCCTCCTGACGTATTCACTACCGCGAAACACCTTCCAGCCGAAGATCCTTCTTCAATCAAACATATTTCTATTTCTACACTTCAAATTAGTAAGTGGGACCTTAGTTTTAGTGTTCATCCTATTTTTATTTTATGTTTGATGTTTTGATTTTGGCTAAATTAGAGTTATTGATGTTGGAGTACCGAACCCTTTTTTTGTTTTTTTTTTGTTCTAAACTTCATACATCGTAAATGGTCTGTTTAGTGGGGTTTGTTTAGTGTAGGGGGTAAAGGGTTTGTTTTATGTTTTTTTGTTTAGTGGGCTAAAGGGTTTGTTTTATGTTTATTTTATGTTTTTTTGGTTAGTGGGGTTTTATGTATTATGTTTAGTGGGGATTTATATTTTTTGTTCAGTGAAATGGATAATGCATGATAGTTGGGCTTTTTTAATGAATAAATTGATTTTAAATAAAAATACCCTAAGGGGGGCTGCAAGAGGGGTAGGGGGGATGTCCAGGTTTGGGGGGCTATCCAGGCGGGTGTGGGTTGTCCAGGGGGTAGGGGGCTGTAGGGGGTAGGGGGCTATAGGGGTGTGGGGGAGGGGGGTATGGGCTGCCCCAAGGAGGGGTGTGGGCTGTCCAGGGGGGTCAAGGTGGGGTGTCCAGGTGGGGGAGGGGGGTGTTGGGTGTCCAGGGAGGGGGGTGGGCTGTCCAGGTGGGGGGGGGGGTGGCTGTCCAGGTGGGGGGGCTATAGGGGAGGGGTGTGGACTGTCCCAGGAGAGGGTGTGGGCTGTCCAGGGAGGGGGTGGGCTGTCCTGCGGTGGGGGGGGGGGGTCTATCTAGGTGGGGAGGGGGTATGGTATTTCCAAGGAGGGGGGTGTCCATTGGGGGGGGGGGTGGTTTGTCCAGGTGGGGGGGGGGGGGCTGTCCAGGGAGGGGTGCGGGTTGTCTAGGGAGGGGTGGGTTATCCTGGAGGAGGGGCTATCTAGGTGGGGAGGGGGTATGGGCTGTCCAGGGGGGACTGTCCACATGGGGCTGCAGGGGAGGGGGTTGTGGGGTGTCCTAGGAGGGGGTGGGTTGTCCAGGGGTGGTGGTGGGTGGGGTATCCTGGTGGGGGAGGGGGTGTTGGCGGTCAAGGGGGGGTGGGATGTCCAAGGGGGGTGGGCTGTCTAGATGGGGGAGGGGGGGGGGGTGTTGGTTGCCTAGGGGGGTGGGGGTGGGCTGTCCAAGTGGGGGAGGGGGTGTTGGGTGTCCAAGGGGGTGGGGGTGGGACATCTAGGTGGGGGGGGTGGTCTGTCCAAGGGGGTGGGGGTGGGATATCCTGGACACCTCGTACCGCCTGAACAACCCCACCCCTGGAAAGCCCCCATGGACCCCCCCCTGACCCCCCTAGACAGCCCCACCACCACTATGGACAGCCTTCCCACCCCCCTGGATAGCCCCTCCCACCCCCTGGACACCCCGCTCACCCCCTTGGATATCCCGACCACCCCCCAAATACCCCCGACCCTCTAGACAGCCCGACCACCCCCGTGGACAGGCCACCCACCATGACACCCCGACCCCCCTAGACAGGCCCCACCCCTGGACACCTATGATCCCCCGGGACAGCCCCACCACCCCCTGGACACCCCAAACCCCTTGGGAAATGTATGTGATCACTCAAATTATCTATTAAAATATAAAATTTCTTCGATCTAAAATTTAGTCAACTCATGAATAATTGTCCTCCAAAAGTGTACATGATCTTGTACACTCATGTATATTTCTTCAAAGATATTTTGTTATAAATATAGTATTTTTTTGTCTTTTATATTATGACTCTCATATAGAGTAGTGTGTCAGTTATGAATTCATATAAAGTGAACAATTCATATTTACGTAAATATATTTTTGATAAAACTTCAATCTTATTGAATTGCTTTTGACGAAATGACATATAAAAATTATTTTTTTTACAGAATGGATAGAATTTGGATGTATGAAACCGATTGGATATCAAGATATTTTCAATACAATCTGGAGAGCTTTTTAGATTTTTAATTTCACAATGCATCAGATTGTGGTCGCATACACTGTGCATGTTCCATTTTTGTTGGCAGACCTTGGTTGAGCCATGAAAAAGTCATCTACCACATAACCAAATATGGTTTTCAAGAAAACTACTATGTGTGGTATCATAATGTGGAGAAAATGAAATCTCAAATTTCTGATGATCCAAATGAGAGGACTGGAGTGGATAATTTGTTATATGAATGCTTTCCATTTATTCATCATCAAGAAAAAGAAATGATTCCGACCCAAGAAGACTTTGATATGAGAACCCATGATGCGTCTAATGAAAATGATGATATTGTCAGGGTGAAAAAATTGAATGATGCTGCCACGACTCCAGTATATCGACAATACGATAAAATGAAAAAGATGGAATTTTTAATCCAATTGTTTCATGGGAAAACTATGTATGTGATTTATAATATAGAAATCGATTACATTCTTACCTTCTTGAAGGATTTACTTCTAGATGATGCAGATATTCCCTCAAACCACTACATGGAATGAAATTTAGTTGAGGAACTTTAATTTTCAAGAAAAAAAATTATGCTTGCCCGAAGGATTTCAGTTTATTCTGGGAGGAAACCACTGAATGAAATGATTGTATAAAATGTGGCACATCCCACTGGAAGTCAAAATATGATGGAACACCATCTCGCGTTCCACATAAAGTAATGTGGAACATTCCATTGATCCCCAGACTCCATGAACTTTTTATGTCTGATGAAATATCAATAAAAATGAGATGGCATGATACCAAGAAAAATTAGACTAATGATGAGTTGGTTCACCCTACAGATGAATTTTCATGGCAGATATTTGATGCTCGATATCCTGATTTTACAACTGATGTGCGTAATGTGAGGCTGGGTCTTTCATGCGACGGTTTTAATTCGTTTGGGCAGATGCCTACTTCGCACAACATATGGCCAGTTTTTATACACATGTGTAATCTTCCCCCATGGTTGTGTATGAAAAATCCTTTCACTTTCATGAGTATACTCATATCTAGCACTTCTTATCCCGACATTGATATTGATGTATACATGAAACCTTTAATAAAAGAGTTGAAACTTCTTTAGGATGTGGGTGTGCGCATATACTATGTATATTCGAAAGAAAATTTCAGATGTGTGGTATGCTTATGGGGATGATCAATAATTTTACAGCTTATGCAATGATGTCTGGATGGAGCCCGAAGGGAAAACTATCATGTCCTATTTATATGAATAATACACGATCAAGAAGAATAAAATATTGTTGTAGTTTCAGTTTTATGGGACATGAACGATTCTTTCCAATGAACCATCTATATAGAAATAATCGTCGAAGATTTGATAATACCATAGAGACTGATGATCCAACTCAGTGTATTTCTTGAACTAATGTGCTTAATGAATTGAAAGATTTTTGTTTTTCATTCGGGAAGGGTCAAATGAAATCTAGAAAGAGAAATTATGTTTCCACTGAAACCTGTTACAATTGTAGGAAGTGGAGTATCTTTTTCGATTTGACTTATTGGTCAACCAATTTGTTACATCATTGTATAGAAATAATTCACATTGAAAAGAATATATGTTAAATGTTGCTTTTGATAATTCTAAATTTTAAGGGATAGACAAAAGATGATTTACGGTCTTGGACTGACTTAGTGGATTGGGGAATCAGACCAAAATTGCATCCTGTGTGTATCAGTGAAAATAAATGGAATGTTCCATGTGCTTCTTATGTGGTGAAACCTACAGAAAAAACAATTTCTGGAAGTATTAGAGACTATTATAGTTCCTAATGGCTATTCAAGCAACATATCTAAACGGTTCAACAGAAGAGATTTGAAGCTAAAATCTTTGAAGACTCATGATTATCACGTTCTTCTGCATGATTTGATTCCAATAGAAATCCGTCATCTTTTTTCTAATAATGTAAGGGTAACTATTATTTGGTTGTGCCATTTGTTTAAATATATTTGTGCTAAGAAGTCATCCAAGTCTTTCTTGCAAAAAATGTTGATAGATGCTCCATTAATTTTTTGTGAGTTAGAGAAAATATTTCCTCCATCATATTTCACGTGCATGCTGCATCTGACTATCCATATTCCCACTGAAATAATTCTCGGAGGACCTATTTCTTTTCATTGGATGTATCCACCTGAAAGAAATATGTACAAATTAAAGTCTTATGTCCGAAATAGGAATCATCTCGAAGGTTCGATCGTGAACGGTTACTTGGCTCAAGAATGTATGGATTGACGCTTAATGTATTTTTCTAATCTTACAACAAGAATGAATAGACTGATGAGAAATGAAGAAGAAAATTATTAGAAAATTGAACCCAGTTTTCAATCACTTCCTCAAAGAGGTGGAATTCCTGGATCATACACATTGAAGACATTAAGCCATGAAGAGATGGAGATGGCACATCACACAGTTTTGTTCAACTGTGATTTGTTCGATGACTACATCAGGTAACTAAATTTAATATGTATATCTTACATATATATCTATTAATCTATTCATATTTTTTATCTACAGGGAAAATAAAACAATGATATATAGAAAGAAACATTCTTTATCTTTGAGAAGGAGGGTGTCTTTGCATAGAAAAGAGTTTTCTGGTCGGTTAAAATTGAAGGTAAATTATTACAGTTTAAAATAATTAAATCAATATTTAATTAAGTTTAATATTCATTTATATTTCAAGTATTGAGTTTTCCTGCTCACTCTGTCTCTGAGGAAATAAGAGCTTTGGATTTTGGTCCAAATACCATTATTCGGGACTATAAATCAATTGTTATCAGTGGGTACAAATTTATTGTCACTAAACGAGAAAATAACATGAGAACACAACATGATGGTGTTATGGTAACTTCCACAATATATTTTTATTCCAGTGCATCAGATAGTAGACCGTGATTTAAAAATGTGGGTTATTATGGAGTCATTGAAAAAATAGTAATATTGGATTATTACTCTCATGGATGTGTCATGATGATGAGATGCCATTGGTTTGATTCAATGACGAGACATGACACATTTTATAATGATTGTGTATTTCGAGTAATTAATATGACTCGCACTCTTGCTACCGAAGAACCATATGTATTGGAATCAATGGATTGATATGTTTTTTATGTCAAAGACCAACTTCGACCTGAATTTAGGTTCATAGTTGAAGTAATTCCAATTCATATTTTTGATGATAGTGATGATGGAATTGACACTATCCCTACACCATTGGAACCAATCCATTTACTTCTTTTGATGACTCTAATAGCTCAATTGTTAGATATGATTGTGAACCTAAAGTTGTGGTGGAATATATATAGAATCATCTATTCATGTTCTCAATTATTTTGGTTTACCTCAAGTTGGCTTGTTAAGGTTGGTAATATTCAAAATGATTTAATATTGATTACAAATATGTTGTATTCTAATTGACCTTTATGTGAATTTTCAATGTTTATTGGTTGTAATTTTTATTTTAATTGAATTTTGTAATTTTTAATTGAACTATATTTAAAACTACGAAACCAACATTTCTAACTTTGTGAACATTTCAATGCTTCAAATATCATTTGTATAAAATTTGTATGACTCTAAGACCTCTCTTTAAAATTTTACATGGTAATGAACATGAAGGTTTGTATTCTTCTGCAAAACATGTATTGAAACCTGGATCATCTACCCGAGCTAAAGAAATTAAATTTTCCCTTAATTTTGACAAGTCCTTCACCACTTATGAATCTGGTAGAATCAATGTTCCATGATTTTGATAGACTGATGACACTTAGTAAATAATCATCCCACTAAAAATTAAATTTCATTATTACATCATGTATGATTTATTGACTTAATTATATATTTGTTCAAGATCACCTAAAAAAATGGTTAGTTAAATTTTCCATGAATCCCCCTATTCCCTCTCATTTATTTTGTTTTTTGGGTTACACATTAGTTATCATTTTCTATTTACTTCCATATTTGTTTTTAAATGCAAGAAAATGAAACCAATTGAAGGGAGGTGACGAAAACAGATTATGGAAAGAATACGTCACATGGATGAGCTAGGAATCTCACCACCAGTTCCTGCAGTGAGTATTTTATTTCAAATATATTTATTTCAATAATATATAATTTCATGTGATTAATTTTTCTTAAACATTTTTTTATGATCCATCTATTAGGAGACAGTTATTTGATTAGCAGCCTAGTAGTGGTCCTAGTACTCGGTGTGTTCGTACGAGGGGGGGGGGGGGGGGTACGGGGGATTGACGATCTGGTTGTTGTACCCGATTAGACCCTGCCCCTCCCACTGACATACCATCCATCCCACATTCTGATCCCAGTGTGTCCTTAGGGACACACGGGATATTTAGACCTCCCATGTTTTCACCACCCTTAACATCTGAGCCTCCTAACCCATATGTACTATATCCAATGATGATTCCGACTTCTCATCCTGCATTTTGCCAGCCATCCCTGTCATCTTCTTTTACTTCTTCTTCCTTCTCTCTGGGATTTTATATTCCATATTCTTCGACTACTACTCCGCCAGAGTCTGTCCCTACAGAGCATAAATTGGGACCCACTCCATATGTACAGGGTGTTCCTTTAGTTTTTGCGGATCTAGAAACGCCCATTGGTCATACTACTGCAGGTATACATATACAACCCTAACAAATTTTTACACCATAATTTATTTTCACTATAACATGTATTGATAAAATATTTTTTTTCTTTCATAAGAGATACATCTACTAATAGGAGGCGGTGGCGGGGGCATACTTGCATGCGTTCGATGTGGAACAGCCTCATGCAGTTGATGTTGGATTTCAATGAAGATAGTGAGATGATTGAAAAATTAGGGCAGAAATGTCAGAGTTTTCTGGAGACACTTTTCAAATACTCTGACATCCTTCATGTCAGCCCGCTCTCATGGAGACAACTACCAAATGAAGTCAAGGATAAATCCTGGGTAGAGATATGGGTAAAAAAATATGTTTTACTTAACAAATATTATTGATTTTTGTATTTATATGAATTAATATTTTGGTCCCAGCTACGGTTTAATTTCCCCGATGGTGAGGGTGCACAACCAGCACATCTAAAGGATTTAGGAAAACTTTGGAGAGCTTATAAGAATGATTTGTACAGTGGCTAGCGTGATAGAGTGGGAACAGAGTTAGAGGCGGTCCCTTTGGTTGATGATTTTCCATTAGAACAATACCGACAGATGATTACTCAATGGGAGACTAGCCAATTTATGGTATTAATCAAATTAAAAGTATTTAAATGAAAATTTTCATTTTTTTCGTTAATACTAATTATTGAAATTTATATAGGATGCATCTGAAAGAAATAATAAAACATTGATGCTAAGAAATAATTCCACACATTGAGACATACTACGATGCCAAATCATGAGAGACAACGGGTATGATAGTTTATAATCTTTCTTTATGACTTGAACTTTCTATTGCTTCCTCCATAATTTATTCTATTGATAAAGTTGTTATATAATTTTAGTTATTTAATTACTCCGTTTTTTTGGTATCCTATTTTTAATTATGGTTTTCTACATTCAATGTCATTGTAGAGGCATAAAATTAATATAGAAGGACATGTGCCTTAAGCAAACCTATTTTGCTCAAGTAGAAAGAAGAAATATGGAAGTGCAGTTAATGAACCGACTCAGCAGAAGATTGTAAGTTTTAATTTATAGATATAAAATTTTAATCTCTATTTTTTAACATAATAATCTATTTATATTTGTAACAGGATGCTTTAGAGGCCCTTGATGCCCGAGAACATGAAAATATTGGGCCAAACGATCACTTACATCAGGTGTTAAGAGATGAGCACCCTGGTAGAGAACTCTGCTGACCTGGGAAGAGTATAGTCCGGATGAGGTAATTTCCCTCCTCAGGTAAGATTTGTAGTGCCACCGAGTTGCAGCAGGTTAAGGCAAAGGCAGAACATGCTAAAAAAAGGGCCACAAAGACGGCAGACCAGTCTGCTAGGGAAAACACTACATTTATGAAACTGATGGATGTTTTATGTCCAACACTTCCACCAGAGGCCTGAACTACTTGTGATGAATATATGTCATCAAGTCATTCTATATATGGTGCACCAGGTGGAAGTTCTAGTGTTGGTCAAAAGGATGGTGAGGAGGAGGCCAAGGTGGAGGAAGAGGAGGGCGAGGAGGAGGCCGAGGTATAGGAGGAGGTCGAGGAGGAGGCCGAGACTGAGGAGGAGGGAGATGAGGAGTTCGAGGATGAGTACGAGGGTGAGGATGAGGGCGGGGATGATGATGGTGATGAGGATGAGGATGAGGGTGAGGTTGAAGATGATGGTGATGAATGTAATGTTTATGAGGGACCGATTGATCTGTCACATTTTTTTACTGATATTACTGACCTTGGATGTTTCTTGATTTATTGTGCCTAAATATATGTGTGATTATGTAGGTCACATTATCATTATTTTTTATCTATTTTAATTAAATTGTAAATTTTTAGTGGAATTTAGAAAATTGATGGTCTCATTAGAAGTTGATATATTGAAATTATTTTTTTAACCTTGAAAACAATTTCTTAGAAAATATGTAAATACCATCCCATGTGTTTGGGACATCCCCCCGGACAACCCTCCCCACCCTCCTCCTTGGACCCTGGATGGCCCCCTTCCTCCCTGAACCCTGGACAGCCCCCCACCCTCCTCTCTGGACCCTGGACAACCCCCGGACAGCCAGCTGGACAGCCCCCCTGACAGCCCCCACCATCCTCCTAGGTGAAAGCACACCGGACTGCCCCCACCCTCCTCCCTAGACCCCAGATATCCCCCTCCTCCCTAGACCCTGGACATCCCCCACCCTCCTCATTGGACCCCAGACAGCTTCTCACCCTCCTCCCTCAACCCCGGACAGCCCCACCTCCTCCCTGTACCCTGGACAGCCCACCCCCCACCCTCCTCCCTTGACCCTGGACAACCCCCGGACATCCCTCCAGACATCACCCTAGACAGCCTCCCAAACAGACCCACATACTACCCCCACCCTCCCCCCTGGACCCCGGATAACCCCTGGACAGCCCCCCACCCTCCTCCCTGGACCTCAGACAACCCCCCGACCTGACATCCCAACATTGGGCCAGAAGAAATTCAGCATATATAAAACATCATGACAATTCATGAAAGTCTAAAGATCACCTACCTTGATTCCAGAGACATTCGCACTCTTAATTCGGCATCTTGGATCCCAATCTAAGATCTCTTTAAAATGGACACCCTTTTATGTAAATACAACTGGCATACAGAAAACTAACCATACGTCGTTGGATTGTGTTGATACAATAGCACAAGGATCCATGGGTCATTTGGGATGTGTACGAGTTAACCCCACCTCAATACAAGGCACAGTGTGGCCGGTACCACTCAAAGTGTCTCACTTTTATTTTAATTGGACAACATTTAAAGTGAACACAACAACTAGCATACGGATAACTGACCAAAAACATTCAGATTCTATTGATACATTAGAATAAAGATCCATGGGTCATTTGTGACGTTTATGAGTCAAACCCATCTTAATCTGAGGCACAGTGTGGCCGGTACCACTCAAAGTGTCTCACTTTTATTTGAAATGGATATCATTTTAAGTGAAAACAACAACTAGCATATGGAAAACTAGCCAAATGCATTCGGATTCTATTGAGACTTTAGTAAAAATACTCATGAGTCATTTGTGACGTGTACGAGTCAACCCCGACTCAATCCGAGGCACGGTGTGGCCGGTACCACTCAAACTATCTCACTTTTATTTGAAAAGGACATTATTTTATGTGAAAAGAACAAATTTCATACGGAAAACTGACCAAAATCTTTCTGATTGTATTTATACTTTAGGAAAACAATCCATGTGTCATTTTTGACATGTATGAGTCAACCTCACCTCAATTCAAGGCACGGTGTGGCCAGTATCACTCAAAGTGTCTCTCTTTTGTTTAAAATGTACACTATTTTATGTAAAAACAATAGACATACAGAAAACCGACCAAACGTATTATGATTGTGTTGATACTTTAGAAAAATGATCCATGGGTCATTTGTGACGTGTAAGAGTCAACCCCGACTCAATCCGAGGAACGGTGTGGCCGGTACCACTCAAGGTGTCTCTCCTTTATTTGAAATGGACAATATTTTAAGTGACAACAACAACTGACATATGGAGAACCAACCAAACACATTCGGATTCTGTTGATACTTTAGGAAAACGATCCATGGGTCATATGTGACGTGTACGAGTCTAATCCACCTCAATCCAAGGAACAGTGTGGCCGGTATCACTGAAAGTGTCTTTCTTTTCTTTAAAATGGTCCCCCTTTTAAGTAAAAAAGAACTGGCATACAGAAAACTGACCAATCATATTTGAAAAGTTTTTATATTTTAGAAAAAGTATCCATAGTTCATTGTTGATGTGTATGATTCAACTCCGCCTCAATCTTAGGCATGATGTGGCCTGTACCACTCAATGTGTCTCACTTTTATTTGAATTGGACGACATTTTAAGTGAAAACAACAACTGGGATACACAAAGAAGACCAAAAGAATACGGATTCTATTGATACATTAGGAAAATGATCCATGGGTCATTTTTGACGTGTAAAAATCAACCCCACATAAATCCGAGGCATGGTGTGGTCGGTACCACTAAAATTGTCTCACTTTGATTTGAAAAGGACATGATTTTAAGTGAAAACAACAACTTTCATATAGAAAACTCACCAAACGCATTCGAATTCTATTGATACTTTAAGAAAATGATCCATGGGACATTTTTGACATGTATGAGTCTACCACACCTCAATCCGAGTTATTGTGTGGCCGGTACCACTCAAATGTCTCACTTTTATTTGAGATGGACAAGATTTTATGTGAAAGAAACAACTTTCATATGGAAAACCAACCAAACGCATTTGGATTCTATTGATACTTTAGTAAAACGATACATGGGTCATTTTTGATGTGTAAGAGTCAATACCGACATAATATAAGGCACGATGTGGCTGATACCACTCAAACCGTCTCACTTTTATTTGAAATGGACAGGATTTTAAGTGAAAACAACAACTTGCATACAGAAAACTGACCAAACTCTTTCTGATTGTATTTATACTTCAGGAAAACGAACCATGGGTCATTTTTGACGTGTACGAGTCAATACCACCTCAATCTGAGGCAAGGTGTGGCTGGTATCACTAAAAGTGTCTCTCTTTTGTTTAAAATGCACACACTGTTTTATGTAAAAACCACAGAAATTCGTAAAACCAACCAAACATATTCTGATTGTGTTGATACTTTAGCACAAGGATCCATGGGTCATTTTTTATGTGTATGAGTCAACCCCATCCCAATACGAGGCATGGTGTGGCTGGTACCACTCAAAGTGTCTCACTTTTATTTGAAATGGACTACATTTTAAGTGAAAACAACAACTGACATATGTAAAACTGACTAAATGCATTCAGATTCTATTGATACAACATGAAACCGATCCATGGGTCATTTTTGACATGTATGAGTCATCCCCGCCTCAATTTGAGGCACGGTGAGGCAGGTAGCACTCAAACTGTCTCACTATAATTTGAAATGGATAGGATTTTAAATTAAAACAACAACTTGCATACGGAAAACTGACCAAATGTATTCGGATTGTGTTGATACATTAGAAGAAGGATCTATGGCCCAACCTCACAAAATCCACTTCTCATGTGAGGAAATCCTACCCCTTTTCTAGAACACATGACATTTAATATGCTAATACCATCCTCAAACAGTGGGTTTTAGGACCATACCAAAGTCCCTTTGGGAACGCAATACCAAATACGTAATTGAATATTCATACCCACTACCCAAAATGGGGATTCATATCACATCACACCTAGGAGACCCAATTACAATTAGCCACATACCCCAATATTCCAATTGAAAAGTCTATGAAAAGCTATTCTGGTAACCCATCTCATATGTCGAGATTGGCCAATGTTTCCCACTAACACATTAGGAACCATTTATACATGGATACATAGTCATTAAAGGAATATAAACATCACATGTGATTTTTATAACTCATCCTATGTCTAAGCACATGAGCACTACCATTTTTATCTTATGGGTATCATCATCCTTGTCCACTCTACCCTTGTTTTTTTGTTGGTTTTAAGATAGTCAACCCAAGACCATGAGTAAACATCCCATGTGCTTCCTATAACATGTATGTTTTTATATTGTGTGTATTGGTGTTGTGGTTTGAGTGAGGAGTGAATTCTAAATTTTGAATACTGTTATGGGTGTTATTTCCTTTCAAATCTAAATTTCTGAATTCTGGATGTATTGGATTCTTGTTGTATTGTTAATGAATTCTAAATTTTGAATACTGTTATGTGTATTGGATTCTGGATGTATTGGATTTTAATTTTGTATTGGTGTTATGGGTATTACTGCATTTGAATTCTGAATGTATTAGATTCTAGATTTTTCTCTTGTGTTGTGGTTTGAGTGAGGAATGAATTTTAAATTTCTAAATTTCTGAAATATGGATAAATTTTAATCATCCCATATATCCTTTTGTATTCTGGGTGTATGTGTTCTTGCAGGTCATGGAGAGTTGCAGGTTGGAGGTGGCTGTTTGCTGCTGCTACTGTGGAGCTGCAACATATGTATACCAATGGTTTTCAAAACCATTGGTATAGTCTTTTGTTGTATATTATACAAACGGTTTTGTTATAACCATTGGTATAAACTTCTACCAACGGTTTTCAAAACCGTTGATATATCCTTTGGATGTATATAGTCCATTATATACCAACTGTTATAAACCGTTGGTATGAGGGTAAGATATACCAACAGTTTTACAAACTGTTGGTATATATCTTACTTTAACACATATACAAATGGTTAACATAGAACCATTGGTATAAGCTTATACAAATGGATTACTTGGCCATGGTTTGGGAAACCAATGGTATATAATATACCAATGGATTCCCACCCTTTACCAACAGTTCTGAACCATTCGTAAAGGGAAAAATTCTAGTAGTGGGTTATTTTATTGTGTTGAAGGGTTTTTATGGATTTTTATGGATTTTTATGATTATTTTAGAGTATTTATAGATTTTACATTTTTTGGGGTTTTAGGGACTTTTAGGGGTTTTATAATTTTTTAGGTTTCTTTAGGGTTTTAGTGTTTTTAGGGTCTTTAGAAGTGTAAATGGTATTTAGGGATTCAAGATATTTTATAGTCTTTATTGTTTTTAGAGATTTTATTTTGGTTTAGGGGTTTTATGTACATTTATGGGTTTTTGGTTTTTGATGTTTTACTAATTTAGGGTTATTTGGGTCTATTAGTGGGGGGGGGGGGGTTGGGGGTTTTCAACGGTTTTTGGGGTTAGGGTTCTTTCAGATTCTTTAAGTTTTTATGGGTATTTTTAGGGTTTTTTATTTTTAATGATTTTTTGGGTGTGTGGGTGGGGGGGGGGGTAGTCGGCTTTAGGGTTTTTTGATTTTTTGTGGATTTTTAATGGTTTCAAGGTTTTCAGTAAATTTTATGGTTTTTAGATGTTTTGATATTTTTAGGTTTTTTAATGGTTTCTAGGTGTTTTAGGGTTTTATGGTTTTTAGGGTTTTTTAATGTTTTTAGGGATTTTTAAAGTTATTTGTGTTTTCTATGTATTTTTTGGGTTTTTAGGGTTCTATGTTTTTAACATTTTTTAGGGTGTTCATAGTTTTTAGGGATTTCAAAAGTTTTTATGGTTTTAGGGTTTTATGTGTTTTACTATATTTTAGGTTTTTTAGTTTTATTTAGTATTTTTTAGGGTTTTTTAATTTCTTTAGATATTTTTTAGGGTTTTTAATAGTTTTTTTGTTTGATTGTGTTTTAGGTTTTTTGGGGGAACATTTGGGTTTCATTGGATTTTACTATTTTAAGGGTGTTTTTGGGTCTCAAAAGGATGTTTAAATTATTTTATGGATTTTTAGGGAGTTTTTTTTTGTTTTTTTGGGTTTTTATTGTTTTTGGGTTTTTAGGGTTTTAAAGGTGTTTAGGTTCTTTTAGGGGTTTTAGGAATTTTTTAGGGTTTAGGGTTTTTTTTGGTTTTTTGGGTTTTTAGTGTTTTAATAATTTTTAGGTTTTTAAATATCATTGGGGTATTTTTAGGTTTTTAGGGGTTTTGTGGTTTTTAGGATTCTTAGGGGTTTTGGAGTTTTTTTGGGTTTTGGGGATTTTAGGGTTTTTAGGGGCTTTAGAAATTTTATGGTTTTTGTTGTTTTGTGGTGTTTTCTTATATTTTTTTGGTGTTTATAGTTCTTTATAATTTTATTTTATTTTTATTATCTTTATGTTTATTTAGAGTCGTTTATTTTTTTAGGGTTTTAAGGGGTTTCTGGGTTTTAAAGGGATTTAGGGTGTTTATGGTTTTCATGTTTTTAGGGTTTTATTGGTTTTTAAGGGGTTTATGTTTTTATTGTCTTTCAATGATGAATAGGTTTTTTAGGGTTTTTAAGGTTTTAAGGCTCTGTATGGTTTTCGTGGGTTTTAAGGGTTTTAAGGGTCTGTAGGGTTTTTGATTGTTTAGGGTTCTTAGTGTTTTATGGTTTTTAGGGTTTTTCGATTTTTCAGTTTTTTTAGGTGTTTTATTGTTATTACAGTTTTTAGGATGTTTTGAGGGTTTTTTGGTTTTCACATTTTTATGGGTTTTTAATGTTTTAGGGGTTTTTGTGTTTTTAGGTTTTTAGGGTATTTTAGTGTTTTATAGATTTTTTGGTGATTTATGGGTTTTTATGATTTTAAGGGTCTTTTCGGGTTTTTAGAGTTTTTGATGGTTTTTATCATTTTTATAGTATTTTAGAATTTAATGGTTTTTTATAGTTTTAGATATTTTAGGGTTTTCTATTGTTTTTTGGGTTTTTAGGGTCTTTGGGTTTTAGGGTTTTTATGGGTTTAAAAGGTTTAATGGTTCTTTTAGGACCTTTAATTATTTTTGCGGTTTGTATCGTCTTTTAGGGTTTTCATGGGGATTATGGGTTTTTATACTTTTTTCAGGGTCTATGGTATTTTATGGTTTTAATGGGTATTAGGTAGTTTATGTATTTTGTTGAGGTTTTGAGGTTATTTAAGAGTATTAATTTTATTAGTTTTTTGGTGGTTTTAGGGATTTTTAGGGAATGGTTAGTGTTTTTTGGGTTTTTATGGTTTTGGGGTCCCCTATGGTTTTAGGGGTTTTAAATTCCTATAGTATTTTATAGTTTTTTAGATGAATTTGGGGATCTATGATTTTTTAGGGTCTTTTATGGGTTTTCATGGTTATTTAGAGTCTTCTTGAGGTTTTCAATAGTATTTTTGGGGTTTTAATGGTTTTTTAGGGTTTTATTGTTTTTTTTTGTTTTGGGTTTTTGGGTTTTAGGGTATTTTTGATGTTTTAGGTTAACATTATGGAGATTTTTGGGATTTCTAAGGGGTTTTACGATCTTCAAGATGTTTTGATATTTTTTTATTTTTTAGGGGGTTTAAAGGGTTTTTAGGGGTTTTTGGATTTCAATGAATTTTAAGGGGTTTTAGGAATTCTCTTATGGAATTTTAGAGTTTTCTAGGTTTTTAGGGGTGTATGGTGGTTTAAGATTTTAGTTCCATTTTGGTTTTTTACGTTTTTAGGATTTTAGGGGGTTTTCATGATTTTAAGGGTTTTTAGGGGTTCAACAGGGTTTTATGGTTTTAGGGTATTTTTTTAAATTTTTTATAGGGATTTTAATGGTTTTTATGGTTTTTATATTTTTTAGTGGTTTTAGTGTTTTTTGTGGTATTTATTATTATTTTTAGTTTTTAGGGTTTTGGGGCCTTTTCATTATATTTTTACGAATTTCAGAGTTTATAAAAAAATTTAAGGGTTATATCATTTTTTAATATTTTAGGAATTTTATGGTGGTTTATAGTGTTTTAGTGTTTTTTAGGTTTGTTATAATTTATAATGATTTTAGGAGCTTTAGGGGTTTGGGATTTTTAATTTATTTTTTAATTTTTACGGTTATTTGGGTATTTTAGTGTTTTTAGAGGTTTTGGGGATTTCGTGATTTCGTGATTTTATGGATTTTTAGGGCATTTATGTTTTTATGGGTTTTAGGTTTTTTAGTTATTTTTGTATTTTGGTAATCCTTTAGGGTTTTAAAGGGTTTTAAGGCAATATAGGGGTTTTGCGAATTTTAGGGGTTTAGCATTTTGTAAGGTTCATTTAGGATTTCTTTGGTTTTTAGGGTTTTTAGGATTCTTATACTGATTTTTTAGGGTTTTTAGGATTTTAGGATTTTCATGGGTCATTATGTTTTTATGGTTTTATAGGTTTTACCAGTTTTATGGGTTTTAGGGTCTTCTTAGATTTTTAATGGTTTTTATGATCTTTTAGGGGTTTAGGGTCCCTCCCTTTCTTTTAAAGTCATTTTAGGGGTTTTAAGGGTTTTAGACTGGGGGGGGGGGTTAATGTTTTTAGGGTTTTAAGGTTTTTTTAGTTTTTTAGGGATTCTAGGATCTTAGTGTTTGCAGTCATATATTGGTTTTTAGTGTTTTGGTGTGTTTTTTATTTTATTTATCTATTTTATAGTCTGGTGGTATTTTTTTTTGGCAGTTTTTTGTTTTTGCATATTTCTTAAGAATTTAATATGATTTTTCATGTTTTTCAATTTAAGGGGATTTAGGTTTTTTATGATCTTATGGTTTTTAGAGTTCTAGTGTTTTAGTGGTTTGTTAGGGGTTTTAGGGAATTTTTTTTGGGGTTTTAGGGTATTTAGGGTTTTTAGAGTCCTTTAGGTCTATTATGTTTTTTTATGTTTTTAGGTTCTTAATGTTTTAGTGGTTTTTAGGGGCTTTTAAAGTTTTTATGGCCTTTTAAAGGGCTTTATATTCTTTTAGTGTATTTTATGGGTTTTATTGTTTTTAGAGTCTTCTAGTATTTTTATGGGTTTTAGGGTCTTTAGGGGGGTTTTGGGATTTTTTGTGTGTTTTTGGGTTCTTAAGGTCATTTATGGTATTTGAGGTTTTCTAGGGACCTTTAGGGGATATTATGGTTTTTAAGGTCCCTTAGTGGTTTTTGACCATTATATTCTTTGGGGGGGGTTTAAGTTTCCATTGTGGTTTTTAGGTTCTGTTAGGGGTTTTTAGGGTGCTTCTGGGTTTTTACATGTTTTTATGGTATTTTAATGTTCTTTAAGGGTGTTTAGGAACTTTAAGAAATTTTAGTGTGTTTTATAGTTTTATGGAATTTTATGCCCTTTTAGGGTTTTAGGGTTTTTAGTGTATGTTGGGGGTTTTAGCTATTTAGAAACTTTTATGGTTTTTAGGGTCTTTTGGGTTTTTATTATTATTTTTAGGGTCTTTTATGGGTTATTTAGGGTTTAATTTTTTTAATGTTGGGGGAGGGGGTTAAGATATTCTGGGTTTCTAGTAAATTTTATTTTTTGGGGGGGTGGGGTTATTTATTTTTGTGTTTTTAGGGGTTTTTAATGTTTTACGATCTTTCTGGATCTATGGGTTTTAGGTATTTTAAGTGGTTTTAGTATTTTTAGGGTTTTTAGGGGGTTTATGGTTTTTATTGTTTTTTAGGGTTTTGATGTTTTTTAGGGTTTTTAGTGTATTGAGTATTTATTGGTTTTTAGGGGATTTAGCATAATTATGGTTTTAATATTTTTAAGGATTTCTGGGGGGGTATTATGGGGTTTTAAGGGTTTAGGGATTTTAGGGGGTTTTATGTTGTTTTGGGTTTTTGGAATTTTTATGGGGTTTTTGGAGTTTTAGAGATTTATGGATTTTTAGTGTTTTTATATTTTTAATATTTTTAGGGTATTTAGGGGTTTTAAGGGTTTTAGTGTTTCTTAAGGTTTTAATGGGTTTTATTGTTTTTTTTGTTTTTAGGGTTGTAGTGTATTTTTTAACTTTTAGGTTACTAATTTTATTTTTATATTTTTTAGGATATTAGGATTTTCTGGGGTTTTAGGTGTTTTTATGGGGTATTTGGGTTTTTAGGGTACTTAGGATTTATTTTTGTAGTGTTTTTATAATTTTAGTTTTTTTAGTTTTTTGATGTTTTCGGGGTTTTCAGGGTTTTTATGGATTTTTAAGTGTTTTTAAGTTTTTACCTTGTTCTGGGTTTTTTAGTGTTTGATGGGTTTTGCAGGTTTTAAGGGGGCTTTAGGTTTTTTGCGTTTTTTGTGTTTTAGGGGTTTTAGGATTGTTTTTGATTTTTTATGTTTTCTAGGGTTTAATTGGGTTTTAAGGTTTTTTAAGATTTTAGGGTTTTTAGGTATTTTTAGTTTTTAATTATGTTTTTTAGTGTTTTAGGTGTTTTAGGATTTTATAGGGGTTTTTACGGTCATTTATGATTTTTAGGATCTTTTAAGGTTTTTTAGGTTTTTTGGGTCTTTTATGGTTTTAAGAAAATTATAGGTGTTTTAATGGTTTTTAGGAAGTTTTATTTTTTTGGGTTTTAAGTGATTTTAGGGATTTTAGGGTTATTGGGGTTTTTTTATTTTAAAGGGATCTTATTGGTTTTTGGTTTTTTTTTCGGTTTTTACGGTTTTAGGGTCTTTAGTTTTTTTTTTGAGTTTTTTGGGTTTTTAGGAATTTTATAATTTTTTTAAGTTCTTAGGGGTTTCATAGGGTTTTACATGTCTTTCACAGTTTGTTATAAGATTTAGGTTTATAGGATTTTTTATGGTTTTGAGGGGTTTATGGTTTTTTTAGGGTTTTAATGTTTTTAGAGTTTTTAGTGATTTCTTTTTTATGGGTTTTTAACATTGGTAGGGTTTTTAAGGGATTTAGGGATAGAGGGTGGCATTTTTAGAGGTGTTCATGTGTTTTTAGGGTTTTAGGGTTTTTTTCTGGATTATAAGGTTTCTAATGTGGTTCTGGTTTTTTAGGGTCTTTTTGTATTTTCAGGGTTTAAAGTTTCTTTTGAGTTTTTAAGGGTTTGGGGAGTTTTGGGTTTTGGGTTTTTATTGGTTTTTTGATTTTTGAAGCATTTTTAGGGTTTTTAAGGGGTTTATGGTTTTTATGGTTTTATTGGATTTTTTTTATTTGAGTATTTTTGGGGGTTTTGGGATTTAATGTTTTTATGGTTTTATTGTTTTATTTTGGTTTTTAGGGTATTTTTATGTTTATGATTTTTAGTATTTCAGTGGTTTTTAGAGGTTCTTTGGGTTTTCAGGATTTTTAGGGTATTTTGGGGATTTCTAATTTTTTTGGGTTTTTACGAATTTGGTGGGGGGGGGGGGGTTAGGGGTTTTATGGGTTTTAAGGATTTTAGGGGTGTTCATGACTTTTTTATAAAAATTTTTAGTGATTTTAAGGTTCTTATGGGGTTTTAGGGGTTTTATAGTTTTTAGATATTTTAGGGGTTTTAGTGGGTTTTGAGTTTTTAGGATTGTATAAGGGATTTTATGTGATTTTTATGTTCTATAGTTTTTTGTGCTTATAGGGGATTTAGGGTGTTAAATAGTTTTTATTATAATTTATGGTTTTTATTGGGTTACATAGGGTCTTTTTGGTTTTTAGGGTTTTTAATGTTTTCCGGGTATATTAGGGGTCTTAGGGATTTTAAGGCTTTAGTATTTTTATGAAATATTAATTTTTAAAATCTTTTTAGGGGTTTATGGGTTTTTTGGGTTTGGTGGGGGGGGGGTAGGTGTTATGTAGTTTTTTGGTTTTTTAACTTTTTTTATGGGTTTTATGAATTTTAGGGTTTGCGGGGTTTTAGAAGATTTTAAAGTTTTAGGGGTTTATATTATTTTTAAGAGTTTTTATGGTTTTTCGAGTTATGAGGTATTTACAGGGTTTTTTAAATTTTATATGGGTTTTTATTTTTTGGTAATTAATTAGTTTTTGAAATTTTCAATGTTTTTTATGGGTTTTAAGATTTTGATGGGGGTTTTGATGGTATTTGGGGTACATAGGGGTTTTATGGGTTTAGGGTGTTTTAGGTGGTGTAAGGGGTTTCTAGGGTGTCTAGGTTTTTTTTGGGTTTTTATGTTTTTTAGATGATTTAGTAGTTTTTCGGGTTTTTAGTGCCTTTTTTATGTTTTTCATGGTTTTTAAAATTTTACATTTTTAAGATTTTTTTGGTTGTTTAAGGTTTTTTGGTTTTTTTACATTTTTAAGGTTTTAAGGCTCTGTAGGGTTTTCATTGGTTTTAAGGGTCTGTAGGGTTTTTTATTGTTTAGGGTTCTTAGTATTTTTATGGTTTTTAGGATTTTTAGATTTTTCTATTTTTAGGTGTTTTATTGTTATTACAGTTTTTACGGTGTTTTCAGGGTTTTTTAGTTTTCACGTTTTTATGGGTTTTTAATGTTTTAGGGGTTTTTGTGTTTTTAGGTTTTTAGGGTATTTTAGTGTTTTATATATTTTTGGTGATTTATGGGTTTTTATGATTTTAAGGGTCTTTTAGCGTTTTTGGAGTTTTTAATGGTTTTTATCATTTTTATAGTATTTTAGATTTTAATGGTTTTTTATAGTTTTAGGTATTTTAGGGTTTTCTAATGTTTTTTGGGTTTTTAGGGTCTTTGGGTTTTAGGGTTTTTATGGGTTTAAAAGGTTTAATGGTTTTTAGGGCCTTTAATTATTTTTGCGGTTTTTATGGTCTTTTAGGGTTTTCATGGGGATTATGGGTTTTTATACTTTTTTCAGGGTGTATGGTATTTTATGGTTTTAAGGGGTATTAGGCCGTTTATGTATTTTGTTGAGGTTTTGAGGTTATTTAAGAGTATTAATTTTATTAGTTGTTTTGGGGGTTTTAGGGATTTTAGGGAATGGTTAGTGTTTTTAGGGTTTTTATGGTTTTGGGGTCCCCTATGGTTTTAGGGGTTTTAAAGTCCTATAGTATTTTATAGTTTTTCAGATGACTTTGGGGATTTATGATTTTTAGGGTCTTTTATGGGTTTTCATGGTTATTTAGAGTCTTCTTGAGGTTTTCAATATTATTTTTGGGGTTTTAATGGGTTTTCAATAGTCTTCTTGAGGTTTTCAATAGTATTTCTTGAGGTTTTCAATAGATGTTTTGATTTTTTTTATTTTTTAGGGAGTTTAAAGGGTTTTTAGGGGTTTTTGGATTTCAATGAATTTTAAGGGGTTTTAGGGATTCTCTTATGGAATTTTAGAGTTTTCTAGGTTTTTAGGGGTGTATGGTGGTTTAAGATTTTAGTTCCATTTTGGTTTTTTACGTTTTTAGGATTTTAGGGGGTTTTCATGATTGTAAGGGTTTTTAGGGGTTCAACGGGGTTTTATGGTTTTAGGGCATTTTTTAAAAAAAAAATTAGGGATTTTAATGGTTTTATGGTTTTTATATTTTTTAGTGGTTCTAGTGTTTTTTGTGGTTTTTAGTATTTTTTTAGTTTTTAGGGTTTTGTGGCCTTTTCATTATATTTTTAAGAATTTTATAGTTTATAAAAAAATTTAAGGGTTATATCATTTTTTTAATATTTTAGGCATTTTATGGTGGTTTACAGTGTTTTAGTGTTTTTAGGTTTGTTATAATTTATAATGATTTTTAGGAGCTTTAGGGGTTTTGGATTTTTAATTTATTTTTTAATTTTTATGGTTATTTGGGTATTTTAGTGTTTTTAGAGGTTTTGGGGATTTCGTGATTTTATGGATTTTTAGGGCTTTTATGTTTTTATGGGTTTTAGTTTTTTTAGTTATTTTTGTATTTTGGGAGTCTTTTAGGGTTTTAAAGGGCTTTAAGGCAATGTAGGGGTTTTGCGAATTTTAGGGGTTTATCATTTTGTATGGTTCATTTAGGATTTCTTTGGTTTTTAGGGTTTTTAGGATTCTTATAAGGATTTTTTAGGGTTTATAGGATTTTAGGATTTTTAGGGGTTATTATTTTTTTAGGGTTTTATAGGTTTTACCAGTTTTAGGGGGTTTAGGGTCTTCTTAGATTTTTAATGGTTTTTATGATCTTTTAGGGGTTTAGGGTCCCTCCCTTTTTTTAAAGTTGTTTTAGGGTTTTTAAGGGTTTTAGACTGGGGGGGGGGTTAATTTTTTTAGGGTTTTAAGGTTTTTTTAGTTTTTTTGGGATTCTAGGATTTTAGTGTTTTTAGTGATATATTGGGTTTTAGTGTTTTGGTGTGTTTTTTATTTTATTTTTCTATTTTATAGTTTGGTGGTATTTTTGTTTTTTTTTGGCGGTTTTTTGTTTTTGCAGATTTCATAAGAATTTAATATGATTTTTCATGTTTTTAAATTTAAGGGGCTTTAGGGTTTTTTATGATCTTATGGTTTTTAGAGTTCTAGTGTTTTAGTGGTTTGTTAGGGGTTTTAGGGAATTTTTTTTGGGGTTTTAGGGTATTTGGGGTTTTTAGAGTCCTTTAGGTTTATTATGTTTTTTTATGTTTTTAGGTTCTTAATGTTTTTAGTGGGTTTTAGGGGCTTTTAAGGTTTTTATGGTCTTTTAATGGGATTTATATTCTTTTAGTTTCTTTTATGGGTTTTATTGTTTTTAGATTCTTCTAGTATTTTTATGGGTTTTAGGGTCTTTAGGGGGGTTTTGGGATTTTTTTTTGTGTTTTCGGGTTCTTAAGGTCATTTATGGTATTTGAGGTTTTCTAGGGACCTTTAGGGGGTATTATGGTTTTTAACGTCCCTTAGTGGTTTTTGACCATTATATGCTTTGGGGGGGCTTAAGTTTCCATTGTGGGTTTTAGGTTCTGTTAGGGGTTTTTAGGGTGCTTTTGGGGTTTTACGTGTTTTTATGGTATTTTAAGGTTTTTTAAGGGTGTTTAGGACCTTTAAGAAATTTTAGTGTGTTTTACAGTTTTATGGAATTTTATGGCCTTTTAGGGTTTTAGGGTTTTTAGTGTATGTTGGGGGTTTTAGGTATTTAGAAACTTTTAGGGGTTTTAGGGTCTTTTGGGGTTTTTTAATTATTTTTGGGGTCTTTTATGGGTTATTTAGGGTTTAATTTTTTTTAATGTTGCGGGAGGGGGTTAAGATATTCTGGGGTTTTGTATATTTTATTTTTTGGGGGGGGGGTGGGGTTATTTATTTTTGTGTTTTTAGGGGTTTTTAATGTTTTACGATCTTTACGGATCTATGGGTTTTAGGTATTTTAAGGGGTTTTAGTATTTTTAGGGTTTTTAGGGGGTTTATGGTTTTTATTGTTTTTTAGGGTTTTGAAGTTTTTTTAGTGTTTTTAGTGTATTGAGAATTTTTTGGTTTTTAGGGGATTTAGGATAATTATGGTTTTAAGAGTTTTAAGGATTTCTGGGGTATTATGGGGTTTTAAGGGTTTAGGGATTTTAGGGGTTTTTATGTTGTTTTGGGTTTTTGGAATTTTTATGGGGTTTTTGGAGTTTTAGAGATTTTTGGATTTTTAGTGTTTTGTAGATTTTTAATATTTTTAGGGTATTTAGGGAGTTTTAAGGGTTTTAGTGTTTCTTTAGGTTTTAAGCGGTTTTATTGTTTTTTTTTTGTTTTTAGGGTTGTAGTGTTTTTATTAATTTTTAGGGTACTAATTTTTTTTTATATTTTTTAGGATTTTAGGATTTTCTGGGGTTTCAGGGTTTTTTATGGGGTATTTGGGTTTTTATGGTACTTAGGATTTATTTTTGTAGTGTTTTTAGAATTTTTGTTTTTTTAGTTTTTTGATGTTTTCGGGGTTTTCAGGGTTTTTATGGATTTTTAAGTTTTTTTAAGTTTTTTACCTTGTTTTAGGTTTTTTAGTTTTTGAGGGGGTTTACAGGTTTTAAGGGGTTTTTAGGTTTTTTGTGTTTTCTGTGTTTTAGGGGTTTTAGGATTGTTTTTGATTTTTTATGTTTTCTAGGGTTTAAATGGGTTTTAAGGTTTTTTAGTGTTTTAGGTCTTTTAGGATTTTATAAGCGTTTTTATGGTCATTTATGATTTTTAGGATCTTTTAAGGGTTTTTAGGTTTTTTGGGTCTTTTATGGTTTTAAGAATATTTTAGGTGTTTTAATGGTTTTTAGGATGTTTTATTTTTTTGGGTTTTAAGTGATTTTAGGGAATTTTGGGTTATTGGGGTTTTTTTATTTTAAAGGGATCTTATTGGTTTTTGGTTTTTTTTCGGTTTTTACGGTTTTTAGGTTCTTTAGTTTTTTTTAGTTTTTTGGGTTTTAAGGAATTTTAGAATTTTTTTAAGTTCTTAGGGGTTTCATAGGGTTTTACATGTCTTTCATGGTTTGTTATAAGATTTAGGTTTATAGGATTTTTTATGGTTTCGAGGGGTTTTATGGTTTTTTAGGGTTTTAATGTTTTTAGGGTTTTTAGTGATTTATTTTTTATGGGTTTTTAACGTTGGTAGGGGTTTTAAGGGATTTAGGGATAGAGGGTGGCGTTTTTAGAGGTGTTCATGTGTTTTTAGGGTTTTTGGGTTTTTTTCTGGATTATATGGTTTCTAATGTGGTTCTGGTTTTTTAGGGTCTTTTTGTATTTTCAGGGTTTAAAGTTTCTTTCAAGTTTTTAAGGGTTTGGGGAGTTTTTGGTTTTGGGTTTTTTATTGGTTTTTATATTTTGAAGCATTTTTAGGGTTTTTAAGGGGTTTATGGTTTTTATGGTTTTATTGGATTTTTTTATTTAAGTATTTTTGGGGGTTTTGGGATTTAATGTTTTATGGTTTTATTGTTTTATTTTGGTTTTTAGGGTATTTTTAGGTTTATGGTTTTTAGTATTTTAATGGTTTTTACAGGTTCTTTGGGTTTTCAGGATTTTTAGGGTTTTTTTGGGGATTTTTAATTTGTTTGGGTTTTTAAGGATTTGGTGGGTGGGGGGGGGGTTAGGGGTTTTATGGGTTTTAAGGATTTTAGGGGTGTTCATGACGTTTTTATCATAATTTTTAGTGATTCTAAGGTTCTTTTGGGGTTTTAGGGGTTTTATAGTTTTTAGATATTTTAGAGGTTTTAGTGGGTTTTGAGTTTTTAGGATTGTATAAGGGATTTTATGTGTTTTTTTATGTTCTATAGTTTTTTGTGCTTATGGGGGATTTAGGGTGTTAAATAGTTTTTATTATAATTTATGGTTTTTATTGGGTTACATAGGGTCTTTTTGGTTTTTAGGATTTTTAATGTTTTTAGGGTATATTAGGGTTTTTAGGGATTTTAAGGCTTTAAATTTTTTATGAAATTTTAATTTTTAAAATCTTTTTAGGGGTTTATGGGTTTTTTGGGTTGGGGGGGGGGGGTTAGGTGTTATGTAGTTTTTTGGTTTTTTAACTTTTTATGGGTTTTATGAATTTTAGGGTTTGTGAGGTTTTAGAAGCTTTTAAAGTTTTGGGGGTTTATATGATTTTTAAGAGTTTTTATGGTTTTTCGAGTTATGAGGTATTTTCAGGGTTTTTTAAATTTTATTTGGGTTTTTATTTTTTGGTAATTAATTAGTTTAAGAAATTTTCAATGTTTTTTATGGGTTTTAAGATTTTTGATGGGGTTTTTGATGGTATTTGGGGTACATAGGTGTTTTATGGGTTTAGGGTGTTTTAGGTGGTGTAGGGGGTTTCTAGGGTGTCTATGTTTTTTTTGGTTTTTTATTTTTTTAGATGATTTAGTTGTTTTTTAGGTTTTTAGTGTCTTTTTTATGTTTTTCATGGTTTTTAAAATTTTACATTTTTAAGATTTTTTTTGCTTGTTTAAGGTTTTTAGGTTTATTAGGGGATTTTAGGGGGTTTTAGGGTATTTTAGGGTTTTCTTATGTTTTATGGATTTTTATTTATTTTTAAGGGTTTTTGAATTATTTAGTGTTTTAGGGTTTTTTTTGTGTTTTCTGATTTTTATAATTCATTATTTTTTATGTTTAAGGGGTTTTAGGGTTTTAAAGAGTTTTAAGGTCTTTTAAGGGTTTTATGGGTTCAGTGATATTTTTGGATTTTTTGGGTTTTCTTGAATTTTAATGGGTTTGAGGGGTTTGAGGGTTTTTATAGGTTTTTGGTGTTTTTTGGGTTTTTGCAGGTTTTCTGGGTTTTAGGGGTTTTAAGGGTTTTTAGGGGTTTTTGGATTTTTAGGTGTTTTATGTTTTTATAGGGGTTTATTGGGATTTGAAGGGTGTTTGAAATTTTTTAGTTTTTATTTTTATTTTATAGTTGTTTTAACTATTTTAGATATTTTAGGGTATTTTATGGGTTTTATGGTTTTATGGTTTTTTTGGATTCATTATGTTTTTAGGGGTTTTTCATTTTTTTGGGATTTTAGGGTTTTTCTAACTTTCAAGGGGTTTTTTAGGGTTTTTATCATTTTAATGGGTTTTATGATTGGTTAGGGTTTTACCGCATTGTTATGTTTTTTCGGTTTTTTTGGTGTTTTAAGGGTTTTTAATGATTTTCTGGGTTTTTGGTGTCTAAGGTATTTTATGGGCCTTTTAGGGTTTTTAGGGTTTTTAGTATTTTAAGGGTTTTTAGTGTCTTATGGGATTTTTATGGATTTTAGAGCCATTTAGGGGTCTTAGGGTTTTCTAGGGTCTAATGGTTTTTTTTTTCAGTTTTTTGGGTTTTTAAGGTTTTTAGAGTTTTCATGGGTTTTAGGGGGTTTAGGGTTTGTATATGTTTCTAGATTTTTAGGATTTTTGTGGGTTTTAGGGGGACATGTTAAGGGTTTTTATGGTTTTAAAAGGATTTTATGGTTTAGGGTTTTCGAGGTTTTAGAGTTTGTTAGGGTTTTTTAGTGGTTTTATGGTTTTTTATGGTTTTTTTGTTTGAGGGGTTTTCATAGTTTTTGAAGGTATTTTATGGGTATTACGGGCTTTAGAGATTTTTAAGAGTTTTATGGTTTTAAATGGGGTTTTTGGGTTTAATGGTTTTTATGGTATTTTTTGGGTTTTAGGGTTTGTAGGATTTATATAGATTTTTGGATCTTTTTATGTTTATTATGGTTTTCAAGGGAGTTTTAGGTTTTTTTGGTTTTTGGGGTTTTTATGGTCTTTTAGGGGTTTTATGTATTTTAGTTTCATATATTATTTTTATTAGTTTTAGGATATTTTAGGGTTTTTTGGGGTTACCATGGTTTTTTGGGTTTTTTGGGTTTTTCAGATCTTTTAGGAGTTATAGGGTTTTTAGGGTCATTTGGTGGGTTTAACAGTTTCAGGGTCCTTTATTTTTTTTTTATGTTTTTAGGATTGTTTTGGTTTTTAGGTGTTCTATGGTTTTATTAATGTTATTAGTGGTTTTTTGGGGATATAGGACATAGGGGTTTTTAGTGTTTTAGGGTTTAAATGTTTTTAAGGTTTCTAGTGTTATTATGGGTTTTTTGGGATTTAGTGATTTTTAGGTTTTTATAGTTGTTATGCTTTTTTGTTTTGTGGGTTTTTTTTGGGTTTTAGGTCTTTTAGTGTTTTGTGTATTTTTAGGGGTTTTTATAGTTTTTAAGTATCCCTTAATGTTTTTAGGGTTTTTAAAATCTTTTAGGGTTTTTATGGATGTTAGGTATTTTTTAGAATCTTTTATCAGTTTTTAGGGTTTTTAGGTTTCTTAAGATTTATTTTTTCAGTTTTCTAGGGTCTTTTAGGGGTTTTAGAGGGGGGGGGGGGTGTGGTTCTGTTGTCTTTTAAAATTATTTTAGGTTCTTTTAGTGATTTTTTGTGCTATTAGGGTCTTTTAGGGTTTTAATGGATTTTAGGGCCTTTTAGTGTTTTTTGGTGTTTAGTATCATTTTGAGTTTTTAGGTTATTTATTTATTTTTAGGGTTCTAGTGTCCTCTTGGGATTTTATAGTTTTTAATATTTTTTTGGGTATTTTATGGTCTTTTTGGGTTTTAGAGTCTTTTATGGGGTTTTTTAGTTTTATGTGACTTTATGAATTTTTAGAGTTTTTAGGATCTTTTTGGAGGTTTATGGGTTTTTTTGTATTTTTATGGTTTTTGGGTTTTTATGGTCTTTTATGGGTTTAAGGGTTTTTACCGTTTCTTCAGGTTTTTGGGTTTTTTATAATTACTAGATTGTTTCAGGTTTTTGTATTGTTGTTAAGGTTGTTAGGGATTTTTTCGGTTTTTAGGGCCCGGTTAGGGTGTTCACGGGTTTAGGGTTTTTATGGAATTTTAATGGTTTTATAGTTTTTTAGTGTTTTTGTTTTTACAGGTTTTTTGGGTTTTAATGGATTTATAGTGTTTTTAGTATTTTTATTGCGTTTTAGATTTTTAGGGTTTCTATGGGTCTTTAGGATTCATTATGGTTTATTTTTTTTATGAGCTTTTAGGGTTTTAGGGTTTTTAAGGTTTTTAGGTTTTAAGTGTTTTTAGGGTGTTTTAGTGTTGTTTTTGAGGAAATTTTTTTGGCTTGATGATCGATTATATGCATTTTGTTTTTTCAATCAATCTACATCGAGCATAGCATATTTTAATGGTCAAAAACTGGTTTGTTTGTAGAGATAGAAACAACCAAGGCCTGTCACATCCATGATTCATGGACCTTCTTTCCAAAGGTTGGTGTTTATTGGATGATTAGGCCAATGAAACTTAAGAACTCACATTGGTCGAGGGGATGGGATGTCAGGATCATATCACCCTTTTGGGTGGAACTATCTCCTATTCCTAGACTCTATTATAGATTTAATATATATTTATATGTTCACAAATCCTTGGTTCATTCCCAAGTATGTTTCCATGGATTACCCCTATAGAAGAAGTATTTCATGATTACACATGGGTTTGTAATTGTGTATATATATCCCAGGTTCTCCATTGATGGAAGAATATGTATATATCCAAGGATCTCCAACAATGTTACCCTTTTCAAGATAAGCAAGATATTATTTGATTGTCCACTCAGAAAACACTGTTTTTAAGCCATATGGAAAGGCGCTTAGGAGTTTATCATTATCTATAGAGTATGAGAGATGTTTTGATATCGGGATCGAACCTATAAGATGGGATTCCTATGTATCATCAAGGGAGGAATCAGAACCCACATAGTTTTATGTCTCTTTACTAGACACATCACCTTTTAATGTCTTGCGAAAAGGACCTAACCATTCATTTTAACCCCATGAGACATGGAAATCTAGGACAAAGGATTAATTATAATTAAAGTGTAGGGATTACACCAAGACATACTGAGATACCTAGAAGTGATATAGTATCCTGGGTGAATGTGACCCCACTTTGAATGTGGAACAAAAAATATTAGGGTGATTTGGGTTTTGGTTTGGGCCATAGAGGTGATTCCTACATATCCCAGTTAATTGGGAGTCAAAGTCCTCATATTTTGGTTTAAGTTGGGTCATACACATTGGGGGGGGGGGGGGAATTAAGGGAGCATGATTGGGTCTTACGCATGGGATCTTCCCATTTAGTTCATGATTAGGGATTACGCATAGGGTCTACCCATTTAGTTCATGTTTTGGGATTATATCTAGGAATAAGGACCATTTGAAATTTAGGGTTCTGCATATGTCATGAAAACCCCTAATATATAAGCCCACATGATTCATGCTCGGTGTGAGAAACAAGATAAAGTAGTAGATCTTAGGATCACACAATCCTTCGAATCCAGTGATAGATGGTGCTTGAACATAGAGTGTGAGGGAGAGGGGATTTGTGTGTGCCTATTTCCTCTCTTGGGTTCATATCCGGGATAGTCACATTTTATTATCTACCATAGTACATCCCAGGATGAGGTGAAGAAGAGAAAGAGTGCCACCTCCAGTAAGAAATCTACGGGCTTAACTCAGTTGGAGTACCCTGAATTTGTTTCTTGGTAAAAGGGAAGAATTTTCAAAACTAGCTCTCATCATAGGGAAAGGCCAGTATTTACCCGTTATACCTAGAATGGGGAGTTACATGTGAGAATTTTAAGGTTATAACCCTCATTTCCATGGGAATATAAACCCATAGTCATTCTAAGGGTCCACCTTGCTACTACGATAACCAACATGACTCCTATTACCATGGGTATGTAAACGTTGAGGGCTGCACTGATGCACCTGATGGTCTAATCATACATTTCCAGTGGCTTTGGGAGAGTCATTGGCCTCATGCTATTGTACAGGAATTCAGAGGGACTGATGCTGATACAATTGAAACAAAAGGTAATGACTAGGGCAGAAGGGTGGAACTCCATAGTACACTCTATTCTACATAAAATATTCTTATATAGAATAAGGATTCCACTACCTAAAGTATTTCTATTAGGGTAGGTGGACCATCCACATACCATGGTGATATACAAACTTGGGCGTGGCCCATATAGAACATTTCAACATGGGTCCATGTTTCGTCTATGTATCATAATGCTACGTGGGATTGAGTTCCTCTGGCATAGTGATCTGCTACGCGGGGCAGGGTTCCCTCCATGGATGGATTTGCTACGCGGGATTCCTTGTTGTGAGGGGGGGGGGGGCATTGGTTATGAACCTTACAGGGGAGATTTCCATAGAGTATTTAATGTTCATGGATTTCAAATATTAATTTACCCTCCTATTTAACACAGTGAAGTGGGGTTTTTTTTGAAGTGAATCTTTAAATGAGATCATCTTTTGAGATGTTATCTTCTTCCATTCCTTCATCGATCAATCGTTCTCTTAATATCTCAAAATTCCTCTCCCTTAAAAGTCCCCCAGGTTCTCTATATATGGATATGTTGGTAACTGGATACTTGCGTAGATGTTCATCTAAGATGAGCTCGGGATCCATCTTCTTCAAAAGCCCACGGTAGTAACCTGACCCCATGATGAATTAGTTATCCAGGGCATGGGGTCATTTTCTTTGGTGGTGAGGATCACTACCTCAATCCCACAAAACAGTGTTTCATTTATAGGGATCTCACAACTTATCTTTGACCATGAACCATTTTAGTTCATGGGTGATGTCATGTGTGAGGTGGATTTTTCTGTCTCATTCCCGAAAAAAAATTCTTTCATTTATGGGAAAGGTGCCGCTTTCTCCTTCATGAGCACTGTTTAGTTCGTGAATCACATGAAGCAGATCTCCATGCGAATCAGTGATCCATGAAGGGTTAATACACAATAGCCTAACTTTTTTTACTTTTCCATTTTTCTACATGAAACATTTTTTATTCAACTATTCATTCAATTCATTCTACTTCCTTTTAAAAATAAATAGGATTATTCCAATGCCCCTTGAAATGTTTTCAGGATCCAAAAAAAATCCCCCCATCAGAGTGGGTTACGATCATGATGAAGAAGAGATTATTTTGATATAGAAAGAAGTCCTAAAATGAACTGGTTGGCAGTATAAGGGTGGATCTATATGAGAGAAACATTCTTATATATAGAGTCCCAATTTATTTTCCTTTAACGTATTTCACCGCAAACTCATCACTTCCATAGATTCTTTCAGTTACCTTGTTTCCACAAACTGCATCCTTTGTAGACCCTTCACCCACGAATTGAAACTTTGAATCCAAAAAATGAATTGACTTCATCTGCAAATGATGTGATCAGCCTTCCATGTTGTAGGGTAATGATTTTTGGGTTTCTTGCTCCATGAGCTATCGACTCACTGGCCAATGCCTTTCAAGATTACACTTTGCAAACTGATGGTTTTCGGGCATAAATCTTCCATAGTCCATCAATATGCACACCCATTTTCAATATTTTACAGATTTCAATAGAAACTATCTTTTACTGATCTATTGTAGGAATGATAATGGAAATCCTTCTTAACTCCATGAATTCAACTAGAATAAGGTAGATTATGGTTAAGAATGTTGAAGACAAACTCTGGTCTTGTGTTGTCCCTATAGAGAGTATCATGAAGGATATCCACAAGAAATTATGGCCTACCTCTTGTCTAGTTGATTTTAGATTTATAACTTTGGACTCTAAGATGATGCTCATTAGCCACTGGTTGACTAGAACAACCTTACCTATGTCTTGAGACATCTAGGGGGTAGGACCGGGAACATGTTTCTTCCATAGGAGAGATTATAACAAATTTTAGAAAAAGAAAATTTTGTTTTGAATGGATCTATGTGGAAACATCTTAATTGATTAATTCATAATATATCCTTATAATATCTCATCTGTGATTACCCCTCCATCGTCAAACATTCTTGAGGTAATCCCAATGGGTGGTGGAGCTCTAAATGGGATCTTTTTTCTGGAGGGTTCTTTTTTGATGAGTCAACTTGGGAATTCTAGGTACACCAAAACTTCTTGGAGTTTCCCAAACAGTTGGAGGCCATTAACTTGTACTAGGTAGTGTGGAATTCCTAATTTTCAGTCTATGCCCCAGGAGGGATTTCTGCTGAAATGCTCAGCTGTTGGTGTTCAATCACCCAAACCATCCACTTGTCATGTGGGGAATTGGGAATTAGCTTGTCAGACATCTACCAGATAGGAAGGATTTCTATCCTTGTTAATATGTATGATGATTTCCTACCATCATCCAATACCAGGGAGAATTTCAAGAATTTTTCCCCACTATAATGATACATGTTGGTCATGTATGTGGGATTTCATGGTTAACCCCTCCAGGATCGCCCCCTCATTCTATTCGAACCTTGAATAAAGAAGTTTTTTTAGGTGAACAGACCGAAACCGAAAATCTTATGTATCCAAACTCATCCAAATCAAAAATATTAATGAATTTTAGGCTAATATTGTTCTACCCTTGAGCTAGGCCAACACGCCTCATGGGGATATGTGGTTCAATCAGATGTATCTTCTGAACTCGGACTAGCTGGTTTCTATACCATGTTCCTGATCAGATGGAATTTCTCATCTTGCAATATCTAAATTGGTGTCAGAGTTATATCCTTAGTGATGGAAGCTACATTAGCCAAAGGAAATCCTATCAACATATCCATCCCAACCTTTCCCTTATTTACAAATTTCTAGGTAATATACAGGAAGGTACGTCTCTACATCATCTTAGTGGACCGTTTTAGTTTTTGTATGGCTGGATGGATAAGAAATTCCATTATTATTTTTATCGATATACCATGATTTTTTCTTTTTTTTTTTGACTTTCATCAGACCCTACTCAACATTTCCATTGTTCATCTCAAATATTTGAGTGTCGATAGTATAATTGAACTACGGGGTTATTTTCCTCATTTTACTTTTTTTTCATCACCCCATACCTAATAGAGTATTGGTATATGATGGAAGGGGTTTTTTGGAAGCACTTTCCTACATCATAGTACTTCAAGATGTAATCTTAACTATGCACATTGATAGGATAACAATTTTTTAACCCTCCACTCCTTATAGGTTTGTTTGGAAATTCAGGTTCTTAATGAAAATCAAATTTTCACTTGTTACTCAGTTTAAGATGGATTCTCACCCAACAATCCTTCAAAAATTATGTATGATGATGATGTGTGAAGACATCAGTATGAAAATACATATTCATCCCAAACAAAATTCAACAAACTTATCATGGGAGTATTCTAAAATGTGGGTGGCTTGATATTCTGATAGTTTATTGGCAAGGTTATTTTTGTGGGTTCAGATAACATTGAATATTTCCAGTCATGTGTCAATTGTTCCATCTTCCTCCATTACTGTTGTTAGTAGGAATTCTATTCTTGTCTTATGCATTCGTAAGGCACTTAATTTGTACACCCTATCTCCATGGAGACTGAATCAGACTTTATATCTTGAACCAACATGGTCAGTGGTCCTACTGAGGCTATCCCAAGTGGAATGTCACTCAGACTCCCTAAAGACAAATTCAACCCCCTATGCTTAGCTTCAGAGATTGGACCACCTATAGAGTGGGAGGGTTCTCCTTCTTGTGTAAATCAACTTATGGAATCTCTATATGCTGTGATGAAACATCCTAATTATATACCCATTACAGTGGGGAAGAGAAATGGAGGTCTGGATGATACTAGGGAACACCATGATATGTGTATATGGTCCTGACATCAAATTAGTACTATCATTATGGATACATCTCTAGCAGAATTTTTTGATGAGGAGGACACCCTTCAGCGATTGTGCATTGAGAAGGGCTTAGGTGGATTCCACTATCGACACTTGAATATTATCGTCCATCAAATTGTTATATCTCAAGATGATCTAGATACTAATGAAGGTGACTTTGCTTAGTTCAATTCATCCCATCATCAAACAGAGTCCTTTCGGGACATTATGAAGGAGTTTCGCAACATGGTGGATGAGGAAACAAATTCACATAACCAATTTTTTCTCAAATAGAAGAGTTGTGGGAATGAAAGGATCATGGGGCCAGGATGAAGACATAAATTTCATTAAAAATTGAAAATTTGGAGTCAATTAAACATAAATAATGATATTTTAGGGGCATCGTTAAACATGTGTTTTCAGCGTTTGAAGATGAAACTGAATAAAGGGTTGATTTAGAACATTCCCTTGATGAACCATATTATATGGTGGTAAATATGCTGACATTATCATGGTATTATTCATTGGAATCACTATAGTCTATTCAATCTCATTCCCCTACCTTTAAATTGTTTTTTTAACATTAGTGGTATGCACTAGGGTGTGGATGCTCCACCATTTTTCATTAATGGAATAAAAACTTAATTTTTTATTACACTTTTAATGATGATCTCCACCAAATACCTATTTAAATCATAATCTGGGATAATTAAATTAAAAAATTAAATTATTCCCTAATTTTTTCTCGAATCAAGGGATCGAGTGATCATAGTTTGAAAATTTATAGGGTTTCATGGAAAACCCTATAAGCATTATAGTTTTCATTAATACTCAAATTTTTTCATAAAAAAAATTTATTGTGGGCTTAGCGGGCATAACATGGATTTTTCATAGGCATCCCTTTTGTATATTTTTTACCTAACAATATTTTGTTCCTCTTCTTCTTCTCAAATTTCTCGATACTTTTCCTGAACTGTGTGAAGCATAGTTTTTGTGAGCTAGTACTTGACTTTAGTCCAGGGAACCCTTTGCGGGTTTTCATCCTAATGAGTTTTGTGTCTCTTTTCAGGGTAATATTAGAGACTTTAAAATCATACTAATATTACTAATGTGCTAGGTCGACCATCTTTGACCATCAATTATGGGGAAAGGGACCCAATAGGGATTATTATATGAGAATTTCCTAATATTTTTCAAACATGCATGAGAGATTATTATTGACCTTGATTTTTGATTTAAGGATGCGAGACATGATATGGGGAATGCGAGCCATTGGGGCATACAGAAGTAGGTAAAACCTCTCTTAAGGACAGATGTGTCTTTTGTTGACATGTTTTTTTTGTGGGAAATTGAGTCACCAGATAATATTCTATAGAGACAATCAAAGGTTTCCTCAGGATACTAATCTTCCATTTTAATGTCTAGGTTATTCTATGGGAATTTGGATTTCTCAACACCATCAGGGGTGGATTGTCATTGGAGTGGTGTCTGAAAAGTTTAAGGGAATTTGTATCAATTGTGGACTTGAATGTGAGACCACTCCTACAAGTATTTTGTTTGTGTAAAGAAGGGTTGAAGCATGGTGAAGTTTCAAATCATGTAGATATGAAATTTGAGACTTATGATTTAATGTTGTTTTTTATCTGGCTAAGGGGGTAAACAATTATCCATTTTCACTATAGTCCAACCATGATTGTTCTATCATTGTTAGACATTAAAGGGGGGAGAGATGTAAAATCTAATCCAAGGGGTTTCTAAATCCTGGGAGTGAGGTGGGATGTAAAATTCATAGGTACGTACGATGGTAGTAAAATCCTCTCATGAGGATTCATTTACCCTTGGTTAACAAACCATGTTTTGGGAAACTTATGCAGAGCAACCCGGTCATATTGTGCATAGTCAAACAAAGGTGTACTCTAGAATATGATCTTCCACTTCTGATGGCCATGGATGGTTATGGGGATTTAGACCTTTATGAACATATATTATGGTTTGTGAAAAGGGAGTTCATGAACATGAAAGTTTCATTTCAAGCCGAAATTTCCCATGAATAGGTAAAGAAATTATCCCCAAAGAGGTATGGGGAGGTTCCCTGTGTAGGTTTGACCCGTGCGAAGGAAAGGAGGCTAAAATTTTGTTTCATGGATAGACTCAAAACATGATATATAGGTGTAACTATATATACTACAATGATATTAATCAAGAAGGATGTCGTTATCTTAAGGTTCCTCCATTTATAGATCTGGTTGAAACAAAGGAATGGGGTGCTTGGGTATGTTATATGAGATTTACAATGAGGCATGAATCATATTGGAATTTATTGGGTGGATTTATTTTATTTATATAAATATTGGGGGAATATCATTTTCTATGCCTAGAAATTACCTATATAGTTCTAACCCATACATCAGGAAGATATATTTGCAATGTTTTCTGCAGTTGGTCCCTAAATATGTACATTGGGCATCAATTATCATGTAGTTTTGATTTCATATGATTAGTAAATTGGTTTATAAGCCCTGATTAATAGGAGGATAATAGTCACGGATGTCCAGACATGCCTGAGATGTGAGAGGGAAATGAAATGTAAACCGTTGTTCAACTTATTATTAGATCATGAGAAATGGTATGGATCATGGATGACATTGAGGTTTATGGAGGTAAAAAAATCCTCTCCTGGGGTTTAATTTTCCTTTGGTTAACATTCCTTTCTTTTTGGGAAACACATGAAAAGCCACTAGTGCATATTGTGTATATCTAACCAAAGTTGTCCTCAAGACACTAATCGTCCATTTATTATATCAATGGTGGTTTTTAGAGATCCTAAATTTCCTGAGGCATGGTGTTTGATAAATGGAAAGAATGTTCGTATAAATTTTAGAAAAAATCAGGCCATGATTAACCATGGAGATTGTAATTCCTGATATAGATCTGACTTGAATGTAGGATAGAATCTCTGAGTTTTCCATGGATTTGTGGGGAATCACCCGCTGTGATCCCTAATCCCATTTGTTCTTGGCTCGGTGTTGGAAAAAATGGAAGAAAAAGGTTTGATCCACCACCTAGGTATGGTGTAACCGAGGATAGGATCATTTTATATTTGAGGTGGTTGGACCATGATAAATTTTTGGTCATCACTACATTTCTTATGTGGACAAGAATAAAACTATACTTAGTTCGTGAGGACTTCATGGTAGTTGAACACTATCAGAGGAAATTTCATCTCATGTAATATCACTATGACATTGTGATGTTTAATTTCATAAAACAAGGAAATTTTATCATTTAGTTTAATGTCATATGATTAGGAAAATTTTTATATAGTTTAGCATCACAAGGAAAGGATTTAGATCACCCTTATGTGAAAGAGGGGAAATGTGCATATTTTTTAAATGGCCTTATAAATAGGGAATGTTTGGGAGTTCCCCATTTTGACTTGAATTTTATACAGAAGAGTATAAATTTTTATTTTACTCCGTGGATGGGGTTGGTTCATAGGATCTTGGTGTCACTACATATCCCATGAGATGAAAATCAAGCCACATGCAGTTCTATATTAAAAGCACCCAACTTATGTCTATACCATATACAGGGGAAGGAATATTTCAATTTTGGGGTGGCAAGACCAAGATGACAGTCTGGGCATCACTATGTAACCTACATGGGTAGAAATCAAGACATATGTACTTCTTGAATTTCCCTTCGGATGTTTGAAACATAAACAGAAATGGAGCATCTTGTTTTTTATTGTAGGAGGTGGATAGACCTAGATATGGAATCTAGTCATATCTATGTATCCTATGTAGACATGAATCAATACGTACGTAGTTTTTTGAGATGGAATGGTAGGTGACCAATGTCAGAAGCAATTTCCTCTCAGTTGATAACACTACGGTATTATGTAGTTTAACATCATGAAATAAGGACAATTCATCATATTGTTTTAACATCATGTGGGGAGGGTATTGGAAACATAGTTTAAGGTAATGTTTTGGGAAATAATTTTCATAGAAACCATGAGTGGGTGGGGGATAATTGGTATGGAATATTCTAGAATAATCTAGATGTGAAAGGTAAAGAAAGTGTAAACCACAATTTTGAGAATTTTTGGATCAAGTAGAGTGAAACGAGGCTTGGAAGACATTGAACATATAGAGGTGGGAAAAGTATATCTAGAAGAAGAATTTTACAATGGTTTATAGGCCTTTATTTTGGGAATCTTATTTTGATCCACCAGTGAATATTGTGCATAAGCAATCAAATGCATCCTCGAGACATTGTCCTTCCACTTCTGATAGCCATGGAGGTTATGAAGATCTGAAATTTCCAGGGGTGTGGAGTTTAACCGATGGAAAGTGTGCATCTAGTCAATCTAGAAATTTATAGACCATGATTTTTCTTGAAGTATGAACTCCCCCACATATATCTGACTCATTTTTTGGGGTAAAAAATTCTTTGAAATATCCTTACTATGGGATCCAGGGTTTAGAATATCTTAAATATAATTTAATTTGTGTGCAGGAGATGGGATATTTTACTTTCAATCCTTCATTGCAACCAGACCCAATTTTGAGATCGGGTTGACACTACGTCTCCTGCTAGGATGACAATCAATTTTGGATTCAGTTGTATGAACTTCCCTATGTAATTATGACCCATATGTAGGAAATGGGAATTTTTTGTAGTGGCTAGTCCAGGATGTAGAACTCGGGCATCGCTACGTAACCCGTAAGAGTAGGAATCAAGCCACACGAAGTTATAGATGTGTGTTTCCTGTACCGGTCTGATTCAAGCATAATAAGGGTTCATGTTTAACCATTATTTTGAGATGACATACCAATCATGTATCTTTACCCTTTGTGTTTTTGGGGGAAACCCTTACTAAAATTCCTAATCTCATGTGAGCTATGATCAGTGTGAGAAGCAAGGAATATAAAGGATTTCTATTCCAATACAGAGGAAATTATCGGTACAGAAGAGGAATTTTTTCATCATGTGGTGGCTGGAAAAAGATATAGAATTGTGGTGTCCCTACGTATCTCATTTAAAAATGAGAATCTATCCATAAATATTTCTATGAAGAAACCTATCTGCATTAGTTAGGTACATGCGCAAGGAGGGGGAATTTTTTTAGGGTGGTGGATCAGTCAGGACACATGGTCTAGGTAACACTACATTTCCCATAGGATGGGAATCAATCCATATGTAGTTATGAAACATCCCCCTATGTAGATGTGACTCAAACATGGAGAGGCGGAAATTTTATCCTTTATTACAGATAGACTCAAATTTAGAGATCCGGGTATCACTATGTATCTCATGGGGGTGGGAATCAAGCCATACTTAGTTCATAATAGTAACCTTATATGAAGGTCTGACCCATACATAGATCAAAAGGGGTATTTAATACTTCTCCTAGACAGATCTGACTCATGTGTGACAAATCATTGATTCAAACAATGACCTCCATACATTTTAATGTCATGTGGTTTGGATGAAAAAAATCGTTGTATAAAATTATAGGGTAAGGACCATATGTGCAGTTTATCATCATGTGATCAGGATGTATTCCATATAGTTTAATTCTATGTGGTGAGGATGATGTATGTTATGTATTTTAATTTCATACTACGATGAACTTTCATCCTACATTTTAACGCCATGCGATCAGGACGCGCCTTTCATCTACATGAAATATTTCTTCAAGATCCTTATGTTGGTATGAGATATAATAAGATATACATAAATTGAAATTAATTAATATTATCCATTGTACTAGACCTTGTGTATGACATAGTGCGTCACAATTTGGTTCCGATTTCAGAGGTTTATTTCCAAGTGTCATTGGAGTTCTGATGACCAACACCAATTCTCCTTCGAGGAAAGACTGGAGGAGAACCATTTTGTTGAAGGACTGTGCAATCTGATTTTGGTAAGGTTCTAAATGGTTCATGGTATGAAATCTATTTTCTTCCTGTTTCTCCAACTCATCAAGTCATTTTTGGGATTTATCATATGTGGATAGCTGATCATAGATGGAAACACGGAGTGAGGGTAATTGAACTACAATGGGTAGAACCACATCCATATTTTATACTAATGAGCAGGAGGTTTCTTGAGTGGCGGTGTGGGTTATGGTACGATAAGACCATGGATCATGGAGGAGCTTTTACGACATGATTTCTTATCCTCATATACCATATTCTGGATTATATTGGATTTGGTCTTTTTGAAGGCCTCCATATTTTGTACTATTATGCTTCTAGATGTACCTTCAAAATGCATCTTCCGTGTTTGGGAGTCCTGCTGATCAAATAAAACATCTTTATCAGATAGTTCACCAACCAATGGAGTCATTTATTCCAAGGGGCGTTCTACCAAAAAAAATCTACTAACACCAATCCATTGATTTATTTTTTAGGTATGAACCATATATTGAACTTATGATGGATGACTACCCACCATGACAGACATCTGGTTAACATTGGATGTCTGAGAATATATGTGATCGGGGTGCTGCATGAGACCAGGTGGACCTCGTGGTGTTGCAGGTAGTGTTGTAGTTTCTGGTCCACGAAAATTAGTGTCAATAAGGTCTTCTCGATATTTGAATATTAGTTCTCATCATCAATCATATTACTATTGATATAATAAACGTTTTTTTACTTATTGCATCATTCTTATGTGCAAGGATGGTGCCTAACGACCTCTATAGAGCCTTCACATATAGTATGAGTGGTATTGATTTAAAAATAATAATTAACACCATAGGTATTAAGAGTAATATCTTAATACTATTGAATTATTCCTAAAAATAATCAGTCCATTGATACACAACCCCCTTTTTCATCAACCTAGTGAAGAAAAAATATTTTCTCGCAAGGTTCTCTATGAAGCGCCAAATGTATGGAAAGCTTCCTTGAATCCCTATCAACTCATCTAGGCTATGAGGAGCTGACATGCCATGTATTTCCTTCATATTCTCAGGGTTTACTAAGATTACATTATGGCATATGAAAAAGAAAATGAATTTCCATGAGGTTACACAAAAATCACATTTAAAGGGGTTTTTTTCAGATTTTGTTTTCACAGTTTTTTAAAGAAAACATCATGATCTGACAGGTTGTTTGGATTTTTTTGTGATTTAATCTACAATTCATAAATATAGAAATCAATGAACATTCCCATGAAGGTCTTGAAAATGTGTTTTATGGAACACTGATATGCGATGGTGACATTTTTTAGACTGAAGGGAATTACCTTGTAGAAAAATACACAATGGGGCTCCTGAAGGTGATAGATTCAACATATTCATGGTATATTTGAATTAGGTTTCATCCTAAATATCCATCCATGATAGATATAGATTTATATCCTGTATATACATGGATCCAAAATTCTATGATCGGGACTGGGATATAATCTTTTGGGTAGTGCCGATTGAGATCCATGAAATTGATGAAAACTCTAATATGTCTATTCTTCTTTTTTATGGGGACTATATTGTCCAAAAATATGGTATATTGGACCTCTAAAATTATTTTTTATCTAATGATATTGTTAAATTCAGCCTCTATTCTTCCAGGATGTGCGGGATGCATTCTCCTGGCGGCTTGCATGTTGTCATGGCAGTCTATTGGGTGTCCAAAATGATGGGTGGACACCATGGGATTGAGGCCTAGAATTTATTTATAGTTATTGGTGAAAACATATCAATTATTCATTAGAAAGGTGGTTTATGCCTCTCTCTCTTCGAAATACATGGCCTCACTAATCAAAGTAGACCACATGTCCTATTCGGTACCTATGGTTATTTCGAAGAGTTCATCAATGGTGGTAGAGACACCCACCTCAAATGATGGAGGGTAATCCCTAAATTATTATTCCTCTTCCTCTTCCACATCCTCTTTATCTTACTCTTTTTAGGGGGATAAAATTATTGATATGAGCTCTTTAGAGTTAAGATAAGAGTCACAATTTTGGCATTCTGAGGTATAGGTGACTTCTTCTATCCCGATGGATAGTGGGAAATTTTATGGAAAGGATGGGGTGAGGGGATGAAATGTGTCTTCATTATCTTCTTCATTAGTGGGTAAGTAAGGGATTATCTATGGGTATAAGGATGGACTGAAGGCATTTCCATTCAATCATCCATCATTATATTGAGGGCTAGTGTATTTTCTTCACTAATATGATTATTGTCCATGACTGAAATCATGAGTACTACAGAATACACATCCGAGTAAGGACTCCCACACTCAATATGATTAATGGTAAGTTTTTATTCTTCATAAATATTCTTAAAGAGGTCTTCAGGGGCTACTTCCCAACCATTTAGAGCAGTGACCCAATCAATACCATCAACTGAAGATCAATTCCATTTCTTCTCATAGAATTATACATCGATATAGTGCGACTCTCCATATTTGAATAGGTCCCTATCTACAGGAAATGTTCCATTATAAAAATTAAATAAATATTTGATGAAATGATAGTATGAGGAAGGAATCACAATGTTTTGACGTAACTAGGGCCTTCCTATAAGGAAGTTGAATTCTTTGTTTTTTCGAACCTCCAGAAATTATGATTTGTTTAGGAGGTCTCTAAACCAAGTGATTAGCTTAATTTTTCCTAATGGATTTTGTTTAATTTTGTCATATCCCAACATTGTTATGGTGTAGGATGTCATATTATTTTCATTACATCCCAACTGACGTTGTGTTCATAGTGGGATGAAGAATAACTCCAGAACCATTTTTAATAAATAATTTTCAATCATCGATACCATTTATCCTTATAGACACATATAATGGTTTGATGTGTCCCTATATAATGTAATCATTATCATTATCAGTGAAGCAGATAACCACATGAAATTATATAGGATTGTTCATTGTCAAATAGAATTCAGCGGTGGTCACCTCAAATTCAAACTCCTAGGGGATTATCAATGCTTATATAAGTGCTTCCCTAAGATATTTTGACTAATTCTGGGCATCTAGTATTGATAGCTTGGATGGTGCTGAATCCAATTATTTTATAATATCATACTTCTACTACAAATTTTTGTGCTTCCCAACTAGGGTATATTATTTCACAAGTTCTTAGGGGATTTAGTATTGTATAAGGTTGGGTTAGCCCTCTGGATAGGAGCTCGTTGTTCTTCTTTACGTTGTGAGGTCATTTGATTAGGACTGCCTGCCTGCCATGTGAAATTGCATATTTTTTTCTCTTCTGATGGATATTCGAGGATTATTGGGCCAAAGTTGATTCCAGTGCGGGAAGGTAAATTTTCATGTTCCTGTTTGGTCCAATGAAGGGATCTTCCATGATTTTCTACAACATTAACGGTTTGAGTCAGGGTGTAGCAAGAAAATTGATTTTTCCATGATCATGTATTCTTTGGTATCCTCAGATCTTATGGCCTCTTCCAAAATTCTTCAATTGGGTGTAGGTAACTTGGGTTCATATCCATACACTTCATAAAATATGTGATCCATTAAGTGAGAGACATTAATGTAGATGAAGATCATCTCTTCATCTAACGATGAGTCTCCTTGATCGACTACTTGTGGTGGTGCCATTTTGTAGGGATGGTGCCCACTCTTTCAAATCCGATAGAATAAAATCCGAGAGGGTCAAAGATAATATTGTCTATTTTATGGGTTATTTTTCACATTCTCTCTGCCTTTCTAGTCAAACTTCTTCTTTGGCATTCAACTATTGGAGGATTGAGGGGTTGACAATGTCAAATGCCTTACATTAAGAGTTGTTGGGGGAATAGTCAGTTGTTTCAAATATTCTTGGATTATTAAATGATAAATTTTTACTATTTTCAAATTCATACAACTATATAACCTCTTCTCCATTTTTGTAATAACTTATTTCCACTCCTCTCCTTTATCTGGGTCAGTGGGGGAAACATACGAAACTTGTGCTTGCGATGGCCCAGTTTGACTTGTCCATAATATATCTTTCATTGTAGGAGGCCTTTAAAGACAAATCATTCTTGGATGGTATATCCTAGTATCCGGGGGAAGGGACAATAATCTAGATGATTGTTGAGATCTACTTCATCATCCCTATTTGTCTTTGGTAGAAGGAGAAAGTTTCAATTACTTGAAGCTACAAACTTGCCAGGAAATTGGCTGTCTCAAAATTATTAATCTTTATTTCTCTATTCCTAAAATTGGTTTCTCCTTTTTTTTTAAAAAAATTGTTTTCTCCTAGGTCCCATGCACTCATCTTTTCTAGGTGGAGGTTTCTGTTGACATCTTAGAGGACCTGCAAGATTTGGTGCAGGCTTTGGAGCTGGAGTAGGCACATAGGGTGGCTTAAGAATAACGAAGGCCGCTTAAGTTATTCCCACTCTTTTTCCTAGGGCTAGTGGGGATATCCAAGGCTTTAGGTTAATATTTATTAAGTAATCTTCTATTATTCGGGAAATGGAAGATAAATTCTCAAACCCACTTGTATATTTTACCAGGATGAGTGGTTTTCACAACTCATCATGGAGGTTATAAATGCCTATAGAAAGAATCTCATATTGGGAGAGTGGATGGTTCAAAGATTAGATTATACCTTTCCATATATCAATGAAATATGAGACTCTCTAATTCTCCATATGTTTTCAGTTAATGAGGCCACTGACTATTGTCTTTGGCAATGTTGAGCTGAATTAGAAAAGGAACTGTCACCAGAGATCATCCTAACATATTATTGACTGAGCTAGAAAACATGAATACCATACAATGGTTGAAACTTGAATAGTTTAAACGAATCATATATGTTTCGTTTATTCTTGTTTCTCTGTGGTTACCATCATGGGATCCCAATTGGATTCATAATTCATCAAATGTTGTTCGAAGTCACCTAGGTCATTGAATAATGGGAACATAGGATTCCCAAATTTTGGTGGCGATGGAATATTAATCACCTTATTAGGGTAAGGATTCTATTCAGGTTGTATCATAGGATGTCATCCTTTCATGGCTTCCAATCATGAATTCAATGACTTCATGATATTAATGATTCCTTGATGTGTTTGCTATTAAACCTGAGCGTGGACGGGTGCATTAGGGTAAAACATTGGTCATACCGGTGCTGCTGGTACATGAGGTGGATAATCAACTAGGGGAAACCATTATGTATTTTATTTAATCTATTATGGTTATTTATTTAATGGAGTAAAATATTGATATCCTTCAGTGATTGGATTCAGGCAGACTGATGATCCCGATGCTGCCTTGGATGAGCACTCTATCATTGCTTCATTTTCCAAGATAAACCCTTATGGATGAGGTAAAACTTCTAGAAGTGTACATTGAGGCTCTGACAGAGGACCTGAGGAGAACATTCCATAGGATGAGTTTGTTAGAGCATACCGACATTGATTCTCCTCAACTCTTTCATCTCTTCCTCCTACCGATTGAATCTATCCTCAAGCATCAGGGACTCATTCTCATTTGGAGGAGGAGGTGGATCATACATGACCTTATTTTTTCTCTTCTGTTTGTTATAAATTTGTGAAGGAGATAATGAGGGATTTGAAGAAATATCACTCAAATAAAGGGTGACCATATGGTTCTGGGTATGTACACCTCTAGGTTCGGTGTGGATAAAATTATTGGTGGAACCATACTCTCCTTGTTCCTCTGAATTTTCATTATTTTCACTGGGTTCATAGTATTGACTTCCACGATGTCCACTGATGAAGAAAAAATAGTGGGTGTTGTAACCAACATTGAATGGTAGGATATCTCTTTGCAACCTTTGTTGCATTTTCTCATTCCATTTTGGTGTCCTCTTAGAGTGTCTTGGTGGAGGGTAACTTAGAGGGAACCTTTATATGAACATTCCATACACATCCCTTCTAGGGGACATGAATCGTGATATGTGAGGAATTGGGAGATCCCAATATTTTTCACCTTTCCTAATTGGGAAAAGATTAATCTCCTCTGGGTGGGTTGTTGAGGTAAAAATTTCACCATCACTATGGATTGGGGTTGATCCCGTTCTATTATTATTATTCCTCGACATAGATTTATTAGTCTTATGGGGCCATTATGTGTTAAAAATTCCCCTATCCCTACGGGATGAAGCTGATCCAACACTGTTGTCATTGTTGCTATTATCCGCACTTTCTTGATCTCCTACATTCCCATTTGGGTGTGATTTGCATATGGTGTCAGGTATGCACGTGAATTATTTTTTCTAAGGACATGAGAAATACATTATAATTGGATTCCTTTGGGATAGAAGCCTTCTTAATGTTCTCATTTTACTAATTCGTGAGTTTTTCAATGGATATATCTCATTTGGATTAATGCTTTTTGGATTTACTCAAGGCCAGTTCTTGTCGACTATATCAGCTTTCTCAAATAAGGATTTTATTTGATCACTATCTTAGGATAACGATGTTATGATATTTCATTTCTTATGGATTTTGTTAAATTGTAATTGGGGTGAAGTGAAAAGATACATGGTCCCCCCATCCCCAGATATGAACAACAGATATGGAATTACTGATAAGGTAACCCAACTTGTGCAACACATGGGTGAATGTCAGCTCAAGATCTTTCTTTTGCCTCTCTAATTGTGGTTTTCGTGTATACTGGTGGGATTCCAGGTCAATTCAATGGATAAGCTCTCCCATTATTTTGAAATGGTATGCATACCAATTTTAGGGTAAGAATTTCATTTTCCGGAGGTGGAGGGTTGTCCAAAAATTGAGACAAACATTATGTAGGCATTCCTCTAACAATTCGCTTATACATAAAACTAAACAGTTGTTGTGGGATAAAAAATAACTGGTGTATCATCCATGAATAATTTACTTCTTATGATTAACATGTCCATTTTTTCTTCCATCGAAGATTCCTCTACTCGATCTGTATAATTTGGATGCTTCTTGATTATCTAGTCAGAAGTAGTGGGGATAGTAGGGACCTCATTTTTATGTGGATGGTATGGAGCTGGCTCAGAAGATGAGAATGGATTTGGGACATCTTCTAGATAAGAAAAGATGTCTCTTTCCATCGATAGAGTATCCAACAACTGTGAACTTATCTTTCCAAGCGCCTCATCATTTGATTTCTTTATTGCATTTGATTCAGAAAGGGGAGGACCTCCATGCTAATATAGAAATTGACTATAGGGAGGACCTTTTCAGTTGGTGCTATAATGAGGAAGACTTCCATAATAGTTTGATGTCTAGATACCAAGAGAATTTTTGCAGTGTATACCATAGAGAGGACCATCATAGTGGTCGTTAGCAAGGGGAGGTCCTTCTTGCTAAATTGAGACATCACCATGGAGAGGACCTTAATAGTTGATGCTATTATAAAGAGGTCTACCATGGCATCTTGTAATCCATCCATGAGGAGAATTTATGTGGTTTTCATCTTGAGGAGGACCTTCTTGTTGCTTGGTGTCATTACGGGGAGGGCCTTCACAGTGACTTCCATCATGGCGATGACTAACATCATAACTTGATGTCCAAATGCATGGAGAATTTATTCAGTGTATACCCTGGGGAGGAAAATCAAGGGTGAAAATAGAAAGGTGTGGTTCTTATTGTTTTTTGATCATCTGGAAACAAGGAGGGATACCATGACACCCATCAAGAGATAATCTCTCTTGATCGACCATTTATTTCCCATGGAGAAAGCCTTCATGGGTGCATAGAGGAGGACCTTCAGAGTTGCTGGTAATAATGTTACAAGGAGTACCTTCACAATTCCTACTACTACTTCCATAATTTTGAAACGGGTTGATAAGATCCTAAGATTCTATTGATAATTATTTGATGGAATTAAGAATTCCATGTTCCAACAGAGAAGGGTCATGACACTACTCCTCATTTCCCAGTTTCCTTTGGTGTAATTTAATTTTGAGTGATCTCTTGTGGGAGACTCGGGCCTTCTACTATTGGTAATGGACTTTATATATGGGTTCCTATTTGAGTGATTCTAATGATGCTTCCCTGATATGGTGATGAGAATATTGAGTTCTGTAAGGGATATATGTCTACCCTGGAGCATCCACTATAGTGGACCGGTGTCCCCTAGTTGGATCAAGTATTTTTTCTAATCTCATTGTCCATTTATCATGGAATATGAGCAATGAACATCCTGGAATGGAGTAGGGATGTAGGTCTACTATGAAGTGACCATATTATCATGGGATGAGTGAGCCCACTAGAGGAGATGATGTTGGGGGAACGACTCCTTAATGTTGTTGCAGATATGATTACATCATGACATGTATGGAGGATATGATCATGAATTGATATATGATCCTCCATTATTGATAGTATGTTTTTAGTTATGTCTTTGGATGGAACATGGATATATTCCCATTCTGATGTCAGAGAAGAAATATATTCTTGCTGTGGTCCTTCATGTTTTTGAAGTGGGTACTGGTAGTTCTTTTACATTGGGACATTGGAATAAGTCTTAACCTAATTTATAGCATAGATACACCAGCTGTTTTCTCTATTTTCCATCGTATTTGGATGATGGGATTCATATTTTCATATGGGGGTTTTCATCTTCTTGATTTTCACTATATTTATCTGATAGTCTTGATATTCATCTGCATGTTTTTTAATCTCCTTATATTTGTCTCCACTATATTTGACTGGTGGGATTCACAATCCTTGGTAGGGATATGTGCCTACATGTAGTTTTTCATCCTATTTGGATGATGGTATTAATATGTGTTAATAGGAATTTTCATTAGCTCATATCTTGTTCCCTCCCTATTTGTAAGACAAGCATTGTGAATATTGGATGGAATTGTTTTCTGCATATAAGTTTCCACACTATTTTCATGGAATCCTTGGTGATTGTTAAGGAAAATTAGCACTTTCTCGTAATATACAACCATATTTTAATGGAATTATTCAGAAGAAAGAGTAGGAATATATGTATCCCAATGGAATTTCATGATATTTTCATGGAAGATCTCTTCCCTAAGAATCAGGGTGATGAACTATTCTGGATTATATGTTCATCTCCCTTGGTGGGAAGCACAAGGGATTTTTTGTTTTTTGAACATTAGTACGAGCCCTTAGAGTGATATCCTCTTCAGAATGAGGTCACTGGGCCACATGTCATTAGAAGCGACATCCTTCGGTAGGGGCCCTTGAGTAGAGCCCCAATGTAGTAGGGATTAATACATTGGTGATGAATTCATATGCCTCCCTAAAATAATGGAGATACTCATTTTCACATTCTGAGGATATGCTCCTAAGGAGATTAAATATTGCTAGTAGAGCCTCCTTGTTCTGGACCTCCAGTTGCTGCATGGTGGGTGGATTATGGGATTTAATTTCCTATAGGGCATGTCTTACAACTTCCATTGTTCTCAGAGTATCATTCTAGTGGTACTCCTAGATCCGTACATTTGATACCTTGCATTGGATATGCTATGTGGGAGACATAATCCAATCGTTTGTGGAAGGCCTGACTAGAAGTGCATTGATTTACATTCATGTATAAAAGAATGTCTAGGATTCAATTAGATTGAAGGAGGCTCTAGATAGTTCCGGAAATATACACGAAAAGTACAAACCACCAAACCCCATCAAATTAGAATCCCTTGACCACATGTATAATTGATGAACTTTCTCATACCTCTTCCCTTTTTGAATGTGAAAGGGGCCTGATGTGGGGTAGAACCACCACCATGGTTATGGATTCATGTCAGGTTCACCATTTTTGTTTCTATATGGGTGAAAAAATGGACCGATAGATAGTAACCAATACTCTGTTATTATAGAATGTTGCACATTGTGGAAACACCGCCACCATGGTTAAACATTCACATCAGGATCACCATTTTTGTTTCTCATGAAAATATTAGGTCCCATTGATTGATTATATGGGTTCGGTTTTATTCAATCGATCTAAATCGGGCATATCATATTCAAATGGTATCCAATGGGTTTTTCTGTAGAGATAGAAACACACAATGACTCTCACATCCATGATTCATGGACCTACTTTCCGAAGGCAGGAATTCATTTGATGATTTAGAAAATGACCCATAAGATCTCACATTGGTCAAGAGGATGGGAACTCAGTATCATCTCACCCTTTTCCAGATAACTACCTCTTATTCTAGTAATCTCTTACAGATTTAAGCTATGTTCCTATGTTCATGAATCATGGGTTCATTCCGAAGCCTGTGTCCGCAAAATACCCCTATATCATTAGTTGATCATGATTACCCATGGGGTTTGATTCGTATGTATGTATCTAAGGTTCTGCATAAATATAAGAATATATATGTATACAAGGCTCTCTATCAATGTTAACCTTTTGTGGACAAGTCAGAGATTATTTGATTATTCACTAAAAAAAGATGGTTTTAATCCTTATAGGAAGGCTCTCAAGATTTTATCATCTTATAGGGAGGATGAGAGATGTTTCAATGTCAGGATCAAACCCATAATATGGGATTCTTACATATCCTCATGAGAGGAATCATAACCCATGTAGTTCAATGTCTCTTTACTAGACACAATACCTTTTATGTTCATGTGACAATGACCAAAACATGAAGTTTAACATCATTCGACATAGACATCTAGGTGAATGTTATACTCATAAAGATAGTGTGTGATTTATGGTGAGACATCCCAAGATACTAGAAAATGATGTGGTCTCCTGGGTGAATGTGACCCCACCGAGAATGTGCATCGGAAAAATATTAGGGTGATTCGGGGTTCGGGATTGGGCCTTCCATTCTGCATGATCCCTAGAATAGGGAGTTACATGCGAGAATCCCGAGGTCAGAATCCTCATTACCTTGGGAATGTAAACCCATAGTCAATCTACAATTTCACCTTGTTTTTGGGTTAACCAACATGACTCCACTCACCATGGGTATGTAAACTTAGAGGGGTGCACTAATGCACCTGATGGTCTCATCATAAACGGCTAGTGGCTATGGGAGAGGCTTTTTCTTGATGTTTTTGGAGACGAATATTGAGGGATTGGCGATGATATGATGGATAGAGAAGGTCGTGACTAGGGCCAAAGGGTAGAACTCCCTAGGACACCCCATTCCACATAGCATATCCTTACGCAGGATGAGGTTTCAGCCGCACAACATATTACTATGTGGGCATGGGGACAATCTACATACCATGGTGGCATATAGACCAGGGCTTGACCCACAAAATGATTTGCTACATGGAGCCAGGTTCCATCCACCTAGCATAATTCTATGCAGGATCGAGTTCCTCCTTCACAGTGATTTTCTACGTGGGGTATGGTTCGCTCTGCAGGGGGATTTGCTCTGCAGGATTCCTGGTTATGAGGGGGGAGGGGAATTGGTTCTATGCATTACGAGGGATATTTCCAAGGATAATTTAAAGTTCTCAAACTATAAATTTAAATTTATTCTCCTTTTTAACTCTATGTGGTGGGATTTTACTTGCAGGGAATCGACAAAGGTGTCCATCTTTTGCAGGGCTGTATTCTTTTGGGCCTTCATCGATAAATCATTCTCATAATCTCTCAAAAGGCCTCCCAATTAGAATTCCCCTTGTTACTATACTTATAAAGAAGTAGAGAAATAGATACTAGCATAGCTAGTCATCTGAGATAAGGCTACGATACCTCTTATTCGGAAGCCCACAGATGCAGCCCAGCTCATAGACAACATAGTTAGTGGGGGAATGGGGCCATCATATGAAACAACAAGGATCACTACCTTAGTCCCATGAATGAATTCGTTTTTTTACGGGGAGCCGTCAGCTTAATATTTCTTGAGAACCATTTGAGTTCGCGATGGATATTCTTTGCAGGGTAGATTTTTTCACCTCATTCATGCAAATTATTTTCATTCATTTGTGGGGCATGCACCATTGTCTCCTTCTCTTGAACTGATTCGTGGGAAAATGTCTTGCAAAGTGGATCTCCATGTTGAGAAGTGGTCCATGAAGGGTTTATACTCTAGGACCTATCTTTTTTTCTTTTCTATTTTTGGCTAATTTAAACATTTTGTCTTCAACTCTTCCTTTGATTCATTTTCCTTCCATTTCCAAATCAATGGGATTATTCCAATTTCCCTTGAAACATTTTAAGACCCAATAAGGGTTTCTAGGGGTTTTAAGGTTTTTATTGTGTTTATATATTTTTATATTTTTAGTGTTTTTAGTTTTTAGAGTATTTTATTGGTTTTATGGTATTTTATATACTTTTAGAGTTTTAGGGGATTAAGTTTCTTTTAGGGGTTTTAGTGTTTTTAGTGACTTTTAGGTTTTTATGGTTTTATAGTCTATTTGGGGTTTTAGTATATTTAAGGTATTTTAGGGTTATTAGGTTCTTTTATTTATTTTTACGGTTGTTGGTTCTTTTTTGGATGTTTTAGGTATTTTAAGTTTTTTTACAGTTTCATGTGTATTTAGTTTTTTAAGGGTTTTATAATTTTTATGGTTTTTAAGGGTTTTTTAGTTTTTTGGTTTTTTATTTTTTATGGGTATTTGGGGTTTCATAGTTTTTAATTTTTTTTATGGTTTTAGGGTTTTAAGTTAGTTTTAGGGTATTTATTGTTTTTTGGGTTTTTGGGGTTTTATGACTTTTTAGGGGTTTAGTATTATTTAGGGATTTTTTAGGGTTTTAGGGGATTTGAGTATTTATTGGTGCTTTATGGATTTTATTATTTTCTAGGGTTTTCATGGATTTTTAAGGGTTTTTATAGGATTAGTGTTTTTATGGTGTTTTAGGAGTTTCATGGGTTTTATAGGAGTTTTGTTTTTTTAGGGCATCTTTGGGGTTTTAGGGGATTTATGATTGTTTTTTGTTATTTATGTTTTTTGGATTTTTAGGTATTTTAAGGGGTTTATGTTTGTTTGTGTTTTTAGGGGGGTTTAGGGTTTTACTGTTCATTAGGGTTTTAAGGGGTTTTAGGGTTTTAGGGTTTTTATGGTGTCTAAGAGTGTTGGGTCCATTCAGTGTTATTTGGGGGTTTTAGTGGTTTTAGGGTCTTTTAGGGTTTCCGGGGTTATTAATAGTTTTTAGGGGTTTTAGACCTTTTAAGGGACTTTATGGGTTTTAATGTATTTAAATATATTTAAGGTTTTTGTGGTTTTGGGTTATTTTATGGTTTTTAGGAATTTTACAATTTTTTATATTTTAGGGTTTTAATGGTTTTAGGGGTTACTAGGTCATTTTTTTATTATTAGGGGGTTTAATGTTTTAATGGGTTTACAGGTTTTTAGTTTTTTTGGGTTTTAGGGATTTATAGGAATTTTTTAAGGAATTTTTAATGGTTTTTTTTTATGGTTTGTCGGTTTTTGGTGCCCTTCAAAAATTTTAGGGTTTTTTGGTTTCTATGGTTTTTAGGAGTTTTTGACCATTCTATGTTTTTAGGGTTTTAGTGGTTTTTAAGGTGGTTTAGAAATTTTTGGGGTTTTATTAGGGTTTTAGTGGGGGGGGGGGGTTATGGGTTTTTATAGTTTTATGGGTTTTAGGGTTTTTTAGTGTTTTTAGGGTTTTAATTATTTTTAGGGTTTTGATGGTTTTTTTGGGATGTTTAGGGTTTTATGATTTTTTTAGATTTTAGGTGTTTTTGGGTTTTTTATGGGGTTTAAAGGATTTTATGGTTTTTAGGTTCCTTTAAATATATTTAGTTATTTTTAGTATTCTTTTCATTTTAGTTTTTTATGGACCCTTTAGGGTTTTTAGATCATTTTAGGGTTTTCAGTGTTTTTAGATTTGTTTAGATTTTTAGGATTTTTAAGTATACTTTAGGTGTTTTTATTATTTTTAGAGAATTTTAGGGGTTTTAGGGAATATTTTGTTTTTAGGTTCCTTTTAGGGTTTCCAGTGTCTTTTATAGATTTTTAATGTTTCTAGGCTCTTTTAGGTTTTTTGGATATTATAGGGATTTTTGGGCAATTTATGGATTTTTTTTGGATTTTAATTATCGGAGGGTGGGGGGGGGTAGGGGTTTTAATGTTTTTTGAGGTTTTTTGGGTTATAAAGGTTTCTTAGTGTTTTTATTATTTTTAGGGTTTTGTATGGTTTTTAGGTTTTTTATGGATTTTATTGGATTTTATCTTTTTAGGGGGTTTTTGTGTTTTTAGGGGTTTTTTAGAGTTTTTATGGTTTGTAGAGATTTTTAGGTATTTTATGGTTATTCAGAGATTTTTAGGTATTTTTATTGTTTATTTTTTTTTGGGTTTTAGTAGTTTTAGAGTTTTTCATGGATTTTTAGGGTTTATAGTGGTTTTAGTGTTTTAGGAGTTATCATGGTTTGGAGTTTTTTTAGGGTTTTTAGGTTGTTATTTGAGAATTTGGTTTTTCTGGGATTTTAGGGTTTCTTATGTTTTTATGGATTTTAGTGGTTATTTGGGGTTTTGGGGTTTTTTTAATATTTATTGGTTTTTAGGGGTTTTAAAAATTTTACAAAGTTATTTCTTGACTTATATGGTTTTTATAGTTTTGGGGTTTTGAGTATTTTTATGATATTTAATGTTTTTAGGGGATTTAATGGTTTTTATAGATTTTCAGATTTTTTATGGGTTTTATGTTTTTAGGGGACCTTTGGTTTTTTAATTTTTCTTAGGGTGTTTAGGATTTTTAGTTTTTTAGGGGTTTTAGGGGTTTTAGGGTTTTCATGGGGCGGTTTTGGGTTTTTCAGGGGGGTTTTGGGTTGTTACATTTTTTTAGTTTCAAGGGATTTCTTAATATTTTCAATGTTTTAGGGTTTTTAGGGTTTTTGATTTTTTAAGGTTTTTAGGGATTTTACAGATTTTTATTATTATTTTTGGATTTTAAAGGGTGTTAGGGTTTTTGTAGGGTTTAAGGGGTTTTCAGTGTTTTTAGACATCTTAATGTTTTTGGGGTCCTTTCTTGAATTTATCAGTTTTTTTCGGTTTTTACGGGTTTTAAGGTTTTGATGGGTCTTAAGGGGTTTTAGAGTTTTTTAGTATTTTTAGCAGTTTCACGTAGTTTTGGGGTTTTAGGGTTTTTTAGTAGTTTTGTGGTATTTACGTAATTTTAAGGGGATTTTCAGTATTTTTATAGTTTTTATAGGTTTTCAGGGTTTTTATATTTTTGGGGTTTATGCGGTTTACATGTGTTATGGGGATTTTTATTGGAATTTTGGGTTTTCTTTTGTTTTTTAGGGTTTTCATAGATTTTAGTGTTAATTTATGGTTTTTAGGAATTTAAAAGGTTTTTAGGGTTTTTGGGGTTTTATGGGTTTTGCATGGGTTTTTCCGAGTTTTAGGGTTTTTAGTGTTTTAGGAGTATTTAGTATTTACATGATACTATTTGGGTTTTAGGGTTATTATGGTTATTAGGGTTTTATAATTTTTAAGGTTTTAGGAGTTTTTAGGGGTTGTAGAGGTTTTTAGATTTTTAAATATTATTTTAATGTTTTTAAGGTTTTTGGGTTTTTAAGATTTCTTAGTATCTTTAGAGATTTTAGATGTTTTTTGGGGTTTTTTGGTTTTTTAGGATTTTGTAAGTTTTATAGGGTCTTTTAGTATTTTTAGGGTTTTTATTGGTTTTGGTTATTTTACATATTTTTAAGGGTTTATTGAGTTTTAGTGGTTTTAAGGATGTTTTAGAGTTTTAGGGGTTTCTATGGATTCAGACCTTTTTAATGTTTTCATGGTTTTTAGGGATTTAGGGTTTTTAGGGTTTTAGCCTTTTTTTCATTTTAGGGTTTTTAGTGTTTTTTTGGTTTATTAGGGTTTATTCGAGTTTTAGGTGTTTTTAGGTGGTATTTAGGTGTTTGGGGGTGTTTTTGGTTTTTAGGTATTTTTATGAATTTTTGGATTATTTAAGATTATCTTTGTGTTTTTTTGGTTTTTAATGCCTGTTGGGTTTTAGAGATTTTTATGGTTTTAAGATATTTAATGGTTTTGTGTTTTTTTAGTTTTTATTAATATCAGAGTTTTTAGAGTTTTTATACTTTTTTTGGGATTTTTTATGGTTTTGGGGGGTTTTCATTTATTTCTTTGGGGTTTTACGGGTTTTTTGGTCTTTTTGGTTTTAAGGGTTTTCAGTGTTTTTAGGGTTTTAATGATTTTTAGGGTATTAATAGTTTTTTATGATATACATGGTATGTAGGGGTTTAAGGGGTTTTAGGATTTTTAGAGTTATTTTAGGGTTTATTTGGGATATTTTAGTGCTTTTTTTGGGTTTTAGTGTTTTTAAGTGGTTGAAGTTTATTTTAATGATTTTTAAGGAATTTTAGGTTATTTTCGTGTTTTTTATTTTTTTAGTGATTTCATGGTATTTTATGGGTTTTATGATTTTTAGGGTCATTTAGGGGTTTTATGTTTTTTATAGACTTTTACGAGTTTCAAGGATTTTTGAGGGATTTACTGTTTTTAGGTTTTTTTGGTTTTTTAGGTTTTTTTAATTTTTTTGTGTTTTTAGGTTGTTAGGGCTTTTGGGGGTTATGTTTTTAAGGGTATATAGTAGTCTTAGGGTTTTAGTGTCCTTTATGGGTTTTATGGTTTTTAAGAGTTTTAGTATATTTTTATAGTTTTTAGGGTTTTCTCAGCGTTTTTTAGGGTTTTAGTTTTTATTGAGGTTTCTTGGGTTTTCTTGGTTTTTTACCATTTTATAGTTTTTATAAATTGTTTTTGGTATTTTATGGGATTTAGAGGTTTTTTTCATGTCTTAGGGTTTCTTGGGCTTTAGGGTTTTTATGGTTTTTTAGGTTTTTAGGGAATTTAGGATTTTTTTCTTCCTTTTCAAGATGTTTAGGTCTGTTAGGGTTTTAGGGTTTTTTTATAGATTTTAGGGATTTAGGTTCATTTTATGGTTTTTAGATTCTTTTTAGGGTTTTTGTTTCTTCAGGAATTAATTGGGTTTACTATCTTTTAGTGAATTTTATGGTCTTTTTGGGTTTTTTGGGTTTTGAGGGTTATTTTGGTTTTTAGGGTTCATAGGTTTTTTAGTAATTGTATGGTTCTTTAGGGGTTTTTATTTTTTTATGTTTTTTGGGGTTTTGTATCAGTTTAATTAGGGTTTTGGTGTTTTTTTTATTTTTAGGTTTTTCTATAGATTTTTTGGTTTTATGGGTTTTAGGGTCTTTAGGTTTTAGGGTTTATAGTTTTTGTGGTATTTTAGGGTTTTTAGGGTTTTAGGTTTTGTAGGGTATTAGGTTCTTTTAGTGAGTTTTTATTATTTTTGGGGTATTTTAATGTTTTTTAGATTTTTAGGGACTTTTAAGGGGTTTAGGGTTTTATGGTTTATTGGGGGGGGGGGTTAGGGTTCTTTTAAGTGGGTTTTCTGGGGTTTAGGGTTTTTTGGACTTTTTGGGGTTTTAGGATGATTTTTTTGTTTTCAGGGATTTTAGGATGATTTTCTATTTTCAGGGTTTTTAGATTTATTTTTTGGGTTTTTAGGGTCCCATAGAGATTTTTTTAATTTTTATGTTTTATTATGCCTTTTAATGGTTTTTAGGGTCCTTGATGGTTTTAGGGCATTTTATGATCTTTATGGTTTTTATGGATTTTAGGGTTCATTAGATTTTTAGGATTTTAGGGTCTTTAGATTCCATTAGAGTTATTTTTGGGGGTTTAGGGTCTTGTAATGTTTTATGGTTTTTATGGTCATTCAAGGGTTTTTATGGTATTAGAGTTTTTATGGTCTTTTAGGGTATTTTTTTTTGGATTTAATGGTTATTTTGGGTTTTATGAGATTTAAAGTTTATAAGGGTTTTTAGTTTTTTTTTGTGTTTTTAGAGTTGATATTGTTTTTAGGGGGTTTTAGGGTTTTATAGTTGTTAAAATGATTTTTTGGATCTTTAGGGTTTTGACGATTTTTAGGGTCTTTGGGGTTTTTTTGTGATTTTTTCATTTTTAAGGTTTTTAGGGTTTTCAATGTTTTTATGTTTTTATGGTTTTTAATAGATTTATGTGTTTTAGTTCTATTTAGAGTTTCTAGTGTTTTATGGATTTTAATGTTTTAAGGGTATTAAGGGTCTTTTGTGGTTTTTTTATGGTTTTTAGGGTTTAAGGGGTTTTGTGTTTCAAGGGGTTTTAATGCTTTTAGGGTTTTAGGTTTTTAGGATTTTAAAGGGTTTGTAGGATTATTTTTGGTTTTTATGGATTCCTACTGTATTTCAGCGGGTTTTGGGGGTTTTGGGGTGTTTAATGGGGTTTATTGGGGTTTTAAGGGTTTCTTAGGTTTTTACTATTTTTAAGATTTTTTTCGGTTTATATAGGGTATGAGAGGTTTTAGGGTGTTTAACATTTTTATGGTTTTTGAAAATTTTTAGGGTTTTAGGTATTATTTTTGTTTTTTAGGTATTCTTGGGTTTTTATAGGTTTTTGGGTGTTTTAGGGTTTTATTGGGTTTTACGGTATTGGTGATTTTTTTGGGTTTTTCGGTTTTGGGGTTTTAAGGGGTTTTCGTGTTTTTTGGATGTTTAAGAGTTATAGGGAACTTTTAGGGGTTTTATTGATTTATTTTAGGTCTTTTATAGTTTTTAGGGTTCTTATAGTTCTTATGGGTTTTAGGGTTTTTAAGGGTTTTAATGTTTTTAGTGTTTGTATAGGGTTTTATGGGTTTTTAGAGATTTTAGGGATTTTCAGATTTTTAAGGATTTTTAGTGATTTTAGGTTAATAAGTTTTTTTAGGGTTTTCATAGTTTTTAAATTATTTTCTTTGTTTTTAGATCTTTTTAGGGGTTTTAGTGTTTTTTGGTTCTTTTTATGCATTTTTTGTTTTTTAAAAAGATTGGGGTTTTCAAGGTTATTGAGGGGTTTTTGAAGGATTTTTAGGGTTTTTAGTGTTTTAGGGATTTTACTAGTTTTTTAGACATTTCAGTTATTATTATTATTTTTATGGTTATTTGGATTTTTATCATTTTAAGGGGTTTAGGGTTTTTAATGGGTTTTTATAGTTTTTATGATTCTTAGTGGCTTTTGTGGTTTTTAGGTGTTTTTAGTGGTTTTAGGGTATTTTAATGGGTTATTGTTTTTTGGGTTTTTAGATTTTTATAAGATGATTTAGAATTTTTTTTGGGTTTTAGTCTTTTATTGTATTTTCAGTTTTTTAGGTTTTTTAGTATATTTGGTTTTTTAAGGGTTTTGGTGGTTGGTAAGGTTTGTATGGATTTTTAGTGTTTTATGTGTTTTTAGGGATTTTAGGGTTTTATTGATTCTTTTGTTTTTAGGGATTTTAGGGGGGGGGTTCTATTTTATTTGTTTTTTTTACATTATAGTGGTATTATGGTTTTTAATGTTTTTAGTGTCTTTTGTTTGGTTCTAGGGTTTTTATATTTTTTAGGGTTTTAGATTTTTAAAGGTTTCTATTTTTAAGGTTATTTAGGTTTTTTCGGTTTTGGGGTTTCCAATTTTTTTAGGTTTCTAGGGTTATTAAGTTTATTTGGGGTTTTAAGGGTTTTTACAGTATTTAATTGGTTTTACAATTTTTTCAGTTTTTAGAGTTTTTTGGTTTTTTTAAGATTTTGAGTGTTTTTAATGGTTTATATAGGTTTTAGGGATTTTTAGGATATTTGCTGTTTTGGGTTTTTTAGAAGTTTTAGGGGTTTGGGGGTTTTTTTTGTTATCAGGGTTTTTATAGTTTTTAGGTTTTTTTTTATTTTAAGGGGTTTTTATTTCTTTTTTGTTTTTTGGGAGGTTATAAGGGTTTTCATAGATTTTAAGGGTGTTTTAGGGTTTAAATATTGTAGAGGTTTTCAGAGGATTTGGGTGTTCTAATACTAAATTATTTTTTTAGGGTTTCGAGGTTGTTTCAGGGTTTTTCAGTGTTTATGGGTTTTGAGGGGTTTTAAGGGATTTTAGAGGTTTTTAGGGTTTCTTGTGTATTTAGGTTTCATAGGTTTTTAAGGTTTTATGGGTTTTTTAAGGTTTTAAAGACCATTAGGGTTTTAATTTTTTGAGTATTTTTTTGAAAATTTATTGTTTTATGGTTTTATGGTTTTAGAGTTTTAATGGTTTTATGGTTTTTTGTTTTGTTTTTGTTTTTTGGAGTTTTTAGGGTTTTATGAATTTTTACAATTTTAGGGTCATTATGGGTTATTTAAGGTTTCTAGGGGTTTTAAGTTGTTTTAGTTCATTATAGTTTTTAAAATTTTAGGATTTTTAATATTTTTTGTGTTTTATAAGGTTTGTGAGTGTTTTTAGGGTTTTTTTGTTTTTTTTGTTTTAAAGGTTTTTTAATGTTTTTATGGTTCATAAATGTTTTTTGGGTTTTAGTGATTTTTAGGGGTTTAAAGGTATTTAGGTATTTTAAATTCATTAAGGAATTTTCATTTTTTTATGGTCTTTAGGGTGTTTAGGGGATTTAATGGGTTTTCATGGGGTTTTAGGTTTTTAGTGCTTTAGAGGTTTTGGAGTTTTTAGAGGATTTTTTATGGTTTTTAGGGAATTTTGTTTTGAAAGATTATATTTTGGTTTTATGGTTCTATAGGTTTTTAGGGATTTTATTTTTAGGGTTTTTTGGGTTTTTTGGTATTTTTAGGGGGTTTTTTGAATTTTAAGGGTTTAATGGGTTTTTAGGGATTTAGTGATTTTTAGGTTTTTAGGTATTTTAGGTTGTTTAAAAGATTTTAGGGAATTTTGGGTGTTTTATAGGATTATTTGAGGTAATTTAGGGGTTCTTGATCATTTCGAGTATTATATGGTATTTAATGACATTTAGGGCTTTCTAGGATTTAGGGTATTTTAGGGGTTGTTATGGTTTTTAATGTTTTTAAGGGTTTTAAGGTTTTTTAGGTTTTTTAGGGTTTATTGTTTTTAATTATTTCTAGGGTTTTAAAGGGTTCTTGGTGTTTTTTTGGGTCTTCAGTGTTTTTAGTGTTTTCATTGTTTTTAATTGGGTTTATATTTTTTATGGTCTTTAGGGTTTTAAGGATTTGTATGGGATTTTTTATGGATATTGTATGGTGTTTAGTGTTTTTCAATTTTTTAGAGTTTTTAGTTTTTTTAGAGTTTCTGGAATTTTAGATTATTTATGGTTTTTAAGGTCTCTGTGGTTTTTAGGTGTTTTAGGAGTTTTAATGGTTTGGGGGGTTTTAGTTTATTTAGATAATTTAAATATATTTTTAAGAGTTTTGGGTACTTTGTGATATTTTGGGATTTCAATGTATTTTTGGTTTTCACAATTTTAGGGTCTTTTTGTTTTTAAGTGTTTTGAGTCATTTTCATTGTTTTTGAGGGTTTTAGGTTTCTGGGTTCTTGTTGGGGTGTAGGTTTTTTTTAGTGTTTTATAGTTATTTAAAGGGTTTTAGTGTTTTTTATAAATTTTTAGGCTTCTAGGATTTTAGGACTTTTAGGTTTGTTAAAGGATGTTAGGATTTTAAGGGTTATTGGGCTTATTAGGGTTTTAATGGTGTTTTAGGGTTTTTAGGGTTTTTTTAATTCTTTTAGGGATTTTAATGGGTTTTGGGTTTTAAGGCATTTTTAGGGTTTTTAGATATTTTAGGGTTTTTAATGATTTTAGGTTTTTTTGAATTTTTAGAGCTTTTTGGGTTTGTAGTGATTTGGGGGATTTTATGGGGTTTGGTTTTTAGTGGGTTTTAGGGGTTTTATGGTTTTTAGGGGTTTTAGGAGTTTTATGGGGTTTTCATTGATTTTTTGGGGTATTTATGGTTTTCCGGGTATTATTGGTTTTGGGCTATTTTTTCTTGTTTTTAGGATTGTTTAGGGTTTTCAGGGTTTTTAAAATTGAGTTTGGGTTTTTTGGGTTTTTTGGTTTCTTGGGTGTTTAGGGGGTTTATGGGTTTTTAGTGTTTTAGGGTATTTAATGGGTTTTAGGGTCTTTTATGGTTTTTATGTGGTTATTTAGAGTTATTCAAGGGGTTTAGGATCATTTAAGGTTTTAGGTGTTTTTTATGGTTTAATAGTTTTTTGGGTCTTTAAGGGGTTTTATGTATTTATGGTTTTATAGGTTTTAAGAGATTTAAGGGTTTCAGAATTTTAAGTGGTTTTTAGGTGTTTTTTGGTTTTTAGTTTTTTTTTGAGTTTTTAGAGTTTTAGGGTTTTTAATGGTTTAGGGTTTCCTTAAGGGTTTTTTGATTTTTTAGGTTTTTAGGGTTTTATGGTTATGAGTGTTTTTTACTGTTTTTAAAGTTTTTATGGTTTTTAGATTTTTAAAGGTTTTTAATGATTTTTTGGTTTTTATTGGTTTTATTGTTTTTATGGATTTTTAGGGATTTTAGGTTTTTTGAATAATTTTAGTGTTATTTGGGTGTTTTTGGGTTTTTTGGTTTTAGTGGTTGTAAAGGTTATAATGTATTTTTACGGTTTTTTCTATTTTTTTGGTTTTTTGGGGGTTTAGTGTTTTTTTAATATTTTTAAGGGTTTTGGGGTTTGAGTTTTTTTTTTGTGTTGTTTAGTGATTTTTTATTATAATATCCCATTCTATCCCACAATCATGATATTGTTCACTTTGGACCTAGCCCACATAGTTTTACTTTCACAGGGCTTTGGCCATCCAGCATCCCCCAGGAAAAGCCTTATGATGGGAGATATATCCACACCACCTTATAACAGGATGCTTCGTGATCCTCTTCCATTCGATGTTCCAGCGAGGAAACTGGGCCCTTCTAGGGGGATTTATTGTGGCTATCCCACATTAATGGAGGAGGAGAATAAAGCACCCCTTTATACGGTGGTGTGGATACCTCTCCAATCATGAGGCCTTTTCTTAAGGGATTCCTGAGGGCCATAACCTAGGGAATGAAAAACCGTGTGGGCTAGGCCTAAATGGGACAATATCATGATCATGGTTCTAATTTAGTATAAAAAAGGAACATACCACTAGGTTAGTCTTTAGCTTGGGTCTAATTTATGTTTCAAAAAAGTGTGCTTCGAGGCACTAGAAAAGTATCACAATTCACAAGTAACCCTAAGATGGATCAATAAAAACCTACCATACAATTTCATTATGATTATGTTAAAGTTTAGAGTTCGAGTACAAGCCTGTCTGAAAGGTATCTCTATGGTACATCCTTTAATTTATCCAATAATACTAATTTCGTACAATGAAATCTTTTAAAATACCAAGTATCTTTTGAGGCATGGCTTTATCATGAGTCTGTCCAGGTTATGACGCATTAGGGTTCAAGTATCATCCAAGTAATAGCTAAACAACTTTTCCAATAGGTCCATCCAAGATTTACCCTTAAGTAAATGACATCACTCATTATTATATAGAAGACCCAGGGAAACCCTAATATGGAAAATCCTAAAACATCAACTCCATGGTGCATTGTGTGGTAACCAATCAGCAACGGAGAGTCTGTGTGTGGTCCTTAATACGGAACCCATGTGGTCTCACCACCCAAAATTTAATTAGATTTAAAGGAAGTAGGTATCACAGTGTATGCATTTATAATTGCAGCAAAACGATTTAAGAAACAAATATCCATGTACTTCTTGATCATTCAAGAAAAATAATCACAGTCAAAACAATTTATCAACAAAAGAATAAAAATGATTTTTTTTCTTTTATAATGGAATAGCATGATGAGACTTTTAAACAAGGAAATAATTATGCATAAACAATAAAAAAATCCAAAATTCATGGTTCAATTTATCCTAAATAATTTATTTGATTTAAAACTCAACCATATAGGGGTCGTGAAACACATGTAATTAAGAAATTAATTATTTTGGGATAATAGAAATTAGACCAATTACATCGGCACCCCAAAAGTGGTATCAGAGGTAGTTATTTTTTTTCCTTCTGTCTTAATATTTAGGTTAGAAAGAAGATTAAGATATAGGAATTTTTAATGTACCTTGTGCTTCGATGTATCTAACCTATATGTAAGGTAATCCCATATTCCTGGGTTCGGATTGGAGTTATTAATTATGCCAATTATTGTTGATATGATTTTACCATTGGGAGAAACACTTGTTTTTTGTGGTTATTGATATTAGTATTATTGAGGTAATGGTTTTTACCATTGTATCCCAATGATATGAGGTAAATGAATTTACGTACATCATATTTGGCACCATAGGGATTAAAATGACATGTATATTTTCACAAGATATCTAATTTCAGCGTGCATCTACCAATTTTCATGTGACTACTATTGTGCATAGTTGTAAAAAAAATAAATTGCATGCTTGTTAAATCTATAGTTGTTATAATTGTTAAATGGTAAGTTGACTTCACCCGGGAAATGGGAGGTAAGCCTCATTTTAGTGATCTTTTTAAGTTTTCTATTTCTTATCTAGACCCAACTCTTAGAGTGGATTATCTGTTGTGTAGTGCTCAGTGGCATGGTATGTACCTACCCTCTTTATTTTACCTCTACCTATCTTCCTCATCTTCCATGAACTCTGTCTAAGGTGTGCATTTGGAAATTGTAAAACAAGGCCGTTGTGACATCTTCTTGACATAATCCAGTGCCAGGAGTTCCCCCTTGAGATAGGTGGGTACCCTTTCATCTGTAATTTTTTCATCCTTGAGATGAATGAATTTGACATCTTTCTTGGTATGAATTGGATCACTCCTAATCGTGAAAAAGTGGATTTCTGTCATCATTGGGTGTCCTTCGCATCCCCTAATGTCGAAACATATCTACACAAAGGAGAATGTGATATGCATGCAGATCAAGATGGACTTAAATGTATGGAACTGGGATGAGTGACAGATCAATTAGCAAGTCTCTTCATGATAAATCAGGGAGCACAACTTGTGTAATTACCTCAGATTGTGGATAATTCTAGAGACATCTTACCTAAGGATTTCTTAGGCTTACCTCCCATGAGGGATGTGGAGTTCACTGTCGAGCTAGTGACAGGTGCGGCACCAGTGTCTATTCATCCTTATAGGATAAAGCCTATAAAGCTAAAAAACTCAAAAAGAAACTTTAATACATTGAGGATAAGGGTTTTATTAGACCTAGAACATCACCATGGGATTCCCCGGTTCTTTTCTCTAAGAAGGCAGAGAGTACCCTCAGATTGTGCATGGATTGTCATCAGCTTAACCAGCTTATGATAAAGAATAGACATTTGTTGCCTCGCATAGAGGACCTCTTCTACCATCTATGAGGATGAAATATTTTTCTCCAAGATTTATCTGAGGTTAGGATATCACCAGGTGTGTGTGCGACCATGTGACGTACTGGGTATGATGTTCTGGAGTAGGTATGACTTGTAGGGGTATCGGTTTATGCCATTCGGCCTCAAGAATGCACTGGATGTCTTCATGGATCTGATGAATTGGGGTTTTCACCCATTAATTTATTCCTTTATGGTGGTTTTTGTTGACAACATATTTGTGTATTCGCGTTCCATACATTACCATGAAACCCATCTTGATATTTTTGCTGATTACACAGAGAGTGCACCATCTATATGAAATGATCAGAAAATTCCACATCTGGATTTATAAGTTTCACTTATTAGGTCATATAATATCTGAAGCGGGCCTAACATTTGACCCAAAAATATGTGAATTCCATAGTTTCATGGGAGAATACCATTAATGTTTTAGAAATATATAGTTTAGTGGGACTTTCATGCTATTACATGCATTTCAACCATGATTTTTCCAGCTTATAAGTGCCTATTATGACCCTTACAAAGAAGGGCGTACAATTCATCTGGTCAAAATATTGTGAAAAATATTTTCAAGAGTTAATGGGAAGGCTGACATCATCTCCAATACTTATCCTACCAAGCCATGTAGAAGCAATACTATTTACTATGACGCTTCAGGAATCAGACAAGGTGCATTTATGATGCAGGGAAATCGAGTCGTGGCTTATGGATCCTACTATATGATACCTCATGAGTGGAAATATCATACACATGACCTTGAGTTAGAAATTGTGGTTCATGATTTATGTTTTGGAGAAACTACTTGTTGGGTGAGAGGTTCAATGTTTACATGGATCTTTAAATCTCTAAATATATCTCCACACAATGAGACTTGAATTTGAGGAAGTGTAGGTGGGTCGAATACAGACAATATTTCTATATTGAGCTTTCTTATACCCAAAATAAGGGAAATTTTGTGGATGATGCTTTTATCCACAATACGTAGTCACATGCAGTCCATATAGTGAGCAGCGAGTGGAAGATAATGGCTTTGTTTTCTGAGATGCATCTACGGGTTCAGAAACAGTGTGGGATACAAGTTCTAACAGTACATATAGCGACATACTCTCTTCTAGGGTGAGTCTATATGTGACATTTATGTAATCTTGAGGGGCTCATTTTGAGGGAAAGCATCACAGGAGAGAACCCTCCTCCTAGATGGGTTTTTGATGGCAGTGAAACTCTACTTTACAATGGCCGTGTATGCGTATATTCAGATATACGAGAAGAACTAATGAATGAATCAAATACCTTAGTTTTTTTAGTTAATCCTAGACATAAAAAGATGTACAGAGACATGTGCCATTAATACTTGTGGATGAGTATGAAAAATCCTATAGCGAGTTTCATCACTCGGTGCTCCACCTATCAGCAGGTGAAGACAGAGCACCAATGACCTGCTGGACTTCTATAGTATGATTGATTATCAATAGATAGAACAAAGTGAAAAACTTCCTACCTATATGGGAACCTTCTCTACTGATGAGTTAGGAAGGATGTATATTTTGGAGATAGTGAGACTTCATGGCATACATCATTCTATTGTCTCGGATAGAGATGCCCACTTTACATCATGGTTCTGAAAATGGTTGCGAAAATAATTGGGTTTGTAGGTACTATTGAGTGCTACATATCTACCTCAGACTAATGGGAAGTCCGAGTATACCAAAAGAGTGTTAGAGGATATTCCATGGTCTTTTATCCTTGATTTTGGAGGTTCCTATGAGAAACATATTCCTCTTGTTTAGTTTTCTTAGAATAAAATATTTCAGGTGACAATTCAAATGGCTCCGTATGAGGCCCTCTATGGTAGATAGTTTTGTTCACTATTATGCTGGATTGAGGCATGTGGTGTAGCTCTGTTGGGTCCTCACCTCGTTCAGGTGATGTTTGAGCATGTTTAGATGACTCCGAAGTGTATGACTACAATTCATCCAAGTAAGAAATATTATACCGATCGTTGCTATATATATCTCAAGTTTGAGGTGGGACATAGAGTCTTTCTGGATGTTTTTATAATGTTGGGTCATGGGAGGACCTAGAGACAGGGGAAGTTACCATCGAGATATGTCTGGTTTTTTGAGATAGTGGAGAGAGTTGGGCTGGTAGCCTATCAGTTACTATTATTTCAGAGGTATCGTTCCATGCATGATGTCTTCCATGTATCACTGCTTCGACAGTATGATTCAGACCAATCTCATTCAGTTGATCCTGAAAACATCCAGCTCAAAGTGGATGCATCCTTTGAGTAGCGTCTGATCTGTATCGTCGATCATAGCATGAAGCTTCTTCGGGGTAGGTCAGTTTCTCAGGTTTAGGTGCTATGGTAGCAGGGCATGTTCAGGAAGAGACCTGGGAGTGGGAGATTGATGTGAATGCTCAATGGCCAGATCTTTTCTCAGATAATGTTACAATACCCTCAGAAGGGAAACCCAGGGGCAAGTTGTATAAAGGAGGCTAGTTTGTAATTTCCTTGCTTTAATAAAGTTGGGGGACATTTTATTTTTAGTCCAAATCCTTAAAGCGACCCAAGGCGTGTAACTGTTCACCCTGTTGTAGGTCTCATGCAGTAATTATAATTATTTAAATGATTGAATGAGTTTTATGTAAAATATTACATTGTGCTCTAGCATAGAATTTAAGTTAAAAATAATAAAAAAATTGAAAATAAATTTAAAGGAAATTAAAAGGGAGTAAAAAATGATAAAAAGAAATATTAAAATAATATAAAAAGGTGGTTATGAGAAAAGTAAAAATAATTATAATGGGTATTATCCCATTTTTATTATTTTAATTTATTTTTCTATCCCATCACTTTTATTTTATTTATTTCTTATTTATATTCCCTTTTTCTATTTTTTCCTTATTTTCTTATTTTTATTTTTCTTTTCCTTTTCTCTTTTCATTCTTTCATTTCTTTTATTTTTCTATCTTTCTTTCCTCCTTATCCCTTGATGTGTTTCCCCTGTACCACCCCCTTATTAGGTGCCACCTCCTCATCCTATAATCCTTCGAATGCCCACTACGACTCCATTTTTCATCCATTTTCAACGTTGTCTAGTTTGCGGTAAATCTCTCAATAAGGCTAATGTTACTTATAAATAATCATAGAATCTCGTCTATTATTCTTCATGAAATCTTCCATGGATGAGTTTTTTAATAAATTAAGGGTTTTCTAAAATCATCTATTCTCTTCTATTTTAGGTCAATTAAAATATATTTATGGAGCATAGGATTATCTAATATTATGAGAAAGGTCACCAACTCCATTTCCCATCATTTAATTGTGTCTTTTAGATCGCACGTTATTCTTCTCTTTGGTTCCTACCAACGATATTCAATTTTTACTATTTTAATTTAATTAAACTAATTGTACCGACTATTTCATCATTGTTTGAGATAAAATAGATTGTTTAATTTGTTGCAACATTATTAGATACACCTTTGGGCGTGCCTACATAACTGGTCTAATTTTTGTTATCCTTGAATAATTAATATATTAATTGCATGTGTTGCACGAGCCCTACTTGGTTGAGTTTTAAATAAAATAAATTATATAGGATAAATTGAACCATGAATTTTAGAGTTTTCTTATTTGTTTATGCCTAAGGATTTCCTTATTTAATAGTTTTACCATGATATTCCAATATAAAAGAGAAATGTGTATCTTTCTTCTTTTGATGATTAAATGTGTTGACTATGAATATTTGGATTGAATGATCAGGAAGTATGTGTCTCTTTGTTGCTTAAATTGTGTTGTTTCAATTATTAATGCATACTCTATGATACCTGCTTCCATGTAAACTAATTAAATTCAAAATAGTGAGACAATGTGGGTTTCATATTAAGGACCACACATGGAGTCTTTGTTCCTCATTAGTTACCACACTATGTGTTGGGGAGGCGATGTCTTAGGCTTTTCTATAGGAGGGTTTCCCTTGGTTTTTTATATAGTCATGAGTGATACCTATTCCCTAAGGGAAAATTGATGAAGGAATTGTTGTAAAAGTGGCTAATCCATGCCTCAGGTGATACTCAACCCCTAATTTGTGATACCTGAGACAAACTCATGATAAATCCATGCCTTGAGTGATACATGGTCTTTTGTAAGATTTCCTTAGACAGGTTCGATTCTAATTTATAAATTGAAGGATGTACCATAGTTATACCTTCGAGATGGGCTCATAATTCAACTCTAAACTTCCATGTAATCATAATTAAATTTAATGGAAGGTATTCATTGTTCTATATTTGGGTTACTTGTGAATTTCAATACTTTTCTGGTGCCTTGAAGCACACTTTTTTGACACATAAATGAGACCCAAGGTAAAGTACAAGCTTGAGGGTATGTTCCCTTTTTGTCTGCTTTATTTTTTCATAATTATTTCTATATAAACAAATCCTACATTATCTAGGAACCTTATTTAGATTTCTTTCTTAGCTCGAAGAAGGTGGTATGGGATGGGTGCCATTGAGAACCCATACCAAATTATACTTGTTTTTTATTTTATTTATTTAAATTACGTACTTTTATCATATATTGGTACACTACTTTTGATCATAGTATGAAATGGAAATGTCTAGACACCGTGGGTTCTGGAATAGCTAGATTATATCTCAATCCCTAGTCAGGCTCCGTTTGGTACCTGAGTAGACTTTATGTTTGTAGGTATGACTAATGGGATGAATACTTTTTCTATTGACTGATTTTCTCTTTCTTCATAGTATATAGATTGGGGGCAGATGACTCAGCCTTTCTCTAGATGTTATTGTTTCACTTTGTTTCATTTTCATTTAAGTTTGATAGCATACTTTTATTCTTTCTTTCCATACTGTTACTTTAGTGCATAAATCATAGCATGACCCCATTTTGTAGTGTGTTTGATTTATTAGCTTCCTTACTCTTCATTTATTCAGTTGGGATTATTTAATTTCTTTAGCTGTAGTTTGATTTTTTATATGCTTCCATTACTTGTTAAAAAATTGTATTTATTCCACTATATATTACCTATTACCTATGATGGAACAATCTTACCTTTGGAAAAGTTAAAAATACCCTCACTATTAGTCGACAGCCTCTAGAGTTCGGGGAGAAGCGCTTGAGGGGATTTATCCAACCCGTCTCAGAGCACCCATCTAGTGGATCCCAGGACAGGGACGTCACATTTATGTTTATAGGGTTTTTAGTGGGTTATTTTGGGGTTTAGGGGGTTTCCTAGATTTTTAGGGTTCGTGGTTTCTTATGATGTTTTTAGGGTTCTTTAAGGCTTTTAGGGATTTATAGGGTTTTGTGGTTTTATATGGGTTTATATGATTTGTTTTGTATATTTAGGGATTTTAATAGTCTTTATGGTTTTTAGGGGTTTTAGGATGTCATTTATTTTTTGGGATTCATAGGTTCTTAGTGTTTTTAAGGGTTTTAGGTTTTTATTGGGTTATTTTGGGTCTTCGAGATTTTTTATGGTCTTTTAGTTGGTATATGGTTTTCTTTGTTTTAATTATTTTTGTGGGTGTCTAGTGTTTTTAAGGGATTTAATGGTTTTTAGGTTTTTAGGGTTTTTTTAGAGTTTTTAGGGATTTTACATTTTTAATTTTTTTCACTGGGATTTCGTAATATTCAGTTTTTTTTTGTTTTAAGGGTTTTGGGGGTATTAAAGCCTATTATGGGTTTTTTATGATTTTCATGGTTTTTTTAGTGGTTCTCATGGTTTTTAATGTTTTTTAGGTTTTTAGGGGTTTTAGGCAAGGAAAATGTGAGGGTCGAGCTATTCCCCCTCCCCCAAATTTATTAGAAAGAAAAAGAGACACAGTAGACAAGGGAGGGGAGGGGTCAAACGACCCACACCCAAAAACCCTTTCAACCCAAAATGTAAAAGACCCAAAAAGAAAAATCAAAAACGGGAAAAGAAAAGACCAAAAAAGAAAGAAAATCAGTCAATATCACCACCAAAGTCCGAAATAGAAGCCGCACCGCAAGGTTCACCATCTGCACCATATCCAGAGGCCGCATCATCAAAACAGGAGTCAGAGTCATCCCACCCTGACTCGTATTCCTCATTAAGATTATAGAGAATCAGAAAATTCTCCCTTCATTTTTCTTATTCCGAGAAATACTGCTACTCTTGATGATTAACTTTTATTTTCAGTGTTTTTAGGGGATTTTAAAGGGTTTTAGTATTTATTGTTTTTAGGGGTTTTTAGTTTTTAAGGTTTTGTTACGGGTTTTAGAGGGTTTGAGGGTTTTTCAAAAATTTAGGGGCTTAAGGGGTTTTATGGTGTCTAGGGGTTTCATGGTTTTATGGTTTTTACAGATTTTTTAATCTTTTAGGTCCCTTTATTGTTTTAGGGTCCTTTAAGTATTTTTAGTATTTTTTTGGATCCATTAAGGTTTTTACGATTTTTAGCTTTCTGATAGGGTTTTTAGGCCCTTTAAGGGTTTTTAGGGTATTTTAGGGATTTTTCTCAGGGTCTTTTAGAGTTTTATGGATTTTAGAGTCTTTTAGGGTATATAATGGGTTTAAGGTATTTATAGTGTTCCTAATGCCTTTTAGTTGTTTTTCAGGATTTTACGGACTTTTAGTGTTTTTGGGATATTTTAGGGTCTTTATGGGTTTTTTTGTTTTTAGGTTTTTATGGTATTTTCTTATTTTTTTTGGTTTTTATTATCTTTTAGGGGTGTTTCATACATTATAAGGGGTTTTTAATGTATTTGGAGTTTTATGTATTTTACTATCATTAATTATTATTTAGTGATTTTAGGAGTTTAAGGGTTTTTTTTATGTTTTTATGTGTTTTAGGGGTTTAGAGGGATTTTATATTTGTTTATTTTACTAGGGTATTTTTATGATTTTTAGGGTTTCTAGTGATTTTCACAGATTTTGGGATTTTTCAGATTTCAAGGATTTCTTGGGTTTTTAGGGCTTTTATGGATTTTTAGTGTTTTTAGGGGTTTTAAGAGTTTATGTTTTTATAGGTTTTAAGGATTTTAGGTACTTTTAAGGTTTTATTTGTGTTTTTTAGTATTTTTTATATTTTTAGTTTTTTTCAGGTTTTTAAGATATTTATAGAGCTTTTAGGGATTTTTTTGTGTTTTTTAGGGATTTTTAGGGGGTTTGGTGGTTTTTATTTTGATGTTTTGGGGTTTATCATTATTATTGTCTTAGTTATTTTTATATATTTTACGGTTTTTAGATTTTTAGGGTTTCTAGTATTTTTATGGTTTTAGGGTTTTTAGGGGCTTTTAGGGGTTTTGGGTTTTAGGGGTATTTATAGTTCCTTGTATTTGTTATGATTGCAAGGATTTCTAGTGTTTTAGGGTTTTATTTTATTTTTTGGCTGTTTAATGGTATTTAGGGTTTTTAGAGGTATTATAAGGTTATTTAGTGTCTTTTCGGGGTTTTATGTTTTTTTTGAGGTTTGGGGTTCTTTGTGGGTCTCTAGCAGTTTTATTGGTTTTAAGAGGGTTTTTAGTGTTTTAGGGTTTCATAGGGTTTTAATGTATTTTATGGTTTTTAGGTATTTTTAGTCTTGTAACATTTTTGATGGTTTATATGTTTTTGTGGAATTTTAGGGATTTTTGGGTATTTAGTGTTGTTTAAGGTTTTTATGGGTTATTATTATTTTCTTGGGTTTTTAGGGTTTTGGGGGTTTTAGGGGTTTTCGTTAATTTTTTTTTTATTGTTTTAGTGTTTTTAAGGGTTTTAGAGTTTTTAGTGTTTTTAAGGTTTCATTGTTTTATTGGCTTATTTTTGGGGTTTTAGGGTTTTTATGGTTTTAGGGTATTCTTAGGCTTTTAAGGGGTTTTGAGGGGGGTCTTTTCAGTTTTTAAGGGTTTTCTAAGAATTTCGAGTTGATGGGATTTTATGGGTTTTAATGTTTTATGTATTTTAATGATTCTTAGTGATTTTTATAGGTTTAAGGTGTTTTTGGTTATTTTTTGGGTTTTTATAGCATTTAGGGGGGTATTTTTTATTTTTATGGTTTTTAACATGTTTTAGGGATTTTCACATGTATTTTTAGAAATTTTGAATTTTAGGGATTGTTTATTATATATTTATTTTTTCCCAGATTATTTCATGGTTTTTCGATTTTTAGGAACATTTAATGGGTTATTAGGGGTTTTAGGATTTTTTTTGGGATTTTTGGGTTTTTATTCTTTTTAGGGTTTCTAATGGATTTAGAATTTTTTTATATTTTAATGGTTTTAAAGTTTTTAAGTGTTTTAATATTTTTAAGGTATTTAAGGAGTTTTAGTGTTTTTAGGGTTGTTTTATGATTTTAAGGATTTTTAGAGTTTTAAGGTTTTCTTTGGTTTGTATGTTTTTGAGGATTTTGTTTTTAATGTTGTTTAAAGGTTTTTAGAGTTTTTAAAGTCTTTTAGTGTTTTTGGTTTTTACATTTTTATGGGTTTTGGGGTATTTTGGTGTTTTATATACTTTATGGGGTTTAGGGATTTTAATATTTTCTATTGTTTTTAGGGGATTTTATGGTCTTAGGGTTTCTAGTGTTTTATAAGGCCTTTTATGTTTTTTTGGGTTTTTTGGGTTTTTTGGAATTTTGGGCTTTTAATTTTTCTCAGTTTTTGGAATTTTATTAATTTTGTTTTGTATTTTAAAGGGTATTGGATGCTTTAAAGGATTTAGGTATATTCAGTGTTTTTAGGGGTTTCAATGTTTTTTATGAATATTAGGGATTTTTAGTGGGTTTGAATGTATTTAATGGTTTTTAAAAGTTTTAGTTTTTTCAGTTATTTTTGGGTTTTTTATAGTTTTTAGAGATTTTTATGGTTTTTTGGGTTTTTAAAATGTTTTAGGGGTTTTTTCTCGGTTTTATGGAATTTATGGAATTTTTTAGGGTATTTAGATTTTTTTTGTTTCAGTGTTTTTCTAGGGTTTCAGGATTCTTTGGTTCTTCCTATAGTTTTTTTGTTATTTACGATTTTATTGTGTTTTAGTTATTTTTATGGTTTTGGGGATATTTTATTATTTAGAGTTTTAAAAGGTTTTAGGGACTTTAAGAGGTTTTATGGCATTTTAGGTTTTTTATTGGTTTTTTGGATTTTTTTATTTTATTTATGGTTTTTAGGGTTTTAGTTGTTTTAGTATCTTTTTTGGGGTTTTAGTGTTTTTTAATTTTTATGGTTTTTCTTGTGTTTTAGGTTTTTCAGCTGTTTTAGTTGGTTGTAGGGTTCTTTAAGTGTTTTTAGGGTTCCTTTATGGTTTTTTGTGTTTTTCGAATATTTTATGGGTTTTTATGGTTTTTGGATTTTCTAGGGGTTTTTAGGATTTCTTTTGGTTTCAAAGGTGTTTAGGTCCATTAGGTGTTTTCATGTTTTTAGGGTTTCTATAGTCTATATGTTTTATGGGGTTTTACTAAATTTAAATTATTTAAGGGTTTTTAGTGCGTTTTAGGATTTTGGTTTATAGGGTTGTGGGATATTTTAAGGGTATTTTAGGTATTTTAGGGTTTTTTATTTTTAGGTTCTAGTAGGTTTTATTTTTGTTTATTTTTTTGTTTTTGTGTTTTTTTTGTTTCTTGTGATTTTAGGGTTTTAGTGTTATTTTATAGTTTTAGGTTATCTAGTGTTGTTTTTTTGGCTTTTTTTAGGGTTTTTAGAGGTTTTCAATTTTTATGTTTTTAAAGGGTTTTAATGGTGTTAAGGGGTTTTAAAATTTTTAGGATTTTTGTGTTATCACGGTGTTTTAGGGACATTAGGTATTGTAATGGTTTTTAGGATTTTTTTTTTGTTTTTAGTGCGTTTAGAAAATTTTTGGTTTTTAGTATTTTTACAATTTCCTGAGTCTTTTAAAGTGTTTTGGGGGTTTTAGTGATTTTTAAGGTTTTTTATTTTCTCTGGTATTCTTAGTTTATTTAGTATTTTTAGTGTTTTAGGGATTTTTAGCAGTTTGGGGGAGTTTTAGGGTCTAAAAGGATTCTTAGAGCGTTCTAGGGATATTAGAGTTTTTAGTGGTTTTTGGATCTTTCGAGGATTTTTATGGGTTTTAGGGTCCTTCAGGGTTTTTTGGTCTTTTATAGTCCTTTAGGGTTTTATGTTCCTTTAGGGGTTTGGGGGGGGTGTTAAGGTTTTAAGGTTTTCATAGTTTTTTAGAGTTTTTATGTTTTTTAGGGTTTGTTTTTTTCTAGTTTTTTTTGGGTTTTAGGTTTTTTTGGATTTTTAGAGAATTTCTGGGTTTTATGGTTTCTTAGGGGTAAAGATATTTTTTTAATTTGTTAGTATTTTTAGTGATTTTAGGGTTTTTAGGGGTCTTAAAGGTTTAAGTTCTTTTAATGTTTTTTGGGTTTTAGGGTCTTTTGCGGGTTTTATTGGTTTTTAATATTTTAGGGTCTTTTAGGGGTTTTAGGTTCATTTATTTATTTTAGATTTGTTGAGGTTCCATTAGGGGTTTTATTGGGGTATAGGGGTTTTACGGTTTTTAGGGATTTAGGGGGTTTGAGGCCTTTTAGGTATTTTAAAGGTTTTAGGGTAATTTAGTGTTTTTAGGGTTTTTAGGACATCTTGGGGTTTTAGGATTGTTTACGGTTTTGGTGTTCCTTAGTGGTTTTTAGTTTTTCTTTGGTACTTTATGGGTTTTAGGGTCTTCTAGGGTTTTTGAGATGGTTGGGACCTTTCATGTTATTGATTTATTTGGGGGGGGGGTTAGAGTCTTTCATAATATTTTGAGGGTTGTGATGGTCTTTTATGGGTTTTAAAGAAAATATTTATTTTATTTTAGAATTTTCAATGGGTTTTAGGTTCCTATAAAGGTTTTAGTTTTTTAGGGTGTTTAGTTTTTTAGGGATTTCTGTTTCTTTACAGTTTTAGTGGTTTTCAAGTTTCTAGGGTTTTTATGGGTTTTTATGGTTTTTTTTTGTTTTTTTGGGTTTTAGGGTTTTTAAGGGTTTAGTGTTTTTGTTGTTTTTATGGAGTTTTGTGGAATTTTATGATTTATTATGATTTTATGTTTTTTAGTTGTTTTGGGGGTTTTTAGGTTGTTTAATATTTTTATGTGTTTTGGGTTTTTTTTAGTTTTTGAGGGTTTTTGGGTTTTAAGGATTTCTGAGGGGGTTTTGGGTGTTTAGGGGTTTTAAGGTTTTAGGGTTTTTATGGTTATTATGTTCTTTATGGATTTTTTGGGTTTTAGTGCTTTATGTTTTTTAGTTTCTTTAGGGTATTTATGTTTTTACTGTATTGTGTGTTTTCAGGGTTTTTAGTTTTTTTAATGGTTATTAGGGTTTTTAGAGTTTAAAATGGTTTTTGGGTATTAGGTTTTTATGGAACTTTTGAGTTTATAGGGTCATTTAGTGTTTTTATGGTCCTCTTGGGTTTTAGGAATTTTATAGTGTATTTTAGAGTTTTTTAGAAAAATTTATGGGTCTTTTGGGGGTTTTAGGGTTTTTTAAATCTTTTAGGGTATTTTGTGTATTTAATGGCCTTTTGGGGTATTAGGTTTTTAGTGAATTTCAGGGGTTTGGGGGGTTTTCTGGTCCTTTTAGGGTTTTAGTGTCTTTTAAGGGGTTTTTGGTTTTTAGAGGATCTTTGTTTTTTAGTTTATTAGTGGTTTTAGGTGTTTTAGGGGTTTTAAAGGTTTTTATTTTTTTTAATGATTTAATGGGGTTATGTAGTTTTTTTTGGGTTTTTAGGGTCTTTTGGGGTTTTAGGTTCATTAGTATTTTTTGGGGTTTTTAGGGTCTTAATTGGTTTTGGGGTTTTAAATGTTTTAAATGTTTTCGTGGGTGTTTAGTGTGTTTAGGGTTTTAAATGTTTTTAGGGATTTTATATACTTTTTGGTTTAGGGTATTTTTTGGGTTTTGGGTATTTTATGGCCTTTTTAGGTTTTATAAGATGTTTTAGGGGGTTTGGGGTTTTATTGATTTTTTTTATGTTTTTAGGATTTTGTAGTGTTTTTTGATATTTTTAGGGTTTTTATGGGGTTCATGGTTTTGGGGGTTTTAGGGGTTTTTTTGGTGGGGGGGGGGGGGGGTTGGATTTTTATGGTTTTAGTGTTTTCGGTGGTTTTTTTATAAATGTTTTGGGGTTTTTGAGTTTTTAGGGGGGGGGGGGGTTCTTTATAGAGTTTCGTAGTGTTTTTTGGTTTTATGGGTTTTATGGGTTTTATGAGATTTTTAGGTTTTAGGATATGTTAGGGTATCTAGGGTATTTATATTTTAATGGTAATTAGGGACTTTTTGGGTTTTAGGATTTTATGGTTTTAGGGTCTTTTAAAGTATTTTTTGTTATTTTATGGTGTATAAGGGGTTTTTGGGTTTTTTAGTTATTTATGTTTTGAATTGTATTTTAGGGTTTTTAAGGGTTTTGCGGTTTTATTGGGGTTTTAGGGGTTTTAGGATTGTTAACATTTTTTGTGTTTTTATGAATTTTTGAAAACTTTATGATATTTAGGGTTTAAAGGATTTATTAGGGTTTTTAGTGTTTTTAGGGTCCATTGATGATCCAAAGAGTCTTAGGGTCTTTTAGATTTTTATTGTGTTTATGGCATTTTAGGGGTTTTGGGATCATTTATGGATTTTAATGTGTTTTTAGTGCCTTTTACAGTTTTATGGGTTTTAGTATTTTTATTGTTCTTAGGATTGTTTTGGGTTTTTTCAGGTCTTTTAGGGGTTTTATGGTTTTGTGGCTTTTAGTGTTATTTCAGTGTTTTTGGTGATTTTGAATTTTTTTAGTTTTAAGGTTTTTAAGTTATTTACGATTTTGGGGCCTTTAGTGATTTTATTTAGGTTTTAGGTTATTTGGGGTTTTATGGGTTTTAGTATTATTATGGGGTTTTAAGGGGTTTTAGTTTTTTTAGCGTATTAAAAGTTTTTAAATTTTTTTAGCGTTGTCAGGGTCATTAGGTTTTTTTTTTTTGGGTTTTTAGGGTTTCAAATGGGTTTTTTTATGATTTTTTAGTCTTTTTATGTTTTTTAATGGTTTTTGGGTTTTTTGGGGTATTTTCAATTTTTTTTGTGTTTTCTGGTTTTTAATGGATTTTTGGGATTTAATGGTTTTAGGGGTTTAGGGGTTTTTTTATGTTTTTAAGGTTTTAGGGGTTTTAGTATTTTTTCCAGTATTTATGAGCTTTTGGGTTTTTAAGGGTTTAAGGTTGTCAGGTTTTTAGGTGTTTTTGATGAATTTTTAGGGGTTTTAGTGTTTTCTAGATGTTTTAGTGTTTATATGGATTTTAATGGTTTTTTGGGGTTTTCGGATTTTAGAGTTTTTATGGGATTTTGGGTTTTTTACTATTTTTTGTTTTATTAGGTGTTTTTTGGGTTTGGAGGAGTTTTGAGGTTTTTTTGGATTATTTTAGGGGGTTTTCAAGTTTTTTAGTGTTTATAATGTTTTTAGGTCTTTGTGGGTTTTTAGGGTTTTTAGGGTTTTTAGGGGGTTTTATGATCATTACATGTTTTAGTGTTTTTAAGGTTTTTGTATATGTTTTTTTGTTTATATCATTATTTAGGTTCTAATAGATTTTTCTTGGGGTTTTGGGTTCTTTTAGATATTTTTTGGTGTTTTAGGATTTTTAGGTGCTTTTAGGTTTTTTATGGAATTATAGTGGTTTTATGGGTTTTTAGGGTTTATATGAGTTTTTAGGGGTTTAATTAATTTTATGGTTTTTATTATTTTTAGGGTTTTCGGGTATTTAGGGGTTTTTTGGATTTTTAGGGTTTTAGGGTTTTTATGGATTTTAGAGGTTTTTAGGTTCCTATGGGTTTTAGGGGTTTTATGGTTTTTCAGGGTGTTTAGGGTTTTATGGGTATTAGGGTTTTGTTGGGGGGGGGGGGTTTATGGTTTTTAAGGATTTAGTGTTTTTAGGGTTTTTAGGGATATTTAGGATTTTGAGGGATTTGGTGGGTTTTTTTTGGGGGGGGGGGGGTTTGTGGGTTTTAAGAGTTTTTCCTGGTTTTTTGTGTTTTTGAGGGGTTCTCTGTGATTTTTAGTGTTTTTAGGGTTTTTCGGGGGTTTAAAGTTTTCATATTGTTAGGGAATTTTTAATGGTTTTACAATTTTTTGGGTTTTTTAGGTTTTTATGATCTTTTTATGTTTTTAGCGTATTGGGGGGGGTCTTTTAATGGTTTTTAGGTTTTTAAGTTTTTTAGGTTTTCTCTGGGTTTTAGTATTTTTAGGGTTTGAAGATTTGTTTTTATCTTTTTAGGGGATTAATGATTTTTTGGGGTTTTAGGGGATTTGAGGATTTTTTGAGTTTTAGGGGGTTTTCATAGTTTTAGGTTTTTCTGGATTTATGACATTTTAGGGATTTATGGTTTTTACAGTTTATGGTATTTTTAGGTTTATAGGGGATTTAGAGTTTTTAGGTTTTTAGGGGTTTAAAGGTTTTTTGGTTTTTAGGGTTTTTAGGGGTTTTAGGGTTTTTTTGGGTTTATAGGGTTTTATAGTTTTTATGGATTTGATGGGGGTTTTTATGGGTTTTTAATTTTTTCAGTGTTTTAGAGTTTTTTAGAGAATGTTTTTGGGTTTTTGGGTTTTTTTTAATTTTTATGGTTTTTAAGGATTTTTTAGAATTTATGGATTTTCATGGATTTTAATTGGTGTTCTAGTTTTTATTATCTTTTGGTTTTTAGGGTTTTAGGGTATTTTAGTGTTTTTGTTTCTTTTACGGGGGTTATGAAATTTTTATTGTTTATTAGTTATTTTATGTTTTTTATGTTTTATGGATTTTTTAGGACTTTCAGGGGTTTACGTGTTTTATGTTTCTAGGGTTTTTTTTGATTTTAAGGATGTTTAATGGTTTTTAGGGTTTTGAGCATTTTATGGGGTTATTTATGGTCATTTGGTTTTATTTGGTGATTTAGAGCCTATTTTGGTTATTAGGGGTTTAAAAGGTTTTATGTTTTTAAGGATCTTTTAGGAGTTTTTATTAGGCTTCGAGGTTTTAAGGGTTTTTATGGGTTTTAGATTTTTTAAGGGATTTTAGGTTTTTTTGGTTTTTTTGGGTTAATAAGGGTTCTAGGTTTTGTGGTTTTTATATGGTTTTGGGTTTTTAAGGTTTTTATGGGGTTTTAAAGTTTTTTGTGGTTTTCAGGGATTTAGTGGTTTTTATTGTTTTTAGGGGTTTCTTATATTTTTAGTGGTTTTTAGGGTTTTAGGGTTTTTTAAAGTTATAGGGATTTTAAATATATTTTTAGGATTTTTAATGTTTTTAGAATCTTTTTAGGGTTTTTAGGTTTTTGAGCGTTTTGAGTTTTCTTAGGGGAATTTAGGTTTTTTTATAGTTTTTAGAGTTTTTAGGGGGTTTTATTCTTTTTAGGGGTTTAAAGAGTTTTTGGTTGATAAGGTTTTCTGTGGTTTTTAGCGATTTTACTGAATTTTTATGGGTTTTGGGGTTTTGGGGGGTTTTAAGAATTTTTAAGAATTTTTAGGGTTTTTTATGGTTTTAAGATTTTGGTGTTTTTTGTGGTTTTAGTGTTTATTAAGTTGTTTTTATGGGTTGGTAGGGTAATTTTGTTTTTTATGTTTCTTGGGAACCTCTGGGTTTTTGGAGTTTTTAAGAGTTTTTAAGTATTTCTACGGTTTTTATGGATTTTTGGGTTTTTAGGGTTTAATGTATTTTAGGGTTTACTAAAAGGTTTATGGTTTTCGGCTTTTGAGGATTTTAGGGTTTTAGGGTTTTAGAGGGTCTAGGGATCTCATGAAGTTTTTGATGTTTTTTTGGTTCCATTAGGGTTATAGGTTTTTTTTATTTTTTAACCTTTTTATTGGTTTTTATATTTCTTAGGGTCTTTAGTTTTTTTAGGTTTTTAGGGTTGTTTCGCAAATTTTGGGTATTTTAGATATTTTAGGGTTTTTATGACTATTTTAAAGTTTTTTTCATTGTGGGGGGGGGGGTGGTGTTTTTTGGTTTTTATGGGTTTTAGTGTTTTTAGGGTTTTTATGTATTTAGGGGGTTTTATGTCTTTTTTGGGCTTTATTGTTTTAGGTATTTTTTTGGTATTTTATGGGTATTTAGGGTTTTTTAAAATTTGTAGTGTCTGTTGTGATTTTAGGGTTTACAATATTTTATGGAACATAGGGGTTTTTAGTAATTTTCATGTTTTTATGTGTTTTAGTGTTTGGGAGGTGTTGGGTTTTGAGGTTCTTTTATGTTTTTAGGGTTTTAGGGTTTCTAGGATTTTTAGTACTTTTAATGGTTTTGAGTTTTTTAGGTTTTTCAATTTTTTTTGGGTTTTACTATTTTGGGGGGCTTAGGTTTTTTAGTCTTTTCAGCAGCTTTTAGGGGTTTAGGTTTTTAACCATTTTTTGGATTTTAGGGTTTTACGTTTTTTTGGGTGTTTTTAGAATTTTTGGGGTTTTAGGGTTTTTTAGGTATTCATGTTTATAGAGTTTTTAGGGGTTTTGTGTTTTTAGGAGTTTTTAGGGGGTTTAGGGTTTAAGGGGCTTTTGGGGTGTTTTTGGTTATTTTGTTTTTAATGAATTTCCAGGGTTGTAGGAGTTTTAGGTTTTTTCATGGGGTTTTATGGTTTTTAGCAGGTTTTAGAGATTTAGGGATTTGTGGGGTTTATAGTTTTTAAGGATTTAAGGGGTTTCTAGGGTTTTAAATGTTTTATAGTTTTTAGGGGTTTTATGATTTTTAGGATATATCAGGTTTGTTCAGTTTTTTTTTTGTTTCTAATTATTTTTAGGGTTCTTATAGGTTTTTTATCTTCTCGGTTTTTAGGGATTTTTTCACATTTTTAGGGTCTTATAATATTTTAGGGTTTTTAGGGTATCTTAGGTTTTCTTTTGGGATTTTAAGTCTTGTTGTTATTTTGAGGGTTTTTAGGGACTTTTGTGGGTTTAAGGTCATCTTGGGTTTTTAGAATCTTCTAGGATTTCTTTGGGTTTTATGATTTTTATTTTTCATTAGTGTTATTTACGATCTTTGTTTTTATTTTTAAGGTCTTTTTAGGGTTTTATGGATTTTTGGATCATATAGGGGTTTTCAGAGTTTTAGGGTCCTGTAGGGTTTATTAGTATTTTTAAGATTTTTAAAGGATTTTTCTGTTTTTAGGGCATTTAGGGTTTTTATGATTTTTATAGGTTTTAAGGATTGGTGGGTTTGTTTGGTTTTGTATTTTTTGGGATTTTGGGGTTTTAAGGTTTTTATGGGATTCAATGTTTTTTTTGGGATTTTTAGACCTTTTAGGGCTTTTTATGTTTTTATGGTTTTTATGGGATTTGGGTGTCTTTAGTGTCCTTCAGGGTTTTTTAGGGTTTTAACTATTTTTGGGTATTTTAATTTTATTTGGATTGTTTTGGGTTCTTAGGTTTTTTTGTGTGTTATATTATCTAGGGTTTAGAATGTATTTTGGGATTTTAAGGACATTTAGTGTTTTGGGGTTTTATTTACATTTAGGAGTTTTATAGGGTTTAGGATTTTAAATGGTTTTTAGGGTTTTTATGGCCTCTTAAGGTTTTTAAAATGTTTTATGTTCTTCTAGGGGTTTTAGGGTGTTGAGGTACTTTTGTTGATTTTTATGATCTTTTAAGGATTTTCTATTTTTTGGTCATTAGGTGGTTTTTGGGGGTTTTAGGTTTCTTTAGTGATTTTAAGAATTTTCTATTTTTACGGTAATTTAGGATTTTTATGGATTTTACGGTCTCTTGGGTTTTGCTGGTTTTTTTGGTCATTTATGGTTTTTACAAGGGTTTTAGAGTACTTTAGAGTTTTGGTTATTTTATAGTATTTTATGGGATTTATGGATTTTAGAGTTTCTCCTGCCTTTTATTGTTTTTATTCTTTTTAGTGTTTTAGTGTTTTAGGGTATTTTAGGTTTCTAAGGGTTTTAGGGTGTTTTGATATTGTTTTGTTCCTTTAGGGGGTTTTAGAGTTTTTTAATGTTAATAGGTTATTTATGGGTTTTGGGGTTTTTAGGGGTTTTAAGGGTATTTAGTGTTTTTAGGGGTTTTTATGTTTTTAATATTTTTTAGTGTTTTAGGTTTCTTTAGGGGTTTTATGTTTTTTATGTTTTTTTGGGGTTTTATAGTTATAAATTTTTTAGTGTTCTTAGAGTTTTATGGGGTCTTAGGGTCTTTTTAGTATTTTAAAGGGGATTTAGTGTTTTTAGGTGTTTTAGGGATTTTTAGGGGTTTATGGGGTTTATGGGGTTTTAAGGTTTTTAAAGTTGTAGGGTTATTTCGTTTTTAGTATTTTTATGGGTTTAAAAGATTTTTTGTGTTTTTAGTGAATTTTTAGTATTTTAGGGATTTTATGGTTTTTTAGTATTTTCATGATTTTAGGGGTTTTAGGATTTTTAATGTTTTTAAGGGCATTTATGTTATTTTGGGATTTTTGTGTTTTTAGGGTCCTTTTGGGGTTTTTAGGGTCCTTTAGTATTTTTAGGTTTTTTATGGTCCTTTAGAATTTATAGGGGTTTTTATGATCCTTTAAAATTTTAAGGGATTTTTAGGGTCTTTTCGGGTTTTATTTGTTTTTGGGGTCCTTTGGGGTTTTGGGGGCCTTTAGGGTTTTAGGGTCTCTGAGGGTTTTGTGGGGAATTAAAGTATCTTTAGGGGGTTTAAGGGGATTTATATACATTTTGGGTTTTTAGGGTATTTTATGGCCTTTTATGTTTTTAGCATTTTTAGTGTCTTCATGGGGTTCTATAGTTTATATGGTCTCTAGAGGTTTTTTGGTTTTTAGGGTCTTTTCTTGGGGTTTTAGGGATTTTTATTTTTTTAGGGTTTTGAAGGGTTTTTAGGGTTTTATGGGCATTTGGGTATTTAGGTTTTTAGTGGTTTTGGGTTATTTTGGTGGGTTTTGTTTTTTTAGGGGTTTTATACTTTTCATGGTTTTATGGTTTTTTTCATTTTTAGTGTTTTTAGGGGGTTTTATATTTTTTTTAGTTTTATGTGTTTCAGGGTTTTTATACCACTCAGGGTTTTTATATTTTCTTGTTTATTAGGGTTTTTATCGATTTTAATGGGTTTTAGGGTTTTATGGTTTGAGGTATTTTTAATTTTTTAGGTTTCTTAAGGTGTTTTAGGATTTTTAATGGGTTTCTAGAGTTTTTAGGGTTTTACGTATTTTAAATATTTTTAGGTTTTTTAGGTATATTTATGATTTTTTGTATATTTTAGGGTTATTTTTGGTTTTAGGGGTTATGAGGGTGTTAGGTGATTCTAGGGTTTCTATGGTTTTTTCATGGATTTTTTGGTGTTTTTTGGTTTTTAGTGGATTTAAGTTGTTTTTAGTGAGTTATAGTTTTTTTAGGGATTTTATGGTTCGTTGGGGTATTCAGGGAGTTTATTGGTTTTGGGAGTTTTTAGAGTCTCTACAGGGTTATTTAGGGTCTTTAATAGTTTTCATGTCCTTCTAGGGTTATTAAGGGTTTTTGTAGGTTTTTGGGTTTATTAGGGTTTTTAGGTATTTGAAGGGTTTTTTCTCGAGATATATGGTTTTTATGGGTTTTTGTGTATTCTAGTTTTTAATGGTTTTAGGGATTTTAGGTTTTTTGTGGATTAAGTTTTTATGGGGTTTTTTAGATTTTTTGGGCTTTCAGGGTTTTCAGTGTTTTTATGGTTTTTAGGGTTTTTATCATTTTCTTATGGTTTTTAGGGTTTTTAAAGCTTTTGAGGATTTTATGGTCTTTAGGTTTTTTTTGTGATTTTTTAGGATTTTTATTGGTTTTACAGTTTCTAGGGGTTTTATGGTTTTTAGGATTTTGGTGTTTTAGGGTTTTAAGGTGGTTTTAGGGTTTTATAGTTCTTAGGGGGTTTAAGATATTTTTTAATTTTTATAGGGGTTTTATAGTTATTGGGGTTCCTTGGGGTTTCTGGGTTTTGGGGGTTTTAGGGTACTGATTGGTTTTATGGGTTTAAGGGGTTTTAGAGTCTTTTAAGGGTTTTAGGGTTCTTCGGGTTTCATAAGTGTTTTAGGAATTTTGGGGTTTTATATTTTTATGGATTTATTGGTATTTATAGTTTTCTTAGCGATTTTACTGTTATTTAGGGTTTTTTGTGTTTTTTAGGGTTTTATATGTTTTTTTGGCGTTCGATTAGGTTTTTTTGAATTTTTTCATGGTCATTTTAGGGGTTTAGGGTCTTTTTATTTATTTATAAGGTGTTTTATCATTTTAGGGGGTTTTTAAATTTTATGGCATTCTAGTTTTTAAGGGTTTTTCATGTTTTCTAGGGTATTATTTTTTTGAGGGTTTTAATGGGTTATTAGTGTTTTGTTAGATTTTTAAGAATTTTAGGATTTTTTAGTTTTTTAGAGTTTTTATGGTTTTGAGTGTGTTTATGGGTTTTTCAAGGGGTTTTATATTTTTTGGGGGGTTGAGTGGTTTTTTTGGATTTATAGGGTTTTAAGTGTTTTTCTATGTTTTAGGGGGTTTTATGGTTTTTAGAATTTGCATTATTTTTTTTGTTTTGTGGATATTTAGTGATTTAATGGTTTTGGGGGTTTTTAGAGTATTTTTTTATTTTATGGGGTTTTATAGTTTTATAGGATTTAGTGTTTTTCGGGCTTTTAGGTTTGTCAAGGGTTTTATAGTTTTTAGGTTCTTTTATGGGTTTTAAGGTGTTTTTTTATTTTTAGCGTTGTTAAGGTTTTTAGGGGTACGTAGGTTATTTTGGGGGTTTTAGGTTTTTTAAGGTCTTTAAAAAATTTTAGGGGGTTATAGGGCCTTTTTGGTTTTTATGGGTTTTTAGTATCATTTAGGGTTTTATGATCTTTTAGGGTGTGTTAGGGTTTTTTGGGCCGATTTGGGTTTTATTTTTTCATGGTTATTAGGGTCTTTAGGATTTTTCTGGGATTGATAGGGTATTTTAGGATTTTTAGGGTCCTCTAGAATCTTTTTTGTGATTTTTAGGGCCTTATATTATTTTTTCTAGTTTTATAGTCCTTTAGTGGTTTTAATGACCTTTACGGGTTCGTAGGTGTTTAATTGTTTGGTGATCAATAGGTTATTTTGCGTTATTTTGGGGGGGGGGGTTTATGGGTTTTTAGGTTTTTTATTGGTTTTTAGGCTTTTAATGTTTTTTATTTTTATTTTTATTTTTATTTTTAGGGTTTTTAGCATTTTTAGGTTTTTTGGGTGTTTATGGGGTTTTGGGGTATTCTGGGTTTAAATAGGTTTTTGAGGGGGGTAGTGTTTTAGGGGTTTTCGGGTATTTAGATATTTCACTATAATTTTAGGGGTTTTCATGTTTTTAAGGGTTTTAAAGGTTTTGGTTCGTTTTAATTTTTTTAGGGTTTTGGGGGTTTTCATAATTTTTGTGTATTTGATGGTTTTTGAAATATTTTAGGGTTTTCAGTATTTTTAGAAGTTTCAAGGGTGGTTAGGGTTTTATTAATGTTTTTGGGTTTTTGGGTTTTTTGGGTTTTATGGGACATTTATAGTTTTTAGGTTTTTATGATTGTTTTAGGGTTTTTATATCTTTAAAGTATTTCTATTTGTTTTAGTGTTTTTTATGATTTTAGGGGTTTTACGGTTTTTAATGTTTTGTGTTTTTTGGGGTTTTATGGTGTTTTAGGGTTTATATAAGATTTTTTAGTGTATTTTATGGTTTTAGGGTATTTTAGTGGATATTTATTGGTTTTATGTGCTTTAGGGTTTTTATAAGATTTTGGGGATTTTGGTGTAATTTTGGGTTTTTGGTGTTTATGGGTTTTAAGGGATTTTAGGGGTTCTGTGTGGGGGGGGGGGTTTATAGATTTATAGGGTTTTAGGGTTTTTCTTGTTTTTAGCTGTTTGGGTGGTTTTATTATTTTTTATGGTTTTTAGGGTTTTCTTAGGTGTATAGGGTTTTAGGGGTTTTAGGGTTTTAAAGGATTTTTAGATGTTTTGTCGTTTTCTAGAATTTTAGGGCATTTAGGGAATTCTTAGGATTTAAAATTTTTTTATGGGTTTTTAGGGTTTTATGGTTTTTGAGGGTTATTAGGGTTCTTTCTATTTTTTTATAATTTTTAGTGTTTTAATGTGTTTAGGGGTTTAAATCACTTTTAATGTTTTTAATGGTTTATAAGGGGTTTAGGGTTTTGAGAGGGTTTTTATGGTTTGTGGTTTTTAAGGTTTTTATGGTATTTTTATGGGGTTTTGTGTTTGTTCATTTCTCTTAGGGTTTTTTATGATTTTTAATATATTTTTAGAGGAGTTATATTTTATTGGGGTTGTTAGGGTTTTTATGGTTTTTATGCCTTATATGTGTTTATGAGTTCTTTGGTTATTAGGGGTTTCTTTCTAGTTTTTAGGGTTTGTAGGTTTTTACGGGGTTTTGGAGGGGAGGGGTTAGGTTCTTTATGGATTTTTTGGGGTTTAGGTTTATTTTAAAATTTTATGGTTTTTAGAGTTATGGGGGGTTTTAATCTTTCTTTAATGTATCACAGGTTTTTGGGGTCTATGGGTTTTTTTGGGGGTTTTGGGTTTTTTGGATTTTGAAGGGTTTTTAGGGGTTTTAGAGTCATATATAGTTTTAGGTTAAAAAGTGGTTTTAATAGTTTTTACAGGGTTTTAGGGGTTTTCATGGTGTTTTAGTGTTTTTGGGGGTTTTTATATTTTTTTTGGGATTTTAGGGTTTTAATGTTTTTTAAGGATTTTTTAGTTTTTTTCACTTTTGATGATTTTTAGGGCTTTTTAGGGATTGTGGGGGGGAATTATAGGTTTTTAGAAAATATTTTAAGGTTGTAACGTGTTTTTAGGGGTTGGGGGTGGGTTTTTGGGTTTTAAAGGATTTTAGGGGTTTAAAGGGATTTTATGGTTTTTTGTGGGTTTCAAAGGATTTTAATTTTTTTTGTGTTTTATTATTTTTTATGGTTTTTAGGATTGTAATAGTATTTTTGGGGTTTTTATGATTTCATGACCTTTTAGGAATTTTAATTATTTTTAGGGTTTTGGGGCGTTTAATGGTATTTTTGGCTCTTTTATGTTTTTATAGTGTTATGTTTGGTATTTTAGGGTTTTTAGTGAATATTAGTGTTTTTATATAATATTTTTGTTTTAGGGGGATTAGGTTATTTTATGTGTTTTAGTTATTTTTAGTGGTTTTAGGTTTTTTAGGGTTGTTAGGGTTTTTTGTTTTTAGGGGCTTTAGGGTTTTTTGGCTTTTTTGGGGGGTTAGGTATTTTTAGAGGTTTTTGGGGGGTTTTGGATTTTTATTTTTCAGGGGTTTAGGGTTTTGTTAGGGTTATTAGTGGTTTTAGGGTTTTAATATGTTTTATTATTTTTATGGTTTTTATGGGTTTTATCGCTTTTTAGGATGCTTAAATATTTTTAGGGTCTTTTGGGGTTTTTTATCTTTAAATTTTTTGAAAATTTTTAGGGATTTCAAGGTTTGAGGGGTTTGTGGGGTTTGATTTATTAGGTAATTTTTGGGTTTTTTGTATTTTTTGTGTTTTTTCATTTATTGAATATTTTTGGGTTTAAAGGGTTTTTGGGTTTTAGGGGATTTTATGGTTATTATGGGTTAAATGTGTTTTAGGCGGTGTTACGGTATTTTATGGATTTTAGGGGCCTTTATAATTTTTATGGTGTTTTACTCTTTTGGGTATTAATAAGTTTTAAGGGGTGTTAGGTGTTCTAGGGATATTTTAGGGTTATTTCGGGATTTTTAGGGGTTTCCTGAGTTTTTAGGGTTTTACATTTCCTTCATTTGTTTTAGGGTATTTTAAGGTTTTTTGCGGTTTTGGTATTTTTATGGTTATATTATTGTTTTTAGGGGGGTTTGGGGTATTTGGGTTTTTTTGGGTTTTAGGGGTTTTTTAGAAATTCTGGATTTTTTAGGATTTTTAGAGTTTTTAGGTTTTTTAGAATTTTTAAATAAATTTTTTGTGTTTTATGTTTTTTTTAATTTTTTGGAGGATTAAATGTTTTTAGGATTTTTGGTATTTTTGGGTTTTTAGTGTTTTAGAGACGTTATAAGGTGTATAGTGTTTAATGGTGTTCTATGACTTTTTTTGATTTTTTTATGGTTTTTAGGTTTTTAGTGTTTTTACGATTTTATGGCGTTTGAATGATTTTCATAGGTTTTTAGGGGTTTCATGGTTTTTATTATTTTATTGGATTTTATGGTTTTTAGGGTTATTTATGATTTTAGTGGTTTTTTAAGGTTCTTTTAGTGGTTTTTAGGGTTAGTAGGGGGATTATAGGTTTTAGTGTTTTTAGAGAATTAATGGGTTTTTGGGATTTTAGTGTTTATTCTTGGTTTGGGGGGGGGGGGGGTCGGGTTCTTATGTGTTTTATTATTTTTTGGGGGTTTGGGGGGTTTATGGTTTGCTTTGGGGAATTTAGATGTTTTATAGTTTTTATATTCATTTTAATTTTTTTGGGTTTTAAAGGGTTTTACGGTGTTTAAGGGGTTTTAGGGCCTTTTGGGGTTTTATAGGATATTTTAGGCTTTTGGGTCATTTAGGGGTTTTAAGGTTATCTATGTTTTTTGTGTATGTTAGTGGGTTCGTAAGGATTTTAGGGTATTCGAGGTTTTTTATATTTTTAGGGTATTTAGTGGTTTTTTTCTATTTTCATGGGGTTTTTAGAGAATTTTGGGATTTTGAGGAATTTGTTTTCTATTTTTGGGAGTTTTTATCTGTGGTTGGGGGGGGGGGTTGGGGGAATTATGGGTTCATATGTTGTTTTTAGGTTTTTAGGGTTTTGAGGTATTTAATGGTTTTAGGGTTATTACATGTTTAAGTGTTTTTAGTGTTTTTATGGGTTTAAAGTTGTTTCTTCCAGTGTTTTATGGATTTTTAGTGTTTTTAGGGTTTTAAGGGGTATTTGGGGTTTTTTTGGGATTCAAAGGAGTTATAGGGTTTTTATGGTCTTTTATTATTTTTAGGGTTTTTATAGTTTTATGGGTTTTTAGAGTTTTTATGGGTTTTGGGGGTTTTTAAATATTTTTATGGATTTTATGGTTTTAATAATTTTTCACATTTTTAAATCCTTTTTGTGGGTTTAAGGGATTTTTTTTAAAGGATTTTTAGGGGTTTTTTTGGATTTTTTGGGGTTTTATTGTTTTTAGGTGTTTTAATTTTTTTTGATGTTTTTAAGTTGTTTTAGGGTTTCATGGGTTTTTAAAATTGCATTAAGGTTTTTAATTTTTTTGTGTTTTAAGTTTCTTTGAGTGTTTTTATATGAGTTTGATTGTATTTTCAGGTTTTTAGGATCTTTTAGTTTTTTTGGGTGTATTAGGGGTTTTATAGTTTTTTCTTTTTACAGCCTTTTAGATGTTTTATGTTTTTTCATATTTTAAGGGGTTATATGAGATTTTTGGGTTTTTTTAGAATTTTGGGGTATTCAGGGACTTTAGGGAATTTGGTGTGTCTAAGGGTTTTTGAGTTTTTATTATTGTATGGGTTTTTAGGGTATTAGGGGTTTTAAGTGTTTTTAGGGACTCCATGGTTTTCTTAGTGGTTTTAAAATTTTCAGGGGTTTCATGTGGTTTGTGGTGTTTATGAATTTTTACGGGGTTTTAGGGTCATAGGTACATTTAGGGGTTTCTAAGGGGTTTAAGGTTTTTCAAGGTTTATGAGGGTTTTTCGGATTTTTATGGGTTTTGGGGTTTTTAGTATTTTTATATTTTTCTTGGGATTTTTAAGGATTTTAATTTTTTCAAAGATTTTTATGGGGTTTAAATGATTTTACAATTATTAGGGTGTTTTTTATTTTTCTATTACTTTTAGGGTGTTTTAGTGGTTATATGGGTTTTACGGTTTTTATAGTGTTTTAGGGGTTTTTGGGGTTTTCAGGTTTTTTTAGTATTTTTAAGTTTTTATGGATTGGGGGATAGAGTTTTGTAAGGGTTTTAGGGGTTTTCTAAGTTTTTATGGCATTTTAGATTTTTAGGTTCTTTTAGGGGGTATTAGTGTTTTTAAAATTTATTACGTACATTTCGGATTTGTTTGTATTTTCAATGGTTTTTAGGGTTTTATGGGTTTTATGGTATTTATGGGATTTGGGGTTTTCTTTTCCTTTTTAGAGTTTTTAGTACTTTTCGAGTTTTTAAGGGGTTTTCGGGGTTTTAGGGTGTTAAATATTTTTAGTATTTTAAGATTTTTTTTTATTTTAAGGGATTTTTTAGGGTTTAGGGTTCATTTAGGGGTATTAGGGCTTTAAGTGTTTTAATTATTTTTTATGGTTTATAGGGTTTTTTTGGGGTTTGGGTTTCTTGGGGGTCTTATTAATTTTAGGGTTTCAAGGGGGTTTATGGTATTTATTTGTTTTCATAGAGTTTTTTAGTGTTTTATAGGATATTCTTATGAGTTTTTGTTTGAATGTTTTAGTTTTTTTAGTAATTTTTTGGTTTTTAGGGTTTTTAGAGATTTTCAGGTTTTAGGGTTTTAGGATTTTTAATGATTTTAGGGTTTTTTTGGTTTTTATGAGGTTTTATAGGTTTTTAAGGGTTAAAATGGTTTTTAGGGTTTGGTTGGTTTTTAGTGTGTTTAATACTTTTTGGGTTTTTAGTGTTTTTTAGGTTTTAAGGGGTTTTAGCAGTTTTAGGGTTGTTTTATAGTTTTAGGGGTGTAAGTGTTTTTTAGGACTTTAAGGGTGATTTGGGGTACTTTGGGTGTTTTAGGTTTATTTTTATTTTTTGAGGTTTTGGTGGTTTTTTGTTTTTCTGGGGTTCTAAGGATATTTAGAGTATTATATGGTTTTTTATGGGTTCTATTCCCTTTTATGGGTTTTATGGTTCTTAGGTTCTATTTTGGGTTTTGGTTGTTTAGGGCTTTTAGGGGGTTAGGGTTTTTGGGTTTTTGTGGGTTTTGTAGTGTCATTTTTGGGTGTTTTAAGTGGTTTTTGGGGAAAATAAGAGTGTCTTAGTGTTCTAAGGTTTATTGGGTGTTAGGATTTTTAGGGGTTTTAGGGGTCTTTTAGGGTTTTCTACAGTTTTTAGGGGTTTGGGGTCTTTTAGGGGTTTTAGGGATTTTTTAGGTTTCTAGGGGATTTAGTGTTTATGGGTTTTTATAATTTTTTTAGTTTTTATGGTTTTTTAGGTTTTTATCATTTTTTTTCAATGTTTCTAGTGGGTTTTGTGGTTTTATTGTATTTTATGGGATTTATATGATTTTAGGTTTTTAGCAGGTCTTGGGGCTTTTGGAGGGTTATTTCAGTTTTTAGGGTTTTATATTTTTAGGGGTATTTGTGTTGTTTTGGGTTTTTTGATGTTTTTAAATGTTTTTTAAAATTATTAGGGGTTTTTGGGGTTTTGGGTTTTTGGAGTTTTTTGGGGTTTTGGGTTTTTTGGGTTTTTATGGGTTTTTTGGCCTTTAAGGTTGTTATGGGTTTTATGGTTTATGAGGTTTTTTTCAATATCTTTTATGGATTTTAGGGTTTTTATGGTTGTTTTGGTTTTTTAGTGTTTTAGGGTGTTTATGATATTTTAGGTTTTTGCGGTTTTAATGATTTTAGGGTCTTTTAGTGGTTTAGGGGTTTTGTGTTTTTATGATCTTTTAGGATTTTAGGGATTTCAAGGTTTTTCAGTTTTCACTACTGAAAATATGGCCTTTATCGGTGCTAGAATAGGGCATTAACAGCACTAGAAAAGTGTTTCTATTTGAGGAGAAGATAAAGGGGATCACTTTTATCAGCGCTCAGAAAAGTGCATATAATGGCCCACTTTATCATAGCTAAAAAAATTACTAATAAAATTGTCCTTTACAAGTGCTTTTTTAGCGCTGATGAAAGACACCTTTTATCAGAACTTTTTTTAGCGCTGATAAAAGTAAAAAAATTAAAAATAAATTTTAAAAGAACATATAATTTAGGGTGCTTTTAACAACGCTTGACCCCCCCACCCATTTATGAGTTCTAGGTGGAGCCCCATCCCCTTAACCACACGCTGCACATGCCCGCGCAACCCCCTCGCACTTGCTCGTGTGCCCCTGGCTCCACCAGAACTCAAACCTGAGACCAACCCCCACACGCGTCTTAACCTTTACCACTATGGAATTTAGTTTTTTCTCAATTTAATCATATATCTATTTAATTATATATATATATAGTTATATTTATTTGTATATTTATATAGATTAATATTAATATAAACGTATTAAGTTATTTTAATACATATATATTTATTCATATATTAATATATATATTTATTCATATATTAATATATATATATATAGTCGTAATTTTTTATCTGTATATTTATTTGTATATTAATATATATTTATAAGATTAGTTTTAAATACAACTATAAAATATTTTTTTGTGTGTTTATAAATAAATTAATAAATAAATAAATACATAAATATATACAACAAACACAGACACACAGATATACATATATATATATATATGAATAAATACTTATATATGTGTATTTTAAAAGCCATATAATGTTAAAACGACCATAAATTCTAATCCAAAAGTATGCTTCAACTTCACAACCAGTCAAATCGAATAAAATTAAACAATATTTGATATGATATGTGGTATAGGCCTAGAGGGCACCCGGGTCATAAGTTTGAGATGTTTGAATGTGAAACAATCATGGTATCCCGACTAAAAACTCAGTTTTAGAGGCCTTATGGGCTATTTGGACTTGAAAAATGTTGCATAAGGTTCCCTTCGGTCACAAGAACGTAGAGATTGTCACAGGATTCGATTTTATATGATGTAGAGCTCAAACGGACACTCAGATCAAATGATATGGCTGTTAGAAGTTTGAGTTACATTTTTAACTTTTTTTTTCTTTTATTATTATTTTTTATTTTTTTGTCTTCAAATTCTTATTAAATGATTATTAGTCGATGATAATTAGACAATTATTAATTAATAATATGTTTTAAAATATTTTAATGCTATTTTCACTAAATGTTTTATATATTAAATTTAATAGTCTATTTATACTAATCTAAAACATATTTGAAAAATATAAATTATATTTGGATCAATATAAATATACTTAGATATCAATATATTATTTTTCATGAAAAATTATTATTTCTTAAATATAACCACTATCATCACTAGGAAAAATCACTCATAAAGCCTCCTGTTTATCAACACTGCTAAAAAAGTGTTGATAAAGGGGTCTCCTTTAACAGCGCTAAAAAAGCGCTGATAAAGGGTCACTTTTAACATCGCTTTTTTAAGCACTGTTAAAAGTTCCGTTTATCAGCGCTTTTTTTTAGCGCTGATAAAGGAGCCCCATTTATCATCACTTTTTTAGCGCTGAAATTGGGTGGCACTGTGGAAACCCAGGTTTATGGTAGTGGTTTTAAGGACTTTAGGGTTTTTTTTAGATTTTTAGTGCTTTTTGGGTTTTATGGGTTTGAAGGGGATTAAGGGGTTTTATGGTATTTACGGGGTTTAGGGTTTTAGATATTTTTTAAGGTTTTTGGGGTTTATAGGTTTTTATAGTTTTTAGGGATTTCTAGGGTTTTAAATGGGTTTATAGAGTTTTAATGGATTTTCAAGGTTTTAGGGTAATTTTAGGGGTTTTCAAGGTTTCATGGATTTTTTTTAAGAATTTTAGTGTTTTTTTATGTTTTTATGGTTTTTGTTGGGTTCTATAGTTTTATAGGGTATTAGGGGTTTTAGGGGGTTTTATGGGTTTGTAGGGTATTAGGGTTTTTGGGGGTTTAGAGTTTTTAAAGGATGAGGGGTTAAGGGTTTTATGTTTTTTTAGGGGTTTTTAGGATTCTAATGGGTTTTTATGGTTTTATGGTTTTCTAGGGGGTTTTGGGTTTATTGGGTTTTTTTGTTTTTAGGGGTATTAGGATATTTTTCAGTATTATGGATTTTTAGGGTTTTAGATGTTTTTGGGTTCAAGGGTTTTTTAGTGTTTGGGGGGGGGGGTTTATAAGTTTTAATGGAATTTTATAGGATTTTTTCTGTATTTTCAGTGGTTTTTTAGGATATTTTATGAGTTTTAGGTATTTTTTGGGTTTTTATAATTTTTAGAGGTTTCTAGTGTTTTTGTGTTTTTAGTGTCATTTTAGGGGTTTAAATATTTTTAGTGTTTTTAGTGTTTTATAGGGGATTTTCAGTTTATTTTTGTTTTGAGTATTTTTTTAGTTTGTTAGGGTTTTAAGGGTTTTATTGTTTTTATGGTTTTAGGGTTCTTTGGTTTTTAGGGTATTTTATGGTTTTAGATTTTTCTTAGGGTTTTCTCAGGTTTTAAGTATTCTCTTTGGGTTTTTAGGTTTTTTTTAGTTTTCAGTTTTTTAGAGGTTTTTTGGTTTTTAGTGGTTTTTTAGATTTTAGGGGTTTTATATGTATTATGAATTTTTAGTGGTTTTTATTTTTTTAGGGTTCTATATATTTTAAGGTTTTTGAGTTTTGTTTAGGTAAATTTAGGGTTTTCTATTTTTTTGATTTATAGGGTTTTTGTGGTTTTTTAGGGTTATTTAGGTCTTTAAAGGTTTTTGGGGGTTTTTGATAATTTTTAGGGATTTTTAAAGTCTTTATAATATTTAGTGTGTTTTATGGGCTTTATGGGCCTTTAATTTTTTTATTATTTTTAGGATTTTTAGGTTGTTTAAGGCTTTTAAGGATGAGTATAGTGTTTAGTAGAATATTTAGGGTATTTATCATTCTAATGATTTTTAGGGAAGATTATGGTTGTTTAGGGGTGTCTGGGTTTTAGGGTTTTTTATGTTTTTATATTATTAAATGGTTTAACGGTTTTTATGGTTTTTAGGGTGTTTCAGGGTTTCTAGTTTTTTATGGTTGTTAGGGATTTAGAGGTTTCAAGGTTTATTATGGTTTATAGGGTCTTTTAAAATTTTTAGTGGTTTTAGGGGTTTTAGAGTGTTTTGGGTTATTATGGTCATTTTAGGGTTTTATATGGGTTTTAACGTCTTAAATGATTTTAGGTATTTTAGGTTATAGTAGGGGTTTTATCGGTGTTAGGGACTTTTAGTGGTTTTAGTTTTTTTTGGTTTTTTCCAGTTCTTTCATGTTTGTTGTGGTCGTTGGGTTTCACGTTTTCTAAGTTGTTTTGGTGTCTTTTATGGTTTTAGGTATTTTTTGGGTTTCTATTGTTTTATGTGTTTTTATGGTTTTTTTGGGTTTATATTCTATTTAATATTTTTGTATTTTTAAGGGTTTTTAGAATTTTAATATTTTTATGGTTTTTTGAATTTTTAGGTTTTTAGGGGTTTAAGGTTGTTACAGTTTTTTTGTGGTTTTTTTATTGCTATGGGTTTTAGAGTTTTTATACTTTCTTGTTTTTTGTTACTATTTTATGTTTTTTGGGTTTATTTGGATTTTAGGGTTTTTAGGTTTTTTAATGCATTTAGTATTTTTTGGTGTTTTTAGTATTTTAACTATTTTTTGGGTTTTTTGGGTTCTTTGTTTTTTTGGGGATACATAGGGTTTTTAGTTTGGGTGGGGGGGTATTTTAGGGGTTTTCTAGAGTTTTATTGGTATTTTTTGTAATTAGGGGTGTTTTGTGGGTTTTAGGGGTTTTAGGGATTTTAGGGATTTTTGTATTTTTGTTTCCTTTTTGGGTGATTTTAGGATTTTTAGGGGTTTATAGGGTTTCTTGTTTTCTATGTTTTTTATGATTTTTTAGTTTTTTGGGGATTTCTAATATTTTAGGGTCTTATGTCATAGGAAGTTTTTAGGGTTTTAGGGTTTTTTGGGGTTTTTGTGTTTTAGGGGTTTTAGGATTTTTAATGCATCTAAGATTTTTTAGGTATTTTAAGGGGATTTAGGGTTTTTAGGGGGCTCTAGGGGTTTTATAGGGTTTTAAGAGGTTTTAGTGTTTTTATGGTCTTCTAACGTTTTTAGGGCCTTTTACTTTTTCAGGTTTTTCGGGGTTTTAGGGTATTTTAACGTTTTTAGGGTTTTTAGGTTTTTTTTTATTTTTTTCAGGTCATTTTATATTTTTATTTTTGTTCTAGTATTTTTGGGGTTTTTAGAGGGTTTCTCGTATTTAGGTTTTTTAGGGGTTTTAGGGCCTCTAAGGGGGTTTTATTTCATCATGTGATTTTAGGGTCCTCTAATATTTTGTTTGTTTTTTAGGTTCTTTTAGGGTTAGGATTTTTTTTGTTTTTTTATGGTTGTAGGGTTTTAATGGTTTTCTATAGTTTTCTAGGGTTTTAGGGGGTTTCAACTTTTTTTTTAATTTTTTTGGATATTTATGGATTCTAATATTGTCATGGGTGTTAGGTTTTTTAGGATTCCAGGTACTTTTATGGGTTTTAAGGGTTTTATAGCTTTTGGGGCTTTTAATGATTTTTGAATCATTTAGGGGTTTTCAAATTCTTTAGTGTTTTAATGATTTTTATGGTTTTTTAGTTTCATTTTAGCAGTTTTAATGTTTTTTTGTGGTTTTAGGGTTTTCTAGGGTCTTTTAGAACATTTTTTGGGTTTTAGTATTTTGAAGGTTTTTTAATATTTTTGGGTAATTTTGTGTTTTTAGGGGTTTTTAGCGTCATCTAGGGTTTTAGGGTTTTTAGTTTCCTTTAGGGATTTTAGATTTTTAGTGCCTCTTAGGAATTTTTGAGGGTCTTTTTGCATCATTTAGTGGTTTAATGTTTTGTTTATGTTATTAATGTTTTTTGGGTTTCTTTGGATCCTTTAGGGTTTTTAGGGTCCATTAGAGGTTTCTAGGGTCTTTTCGGGGGTTTTTAAGGTCTTTTAGGAGGTTTTAGATTTTTGTAGAGTCTTTTTGGGTTTTAAGGGTATTTTATGGTATTTTAGGGTTTTAGGGGGGGGGGGGTTTAGTGTCTTTTAGTGTTTTTTATGGTTTTAGGGTCTTTAAGGGTTTACTAGGTTTTTTTTGTTTTTTGGTATTTTTAGGTTTTTAGTATATTTTTATTGTCTTAGGGTCCTTTAGAGTTTTTGGTGTTCTTTTAGGGGTCATTAAAATTTTAAAGGGTTTTAGGGGTTTTTGGGTTTTTAATTTTTTTTAGCATTTTTAGAATATTTTTGGTTTTTTGGAGTTTTTTGGGTTTCTTGTGTCTTTATAGGTTTTTAGGATTTTTATGGTTTTAGGGTATTTTATAGTTTTATAAGGAATTTTATGTTTGTTTAGTATTTTTTATGGGGTTTTATGGATTTTTTAGGGTTTAGGGTTTTTATGTGTTTTTAAGAATATTAGGGTTTTTAGGGATTCTATGTTTTCTAGGGGTTTTTTAGTTTTTTTGAATTTTTAGTGTTTTTATGTTTGTTAGGGTTTTTAGGATTTTCTAGGTTTTTAGGATATTAGGGGGATTAGTATTATTTTAAGAGGATTATGGGTTTGACGTGGATTTAGGGGGATTTAAGGATATTTTTGGGTTTTAGGGTCTTTAGGTGTTTCTATGTGGTTTTATGTGTTCTCATGGGTTTTTAGGGGTTTTTTGAGTTTTCCAATTTTTTAAGAGGCTTTTAGGGTTTATTTAGTATTTAGGGTTTTAGGGTCTTAGGGATTTTAGGTTTTTTTAGATATTTTAGGGTACTTGTATGGTTTTATGGGTTTTATAGTTTTTATGGTTTTATAAAGGATTTTAGGTTCATTTTGCTTTTTTCTGTTTTAATTTTTTTAATGTTTTTAGAGTTCTTTTTGGTTTTAAAGGTTTTTTCGTTATTAAGTGTTTCTAGTGTTTTCAATGCTTTTAGAGGGTTTTATGGTTTTTTTTTGTTTTTCAATGTTTTTAGGTTTTTAGGTTTTTTTATTATTTTAGGTATTTTAAGGTTTTTCGAGTTTTTTTGCGATTTTAGGGGGTGTAAGGGTTTTCCTTGTTTTTAGAGTTCTTTAGGGGTTTTAGGTTTTTATGGATATAGGGTGTTTAATGGTATTTTGGATGTTTTAGGTTTTCTATAGGGTTTTAGCATCTTTTAGGGGTTTTAGGGTCTTTTAGTGTTTTCTTGTGTTTTATGTGTTTTATAGGGGTTTTAGGTTTTTTATTGTATTATAGGGGATTTATATTTTTAGGGGTTTTAAGGGGTTTTAGGGTTTAATGTTTTAGGGGTTTTTGGGGTTTTTGGGCTTCTTAGAGTTTTTTAATGTTTTTAGGGGTTTTCAGGTCTTAGAGTTTTTTTATGATTTTTAATGTTTATTTTGGGTTTTATAATGGTTTTCAAGCATTTTAAAGGTTTTTAGGGTTTTTTATGGTTTTTAGTTGTTTTTTAGTTTTTTTAGGTTATTATTGATTTTTTTTGTTTTTAGTGTTTTTAAATGTTTTAGGGTTTCTTAGGGTTTTTTGGGTTATATGGAATTTTGTGGGGTTTACGGTTTTTTTAGTTTTTAGAGTTTTGAGTGGGTTTTTAATGGTTCTAAGATACTTTTTGGGGTTTTATGTTTATAAGTGGTTTTATGGGGTTTTGTGGGTATTTAGGGGGTTTAGGGTTTTTAGGCTCTTTTAGTGTTTTAATGTTTTAATGGATTTATGGTTTTTTATATTTTTATGATTTTTATGGAATTTTATGTTTTTTAGGGTTTATGTGGTTTTATAGTTTTTTATTCCATTTATGGATTTTAAAATATTTTATGTTTTTTTGGTTTTTGAGTTTTTAGGTTTTAATGTTTTTAATGCCATTTAATGTTTTTTAGTGTTTTATGTTTTTTTTCAGGGTTTCAAGGATTTTCGTTTAATGATTTTAAGGGATTTTAAAATTTATATGTCATTAGGGTTCATTTAGGTGTTTTAGTGTTATTTTAGGATTTTCATATTTTTTATCGTTTTCTTAGTGGTTTTAGGGGTTTTACGGTTTTTTATGGTTTTTAGGGATTTATTAGAGTTTTATTGTTTATTAAGGATTTTAAGTGATTTTTAGGGGTTTTAGGATTTTTTATGGTTTTATGGTTTCAAATTTATTTTAGGGGTTTATATAATTTATATGGGTTTCTTAGGATTTATTATTGTTTTTATAGTTTTAAGGGGTTTTTATGTTTTTTATGGTTTTTAATGTTTTTTTGGGTTTTTATGATTTTTATGATTTTTAGGGAATTTTGGGGACTTTAAGGATTTTGTGGGTTTTAGTGTTTTTAGGGTTTTTAAATATATTTTGGGGTTTTAGGGTTTTAGTGTTTTTTTGGTCGTTTTTGGTTTTTTAGAATTTTACGGCTTTGGGTTTTTAGGGAATTTTTGTCGGGTTTGGATCTTTCTAGAGTGTCTTAGGGTTTTTAAGGGTTTTATGGACCTTTACGGTTTTTATAAGGGTTTTATAGTCTTTTATGACTTTTAGGTTGTTTAGGGTCTTCTATGGTTTTTAGGTTTTGAAGAGAATTTTAGGGTCTTCTTGGATTTTTTGGTTCTTTAAGAAATTTTAAGGGTTTTAAGGTCTTTTATGTGTGTTTTAGAGTTTTTTGGGTTTTATTATTTTTAATTTTTTAGGTTTTTTTGTGGTTTTTAGTGTTTTTATGGTTTTAGGATATTTTTAAGATTTTTAGGGATCTTTTAGGGTCTTAGGTTTTTAAGATTTTAAAGAACTTTTAAGGGTTATTACTTTATTGTATGGGTTTAAATGGTTTAAGGGTATTTAGGAATTTAGGGGTTTCCCTATTTTTACTGTTTTTAGGGTTTTGGGGGTTTTGAGGATTTGTTTGGGTTTTTGGGTGTTTTAGTATTTTTATTGGGTTTTTGTATTTTTAAGGGTTTAGGTGTCTTTTGGTTTTTTAGCTATTTTAGTTTTTTTAATGTTGTTTAATTTCTTTAGGGTTCCTTGGGGTTTTTTGGGTTTTTTGGGGTTTTTATGTTTTTATTTTTTTTAGTGATTTTTGGGTTTTTAGTTCTTTTATGGTGTTCAGGGGTTTTGAGGTTTTTTAATTGTTTTATAGGGTTATTTAAGGATGTTTAGGATTTTTAGGGATTTTTAGGTTCACCTAATGGTTTTAGGGTTTTTTGTGTCTTTTAGGTTCTTATGGAGTTTTAGGCTGTCATGTCATAGATTTTCCATGTATTATTTAAAAATATTATATGGATTGATTTTAAGACCATGGGCTGTGATAAAGTGAAATTATGAGGCCCAGTTTTCCCGAAATAAATGTTTGGAATATATTAGATATATCAAATAGCACACACATGTCGTTTTCTTAAACAAGTGGAATATCTTCTAAATGGGTGTATGTATCAAAAATGTGTGGGAACTGTTGAGTTCTGAATGTTGGTTTTACCATAGGCGTGACCTTACATTTTTTACTGTGTTTTTTTTGAAAAAGGTGTCTTGGATGTAAAGTGAGTAAAATAATTTATGAAAATTATTTTAATTTGTTGTATTGACGCTAAAAATTGATTTTTTTTAAATAAATCATTATTTCATAATTCTATGGTTAGCATCACAACCCTGTAACTTCTGGAGGATTGTTAGAGTGACCGTTGGTAAATCCTTTCTGACGAATGATGATGGATCGAGGACTGAGGATCGGCGCACATCAATTTTGAAGGATCTCACCAATGAATGCAACTCAGCTACACTATTCATCATTTATCAGTCCAAATAAAACTAAGGCATGCGATTTTGATTTTATTTTCCCAGTTCTTGAATTCCATGATGAATATAGCCCAATCAACAATCATATTGATCATCAATTCGATCTTATTTGCAGGATTGGTTATTTTTGCGGGGTTTTGATGAGAGATTAATCTTTGTGATTATTATTTTATTTTATTTACATTTTAATAAAAATGGATCGAGATTTACATGAACATATATCTAGGTGTGTTCCTATATTTTCTTCTTATGATTTTCTCCCCCCATTTAACAATCATCACAAGTGTTCTTCGCTTCACCCGCGACTCAACACATCACAATCAATCGATCGTTACACATCCGATTCATGGTGAAATGATCCAATATCACAGATCTGGGATTGGAATAGTATGATGGAGGTGTGATGATGAATATTGGGCAGTTCGGATGATAATGGATCCTTGAATTTGTGTTATTATTTATTATTTGGTGTGGAATAAAGAAATAAGATTTTATCTATTTTGTGCCCATATCGAAAGAAGAAATGAATCTATTTGGAGATGGCTTGACTTCAAAACCTTGGATCTTGAGTTTTGTTGTGAACTTCCCACTAAAATGGAAGCTGGATGGTCGACCATTGCAATCATGAGGAAGATAGTGGGTTCTGGTAAATCTCAATACACAAATTGTGTAGTTGTTGGCTACGGGGTGTGTAGTTCCCCTATAATAACTCAGTGTGTACTTTAGATAGTACACAGACATGGGGTGGAGTAAATAGGTTTCCTATAGGAAGTGTACTCCCCCACATAGTATGGCCTCGACCATGTACATGGGATAACCCATGTACTGGTACACGAGAAGGGATACACATGATGACACTGTGTGCTAGCACACAACTGGAGTACATAGGGTGGGACCCTAGATACAAGGGAACATTGTGTAACCCCTCAACGCACCATATACTCCTATTTTACATGGACACAGTTTGAATGAGATGGTTCGTTCACACGGGTTGAACCCTGGATCAAGTTAAATGGTGTGTAACCCTTATACACACCATGTAATCCTTCATACATGGCTTAGATCTCTTTTCATCTATATCTTGGACATGTTTCGGTAGGGTTCGTTCCCATTATCATTTCCCTGAAGGTTTTCACGAATCGTTTCCTACTCCTAAGACTATGACCCCTTCAATGGGAATTCTATGAAAGAGTCATTAGAATCCCTCTAAGAGGAACAGAGTGAGATCCTCTATTCATCTTTGTACCATATGGGGAGTTCCTTGTATGGACATAACCAACACTACCTGGGCGCTGATCCTCTATTTAGGAGGGTTAATCTAGATCGATTTTTTTGGTATCACCCCATGTCCTGGGAGGTGATCCACATCTTTGTACTGTATTCTTTTCAGATCTAATAGAGTATTAATTCTCATGAAGAGACCCAACTAGTAGTACCTCTAGGAAGAACATTATCGGTGATATCAATCATAGGATTGTGTTCTCATATATGAGTGCTTAGTGGAATCTTCGAGCTAGAATCCTAGGTTGTTATACAATGGTTGTGGATTTCCTCTTAACTATATGTCTTGGAGTGAGTATATATGGATCTTGTAGAAATATACCTATGTAGAGGTAATTATATTTTCTCGATTATATTTATGTCTGGCTTCGGGGTGTTCTAATGAGTATTTCTACACTCACAGCTACATGGTATTTTCCTGCACATGTCTTGACTTGTGAAGATGATCGACCTTTTAATGGAGTCATAGGTGGACAAGGACTAGACGGTGCTTAGTGATACTGAACAGACCAAGTTTTGTTCCTGTTGCTATAGATAGTAGTCCAAGTACCGTTACATTCATGTTGAACATGTGTTACAGACTCATTGTGTTGGGATTGTATTTGGCCATGTTTACTTTCTTTACATCCTATCATACTCTGGTTGAGGGATATATATATTTATTAATGTATTGGTTGTTTAGTTGTTTTTAAATTTCGACATTTTGTGGATTTGGAGATATGTTCTTGTGTACAGGTACTTAGGAAATGCCTCCCATGTTAGTGATATGGATACTCAGTGCTAGTCACAATCCCCTAGACTCTTTGATGCATGATTTAGGAGTAGCATCATGGGAACCAATGGAATGGGTCATGACATAGTGCTATTAGATGGGTCATTTCTACTTTAGGACTAAGAGTCTGTGATATTTCTCTTGGGAAACTATGTTAAGTGTCTTGAGTTCAGTTTTCTAGTTAGGGACACTAGTGTTGGGGTGGCAGTTAAAGTATTCATACACTAGGACTCTAATCTCCTTCTTTTCGACTTGGTACATGAGAAAATTGGTTGTAGGGAAAATAGTGGTTCATGAATCATATTAGAATAGGTTGTTGTATCCATTTTCATCTTGAGTCATCTTTCTAGATATACTCATTGACTATGGACCGTCTTGTTTATATACAAGATACCTCTACGATGCATACTAGCTAGGATTCAGAATCTTGAGCATCTGTATGAACCCCTTAGTGATGTGGTTTTATACAAGGAATAGTTTCTGAGATGTTACATCTAGGTGGTGTACCATCCATACTGCCACCTGAAGAGAAGCATGTGGTACCGCAGTAAAAGTGAATGATGTGTGAAGGTTGAGTTAAATTCATGAGTTTCTATGGCAGAGAACCCTCATGTTCTAAGGTGTTCCTAGCCCATAGGTGGTTGAGGATTGGTCTGAGGTGGTGACCCATGTTTTCCATCTAGTTTGTACACCAATAGATCAAATGGTCATCCTGGCACTGAACCTTCTTATTGTCCTAGCTGGTTAATAATGGGGGTTTAGTTACCCTATATTATAACGAGATTACTATTTCATGGACTAAGTTCAAGAATCTCTTCATATAGGAGTTCTCACAAGCTACGCTGAGAGATGTGTGTTTCCAGGAGCTTCTACAGCTCTAGTAGGGTATAATGACAATAACTGAGTATTCATCGAGGTTTTCCAACCTCTTGAGGTACTCTATGTAAATAGTTCGAGATCAGTTCTTCAGGGATCAGTCCTTCGAGTGAGTTCTACGTAGAGGAATCTGAGCCCATTTTATCCCTACGTTCATTCCTACTTATGTTGTGATTGTTGAGTAGGATTTGGTGACTGAATGATTCCTGGCTAAGGAGATACAACTGGTGATTGTCAATAGTGGACAAGAAGGAGCAGATGCCTCGATAGTAAGGAGCCGATGTCAGTCTCAGGGACTTAGATGTGGGATATATTTCTATAGGGGGTCCTTGTATAGAGGATATATTGTTTTGGTCTCACTTGGTGGGTCTAGTCATCCTTGGGAGAGGTGGGGCTACTCATTTGATGGAATGGGACATCTTGATTGAGATTGTCGGACCCACCATACATCTTATAGGGAGACTGTGGATAGACCACTAAGATAGAGGCAGTGTAAGGGGAAGAAAAATACATAAGGTGGTATATGTGGTAGAGGTGTTGGGAGAGGATAAGGGGGTGGTTTACATTTTGACTTATTACCACCACTCCCCTAGGTGGTCCTTGATAAGCTCATGGAGCTTGAAAATAGGGGTGAGGATTGTTGCAGGCAATTGAGGCTTATGACCTAGGGGCTCTAGGAATGATTCGAGGTACAATCTACATATTTTATAAATTAGCTAAAGTACTAATAGACATAGGTTATATTAATTCCATTCTTTCCACATACCTTTTATGAGATTAGATATTTATTTTTAACCATTTACTCGACCCTTATGCTTGGAGACACCTACTAGAGAAGACTTAGTTATCAAACAATTGTAAAAATAGATAGACCTGACCCTTGGAGACGAGTGTTTCAGTTGGAATATCTTAGTATCGTTGTCGAGGACTTGTGGTGTAATTTTCTGTGTGGATTGGTTATCTACACTCCACGTTCAGATTAAATATTATAGGTGAGGGTTGTGATGTGTCCACATCGACATAACTAAATTTTCCTTTATTGATGGAAAGGAACCCAGACAGTACAAGATGGAATCATTCATAGGATGGTGCACTCGATTACTCCTTAATTGGCTAGCCTAACCCTTGGTGATGTTTATGTTATGATTTCTTGGTTTTCTAACATAGTGGAGGAGTATGGGGATGAATATTCTGATGATGATCTAGGTTTACATCCCCTCAAAGATATAGACTTATGCATTGATCTAAAACCTGGGTCAACACCGATATCTTCTCAAGGATATCAGATGGATCCCACAAAGATTCATGGGATGAGGGTGTAGCTGGAGGACTTGAAGCAGATGGGATTCATGATACCTAGTGTTTTTCCTAAGGATACCCTAGTTTTTTCATTGAATCTAGACAAGAGCTTGTGGTTATGTGTAGACTACCAACACTTGAACTAGGTGACCATGATGAATAAGTATCTACTATTGAGGATAAATGATCTATTTGATCAGTTGAGAGGGGCACAATGTTTCTCGATGGTTTTACTCAGATCTAGCTATCACCAACTATGGGTATAGTATGAGGATATACTGAATATAACATTCCAATGTTACTACTATCACTATGAGTACTTGGAGATTCCCTTTTCCATAATGAATTCTCCAATAGTGTCCATGGGACTCATGAACTGCATTTTTAGATTTAGTTATACCATTTTGTCGTAGTCTTCTTTGATTATATCCTTTTGTACTTGATGTTCGAGGAGGATCATGAGAGACACTTAAGGATAGTTCTGGATGTACTCTGAGAGAACCAACTTTATCAAATCTCTCTAAGTTCCAGTTCTAGATTCTGGAGGTCCACATTCTAGGACATGTTATCTCAGAAGATGGAGTGGAATACGACCCATCCATGCTCGATGTAGTGTTATCATGAGAGAAACCTAAGAGATTAATAGAGGTGTGAAGATTCCTTGGGATGATAGACTATTACAAGAGATTTATACCCAAATTCTCCAAGATATTAAAACTCATGATAGATTTGAATCGAAAGGGGTAGCCTTCTATGTGGAAAGAAAGGTTCAAGTTGGCATTCCATCAATTAAGGTAGAGTTTGAATAGCGCTCCAATCATTATATTTCTAGGGGATAGTTTCAAGAATATTGTTTTATGTGATTCATTAGGAACCAGGTCTGGTTGTGTTCCGTTGAAGAGGAAATAAATTATTACCTATGGTTCACACTAGTTGATACCACATGATAAAAACTACATGACCCATGATCTTGAGTTAGAACCAGTAGTATTTACTTTGATGATGTGGTGACACTAACTGATGGGTGAGTGGTTTATCATCTACTCCAATCACAAGAGTCTCAAATATAGATTCTCTTAAAAGGATCGAAAATTGAGATAGAGGTTATGGCTAGAGTTCCTCCAGGATTATGACTTCAAAAATGTCTATACTCATTGGAATTGGAATGTGGAAGTAGATTCTCTCAGTAGGAGATCTATTTCACAGTTTCTAAGAGAGTCTTCACAGCAATTTTCCTCATTACAATTATCTTTTTTGGATAGATATAGAGTATTTTAGCTCCAGTCAACGGTTACAACCCCTTCACTATTACAGCGAGTTAGGGACGCACAACTTAGGGTAATTGACTGTGATACCCTACATGTTTTTCTATCTACAGGGAATGCTCCGGATTGATTTTCAAAAGGTGGGGAGAAAATAATTTATTTTTAGTGGACACATGATGGTACAAGTAATTTTGTGGGAATAGGTTTTAAGGGTGTTTTATATGTCCCCTTTGGTAGTACATCCAAGTGTAGAAAAGATGTAACAGAACATCCGATATCAGTTTTGGTGGATATGGATTAAGAAATGAGTTGCCGAGTTTATCCCCTGATGCCTTACGTTTCAACAAGTAAAGGCTAAGCACAAAGTTCCATTGATTTAATCTCAACCCCTTGAGGTTATATAATTTAAGTGGGATTGGATATCTGTGGATTGTGTGATGTGCTTACAATGTACATCTAGGAGACACGATTCCATCTAGGTGACCGTTTACTAACTCACCATGTCGGCCCACTTTCTAGAGACCTGAGAGAAGATTTTACTAGAGATCTTGGGATTCCTATACCTTAAGGAGATATTTCTAATCCATGGAGTTCCATAAATTATTTTTTCCAATAATGAAACATTATTTACATCCTAGTTCTATAATGGGTTATAGGATCCATTTGGGACCCAGTTATTCTTCAGCATAACATTTCTCCTGCAAACTAATGGTCAGATAGGGAGGACCATTTCTGTTCTAGAGGACATGATGTGAGATTTCAAGTTGGAATTTTTCCATAGTTAGGAGGATCACCTACCACTGGTAGAGTTTGAGTACAAAAATAGCTACCAATCCACCATCAGTATGGAACCATCTGAGGCCCTGTAGTGATGACCATATAGGTCACCAATTTATTGGACTGACCCAGGAGAGTTAGTACTCATGGGAAAAGAGTTGGTTCAACATATAATAGAGAAGGTTTATATCATCTAGGATAATATGAGGACTGAAAAAAACCATCAGATGGCTGATGCTGATAGGATTAAAAGGCCTTTGTTGTTTGAGAATGGAGACCATGTGTTCCTACGAGTTTTACCACTATGTAGATTACATTTATTTGGATGGGGAATCAAGAAATATCCAAGGTTCAGAGACACTTTATAGATTATGTGTAGAGTTGGAAAGGTGGAATATTTCGGAGATCAAACTCTACAATTAGACCAGGTACATGACATCTTCCAGGTGTCGTAGCTGAGGAGGTTCATGCATAACTCATCACACGTTATCAACTCGGGTGAGCAAGACATTGAGGATGGAGAATTTTTTTCTGAGTACCAAGTGGAGAAAAAATATCAATAGGATAGGATGATTTTTTGGAGATCGATTCCTTTGGTTATTATCAGGTGGAATCATGAGAATCTCTCAGAGAGCACATGGGAGTCGGAGGATCAAATTCATGCTTAGTGCGAACATATTTTTGAGTATCCATTGATTTTGATTTTCAGGACATAAATCCCCATGTTTAGGAGAATTTAATGTGTCTTATATTCTTTGTATTAATGTTAAATATTATATGTATTGATTTCGTGACCAGGAAATAAGAATGAGTGTGATTTCAAGTCCCGATTCCCCTAAAAAATGTCTTAAATATATTAAATAGAATGTGTTCATGGTTTTCATGAAAGAGTGAAATATCTTTACAATGGGTTCTCATTTCATAAATAAAAGGTCACCATTGAGTTCAAAATGGTGGTGTTAGGCTATGTGTGACCAAATATTGGTCGACATGGGTCATTTGAGAAAAATCTATCATTGGCGTAAAATGAAAAAAATTATTTAATAAAGTTATTTTAATATTTTTGTTGATGCATTGAATTGATTTTCATTAATTGTATCCATAATTCAGAATTATAGGGTTATCCACATAACCATGGAACTTCTATAGGATTGTTGGAGGGAGATTTGGGAAATCCTTTCTTATGAATGATGGTAGGCCGAGGATCGACGATCAACACACATAGATTATGAAGGGTCCTACAAGAAAACACAACACAACTTTTTTCATAATCAGTGATTGATCTGAATCGAGTCAGGGTGTGTGATTTTGATGTTCTTTTAACCATTCTTTAATTCCATGATGAACATGGATCAATCAAATATCCTTTTGATTAGTTTTTTGATCATATATGCGGGATGAGTTATTTTTACAGGGATTTGATAGTAGATTAATGTTTATGATTATTGGTTTATTCAAATATAATTATAATGGAAATATATCAATATCAATGTGAACATAGATAGAGGTTTATTCATATGATTATTTCTCTTTTATCCTCCCCCCTTCATCGTTTGTTGTCAGCGTTCTTTGTTTGGCCCCTAACTTGAGACATCCCAATCAATCGATCATTGCTCACCTGATTTTTGGGTCCACGATATGATATCAAAGATCTATGATTGGAATAACATGGTAGATTTGTGATGACTGAGAAAGAGAGATTTAGAATAAGGTGGATCCCCAAATTCGCATTATTCTATGTTCTTCTGTGAATAATTAATAATAAAGATTTAATCCATTTTCAGCCAATTCAGAAGATGAAACATTCTAATTTTCCAAAAACATGACTCAAAAACATTTGATGTTGAGTTTTGATGCAAACCAACCCTCGAAAATGAATCTAGAATATCGATCGGTGTGATTGGGATGAAGAAGATGAGTTCTAAAAAACCTGATACACACGACATGTCGTCCTTTGTTACACAATGTGTTGTCCCCTTGTAAGAACTCAGTGTGTACTTTGAACAATACACATACATGGGGTGGACTACAGGGAATTTTTACATGGCATGTACTCCCCCACAATGCATGGCATGGACCACATACACAGGCTACATCATGCATTGGTACACATGCATGGATACACAGGATGAAACCATGTGTTGGCACATGATATGATTACATTGGACGGACCCCAGATATAAATACACTATGTGTAACTCCTCTTCATGTTGTGTACTCCACTCTCACATGGACATAGTTTCAATCACATGGGCTGTTCACATGGGTAGAACTCGGGGTCAAGACACAAAGTGTGTAATCCTTCTACATGTAGTGTACTCCTTCTTACGTGGCTTAGATATATTGTCCTCCATATCATATAAAAGTTTTAGTAGGGTTATTTCCCCTTATTGTTTCTATGAAGGTTGGTAAGATTCACTTTCTACTCCTAGGATTATAATCCCTTCTGTGGTAATTGTTAGATAGAGTCATTGGAATCCATTCGAGAGGTCTTGATTGATATTTTTTATTCATCTTCATGTACTAGGTGGTGTTCTTGGTATCGACATGACCAACACTACCAAGGCGCTGATCCTATACATGGAAGGGTTAATATAGATCAAGATTGTTGGTATCACCCCATGAACATGGCATTGATCCTCATTTGTTTATATTATTCTCTTCAGATTTATCAGTGTATTCTTTATCATGACGAGACTTGATGAATAGTATCTCTCAAAAGGAAGACATCAGTGCTATCCAACTCAAGAGTGTGTTCTCCCAGATGAGTGCTTCATGGATTCTTCAGGTTGGAATCCTAGGCTGTTATACTATGGTTATGGCATACCTATAGACTATGTGTCTTAGATTGAGTATATCTACATATTTTTGTTATATGTGCTATAGACATATGCCTATGTAGGGATGACTGTATTTCTTTTATTATATTTCATTGCTGTTTTGGGGTGTACTACAGAGTATATTTATACTCACCCTTACATGGGATTTTCCCACATGTCTCATGTCGTGTACAAATAATCTTCCTTTTGATAGAGTCTTAGGTGGACTAGTACCAAATAGTTCTTAGTGAGACCGAATAGACCAAGGTGTGTTCCTATGGCTACGGACAACAGTCCCAGTTTGTAACGCCCCGACCCCAGCTACCCAGAGTCGGTGCATTACTTCGTAACATTGGCATGATCACAAAAGATCAAGTCTCGAAAGACCGATTAGTTTAGTAGCCTTGGAAACACTAGATACATTCGTAAATGTTACATTACATCATAAAATGAAAAACTACTACAACAACATAATGTCTCCACAGTGCACACTATTATCCCCTCATAATATCCCTGCAGGTCATTCATAATTTACTTCTTCACTTCCTGGGAAAAATAAAACATAGAAAAGGGGTGAGCTCAAATGCTCAGTAAGGATAACAATATTGCGGAAGCTTTCATAAATAAACATAAACATTTAAGGCAATGTATGACTAAAACAAAAGCCTTTTAAACTTGAACATCAACATAATATGGAAAAAGTAAAATGAAATAATGCCATTTACTTCTTCACATGAATATTCTACTGGTCGAATAATCACATGCAATATCAATAACCACTTTCATAATGATGGAATGCATAATGCCAGACTATCATAACCACGTAGCCAAGGCCTCGTGCCAAGACCACAAATAAGATTTTGTCAAGGCCTCGTGCCAAGACACTAGTTTGTCTCAAGAGACCTGCTGATGCATCGAGGAGCAATAGAGGGCTCCACCCGTCACTTATTAAGTCCAATGCATTCCTCATATGAATAGGTTTAAACATATCATAAACCATAACATAATCGTATCACATAAAACATGCGTAAAGGAAAAATAACATTTCCACATTTAAATCACAAGATGTCAATACAACACATTGATAAAATAAAAACGCTTTCAAAACCATTTTCAATACCAAAATAAAAGCAAGGTAAAACTTTGTATTTATTTTTCATTAAAAAAAAGTGATGGCTTGTAGAGGAAGCCGAAACTCAAATAATGGTCACGGCGGCGGAGAAGTCGTTGTCGCCGCATAAGTACGGAAAGGAAAAAATTCCCTTTTTGTCGTTTAGTAAAACGCTTCGTATAAAAAAGATTCCTTTTTAATAAACATAAAAGTCAAAGGGGTTCATACACCGTATAAAAGAAAGTTGTGTATAAAGCCAAATATGCCTCAATGAAAGGAGATTGAGGCAAAGTCCTTAAAAAGATCATTTTTAAAATAAAATAGATCTATTATGTGTATTCAATATAAGTACACATAAATAAAGTACAAATACAAGATAGGACATAATTATATCATGACATAATTTGAAAGTAGGAGAATAGCCCAAAGAATAGAAGTTGGGTTAAGAAGTTCCCTTACCTCGTGTCTGACTTGACTCAACCGTTCTTTAACCTCCTGAATAATAAACTAGAGTTAATATATACCTTATTAAGAACCATTTTCAATTTCATTGTCCTTTTTATATCACTTATTACAATGATATGAACATTATGTAATTATTTAAGTTAATAACGGTCGTTTTGTCGATCTTTGGTACTTGAGTCAACAATAAAGTTCTTATAATTACAAGTTGTTTATGTGGTAGAATATCCATTATCTCCAAAATTATATTCATGATTTAGATTTCATATATATCTTATATATCCAGTATATACATTCATTTATAATATTACGTAACATTTAGAGGTAAGAAATGAAATGCACCGTTCATGGAGACGGTAAGCCGTACGTACGCATGAACGCTACTTTCAATTCAATTTCATATTTAATGGAACAAAATCATAATGATATAAATGTATAATATAATTCCAGTATAATATAGTGTATAATAACATTTACTTCATCCTTTATACATCCCACATATGGCATTAACGATTAAAATCACTTTGAGGGGGCGGTAGTCCGCACTTCCTAAAATGAAATTATCGCGTTTTACCCATAATGGAAATCATAAAGTATGCCATAAATGAATAATAAAGAAGCATAAGTAAAACATAATCATATTATATATCATATATAAAAATAGTGACATCTTAATGGCCACCTTTGAAGGTGTTATATGAGTGTTGAACAATCATCGTTTCGTGAGGCAGAAATTCGCCATCCACAGAAACCGTATGTTCTTTAACCAATAGATGTAGGTGTGTGTAAGTGTAGCTCGAATAATTCTTATAACAACATCCTAGTATATTGAGGATACTGGTGTTGTTAAAAAAGAAATGAATAAGAAGAGTTTAGGGGGTTGGAGAAGAAAAATAAAACAAAACAACATTAGAGAAGACATTACCTCAAAATCGGGTAACTCTTTTTGATTTGAGCCAAAGGCTTCCTTGGAAAGAGTTATGCCCAAAGTGAGGCTTCTAGGATTAATAGGGGGAAGTTGGGAGAGTATTTGGGCAGAGGTTGGCCGAGCCAAATGGCTTTAAGGTGTGAATAAGGTGGGAGAGGTGGGGGCCTTTTATAAGTGGAGAGGAGGGGCTCTTTTGGAAAGATTGAAATGTTACATTATTACACAATGCTTTTCGGATTCTAAAGGTCTCACACTTATATAATTCGTGGCTAAGGTGATAAGGGTTCGAAATATACCCATCCAATAGTCTTTGGACAAGTGTAAGCCTTGGATTTTACATTATCTTTTCATTTTATTAAAATCGTTAAATAATGAGGTCATCGTTGCATCATAATGATGTCATAAATAATTTAATTTATTTAATGTCTAAAAATTATAAAAAAATACTATGATGTAGGAAATATTTTTATCTTTATAATGAATATTTATAGTCAAAATTTGGACTTGTGTAACCCCACTTAAAAACAATTTTAGTAAAATAACTCATGTTTGTGTCAATTTAATTTTAACATTAAATAAATATATATTAATGTCATTTTCCAACTAAAGTGGCTCCATGGGGTCCCCAAGTTGACCCATGGGTTGTCTTGGTCGGACATGACTCATCCAATAGGAGTAGGACAAGTGTAATGCTCATCTCATATTATTAAAACATTATTTGTACCTTAAACTACATTAATTACCTCTAATCGCGATTAAGAACTTAAAAGTTACTATTCACCAAAAAATTATTTTAATCTCATTGAACCACATTTTACTTCTTAATGACAACCATGTATGTCGGATTTTTGAAAATCAAATCACAGAAGTGGTAATATTTCATTTAAATGAAAAATCAGTTATTTAACTACCACTTAGTGGTTTCACTATTCATCAAAAATTGAAGTTTTTCAGAACAAAGCCAAAATTTCACCCTAAGCTATAATTGATATTCCGAATTCAAAAATGATGACTATTTTTAAAAATTCCAAACATATAAGTTGCATTAATTAATTTTATAATTAATTCCCTCTGTTACAAAAAATGGCGTGTTTCTAAGAAACAATTTATATCAAAAGATTGGCAATTGTTTATGTCTGATTTCAATGTTAAATTAATTCTAATGACCACCATTGGATAAAATGGTAAAAGTATATTCTAATTATACTTTATAACCACTAAATAGTATAATTTTTCAGTATAAATTATTTTTATTTAAAAAGTTGTTTTTATGTATTTTTCACTATTCATAAAAAATAGAAGTTCTCAGAAAAATACCAAAAATTCAACATAGACTAATTTCGATATTCCGAATCCAAAAATGAAGTCCATTTTGATAAATAAAATTTATAAAATTTCAAAAAGTAGGTATTAATATTCACAACGGCTAGTTTAATTCGCTGTGGTGTGTGTTAGAGCTCGAGGTTGCATACAACACAGGATATTGCATTATTCGAAGTGAAACATACTGTGGAAGCTTGGGGTGTTACATTCTCCCCTCCTTCAATAAATTGCGTCCTCACAATTTGAAATTTTTCTTTGAAAATAAAAGGTTGAAAAGAGAAAATACCTTTTAGGAAAACCCACATCGGAAATAAGGTTAATAAATATATAACATTAAAAGAATGCAAGATAAGTACAAAGGTCACCCGATATAGCCCATTCTTGGATTCTATGAAAATATGGATATGGAGGAGAAACAAACCATCAAGGTCTGATGGAGAGTTATAGAAAACAGGATTAGGAGAAAGTTTAACCACAAGAAAATCACAAACTTGTGATTGGTTAAACGATCATTGAATCCCCAGTTGGAAAAGTTAACCGACAACATTTTTGTTTTATGTTACCTTTTATAATGTTGAGGAATTTATTTAGGAGATTTACTAAGAACGTAAGGGAATATACATACTTGTTATGTATACTTTCATTCGTTAATAAAGTTTCACCACAAACCCATCTTTTACTCCAAATGGTAACGGAACTCAAAAATATTCTTTTTATCCTAATTGTATAAGGTTCCAAATATTAACACATACCATTTAGATTAGTAAAACTATTTTGTAATAACTAGGGACTTCCTGTAGGCTAGTGGTAGGAAATAAACGCTTGTTGCACTATGGTTGTGGGTTCGATTCCTGCAGCTTTGTCCGACGCGACGGGTTATTCCCCACCCTGCAGGTTGTCCTTTTCCTAAAACTATAGTATCATAATATTCCAAAAATAATCTTCATAAATTTTTTAACCTTAAACAATACTATCCAAAGATCAACATAATCCACTCCAACCATTATAGTTATCCAAAATACCTCTGTCCAGACTTTCTCTAAAAGGTCTCTTAATTCCAAAATCCATTTATCAGATTCCCCAAACAATGTAAAGTTTCTCTTATTGTCACATACTAAAAATATAATTACCTTCATCATATTAAAACCTTACTGAAATCAACAAGTACTACAGTACAATCCTTATATATATATCACATTATTCTAATAACCAAAATATAATCCATGAGTCCAAAAGCACCAATACATTAGTTATTCTGCTTCAACTATAGTAACAGCATAAGATTGTCCTTGATCCCTTGGCCTTTTCTGATGTAAGTTTCCCTGACGCTTAGGACATTCATTTGCATAATGACCAATTTCCCTACAATTGTAACATTCAACTTTGACAGCCTCTTTCTTTCCCTTGCAATTACGAGCCTGGTGACCCTTTTCTCCACATTTATAACAAACTACCATTCCTTTTAGAAAAGTACCAGGGTGATTCTTCCCACAATTATCACATAATGGAAAATCCTTCTTTCCCTTTTCCCCTTTATCTGTCTCTTGTTCCACTGTTCTCTTCTTCTCTTGCTTTACTTTTTTGTCATAAGACTTAGAGAATTCCTTTTCTGTCTTGATAGCACACGAGAAAATATCTTCGTATGATGAGAAGGATTGTGATACTAAAGCTTGATGGAGAAATAATTTTATCCCATCAAAGAAACGATCAATCTTAATCCTTGGGTTACGTATATAATTGGAAGCATGTCTCGCTAACCTTGTAAAGTTATCCTCATACTTTGCGACATTCTCATCCTCCTTCTGCCTCAGACTCAGAAATTGCCTTTCCATATCTACTCGATGGTCGCGAGGAAAGTATTTTTCTAAAAACAGATCTTTGAACTCCCTCCATTCCATATTTGATACTTCATCATCTTCCTTCATGTTTTGAATCAATGACTACCATTGATCAGCATCTCCAGTGAGGCGGTAAACTGCCATGATAACTTTTTCCCTTTCACTGCTCCCCAAAGCCTGAAATATTTTCTCTAGGGAATTTATCCATTGCTCGGCTACTAAGGGATTTGTACTCTTGTTGAACGTTGGTGGTTGTTGCCTCATGAAACGTTCTAGCATTGATCCTCCACGTTGCGGATCAGGGTGCTCCATACGAGTAAGGTTATTATTCATAACCTGAGTGAGTTGTCCCAATATGGTATTAAGTTGATCGGCACCAGTTGCATCACCAGACCCACTATAATTATCTTGAGCAGGAGGGCAATCCCTACATGGAGTGCGTGCATTGATACGGTTTCCATTTCTTCCACTAGGCTCCATTTCTAAACAATCGCATAAACTAGATCAGTTTATGAATCAAAATACATCATCCTATACTTATAAAACACTTAACATAAATTGAACTATTTATGGATATAATCCATAATCATAAAAATGTTTTCTTTGAGGAAGTATATACTCATAAACCCTTCATAATGATTTGTAGAGAAAATGAGAGTTATCCTAAGCATATCCCCCGTGAGTGTCGTAACCAAGAGTGCAGCAAGGCCCGTTGTCGTGCACCAGTTCCCGTTCGAGTCTAGATCAAAGCGGTGTTTTCGGGTTTTACCCCTAGGAACATCTGTGCCAGAGCCGCCTCTACCTGCTCGTATCCAGACAGGGATGTATTGCTCGGAAAACTCACAAAATCTCTACAATACCAAAATTCTAGGAAGTTCTTCTATACTAATCCTCAAAGTTCATCTTATGTCTATGTGCTCTAATCAGAGTTTATCTAAATCTAGCTTCCAAGGTTTGTACTAAAATTCCTCTAATACCAACTGTAACGCCCCGACCCCAGCTACCAAGAGTCGGTGCATTACTTCGTAACATTGGCATGATCACAAAAGATCAAGTCTCGAAAGACCGATTAGTTTAGTAGCCTTGGAAACACTAGATACATTCGTAAACGTTACATTACATCATAAAATGAAAAACTAATACAACAACATAATGTCTCCACAGTCCACACTATTATCCCCTCATAATATCCCTGTAGGTCATTCATAATTTACTTCTTCACTTCCTGGGAAAAATAAAACATAGAAAAGGGGTGAGCTCAAATGCTCAGTAAGGATAAAAATATTGCGGAAGCTTTCATAAATAAACATAAACATTTAAGGCAATGTATGACTAAAACAAAAGCCTTTTAAACTTGAACATCAACATAATATGGTAAAAGTAAAATGAAATAATGCCAATTACTTCTTCACATGAATATTCTACTGGTCGAATAATCACATGCAATATCAATAACCACTTTCATAATGATGGAATGCATAGTGCCAGACTATCATAACCACGTAGCCAAGGCCTCGTGCCAAGACCACAAATAATATTTTGTCAAGGCCTCGTGCCAAGACACTAGTTTGTCTCATGAGACCTGTCGATGCATCGAGGAGCTATAGCGGGCTCCACCCGTCACTTATTAAGTCCAATGCATTCCTCATATGAATAGGTTTAAACATATCATAAACCATAACATAATCGTATCACATAAAACATGCATAAAGGAAACATAACATTTCCACATTTCAATCACAAGATGTCAATACAACACATTGATAAAATAAAAACGCTTTCAAAACCATTTTCAATACCAAAATAAAAGCAAGTTAAAACTTTGTATTTATTTTTCATTAAAAAAAAGTGATGGCTTGTAGAGGAAGCCGAAACTCAAATAATGGTCACGGCGGCGGAGAAGTCGTTGTCGCCGCATAAGTACGGAAAGGAAAAAATTCCCTTTTTTTCGTTTAGTAAAACGCTTCGTATAAAAAAGATTCCTTTTGAATAAACATAAAAGTCAAAGGGGTTTATACACCATATAAAAGAAAGTTGTGTATAAAGCCAAATATGCCCCAATGAAAGGAGATTGAGACAAAGTCCTTAAAAAGATCATTTTTAAAATAAAATAGATCTATTATGTGTATTCAATATAAGTACACATAAATAAAGTACAAATACAAGATAGGACATAATTATATCATGACATAATTTGAAAGTAGGTGAATCGCCCAAAGAATGGAAGTTGGGTTAAGAAGTTCCCTTACCTCGTGTCTGACTTGACTCAACCGTTCTTTAACCTCCTGAATAATAAACTAGAGTTAATATATACCTTATTAAGAACCATTTTCAATTTCATTATCCTTTTTATATCACTTATTACAATGATATGAACATTATGTAATTATTTAAGTTAATAACGGTCGTTTTGTCGATCTTTGGTACTTGAGTCAACAATAAACTTCTTATAATTACAAGTTGTTTATGTAGTAGAATATCCATTATCTGTAGAATTATATTCATTATTTAGATGTCATATATATCTTATATATCCAGTATATAAATTCATTTATAATATTACGTAACATTTAGAGGTAAGAAATGAAATGCACCGTTCATGGAGACGGTAAGCCGTACGTACGCATGAACGCTACTTTCATTTCAATTTCATATTTAATGGAACGAAATCATAATGATATAAATGAATAATATAATTCCAGTATAATATAGTGTATAATAACATTTACTCCATCCTTTATACATCCCACATATGGCATTAACGATTAAAATCACTTTGAAGGGGCGGTAGTCCGCACTTCCTAAAATGAAATTATCACGTTTTACCCATAATGGAAATCATAAAGTATGCCATAAATGAGAAATAAAGAAGCATAAGTAAAACATAATCATATTATATATCATATATAAAAATAGTTACATCTTAATGGCCACCTTTGAAGGTGTTATATGAGTGTTGAACAATCATCGTTTCGTGAGGCAGAAATTCGCCATCCACAGAAACCGTATGTTATTTAACCAATAGATGTAGGTGTGTGTAAGTGTAGCTCAAATACTTCTTATAACAACATACTAGTATATTGAGGATACTGGTGTTGTTACAAAAGAAATGATTAAGAAGAGTTTAGGGGGTTGGAGAAGAAAAATAAAACAAAACAACATTAGAGAAGACATTACCTCAAAATCGGGTAACTCTTTTTGATTTGAGCCAAAGGCTTCCTTGGGAAGAGTTCTGCCCAAAGTTAGGCTTCTAGGAGTAATAGGGGGAAGTTGGGAGAGTATTTGGGCAGAGGTTGGCCGAGCCAAATGGCTTGAAGGTGTGAATAAGGTGGGAGAGGTGGGGGCCTTTTATAAGTGGAGAGGAGGGGCTCTTTTGGAAAGATTGAAATGTTACATTATTACACAATGCTTTTCGGATTCTAAAGGTCTCACACTTATATAATTCGTGTCTAAGGTGATAAGGGTTCGAAATATACCCATCCAATAGTCTTTGGACAAGTTTAAGCCTTGGATTTTACATTATCTTTTCATTTTATTAAAATCGTTAAATAATGAGGTCATCGTTGCATCATAATGATGTCATAAATAATTTAATTTATTTAATGTCTATAAATTATAAAAAAATACTATGATGTATGAAATCTTTTTATCTTTCTAATGAATATTTATAGTCAAAATCTGGACTTGTGTAACCCCACTTAAAAACTATTTTAGTAAAATAACTCATGTTTGTGTCAATTTAATTTTAACATTAAATAAATATATATTAATGTCATTTTCCAACTAAAGTGGATCCATGGGGTCCCCAAGTTGACCCATGAGTTGTCTTGGTCGGCCATGACTCATCCAATATGAGTAGGACAAGTGTCATGCTCATCTCATATTATTAAAACATTATTTGTACCTTAAACTACACTAATTACCTCTAATCGCGATTAAGAACTTAAAAGTCACTATTCACCAAAAAATTATTTTAATCTCATTGAACCACATTTTACTTCTTAATGACAACCATGTATGTCGGATTTTTCAAAATCAAATCATAGAAGTGGTAATATTTCATTTAAATGAAAAATCAGTTATTTAACTACCACTTAGTGGTTTCACTATTCATCAAAAATTGATGTTTTTCAGAACAAAGCCAAAATTTCACCCTAAGCTATAATTGATATTCCGAATTCAAAAATGATGTCTATTTTTAAAAATTCCAAAAATATAAGTTGCATTAATTAATTTTATAATTAATTCCCGCTGTTACAAAAAATGGCGTGTTTCTAAGAAACAATTTATATCAAAAGATTGGCAATTGTTTATGTCTGATTTCAATGTTAAATTAATTCTAATGACCACCATTGGATAAAATGGTAAAAATATATTCTAATTATACTTTAAAACTACTAAATAGTATAATTTTTCCCTATAAATTATTTTGATTTAAAAAGTTGTTTTTAAGTATTTTTCACTATTCATAAAAAATAGAAGTTCTCAGAAAAATACCAAAAATTCAACATAGGCTAATTTCGATATTCCGAATCCAAAAATGAAGTCCATTTTGATAAATAAAATTTATAAAACTTCAAAAAGTAGGTATTAATATTCACAACGGCTAGTTTAATTCGCTGTGGTGTGTGTTAGAGCTCGAGGTTGCATACAACACACGCTATTGCATTATTCGAAGTGAAACATACTGTGGAAGCTTGGGGTGTTACATAGTTACTTTACATTTACATTGAACTTGTGTTATAGAATCTTTGTGGTGGGTTTTTACTTTTTCCTATTAACCTTATTTAGTTCCTTTCATAAATGGTTTCGGGATATAGATGTATGCACACATTGGTTGTTCAATTGTTTTTTACATTTCATAATTTTGTAGGCTTGGAGATGTGTGCATGTGTACTGGTAGTTAGTCAATGCCTCCCATGATAGTGATATGCCTACTTAGTGCTAGTCACCAGCCCCTGGCCTATTAGATGCGGGATTGGGGTATCATGACACGGGCCCCACTGGGATATATCATGACATAAGATTTTTGTGTTATCTTGTTTTTAGGTTTTAGAAGGGGGTTTATAGTATTTTATAAGGTTTTAACGGTTTTAGGGTTTTCTTTATTTTTAGTGGTTTTAGGGTTTTAGGTTTATTTTTTTCCCAATTTGTATAATTTTTGGTGTCTTAGCAAATTAATTTTTTTGGGGTTTTTTTTGTTTTTATGGTTATTAGGGTTTCTAGTGTTTGTTCTGGTTCAGTATAGGTTTTAAGGTCTTTAAAAGTTTTTGATGGATTTTATGGTGTATAGGGTTTTTAGGGGTTTTAGTGGGTTTTGGGTTATTAAGGACTAATATGGTATTTATTGGGTATTTATGGTCATTTAGTGTTTGTAGTGTTTTTAGGGACCGTTAGGTTTTTAGTGGGTTCAGATTTTTTAGTGTTTTTATGGTATTTTATGGGTTTTAGGGTTTTATAGTATTTTATTTATTTTTATGGATTTTTTTCTTTTAAATTTTTATATGTTTTTGGTTCCTTTTGAGGGTTTTTAGTTTTTTTAGACTATTAGAGTTTTGGGGGGTTTGGGTATTTATTGTTTTTATGTTTTTTGGGTGGGTTCAAAGTTTTTAGTGGTTTTAAAGTCTTTTATGGTTAATGGTTCGGGGTAAGGGTTTAGTGTGGGGTATAGGGTTTAGTGTGTAAGTTTTAGGGTAAAAGATATATGGTATAGGGTATAAGATTTAAGGCTTATGGTGTAGGGTATAGTGTGTAGGGTGGTAGGGTTTAGGGTTTAGAAATCATGGTTTTGGGCTTATGGTGGAGGTTTTAGGGCTTAGGGTGTATCGTATATGGTTTATGGTGTAGGGTGATGGTTATAGGGTTTAGGGTTTATGGTTCAAGGTATAAGGTCTAGGTTGCTGGATTTAGGGTGTATGATGTGGGGTATACAATGTAGGTGGTAGGGAATAGGGTTTCTGGTGAATGCTATAGAGTTTGTGGTGGAGGGTTTTGGGTTTTGGGTGTTTGGTATATAATTTATAGTGTAGGGTATAGGGTTTATGAATTAGGGTTTATGATGCATGGATTATAGTTTATGGTGTTGGGTTTAGGGTTTATGGTTTAGGGAGTAGGGTATATGGTATCAGGTGATGGGTTTATGGTTTATGGTGTATGATATTGGGTTTTTCGGTTTTAGAGTATTTATGGGGTTTTAGGGATTTAGGGCTTTTAGTGTTTTTATAATATTTAGGTATTTCAAGGGTTTTAGTGTTTTATGGGTTTTAATAATTTTTATGGTTTTGGGGGTTTTTAGGGGTTTAAGTGTGTTTTAATTGTTTTTAGTGTTTTTAGGGTGGTTTATGGGTTGTAGGGATTTTAGGGTTTTGGGTTTGTTGGTGCTTTGTGGGATTTTCAGGATTTTTTTTGGGTTTTAGTGGTCTGTATGGATGTTAGGTTATTTTGGGTTTTGTTGGTTTTAATAATTTTTAGGGTTTTTGTGTTTTTAGTGGATTTTGGTGATTTTTGGAGGTTTTTGGGTTTTTGGGTTTTCTTAGTTTTAGTGTTATTATGGATTTTTAGGTGTTTGGGGGGGGGGGTGGTTAAGGGTTTTAGGGTTCTAGTATTTTAGGGGTTTTAGGGTTGTAAGTGATTTCTTAGGGATTCTCGGGGTTTTTAAAGGGGTTTAGGTGTATTTAGAGATTAAGGGGGGGGGTCTAGTTTGAGGATTTTTGTGGTTTTATAGTGTTTTTAGGGTTTTCGTATATTTTAGGTTTTCATGGGGTTTTTGGGGTGTTTTGGTTTTTCCAGAATTTAGGTTGTTTTAATGGTTTGTATGTATTTATTGATATTTTGGTTTTTATAGATATTCATTTTTTATTAGTATTTATGGTTTTTCATATTTTGGGGGTTTTTTGGTGTTTAAGGGTATTTTATAGTTTTATAGGGTTTTTAGATATTTTCTTGGGGGGAGGGGGTTAGGGTATTTTTAGTTAGTAAGGATTATTAGGGAATTTTAGGGATTTTAGGGGTTTTACTGTCTTTACGGGCCTTAATATTTTTTGAGAGTTTTATGTTGTTTTAGGATTCTTTTTATTTTTTAGGGTTTTATGGTTTTTATGGATTTTTATTTTCTGAGGTGGTTTAATATTTTTTAAGGTTTAAAGGTTTTTTATGGTTTGTTAGGGTTTTAGGGATTTTGGGGATTTTGGGGATTTTACGGGTTTTTTATTGTTAGATTTTTAGGGTATTAGGGGTTTTGATATTTGTTTTTTATTTTTCAATTTTTAGAGGTTTTTTGGGTTTCTAACTTATTTTTAAGGTATTTTGGGTTTTTATGGATTTATTATGGTTTATGGGGTTTTTAGGGATTTATGGTGTCTAAGGGTTTCATGGGGTTTTAAGGGTTTTAAGTACTTTTAGAATATTTTTGTGTTTTAGTGTGTCATATGGTTTTTGGGTCTTGTTAGATAATTTTTTGTGGGTTTTAATGTTTTAATGGTTTCAGTTTTTGGTTATTTTATGTTTTTCATGTGTTTTGGAGTATTTAATGGTTTTTATGATGGTTTTAGGGGTTTTTAGTACTTTTAGGTCCTTTAGGGGGTTTTAATACTTTTAGTCCTTTGGGGGTTTTAGGGGTTTAAGGTCCATTTGTGTTTTTATTATTTTTATGGTCCTTTCTGTTTCTTTAGGGTCTTTTAAGGGGTTTTATGATTTTAAGGATCTTTTAGGGTTTTAGGGTTTGAAAAGTACTTTATGTGGTTTTTAGAGTGTTTTAGGGGTTTTCAGAAATTTTATGGTCTTTAATTTTTGTTTGGTTTTTTTCTATTTATTGTCTTTAGTGTTTGTTGGGTCTTTAAATATTTTTAGGGTTTTTAGGGTATTTTAGGGGTTTAGGGGATTGATGACCTTTTTTTGGGTTTTAAGTTGGTTTAGGATATTTTAGGGATATTTTGGTTATTTTCTAGGTTTTTAAGAGTTTTAGGAGTTTCAAGAGTTTTTATTTTTTAAATGTTTTACGGTTTTAGGGGTTTGAGGGGTTTTTAGGTTTTGAGGTGTTTTGGGATTTTTAGAGGTTTTATGGATTTTAGGGTTTTTAGTGGTTTTAGGGTTTTTAGGATTCTATGGGGTTCTAGGGATTTATTAGATGTTTTTTAATTTTTAGGGTTTTTAAGATTTTAACATTTTTGATGGTTATAAGGGGTTTTGTTACCATTTAGGGTTTTAGAGGGTTTTAAATGTTTTTATTGTTATTTTTAGTTTTTAGGGTTTTTACGGGTTTTAGGTTTTTTAATTATTTTATGGGGTTTTTTAGGTTTTTAGTTTTTTAGGGAATTATGGGTTTTTAATGTTTTCAGGGTTTTGTAGGGTTTTTAGTTTCTTTTTTTTGTTTTTATGGGTTTTAAGGGGTTTGAGGGTATTTAGGCTTTATCGGTTTTTAGGGATTTTAGGAATTTTAGGGTTTTTTGGATTTTTAGTATTTTTAGGGGTTTAGGGGTTTTAGATATTATTAGGAGATTCACAGTTTTTATGGGGTGTTATGGACTTTTAGTGGGTTTTTTTGGGATTTTAGGGTTTTACAGTTTTATTATGCTTTTAGAGGAGTTTTATTGTTTTTACGGGTTTTATGGTTTTCGGGTGGTTTTAGGGTGTTAATGAGTTTTGGGGTTTTTATTTTTTTTAGGTTTTTTATAGTTTTTAGTGTTTTTAGGTATTTTTTAGGGACTTCTGTGGGTTTTATGGGTTTTATGGTTTTTCACTATTTTTAGGGACTTTGAGGTTTTTATATGGTTATTAAGGGTTCTCAGGGCTGTTAGGGGATTTAGGGTTTTCTTATGGCTTTTAAGGGTTTTTAGTGATTTTATAGCCTTTTGGGGGTTTTATGGTTTTTATTGGGTTTATAGGATTTTTATTTGTTTTAAGGTAATTTTAGGGTACTTAGAGGTTTTATGTTTTTTATGTTATTTAGGGTGTTCAATGGGGATTTCAGGGTTTTTTGGGTTTTTTTGGATTTTTAGGGTTTTTTTGAGTTTTCTATGTTTTAGTTTTTTTCATTTTTTAGGGTTTTGTCAGGGTTTTCAAGAATTTTCAGGGTTTTTAGGGGATTTAGGGATTTTTTTGGCTTTTTAGCATTTAAGGTATTTTTAGGGGTTTTGAGGATTTCAGAGTTATTCCTTTTTTTGGTTTTATGGTTTTATGGATTTGTATGTTAAGTTTTTTTTGGGGTTAAGGTGGTTTAGTTGTTTTTAAAGTTTTTTGGTTGTTTTTTTGTGTGTTCGGTGTTTTTAGGGTTTAAGGGGTTTTAGAGCATGGGGTGGGTTAATGTATTTTTTTTTTATTTTTTGAGGTTTTAGTTGTTTTATGGTGGTTTTGGGGAATTTTTAGGGTTTTTTTTGGATTTTAGGGGCTTTCAGGGGTTGTTTGTATTTTTAGGGATTGTTTAGGATTTATAGTTTTGTTAATAATTTTAGGACTATTTTATTGTTCTTACGGTTTTAGGGTTTATAGGGATTTTTAGGGATTCTCGTATTTTTGGGGTTTATTTGGGGTTTATTTGGGGTTTTAGGGGTCGAAGGCTTTTTAGTGTTTTTTTGGATTTTATGGTTTTATTGGTTTTTATTTATCTATGGGTTTTTTGGATTGTTTAAAGGTGTTTTAGTGGATTCTATAGATTTCTTAGGTGTTTTGGGTTTTTAGGGTTTTTAAATTTTTTAGGGTTTATGTTTTTTGTGTGTTTGATGGGTTTTTAGGGGTTTTAGGGATTTTCTAATCTTTTAGGGTATTTAGGATTTTTCAGAGTCCTTTAATGATTTATGGGGATTTAGGTTTTTAGGGGTTTATTAGGTTTTAGGGGTTTTTATGATTTTTAGGGTTTTAGGTATTGAAGTGATTTTTAGAGGTTTCAGGGTTTTAGGGTTTTTGTGATTTTTTGGGGTTTTTAGGGGTTTTCTGGGTTTTCTGGGTTTTTAGGCAGTTTACAGATTTTAGGGTTCTTATGGTTTTGAGAGTTTGTAAGGGTTTTTATATATTTTATGTTTTTTGTGGTTGTTAATGATTTGTAGGAATTTTTAGAGTTTTGATTGATTTTATTAGTTTTTAATGGTTGGGGGGTTAGAGGTTTTAGGTGTTTTATTGTTTTTTAGGGTTTTTAGGGGTTTTTAGGATTTTAGGGTGTTTTTTTGGATTTTGGGGTTTGTTGACCCTATTTTTTTCAAATGTGTATATTATGGTTCAATGGAAAATACCTCAAGTAATGGACAAGTGGAAGACATCAAGGATGAGATCTGTTTTCCAAATTAATCCCACGCAAGGCCTAACCAATATCATCGCGTAAGTCCAGGCTGCACGCCTAGCGTCCTAGTGCAAGTCCTGACCTTCCCGCCAAGTTTCAACTTGCAGGTACACACATGTGCTATGACTTTCATATGTCACACTTTCATGAGAGACCTAACATGAGAAACCTAGCACAAGAGACCTATAGTGAGATACATACCGTGAGATACCAAAATGAACCACCTCCCTCATCTAGGGTCCTGAAATCACCTATAAATAGAACCCTTAGACTCCTCATTTGACCTAATGGGAAGACCTGAAGAAGCCTTGAAGCTCTTCTCACCCATTTCCTTATCCATGTTCCTCAAACCCATATAGGTAGCTCTCCAAGTCTCAAAAAGAATATGAAATTAAGAGGGATAATGGATTAGAGTTCCTCTAGTGTATGAAATAGAAAATACCTAAGTGAGGATCCTTTTTTAAAATCTAAATGTACTAGGGTAAAGACACCTTCACAAGCCTATGTATTATGTGATACCCTTCCAAATAAACCTAAGTAGACCCTTATATCTTAGAACAAGGCCTCACCCATGTGTTGTTTCCTAGGTTTTTAGACATCCAAAATTCATCTCCTACTCACTACAGTCTGTTATACATGAAGAAATATTATTTAGCCCAGGTCCACCCAGCATGAAGCACCTTTTTCTCTGCCAGGTCGACCTTGCGTGAGACCCAATTTAGCTCACCTAATCTACTCCAATGTGATCTACCCTTCTAGCCCTATTCCATGTTATTAATGTAAGGGAACTTATTTCCTTGGATAACTTGTTTGAATGGGACAATGAAAATACCTCCTGTAAAACCTTGAGATATGTATGATCAGAGAATAGGTCACATCATCACTTTCTCTCAAGCCTTTTTTGAATGGGACTATGAAAAGTCTTCCTCTAAATCCTGGTTTGAATCTCCTTTATCAACACTAGAAAAGGGAATTAATAGTGCTAGAAAAGAGATGTTAATCAAGGGGAAGATAGAGGGTCCCTTTTATCAGTTCTCAGAAAAGCGCTGATAAATGCCCATTTTATCAACGCTAAAAAAAGCGCTGATAAAATGGGTATTTTATCAGCACTAAAAAAAAGTGCTGATAAAAGTTAAAAAAACATTAATAAAATAAAAAATAAATTTTTTCAATTCTGGTAGGGGATTCAACAATGCCCCAACCCCATTCAATAGCACCCCACCTCCCATTGTAGATCGCATGCACCATCCACCCCTAACCTTTAACAGTGCCCCCATATTCTTTAACAGTGCTAGGCCTTATTCCCCACCTGCGCGCGCGACCTGCTTCCCCCATGATTCGAACATGGGACATATTACCTACGCGCCTAAGCCTTTACCACTCCACCAAATTCCTCTTCTCCTCATTTATTAATATATCTATTTATTTATATATATAGTTATATTTACTCGTATATTAATATATATATATATGTATATTAACATATATATATTAATATATATATATATTTAGTTATATTAATATATATATATATATATATATCTTTATGTTAATATACATATAGTTATATATATAATTTAATATATTTATCTGTATATTAATATATATTTATAAGATCAGTTTTAAATACATTTAAAAAATATTTTTTTTGTGTGTGTCTATAAAAAAATAAATACATATATACAAAAAACACACACACATATTATATGTGTGTTTTTAAGTATAATTATACATATTTATACATATTGAAAAATATTATATATTAATATGTATATATATATTTTTAGAATATATAGATAATATATATCAGTTTTTCAATATAGACACACTCAAAAATATATATATAGACACACACACACATCATATAGGTATATATATATATATATATTTAAATAAAATGGATATTATTTATTTATTTAGATAATCCTTATATATTGATAAATATATTTTATATGTAAATATGATTAATTTTTTATTTATAAAATTAAACTTTTATGGGTGAATATATAAAAAATATGTATATATTGTTATATAATTGAGTATAAGTAAAATTTTATTCTGAAAAACAACTAACTTTAAAATCCAAAATATCAATATAAATGTAACCCCTTGGAATAAATTTAGTCCCTAGTGAAAAAAAGTCAAAAAGACCCCTTGAAACAAGGCTGAAATTCCATCGAATGTTAAAAAATTTGGGTATCTGAACTAAAAACTCCATTTTAGAGGCCTTCTGGGCTTTTTTGGCCTCAAAAAATGTGATAGAAAGTCCCTTTATGTCCCATCGCATAGTTTTCATCAAAAGCTTCAATTTGATATGATGTAAAGAGATCAAATGGACACTCGGATCAAAAGTTATGGTTGTTTGAAGTTTGAGTTACGTTTTCAACTTAATTCAAGATCTTTTATTAATTTTTTTGGATTTTTTGTCTTAAAATTGTTATTAAATAATTATTTGTCAATTATAATTAGTAAATTATTATTTAATAATTTTTAGAATATTTTATAATCCATTTTCACTAGATATCTTACATATTAAGAGAAAAATGTTGTTTATACTTATCTAAAACATATTTAAAAAATATATATTTTATTTATATTAATATATATATATAATTATATATCAATATAGATATATTTTTATGAAAAATATATTTTTTTAATTTACACTTTATCAGTGCTAGGAAAAAGTGCTGATAAAGCCCCCCATTATTAGCGCTACTAAAAAAGTGCTAATAAAGGGCCCCCCTTTAACAGATCTAAAAACACTAATAGGGGGCCTTTATCAGCAGTAAAAAAAATCATTGATAAAGGGTCACTTTTGATAGTACTTTTTAGCGCTTTTTAAAGTTCCCTTTATCTGCGCTTTTTTTAGCACTGATAAAGTCCCCCCCCCCTTATCAGTGCTTTTTTTAGCGCTATTAAAAGGTGGAACTATGGAAAACCAGTTTTGTGGTAGTGAATTCCTAATATGTGGGATCCTTATAATGTATTAAATTATACAAGCTCATGGTAATGTTGATCTGAACATTAAGAACAATGAAGTTTCCTCGAGTTAAAAAAAAATAGAATATGGGAACACCTAAGCCCAATATCTATCCCTAACTCCCCCACCAAGACATCATCCTTATCTACCGGTGGATGTGGAGAAAATGTATCCTAAGGTAATCCCTCTTGGAGTAGGCCCTTATTCTTTCTTATGGGATGTGGAATTCCTCTTGTATTCTATATCCCCATGCTCATCAAACAGTGGATGAAGGACACTGTGCTGATTATTGGATCTTTCACTTCCTCTATTTTCTTACACTGATGAAAAATCATGTGGTCTTAGAGGTTAGTGGATATCATGTCATCATCATGATCAAATATTCACCCACTTCGGTATCCAACTAGGCGAAAGGCCCAAAACCATGTAACCATTCTCAAAAGGGCATATTAACTATCAGAAAACCCTTTAAAGGGACATATCCTCAATAAATAATCCTTGGGCCTCCTTCATAGCTATAAGAACATACCTTCCAAACTATGTGGGATTTGATTCCTATCTAAATGGGAAATGTAGGAATCCTCCCTGAGGTTTAAACCCAATACCCCAAAGTCACCCTAATCTTCTATGGTCCATACCTGAGTAGGGTCATATCTAACTCGGAGGTCCATATTCATTTTGGGATTTTTTAATCACCATCCTTATTTTCATACATTACCTGTAAGATCATTCCCCCACTTGGGAGGCCACATCCATTCCTGTCCCCTCAGGCTGCTTTGGCATAGTTCCCACACCATCCTTAGTTAGGCACCTTCCTCTTAAACATCTTTGTCACATTATGTTGAAATATATGGTTTGGTCCATGTTATGTGACCTTAAAAGGCATGATTTATCCCATTAAGTGTCACCAAAATACATGGATTTGGATTCCTCTAATAAGGATATGTAGGAAGAACTTTTCATGGGCTTGATCATGTCGTCAAAATAACTCTTTTCTTCCTGGATAATGAAATATTTTATATCACCCCACTATGTGGCATAAAATTAATCTCATAAAAATGAATTGTATAAGAATATGTAATATGTAAAAAAATGTTACCATTGATGGTGAACCTCCGATACATACATATGTTTCAATAAATGAAGAAACTCAAATACATAATGAAGATTCTAAATCCAATACATGATAATAATCAATTTTTAATATAAGGGTTTCCTAGTCTATATTTAGGATTTAATGAATGATTATAAAATATGTATTAATTCTATAAGAGATTCCTATAGTAGGAAATAACCCCCCCCCCCCCAATGGTGATATGAACCCTACTACCCATCCTCTTTCCCAATATTAGTCTCCAAGTGTAAATGGAACCATTTCCCAATGACACCATCCTATGGAAATAAAGTTCACGAGACATCACTAATGGGGGAACCATTTGGTGTTTCTAGTTCCACGAATGAACCCCATTGGAAACTCATTAGAAAAAATTAGAAATAAAAGGGTATGTTTGATGTGTAGGGTCATTCCACCACCACCACAAAATTCCATTCAAGAACAACTTTGTTTCCCAAATTAAACAAAGTATTTTCCGAATGAAACAAAAATGTTTAACCTAGAATGAATCCTTAACCAAAAACACTATATCTCCCACATGTCAAGTACCATTAACACTCACACAAAATTAAAGTGGTCTAAACATGTATCTAATGAAATTGATTACACATGTGTTTGTTCTTTGAGATGCTTATTTTTTGTGTGTTTCTTGTATTTGTTTGGTGTTTATATTCAGAATATTTAAAAAATAACTCCATTCAATCTAATTTCATATTTCTAGCTAAACCAAATATACACATTGACTTCTTCTCAAGCTGGATCCTCTTCTTTCCTAGGGACACCATCACCAACCTAGCATATTCAATTTTTGGTTTGGAATGCACTATCTTGGGTGTACGACAAGAATGGTATCATCCAAACCCTGGTGGATTCTTGAAAATCCCTCTAAAACATGGATCCCCACCAACAATTCATTCAGAAATGATTGGTCACCCAAAATTTGATGGAACCAGTTACCATTGAAAACCATTTCCGTAGCCTTTCATCAAAATTTAATAACGAATTATTCCCTTATCTTAGGAGTTTTAATAAGAGGTCAAAAACTGTGTCACCCTGAAAACATAGGGGTCCCTCCAGGGGGGATCCTCCCAGCATCATCCACTGTCAATTCCACATAGCATAATGTATTCAAAAAGATGAGGACAAAACCCCATGGGATCCAGCTATGGTTATTCACCTGATATCCATTGGAATCCCATCAAGGGTTGAAATCAAATAACTTGTTATATAATCACATCCATGTTCCTGTCTATGAATCCTAATAGTAAAAATTGAATCAACCTTATATAATATAAAAATTACTTCCCATACCTATGAAACCTTCTAACATGGTTTAGAAGCAACCAGAGGGACCCATAAAAAATATAAAGGAAAAGAAAGAGACGATTAAAATCCCTGATTGTATATATAACCCCTTCAATCATGGTTTGGAAGAACATGGATAAACTAGATGAAAATCCCAATAAAAACCGAGGTTAGACCCATATATATCACCCCTAGACATGAATATTGTTAGTATATACTAACAGTAAATGAAGGGAAGAGGTAGGCCTACATCCTTACTACAAATAGGGAATATTTATACATCCCCATACTAGCTATTGATTTCACTAAAAATATCTTGACAATAATGAAAGGGAAGATGAAAATTAATTCCTACATCATAAAACATTACAATATATAATGAAAACAATGATATATGTTCATGGGAAGACACACAACTTCATCTTCACAATTGGGGAGACCCATCCACATAAACTGAGGTCACTCTAGAGTGTAAAAACATTCATGCTCCCATAATGAAGATTTTTTTGGGGAAATCCCATGATAGATGGAAAAATGGATTGGCCCGATATCCTCATTCCAGCTGGAGGTCATCATTCCATCCTAGTGGTCACTCAAGGACATGCATATATCCCTTCCAAAATTCTAGAAATATACTAGAAAAAAACAAAATAAACATGGAAGCTACTCAAACTAGATCCAATATATGAAATACACTATCTAAAATAATAAACCTCAGTCATTCCTAAGAGAGAATAAAAAATAATCCTTACTAAAGGAAATTGTAAAACGAAGAGCCAGTTTATGAACATAATCTTCTCAATGATGTCATTTTTAGGACCTTATATGTTTATCTATGGTGGACAATGATCCTAATCATCGATTACCAAATTACAGAGATAGAAGTTTTAATTGGGAAGGTCCTACATATAACTTTACTAACAATAACTTTGGACTTCCTCCTCAGACATCTTACCAAGAAGGATTAATTCATTTCCAAAATATGACTGATCATGAGAACCCATATCCTGTTGAGCATCGTGAAAAACCATCTCATGTCTAGAAGATCAAATATCATGTAGTACCTCCCCTTGATATCATTCACCTTAAAATTACTCACTAAATATTGTGATTTGGGAATTACCCTTGAAATCGGATGTCAAAATGTAATGGTATCCCTCCCCGTGATGTCATTCACTACAAAGTCCCTCCCCTTAGTGACAATTTGTTTCATTAGTAAGGTAATACCATTTCTAAATACAATTTTAGAAATCCATCCTATCGTGACACTCTTTGGAAAATAAGGTTACTCAATCCAGATTAATCATCATTGACAAGTGAAATTATTTCTCAACTGGAATAAAACCTAAGGAAATAGTAATTCTTCAAACCACCCTTGGAACACTTTCCTTCCAATACGGTAGAGATAATAACTTTCAACCCTACAATTTCCAATAAAGTGGAATTGAAAGGTCTAATTTTGTCATATTTGATTGAGGAACCACTTTCCAATGAAAAATAAAAGAATAAATTACATACAAGAAGGAAGAAATCCAATTATAATATACCCAACAGGTTTCGGCCCTCATCCACTTATAAGTTTACCATTCTAAAGGTACTGTCAGTAGAATGCATATATGAAACCCATCAGAATCTCTGTAAAAATAACTGGCTCCTGAATATAAAGTTCTTACCTTACAAATGTTATATAGACCATGTTAAGTTAATAAAAGATAATCTTCTCCAAATCAACTTAGTGTCCCCTTCAGTTTCATGATTCCCAAAATTGGGAAAAATTTTGAAGGATCTTTAACATGCATGACCCAATAAATTTCCTGAATTACTTTTATTAGTGCAAAAAACCCATGCTCGATGTCTATATTAGAGGATAGTTCGAACATAGAGATTTTTTATTTCACCTCAGTCTTTAATAATAAACAAACTGAAGTGACATCATATAATGTGATTTCACCAAAAAAATTCTATAATGTACGCCCCACTTAATAAATATGGTACACATAGTAAGAATAATCTATCAACAATTCTCAGAGGAGTCAGGCCTAATGAGAGTCATTAACAAAAATAATCTTGAACCATACATATGATAACATTAAGAAATATTCTCACTTAATGGATGTTTTTAAATACCATTTGTTCCCCTGGAAGAAAGTGGCTTATGTGAAAACCATACAATGCATCCAACACATGCTAGAATTGAAATGTTAAAATTAAATGATCTGTCCTGGTAGAAGCTACCGCCACAATATAGGAGCAGCGCCAACCTGCAGGGTTGTGTGATTTTTTTTAACACAAAATATCCCTTAAAGGAAAACAAATTATTCTTGAGATGTGACAATAATAGAATAGAGGAAACCCCATCCTTCAGGGGTTAGTTATTGTTTACCTAAACTTCCTCCTTCATAGAAGTCATCCTTTTCCCACATAGGAGGAGTGTCAACAGATGACGATCATAATGATTTCATACATACCATGGGACCCATCAACCCTCATATCATTCACCTTCTAATGGGATACCTTCCATGCATTATGAATATGTAAATTTCTTTGGCACTACTTTTACAGATGCCTCAAAGGATGATTCCAATTCAAAAGAGCGATAAGAGGATGTTTCCATTCAAAACATGGTCTACATTGAGATAAATAAAGAAGGCATGAGTAACATGAATCAAATTATCTCCAAAAAATGGGGGTTTCCATGAATGAACAAGCATAACCATTTGAAGAGATTAAAATCATGAAAAAGTTAATGGAATGACTAGGTCCCATCATCTTTTAGAAAGAGTCAAAGCACTCATGATATGAGAGAGGTTTGTGAAATATGATATGGAAATTAAGGAGATGAGGAAGTAAAATGTTGAACTACTCTGAAGAAATTTTACCATTAGTTATGTCTATTAATAGAAGCCTCATCACACAATCATGGATTATTTCCCTCAACAAGAAGGGATCATCCTATCAATGAGAGAAGATCTAGAGAACCTTCTCAATCCTGGGACTAAAAAACCTGTTTATTTGAACCCAATTGCTGTAGGGTATCTAGAATTCCATCTATTAGGAAAAAAGGAACTAAACCAATAAAACCATCAAAGGTTGACCTATGTCAAGTGTAAAACAAAGGTATTGGTAGAGATGGTATATCATGCCCTACCTGTTGCTACCCATGTTCAAGAACCTTTTTATCCAAACATGCCCTAGGGGATTATCAACACTATGGAGTAATTGAATTCCTGATTGGAAACTGATGAGGAATAACACACACAAATACAGTGATAAAGGAATCCTTACCCTGAATGGGTGGATATGACCATTTCCCTACCCATTATTGATATCCCTATGTTTCCAATATTTATTTAATCGAGAGTCTCCAAGGAGCATATAATACATTTCATGTCCCATTGTGATCCCATGATGGGAACACCTATGTAACAAGAAGGGTTGAAACTCAGGTTATTCACACAAAAATTTCATGTTCATGCCTATGTATGGTATACCGTCTTTCAATCTTAGTTAATCATTGGATTTTAAAATCTCTTTTAACATTTTATCTTTAAATACAACTCAAAAATATATAATAAAAAAAATACTCTACCTCTTAAGCTAAAAATATTTAGTGAATGAGGGGGTCCCATATTTCATTACTAGGTGGAAGTATTTGACTTATTCCATAAACTAATAGCTTCCCCATGAATATTTTTTTCTTATATATAGAGAGTCTTCATGATGAGTTGGGAACACCACTCATCCCGATGAAATATAAATGCAGGTTTCAGGATATTTTCATAGTTTCTCATAGATTATAAGATTCCACCTTGTGATCTAAGGTGAGGTACCAAATAATTCTATCAGTTTAAGGGATGATACTGGGAAAAGTGGATGCTACCGCTGTCATGCTTAAGCCAGCCCCTACCGAGGATCCACCTCGCAAGCCTATGCCATATTGTGTGGTACCCCCTCCTGAGCATCAAAAATAATTCCCTCATTATAAGTAAAAGTGTAAGGGATACTTAAAAAAATATTTCATGGAATAATGGAATAAATTTTATTTGTTCCGAGATGAGAAATTATATGTAAACTTCATAGAGTCTTTGGGGAATAACTTACTCAACTTTTCAAATCCTAAGAGGCATGATCAGGTTGGTCTCAAAAATCTTCGAAATTATTTACCCTTTCCCTGAAGACTATGGAACACTATCAAGGAATTTGTTTTAATGAAATTACATAAAATATAGTGGTATCTAGGAAAGTGATGTTGGAAAAACTACCAACACATGTAGAACATTCCTCTACTACATCCCCATAAGATTAAGTTGAGTGGACGAAAGTTGGCAGAAAAGGTGTAAAAAAGCTCAATGATTGGATTAATTAGAATAAAATCAAACAAAATCATGTTATACAAAAGGTGATGTTGAATCAATCAAACATTCCCCCATTTTCTTCTTTAGTGGCATGACCATCCTCATAGGTGTTGCAATCCTCCAAAAACTAGTATTCTAAGAAGTGATGAAGTAAGAGTAGATGAAGTAAATTATAGGTTGATGAGACTATATGAATTCAAGAACCATCCATGACTCTCTAAAAATTTAATCCTCTAGCCTATATGACAGAGGAACTTTCCCATCAAATGGTATAATAATATTTGACTTATGAGATAAAATCCTCATCAGATGAAGAATTGATTATTTCTTATAATAATTTCATTCACTTGTTGGATCCCTTATCCAATGATGAGTATGTACATGAACCTGATTTAGCTGCACCTAATTAAGTAACCATAGCAAGATTCCATAGGAGATGAGGGTATATGGGAAGGCTTAGTCAGGGAAGATCTCAATACTTTAGGAATTTTCCTTATCGGGCTCTCTATGCCACTAAAACTCATGGGGGGATCCCACCAATAAACCCTATAAGAGAAGGAATGTTCCCCCAGGCATGTCATTGGTTTCCCTAAATTGATTATTACAGAAGAATAATTAGAGGGGGTGAAATTATCTGATCAACCTTGGTAAGAAGTTATACCCTTTCAACCCAACCCACCAAGGACAAGATCACCGTAAAAATATGTTCCATGAGATGATATACGTACATCAAGTATGTAATCTTCTAAAGATCCTATGAATGTGTAGCCTCATGCTGATAAGCTTATAAATTTCACTTAGAAATAAAAAATTTTAAACAAATTTTCCATGGTAATATCGATATTTTCTATCCTAGATGCCCTAATTTTATCAAAAAGCCACAGAGAATCACTCATAGAGGATTTTTTGAGCCCTCAGGAGCTTTAAGCTAAGGTTTACATTGATGAATTATATCACAAAGAGATTGATACCACAAAATTTTACATGATAATATCTCGAACTTAGAAATAAAAAATGTTTGTCATATAAGGACACAACATACCCTTGTATGTGTATCGAAGGATAAATGATATTGATATCCAAAGGGCATTCATTGATAATGGATCATGATTCATCCTCATTCTAGTCAAAACACTTCTTTTATTGGAAAACAATGAGACTAACCTATCCCCTTCCATTCTGACTCTACATAGTTATAAAAATAAGAAAACAAAATCCCATTTGATGAATAAATATTAGATCCTAGTTTGGGGGCCTCGTATACAACTCATAATTTCTGGTTTTTTGGAATGATATGGCCTTCTGTGTTCTTCTAAGAAGTCCTTGGTTGCATAAACATATGAAAATTCCCTCATAGTACCACCAATAACTCAAGTAATACATTAAATGAAAAATTGGGATGTTTCATAGTAATAAATCCCCATTTTAGTCATGAATATTTAAATAGATTGATGTAGGAATCTTCTTGAGGGAAGGGAAGAAACCCATGACTAATGTTGTCACTTAGGTCACTGCCCTAAATTCTATAGAAATGACCCAGAACAATCCCTTCAAGTAACCTAGTGAATAATATATGCTTCCCATCAATCCGATAAAACATATGAGTCCATATTTGATTACATATTCAACAACCTTCATGGTGTCAATCATGAGGACTGAGCTTAACGTTGCTGGAAAGGTCATCATACCTATAATAAGTGGAAAAATATTGTGTGAAAATTCCCTCATTATATCCCCTATGAAACAAAAGATCTCTGCCTCATGAGATGAATCATAAAAGGCTATTATATCACCCAGAGAGAAGTGGAGATACTTTTTTCCATCCCTTTTCTCCCGTATAAAGCTTCTATGAAACCTTGTGTCATTAGTCCGGTCGGAGGAAGCAGTTTCATCTTATGAATGTTAAAATTTTGACTCCTATCTAACCTCTGAGAAATTTCCTTCTTCAATTAGTTCCCCTAAGAGTTAGGAGGAAGAGGAAGATGAAGTAGAAGACGAATTAAATGAGGAATAAGAGTTGGACCTCAGGGATTCCCCTACAATATTTAGGGAACATGTATCTACCACTATTGATGATCTTGGAAAAATAAATGTGGGTATAAAGAAGGACCCATGACCTCCATTTATTAGTGCATTTAATAATTATTAATAAAAGTAGGTATATACTTCATTTATAAAGTAACATTGGGAAAAAATTTCAATGAATTACATAGAAATGTCAGGTCTTGATCCTGAGGTGGCCACTCATCACATGGGTTTTCTAGAAAAACATTGAGGTTACAAACATTCATTTAGAAGGATGCACCTGACTCAATCCCCACAAATTGAGGATTATATTGACAAGATCATCAAGTAAAATTTCAATTAGGAATTCCAGTATCCAAAATGGATATACTGTTGGATTTGGTGTCCTAGAACCAACTACTTTGTACTTTATTCATTAATAAATACCTTATCACGTCATGATTGTTATTATTCATGAAAATGCATGTGATAATGTCCAAATGATAGCTGTTTCATTAAAGGTTCATAGAGGATCCTTGCTGTGATGATAACCTAGATCTTCCATAACACAGTTCATGAATATATGTTCTATGTTTGAATGATTTTTTTTGAGGGACACAAATATTACAGGCCATTAGGGGTGAGGACTCATAAAACATTGGGGAACCTTCTCATGGTGTTCACCCTTGGTAATATCCAGTAGTATATTATGAGAATGAGACCCACCAGTAGGAAATCCACATTTCATAGTGTCATTGGATGTTCCTAAATGCGGACATGTGTATTGGTCCTTATACATTAATATTATTATTAATGGGTATTAAAACTCCCGAACTTATATGTATTGACGAAAACTATGACGACACACTGTTCGTAGTGAGGTAGGATACATTGGGTGCATCATGAGTAATACTGCATTAATATATAATGTGAGAAAGGTTTTGTCCCTTCTGTTCTATAACTGAAGTAGCTATCTCAGGCCCTTTCATGGAATTGATATAGCCTAAATAAATTAATGGCCATGGTAAGGTATGGGCGAGTTCAATTCCATAAAGTAAAAGAAAGAATAATCGATCACATGGGTTGATGGCACTAGCAAGAAACCTGCTAGATTCGATATATTGTGAAAAAGGGATTATATTACATGGTAAGCATTCGTATGAGGTGACACATTAATGCGACATCAACCTATTTCTCTTGGGTGACTTGACCCGATTCTAGAATGTAATATTGGACTTTAGGCAAGCCCGACTAATGCCAATGAGAAAGATGCCTAGAGGGTCACACACTAAGTGTGTCCATGTATCTTAGTTAAATATTCATTTAGAAAGTTAAATAAATATTATCCCCGACTGTGGATTAATAATTATTTAAGGATGCCTGATCGCATTTATTTCGACACTAGTTATTGGAGAGAATATATTGTGGGAGAAATAATATATATTTATTTGTGGGTAGTTCAGTTACATTTATTTAACAAATAAATATACATTACTCAAGGTCTAATAAATGTGGTGCAGGAAATAATGAAAAGTGGAAAATAAAAGTACACTCCATGTATATTGAATATACACTCCATGTAGTTTTCATGGAAAATGAGTACACACCGTGTATTAATGATTATAGGCCGCGTAGTTTTTCCAGTTGGGATTTTGAGGAAATAATATCATTTTATTAAATGATATTTATTTTAATTAGCGTGGGAGCATGTCAAGGAATTAATCATTCGACATGGGGGTTTTGAATTAGAGTTAATGAAATAAATAAAACACGTAACGCGTTCATTTATTATCACAACTCTATAACCTAAAACCTGATTATAAATATCCTCACAACCCCAACACTTTTCCCTAATCATTGTGCACAACAATTCTGGACAGTTCCCTCAAGGCCGAAAGAACTCCTTCCTCCAAGAACACTCTCAAGGCTGAGAGAGATCCACCACCACCGGATCAAGGCGATCGAAGGTGAACATTGCAAGCAAATGTTCTTCTGTTCTAGCACCCGTAGATACCTTCGGCGAAGTCTTGAGATATGTGGAACACTTGTGGATCACTGTTAGAGGACTCCTACACTTGGATTGTACGACGCAATGACGTATCACACCGAATCGTGACTGGAGACATCAATGAAGAAATAATTCCATTAAGGTAATTCTTGTCAATTAATTAAATTAATTATAACCAATATATGATGATACTATCTCTATGGTTCCAAGACTCCCTCTTTTGTTTTTCATTCATTGTTATATTCCAAAGATCTGGTGTTTTACATCATGAAGGATCTCAGATTGATAATTGTTATTGCTAAAATTAATGTTGGGTAAACCCACCAACGCGCATCCACTGCGCTCGGAACCAACAAGTGGTATTAGAGGGGGCGTATCATTGATTATAATTATTTAGTTTTTTGCTGGTGATTTACGAATTTATTAATTTAGTTGTTTCAATTCAAGTTAATCATTCTTTAAAATCTGAATCTTGAGATTTGTTCTTCCCCTATCGTTTCTGATTCACCTTACAAAAACAAATTTTTCTTTTAATTTTGATTAAAATAAAATAGTGAAACTCATCTAAAGGTTCCAAACATTCCTGGTCATACAACACCAGAATGCGTGGCATGTATTCAAAAGTACACTTCGTGTAGTCTAGGTTCAATGCATTGGACTGGTCTACCAAATCAATCCATGTATTGGATCCTATCTAAGTAATTTATGACACCGTGTATTGGCCAGGAACATGTGGCACACAGTTTCTGAATTACACGCCGTGTGGTCCACTGAACACAGTGTGTAGTCCCTTTGGGATGGGATTGGACCATGTACCTCGTACACAGCTTGCCCGACTAGAAACCGTGTAACAAAGATACTACACGACATGTGTCCAACTGAACACGCCGTGTACTCTGAAAATTTCCGAAGTACATAAACACGCCATGTCCCCAGGGGTGTAATTCGGATGGATGGTGGAGAAAAGTACATGTCGTGTAGTCGGAACTACACACTGTGTACTCAACCAAATTATTTATATTTATTAAAATTTATTTTCATATTATACAAACCCTTGAGACGTGTACCATAGTGCAGGCGTAAAGCTGAGGCACAACCCGTGATAGGTGTTTTATATATGTGTGTTTAAATTAACATCTATGTAATGAACAGGAATTCACCGACATGCCTCTAAGGTACATGTTACGTAAAAATATAATTTTAAATTAATTAATTTGTTTAAAATTAATATGGATGAGAATCTCAAGGAAATTCAGAAAAGGGTTTAAGATAAATGAATTGATTAATTAAAGATAAATAATTGATTGGTGCATGATTTATCTTAAACAAGAATGATTAAATAATTGAATTCTAGTTTTATTTATGCATAAATATAGTTTCTTGTATGGATGATCATGAGCTAGACCAATACCTTTGTATGTGAATGGTTTCTTTTAATTAATTAATTTAAATTAAATTTATTGGTTGGCGAGCCTTCTCCTCATTAATATATAGGGCAGGCACACCCAAGGATTATTTTATGTAAAAAAACCCTTTTACCCCTCACCTGCGTGTGAGATAAATTCATATGTAATGGATGAAGCTCCCAAGCTAGTGGAGGCGGCTCAAGTCAGGAGCCAAGGTGAAACCAATCTAAGGAGATACAAAGGTGGATAGGTGGAAAGTGGTAAACACAAACCTGAAAGGTTCAAGGTGTTTCTCCCCTAGGTCTTGGGTTAGTTTATCAACCGCTAGATAAACTAACCAATAGAACAAGCTCATGGTCATACCATTTATTTTATTTTTCTAAGTTTCACGGTTTATTTATTGTGGGTGTGTTGTCACAATCACACGATTAATGAATTATGGTAGCATGTTAGATGGAACTAAAATAAAGACCGACTTATGCATAAATATTATCTTAGACATGGTTAATCACTTAAGTATATAGCACATAATATTAACAAGAATGTAATCAAATATAATAAAATGGAAATTTACGTATAAGGATAAAATCCCTCAAAGAAATATTAAGTCGGTATAGTCTTCTATAATCTTTGTTAGAATCGAACCATAGTTCAAAGTGCTTGAGCAACCCTAGTTGGGGTGCTTTCAATTATCGGGGAATTCTAAATCAAAGTTTTGGGTTGAATTGACTTGGTTATCATCTAGTGTTGACTGCCACAGCATGAATTGGTGTGATCTAGAGGCAAAGGTTAAGGAAATACAAAATAAAAGGATTTCAGGATTGGGGATTCCACTCAGCGGATCAAGGAGCTGTGAGTTAATGCAGTTGGCATTTGGAATTCCTACCTAAAACCCTTCATGTTGCTTGACCAACCCTAGTTGAGGTAATGTGAAGGGAAATATGGATCCTTTCCACTAGAATATTTAGGCAACAGAATATTCTAAAGTCAATGGTGAGGGCTATTGGATTTCGATAAAATAGCGGGAGACTAATAAGTATTAATTTATTTATTTGTCTCAGTTTTTATAATAAAGTTCTAAACCTTTTTTCATTTTAATTTGTAGAAATGGAAAGAAAAATGACTTCAAACATATCATTGTGAACCATACTCGAGAAGGAAAACCTTCTCACCAGAACTAATTTCCAAGAGTGGCAGAGGCATTTATGCGTCATCCTTCGCCACGAGAGGAAATTGTATGTGATGGAAGAGCCAATTCAAGTTGTTCCTGGAAATGAGGCCAGTGATGTGGAAATATCTCTTTATATGAAACATATGGATGTTTCCATAGATGTCCAATGTTTCTGGCTATCGTCCATGTCTAATGAGATGTTGAAGCAACATGAAAACATGGACGCATATAGCTTGATGTTTAGCCTTATGGATCTCTACCAAGAGAAGGAGAGACAAGAGAGATAAGAGATATCTAATGCTTTTTTTACAACTAATCATGGAGAGTCTGCACCAGTTGGGCCTCATGTAGTCAAGCTTATTGGCTACATCGAAATCCTAGACATCTTAGGGATTAAATTCCCGGATGAGTTACGTACAGATTTCATTCTATCATCACTACCCAATACCTTCTCATGCTTTATTGTCAACTACAACATGAGAAATAATGAGAAGAGTCTATCAGAACTTCTAACCTTGATTCACCAGTTAGATAAGGACATGGGGCATGACAAACCTATTGTCCTTATGGTGAATAAGAAAAGGAAGGACAAGGAAAAGGGTCCAAAAACTATAAATTGTCTGAATCCCCCGAGCATTGTCCCTCTATGAAGGGGAAGATCCATAGGCAGGGAATGGAATGGGAGTCGGTGTGTTTTACATGTGGAAAGCAAGGCCACTAGAAGAGGAACTGCACCCAGAAGTGTGGGGATGTTAATGGTGCGTTCGTTATTGAGTGCAATATTTCTATTTCTACACATGGGTATTAGATACAGCTTGTGGGGATCAAATCTGTATTCAAATACCAAAACCAAGTGGATTTATAAAGATTGCCAAAGGAGAGGTGGATCTTTGAGCTACCAATGGCACAAGGTTGGCTACGTTGGCTATTAGTGATTAACACCTCTCATTGCCGACTGGGATGATTTTGGTTTTGCATAACTATTATTATGTTCTTAGTGTTACCTAGAAAACAATTTATGTATCTTGTTTGGATATGAATGTATTTATTTTCATGTTTGGAAATAAGGGTTTTCTATTTTATAAAAACAACATATGTTATGGTATAGCACATTTAAATAATGGTTTGTATGTATTAAATTACGAAAACCAAGTGTTGTAAATCTATAAGGAAACAAACTCACATGACTCATACATCACCAAGTTGTGGAATCACCATCTTGGTCATGTAAACGACAAGTGATTGACAATTCTCTACCAAGATGGCTATTTAGACTCTACTGAGCTAAAACCACTTCATATATGTAACACTTGTTTCCAAGGTAAAATTATCAAGCTCCCTTTTGGTGGATAGGGTGAAAGGGCTACTGAGCTTCTAGGATTGGTACACACGGATGAATGTGGACCATTTCCAGTAGAAGCTATAGGTGGATATTCTTACTTCATTACTTTTATTGATGATTTGAGTAGATATGGCTATGTCTACATAATGAGGTATAAGTCAGAGTACTTATAGAAATTTAAGGAATTCAAGAAAGAAGTTGAGAATCTTCTTGGTAAGAAGATAAAGAAGCTTCGATCAGATTGAGGTGGAAAATATCTGAACCAAGAGTTCATCGATCTTCTACGGGAGTCTGAGATTCTATCTAAGCTCACTCTTCCTTATAAACCATAGTGGAATAGGGTTAGTGAAAGTAGGAATTGCACCATGTTGGACATGGTGAGGTCGATGATGAGTCATGTAGATATTCCATTATCCTTTGGGGGATATGCATTACAAACTACAACATACACATTAAACCGAGTACCAACTAAGGTGGAAAATGGAATTCCATCCAAGTTATGGAATTGAAAGAAACCCATTTTTTTCACACATGTGTGTGGGGATGTGAGACATTTGTTAAGGCCTTCTCAGGAAACAGACTAGCACCCCAGGGCATGAAGTGTATCTTAATAGGATATCCCAAGGAAATGAAAGGATATTACCTACATAACCCTTCAGAAAAGAAAGTGACTATCGCCACACAAGCCATATTTCTTGAGAGGGAGCACATACTCAAAAAGGATAGTGGGAGAAAGATTGAATTTGACGGAGATGATTCTCAAGATACCCAATAGTTTGTATAGGAACAAGTTCCACTGGTCCCCGTGGAAGAGGTTCCAGAAACACAAGTACTGCGTAGAAGCTCAAGAGAGGTAAGAGAACAAGAGAGATTTTGTTTCCTTGTCATTGAGGATGGTGAATCATTATTGTTGGAAAATGATGAACCTCTCTCCTACTAGGAAGCAGTATAGAGCTTAGAAGCTGAAACATAGCTAAAAACAATGAATTTTGAGATGGATTCCATGTATCAGAACCAAGTTTGGGTTCTAGTCGATGAGCCAGTTGATGTAAAGACTATTGGATGAAAATGGGTTATCAAGTGAAAACTAGACATGGAAGGTCAAGTTATCACCTATAAAGAAAGGCTAGTGGCTAAAGAATTCAGACAGTGTCATGGAATTGACTATGATGAAACCTTCTCACCAGTTTCCATGTTTCAATCCATAAGAATCATGCTTTCCATAGTAGCTTACCATAACTATGAGATTTGGAAAAAAATTTTCAAAACAACATTCCTTAACAGAAACCTTCATGAAGATTTCTATATGAGAAAACCATAAGTTTTTGTGACACCAGGTAAATCCAAAAAGGTTTGCATGTTGTAGAAATCCATTTATTCATTAAATAAACCATCCAGGTCATGGAACATTCGTTTTGATGAATCCATAAAAGAAGTTGGGTTCATTAAGAATGAATTAGATCCATTTGTTTATAAGCATTTTAATGGAAATACGATCGTTATCCTAGTAGTATATGTTGACAACATATTGCTTATTGGAAATGATGTACCAGTCTTATTGTCTGTTAATGATTGGTTGAACTAGTGTTTCTCCATGATGGACATGGGTGAAGCAGCCTACATTCTAGTGATCAAGATCATTCCTGATAGATCCAAGAGGCTGCTTGGACTAAGTCAAGGTACATAAATTTACTAGATACTAAAGAGATTTAGTATGGAACAATCCAAGAGGGGATTGGTTCAAGTGTCACATGGCCTACATATTTCTATAAAAATGTGTCCTCAGACACAACAAGGGAAAGATATAATGAGTAAGATACCATATGCTTCGGCTATAGGATCCATCATGCATGATATGTTATGTACTAGGCTTGATTTTGCCTATGCACTGAGCATGGTAGGAAGATATCAAGATGATCTAGGAGAACATCATTAGAATACTGTTAATACTATCCTTAAGTATCTAAGAAGAATGAAGGATATATTCCTAGTGTATGGAGGAGATGAGGAGCTTTTCATCATAGGTTATGATGATGCTTGTTTTTAGATGGATCATAATGATCTGAAGTCGCAATCCAGATATATTTTCTATCTCAATGGAGGAGCTGTGAGCTGGAAGAGTTCAAAGCAGCCAGTTTTTGCTGATTCTACAGCGGAGTCTGAATATATAGCGGCTTATAATATAGCCAAGGAAGCCGTCTGGATTCAGAACATTGTCTAGGGGCTTGATGTGGTTCCTAGAAGTAAAGACCCTGTCACATTGTACTGTGATAATACTACAGCGGTGGATCTTCCAAAATAACCAAGGTCACATCAATGGATAAAGAACATACTCTAGAAGTATCACCTCTTGAGGGATTTCTATCAAAGGGGTGAAGTTGCAGTGAGTAGAGTGTCCACAGAAGAGAACGTGGCAGACCCCATGACTAAAGGCCTATCTCAGCAGAATCATTAATATCATGTGAGAGCTAGTGGGTTAAAGGTTTTTAGCAGTTTTCTCTAGTCCAAGTGGGAGTCTGTTGGAGTTGGTGGCCTAGAACCAACTACTTTATACTCTATTCATTAATAAATACCTTATCACATATTGATTGTTCTTTTACTTGACAATTCATGTGATAATGTCCTAAGGAAAACTATTGCATTAAAGGGTCATAGTGGATCCCTGCTATGATGAGAACCTGGAAGTGTCGTAGCATTGTTCTTAAATATATGTTCTATGAATGGATGAATTTATTTGAGGGACACAAATAATACAAGAAAATAGGGGTGAGGACTAATAAAACTTTGAGGCCCCTTCTCATGGTGTGCCCCCTTCGTAATATCTAGGAGGATATTATGATAATGAGTCCCGCTAGTAGGAACCCCACGTTTCATATTGTCATTGGATGTTCCTATCTGAGGACGTGTGTATTGGTCCTTAGACATTAAGATTATTATTAATGGGTATTAAAACTCGTTCACTTAGATGTATTGACGAAAACTGTGATGACACACTGTTCGCGGCATGGTAGGATACATTGGGTGCATCACGAGTAATACTACATTAATATATAATGCAAGAAAGGATTTGTTCCTTCTGTTCCATAATGGAAGTAGATATCTCAGGACCATTGATGGAATTGATATAGCCTAAATAAATACATGTCCATGGTAAGGTATGTGTGAGTTCAATTCCAAAAAGTGAAAGAAAGAGTAATCAAGCACATGGGTTGATGGCACTAGCATGCAACCCACTTGATTCAAGAAATCGTGAAAAAGGTATTATATTACATGGTAAGTGTTCATATGAGGTGACATGTCAATGCGGGGTCAACCTCTTTCCCTTGGGTACCTTGACCCGTTGCTAGATAGTAATATTGGACTTTAGGCAAGCCCGCCTAATGCCAATGAGAAAGACGCCTAGAGGGCCACACACTACGTGTGTCCATGTATCTCAGTTAAATATTAATTTAAAAAGTTAAATAATGAGTATTCCCAACTGTGGTTTAATAATAATTTAAAGATGCCTGATCGCATTTATTTCAACACTAGTTATTGGAGAGAATATATTTTGTGCGAAATAATATATATTTATTAGTGAGTAATGAAGTTATATTTATTTAACAAATAAATAGCAATTACTAAAGGTCTAATAAATGTGGTAGAAGAAATAATAAAAAATGGAAAATAAAAGTACACGTCGTGTATATTGAAAATACACACCGTGTAGTTTTCATGGAAAACAAGTACACGCCGTGTATAAATGATTACACGCCGTGTAGTTTTTCCAGTCTGGATTTTGAGGAAATAATATTGTTTTATTAAATTATATTTATTATAATTAGCATGGGCGCAGGTCAAGGAATTAATCATTCAGCAAGGGGGTTTTCAATGAGAGTTAATGAAAGAAATAAAATGTGTAACGCGTTCATTTATTTTCGTAACTCTATAACCTCAAACCTGATTATAAATATCCTCACAACCCCAACAATTTTCCCTAATCATTGTGCACAACAATTCTGGGGTGTTATCTCAAGGCCAAAAGAACTCCTTCCTCCAGGAACGCTCCCAAGACTGAGAGAGATCCACCACCACTGGATCAAGGTGATCGAAGGTGGACATCACAAGCGAAGGTTCTTCCATGCTAGCACCTGGAGATCCCCTAAAAAACGTCCAAAGAAACATGGATCACGTGTGGATCACCGCTAGAGGAATCCTATACAAGGATTCTACGACGCAATGAAGGATCACACCATATTGGGACCAGAGACACCAATGAAGAAAGAATTACATCAAGGTAATTATTTTCAATTAATTAAATTAATTATAACCAACATATGATGATCTTATCTCTACGGTTCCTGGACTCTCTCTTTTTTTTCATTCTTCGTTTGATTCCGAAGATCTGGTGTTTTACATCGTGATGGATCTTGGATTGATCATTGTTAATGCTAAAATTAAAGTTGGGAAAACCCACCAACGTTCTTCTGTTGTGCCTGGAACATATATATACAATATCATCCCATTAATGAAGAAGAATGTGAAAATTATATTTTCCATCGACTACCAAGATCTGAACTAACATTGTCCAAAAGTTGTTTTCCAGGTTTCGATTATAGAACTACTAATTGAATCTATAGCCAGATATCAATCCCTTTCCTTCATGGATGTATATTTCGAGCACAATCAAATCTTTATGTCCCCTTAAAGATGATTAATCCACTAATTTTAGACCACACTATGAGGTATATTACTATTAGGTAATTCCCTTTGGTTTTAAAAATGCTAGAGCTACATACCAATATACCATGCAGGGTGTCTTCAAACCATTTTTGTGGAGGTCTATTGAGTGATATGTTGGAATTAATTGTTTAAATACAATTAATTTTATGAAAAACTTATTGATCACGAGACCACATTTAATTAAATTCAACAACAAAGAATGAAAATTAACCCCTTGAAATGTTATTTTAGAACTACCTTTGGAAAATTTCTCAGCTTCATAGTACGTTGTCATGAAATCAAATTCGATCATGATAATATAATTTCTATCCTTAATATGTCACATCGTATAATCCTCAAATAGTTGAGGGTATTAAATACACACCTTTCCTATATTCAACATTTTATAAAACACCTCACATGAAAGTATTTTCCCTTCACTAAGTTGATGAAAAATGGGTTCACATATCAGTGGAATGCATAATTTGAGGAAGAATTATATATTATCAAGATATATATTTTCAGTCCACCAGTGTTGATTCCACTTATTGAGGTGAAGCCACTCATTTTGTACATGAAAACCCAGGAATGATTGCTGGGTTATTTCCTCGCACACAATAATTATGCCAGAAAAAATAACCTCTATTATATTAGTCGAACCATGATAAAAAAAAATAAAAGTTTTTCAGATATCAAGAAGTGTTGTCTAGTGTTAATATTCATGATTCAAATGCTGATACACTACTTTCAACACTATGAAGTCCACCTGATCTCTCATAATAACCCGCTCAAATACATTCTTAATCATCCTATGTTGACAAAGAAATTAGCACGAATAATGGTCATATTATAGTAGTTTTACAATCTATTCATTCCATAGAAAGTGGTAAAAGGCCTAGTATTAGTATAATTCTTTGAAGAATATCCATCTACATAAAAAACATCATTGAATATAGAATTTTCTGGTGAAGTGATCATTTCTATTAAAGAGGTCCCCCAGATATGGGAGATGTATTTTGAATATGCATCCATAATTCCAATAGGTAAGGGAGTGGAAGACACCAATCTCAATAATGTTAGGCTGGGGGTCATGATCACCTTCCCATTAATGGTAGTATTACCTTAATCATTCCTTCAGTTAGATGGTTATATAAATAGTGAAGTAGAATTTTAGTCCCTCGTTATAGGGATATAACTGAAACTTCAAATTATAATAGAAAACTTGACTGGAAAAGTTGACATAGAGTTGGTAGTCAAGCATATAAATGATTATTTCATCATAAAATAAGATATAATTCCCATAATTGAATATTTATGAGGGCTAATAGAATAATTCCCCTCAGATATGGAATTTACTCACATAGCATGATCACATAATTCCCATGCATATGGATTATGAAATACAGACAAGGCTTTAACAAATCTATATTAGGATGAAAAAAATCAATAGTATTGTACACCACCGAATGGTTTTTCCATTTGTTCATGCTGACATGAAATAAATCAACAAGGTTAATTTCATCACTGAACCTGATAAACCTAAAACGGATTATATGAGGATCATTGTTGAAAACCATCAAAATAGAATAATTTATTTGTACAAATATTTAAAAGATAAAACCCATGGATGGTAAATTAACTTTACACTTTATTACATATTTAATCATGAAACATTATACTATAAAGAAGGATTTAGTGAAGTCATTCTCATGTGCATTTTTGGAGAATAGACTTTTGTTCTCATGAAAGAAGTATATGCAGGGGCTTATAGTGCCCACCCATCAGGTTTCAATATTTCCTATAAAATCTAGAGGCTTGAATACTTCTAGGCTTCATTGATGATTTATTGCTAAAAAGTAACTAAAAAATTTCATTCCTTCCAAGTGCACTCTCACTTCATCCATTAACCCCCAGATTTGAAACACACTTCCAAATACTCCTGGTCATTTTTTGTATGGGAAATGGATGTTGTTTGGGTGTATCCTCTAGATACCACCAATAAATTCAAATACATACTCACTGATACTAAGTTATTATCCAAATGGGATGAAGAAATACTTCTCAAAGAAGATGGGACGAAATGAATTTATAGCTTTGAAAAAGAAAATATCATTACTATATTTGGTGTCCCTCATACAATACTAGTGTACAATGGTACAAATTTCTATTCATATGAGTTGGAAAGGCTATATCAGAAGTATAATATCATGTCCAACCACTCATATTACTATCACACAACTTCTAATGGATAGATAGAGGCCTCCAACAAGAACTTATAAAAAATACATTAGTATATGGTGGATAAAGATAAAATTTCATGGGACAACAATATTTTCCATTATTTATGGGATTAATGGACTACTGCCCCCACCTACACACAGGTGACCCCATATTCACTAGAATATAAGAAAAAAGAAGTCTTACCCATTGAGGTCCAGTTTCCCTCACTTCACATTTCTATATACCATCAGTTACATATAGATGAGAAATCCAAAAATGGGTATATGAATGAGATAAAATTTATAATAATAGAATTCATAACATTCATCACTATTATGTCTATCAAAATCAAATAGCATAGAATTTTTATAATATATTTTTCCTTTTCTAGTTCCTCCATGGAGAACTAGGGCCGGTCCCCAGGACCTCAATGATACTTGAAAAGAAACTCTAAATCTAGGGCCAAAGTGAGAGGGACCTTATGCCATACACAAGTTCTACTCTAATAGAGCCTATTCCTTGATCTTGATGGATGTATAGATTTTTAATGACCCTACCAATTCATGGTTTCTTAATAAATACTTCATGTAATCCTGATGTACGGTCCTATTTGCAGGACATTAAAAGGCATGCCTTATGGTCCAAGTCATATAACCTAAAATTATAAGACATTATAGTCTGAGATGTAATACTTAAAACTAAATAGCATAATATCCCTTCAAAATGACATTAATATGAAAAAATATATCCTTTCAACATGACATAAAACTACAAGGTTCATGTCCTTGTTGAACGACTTAAAACTGTATAACATTTTGATTTGTTCTTGATCAGATCACAATCTTTGGTGTTGGTTTCCACCACACATCCATTGTAGAACCAAGTGTGTCTTGATTATCATATTAATTGGATATGTAGTGATTCTTTGACTTTATGTCTTGGTCCCCACTATGAAGTAAGGAAAATGATCCCTCTCCTGCATACAAAAAATGATCTATATAGGGGACTCCAATATGGTTCCATACACTTGTTGGTCCATATTAAGTTTTAAGAACTATGTCTGGCTTGATTATTATTCACACGGGATACATTGGGATACTCAGGTCCCTAAACCCATGCCTAACTGTAGAAAAAAGGGGAGCATGTGTCCCATTCCTCATGCATAAGACCTCAATCCATACAGGGGATCTCAATTCAAGTTCCCTCATTTAGGATCCCATCATAGAAAATAAAATGACCCCTTCCATACATGTGGGAGAGATATTTGTAGGGAAGCTTCACACTCTATTTCAAATGCATATAAAAATTCTTTCTTTGTATATGGACACATCCCTTACACCCATCATACTCCTTGTCCTAATAAAATTCAAATATCCATAACATTTCCCTGGGCATTGGTAAGAGAATATATAATACCAATGGAAAACATTGTTTAATTATACATGATATTCTCTAACCTCAATTTCCATAATCCACCCTTAAAAGTTCTATAAACTAGAGGTACCTTCACCATTAGGATAAACCTCTTCTTTCTTTGTACTCCCAAACAAAATCATACTGGGAACCACTTTTCCAACATGATTCATGGTCACTCCTTCTGAAATTTTCCTATACCACTTCTCCTTATATGAGAACCCCCAAGATCGTGGTTTACAATTTTCTTCTTCATATAGAATGTTTTTTACAACAGCATTGGCTCAATATTCCCTTTTTCTCTCATAATTTCCATAATTACGATCCGATTTGTATGACCTAAAATTGCAATACACCATTCATACTTAAAGCATGATGATAAAATGATAGGTTAAGGTCCCTCTCATTCAATGTTTAGATGATCCTAGAACATTGTACAATATGGTTCTCACCCCGATGATATTTGTAGTGATGCTTAGATCCTACATCCTAGTCAATTAACCATGTCATAATTTTTCTTCTCCCCTATCTTTTAATCACCTATATGCGGTGAACGAAACCCTTTCCACTACTTGTTTCTCACACCAATAATATCTCATGTGGGATAATGAATTTTTTAAGGGATTACCTACATTATTGATAAATATCAATTCATGTCATGTTTATCATGGTCCTATATTCAATACCTTAAAAATATTCCCAAACATCCTTTTCACATGACATTAAAATTCCTGGATTATGTCTCTAACATGTCGTAAAACATCACATTGCAATGGTCCTCTCCTGAGAGGACCACTATCCTGGGTGATGGTCTCCCACCACACCTCTGTTCAATAACTTCATATGTATTGATTCTCACTATTATGAGATATGTATAGATTCCAATATACTTATGTCTTTGGTCCAACCCAATACAAAAAATGACCCCTCTATACATGTGGGTTAGACTTACGCTAGGAATGTTAATTTCTAGAATTACATATGGATTTATTCCTTATTTTATGAGATATGTAATGATTCCTTGATCCTATTTCATGGCCCGACCACAATTTATAAAAAAAACCCTCCCTCTATATGGGTTAGGCCAGCATAGGGAATATTTTATCCATTCTTAGTTGATTTAAACATAAAATTATCATTCTATTTCCATGTTCCTTCCTTAAAAAATCAAAATTTGAATATAGGGAAATATGAATATCCATAGGCTTTCTTCATCCATAATAAATATAATTTATAATACCAGATAAGACCTTTTTTTTACTATACTTAATACACTAAGTCTAGATTCTCTTAATTCTCTCCCAAAAGGGATTTCAACTAGAGGCACTTTCTTCCTCATGATAAAAATATTTTATCTCTGTACACCACAAAATCAACATAACAGGGAACCTATTTCATAACCTAATCCACAATAATTCATTACATTATTGCACCATATCATATTTCAGATATGAAATCTCTAAAATTAGGTCTTGCAACTTTACCTCTTCATGCCTGAAAAATTGATGGAATATTATTTGTCAGATCACCATGAAATGGAAAATACCTAAAATTTCAGTCAATAAAAATGAAAAAAAATTCATTTATCAACATCATTCTGATAATATGACTAACTACACATTCTTAATCCTCATCAACATTATTATTCAACCATTTTCAAGTAGGATACTTTCCTTCTTGTGTCATCCATCCTCCACAGCACTCTAAAGAGCGGCACATGACTGATTCTCATTTCATAAATCCATATAGTGATGACTGGTAAACTCATCCTTGGCCCAAAAATATATCAAGAAAAGTTACCTTCTCTGTATTTTAGTTATATAAATATGGGTACTTGGCCATAAAGAACAACATATGGATTGATTCTCAACATTATATGGTATGTAGAAACTCCTAGAATCTCCATATGCTTTCCTATTCCATCAATAATAGAATGTATGATATCGTAGGAAATATTTTCTTGACTATTCATAATATTACCCCTAGTATGGGTTTTCATATGTTACCCACAAAAGTCTAGTCAACTAGATTATCCTTTTTCCTCAGGAAAAACCTCTTCAATATCTATATTCCCAACAATATCATACACTAAACCGCCTTTAAAACATGTTTCTTGGTTATTCTCTAAAAACATGTCCCATATCATATCATGGGATATGGAAATGAAAATATCAAGAATTAAGACCATCCTTTTAATGCCTTGAGAATTTTGGAACATTCTCATCCAGTAAACCATGAAGGAGTCGTTACTCATATAATTCATGGTCAAAGATGTTCGACCTAAAACAACAGTTCTATTAGTGAAGATTTCAAAAATATAAAGTGCTATTATAAAGAGATGTAATTATTAGAAGGATAAAAACCCTAAAATTGAACACTTGGTAAAAGTTGAGTATCAACTCGATATACATTCACTCCACATGTTTAAGGAAAAAATTGTAATGGAAACTAAAAAAGAAATAGGAATAAAAAATTTCTGTTCAAAATACTACAAATATAGGTCTAATAAAAGTCTCACTCACTATGTCACCCTTATATCCATAATAGTAAAAAATTAGTGCCATCACATAAGAGAAATTTTTTATAGGGTCTGTCGAGTCCCTCTAGAAATAGTCAAAATTTGATCATAGGGTCCTAATACTTTGGAAAAATGTAGTGTATCTTTATATTCCTATCATTGTAATTATGAAAAATAGATATGTTGATGTTCAAATAAAAAAACCACATTAGTGTTATTATATAACAATAGAAAAAAGGGACACAAGAAAAGAATATTGAGAATAAAAATATTTTCATTTATGGAGTAAAATCCAAAGAAGCATCCACATGTAGGAGTCACGATATAAGACTTTACAAAAGTATATCAATGTTTTTTTTAAATTTTCAGTGTTATTGCATGAATTATCACCATCTTGTCAATGAATAACTATATGGGTAGTCTTATCCTTATCAGTAAGGTGGCGTCCTCCACCATGGTTAGAGTGGTATTATTCCCCTATGGTTGATCCTCTTCCAGTAAATAATGAAGTGGTATAGACTCCCCACTAGTAGTATCCATCTCTTATTAGTGGAACAATATTTGAAGGTATTTCTCATCAACCAATTAATATCACTCCCACAATCTCATAATGTACTCCCCAAATAATGAAACTCAGATCTCATCAGTTTTGGTGATCATGATTACATTTATATGGACCTATTGTAACTCATATTTTTTCTCCTATTGGGGAACAATTTCCTTAATAGTAAATTAGAAATTGAGGTAATGAAATAAACCATACCCAAACATGTTTAACATGATCTTGAGTCATTGGAAGTTTGAAGTTAGATCCTCCATAGGTATCCTTGAGACTGACTCCAAGATGTCACGCCATATGAAATGGTGGCATAAAAAGAAACAATCCTGAGCCTCAGGGATTTTCAGGGAGATATTTTCAAGGGGAGAGGTGTAATTCGAAATACATTACTTCTGGAAGAAATTTCCATTTCCCTTCTTGGAGTTACATCACCCTCCCCTTTCACAATAAGTTGATTTGGGGCAGAGGCCTCCCCTTCAGGTTTGACCATTGAAACTGCTGGCACTAAAATAAAAATAAAATTATAATTTGAAATATGAAGATATCAAGGAGAAAAGGAAAAATGGGATCAAAGAAATTGATTAATCCCACCATTTTATGAGTTATCCACTTGAATTGATTCCTCCCTAGAATCCCCATCCTCAATAGTGTAGACTATAATATCTTAATAGGGATAATCCTCAAACATTTTCCCAAGACCCAATATGAAAGGCCCATGGGAAACTATTGCATCTATAACTTGATCAAATACTTGTTACACAAATGGAGTAGGATATACCTTGATTCCCTAGTCATGTATTTATTTGGCAATCTTTCTATGAAAAAAATATTTACATTCCAAGATCATGGATTTGAGAAATAAAATTTAATGAGGTAGTATATTTTTGAAAACATAATAGAGGAAAAATCACATCCATACAATCACTAATTAAATTAATCCATCTCCTTTATGAATTAATGGAAATAAAAATGCTGGAAAAGTTATTCCGTTATCACTATTTCATTTTTCAATTATTCAAGTATCATAGAAACCTCACCAAAATGGATATCTTAGACACATGGTTTAGAATGAAGAGAAACTTTTCCATCATCTCTATCCACTACTTTCTTGGGAGATACAAACCTTTCAATACATGTTGAATCATTATCAACACCAACCCCTTCATCAGATAGTCTAATTTTAAGGCCATCCCCTTCTGGTACTACAAATTGACTAGTTGTAGTGGTCCTAGGGTACTCCAAGGTATGAAAAAAATATGAAATATCATAATTATGAGAATTCAGTGGTTGGTACCAAACATATTATGATTCACATTTTCCATTACCATGATACTCCTCCCTTCCTACATTAAGAATAATAAATTTGTATTTATTCCTTGAAACCTATCCTCCTAAAGGGATTAACTTTAAAATGGGAATCTTTGCAAATTCAATAATATCTTCCTCAATTACTCAAGGGTCATATCTATAAACCTTAAGATATGAGAGGGTAGGGGATATTATGACCCACAAGCATGATCATACACTTATCGTAGAAAAATAATGAATAAATGATGTCATAAAAACTCAAAAATCCTAATGATGTGCTTAGAAAAGGACATTACACTCCATTATTCCTTCAATTTCATAAGATTAAGGCTAGAACATACCTCCTCAAATACAGGTACTGGAGGTGGCAGTCGATATGACCTTCCCACCATCTCCTCCTCCAATATTTTTGGATTGAGGATATCTTAGGGGTCTCAATAGTATCTCCCCCACTCTAAAGGGGGTGACCATATGGCCATTTATTTGTTATTACATCTTAGGGACCTATCCGTTTTCAATATGAAAGTTAAATGTTGGTCTTACTTCAATAACAAACCATTTTAAAAAATGGGGGAAGATACATAGGAAGAGATAGAGAATAATTCATACATCACTAATGATGAAAAATTCATCCCATTCATCTGTGGATTGATCAGACCACTCTGTAGTGCCCCAATATATGACATCCTCCAATAAACTCAGAGTGGTGAACCAATTATCTGTGACATAAATGAGCCTCTCCATCTCCCATATATGGGTCCCTACCTCAATAGGGTAGGAATAAAAGTGAAGGTCAGGTGGGGCTCAAACTTACCCAATCTGTGGAATCTAGAAACTAGTGAGGAGAAATGACCACAGGTAATTGGTTTTAGAAGTCTAGTCCTTCCTAAATCAAACTACCTTTGGCCACACAATAACTAAGGTTACTATAGAAAGATGTGAATAAGAAATAACACTCCACTATTTCACTAGTTTCCCAACTCTCTCTTTCATAGTCGAGGGTTATGAAACTAGAGCCTGGATATTCTCTTGATGGTGGTGGATACACCACTGAAGGTCAACCTCTGAGAGGACCAGTTTGGGATATACCGAACACTGAGAGGGGGGGTGAATCAGTGTTGGGGACTTTTAATACCAATTTCAACTTTTATCCCTGTACCTCTTGACCTATTAGGATCTTGATTCTCTTATTCTCTTTTCTCTATCACATGCAATAAAAGAAAGCATTAAAAACAGGCACATGATATTTTTACAAGGTTCACCACTCAATAAGAGTAGCTACATACTTTCCATGCATGGGTATGACCAGTTCATGGATTCTCCACTATGATGTGATATGAAATTACAGTGGAGAGGCTAGGAAAACAATCCTCTAGCCAGTGTGAGTCCCTACACTTTGGAGGGGGTTGGGAAACAATCCTCTTCCCTGGACTGATGATAGCCTAGTCCAACTTGCAGCCTCTAGTTGGTTCTTTATACGACCTATGAAGACAGTCTTCTTCCTTCTTGATAATGGTAGGTTCTTCTCTTGGTCTTCTTTAGTGCTCTTCACTTGATTACTTACAAAGTAGTAGGAAATCAATTCTCTTCTTTATTTCTCTACGTCTCTAGTGAAAAAACCAACTGCACTATTTATTCTTATTTCTTCCACTTAGTGCAACAACTGACTACACTAATATTTTCATTTATTTAGCTAGAATCACACACACCAATGTGATTATTCAAACAATGAAGATCTGCTCACATAGCATCATATGAATTGAACTGCCCTGAATAATAGTCAGCCTTCAGTTGGGCATACTCTGTTCTTCTTCTTCTTCTCTTCCTTCTCTTCTAAATACCAACACCTGAGTGTATTGGTATACTGACTTCTTCATTTTTGCAGATATGAGTTTAATTGCACGTCTAGTTCTTCTTCACTTTGCAAAGCACAATGAGAGTGATGAACACCAGTTGTGTGAGTACGACACAACTTCTCTTTGTGAAGTCGAATGGTTCACAGTTCGTTCTTCTTCGCAAAGATGCTTCGAGTGGGATATGCACCTATCGAAGGCTTGCGGGACCCCCAAATTTTTCACGCACCCTTATAGGTTTCTTGGATGTAAAATTCAAACCTTGCGCATAAAAACACCTTTTGGCGCGAAAAACCCTTTTCGCGCAACTCTTCTTTTTCGCACAGAACTTCCCTTTTTCGCGCAACACTTCCTTTTTCACGCACCACTCTATTCTTCAATTTTTGTCCCGCTTCAGAGCTCAGGATTTGTCTAGGTGTCAAGCCAAAAAAATGAGAGGGGGTCACCTCATATTTATAGGAATTTTTGACCCTATGCATAAAACCCCTTCCTGCGCATAAAACTGTCTCTCACTTCTTTAGATTACGCGGACCTTCCTGGATATTTCGCGCTCCTCAAGACTTTTCCATTTTTCATCCTTATATGCATGAAGCACCAATTGAGTAAAAGATTCCACATCCCGTTCTACATTGCATGCAAAACCAATATTTTGCGCAACCACTTTTTCGTGCACTCGGACCAATTTTTCACGCAGTCCATGCCTTGGCCATACTTTCCTGTGTCAGACTCGGAGCTCCACTTGTGCACAAAATTCTTAACCAAATTCCATATTGCACACAAAATCACCTTTCGCGAAACCTCATTTTTCATTCAATGCTCCATTATTTCACGCACCTCATGCCTTTGACCTGTTAGGATCTTGATTCTCTTATTCTCTTTTCCCTGTCGCCTGCAATAACAGAAAGCAGTAAAAATATTCACATGATATTTTTACAAGGTTCACCACTCAATAAGAGTAGCTACATCCTTTCCATGCATGGGTATGACTAGTTCAAGGATTCTCCACTATGATGTGATATGCAATTACAGTGGAGTGTCTAGGAAAACAATCCTCTAGCCAGTGTGAGTCCCTACACTCTGGAGGGGGGTGGGAAACAATCCTCCTCCCTGGACTGATTATAGCCTAGTCCAACTTGCAGCCTCTAGCTGGTTCTTTATACTGCCTATGAAGACAGTCTTCTTCCTTCTTGATAATGGTAGGTTCTTCTCTTGGTGTTCTTTAGTGCTCTTAACTTGATTACTTGAAAAGCAGTAGGCAAGCAATTCTCTTCTTTCTTTCTCTTCTTCTCTAGTGCAAAAACCGACTGCACTAGTTCTTCTTCTTTCTTTCTCTTAGTGCAAAAATTTACTGCACTAATATTCTTATTTATTTAGCTAGAATCACACACACCAATGTGATTATTCAAACAATGAAGATCCGCTCACATAGCATCATCTGAATTAAACTTCCCTGAATAATTTTCAGCCTTCATTTGGGCATACAATGTTCTTCTTCTTCTTCTCTTCCTTCCCTTATCAATACAAACACCTGAATGTATTGGTATACTGACTTCTTCTTTTGTGTAGATATGAGTTCAATTTCACGTCTAGTTCTTCTTCACTTCGCAATTCACAATGAGAGTGATGAACACCAGTCGTATGAGTGCGGCACAACTTCCCTTTGTGAAGCCGAATGCTTCACAGTTCGTTCTTCTTCGCAAAGATGCTTCGAGTGTGATATGCACCTATCGAAGGCCCGTGGGACCCCCAAATTTTTCGTGCACCCTTCTAGGTGGCTTGCACGTAAAATTCAAAACATGCGTGTAAAAACACCTTTTGGCGTGAAAAATCCTTTTCGCGCAACTCTTCTTTTTAACACAGAACTTCCCTTTTTCGCACAACACTTACTTTTTCGTGTAGCACTTCTTCTTTTCGCACACCACTCTATACTTCAATTTTTTGCACGCATCAGAGCTCAGGATTTGTCTAGGTGTAGAGCCACACAAATAAGGGGGAGTTTCCTCATATTTATAGGCATTTTCATCCTTCTAAGCATGAAGCACCAATAGCGTGAAAGATTCCACATCGCGTTCCACATTGCGCGCAAAACCAATATTTCGCGCAACCTCTTTTTCACGCACTCAGACCAATTTGTCGCACACTCCATGCCTTGGCCATATTTTCCTGTGCCAGACTCAGAGCTCCACTTGCGCACAAAATTCTAAACCACATTCCATATTATGTGCAAAAATCACCTTTCGCGAAACCTCATTTTTCGCGCAATGCCCCATTTTTTCGCGCACCTCATGCCTTTGCCAATTTTCAAACTTCTGATCTCAAAACACCTTTTGTACAAAAACTTCATTCCTCTATTTCACGCACCACTCTACTTTTAACGCATCTTGCTGACTTTTCACGCATCCCACTACTATTTCACACGGCCTTCATTTTTCCGCGCATCCCGCTGAAATTTCGCGCCTCCCGCAAATATTTCACGCAACCCTCATATATTGCGCGCACCACTTTATTTTTGTGCTCAACTTGCCTAAATTTCCACGCACTAAATGAATTTGTCATTTTTTGATGTTTTGACCTTGAATCCTTCCTTTCATGCAAAAATATAAGCCATCTCCAATCTTTCACGCTCCATCCATTGCCAAAAACACATCTTCATCTTTCCGATTTTCAGGGCCTAAAATTTGGCAAACACTGGAAAACGCCTCCACCTTAACCTGTGCTTTTCTGCCACCCCCAGATTGTCCATTGATTTGTCATTTTCTCTCTTCACTACTTCACATAACCATTCTTCTTCTTGTTTCACGAATTCCACTATCGTGATATTTATCTTTTTAAAGACCAGATCTAGCATCGTTAGAGTTACGGTGGGAGGTACAGAAACATCCCTATCTTCCAGCAGCATCACTACTTCCAATGGAAACTGTATATGACTGGCATCATCATTTCTCCCCCTTTCCATCATAAGGCTTGCATCACAAGTTTTCCTAACTTATGATATTTGTGAAATACAAATTAGAAAAGCATCGTCTGGTTTCGATATAATGCGAAATGCATAGCTACCTCGGAATGCCAAGCCCTTCCACATTCTCTCTTCTTCATCAACCATAATTCTACACTTCAGGAAAATCATATGATTTTATTCTTCAAGTAATATCTTGAATGTATTTCTATCATGAATAATTTCTTGTACTTCTTCAAATCCTAATTGTTCTTCAATCATCCTCAGATGGATGATACCTCAAACTTGGTCTTCTTCAAATACTCATTCTTCATGAATGATCCTCAGATGGATGATACATCTACATTCTGATACAATCATCCTGAAATGGATATTACTGCTCCATTCTTCATTGTTGTAAACAATGTGCCACCTTTGACACAAGTTCTTTGAACATAGGATCAGTTCAACAATCATCTGAATTTACCTCAGGGAGAATTTCCCAAGAATGAAATTCAATGCTATGATTACATAACAATTCTCCAGGCATCCTCACTTCAGTCGATCTCCATTAACTTTGGAGTCCTTCTTCATCTTCTTCTTTATTTTGACCATCATTGACAACCATTGACAACAAATACAATCTTCATACACAAAGTGGTCCCAACTACCTCAAACTCAACTAGAACAAACCTTTTAATCCTAAATCAATAACCATCCCATTTATAGAGTTTCATTGGAGATGTTAGGTCCTCACCACTATTATCTTCTAGATTTTAATGGTATTTGTGACATGCTATCCCAACCTAGAAGTTATCACAACTAAAACTTGTGGAACACTTTCTGTAAATGTCCCATAATGAAGTGATGAAATCTAGGCTTCATCATACAAAGAGGTAAACCCAATGGATGAACTCAGTTCATGTATCTTAATTATAAATTTAGTTACCTCCAAATCCACGAGGAATAAAAGCCATCAATAAACCATTGGGTTCTTTTTGAGCCAGACATGCACGAGAGGGGATATGGTGGGTGGTTGAAAGCACTTAAAGTAACATTAAAATATGTAAGGTGAATAGTCTTCACAAATAACATTGCCATAAATCTAGGATGCTACCACGCCATTTTTGGATTCTATCTTGTATGATATCAGTTATTCATTAACTTTTCAATCATCATGGATAATCCCATTTGATGGATCCCCATATGGAAGTATGTTGAATTCTCTCAATAGATTCAGTTTCTTTAAATATTTACCATACTTCAAGTAAAAGGGTTGGATTCCAGAAACAACCTGAAAATATCATTTAAATTGTCCTCTGAGAACATGAATTTCACTAAACATGGAATATGAAAAGAAAATTCCAATGTTTATCCCCATGGTACTTGAAATTCCCCATAATTCCTAAGGGGGACTTCCCCATATACACATGTAATAAGAATTGGTGAATCCTTTACAATATGGGAGCTACCAAACCTATATGCTTCCCCTATGCTAACATGGTATCCATAAAAAAGGTCTCTAAACTCACACAGTCATTTTATTGATGAACTAAAATCTTGTAGATGCTTAACAACATAACTGAAAATCCAGAAATAAATGTATTACTAGGTATGTCAAATTTTACTGCATACCTACATCAGTATTACTAGCCTTGTTCTAGCCTGGTCCTAAATCTACCAATATTTCCCTGACAGTCCATTACAGGACATCCTATAGGATGTTTTAATGTTCCCCCCTTGGGATCCAAAAATGAATTCAACCATGAATTAGAGTGAAAATCTCTCCTTAGGCGAGGTTCTTCCTTATTAATATATTAGGCTATCTGTAATATCGCACAAGAGAAAACATACATTCATTTAGTATCATTCCACATTTCGTTTAGTGGTATAAACTTAGCACACATACCTCCCATAATTGGTGATCCCAAGAACATATAAATTCCCCAAAAACTTATTATGAATTCTCTATGTGTCAGATTGAAAGTATTTTTCAATGAGATCCATTGGCCTAGTGACATAGGAATAATATTTGGGTTCTAGTACACATATATATAGGACACACATACAACCTCATAGATACAGACTGATTTTAGTTTTATATTGAAATAAACAAAAGTTGGGTGCACCCAGTATTCCTACATCCTCTCTAGATTAACACATCCTCCATAGAGGAGGTACCAGTCTTCCCTCTATCATTTTGATTGGTCTATATTAGAATAATGATAGATAGAGGGGTATTATTTAGGCTTTTAATCAAATGTGTGAGGCTTTAAATCTAGGGTAGAAATAATATGATTCATGACATAGGCAGAAGTTATAATTACCTCATTGATATATACTCAGAGTGATGAGTTGTTGGTTGTGGTAAAAATTTTATAATCGTGGAATATGGAAAGATGAAGATACATTTTTATCTTTGGGATGAGTACTCCATTCAAGAGCATGTGGTTGTATAATTCTATCTGATCACTCTCAGGGTATAAATGATGATATTTCTTCAAATTATTTTCTATGTACAGGATATTAGTGTCAAGTTATTTGAAAAAAATAATGAATGATGACATCCAACATCTCCTTTATAGATTTACCATATTGTTAATCAAAAACACTAACCTCATGAGAAGCCATTGGAAATCATCAAGGAATTACATTTATTTTTATTAGAGTTAAATTTATGGTTTGAAAATAAACTAAATTTTATAAAATGAGTGCCCTCACATAGGTAAATCTCTTATGTGACCTCATGCATGTCACTAGACCATATGACCCCATGTAAGTCACCCACCGAGGAGACCCCACATAGGTCACTCCTCCAGGAGACCTCTCACATGTAACTCGCCCAAGTATCTATGTAACATAGATGAGATCCATCCATGTGTGAGAGAGACAATAATGTGCAGAAGTCCTATATAGAAGAATAACACAATGAGAGCAGTAATGAAGAAGAGCGGTGTAAAGTAAATAAGAATAACCGATTTGAAATTGATTATATATATAGATGCACAGATTCCTGCATAGTCAAACGGTATGCAACATCAACTCGACCAACCTGTGCAACATACCAAAATGAACCATCTGTTCATGCATACCTTACATGGTACTAAGGTCATAATTATTTCCAAGTTCGAGCATGATTATACAAAAAAATTTGGAGACCAATGAATGAAGGATCCATCAAAAACCATATTTATGTACCTCAGGATTAGACCCTCTTGTTCTGATCAAATCCAAACCTGAGGGGGGGGGGGGGTTGACACTACCCTTTCCCATGAGGATGATAATTTTCAAAGTAAAATACCTAAATAAATAGATAAGTGAATGAAATAATGGATTACATGAATTTCACCAAGTAATAATATGAAAGTACAACCAACATCACCATGAAAGTCGAGCCTATGTGCCCAGTATCACCATACAATTCTAGATCTGCCCACCCAGTGTCATCATGTAGGTCTAAAAATGTGTGATGACTTGAGCAGGTCACACCTATGTGATATACATATCATGAAATACCTTCCATAAGAGACATATGAGAACAACCTTTTAAGACCATAGTCTGGATATTTCATATAAATGGGACCCTCGATATCCATATATGACTTAAGGAGAAGACATGAATAATCCTCAAAGATCATATTTTCATAGTCCTTATCCTAGGTCCTTAGAACCTTTCATTAGTTTTTTTTTCTTAGGTTTTCCTTAACCCAAAATTCATCTCCATCTTTCTTATGTCTTCCCTATATTAATCACTCCCATTCCACCCAGTTCCACCGTACTTGATGAAACTTTTACATAACCCGGTCCACCTTATAAAAAACCTCTTAATATTTCCCAATACTTACCCACATAATCCACTATTTGATCCTCTTACATGTCACTAATGGTAGGTAACCTCATAAATTGGATCCCTCATCTACGGGGGAACAATCCACGACCTCCCCCAAAGCCTCTAGATCTGTATGATCAAAGCACAAGGCACATCAATATTTCTCCTAACAAATAAGTGGCATCATAATTATGTTCCCAATTATACATTTCTATGGTAATATGATTAAAAAATTATAGATAATGATGTGTCCCTAGGGTTAAAATCAAGAGAGGAGATAAGAAAACCTACTCCATGTCTCTATTATGGACTCCCTTTCCATGACTTCATCCTCCTCTATGTGCGGATGAGGTTTGAATGCCTATTAATGGAATATAGCACGGAGAAATCCCAAAGTCTTTCTTTTGAGATATGGAATTGACACTATTTTCAATATCCCCAGCCTTATCCACTAGTTTATTAAGGAGTTTGTGTTGATTGTTGGATCTTCCAATTCCTCTTGTTTCTCACATGGAGCGTGACTCACGTTGGCATAGGGGTTATTGGAGATCATGTTAATTTCATAAACAAATACTCACACACTTGGTAATACTACTATGTGTATGCCCCAAAACCATGTCACCATTATCTCAAAGGTTCATATTCCTTGTGAGAAAAACCTTCAAAGGTCCATATAACCAATGAAGAATCCTTGGGTCTCCTCCATTGGTGTAATCCTCGACCATCTGAATCACATGGGATTTGATTCCTTTCCAAATGGGATATGTTTGAAGCCTCAATGAGTTTAAAAACCAATACCTCAAACTCACCCTAATATTCTCTAGTCTATATCCTCAATAGTATCATATCCCGCTTGGAGTCCCATATTCATTTCAGTCCCCTTTCATCACCATCCTAAATGGGATACATTCCCTATAAGATTATTCACCCACCTAGGAGTCCACATCGCTTCTTGTTCCCTTATTATACTTTGGTGTAAGTCTCAAACCACCCTTGGAAATTCACCTTCCACCTATACATTCTTACTACATGATGTTAAACTGCATGGTTTGGACCTTGTTAGATTATCTTAGAAGGTATATTGTGTACTGTTAAGTGGAACAGAACTGTGTGGTTTCTGATTTCATTCACAATGATACATAGGAATCCCATTTTATGGGTTTGATCCTGATTTCAAGAGAAATCCCATCTTTTTCAGTGATGATTAAATATAGAGTGCCCCACAGTGTGGCTTAAAACTATTATCATGACAATAAATTATATAAAAATATCTAGTCCATACACAAAAGGGTACCATTGGTGGAGATACTCAGATACATATGGACGTCTCAATAAGTTAACAACCATTAATAAAAAAAGAGGATTCTAAATCCAATAAATTTTAATGATCATTTATTAATATAAGGGTGACCTAGTTTATTTTTTGGATTTAATAAAGGATAAATTAATATTTTCTAAATATATAAGAGAGTCCCAAATTAGGAAATAATTCCCAAAAAAAATTTACAATGATTCAGACCTCCTATCCTATCAACCCATATGAGTCCCTAAGTTTCATTGGAAACATTTCCCAATGACCACCTTCATTTGTAAATAATGATTGTGAGACGTCGTGATTGAGGGAACCATTGGGTGTTTTTGGTTCCATGAATAAACCCTGTTGGAATCCACTTAGAAAAGACTGAAAAATAAAATTGGTATGTTTGACCCCAAGGGTCATACCACCAAAACAAAATTCTATTTAATCCCCCACATGATTTCTTGTATGAAATAAATGATTTTATGAATGAAACTAGGTTTAAGGGTTTTTTAGGGTTTTAGAATCTTTTTTTGTATTATTATTATATTTTTTGATTTTAATGTTTTTGTTGGGGTTTCTAGGGATTTTTAGGGTTTTAAGGGATTTTATATGTTTTATTTGATTTTAGTTCCTTTATGGTCTTGGAAATGGTTTTAAGGTATTTTAGTGTTTTTATAGATTTTTATGTTTTTTAGGGTTTTAGTCATTTTAATGATTTTTAAGGATTTTAGGGTTTTCACAGTTTTTTATGTTTTAAGGGTTTTAGGCATTTAAATGGTTTTTAAAGGATTTTAGTGTTGTAGGAGTTTCAAGGTTTTTTTAATTATTTTTTGGGTTTTTTTATAGTTCTTTAACGGTTTAAGGATTTTTAGGTTTTTTGGGTGTTTTAGGGTTTTGTGGGAGTTTTATGGGTTTTCAGGGTTTTAAGTGTTTTAGGGGTTTTAAATGTTTTTATGGTTTTTTAGGGTTTTTTAGGTTGTTAGGGTTTTAATGGGTGTTTATATTTTTTTTATTGGCTTTCTAATAGTTTTTAGGGGTTTTAGGATTATCTTAGTATTTTTTAGATTTTTAGAGGATTTTAGATATTTTTTATGTTTTTTAGGGTTTTTAGTTTTTTTATGGTTTTAGGGTTTTTAATTGAATTTAGGGTTTTAAAGGGGTTTATAGGTTATTAGGAACTTTTGGATCCTCTAAGGTATCTTTTATGTTTTTTAAATATTTTTTAGTGTTGTTTTACGATTTTAAAGGTTTTATGGGTTTTAGGCGTTTTAAGGTGCGTTAGGTAACTTTTGGTATTTTTAAGGGTTATGTGACTTTTAAGGATTTTAAGGGGTTTTAGGATGATTAAGGCATTTTAGTGTTTTTAGGTTGTTTAGGGGTTTTTGTTTCATTTATGTTTTTAATAGGGTTTTTTTGTTTCTTATGACTATTTAGGGGTTTTAAAGGATTTTATAGTCTTTTGGGTTTTTAGGATTTTTACAGTCCATAAGTTATTTTTTGGGTATTAGGGTATCTTTGGGGTTTTGGGTGGGTTTAGAGTCTTTTGAGTGGTGTTTTATGATTTTTAGGGGTTTTCAAATTAATTTTTGTTTTTATGGTTTTTAGGTCTTTTAAGGTTTTTTTGTGTCCTTTTAGGTATTTTAGTGTTTCTAGTGCTTTAAAAGTTTTTAGGGATTTTAATTTTATTAGGATTTAAAGTGTTTTTGGGTTATTTTATGGGACTTAGGACACTTTTAGGGGTTTTAGGGGTTCTTATTGTTTTTAGGGTTTTGTAGTGTTTTAGGGTATTTATGGTTTTTAGTGGCTTTAAGAGGGGTTATAGTTTTTATGAGTTTTTATATTTTTGGGTTTTGTTAGGTTTTGTACGGTTTTAGGTATTTTATAGTATTTTAGGATTTTTAGGGTTTTCTTTGTAATTATTTGGGGTCTTTAGGTTTTTACTATTTTATTAGGGGTATTTAGTATTTTTAGTGCCCTAACGTTTTTTGGATTTTCAGGTTTTATTGAGTTAATTTTTTTGGGGGGGTTTATGTTTTTTAGAGATTTATTATGTTAGAGTGTTTATGGTTTTATGGGGTTTTAAAAGTTTTCTGCGTTTTTATGTTTTATTTGGTTTTTGGGTTTGTTGTTTTGTTTAAGGGTTCTAAAGATTTTTAGGGGTCTTTAGAGGTTTTCATAAATTATTGGTATTTTATAGTTTTTAAGGTTTGGGGGGGGGGGGTTAAGGGTTTTTAAGGGGTTTTAGAGTTTTTTTGGTGGTTATGGTATTTAGGGTCTTTATAGTTTTAATAGGTTTTGGGGGCTTTTAGTGTTTTTAGGGGTTTAGGGTCTTTTAGGGGGTTTAAGGGTTTTTATGGTGTTTTAGTTTTTAGTTTCTTCTAGGGTTTTAGGGTTTTTAGGGATTAAAGTGGTTTTAATAATATTATAAAATTTTAGGAGTGTTGAAGGGTTTTTTTGTTTTTATCATTTTAATGGGTTTTTAGGGTTTAAATGGTTTTTAGGAATTTTGGGATTTTTAGGGTATTTATGGTTTTTGGGGGTTTTATGGATTTTATTGGTTTTAATGGTCTTTTAGGGATTTTTTGTTTTCTATGGTTTTTAGGGTTTATAGGGTTTCTATGTTTTTTTTGGGTTTTTTGTGTTATTTTAAGAATTTTTAGTGTTTTTAAGGTTTTTAGGGCTTCCTAGGGTTTTTAATGTTTTAGGGGTTTTAGATTTCGTTATGGTTGGAGGGTGGTGGGGTATATAGGGGGTAAATATTTTTTAGGGTTTTGTGGGTTTTTATGGGTTTTAGGGGTTTTTAATTAGTTTTTAGGATTTTTAGAGGTTTTACGGGTCTCTATACTCTTTTAGTGGTGTTTTTAGGTTTTATCGGGTGGTTTAGTGTTTTCTGTGTCTTATCGATTTTTAGGGATTTTTAGTTTTTTTTTGTTTTTAGGGTTTTAAGGGTTTTTAATGTTTTTTTATTTTAGGGGTTTTAGTGATTTTAGGGTTTTAGGAATTCTAGTTTTTTTTAATTTTTTTTCAGGATTTTGAGGGGTTTTAAGTCTTTAAGGGGTTTAGGGTTTTTAGAGTTTTTAGGGATTTATATGGCATTTTATATTTTTAAGGGTTTTAATGTTTTTTTTACATTTTTTATGGTTTTACGGTATTTTAATGTTTTATTGGTTTTTTAAGGGACTTCAAGGATTTTTTTAGTCTCATTAGGGCTCTCAAGTAGTTTTTAGGGGTTTTTAGGTTTTTTAGTGTTTTTATGGTCTTCTAGGGATTTTAGATGGTTTTGGGGTTCTAAGGGGTATTTAACAGGTTTAATGGGTTTTAGGGATTTTCTGGGTCTTTTAGGGGGGGGGGGGGCTTTAGGAGTTTTTGTGTATTTTTGTGTGTTTTTAGGTTTTAAGGGTTTTTAAGGTTTTTAGTGTTTGTAGGGTCTTTTAGGGGTTTTAGGGTCTTTAGGTTCTATTTAGGGTTTTTTTGGGTTTTTTGGGTCCCTTAGGGGTTTTTAGGGGGTTTAGGGTCCTTTAGGGGTTTAGGGGTCTTATGGCCCTTTATGGATGTTAGGGTTTAAGTATTTTTGGTTTTAAGGGTATTTTTGTGTTTTTAATGTTTTTAGTGACTTTAGGAGTTTTTAATATTTTTAGAAAACATTATAGGTTTTTATGGTTTTAGATTCCTTTAGTGTTTTTGAGTTTTTTTCATTTTGGGGTTTCCTATGGATTTTTGGGAACTTTTAGGTTCTTAAACAAAATTTAAAATTGTTATGGTATTTTAGGTGTTTTAGTATCTTTTTTTGGTTTTTAAGGATATTTATGGTTTTTAGGTTTATTTTAGTGTATCTTGGGGTTTTAGGGGTTTTAAGGTTTTTTTGGGTTCTTTTGGTTTTTTTGAATTTTAAGGTTATTTAGGAATTTTAGGGTCCTTAAGGTTATTTATGGTTTTTGGGTTTTTTGGGGAATTTTAGGGGTTTTTGAAAATTTTAATTATTTTTAGGGATTTTTATTAATTTTAATGTGTTTAATGTTTATTAGGGTTTTATTGATTTTTATGGGATAAGGGGGTTTTAGTGTTTTTTAGGGGTTTAATGGTTTTAGTTTTTTTGGCTGGGTTTTAAGGTTTTTTAGAGGCTTTAACTATTTTTATAATTTTTCAGTGTTTTAAGGGGTTTTAGTATTTTTACAGTGTTTAAGTATTTTAGGTATTTTAGGGTTTTATGGGTGTTAAGAGTTATTGGGGTTTAATGATTTTAAGAATTTTACCAGGTTTTTAGGTTTCTTTAATGTTTTATGGGGTTTAGGGTTTTTAGTTTTTTTTAGGATTTTAGTGTTTTTAGGGTTTTTATGGATTTAAAATATTTTTACAGGGTTTAAGATTTGTTTGGGGTATTTAAGGTTTTTGTGGTGTTTTATAGTTTTTAGGGTTTTAGGGTTTTTAGAGTTTTTAGGGGGTTTTGGGTTTTTAGGCGTTTATAGGTGTTTTTAAGAGTTTTAGTGTTTTATGGTCTGAGGGGTTTTAATGTTTTTTTTTTAAAGTTGTTTAATGGATTTTTTGAGGTTTCTAGGGGTTTTAGGGTGTTTAATGGGGTTTAGGGTGTTCTAGGTTTTTATTATGTGTTTTAGGGTCTTTTATGGTTTTTATGGTCATTATGGTTTTAAGGGTTTTTATGGGTTTTTGGGTTTATTAAGGGTTTCTGTGTTATTATTTATTTTAGGGGTTTCTAGGGTTTTAAGGTCTTTTTTGAGTTTTTAGGACTTTTATGTTTTTTGGATTTCGGTCTTTTTGGTAGTCTTTTGGGGATTTTTGGGATTTTCTGTTTTTTCGGTTTTTTTTGTTTTTTTTGGCGTCTTATGGTTTCAATGGGTTATAAAGGGTTTTTAGTGCTTTTATAGTTTTTCAATGTTTTTAGGGAATTTGAGGGGTTTTAAGGAATTTTAGTGGTTTTGGGGGTTTTGGGTTAATTTAGTATTATTTATGGTTTTTACATGTTTAGGGTTTTTAGGCGCTTTATGGATTTTAATGTATTTTATGGGATTTAGGGTTTTCGGTGTTGTTTTAGAGATGTTTTAGGGTATTCTAGATTTTTTGAGGATTTTATAGGTGTTTTACTGGTTTAAATGGTCATTCTGGGTTTTTAGGGTTTTTAGGGGTTTTAGTGGTTTGAGGGATTTTGGGGGTCTTTAATATTTTCTTTTTTTAGGGAACGTTTTGTTATTTAAAATTTTTTATGGTCTTTTATGAGTTTGGTTGGATTTTTAGTTCATTTTAGGATTTTGGTGGGCTTTACGGGGTTTTAGGGGGTTTCAGGTATTTTGAGGGACGTTTGGAGTCTATTTTGTTTTGGGGTTTTTATGGATCATATGGTCTTTTATGGTTTTTAGGATTCTTAGTGTAATTATGGTATTAAGGGTTTTTAGGGACCTATGAGAATTTAGCATCATTTACAGTATTTTTTGGTTTTTGGGGAGCTTTAGTCTTTTAGATATTTTAGGGGTTTTAAGGGTTTTATTGTATTTTTAGTAGTTTTAGTGTATTTAGGGTTTTTATGGTTTTTAGTGGTTTTGGGGTTTTAAGGGATTTAGGATTTTATAGGATTTTAGCGTTCTTTTTCGTGGTTTAGTGTTCTATTGATATTTTTTTTGGGTGTTTAGGATTTTTTCTGTTTTTGAGACTTTTAGGGGGTTTTATTTTAGGGGTTTTTGGGATTTTTTGGGGTTTTTAGGTTTTTAGGGTCCTTTAGAGATTTATTTTCTTTCAGGGTTTTAGATTTTTAGCGTATTTTAGGGTTTTTAGGTTCTTTTGGGGGCTTATGATATTTATAAATTTTTAGGGTATTTAGGGTATTTTAGGGGTTTCTATGGTTTTAGGGTCTTTTATGGGTCTTAAGGATTGAATGGTTTTGTGGGGATTTAAGGGTTTTTTTAGTTTCTAGGGTCTTTAGTGTTTCTAGGGGTTTTGTGGTGTTTTTCTAGATTTTATGGCTGTTTTAAATTTTTTGGGGTTTTTGGAAATTTTAGGGGTTTTGGGTGCTTTTATGAATTTTTTGGGGAATTTAGATTTTTTAACATGGTTTTAGGGCCTCTTACGGTGTTTTAAGAGATTTTGGGGTTTATGGGTTTATAAGGGGTTTCTAATTTTTGGGGGTTTCGGTTTTTTAAGGTTTTATTGGGGGGGTTTATGGTTTTTAAGGGATCTGAATGGGGTTTAGGGTTTTTGGGAGTTTTGGGATTATTATGGGTTTTAGTGCTTTAATGGGGTTTTAGACTCTTATAGATTTAGGGGTTTTACAATTTTTATGGTTTTTTCATTATTTTTAGGATTTTTATGATTTTTTGTGGTATTTATGGTTTTAGGTGTATTATTGTTTTTAGTTTTTTTATATATTTTATGGTTTTTAGGGTTTTTAGGGTTTTTATGTTCTTTAGGGGCTTTAGGGTTTTTAGTCTTTTAAGGGGTTTATGGTTTCTAATGTTTAAAAGGATTTAGGAATTTAAGGCTTATTATGGTCTTTAAGTGTTTTTAGCTTTATTAAGGGGTTTTTTAGGGTTTTTAGGGTTTTTTTACATTTTTAGGTTATTCATTGTTTTTAGGGTTTTTAGAGTTCTAGGGTTTTTCAGATTTTGTAGGGATTTGGGTGTTTTAAAGTAATTTTAGTATTTTTCAGTGTTTTATGGGATTTTAGAGATTTATTGGGGTTTTACGATATTTCATTAATTTTTAGTGGGGCGTTTAATGATTTATTGGTTTTAGAACTTTTTTCATGGGGTTTTTATGTTTTAGAGTTTTTAGGTGTTTATCGGGTTTTAATGAAATTCTTGGAGTTTTAGGTTTTTGGTGGTTTTTAGGGTTTTCATGGGTTGTTTGGGGTTTTAGGGGTTCTGTAGTGTTCAACAAATTTTAGGGTATTTTAGGGTTGTAATAGTATTTTTTGGGGATTTAGGAGTTTTTGGGGTTTTAGGGTCTTTTATGGTTTTAAGGGTTTTTTAATGGTTTTTTTGGGTTTCAAGGACTTTTAGGGATTTTTCAATTTTTATGGTTTTTTTAGGTTTTTAAATTATTAAAGGTAGTTTGGGGTTTTATGAGTTTTTTGGATTTTAGGGTTTTTATTGGTTTTTATGGTTTTTATTGTGTTTAGGTTTTATAACGGTTTGAGGATTTTGGGTGGTTTCAAAGGTTTTCTGGGGGTTTTATAGTTTTTTGGGGTTTTTATGTTTTTTATATATTTTTAGTGGTTTTATGGTTTTTAAAGGTTTTTACTATTTTTATTAGTTTTTAGGTGTTTTAGGGTTTTTAGGGTTTTTTACATGTTTTTAGGGTGTTTGGGGGGGTTTCGGGTTTTCGGGGTTTTAGGGTTTTCATGTTTTTTTATATTTTTTTAGGTTAGGTTTTTTGTGTTTTTTTGGGGTTTGAAGAATTTTTTTGGGCTTTTAGAGTTTATAGTGGTTTTAATGATTTATTATTTTATAGTGCTTTTAAGTGGTTTTTCGTGGGGTTTTTTTGTGTTTTTTTGTTTTTAAGGGATTTTAGGGGGTTTTAAAAAAATTCCTTTATGGGTTTTACGATGTTTTCAATGTTTTTTTCATTAGGGGTTTTAGGGGGTTTTAGGGTTTTATATGTTTTTATGTTATTTATCATTTTAGGGGTTATAAGTATTTAGGTGTTTTAAGTGTTAAACATTTAGGTTGTTTAATTTCATTTTTTAGTCATTTTGGGTTTTTATAATGTTTTTTCAATCTTTTATGGATTTTATGAATTTTTTTGGGATTTGGGGGGTTTTACGTGTTTTTAGGTTTTTAGTGTTTTTATGGTTTAAGGGTTTGTAGGGGTTTTAAAGTTTTTAGTAGTTTTAGTTTTTTATTTTTTATGGATTTTAATGTTATATTAGTTTCTTAGAGTTTTCAAGGGTTTTATGGGTATTTTATGTTTTTTGTGTCATATAGGTATTTTAAGGTTTTTATGAACTTTTAGGGGGTTTTAGAGTTTTTAGGGTCTTTTTGGGAGTTTGAGGGTTTTTTGATTTTTCATTAATTTATGATTTTTAGGTATTTTTGGGTTTTTAGGTCTTTTTAGTTTTGGGGTAGAGGTTTTTAGTGTTTTATAAGAGTTTAGTATTTTTATTGGTCTATTAGGGTTTTAAGGTTTTTATGGATTTTTTGTGTTTCTAGGGTTTTTTAGGGTTTAAGGATTTATAGGATTTTATGGTTTTGTCTAGTTTTTACAAGTTTTATGGTGTTTTTAGAGTTTTTTTGGGGTTGAGAGGATATGTTTTTGGTTTTGTACTGGTTTTAGGTTTTTTTGTGGGTTTCAAAGGGGTTTTGGGGTTTATGGAGTTTTAGGGTTTTTAGGGTTTTTAGGGTTTTAGGGGGTTTTAGTGTTTTTATTGTTCTATGGGTTTTTAAAGTTTGTTATAGAATTTAGGATTTTTTATGGTTTTTGAGTGTTTTCAAAGGTTTTAAAGGTTTTTTGGGGTTTCTATGGTCTTTTAGAATTGTAGGGGGTTTTATTATTTTTTAGGGTCATTTAAAGTTTTTATGATTTCAAGTAATTTTCTGGGTTTTGGGGTTTTTTTGTGTTTTATAGGTTTTTTCTGAGTTTCAAGGTATTCAAGTGATTTTTAATGGTTTTTTGGGTCTTTTATGGGTTTCAGTATTTTTATTGTATTTAGGGGATTTAGTGTTTTTAGAGGGGTTTTTGTGTTTTTGGGAACTTTTTTGTTCTGATGGGTTTGAGGGTCCTTTAGGGTTTTTAGTTTCCTTTATGGTTTATTTGGGGGGGGGTGTTTATGGTTTTTTATGGTTTTTGAGGATTTTTGAGGATTTGATATTTTTAGTGATTCTAGGATTTTTTTTGGGGATTTTATAGTGTTTAAGGTTTTTAGGGTTTTTAGAGTTTTTTAAGGTTTTTATGTTTTTTTAGGGTTGAAGTATTTTTAGGGTTTTTAGATTCTTTTGAGTTTTTAGGATTTTAAATAGTTTAAAGTATTTTTATGGTTTTTATTGTCTTTTAATGTTTTTTGGATTTTCTTTCCCTTTAAGAATAGTGTTCATCCGAGTTGTTTGATTATAGGTGGTTAAATGGCGTGTATTCACTAACGTCGGGTACAAAATCTTCAAATAGTCAGCAAAAAGTTTTTTCGTGGAGCTGGAAACACCCAATGACTCTCACATCCATGATTCATGGACCTACTTTCGAAATGCATACTTTCATTGGGTATCTTGTCTAATGACAATTAATAACTCACCTTGGTCGAGAGTATGGGAAATAGAGATCATCACACCCTTTTGGGGGGAACTATTTCATATTCCATGACTTTCTTTTAGATTTATGATATGTTCATGAATTTGTGGTTAATTCCCAAGTATTCATACACACATTACCCTGGGGAAACAATCCATTATAACTACACATGGGTTCAGAATTATTTGTTCGTATACTAGGTAATCCATCGATAGACGGATTTTTATGTATCTGAGGCTCTCCATCAATGGTACCCTTTTATGGGATGACCAAATATTCGTTGGTTGTTTATTAGGACGGCACTAGTTTTAAGGCATGTGGTGGGGTGCTCTAGAGTTTACCATTATCTAGGTGGTGAAAATTGCCTTGATATTGGTATTGAACCCATGAGATGAGCTTCTTATGTATCCACATGAGGGCAATCAGAACCCATGTGGTTCGGTGCCACTTAATAGGACATATCACCTTTTAAGGTCATGTGATGGGGACCCAATGATGATGTTTAATGTCATGCATCAAATATTACCAGGTAGAAGTATCCTTGTCAAGGATAGTGTGGGAATTATACCGAGGTGTCCCAAGTGACTCGGGAGAGATATAGTCTCCTAGGAGGATATGACCTTACTGTTGATGCGGTTTGGAAAAAATTAGCGTGGATTTGGGTGCTGGGATTGGACCTCGGGGAAGCTTCCTACCTATTCTAGATGGTCAGGAATCAAATCCTGCATAGTTTTATATGATTGGAGATTACACTAAGAAGGACGCTCATGTGTTCAGGCTTACATGTGGGATCTTCCCTTGTGGTTCAAGATCGTAAGGATTTCATGATCATCGCTAACTACTATGAACACATGAGAGATACTCGATGTGAGAAACAAGAGGAACCTGTAGATCTGAAGATAAAATGATCCCACTTTTTCCATTGGTGGATGAGGTGATAATTCCCAAAGATAGAGCAATAGGGTGTTGAGTGTGACCATCTCCTATTTTGTTTTCATAATCAGGAAAGTCACATTTGGTGATCTATCTGGTTATGTCCTAGGATGAGGAAAAGTGGAGAAAGGCTGCCTCCTCCCTCGAGAAAACCTATGGGTCATACTCCATGAGTAATAGCCATAAATTATTCCTAATGGGAGGATCTCATTCCATTGAGATTATGAAAATAGGAAATTCCTCTCCTGGGGATGAACATGCATTTGGTTGACAGGCCCATTTGTGGGAAACATATGCAGAGTTACCGGGGCAATGTGCTCATAGTTAAACAATGGTGTTTACAGGACATTTTCCACCCATATCTGATGGTCAGGGAGGTTATTGAAGTTCCAAAATCTCTCGAACCGTGGAGGTTGATAGATATAAAAGACATATCTGGATATGTTTGAAACGTTCAGGGTGTGATCATCCATAGAGTTGTGAATTCTCCTACATAGATATAGCTCACATGTATGGTGGGGTATTTTAGGTACATTTGGAGTACCTTGCAGTTTAATGTCATACGGTTAGGACATTAGGTTTCCCAACATAGAGGGGAAAACAATAATATGCATTTTAAATTCATTCTAGAAGGATGAGTCATTATGGATTGATTTTACCTAAATATGTGGGGAACCCCTTTTCGAATTTCTTAAGCCCATGTTTTCTATTCATGGTGTGAGAAACAAGTGGTGGAATGGTTTTCACTCCACCACAAAATTATGGAAGGGTCAAAGATGGGATAATTGATGGGAAATGGAGTTCAATGTCATGCGGCGAGGACGTGGGTGACTTGATGTGAATGAGATAGATTTTGTGGGTCCATGTAGTTTTTAGTCATTCATAAAGGACATTGTTATGATTGTTTACTGTCATGTTTCTCAGAAGAAATATAAAAGGAATCATCTGTAAAGAGGGGCTAATTAGATTGGATATCCCCGATATGCCTCAAACGTGAGAGGGGGAAGAAAGTGTAGACCATTATTATGATATCCCTCAAATCATGAGGGATGATGTTAGGATTAGGATCTAATGGGAATACAAAATTAAGAAAAGAATATCTGACGAATGAATTTTATTTTGGTTTACATGTTGATTTTTTGGGAAATGTTTGTAGAGATACCGAGGCATTGTGTGCATAGCCAAACAATGGTGTCCATAGGACACTGGCCTCCCATATCTGATGGCCTAGCGTGATTATGGGGATTCAATATTTCTCGGGGCCTGGAGTTTGATGGGTGAAAAGGGGATATATGGGTAAGTGAGAAAGATTGAGACCATGATTAGTTATATGATATGAGATCATCTACATAGATATGATTTTTATGTAAGGGGAGGGCATGATCTTTTGACCCTTTATGGATGTAGGAATCCAGATTTGGAATCTCCTACATCTATATTTATTTCAAATGCAGGAGATTGGAGGTATTTTTTTCCACATTTACAGACCTAGGAAGGCCCAGGTTTCACTATGTATATCATAATACTGAGAATAAAGCCACATGTAGTTATTTAGATACCCTACATTTTTAATGTATTGTTCTTAGGACTTCTTTGGTCATGCAATTTAACATTGTGCGGTTATGACTCACGAATTTCCCTATGAAAGTCTATCCTACAAACAGGGGAGGCACCTTGTTTTCCATGGCTGATGGACTAGGATATGGGGTTTTGGAATCATTGTGTATCCTATAAAGGCAGGAATCAATCCCCACATAGTTCTAAAAACACATTACCTATACTGGTCTTACATGTGTACGGGCGGGGGGGGGGGGATTTATTTTTTTGAATACTTACTGAACCAAGATATAAAATCCATGTGTCACTACATATCCTATGATGATAGTAATAAATCTACACATATTTATTATATCTTCTATAGTGTAACATCACACGGTAAGGAATAGAGTGAACTGACGTGAAAAGGATGAGATGGGTGAAGTGTCGGGCTTGATCCTTATGGAGGTTTCCTATGTATCCCAGTTAGTGGGGAATCAAAGTACACATAGTTATGATTTTATTGAATGGTGGCTGGACTATGATATAGAATACGAGTGTCACTGCGTATCCTACAAGGGATGTAATCAAGCCATATGTAGTTTTTGATGATTCTTCATGATTGTCTAACATGTGCATAGAGAGGAGGTGCATTTGTATCATGTGGTGAATGGGCCAAGACATAGGGTAGAGATGTATCTATGTATCCTATGATGGTAAGAATCAAGACAAACATTGTTATTGAAGTACCTTATAGTTTAATGTTATGTGGTTATGGATCCATATGGATTCCCCTGCGTAATTATGGCCTATATGCAGGGAAAGGGGCATTGTTGGATTTGGTTGGTGGATGGACCATGATGTAGGATCCGGGAATCACCGCATATCCCATTTATAAATGGGAATAAAGCTATAAATAGTTCTGTAAAAGTACTTAACTACATAGGATCGGTCCATATGCAATGAAGGGGAGCACTCTTTTGGGTGGTGGCTGGACTAGGATATAGGATTCGAGTGTCCCTACATATCCTACTAAGCCAGGAATCTTGCAACACACATTTCTAGAAAATATGTTCCCTATACAAGTCTAACCCATGCAAATGGAAGGGGTCATTTTTCGCTTCTTATGTTGATTTATAAACCAAGATGTAGGATCTGGGCATCACAACATATCCCATTAACGAATGGGAATCAATCCAAATGCAGTTCTAAGATAAACTCAATGTGCCGATATGACCCATACACAGGAAGGGGAATTTTTATCTTATGATATTGGTGGTAGGACTTGGATGTAGGATCCGTGAATCACTATGTATGCCATTGATAAATGAGGATCAATCCACACATAGTTCTAAGACTCACTCCTTGTGCTAGTCTGAGGAATTCACAGGAAGGGGGGAATTTTTAACATTCCCTTTCATGAATCTAACTCATGCATGATGAATCACTATTCAGAACACAATTACCTCCATATATTTTAATGTAATGAGGTTATAAAAATTTACACATGCAATTTATCATGGTTAGGACAATTTATACATGAATTTTAACATTGTTTAGTTAAGAATAAGGTGGCACTAAGAAGTTTAAAGCCATGACATTAAGACAATTGTGGCGCTATGCATTTTAATGTCGTGCGGCTAAGATGATTTTGGCACTATGAATTTGAACATCATTCAGCTCATATTATAGTTGTATAATTATAAAATGTATTTGTTTTATAACCTCGCATTATTTGGAGCTTTAGTGAGATTTCTTTCCATTGAAATCAAGGTATATGCTTCATTGATGTAGAACTTGTGTATGACATATGGTAAATCCCATTTTTTCTCCAATTTTAGAGGAATCCTTACATGCATAATCAGAGTTATAAGAACCAAAACCATCTCTACTTTATATAAATATCGATGGAGAACCTTTTTATTGAAGGCTCATGCAGTCTAATTCTAAAAAACATCCAAATGGTGAAAGGTATGCAGTAATTTCTCGTCTAGTTTCTCCAACTCGTCGAATCATTTCTGGAATTTCTCATCAGTAGATAGTTGATCACAGATGATGATACAAAGAAATGGTAGTTGAAATTAAATGGGTAGAACCACCTCCATCCCATACACTAATGAGGATGATGTTTCATGAGTGGTGGTGCGAGATATGTTCTGGTAAGCCCACAGAGAATGGGGATCTTGTTAGACAATGATTTCATGTATTTGTCTACCATCATTGGGATAATGTTGTAAAAGGTCTTATTTATGGCCTCTATCTACCTGTTGGATGCTACATGGTAGTAGGATAAGTGGTTGTCTTTGATTCCATACTCCTAATATAGTTTTTCCAATCCCTAAGTACCAAAATTGGCTCCATTTTCTATCAGTATTGTATGAGGGACACCAAATATGGCGATGATTTTAGCTTTCACAATGATGAGAATTATTCTTGGTCCAAATTCTTTGAGCGGTATAACTTCCACCCATTTGGAATAGAATTCGGTTGCTGTGAGAATATATTTGAATTGTATGATTGTGGTAGGTGGGTATAGTCACATGACGTCCATTCCCCATTATGAAAAAAGCCAAGAGTACATGGCTACGTGAGGTGACTCAGGGGGCTGGTGGATGAAATTTTTATGAACTTGGAAATAATGGCACTTCTTAGTGAATTTGGAGCAATCATGCATCATGGTGGGACAATATTACCCAAGACTTTGAATATTCTATGAGATCTTGGACACTGATTGAGGTGATCCACAATTTCCGACATTCTCTTATTTCTGTGACGTCATTATTCTCCTCTCCATCAATGCACCTGGTACAGACTCCATCAAGGCCTCTCTTATAGAGATCCTTTAGATGATTTGCACCATCATTTTGGAGGAATTTAGTTTCCCTTCCCAGGATCTGTTTCTTTCTAGCCCTATTTGGTGGGAGATATTTCCTTTGAAGGTAACATGCAATGGGGGTCATCCAGTTGGAAGTAGGATTATATAGCTTATATATGGGACAAATTTCATTGATTTCACCTGTGTTGGACTGAATGAATGATAAGACCATCCATCAATGGGAAATACTGATGACTATTTTCATTCTGATATGGGTTGGACGAAGTCATGGATTCATTTTCCAATGCATCGGCTTTAACATTTTATGACTAGGGAACGTAATTAAATGTTGTCTCGGATAGGAATTCTTCCCTCAGTTCTTGTACATGGTTCATCAATGCTATCATCTCCTCTTCTGATGATGGCATTCCCCAATCAACTTCTTCTGGAGGTTCTATTTGGTGGGGTGGTGGCCATACTCTCATATTTGATGGAATGAAATCTAATAGTTTCAAAGACAAATTTGTATTTATTTTATGTTCATCTTTCTGATACTGCTTTCCTCCCATATGATTGGACTTCTTTTTGTGCGGTCGACCTTTGAAGGATTGTGGGGCCCAGGATGTCAGTTGTGTTTCATCAGGAGTTGTTGGAGGAACCATCAATTGCTTCAACTATACCTGTAGGATATTTGGAGATCACTTGATTGTTTTCCAAGTTATAAAACAATAAAACTTTTTATCCTTTTTGATAGCAACATGTCTTCACTCCCCTTCTTCATCCAGATAAATGGTGGAAACATACACCACATGTGCTGGCGATGGTCCCAAATTTAATTGTCTGGAATCTATCATCTTTATCAAGAGTAATTTGAAGATAAAGAACTACTGGATGATTTTATCCAGTATCTGATGGAAGTTACAATAATTTGACCAATCATCAAGACCTACATCATCAACTCACTTCGATTCTGGAAGTCTAAGAAAGTTGAAATTCATGGCGGCTATGAAGTATCCATGTACTTGATCATCCTATAGTGAGTAAAGTTTATTTCTTTGTTCCTTGAATTGATTTCACTTATCCCCCTTTTTCTCATCTTATTAAGGATGGGGTGATTGCTGATGTCCACAGGGCCTACACAGTTTGGTATCAGCCTTGGAGTTGGAGCCAGTGCAGGGGGTGGTTTAAGCATGAGAGAAGTTTCTTCAGCTCTTCTTTCTCTTTAGACTGGGGATGATTGGTCTTCCTGGGACTTGTGATTAGTCCATTTCAAGGAGTCTTCTATCGTTTGAGTGATGGTGGAGAAGTCCTAAAACCCACTTGTATATTTCATCATAATGATGGGTATTCATAGCTCATCACGTAGATTGTCAATGCACATGGACAACATCTCATATAGGGTGAGTGGCTGGTTCAAGGAGTAAGTTAGACCATTCCATTTATCAATGAAGTTTGAAACTCATTCATTCTCTTGCTATTTTATGTTACTGAGGTCCCTGGCTATTTTTTTGGAAATGTAAAGTGGAACTGGATCAGGAATTGGCACCGGAGATCCTTCTAGAATGTTATCGAATTAGATGGAAAACTGGTGTACCACAATAGGATGAAATTTGCAGTGTTCCCAAAAAGTATCTAATCATTATAGCTTCTTGTTTCCCAAGGGTTCCCATCATGGGGTCACAGTAATATATGTAGTACATTAGATGTTTGTCCGGGTCCCCTGATCCATTAAACACTGGGAGAATGGGGTTCCTGCAATTTTGCGGCGGTGGAACGTTTCTTACCCAGCCAAGGTAAGGTTTCTATTCTTTTTGTATTAGAGTGCACTGGAATTCAATGGATTCTAATCGAGTTATGGTATTTATGAGCCCTTGATTCATGTCCTATTGAACCAAAGCATAAGAGGGTTTTGTAGAGGAAGGATTTTATGTGTCATCACTGCTAGAACTTGAGAAAGATAGCCAATAGAGGGCATCCTTTGTAGATTTTCCTGAATTTGTTCTGATTTCCTCCCCAATGGAGGGAAATATTGATATTATACTGGGATTGGGTTCATGTAGACTGATGGTCCTGGAGCTTCCTTGAATGTGTTTTTCCAGCCATTCCTCGTCTATTGGGATGATATCATGGGTTAGAGTTACACCTAATGGAAGTGTGTGTTGATGCTCCACCTGGGGAAAATACTCGGTAGGATTGATTGTTCATAGTATCTCAAAATTGATTATCCTTAACTCTTTCAATTATTCCTCTGGTGGAGTGAATCTATCCTCAAGTGTGAGGGAAGAATTCTAATTAGGAGGAATAGGTCGGTAGTATGCAACCCTATTCATATTCTTATCCTTATTGGGGATCCAAAAAAGAGGAAATTATGGATTATCTGATGTAGAACACAAATTTAAGGATAACTATTGGTTCCAGGTATGCACACCTTCATGCTCAGTGTGGAATTCCTCTAGAAGGAAACCATCTTGTCTTACATCCACCTTAGTTGAATTATCTTCAGTGAGGACTATGGGATTGATTTCCCCGAAGTTCACCTATGCATACCACATTGGGGGTGGCATACTAGGTGTCAAACGTTAGGAGGGTGTATTGCACACCTTGTCAGATATTATCCTTCTATTCTGGTACTATATTCGAGTTTCATGGTGAAGAGTGACTCTAAGGGAGCCTTGATGTGATCTAGTAGTATGCCTCCACTTCGGAAGACATGAGACGTAAGACGGGATAAAATGAGTAACCTATCTATTTTTTGTCCCCCCCATGTGGGAAAAGACAGATTTCTGCTGGGTTGGTGGTTGAAGAAAAAATGTACCTAGCCCTACAGGCTTGGGTTACTCCTGTTCTCCTATTAATGTGTCTACCTATATTTTTTGGTCTTACGAGGGAATGTTGTGTTAAGAACACCGCCAGACATGCAGGTTGGGGTTTCTCTCATACCGCAGTGGTCACTACTGCTATTGTCACCTGCATGATCTTGCACATTCCAATGTGGTCATGACCTAAATATTGTGTCAGATCTGCACATGAATTATTTTCTTCTGAGTACATGATCAATGCACATTGGTTCAGTTCCCTTATGTGTTAAGCCTAGAAAATGTACATGATGTCTTGGTTTAGGATTTTCTCAATGGATTTATCTCGTTATGCCTAATGCTTTTGAGACATACTCAAGGCCCGTTCTTGTCAAGTAAGACACTTTTCCTGAATAGTTACTTCATTTGGATGTCATCATGGGATGATGAAATTGAAAGATGAAATTTTTATTGCGTTCTCCGGGATGAGATGTGGGGTGAAGTTTAGAGCTCTATGTTCTCCCTAAATTAGGATGGGAACACTAGATAAGGTGTCACCAATGAGGAAACACACTTTTTACGGTGCATGGATGCAAGAAAACTCGAGGATTTTATTTTTCCATTATTATTGGGGATTTCTTGTATATGTAAGGGCTTCATGGTCAATTTCTAAAAAATATCACTCAATAGACTGACATGGTATGCATATCCATTATAGGGAAGAAAGTTCATTTTCAACTAGTGGAGAGTTTTCTAGATATTGAGGAAAATGTTTTGAGTGAATTCTTATGAAAACTCTTTTGGGATTATGAACTAAGAAGTGGATGTGTTCCTAAACATTACCGGTATGTCATCCCTGGATATCTTTCTTCACACAAGAATCATATTATGTTGTTTTTCTTCTATGGATTCCTCTACTTTGTGTGGAAAACATGGATGATTTGTGATGATTTCATCCTAAGTAGTGGGGAAATTAGGGATTTCATTGATTCATGAATGGGATGAGGGTGGAACAGATGATGATCATGTCATGGACCATCTTTTGGATGAGAAAGGATGTCACTTTTCCTTGAAATATTTTCTATAATATCTCACATTGTACTTCCAAGAACCTCAGAATATAAGGGCTTTCTCATATTTGGAGTTGTATGGGGAGGAACTTCACAAATGAGGTTGTGATAGCAAGGACCACCATCACAGATTAGCGTCCGACCATAGGGATATTTTCCACGGTGTGTACCCTAGGGAGGACCGCAGTAAGGGGAGGCCATTCTTTATATTTTTTGTCATTGTAGGGAGGACCATTTCTACGATAGCCATTATGGTGAGGGATACCATTATGGCTTGATGTCAGGTTGTTGGGAGAATATTTGAACTTTACATTCTATGGACCTTTATGATGTACTGCAATGAGGGGAGTGCCTTCTCTCTGCATGATGTCACTATGGAAATGCACTTCGCAATGGATTCCATCATGGAGAGAGCTATCATCGTAGTTTGGCATCAAACTATAGGGAGAATAATATCTATATCGTATAATCCAGGGAGAACCATCAGGGTGGAAAACAACAAGGGGATGAATTTAGTTTTTTTTGATCTTCTAGTCAAGGGTAGGGTTATCCTGACATGCATTAGGAGATAGTCTCTCGCAATCAATCATTACTGGCCCATAGAGTAATCCCCCATGGGTGTTCTGAGGTGGACCTTTAGAGGTGCTGGTATGAATATTACTGGGAGTACCTTCACAAATTCTACTTCCTCTTACATACTTTGTTAAATGATTAATAGGATCTTGAGTCTATATTGATATATTTCATATGTCTTCAAAAACTCCACCTTCCAGTCGAGCAGAATCATGAGTGTGTTTTTTATTTTCCAGTTGTCTTCAGCACCCTTAATTTTTGAGTGGTCTCTTGCGGGAAACTAGGGCCACCTTCTATTTGTAATAGACTTCATATATGGGTTCCTCATTTCTTTGTCTCTATGATTTCATTGGGATAATATGATGAGAATCATGAGTTTTGGAATGGATATATTCCTACACTATGGTGGCCACCATGTTGGACCAGTGCCCCCAGTTGGAATGGGTGTTTGTTCCCGATCCGGTTTTCCTTGTATCATGGTGTTTCTTCTCCCACGGGAGGTGTGATATGGTTAGGAATCACTACTTCCAGGTGGTTTCCATTGTATTTATTTATTGAACCAGAAACATCCAATGATTAATTTTCCAAAGGGACCTTCTTTCCAAAGGCTAGTGTTTGTTAGGTTCAGGCCTACGATACTTAAGAACATACATTGGTCGAGAGGATGGGAGTTCAGACTCATCACACCCATTTCGTTGGAATTATTTCCTACTCTGGGACTCTCTTATATATTTAAGATAATTATTGTGAATCCTTATTAATTTACCAAGTATAAAAATGGTTTCCCTTGAAATTTTCAATCAATTATTATCATGTTTGAAATTTATAATCATTATTATGCATTCAATTTTCTTCTTTAATAGATACATTCGTATGTATTTGAGTTTCTCCATCAATGGTATCCTCTCATAAAATAGTTTGAGATTATTTTAACCGATTTTACAATAATACTAGTTTTTAAGCTACTCAGTGGGGAACTTTGCAATTTATTGTCGTACAAGTAGATGAACGATTGTTTTGATGTTTGGATCGTACCCATAAATGGGATACCTATGTATCCTTGTGAATGGAATCGAAGCCCTCATAGTTATGTTCCACATAATGGGACACATCACACCTTTTAGTGTTGTGTCATAAGGACCTAACTGTATAGTTTAATGTCCTGTGGTAGAGACATCTAAGCGGAAAGAGCTTAGCCAAATCTTGGTGTGAGACTTATGTGTAATTAGCCTAAGGAACATGGAAAAGATACGGGTTTACAAGTTTTATTAGTCCCAATTGGAAATATGGACTTGGAAGAACTGGTTTGTTTTCGAGTGATGGGTTTGAACCTTGGGAAGGTTTCCTATGTATCCCATTCGGGTGGGAATCAAAGCCCACCTAATTCAATGAATCTCATAGGAGAATGTAGTCCTTTGAGAGAAATCAGTTTGGGCTTACATCCTAGAAAGGATTCCAATGTGGTTTAGGGGATTAATTTAGGACTTATTCCTAAGGAGGATGTCCATTTATAGATGAAATGAGATGGAGCTCGGGCCATAGGAAGGCTTCCAATGTATCCCGATTTTGATGGGAATCAGAGTTCCCATAGTTCATTTTATGAGGTTTTTGTAAAACTTTTGTGATAATAAAAAATATGTTAGCCCACATGAGTCATGATCATTTTGAGAAAAAATTGGATGTGAAATATTCAAAAAAGGAACACACACATTTCCTCCTGCACTGGTGGAAGTGGATTATCCTGGAGTGGAGAGGGTGGAAGAGGGAGCAGAGAAATGAACCCTTCAACATGGAATGAAATGTGATAATCATTGGATCTGGACCAAAAGTCTAGGGGATTACTCCAATAGGGATTCCCTAAAAATTGGTCCGGGTGGGAGAGGGTGACTTATACTTTGTTGAAAAGGGAAGTTAGGTGTGTACCATACCTTTCCTACCAAGGACCTAAGGTTCTCGGTTTTAGGGATAATAAGGGATAGGTATGGACCAAACCCTAATCCTCCAAACTGAGAACTCCCCAACACTGTCTCTGGGAGAAATATCCATGTGACAATGAATATAAAAGCCCAAAGACATTCAATTAATCCTAACCCCATTACAAAAAAATGCGGGAAACCTCTGACAGCAGATCTACAAACCAAAATAGGATACATGATAATTTTTCTTTTCCAAAGGTTTGATAAGTCAGGAGGTTTTTGGTGGAGGTTTAAACATAATCCATTTCAGATAAGGGATCCAATGAAGGTGATCCATTTCCATGAATAACTTTGAATAAGGCTTGATTAAATGCTTGTATAGGCTTAAGGGGTAAGGTGAATCAAAGAGGGGAACCTCAGTACGTATGCGGTGTGTAGTTATGGGTGTGTAGGTAGGATTGGGAGACCTGATGTTCAATTATGTGATGGACAACATAAAAGTTAAAACAAGGGAGATTTTTGACTCAAGCCTTCAAGAGTATTCATAGGTATTCCCAGAAGTGGGTTTCTCAAGTTCCTTTGAGAGGAATGGGGGTGCTCAAATCTTTATGATTTAGGGAGGTTGGGATCTTTAGGCACACAAATGTTATGGATTTCAAACATGGAAGGGACTTAAGTCCTATGATCCTCCTTTAATTCCTCCACCTTAGGTTTTATAGAATTACCTTATTGTTTTAGAATATTCGGGCAAAGAACAAGGGCAAATAGAGTCTAAATTAGGTTTTAAGGATATTAATCCATACAAATGAAGACCCCAAGGGTCTATTTATAGTCAAATAAGTGACCTTGGGCGAATGGTGATTGGGTGTGTAAGTGGCGTGTGTGCCAGAAATGTGGTGCTAAAGTACCATGTGCTCCAACAAAGCCTCAACTTGACTAGGGTAATCCAAATTTCAATCCTTTTAAAATATTGATTTTCTTCATGTATTTTCTCCAGTTTTTTCTAAGGCATTACCCTCTGTCACTTTTTCATCAATGTGATGGAACCGAGTGTCAAAAAATCCCCCATAAAACTGGATCTCAGATGAAGAGAGGGTCTTATACTAAGGTAATGTTATAAAAGGTTCAAAGAGGATGATTTGGTGTGTAAACTAGTAGTGCATGAGGTTCATGTGTGCAGGGTGATGGCATGATGGGTAATCTTAATCGCTTATATATAGTGGCTTCACTTCAGCAAAATTTGAATAGAACTCCATAAATCTATCTCTTGGTGTGTAGGTGTTTTCGCTCAAATTCTCATGTCGGTCATGCTTCTTCTGTATGTTTTTTGTTTTTGTGGCAAGAATGGGAAACCATATTTGTGTGCCAGATTTATAATTGTGCACCAAATCAAAACTTTTGCACCTTAATGCATTTGTAAAAAATAGAAAATGAGATCACTTTTAGATGATTTTTTATCTCTTTTTCAAGTTCAATGGCTCCCATGATAATCAGAACTACTGAAGAATTGGCTTGTAATAGAATTTATGATATGATGAAGATTTTTGGGCATGATTAATTTGACATCTGTGACACTACTCTCCCAAATTTGGAAAGGAATATGAGAAAATATCACTTCAATTATCCATGGATTATTTACTTTCTTTTGTATGTTTATGGCCATTTTCTGGATTTCAACATACCAAAACCAATGATTTATATTCCAATTTCATGGTTTCCAGACCATACCAATTTCTCATATGCCAATATTTTTATTACAGGCACATATATAAATGCTGGGAAAGTAGCTAGGGCCCAATTCTGACGTCACAGCCCGTGTGCTCTAGATTTGAAAGCACATACATCTGAGCTATAGCCACACTTCTATTCATCTATTTTTTCAAGATTCTCAGATAGATCAATTAGAGGACTGGAAGAAATGTTGTGATTTTCACCCAGGAGGGGTGTAATAACCACATGGATGTGGGAATATTGGGTGCACAAGACAAGTGTGGATTTTAGAGATAACTTAAATGGAATTGGGATTTGTGAGGCTATATGGGTCGGGAAAACCTATGTATATAGAAATGATGATTTCATGAAAGAGTTTCTAAGCCGATAGAGTCAGGAGACTAATTACTTCCATTTGAAACATGGGGAATTAGTAATTGATTTATAGGATGTCTACAAGATCACTAGTGCTCCAATACTTGGAGACATGTATGATGAATTTATTCCTCCAAAGGCAACATGGAATGACTCAGAAAAGACACTAGCCTTGGTTCATGAGTTAATGAAGATATTTTATAAACTCAATAATACAAAAACAACAGAGTCCAACACAAGAAGGAATATTCATCCAGAGGAGTGGATGGAAATATTACTAGTGAAGAAGAAGGAGAAGGGTCCAACTTTCACTCGTCCAACAAGCTGTCCAAAGGTAGAAAAGAGAGGTACACATGACACGTTTTATCCAAAATTAGAGAAAGGAGTGTTTGAAATGTGGGGGTATGAAGTCAATACCAAATTTCCTATGAATATATGTCTTGTAGGTTTCCAGTCCATGTGGCTTAGTATATATCTATTGCATGTCCAAGATTCCAAGGATGGAATAAGGTTAGGAGCTTTTGTTATAGCGGACAAGCTGGCTAAGAAGAGGATGGTTGGATCAGATACACTTATTTTGGAAAATATTCATCAGCTATTGTTTCATATCTATAGAGGGAAGTCTCATTTCATAATAGTAGGACCATTAAAAGTTTTATGGAGGTGGATCACCACTCATTTTAGAATTAATGCTATGAATAGTGGGGTACAGGTCTTTGGAAGTTTATTCCGACAATCTGTTCAAGATTTTTATGGTATTTCACCTCGGTCTTTGAATGCTTATGAAAATAAGGCCAGGTTAATTATGCACAAGGAATTTCATCTTTTTTGTTATCATTATCCACCTACGGGGTGATTTTTTGATGATGGTATGACCAACTTAGAGATAACAGCATATATGTTAACTTGTCGAGATGGCGTATTGGCCACCAGGATTGATGGGGAAATCAAAAGTGAGGACTTTGCTCTTTATAGATTCGTATGTCAATTCCAATGTTTGAAAAAAATCATTGTATCTCCTCCATTTCATTTCATATTAGAGTAACATCTGATAGTGGCCCGACAACTATGGTTGCTGATGACTGTAGAGAAAATCGGGGTAGTATTCTACTTTCTTGCCACTAATGTAACAAGAAGAATTACTATCCAGTATGCTGAGAAATGGGTAGCATCATACCCTCAAGGGGTGATAAACCATTTTTTCCCTTGAGTAGGCATAAAGAGTGGCAGTATGAAGGAACCCTCTCATTTGGAAAGTAATTCCTCATCATTAGAGGCTGATTCATTAAAGTAGGAGGGTGGGGGTGACGAGGCTCAATGCTCACCGAAGCAACCTCATGAAAGATACAATAAACCTATTAGATTCAAGAGATATAAACCATAAATACCAACAAGTGCTATATTGAGGAAGTCAATTCACCATTGTTCAGAAGAGAAGTGGGTCCCATTTACTCATCCACCATCCGTGGCTTTAGGAATTGGGAAGAAACTCAAATCTAAAAATGCAAGATCATATTCACAACCCATTTGAATGTAATCTAAATATGTGTCATCAGAGGTGGTTCAAATATGGAAAATATTTAATTATGATGCTAAAACCACATGGATAGATTTATGGGAATGGTTTCATATTTCAAAAATTTGGGATCTACGAGCATCTTCTGATATTATTTTTAAGAACAACCTTGATGAAGTAAGAACTTATATCTGGGAACTAGAGATGGGAATATATGCAACTGATGAATCAATTCCCACCATAAAATGAGTAAAATAGATGATAGATTGTCGTTCCACTTAAGTTATTGACCATTCTTTAGATGAATAATGGTGTGATTTTTTTGATCTCGAATCTGTTAGATTTCTTTTTATCACATTATTTTCTACTTTTCTAAATGAATTTAGTCAAAGAATTATTGATCAGGGAAAATACCATTTTAGAATGCAGCTGGAAAAAGGAAAATCGACTGAAGTTCCATTGGAACAATATAGCCTTGGTGGTACTAAAATTGGAGCTATTTGATCACCCTGTGAGTTTGGAGAGATATCTCCAGGACAATAATCCATCGAGGATGAGATAACAAGGGGATTTCAGTCTCCAATAGCTATTTTTTGGTATTATGATGAAATTAATTCCATGAAGGCAATGAAACAGAAACATCAAAGAATGAAAACTGTGGTTAATCATTTTCTTAGTAGTGGTATGCATTCATAAAAACATGAATTTGGGTATTTAGTTTTCTTAGAACTATAGGAACTTATACTATTTATTCTTTTAGAGAAATCACTGAGGAGACTTGAGGAACCATGGAAGGTGCTTCTGAACAAGAAAAAATTCCCACTATCCTAGTGGTTCCTTTGATTAAAGTGGAATTTAGGCTAGAGGAGTCAACATTTGTTCCAGAAACTGCTCATGTTCCTCCTACCAGGAGAGAGGATACCTCTGGTAAATTAGAACTGCTTCTTAAGAAACTATGTTTAACAATAACTGACTTCCACTTTGTGATACTTTAGGTTCATCGCATGAACCAAAAAATCATACGACAATTGATACTGACCCCATAGCTATTACTGAGGAAACTGATCAGAGTCAAAAGTTCTCATAGGAGGGTCACAAAACAACAACTCTAAGTGCTCCCATGGGTGATACAAAGATGGGATTTGGGATATCATTGTATGCTATGATGAATCTTGGAATGTTTTTTGAATAAGAATTAGAACACAAAAATATGATGAATATTTTGAAGATTTTGAAGTTCCTTGTATAGAACCAAATGGATGTGTGTTTCTATTTTTTGTCCTGTCAATGTTCTTATGGTTGATTTTCTAAATGTGATCAGTTGAAATATGCAGTTCCATCTAAATAAACTGCTATATTGATGTCGCTCGAAGGAAGTTTCGATATCACTATCAATCCCACCATTGTGGATATGTTGGATCTGGTGAACCATGAAATATAAAACCTTCCTGATATTCATTTAGATAATCTGGAGTTGGTTAAGGAAATAATTAACCACCCAAATATGTCAACCAAAAATAATGAAACTGAGAATATTGGGGAGGAGTAGCCTCAACCTTCCAACCTATTTTTAGGTAAGGGTTTCCAATATCATGATTGCGCTCACCCTGGTTATCATTTTGAAACTAACCATAACCATAATTTTAATTCACTATATAATATTATCAACTTCAATGGATTGATCTGGAGGTGAAGCTTCTGCATCAGCTCAATCAACATTAGGATGTTAAGAAACCAATATTAAGGAAGGAGGAGAACATTGAACATTATTAAGCTAATTAATCCTAGAATATGTTCCTCCTTACGTCAGTGATTCTGAATTAGATATGGAGCTACAAAATGATATTTTCCGTTCATGTCGCAAGACATGGTAGAACATTTGGAAGATAATATCGGAAATTCACGTTATGGAATAATCCCCATAAATTCCAAAACCTTAATATCTATTCATTACATTAATATTTTGGGGTTTTGAATAATGTGAAATCCATATTACAGTGAAATAGATTATCCAAAAAAGGGAGAAAGAGTAGAAACTTTGACAAGATTGGATAAAATCCATATTTCTGACCAACAATGATGAATTCTGGGCAGCATTATCCTGAGATGAGACCAATAATACTTGAAAGTTGATAGAACTCAGGAAGAAAGTTAAAGAAAATATTGTTCAGTAGTTGCGTTTTCAACAAGATTTTGATATTTTTATTGGGGAGCATGACCAACATCATGATTCAATAGGATAAGTCTAGAAAGATGGTGCAAAAGCCATTACATATGCCAAGAAAGAACTTTTTCATGATGAAGAGAATGATATAGGTCAGTTAGTTGAACTTAAATAGGAAGCTGATGGAGATCAATAGTACATTAATGAAATGAGACATTATGTATAAAACCTCTTGTAATTTATGATAGAGAGACTCCAGCTTGTAGATGTTCCTATGTGGATTTTTACTCACAAATGAAAAGAATTGTGTCCTTAATAATCTATTTCTTCATCCTTGCTTCCTTTTAATTGTAATATTAAAGCTGACTTCCATAATATGATATTTTCATACTAGATAACCATAATTACAATGGTAGGGATGTAATGTGATTTTTTACCTAATCCAATGGGCCCAGTGAGTGTAGTTTGAGTTTTACTAGGGTTAATCAAACCCCACAAAAATTGTATCTTTTGAATTTTTATTTCTCAATATTCTCTAAATTTCACAAAATTTAAGTATAGCGAGTTGAAACTTCAACTTTCTTCCATAGTACCATTTCCGGGTTTTTAATATGGTGAGTACCATGACTTTTTTAGGGGTAGTTTATAGTCATGCGTATTGGACTAATAAGTCTAGTTATTAAGGTTGAATATATTTGGCCCTAAATTTCTAAATTAGATCCCAAATAAGGATTAGTGGTTTAGAATTTCTCCAATATTCTTTATATACATTCAAGGGGAATCTTGATTTATGATTTTTATGGTCACCAAATCTAAAACTTGATGAATAAACATAGAGATATTTTCCAATAAAAATTTACCATTGCTTGAAAACCCCATTATTGGGGCTGTATTATGCAGGGCCTACTAGGGAATAACCTGCATATAAAAACATTGGCATATTTTGAATAACATTCCTCTTATGTTGGTGAATTTTATGCAAGAACACCTAAGGGAACATACTTCATATTGAGGGAAAAGATTTATAAAAAATTTGACATTTTATTGTTGATAGACAAGGGAACTTAAGACTGTAGTGACTCAAGAGTAAAATTGGTGGGTTTTCCAAGAAAAGAGATTGTAATAATAAAGGTCCATCTATGCCGACATTGTTCATGAATGGGAAAACCACTCTTATACAAATTTAGTGTGTGAAAATGACTAAATTTGTTCAGAATGGGGCCTTATTCCATTGTGTTGTGTAGTTTCAAGTCATGATGAAAAGACATTAAGTTATGTAGTTTCAAGACATGTTGCAAGGATATTAGGCTGAGCAGTTTCAAGTCATGTTCCAAGGATATTATGTGGAATTAATTTAAGTTCTTCAGCTCTAACCAATGGTTTATGAGTATCCAATTTATTGATAATTTGTCAGGAAACATACCACCATGTTCATGTATGGAAAGAAAAAATGGTAATCTATGATTTGAGAATTTTTGAATTTGGAGAATGGTATGTGAAAGTGGATAAATACACTAGTGGAGGTCTTTTCCAAGAATGAAGTTACCATTATTTGTCTAACTCGTTATGGGTGTTGTATTATGAAGGACCAACTAGGGAATATGATGTGTATCCAAACAGTGACATATTTTTACTGATAGGCTTGTTATGTAGGAAACATATGTAAGGCCACTTAGTGGAATATACTGCATAGTCAAGCAAAAGATATCTTCCGTATAAAACATGCTATTTCTAAAATCCGAATAATATTTATAGAGATTCAGATTTTCCAAAGCACAGATTTTGGTTTATGGGAATATATCCCTGAATGCAGAGAGAGTATTTTCAATCCTGATTTTAAAAGAAAAAGAGGAATTGGTTGTCTATGAAGGTCTGACCCAAACGTTGGATGTATGATGTCTGTAGTTTTGGGTCTTGCGACTAGGACCATAGTATTATGAAAAAAATGGATGATATGTGGTCAAATGATCCAAGGTTATTTCAAAATTAATTGAACATATGGAGATGGAAAATATGTAAACCATGGTCTTCGAGACTTTTAGATCGAGAGAAAGGCAATGGAACAAACATACATAGATGACTACTTTAAGATATATATTCTTATATATTTTGATCAGTGTTTGAAGGGGACAAAAGATTCTTTTATCAAGAATGAATTTACCATTTTTTGATGAACCCATTATGGGAGATGTATTATTGAGGGACCACTAGGGAATGTGTTTCATAGCCAAACCATTGTATCTTTTGACTAACTGTCCTATTATACTGGAAACTTATCAAGGCCACCTAGGGGAATGTACTGCATAGTCTGGAAAAAGATCTCTGATGTATTAGAAATTGTTACCCCAAAATCTTAAGAATTATTATGAAGATATGAAAGTATTCAAGATTAATAGTGTGAAATATGAAAGGGAGTAATGCTCATTTCACAGGATAAATATTTGAATCACTATTTTCCGTGAGTTTGGAGTCCCTCACATAGATCCGACTCATATGTAAAACAACGACATTTCTTGTTTCCATGGTGGTATTGCTAAGGAGAGGACCCAAAATGAAGACTCCTACATAGATTGTTAATTATATGTGGAAGAGATATATAAATTTATCTCGTGGTTGGGATTAGGATCTAAGGCCTTGTTTTAAATATGTATCCCAATGGTATAAGAATCAATCCATGCATAGTTATTTGGGTACTTTGTAGTTTAATATCGTACAGAAAGGAAATTATGTTGTGCATTTCAGAGTCAAGCAGTGAGGACATGAAGTGATTCTAACATGGAAAGAAATATTGTGTATGGACCATATAATTGAACCCATTTGTAACTACGTATCTCATATAGATGAAAATCAAGCTACACATAGTTCTTTAAAAATTCTCTATGCTAGTTTGATTCATACACATAGGGAATAACAAGGTTTTTTTTTATCATGGCTGGACCCAATATTGGAGATCTAGGCATCACTATGTATCCCATTGAAATGATAATAAATCCAAATGTAGTTCATGATAAACTAATTCCCCAAACAAAATGAGTTTTATGTGAGAGAAGAGGTCATTTAACACATTCTGTAAGAAAGATTAAACTTAAGATAGAAGAGGGTATGAAGATCAAACCATGTATCTTGGAAGAGTACTCTGCATACATTTTGTTCATATAAAAGAGGAGAAAAAAATGAAATAAATTTCTTTAAGGTTGCGGCTGGGTAAAAGATTTGAGATACAAGAATCTTTACATATCCCATTGGAATGAGAATCAAGACACACATAGTTCTTGAACCATTCCCTATGTAGGTTTGATTCATACACACAGGGAATAAAGAGAGAATTTTATTTTTCATAGATGGGCCCATGATTGGAGATATAGGTTTCTCTACATATCTCATTGAAATGAGAATCAAGCCATATGTAGTTCTTGAAATCAGGTCTCTATACAGATCTAATTCAAACAAAGGTAGAAATGGAAATCATGTTCCACTAAGGAGTAGAAATGATGAGATAATTCTTGTTCATGGAAGATAATAATTGTTTTAAGAACCACAAGGAATACCAATTTTTGGTATCTTAGGGGATTTCATAACATCATATGAATAAGACATTAACCGAACAGTTTAATGTTGTGTATCCTGGACAATTGATGTCATCTAGTTTAACATCATGCGACAAGGAAAAATATGCTACACATTTTAACGTCATGCAGCATGGATGTATATGGTTGTTATACAGTTTAATTTCATGCAACTAGAACATTGTGATGTGCAATTTAGATTCATGCAATGATGAAATTAGGCAGTGAAATTTCAATTCATGCAGTGAGAACATCATGTTGTGTGATTATACAATGTACTTCTAAAATAATATTTCATTAATTGGAGTTGTAATGAGTTCTCCATCCATTGAGATTATGGAATAAGATCCATTACAATAGACCTTATGTATAGAGTAAGGTCATTCCCACTTTGGATCAAGAATTGGAGGTTTCTTTCTCGATATAATCAGAGTCCTAAGAACTAATACCAATTATCCCACGAGAAATGATCGGAGGTGAATTTTATTGTGAAAATCAACAGATATTCGGTTCTGGTAGGCTTCCAAATGATGCAAAGTATGAAATATATTTTCATGTAATCATTCTATATCAACAAAATTCTTCTAAGACTGTTCATCTGTAGATAATTGATTAGAGATTGTGACTCAGAGTGATGGAAATTGGATTTAAATAGGAAAAATACTTATATAATATATACCAATGAATATAGAGTTTCTCGAGTGCCAGTACAGGTAGTAGTCTGATAATCCTATAAAGCTTGCAAAAGATTATTTGGACTATATTTATTATCTTTATCCACTATTTTCTAGAGTATATTTTATGGGTTCTTGTTGAAACCCTCTATCTGTCCATTAGTTGTTGCAAGATAGCAAGATGAATGGTTGGGTTTGATATTGTGTTCCTGATATAACTTCTTTACCTCAACAGGATAGAAATTGGTGTCGTTTTCCATTAATATGGTATGTGGGATACCAAGTATGTTAACGATATTATATTTGAATAAGCAAAAAATTATTTTTGCCCTAATTTTATTTAGAGGTATTTCCTCGACCCATTTTGTGAATAAATCAGTAGTAGTAAAAATATACTTAAACTATTTATCCTTAGTTGCAGGATAAGGTCTTACTATATCCATTTCCCATGTAGAAAATGGCCAGAAGTATTTAGCTTGATGTAGCAACTTCAGGGGTTGATGAATAATTTTGGCATGCACTTGGTAGGGATGACACTTCCTGGTAAAATTTGTGTAATCCTACAACATTGAAGGATAGATGAATCCAAGCCTTTGGATTTGATCAGAAAGCCTATGCCAAGACTGGTGAGCACCATAAGCTCCTGCATGTACTTCTTTCATGACAACTATAGTTTCTTCTCCATAAATACACCTGAAAAGGACTCCATCAAAGCCTCATTTATAGAGGATCTTCTATCATAAAGAGTGAAATTGAACACTCGTCGTCGGATTTTCTCTTTCCCAGCTCTACCAAGTGGAAGTGCTCTATTTTGATGGTATTACATGATAGGTTTCATCCATCCCATAGTATGGACATATGTCTTGGAAATAGGGATGATTTTATTAATTTCCTCCTTTTAGTTTGAACAGATGGTGAAAGCTTGTGATGATGGGAAATACTAATGATTTACTCATCCCGATTGGCATCTATTAGGGTTGTTGTTGTATATCCAATGAATCAACTTAGGAATTTTGTGATTACGGGTCATATAACAGTGTTATCTTTGAGGAAAATTCAGCCATTAATCCTCTGAAATAATCACAAAAATGGATTATCTCTTATTTTTTGATAGCATAATCCCAATTGATTTTTTTGATTACCAATTATGAATCACCTTTAACTTTCATGTGGATCACTTTTATCTGGAGTGCCAATTCTAGGCCTACAATGAGAGCTTGATATTCTACCTCATTATGGGTACATCGTTTTGATAAAATAAAGTAATATTAAACCACTTCCTTTTCTGGGGAGATAAGCACAATTCCTAACCCATCTTTTTTGAGTTTAGGGTCTTCCATTCTAATACCAATTGGACTTATGGAATCACCATCAAAGTAAATTTACCATTTTTGGGGATTATCTTGAATCGAAAATATTTCTTAATCAAGAAATTCAGTATTCAAAGACGTATCTTCCACAGATGGGTGTTCATCATGGATGTCTTCAAAGGTTGGCCTTTTTTTCATTTTGAGCCACAAAATGGATATCAAACTATTGCAAAATAACTTCCCACCATGCCAAACATCCTGTAAGAATAGGACGATTGAGGATAAATTTGAGTGGATTATTTTGAGTTACCAAGTGGACACTGTGATGTTGCAGGTAGTGCCTTAGCTTCTGAACTGCAAAGATTAGTTCTAGGAAGCACTTCCTGATACTTGACTATTGAGTCTCCATGTCAACCATGGTTCAACTAAGATAGTAAAGCCTATTTTCATTCCCAACACCATTCTATTGTGCATGGAAGGCTCACAGTGACTACTCTATGGATGTTATATATATAATAAGTGTATTTCCATAAAAACTTGGCTTTAATATAGGTGGAATCATGATATATTTCTTGAGGGTATCAAATTCCTCTTGGAAGTCTTCTGTCAATTGATATGCAACTTCGTTCTTCATTAATTTGGTGAAGGGTGAACACTTGTCTGCCAAATTATTGATAAAACAATGAATATAGGCCAAGTGTCCTTGAAGTCCTCTTAATTCCTTAAAATTTTGAGGAGGTGGAATTCCGAGGATTTCTTTTTTCTTCTCCGGATCAACTTCGATGGAACGATGGCATACAAAAAAGACAAGGAATTTTCCTGAGGTTGCCCTGAATGAAACTTTCAAGGGATTCATCATCATTTTTTTCTGAGTTTTACCAAATATGGTCTCCAAATCAGATAGGCGATCATAATGTTTTGTGGATTTATCCACTATATCATCCACATAACATTCGATAAATTTTCCCATGAATTGTTTGATGATATGGTGCATGGCACGTTGATATGTTGCACTAGAATTCATTAAGGCAAATGGATTTACTCGATAGAAAATTTTCTTTGAGGGGATATGAATGCTATAGATTCCTAATCTTCTATGCCCATTCAATTTTGGTTATACCCATAGTATCCATCCATGAAAGAGAGAGCTTCATATCCAGCTGCTGCATCAATAAAAAGTTCTGTGATAGGAACTGGAATGTCAACCTTGGGACAATGTTGGTTAAGATCTCTAAAATCAATGGAAACATTAATTTTCCCATTCTTCTTTTTCACTTGTAATATATTGTTCATCAATTTGGGATAATTCACCTCCCTGGAAAATTTATCTTTGACAAGCCTTTCGACTTCAGGTTCAATTTTAGAGGTGTGAGTTGGATGTGTTCTTCTTGGTGCCTGATAAAATCTTCGATGCTCTCCTAGAAGACACAAATGATGAGTGGACACATTGGGATTAAGGCCTACAATTTCTGTATAGTTATAGGAAAATTCATTTCAATATTTATTTAGATATGAAATATACATCTTGTGATCTTCATAAGTCATGTCCGCACTAATTAATGTAGGGAGTGGATCTTCTATTGTAAATAGATTTATTTATATGAGCTCATCCCCAGTGGTGGATACGCCTTCCTCAAATTCTAGAGGGGCATCCTTAAGATCTTCTTCATCTTCTTCCTCATGTGTTACTTCTTCTATTTCTACTTGCATATAAGGTGATGAACCAAAATATTCAGAGCTAGGGGAGGAGTCAGTATTTGGATATCCTAAAGAAGAGGCAACCATTTATAACCCTACTGATGATGAAGGGTATTCCGAGAGTATTGAATAGATAATTATGGGTCGGGAATCAACATATTTTTCTTCCTCTACAAATGTGACAACTTTTTATATCCTGATTGATGAAACAAAAATTTGTTGAAGTTCAGTGGATGAAATAAATACATATCCATTTAATATTTCAACACTGCCTGGTAGATCAATGATTTCACCCATGCTGCCAGGTTCGATTTCAGCAATTGACATTATGGAATTCACTGGACGAGTACTTGGATCTGGGTATATCCTCTCAATTTGACTGATAGGTAACATGTAATCTATACTCAAATGTTTTAATGGGTTAGCTAGTATCTTTTATAGACCATTAAAAGAATTTATTATTATTGCATCTTTTTTCACTGACATTTTTCCCATTGTGTGATAGACTTTTTCCTCAATATACTGAGATTGAAATGTTTTGAACGAAGCCTATTCACCATATAGTTTCTTAATTTGACCATTGATGAAATACTTGAGACATTAGTGGTATGACGAAGGAATGGTCACATGTTGATGTAACTAAGGCCTTCCAAGAAAAATGTTTAAGGCTATGTCTTGTCAGACAACCATGAAATATGAATTAGATACAAGATCTCAAAACTATGTTCTGAGTGTAATCTCACCTAGACTTTCTTGTTCATTATTTTCATAACCATGAAACATCAATGTGGAATGGGATAAGTCAGATTCAGTGAGACCCAGTTGATGAAGTGTACAGATGGGAATGAGGTTGAATTTTGAACCATTATCAATAAAGGATCTTTGGATGTATTTATCATTACCCCTACCACATATATATAAGGGAATGATGTGTCCCTATAACACATAATCCTCACCTTCAAACGTGAAATATATAAAATGATGAAATTCTTCTACATCATTCCCTATATGGTAATCCTCAGCAGAAACAACCTTGATTTCAAACTCTTAAGGACTTGAAAAGGCATGAATAAGTGCTTCAAGAAGATATTTTGAAAATTCAATGCATCCATGATTAAAAACATGGCCGGTACATGGGACAGTTGTTTCAAAACATCATACTTTTGGTCCAAATGTTTACATTTTCCAGCATGGATATGCAATTTTTTAGGCACCTTGGATGGTGATGCTCCTAATTTAGATGTACCATGCTTCAGGACAGAAGCTGGAAATACTTCTGCTATTTATAGATTATACAGAATAAGTATATCTATTTGCTGAGAGAGTGTTGGTATAACCTCTAATCATTCTTCCAAGATGATCATTTTGGAGTCAATCCTTTCATTTGTGGGAGAATTTCCATGTTCTTGCTGAGCCCGCTGAAGGGATCTCCCACGAGTTTTTGTCACATAAACAGTCTGAGAAGGGGTATAGTTTAAATAGTGGTTTCTAGCATATCCACGTCTTCCCCTATATCCTTGATCTTGGATTCTTCATCTAATTCTCCAATCAGGTACAGTAAATTCATGCTCATCATAACCAGAATCTTCATTTTCATAGGGATCCGTTAAGTGGATAATATTAACAGAACCAAAGATCAATTCTTCATTTGATGAAGATTCTAGTTGATAGGTCAGTTCTATTTTCACCATTTGATGCGACGGTGCCCCTGATTTTGAGACCGATGGCATGAAATCTGCAAAATTTAAGGATAAACTTTTACTAGACACGAGCTCGTCTTCTTCAGAATACTCTTTATCTTACTAATAATGTCTCTTATTTGAGGATTTAACATTGGAAGACTGATCTTTTGATGAAGATAGATTTTTTGTAGTGGGAGTGGCATGAGGCATAGTTGGTTGTATCGACTGGTTTCTTAGAATGGCATGACTTCTATTGATCATTTTTTAACCATCCAATCATCATACTTCTGCGCATTTTTAGTTTTGACTTTCTTCCATTCACCTAATTCCTCTCGATAAGTAGCAGTAACACATGCTACATGGGATCATGAACTTTTTAGTATCACTTGTATGGATTCTACCATTTTTTGGGAGGTCACCGAAAACAAAACACTTCTGAATGGGATGCCCCAAAATTTTTAGAAAGGGGAAATAAATTGGGATATCTTTATCTCCTTCTTTTGTTCAGTTTCTTTGGCCTTGGAAACTAAAATAAATTTTTTTCCAAATATGAAATGAAGTAACCGAGAACAATTTTATTTCTAAAATAATAGAATTTGTTCTTTAACTCCTAAAAAATTCTCCAACTTTGATCTTTTTCATCATCTTGATGAGTCGTTTATTTCTGTTGTTTCTCGGGAGGTGGAACTCTTCAGATGATGAAGGTTTTGAAGTAAAAGTGATTAAAAGTGATTATTTGAGTTTGATTGTAGCAGTATTCACTATCCCTATTCTCATTCCCAAATATGATGGGATTATATGAGATTTAGCTTTGGTTTCCATAATGGAATCCTCAACTTGTTGGGCAATTGAAGAAAGGTCTCAAAACTCTCCCATGTTATTCATTAGGATTAGTGGTGTGTGTAACTCATCAAGAAAATTATCCACAAAAAATTTCAGAAAATCTTCGTTAGGGAGTGGTAGATTTAAGTAATATGTTAATCCTTTTCATCAAGAAATGAAATCCGAAACTCTTTCATTATCCCTATGTTTGAAATTTGTATGATCAAAAACTGTTGTGTTCAGCAGTGTTGAGCTGAATTAAAGAAGGAATTTCATATGGAGGTTTTCACATCCAGTAACTGATCAAGACTGAAAACATATATTCCCTACAAAGGCTGGTTCCTATAATGATTTCTCAAAACATCCGAGCTTTACTACATCTTGTTGTTGAGGGTTCCTCATAATTGGATCACAACAAGAAACAAACTCTGTTAAGTGCTACTCTGGATCTCCTGAACCATTATTGATTAGAAATGTGATATTCACAAATTTTAGTGGGGGATGGATCAAATCTAACCATTCAAGGTAATATTTATTTTCTGGTTTTACTGGTGCACATCGTTCTTCCATAGCTTCCAATCATGTTGTTAATTCCTCAACTGTATTCATAAGAATCTTGGGAATATATGGATGAGCTGGGACATTCATATATAAAGAAGATGGAGCTTGAACTGGCATAATGACTAGAAAAACCATTGGTGGTGGTGGTGCTGATATTTGTATTGGATATCCCATGGGGACAGTCCTATAAGGATGTGTTTGATCCTATCCTGGTTGTGTATCCAATGGAGGGAATTCATTATCCATCACTGTAGTTGCAACAAATCCTTTTTGCTGAGGAGATATTACATGATTTGTAAGATGAGGATCTACTTGTGGATCATGTATGGTAGAAATTCTTCTTCAAATTACTCTTCATTGAGTCTTTTCAACTCCTTCATCTCCTCCTTTTACTGGTAAAATCTTTCTTCAAATGAAAGATATTAACCTTCTCTAGTGGAAATGCGAGACATGATCTGACCTTTTCCATTACCCTTGTTAGATGTCATTCGAAGGGGTGGAAGTTGGTTAATTGAGGGAATACCTAGATTCTGGGTAACCCTCTGATTTTGGGTACACACATATCCTTCATTTTCTTCAGTGTGTAACGTATTATGAATAAGAACTTCGTCCTCTGACTCCCCTGAATGAGACTCATTTTTAGAGGATCTTCCATAATGGTATTAATGGGCTTTACTGATGAAAAATGCATTGACATAATTCCATAATTATCTTGGCAAGATCCTCTCGTTCTTTGTCCTCTATGAGAAATTGTTCTCCTATATGCTGAATTCTTAGGAACTGTTTGTCGAAAAAAAATTTGATGGTAATACTTGGATGGTTTAGTTGTGCGTTCACTTTGTCGATTCTTCCCTAATCTGGAGAAAACATACTTCCATTGAGGAGGGAATTATAGATGTGAAAAGACCCCAGTACTAAAGGATGAGGTTGTTCCTATTCTTTTCTTCTTCAAACATTTGAACATTGTTTATTTAATTTGATGGTTGAGTTAAACAAGCCACCTATCCTGCTGGATGGGGTGGCTCCTAATCTTCTATGGATAATATTAGTACAACTAATCTTCTAATTTTACAAATTTTGGTCAAAAAATTGGCTAGGTTCATTATTTGACAACCACCTAAATCTCCTTCTTCGGATGACTGTTGTTCTATTTCAAACATCTGCAAAATCTGATGGCTGATATCCTCTAAGTGGCAGACATGCATAATGTTCTCAGATTCTTGATGAAAAATTATCTCAATATATTCCTCTCTTTCGGTCTGACTTTGATGATAGATAGTTGAGGCATGTTCTTGATCATATCTTTGATTACACACAAAATCTTTAGATTGTAGCTATCCATGGGAAATAACATTGCATGAGACCACTTTTGGTGGGATTTGTTGATTTTGGATCATACTGAAATGCAATGCTCCATGTGCACCCCATACTCTAAGATGAACACCAAATGGGGTATCATTAATTTACCGGAACATCCACTTCAGTGCATCAAGGCATGCACGTTGAAGGGATCCCTTCTAGTTCTTGACATTTGGATATCAGGAAACTGAGAGAGATTCCAAGTCAATTTGGCATTGAAACCCTTCTATTACCTTTACATTGCATTTATATTCATCGTATTTTAATACTTCGTCTTTTAGATGACAAATATTTTTCCATATGTTGAGGTGGATGTCATGAATGCAATCTTCAACCATCAATTCTGAAATGTTGAATTGAGAGGTTTCCAAAGGCAGAACATGACTATTACTTCACCTTTATCCTGTTTTTTGCTCATATTCAACATATCCTCATCATCTTTTCCTAGAGGTTTCTCAACATGGTCTGACCAGAGTGGAAGATTCTTGATTGTTTTATTATAAATAATAGAATCAGTTTATTTTTCATCTTCCATGTTAGAAGGAAAATGACCCAAGGGAGGATTGGAGAATGACTATCACCTTGAGTTATCTTCTATTTGAGAAATTATTTCCCCTATTAATAACAAGGCATCAGACATGTTTGGCCTTATGTTGGAATGTTCCTTGAGATAATAGGTCTTTTTAATCAATACATCATCAATTGAACAGTTATCTTAACAATGAAAAAAACTAATGCAGATGGAACTATCGTAGTGAATTCCATCATAGGGAGGACCACCATGGTGGGATACTACAAGTGATAAATCATCTTCCACCTTGGTATTCTAGACACATGAAGGGTTTCTGTGGATCTCATCCAGAGATAGGATCTCTAGATTGACCGAATTTTTATAAATCAAGACTTCATGATGAAGTATCAAATGAGGAACTTTCGAATTACCATAACTAAACCGAAAATTTGGTAATGCGAGGGTAGGATCTTGAGTTTCAACAGATAAATTTCTAAGGGATTCAAGAAATACAACATTAAAAGGATCCAGATCGCAGATTGACTCATTAGTTTCCAATTATGTTTAGAAAGACTTCTTCTTAGATGCTCATTTACACACAGTTGGGGCCAATTGCTGGGAGAAGTTGTTATCATGGGAAAGTGTATGTGTCTGCAATGGAGTGGTCAATAGAATGGACCGATAATATCCAATTGAAAAGGGTGTATTTTCCTGATCTGGTAGTCTGTATGATATGGGGGAGTATTCCCCATAACCGTCCTAGACTAGAAAAGTGGTGTGTATATACTCCGCTCTGTTACTGTGGAATATTCCATTGTGATATTCTAGAAGGCATCCAGAATAAGGGCATGTATCCCTTTCACCATTGCTAAAATGTGTTTTGTGACTTTAGTGGATAGAATGAGAATATACATCCATTTTGTATCTATTTTAGGTGTATGTTCCTACTCTTGTCCTCCTTTTCCTGTTAGTGGATACTAGTACTCAGGTATGGGGGTAGAGAGTTGAGTCTACCCCAGGTTTGTCATCAAAGATTTCTGAATTACTTCCCCTGGAGCTTCAAAATGATATTTCTAGCAGGATTGATGAATGATGGCATGTATATGTGTCTACTAGCTGTTTTCCACCATGCATGGTTGATGAACTTATTTCAATGATTTAAAACGAGACTGCTGACAAGATTGGTGGGTGCAGGAAAGTGTATTTTCTTGTATATCAGTTGCCACCATATTTGATTGGTGGGATTCCTTGAATGAAGTTAGACGAGTCTTTTGACTGGATGATATTTTGTAAGGAGTATATGACTGATTATGATACTCCATTGGATTTGAATTGAAGGATTGGTTGGGAACCACTAGATGAGTATGCTGTTTTTCATAATAAAGGCGGAAGGGTGTATGTGCATGTTCAATTTTTTCACTAGGTTATGTTAATGGACTTCTCTAAAGAGGAAAAAGTAAGAAACTACTCTCTGTTGTCCAGATCTTGTCCCCGACGGTTTTTCTTTAATACCTGGTTCGGAGGGACATATTCCGAACAACCGAAGGCAACACCCATATCATGTTGGTGGATCACTTCCAGAATATTCTGTTGGCAGTAGTAGTTGGTGGGAGTTTTTAAGAAAGACCCCCTATATCTTTGAGTTGAGTCTATGAGTGACCTCTTGATCCACCTACCTATGTTATAGGAGGGACTGGTTATTGAATTCTAGGGATACGGCCTTGAAACTATTGAAGAAGGTGGTTGGCACCGTCTGCTTCTTGACCACTGGTCTTGACTGACTGGATGATCGAGGACTGTTGTTAACTTGGAGAGTTTGTTTGGTAGCCTCCAGGGTTGGGATAGTACCATATTGACGGTATTACTAAACCAATACATTGAAGACCCAGAGTTGAAGATGTGGAGTTGGTGATGATGTCCTTCAAGTAGATGAGGATCTATCCTGTGTAGTAGTCGGGGCATTCACAGGTTCATATTTGGAGGAATCCATTTGGAGTGAAAGGGGTTATAAAAAATGAACTCCATTAAAGTAGTGTCTTTTAGATAGAAAAATGTGTGATTGATTACTTTTTCTTTTGTTCCATTATCAATTGAAAGGGGCGTGACATATGGGTAATACTACCAACTTGGTTATGGATTCACGTTGAGTACTCCATTTTTTTCATCTCCCTCGGAACGTGTGTTTTGGTTAGGAATCACTAATTCTAGGAAGTTTCCTTTGAATTTATTTTTGGAACCAGAAATATCTCATGGTTCTTTATTCAAAGGTACCTACTTTCCCAAGGTAGGCGTTCATCACGTTTGGACCTATGATACTTGAGAACATACATTGGTCGATAGGATGGGAGGTTACAGTCATCACACCCTTGGTGGGGAATTATAGCCTACTCCAAGACTCTCTTATAGATTTAAGATATTTATTGTGAGTACTTATTAATTTACCTAGTATAACATAGGTTTCCCTTGAAATTTGCAACCAATTATTAGCATCTGTGAAATTTAAAATCATATGCATGTATTTTTGGTTCTTAATTAGTAGATAAATTCTAATGAATTCTAGGTTCTCCATAAATGGTATCCTATCATATACTATTTGGAGATTATTTTAACTATAGTTATGATAATACTGGTTTTTAAGACACTCAGTGGGGCACATTGGAATATATTATCGTCCAGGGAGGAAAACGTTTTTTGTTGTTGTTTGGATCGTACCCATAAATGGGCTACCTACGTATCATTATGAAAGGAATCATAACCCTCATAGATCTGTTCCTCTTAATGGGACACATCATACCTTTTAAGGTCATGTGATAAGGACCTGACCATACAATTTAATGTCATGGGGTAAAGAAATCTAAGAGGAAGGTTCTTATTCAATGCATGGTGTGGGACTTATGCATATGTAGCCCGAGAAACCTGGAAAATATATGAGTTTCAAAGTTGGGTTAGACCATATTGGGAGTATGTCCCAGGAAGAACATGTTTGTTTGGGAGCATTGGGTTTGAACCTCAGAGAGGATTTTTATGTATCCCATTCAGATGGGAATCAAAGACCATAAAGTTCTATGACTCTCAAAAGAGATTGTAGTCCTTTGAGAGAAATGAGTTTGGGATTACTTCTTTAAAAGTATGCCTTGGTGTTTTAGGGGTTTAATTTAGGACTTATTCATAAGGAGGATCACCATTTGTGGATGAAATGAGATGAAGCTTGGGCCTTAGAAAGGATTCCTACATGTCACCATTTTGAAGAGAATCAGTGTTCTCATAGTTCATTCTATTAGGTGTTTATAAAAATATTGTGATCATAAAAAACCTCTAATCCCGCATGATTCATGCTCGACGTGAGAAACAAGTAAATGTGAATGTTTCAGCAAAGGAACACACACTTTTCCTCCTTCACTGGAGGAAGAGGATTGGAATATGGCGGTGACGGTGGGCCAGGGCAGAGAGAAATGAACCTTTCAATTTGGAATGAAAGGTGATTATCATTGGATATGGACCAGAAGGTTAGGGGCTTACTCCAAGAGGGACGCCCAGAAAATTGTTCATGTTAGGGGAGGGGGACTTCTCCTCTATTCAAAAGGAAAAGTATGTGTGAACCATACCCTTCCTACCAGGGACCTGAGGCTCCAGGTTTTAGGGACAATAAGGTATGGGTATGTCCCTAACCCTAATCCTCCATTTCGGGAACTCCCCATCACTATCTCTCGGAGAAATGTCCATGTGATTATGTATATACAAACCAACAGACACTCCGTTAATCCTAACCACATTATAGAAAAAATGTGGGAGACTACTGACCATGGATATACAACCCCAAATAAGAGACATGATAATGTTCCCATCCCAATGGTTTGATAAATCATGAGGATTTTGTGGAGGTTTCAACATAATCCCTTTCAGACAAGGGATCCAATGAAGAGGAATACATTCCATGAATTACTTTGAAGAATGATTTATGAATGGCTGTTATAGGCTGAAGGGACAAGGTGAATCAAAGAGGGGCACTTTAGTATGTATATGATGCGTAGGTATGGGCACGAAGGTAGGCTTGGGCAACCTGATGTTCACTTAGGTGACAAAAAACATAGAAGTTAAACCTTGGGTGAGACTTGACTCAAGCCTTCAAGAGTAATCATAGGTATTCCAAAAATTGGGGATCTCAAGTTCCTTTGAGAGGAATGACTAGCACGAAAGGGTTTTAGATTTTGGGAGTTTGGGCGCTTTAGGCGTGAAAGTGATTTTGATTTAAAACATTGAAGGGACTTAATCCTCATGATGCTTCTTTCATTCCTCCTCCCCTAGGTGTTAAAGAACTACCTTGAGGTTGTCTGAAGACTCGGGCGAAGCACATGGCTGACCCGAGCATCAACTGGGTTTCAAGGAAATTCGTCCATACAAATGAAGACACCAAGGGTCTATTTATAGGAAATTATGTTACCCGGGGTGAATGGTGATTGGGAGTACAAATGACTTTCATGCCAAAAATGTGGCGTGCAAGTACCTTGCGCACCGAAGGATCCTCAACTTGACTGGGGTGATCCAAATTTCAGGCCTTTGAAAATATGGATTTTCTTCTTGTATTTTATCCTCCATTTTCTAAGGCATTTTCCTTTGTCATGTTTTCATGGATGTGATGTAACAGAGTGTCATCACATGGAATATAGACTTCGACCCTCCTGGACTGAATTAAGGAGCAAGTCCACTCCAGCATAACCATTTTATTTTGTAGATGAATCACCCCACCCTAGGATACGTGATAGTGGAACCGACTCCTTACATTTATGCAGATGCAACGATGTATTGAAAAGTTTGAAGGATATGGTGTGGAATTGATGTTTGATCCCCCATATTTTCTAGGATGTACTGGGATATTTATTTGGCTAGGACGGGTATAAATGCCTATTCTAATGTTGGAGAAATATTTTGTTCCTGCTCTGGTCCTCCATGTGGTTCCAGTGGGTGTTGGAAGTTCTCTTATATTGGGTCATAGGAACGCCTCTTCCCCTAAATTTTGGTTGGGATAGGCTAGCTACCTTATCTGGTTGCCACTTTATTTGATTACTAGGATTCATATTTGCGAGAAGGAAATTGTGTTTGGTCATTTTCCACTAAAATTGTCTCACTGTATTGATGTGAATCTATAGGAATTTTACTCTACTAATATTTTATTTTGAACATATTTGATAGGTGGGCTTGATATTGGTATGTTGGAATTTGTGTCTACCTTTTGATTGCCACCGTATTTGACTGGTGGGATTCATATGCATTGGATGTGTTGTATGACTACCGATAGTTTTCTTCCCTATATGGATGATAGGATTCTTGTGCATCATTGGGGATTTATGCTTACATGTAGCTGGTTTATACCCTATTTGGATGGTGTGATTCTTGAACAATGGTTCGGAGTTGTATCTGTCGATAATTTTCCACCCTATCTACATGGTGGGACTAGTGAGAAACTGTAGGAATTTATGCCAAGTCATATTGTGCCATTGTATATCCATGGTGGGCTTCTAAATAGAAGGTAGAGTTCTGTGTCTTCCATTGGTATGCCACCGTGTTTTTATGGTGTATATTTTCTTTAAGAACCATGGTAATGACCTGATCTAGATTACACACCCTCCTCCCTTAGCAGGTAGCCCATGGGGCCCATGTCCATTAAACATCAGCATGTTCCCTTGTAATAAGATCCTCTTTAGAGTGAGTATATTGGGATGTACGCCACTAGTGGAGACGTACTCTAGTAAGATCCCTCAATCGGGGTTCCCATGAAACTGAGATGAATTCATTGGTATCGACTTCATATGCCTCCCTGAGATAAGGGAGGTACTTGTTGTTGAGTTTCAGAGGTAGGATCCTGAAATGATTTTAGATAGCTAGTGAGGTTGATGGATTAACGACCATGGATATAGATTCAGATGAAAATAATTCACCAATTGAAGTGATTTCCTTCTATCCTCCACCATAGGAAGAGTACCATTTTAGTGGTACACTTTGATCAGCATGTTTGAAACCTATTATTGAAGACACTGGGTAGGAAAAGGAGTCATTTTCTTTGTCAGGGACCCAATTGCTTGTGTTTTCACTAAGATGCGTATATGAGAGAACTGTTGGGATGCTATTGGATTAAAGTTAGCGCTGCGTAATTCCTACAATATATATGACATATATAGACAAAAAAACCATGTCAAATTATCATCTCATGATCTCATGCATAATTGATGATTTTTTGGCCTTATTTCCTCTTGAATGCGAAGGGGGTTTGAGGTGGGGTGACCTACAACCTTGTTTGAGGATTCACATCAGGTTTACCATTTTTGTATCTTCCTCATTCATGTCATACCTAGGAAAAAAAATGCCTTGACGAATAGTAACCAATTGTTCATTATTATAAAGGGTCTCACAAAGAGTTCACCATTTTTTCTTTGACCCGATTCGCATCATACCTAAGAAAAAAAATTCCAAGACTGATAGAAACCAATTCTATATTATTATGAAGGTTTTCACATAGGTTCACTATGTTTTCGGCCCAAGGTGTTTTTTGAACCTTTTTATGGGATAGATGGTCACACTTGGGCAGGGTAGTATATCCTTTTTTATGTCGCAAAGGGGGTTCCATAGTTGACTAATACTGGTGGGCGATTGTAGGGGTGAATTGTTTTTTGAAATTGACCAACTTGGGGTATTTTGTCCTTAGATGGTCTCCAAAGGGTTTATTTGTTGATCCAAAAACACCCAACGACCCTGTTATCCATGATTCATGGAACATCTTTCCAAAGGCAGGTTCTCATTGGATGATGATTTGGAAAACGACACTTAAAGACTCCATTGGTCAAGAGGATGGGTGGTAGCGATTATCACACCATTTTGGGGAGATAATTTCCTAATCTATGAATCAATAATAGATTTAATCAATGATCATATGCTCAAGAATCTTTGGTTCACTCCCAAGCATATGTCCACAGATTACCTCCGGTTTGAGAAATAAATCATGGATATACATGAACATGTAATTACAGAGAAAAATCTAGTTTAGGCCATGTGATGAGATGCTCTAGAGTTTATTATCATCCAAGGGGATAGAAGTTGTTTTTCTATTGGGATCGAACCGATAATATGGGATTCCTGTGTATCCTAATGAGAGTAATCAGAACCCATGTAGTTCAATACCTCTTAACTAGACACATCACCTTTTGAGGTCATGCTATGAAGACCAATCTATGTATTTTAACAACATCTAGATAGGAAATCTAGGAGGAGGATTACTAGTCAATATATCATGTGGGACTTATGCCAAAGCGACCTAGGATGCTTAGAAGAGGCATGGTATACTAGGTGGATATTTCCCTACTAGGGATATGTCATGGAGAATACTAGTGTGATTTGGTTATCAGTTTTAGAACTTAGGGAGGAAAATTACGTATTCGAGTTAGTTAAGAATCAAAGCCAACATAGTTTTGTTTATGTTGGGGATTAACCTTTAAAATCGACCCCCTTTGAGCTCGGGCCTTTAGAAAGGAATCCTATGTATCCTATTTGGGGAAGGAATCAATGTTATAATAGATCATTTTATGTTTGTTCTTATACCGTATAGGAGGTCCATGGTTTGGGTTTATATGGACTTCATGATCACCACCACCCTCTAATCCCATGTGAGTCATGATTAGTCTGAGAAACAAGAGAAGTTAGTGGATATGTAGATCACATTACCCCCATCATCTGATGATATATGGTGCTGGATCCAAAAGGGAGAGAGAGGGATAAGGGCTTTGAATGTTCCAATTTCTTCTCCCATTTGGATATATTGTATAGACACGTCTGATGGTCTATTTATATATGTCTCGGGTTAAGCCTAAGAGGATAAATAGTGACACCTCCCATGGAAATGTTAGGGACTTACCTCAGGAGGAGTACCCATAAATGAGTTCTAAGAAAGGGGAGAAGCATACCTCCTCATCAGAAGGAAAATAAAGTGTGATCCCTTTAAATTCTCACAATCCCCCATTGAATAGAAAAGACAGTGATTTCCCTTGATCCCTAGAATGGGGAGGTTCAAGATATTATCCCAATTCGTGGCCCCATATTACCATGGGAATGTAAAATTCTGGAAATTCTGGGGGGTCCACACCTCTACAGAGATTACCTATATGATTTTGTTTACCATGGGAATGTAAATTTAAAAGGGTACATTGATTTTTCTGGTGGTTATACCATCTGGGTCCAGTGGCTTTGTAAGAGGCCTTGGTTGTATTCCATTGGACTGTTTCATAGAGGGACTGTAGATGAGGCGACTGAAATGGAAGGAGATGATCAAAACCAGAGAGTGGAATATCTAAGGGTACCCAATTCTATGTACTGTATCTTCATGCGGGATGGGGGCCTTTGGGTGTAGCATGTTTCTATGTGGGTGGAGTAACTGTCCATGTACCATTATGGTACATAGACCTATATTTGGTCTGCATAGTGTTTTTAAATGTGGGAATAGTTTACATCCACGTATCCTGATGCTACTCGGAACCAATTTTTGTTTATTTTTTGAGGTTCTTAGTGGCATAGGGTTCCATCTCTGTAGCCTTTTGCTTCACAGAGTGCCGAAGTGAAATAAGGGAATTGATCCTTTTCTTCGTGGGAAGTTCATCCTCCACTGAGATATGATTTGTGGTTATCTAATTAGGTTCACAATCGACCAATTAATATTATATTTTCTTCTATTTATGCTATGTGGTGGGTTTATACCTATAATCAATCATCAGAAGATGTCAGCGGCTCATCGATCAATCAATTCATAAATCCACCTGACAAGTCTGTCTAATCCTTTGGAGTCTAGTTTATTTCTTATCTCCCCTTGGGGTCCTTTTATAGACTGTTGGGGAAGGTCAATTAATGTATCTCACGAAACCTTTTACGTAAGCCAATGGATAGATCACCTGGCCCACAGATGACTCTGCCAATAGAGGCTAGCAGTGTAGCGGTTCGTGGTGGTGGAAACCACCGCCACAACCCCACGAATGACTTCATATTTTTCACGGGGCGTTGCTTCCTTTGCCTCATCCATAAACTATTGAGCTCTATAGGATGGTAGGTGGGGGTAGAAATCATCTCCTCTATTTCTCCATTAACATGGTTCACGGGGGCGGTACACGGGGGGTTAAATTATCTTCCTTGATTCTTCCAATGACATGGTTCATGACAGTGGTAAGTGGGGGAGAAATTTTCTACCTTAATTCCATAAATGAAATAGTTCACGATGGTGGTAAAATTGTATTAATTCGATTTATGGGTTGGTTTTATGACCAACACTCTTTGGGCCAATGCCTCACGGGTTGCCACAAAATATCAGTTTGTGGCTAGCTTTTTCTGTGTACCATTTCTGGGATTAAGTACGCAGACAGGTTATTTGCATTTTCCAACTTTGTCTTGTTATAAAATTACTTCTAAATTGTTCACCCAATCTATTTTCATTCATTTTCCAAAATTATGGGAGTATTTAATTTTCCTTTGAACATTTTTCAGGACCCTATAGGGGTATTTATGTTTTTTTGAGTTTTAGGGATTTTTGAAAATATAAGGGGTTTTTCTATTTTTAGGTTTTAAAATGATTAGTTTTTTTAAGGGTTTAAGGTTTAGTATTTTTATGTTTTTTTAGTATTTTTAGGGTTTTAAGGTTTTTCGGGAACTTTGGGTTTTGGGTTTTTTTGGGGTTTTAGGGTTTTTGCGTTTTTATGGATTTTTGGATTTTTTGGGTTTTAAGGGCTTTTAGAATTTTTAGTTTTATTAGGGTTTTCTAGTTTTTAAATATTTTTTAGGGTTTTAGGGTTTTAGGGTTTTAATTGTTATAGGGGGTTTGAATTTATTTATGTTTTTTGGGTTTCTCGGGGTTTTGGGTGTTTTAGGGGTTAGTGATCCTTTTCTCTGTTTTTATGGGTTTTCCGGATTTTAAGGATTTTTTAATTTTTTTACTGGTTTTAATGGTAATTTATTGTTTTTAGTGTTTTAGGATTTTTAGGGTTTTTAGGGTTTTTTTGATTTTAGGGGTTTTATAATTTTAAGGAATTTTATGGTTTTAGAGTTTTTAGGGTCTTTATAGTTTTTAAGGGATTTTTTATGGGTTTTATGGTTTATAAGTTCATCAAATGGATAATAGGGTTTTAATATCTCTTAGGGTTTTTGGGTGTTTTATGGGTTTTAGGGTTTTTATGATTTTAAGGGGGTTTTAGGACCTTTAAGGGGTTTTAGTGATTTTAGTGAATTTTTGGGTTTTATGGGGGTTTTAGGGCATATAAGATTTTTGGGACATTTTGGGGGTTTAGGGTCCTTTAGGGTTTTCAGGATTTTTAGGGTCATTCGATATTTTTTAAGTTTTTAGGTCGTTTTGAGGTTTTTAGGGTTCATTAGGGTTTTTTTTATTTTTTTATTTTTTGGGTTCCATGGATTTTTGGGTATTTAGGGATGTTAGGTTATTTATGGTTATTTCATTTTATTATTATTTTAGATAATTTTGGGTTTTTATGTATTTTAGTGTTTTTAATATTTTTATGTTTTTAGAGGATTTTAGGTTTTTTTTTGGTTTTAGGAGTTTTAGGCTATTTTAGAATTTTTGGGGGTTTTATGATTTTTAGGTCCTTTTAATGTTTTTTGGGTTTTTTGGGTATTAAGGGGTTTTAGTATTTTTTTAGTGTTTTTATGCAGGTTTAGGGGTTTTTGTTTTAATTAGGGGTTTTTAGGGTTTTCTATGGTCATTTATGTTTTAGGGTGTATTTTTTTAGGTTTTAAGGGTTTTAAGAATCTTTTAGGGTTTTAAGAATCTTTTAGGGTTATTAGCCTCATTTAGGGTTATTAGGGCCTTTAATGGGTTTTAAGGGGTTTTATTGTTCTATAGGGGTTTCAGGTTCTTTTAGGAGTTTTATGGGTTTTTAGGGACCCTTAGGGTTTTTAGGGTTTAGGGTCCTTTAGGGTTTTTATATTCTTTACCTTCTTTTTGGATATTATAATTCTTTAAGTTCCATATGGGTTTTTATGGGTCTTTAGTGTATTTTAGGGTTTTATGGTATTTTATTTTTTTTAGGTATTTTTGGTTATTTTTATTTTCTTTTATGTATTTTTATGGTTTTGGGTTCTTTTAAGGGTTTTAGGGTCTTTTAGGTTTTAACGGTTTATGTTTTTTATGGTTTCTGGGGATTTGGGGTCTTTTAGGGGATTTTATGGTTTTAGGTGTCTGGGCATTTTTAGGGGTTTTTAGGGGGTTTAGGTCCTTTTAGGTGATTTTAGTGATTTTTTATTTTTCATGGTATCTTGGGGTTTTGGGGGGTTTTTTTGGGTTTGGTAGCTTTTTGAGGACTCTTTATGGGATTTTATGGTTTCATTAGGCATTTTAGGTTTTTTTGGGCTTTTGGGATTTTAGTTTTATTATGTTTTTATGGTTTTAAAGTTTTTTTAATTCCTTTGAGGGTTTTTAGTGTTTTAGTGTATTAATGGTTTTTGAGTGTTTTAGGGTTTTTATGGGTATAAACTGTTTTAGGGTTTTTATGATTTTTACGATACTTTTTGGGTTCTATAGAGTTTATTTCTGGGTTATAGGGTTTTTATTAGTTTTAAGGGTTTGGGGGTTTGAGTGGTTTTAGGGTTTTTATAGTTGTTTTCCGTTTTTAGTGATTTTTTGATATTTTTAGGGATTCTATGTTTTTTGGATTTTAAGTATTCTTTAGATTTTTTGGGTTATTTTTGTATTTTCATGGGTTTTTATGGTTTTCATGGGTTTTATTGTTTTTTTGTGTTTTAGTGTTTTTAATGTTTTTAGTGGTTTATATATTTTTTTAGATATTGTATTGTTTTAGTGTTATCTGGGTTTTAAATGTTTCTAGGGTTTTCAACGGAAGTAGGGTTTTTTGTGTTTAATAGTTTTCTAGATTTATTTAGGTTTTTTTATGACATTTAGTGATTTTTAGGTGTTTTTAGCATGTTAGTTATTTTTATGGTTTTGGGGGTATTTTAGTGTTTTTAGGGAGTTTTAAAGAGGTTTTCATATTTTTTTGATGTTTTAATGATTTAAATGATTTTATATTTTTAGGGTTGTAAGTTTTGTTTTAGGGATTTTTACGGTGTTTTTTTATTTTTATGGTTGTTTGGGTTTTTTGGATTTTAGGTATTTTGGGGTTTTATTGTCATTTTAGATATTTTTTAGAATTTTCAGTGTTTTATGATTTTTGGGTGGTTTGGAGTTTTAAGGGTGTTTAAATGTTTTTGAGTCTTCAAAACATTTATAGGGACTTAAGATATTTTAGGTATTTTTAGGGTTTTAAGGTCTTTTAGTTGTTTTAGGGATTTTATGGATTTGGGGATTTTATGTTCTTTTAGAGTTTTATGGTTTTTAAGGTTTTTTGGGAATTTAATGGTTTTTAGGTTTTTAAAGTTGTATGGGGTTTTATGGTTTTTAGGGGTTTTAGGGATTTTAAGGATTTAAGGGTCAGAGTAGTTTTACGGTTTTAAATTATTTTTGGGTTTTATTTGGTTTTTCATGGGTTTTAGTGTTCTTAATGATTTAGAGTTATTTTTAAGGTTTATAGGTGCTTTAGATATTATTAAGGTTTATTGGTACTTTAGATATTATTATGGTTTACATGGTTTTAGGGTTTTTAGGGGGCTTTAGAGGAATTAAGGGGTTTTATGGTATTGTTTAAGGATTTTGGAGGTTTTTTTGGGCTTTATGGGGTTTGGGGGGGGGGGGGGGTTAAGGGGTTTTTTGTGTTATTGGGGTCTTTTAGGGTATTTGGGTATTTATGGTCTATAGGATTTAATGTGTTTATGGTTTTAAGGATTTCTTAAGGGTTGTGGTGGTTTGTACCGCATTTATTGGGGGGGGGGTAGGATTGTAAGGGTTTCTTAGGATTTTTTGAGATTTTAATAGTGATTTTTTGGTTTTTAAGGGGGTTTAAAGTTTTTAGTGGTGTTAGAGATTATGGTGTTAGGGTTTTTTTGGGTTTTTTAGAGATTATAGGTGTATTGAGTTTTTGGGGGTTTTATGTGTTTTAATAGATTTTTGGTTTTTTAAATGTTTTTAGGTGTTTTTTGGCTTTATTTTTTTTATGGTTTTTAGGGTTTTACTTGATTTTAGGTTCGTTTTGAGTTTATAAGGGGCTTTAGGGTTTCTTAGGGGATTTATGGTGTTTTAGGGTTTTGGGGATTTTTAGGGTCTTTTAATGTTTTTGTGATTTTTAGGGGGTTTAGGGGGTTTTAGGGCTTTAAGAGTATTTTATTTAATTTTAGGTTTAATGGGGCCATTTATGTTTTTATAGATATTTAGAGGTTTATGGGTGTTTCGGGTCTTTTAGGTGTGTTTTATGAGTTTTTTGGGGGGTTTCAGGTGTTTAATATTTTTATAGAATTCTATCTATTTTTTTTGTTTTTTGTTGTTTGAGGATATTTTTGGGGATTCTTGTTTTTATGGTTGTTTTTTTAGGCTTTTAGGATTTTTATAGTTTTTTCTATATTTTTGGGTTTTTAGGGTTTTATGAGTGTTTAGGTTTTTATGTTTTTAGGTTTTTAAGGTTTTTAGGGCTTTATGGTTTTTGGGTTTTTACTGATTTTAGGTGTTTTAAAATTTTATTTAGGGTTTGGGTGGTTTTTTTGGTGGGGGGGGGTAGGGTTTTAAATGTTCTAGGATATTTAGTGGAATTTAGTAGTTTTATGTGGTTTTAATGGTTTCTAGTTTTTTGGGGTTTTTCGTTTTTTTCCGGATATTTAATGGTTTTAAGGTTTTAATGGTTTGTAGGGTTTTATTTGTTTTAGGGTTTTGAGGATTTTACAGTGTTTCAGCAGTTTTTAGTTTCTCTTAGGAGTTTTTTAGAGTTATCCGGGGTCTTTTATGTATTTCTATGTATATTAGGGTTGTTTTTTTTATGGTCTTTTTGGTTTTTAGAGGGTTTAGATTTTTTATTATTTTAGTGTCTTTTATGGTTTTACGGTTTTTATTGCCTTTAAGTTTTTAGTGTTTTTTATGGTTCATTAGTTTTTTTGGGTTTTTAGTGAACATTAAAGTTTTTAATGGTCATTTGGGTTTTTATTATTATTGGGGATTTTTAAGAAATTAGGGGTTTTAGGGTTTTCATCACTTTTTAGGGGTTTTTCTATTTTAGGTGTTTATTTGATTTTTAGTGGTTTTATGTTTTTCAGGGGTTTTATGGGCTTTTAAGGTATTATAATGATTTTAGGGGGGTTTTTGGTTCTTTTAGGTATTTAATGTTTTTTGGGTTTTAAGGGTTTATAGGGGTTTTAGGGTCATTCTAGGGTTTTTACTGTGTTTTTTGGATTTTTAGAGGATTTAAGAATTTAGGGTCTATTTGTGGTGTTTAGGGGTTTTTGGGACTTTTAGGGGTTTTATTGTTTTTGGGCCCTTTAGATTGTTTTTTGTGTTTCACGTTCCTTTAGTGTTTTTAGCATCCTTCCCTATTTTTTTATATTTTAATGTTTTTTGGGGGTTTTTTGGTTGTTTAGAGTTTCTAGGGGTTTAATGATTTTTAAAGGTGTTTAAGGGGTTTAAGGAAGTTTTAGGTTTTTATAGTGTTTTGTAGTGTCTTTTAGGCTATCATAGGGTTTTTAGGGTCTTTTATGGTTTTTATGGGTTTTAGGGTTTTTAGGCATTTTTGGGTGTTTTGTGATTTTTATTATTTTAAGGATTTTTAAGGTTTTGGGGATTTTTAGAAGTTTTTTTAGGTTTTTGAGGATTTTATTGATTTTATGGGATCTTTAAGGTTTTTAGTGTTTTAATTGGTTCTCTATTTTTTAAAGGGGCTTAGGTTATTTTATGTTTTACGGGTTTTATGGTTTTTAGGAGAATTTGGGTTCTTCTAGTAATTTTTTTATTTTTTATTGTTTTCAGGGGTTATTTACGGTCATTCGTCATTTTAGTATCTTTATTTGTTTTTATATATTTTATAGGTTTTTGGGGTTTATTTGGGTTTTTGGGGGTTTCAAGGGTTTTTAAGGGTTTTTAGGGGATTTAGGTTTTTGAGTATTTTTTTTAGAATTATGATGGGTTTTTACAATTTTAAAGGATTATAATGGATTTTATGGATTTTATGATTTTTTATGGTTTTTATGGTTTTTTGGTTTTTTAGGATTTTTATGGGTTTTTTGGTTTTTTATATTTTTTTGTTTTTTTGGGTCCTTCAGTGAGGTTTACGGTTTTTAAGGGTTTTTAAAAAATTTTGAGGTCTTCTAAAAAATTTGTGGTACTTAGTTGTTTTATTTTTTAGGGTGTTTGGGGGATTTATTGAGGATTTAGGGTCCATTAAATGTTTTATTGTTTTTAGGGTCATTTTGGGGTTTTGGGGGTTTTAAAGTATTTTAGGGTTTTTAGGCATGTTTAGTGTTTTTTAGGGTTATTATGGATTTAGGGTACTTTAGTGGTTTTAAGTGATTATTAGGATTTTTAGGATTTTTAGGTTTTATTTTGGTCCTTTATGGTTTTAGGTTTTTTAGGGTCCTTTAGGGTTTTATTGTTTTTTAGGGTTTTACAATTTTTTATGGGATTTTTAGGTTCTAGAGGTTTTAGTGTTTTTTGGGGGGTTTTGGGTTTAGGGTGTAGTGTTTAAAATTTAGGGTGTATGTTTTATGGTTTATAGATTAAATTATGTGGTTTAGCTTGTATGTTTTATGGTTTTGGGTCGAGAGTATAGGGTATATGGTCTATGTTGTTTTATGATTTTTAGCAATTATATGGGTGTTTAGGGGTTTTTTGGGTTTTTTTAATGGTATTTATGGGTTTCGGGGTTTTTATTAATGTTTTAAATGTATTATGAATTTTATGGTTTTTGTTGATATTTAGGGATTTTAGGTTTTTATGGTTTTTACATAGATTTATTCATTTTTTTTTGTGCATTTGGTTTTTTAGGGTATTAATGTTTTTATAGTTTCTAGGTTTTTTAGTGTATTAATGGGTTTTAGGGTTTTATGGTTTTTGTATAGTTTTTATGGACTTAAAGGGGTTTTTAGGGTTTTTAGGGTTCTTGTAGTGTTTTTAGGATTTAAAGTATTTTAGAGGTTTTTATTATTTTGAATGGTTTTTTTTGGTTTTCATGGGTTTTTATGCTTTTTAATATTTTTCGGATTTTTATGGTTTTTTAGGGTTTTTAGAATTTTTAAGGTTATTAGGTGATTAGGTTTATTAAGGGTTTCTAAGTTTATTAGGGTTTTTGGGGGATTATAGGTTTTTTGGGATTTTTAAGGCTTTTCATGGGTTTAGTGTTTTTTTGGTTATAGAGTTTTTATGATTTTCAGGATTTGTAGTGGTTTTAGTATTTCTCAAGTTTTAGGGGTTTTAGGGGTTCAGGTGTTTTAACCGTTTAAGATTTTTCATTTTCATTTTTAGGTGTTCTTATATTTCTTAATGTATTTGGTGTTTTATATGATTTATGTGGTTCAATGGGTCATAGGGGTGGGGGGTTTTAGGGAGTTTTAGGGGTTTTGGGGGTTTTGGGTGTTTTATTGGGTTTTCAGATTTTTTTCTGGGTTTTTTGGGACTTTTTTATTTTTAGGGTTTTAAGGTATTTACTCTTTTTGGGGGGGATTTTCTGATTTTTCAGTGATTTTAAAGGATTTTTAGTGTGTTTATGGGGTTTTAAGGGTTATAAGTGTTTTATTGGATTTAGGGACTTCTAGAGTGGGTTTTATGGTGTTTTGGAGTCATTAATGGGGGTTTATATAGTTTTTAGTCGTGGGGGTTAGGGTTTTTATGGGGTTTCAAGGTTATGAGGGGTTTTAGTGCTTCTAATATTTTCTTATGTTTTTATGGGTTTTAGTGTTTTTAATATTCTTAGGTTTTTTAATTTTATTTATAAGTTTTAGTGTTTTTGGGGTTTCTTATAGTTTTACTGTTTTTAGGGTTCTTTCAATGTTTTAGGGTTATTTTTGCATTTTTTTGGTTTTTAGTGATTCATAGGGGTTGAATGTTTTTCTGGGTTTTGTAGCAGTTTTAGGGTTTTTTGTAGGGTATCTAAGGTTTTTTAATGGGGTTTGAGTTTATAAGGTTTTATTGGGTTATTTTTGGATTTTTATGGTTTTTGCGATTTGTTAGGATTTATTAGGATTTATGGGGGTTTGAGGATTTTAATAGGGGTTTTAGGGTTTTTTATTATTTTTTGGGTTTTATTTGTTTTATATAATCTTAAGGGTTTTATGGGTTTTTAGATTTTTTATGGGGTTTCATGTTTTTTTTGGGTTTTGATGGTTTTTAGGGGTTTTAATGGATATTAAGTGATTTGGTTTTTTTTGTCATTGAGGGTTTTTCGTTTTTATGGTTTTATGTTTTTTATGTGTACTTATGGGGATGTTTATATTTTTAGTGTTTTTTGGATTTTTAGGGTCTTATGGTGTTATGCTTTTTTTGTATCTTATGGAGTTCCAGGGGTTTTAGGGTCTTTTAGGGTTTTTATTTTTTTAGGATATTTTAAAAGTTTTTAAGGATATAGGTTTTTAGGGGGCTTTGGGTTTTTTGTGTTTATATGGTTTTATTTGTTGTTAGGGATTTAAGGGTTTTTTTTTTGGTTTTTAGAGTTTTTAGGGGTTTTTTTATTTTAGGGTTTATTTAGGTTTTAAGGGGGATTTTCAATGTATTTGGTATTTTTTGTGGTTTTTGGGTTTTTATAAGTCTTTTTATAGATTCTAGAGTTTTTAGGGTATGTTTAGGGTTTTTAGTATTTTTATTTTTTTTAGTGTGTTTAGTGTTGTTTGGGGGTTTTCAGGGATTTTAGGGATTTTAGGGTTTAATGTTATTTTAGTTTTTTTAGGATTCGTTATGGGTTTTAATGGTTTTCATGTTTTTATGGGTTTTAATGGTTTTTTGGTTTTTTAGATTTCGAGTGTTTTTATGGGTTTCTGGATTTTAGGGGTTTTAGGGTTTTTAGTGTTTTTAGGGAGGTTATTAGTTTTCGCGGACTTTTAGGGGTTTCATGGTTTCAGGGTTCTTTAAAGGTCTTTTAGGGGTTCTAGTTGTTTTCAGGTTTTTAGGATATTTATGGTTTTTAACTTATTTTTAGGGTTTTAATTGTTTTTGGGGGTGTTACAGTTTTATGTTTTTAAGGGATTTTGAGGGTTTTATAGTATTTTTAGTGTTTTAGGGTTTTAGGGTTTTTTGTAGGTTTTAGGATTTGAAGGGGTTTTAGGGTACTTTTAGGGGTTTGTTTTTTTTCATTTCTTTTCGGATTTTAGGGTTATTTTATGGTTTTTAGGGTTTATAATATTTTATGGTTTTGTAGGGTTTTAGTGTTATTAGAGATTTTTTGGGTTTTGTAAGTGTTTTGATGGGGTGTCTATGGTTTTAGGGTTTGTTAGTGTTTTTAGGGTCTCTTAGGGGTTTTAGGATTTTGTAGTAATTATAGATTTTTTAGATTTTTCTTAGATATTTTATATTTTAAAGGTTTTATTAGGGGTTTTACAGATTTTTAGTTTTTTTAGGGTTCTATGGGTTTTTTTATTGTTTATTATTATTTTTTGTGTGTTTGAATTTTGTTTGGGTTCAATGGGTTTTTAGGTATTTTAGGATTTTTATGGTTCTAAATTTTTTTAGGGGGTATTACATATTCTTATTGTTTTTTTATTATTTTTATGGTTTTTAATGGGATTTATGTTTTTTTAAAATTTTTGGTTTTTTTGGTGTTTTATGTTTATTAGGGTTGTTTTAGGGTTTTATGGTATAATTTTTAGGGTGCAGGTATAATGTTTTGGGTGTAATTTATATGGTTTAGGGTGTAGGGTATAGGTTGTAGGGTGTAGGGTATATTGTTTAAGTTGTTGGTTTTAGGGTTTATGGTCTAGGGTATAAGGTTTATGTTGTAGGGTTTATGGTTTAGGATGTATGGTATATGGTTTAGGTTGTTTATTTTGTGGTTTTGGGTGCATGGTATAGGGTTTATTATATAAGTTTTAGGGATCATGGTATAGGTTTTAGGGTTTATGATGTATATTTTAGTGTTTACGATATTAGTTATTAGGTTTAGGGTGTAGGGTTTAGGGTTTAGGGTGTATTTTATAAGGGTTAGGGTTTTGGATTTAGGGTTTAGGTTGTAGGGTATAGGGTTTATGGTGAAGGGTTTAGGGTACAGGGTGTAGGGTATAGGGTTTAGGGTGTAGTGCTTAGGGTTTAAGGTACATGGTATAGGGTTATGGGAGTAGGTTTTAGGGTTTTCAATGTAGTGTATAAGGTTTAGGGTGTTGGGATTAGGGTTTAGTATTGATGGTAAATAGTTTTGGGAGTAGGTTTTAGGGTTTAGGGATTGTGGCATAGTGTATTGGGTTTTGCGTGTAGGGTTTATGGTATAGGATGGAGGGTGTGGGTTTTAGGGATTATGCTATAGGGTATATGGTTTATATAGTAGGATTTATGTGTTATTGTTTTCGGTATAGGGTTTAGGGTTTCAGGATTAGTGTTTATGGTGCGTGGGGTTGGGTTTGGGTTTGTTATGTTTTTAGGAGTTTTAGGGTTTTTAGGTTTTTAGATAATTTTATGTTGTTTCAGGTCTAGTTTTTTTGGTGTTTTTGGTGTTTTTTGGGTTTTAAATAGTCTATGGATTTTAAGGGATATTTTGGTTTTCAAAGTTTTCTAGGTTTTAAGGGATTTTAGGATGTTATGGTTTTTATTGTTTTTTATATTTTTTAGGTTTGTTAGGGGTTTAGGGGATTTTAGTGTCTTAAGATTTCTTGGGTTTTTATCATTTTAGGGTTTTTAGGGTTTCTATGTGTTTTTATGGTTTTTAGAGTTTTCGAAGCATTTTTAAGGATTTTTCGGTTTTTACGGTTTTTTGGATTTTTGGGGTTTTTAGGGTTTTAGGGGTCCTCAGGATTTTTATTGTTTAATGGTTTTTAATAGTTTTAATAGTATTCTTTATTTATTTGGTTTTTATGGTTTTTATGGTTTTTATTGTTTTTAGGGTTTTAAGAGTTTTTAGGGGTTTTTATTTAATATATCTATTTCTAGGATTTTTAGAGTTTATTAGGACCTTTCATTTTTTATTTAAGGTTTAAAGGATTTTTTGGGTACTTATGGGGTTTTAGGGTTTTTATGGGTTTTATGGTTTTAGGATGTTTCAATGCTTTTTAGGTTTTTCAAGTATTTTAGTGTTTTTTTATATTTTTAGGTTTTTTAGGGTTTTGGGGGATTTTATATTTTTTTAGGACGTTTTAATGTTTTTTAGGTTTTTTATTTATTTAAGTGTTTTTGGTGTTTTAGGGTTTTAGGGTCTTTAGGGTCTTTATGGTTTTAGGATGTTTAAGGGGTTTAAAATGATATTAGAGTTTTTATATTGTATTCAAGGCCCTTCACGTCTTTAGGGATTTAGGGTCTTGTAGGGTTTTTAGGGCTTTATGTTATTTTAGTGGTTTTGGGGGTTTATGTATTTTAGGGTGTTTTGGTGTTTTTAGGATGGTTTTGGGGATTTTATTGGGTTTTTAGGGTTCTAGTGGTTTTACGGGGTTTTCATGTTTTTAGGGATTTATGGGTTTTTGGGGGTTTTGGGGTTTTTTTTGGATTTTTGGGTTTCAGGGTGTTTTTTTGGGTTTTAATGTTTTTTCATTTGTAATTATTTTGGGTTTTTTCGGTGTTTATTCTAGTTTTAGTGTTTTTAGGTGTTTATTGGGGTTTTGGGTTTTTAGTATTTTTAGGAGATTTTGGTATTTTATGGTTTTTATAGATAATATGGTGTTTTTGGATTTATAGGCATTTAGCGTGATTTACATGTTTAGTTTCTGTTAATATTTTTAGTGGGTTTCAGGGTGGTTTTGGGTATTTTGTTGTTTTTTAGTGGTTTAGGGTCTTTAGGGATTTTTGGGTTCTTTAGGGTTTTCATTGTTTTTTACGGTTTTAGGGTATTTCTAGAGATTTTCAATGGTTTTTAAGGGTTTTTATGGATTTTTCAGATTCTTAAAATTATAAGGTGTTTTAATATTTTTTTTGTATTTTTAATGTTTTTACATTTTTTTATGGTTTTTAGAGTTGTTTAGGTTGTTTTGGATTTTGGGGTTTTGATGGTTTTTGTAAGGGGATTTAGAGTTTTCAGGTACTTTTAGGAGTTTTTAAGGGATTAGTCTTTTTAGGTTTTAGGGATGTTTAGGTTTGTTTATGGTTTTTAGCCCTGTTAGTGTTTTTATGGCTTTTTTATAGTTTTAGGATTTTAGGATTTTCTAGGTTGTTTTAGATATTGTGTGGGTTTTTTTTGTTTTTAGGCCTTTTAAGGTCATTTTCTATGTATTTAGTGTATTTTAGGGTATTTTTATAGTTTTTATGGTTTTCAGGGTTTTGGGAGTTTTTATTTTTTTGGGTTTTTATGTTTTTTGAGTTTTTTAGGGTTTTTAGCATGTTTAATCGACATTAGAATTATTAGTATTTTTAGCATTTATGGGAGGATTTTATGTTTTTTAGTGTATTTTTGTGGTTCATAGTGCCTTTTAGGGTTTTTTATGTTTTTAGGGTTTTAAGGGTGTTTATGTTTTTAGTGGTTTTAGAAATTTAGGCCTCTTTTAGTGGTTTTTAGGGTGTTGTCTATTTTTAAGGATTTAGATATTTGTAGGGTTTTTTAGGTTTTTAGGGTTTTTTAGTGTTTGTTTTTTGAAGGGTTTTTGTGGGGTTTTATGGTTTTATGGGTCTTTTTGGGGTTTTAGGGTCTTTTATTATTTTTCAGTTCTCTGGTCCATTAAGGTTTTATAGGTTTTTTAGTTTCCTTTAGGGTTTTTGTTGTTTTGGGGACTTTAATGGGGGTTTGGGGATTTTTTTGAATTTTTATTTGTTTTTATGGGTTTTTAGTGTTTTTAGTGGTTTTATGGTTTTTTATGGTTGTTTCAGTTTTTAAGATTTTTTATAGTTTTATTGGTTTTTATGGTTTCTATGGTTTTTAGGGTTTTATGGGTTTTAGTGTGTTTTTGGAGTTTTAAATGTTTTATGGGATTTTTAGGGTTTTTAGGGTATTTTTTGTTTTTTAGGGTTTTGGGGTTTTTAAGGTTTTTATGGAGTTTACGGTTTTTAGGATCTTTAGGTCCATCTGGGTGTTTGGACATTTTTGAGGGCTTTTATAGTTTTAGTGGTGTTTAGGGGTTTTTTGGTTTTTTGGGTTTTAGGGACATTTTCTTTTATAAGGCTTTTCTGGTTCATTTATTTATTTTTTGTCCTTCAGATATTTTAGGGGGTATATAGTATTTTAATCCTTTTTAGGGGTTTTAGTTTTCCTTTGGGGGTTTTAAGGCTATTTGGTTTTTTAGGGTTCTTTTGTGTTTTTAAGGGTTTTCTGGAACCTTTAATAGTTTTATAATTTTTGGGCCTTTTAGGGGATTTAATAGATTTTTTTGTAACATTTAGTGTAATTAAATGTTTTAGTATATTTTATGTTTTTATATTATTTTATAAAATTTATGCATTTTAGGGGGTTTTAGTGCTATTTCAGTATTTTATGTTTTTATGGTAATTTAGGGTTTTTTAGTCTTTTAGGGTCATTTTGGATTTTTTGTGGTTTTAATGTCTTTTAGGGTTTTTTTTACGTTTTTAGGGACTTTTAGGGTTTAGGGGTTTTTAAAGATTTAGGTTTTTTCGGGTTTTTAGATTTTTTAGAGGTTATAGCATTATTTAAGAATTTTAGGAGTTTGTATGGTTTTTATAGTCTATTAGAGGTTTTAGGAATCTTTTAGGGGTTTTATGATTTTGATGTATTTTTATGGTTTTAAGAGTATTTAGGTTATTTTAGGTGTTTACGATTTTTAGGACATTTTAGGGACTTAATAGCGTTTTACGGTATTCAAGGGATTTTATGTTTTAATGGTTTTTGGGTTGTTTATGGTTTTAGTGTTGGTAGCGTTTAAATTATTTTTAGGGTATTTTAAGGATTATATAGTTTTTAGGGGTTTTAGGGGTTTTTAGGTTTTGGGAGTTTCAGTGTTTTTTTTGGCTTTTAGGGTTTTATTGGGTTTTTATTTTTTAGGTTTTTAGGGGTTTTAGTGATTTTCAGAGTTTTTATGTGGTTTTATAGTTTTTAGAGATATTTTAGCAGGGAAGTGTTTTTGTGATTTTATGGAATTTTATTGTTTTTTCTGATTTTATGGGTTTTAAAGGTTCTTCAATTATATTTAAGTGAATATAAGGGTTTTTCGGGTTTTCGGGTATTAATGGTTTTTAGGGGTTTTCTAATTTTTAGATTTATTAATGTTTTTAGTTTTTTTGGGGGTGTAGGGTTTTTTATAGATTCTATGTATGTTTTGGATTTATTATGATTATTTAGTATTTTTTGAAGTTATTGGGTGTTTTGTATTTGTAAGGTTATAAATACTTTCTACGGATTTTTAGGCTTTTTAGGTATTTTAGGGTTTTAGAGTATTTAAGGATTTTTTTGTTTTAGGGTTTTAGGGGTTTTTAATTTTTTAGGTTATTAGGGGGGGTTTTTAGGGTTGGGGGGGGGGGGGGGGTAGGGTTTTTTGTGGTGCATTTTTTTGGGTTTTAGGGGTTTTGGTTTTTAGTGTTTTTAGTGATTTAAAAGTTTTTAGGGTCTTTAGGGGTTTCATTGCTTTTAGAGGGGTTTGGGGTTTTTATGTTTGGGGGGGGTTCGAAGGGTTTTAGAGTTTCTTTAGGTTTTTTGTGGTTTAAGGGTATTTTTTTTGTTGTAGATGGATTTTAGGGGATTTTTTATGTTTTTTTATGGATTTGGGGAGGGGGTAGTGTTATTTGGGTTTTCATGGTTTTGATAGGGGTTTTAGGTGTTTTAGGGTTTGTTTAGGGTTTTAGTGTTTATAATGGGTTTTAAGGGTTTTTTGGTATTTAGTGGTCTTTGGTATTTTTAGTATTTTAAGGGTATGTAGTGTTTTATGGGTTTTAAGGTTTGTTTATGTTTTAGGGGGATTTGGGGTTTTTAGGGTTTTAGGGTGTTTTAGGGGTTTTAGGGTTTTAATATGGTTTTTGAAGTTTGTAGGGGGTTTTAAAGTATTTTTAGTGTTTTTGGGTTTTATTGGTATTTTGGGTTTCTAGGGGGTTTTTGTTTTTTGTTTTTTGGGGTCTTTTAGGGTTTTGGTTTTATTAGTTTTTTAGTGCTTTAAAGTCTTTTAGAGTCCCTTTGTGTTTTTAGGGTTTCAGGGTCCCTGAAGGGTTATTGGGGGTTTAGGTCCCTTTAGGTTTTTTAGTGTTTTTAGGGTCTTTTTGGATGTTTAGGATTTTTATGGGGTTTTAAAAGTTTTTATGGTTTTTAGAGTTTTTTATAATTTAATGGGTTCTTAGGGTTTTTATGGAATATTAGGGTTTATGTTTTTTTTTAGTTTTTTGGGTTTTTTTGTTTTAAAGGGGATTTTGGGTTTTTTATGTGGGTTTTAGGGTTTTTTTGTTTTTAAGGTGTTAGGGTATTTTAGCATTTTTATAGGTTTTTATAGTATTTAGGATCTTTAAAAGAGTTAGGGTTTTAGTGTTTTTTACTAATTTAAGGTGTTCCAAGGTCTTTTTATCATTTTTTGGGTTTTTATATATTTTTAGCGTGATTTAGGTTCATTTATTGTTTTTAGGGAGGTGTAGGGGTTTTAATGTTTTAAGGTTTTTAAGGTATTTTATGGTTTTTCATGTTTTTTCGGTCATTATGGATTTTTATGGTTCTAGGGTGCTTTGAGAAAATTAGGGGTTTTTGGTTCCTTTAGGGTGTTTTTGGGTTTTCAGGTCATTTTATATTTTTAGGTGTTTTTACGGTTGCTAAGGGTGTTTTTTGGTTTTTGGGTCCTTTTGTAAATTTTTGTTATTTTCAGGTCCTTTTTAGTTTTTGGGTTTTTGAGAATTTTAGTGTTTTTAGGGTTTTTAGCATCTGTTAGTGTATTTTTTTGGTTTTCAGAGGCTCTATGGGGGATTTGGGTAATTTTATGGTCTTTTAGGGATATTTTGGTTTTTTTTAGCGTCTTTTAGGATTTTTATGGGTTTTAGGGTCTTTTAGTGTTTTTTGGGTTTTTCTCGGGTTTTAGGGTCTTTTTTTACAGTTCTTGCTGTCTTCTTTCAATTTTTGGGCCTTTTAGGGGTTTTTGTGTTTTTAAGGTTTTAATGGGTTTTATGGGTTTTTATTTTTTTAGGGGTTCAAGGTCTTTAGGGGTTTATATGGGTTTTATGGTGTTTTAGTTGTTATGTTTATTTTCCTTTATGGGTATTTAGTATTCACTAGGATTTTAGGGATTTTTTTAAAAAACATTGGGTGTTTTGGGTTTCTAGGATTTTGGGGGGGTTTTAGGATTTCATTGGGGGGGTTTTAGGGGGTTTAGTGTTTTTGTGATTTTTAGTGTTTTAGGGGTTTTTAGGGGTTTTGGGTTTTTACTATTTTAAGTGGTTTTTTGTTATTTGCAGGTTTGTTATATTACTTTTAGGGTTTTTCGTATTTTAGGGGTTTTAGGATTTTTATAGGTTTTAGGGTTCTTTTAGTTTTTAGGGTATTTATGATTTTAGGGTTTTATAGGTATTAGGGTTTTATTGAATTTTCGAGATTTTAAGAATTTGGTGGGTTTTATGGATTTTTATGGTTTCATATGGGGGTTTTAGGTACTTTTGTAGTATTTATGGTGTTTTGGGATTTTTCATGGGGTTTTGGTGGGATTTGAAGTTTTAATGTTTTTAGGGGTTTCTAATGTTTTTATGAGTATTTAATGATTTTAGGGTTTTAGGATGTTAGGGGATTTAACAGTTTTATAGTTTTTAACATTTTAATGTTTTAGGGGGTTTAAAGACATTTGATTTTTTAGGATATATTACATTTATTAATGGGTTTTATTTTTTTTAATGTTTTTTTGTATTTTTTTTTGGTTTTTTGGTATTTTTGGTTTTTTAGAATTTTTATGGGGTATTTAGGGTTTTTGGGTTTTTGGGATTATTTTAGATATATGTTTGTTTAGGGGGTTTAGGGTTTTAAGCAGTTTTTGGTTATTTTATAGTTTTTAGGGATTTTAAATTTTTAATGGTTTTTATAATTATTAGAATTTTTTAGGGGTTTTAACGATTTTTTGTTGGGGGGGGGGGGGGGGTTAAGGGTTTTATTAGTTTTAGGGTTTTTTTAGTTTTTTAAGTTTTTTTATGGTTTTTAGTGTTTTGGGGGGTGTTTAGGATTTGTTTTAGTTTTTGGGTGTTTTTTGGGGGTTTTGGGTGTTAGGTGTTTTAAATCTGTTTTTCGAGTTTTGGGGGGTTTAGGGGTCTTAAGGGTGATTTATAGGTTTTTTGGTTTTTAGTGGGATTTAGGGGGTTTTAGGTGTTTGGGGGTTTTTAATGTTTTAGGTGTTTTAGTGTTATAATATTTTTTTGGGGTTTTATGGGTTTTTTTTATAATTTTAGGGTTTTCTTGTGTTTAGTGATTTTTTTAGAGTTTTTTTAGTTTATTTGGGTATTCTAAAAGGTTTTTATGTTTTTCAGGTTTTTTTGGGGTTTGTTTTTTTTGTTTTTAGGGATTTTATAGGAATTAAGGGTTTTTATGTTTTTTATGGAATTTTAGGGTTTTTATAGTTCTTAGGTTCATTTGATGATTTTTAAGGTTTTTGGGTGTTTTAGGGTTTTTTATGTTTAAAGGGGTTTTTCGGGTTTTTCGGGTTTTACGAGTTTTGGGTTTTTTTGGATTTTATGGGGTTTTCTTGTATTTTTGGGTTTTAGGGGGTTTGGGGTCTGGGGTTTTTTAGTGTGCTTTAGGGTTTTTGTGGTCCTTTTGGTTTTAATGTTTTTTAGTGTGCTTTAGTCATTTGTAGGGGTTTTATGGTCTTTTAGGGTTTTGGGGTTTTAAAGGTTTTTAGGGTTTCTAAGGGTTTTAGGTTTTTATGGGGTTTTAGGGTTTTTAGGTATTTTTAATGTTTTTTTGTATTTTTAGATGTTTCTTCGGTTTTTGGGGTTTTGGGGGGTTTTTATGCTTTTTGGGGTCTTTTAAATATTTTTACTGGTTTTAGGGTTTTTAGGTTATTTTGGGGATTTAGGGTCATTTATAGTTTTTATGGTCATTTATGATTTTGATGTTTATCTATGGGATTCTAGTGATTATTGTGGTTTTATGTAATGGATTTGGTTTTTTGTTTATTCCTCTGTGACTTTGGATTTTTCCTCATAGTCTTTGATGTGATTGTGTTTTGTAAGACCCCCGAATTAACAAATTAAAAATATTAATATATAATAAGAACATGGACACATATTTTTGGAATAATTGTTTTTCACATTATCAGGACCTCAAATGGAAAATATGAGACCAAGGTTGATTCTAGAATATAGGGTTTACCATATGAACAACATAAAGTTGGTCGATGTCATGCGTTCGGTTGACTGAAACGGTTTGTAGGTGCATTTAATAAAATAAATGATTAATTTATTTATTTTATTTAATAATATAAAACCCCTTTTCTCTATAAATAAATAACTATGATGAAACACTAGGGTTATCCACATAACCCTAATAGAATTAGAGGATCCTATGAGGAGAGTCATTGACGAATGTCAACAGAACATGGAGTGGCGATCATTTTTAAAAGGATTCATTTTCTCCTATGATTTTTTTGGATTGCACCAAAAAATTAAATAAACTCATTCTGAATCATTAATTTATAAAAACATGAGTTTTATAATGCTATTTATAGTATTTTCACTCCTATTTTATTTGAAAAATAAGGGATCATTTATCTTCTTTTGTTTTTTGTGATCGTTGTTCTTCACTAAAACCCAATTATTTAGGTATGACTGGTTTCTATATTTATCCCCTACGGTTGAAGATTTCATCACCTATGAACGGAATAAAACCCAAAAAGTAACACATTATTTACTCACATTAATGATTTGTTCTTTTAACCCCTTGTTCTTGAGGCACTCATTTTTGGTAACACTTTTATCTATGTTGTGATGAATACCCAAAAATTTATAATTGTAGAAGTGGTCTTTGGTATGAAGGATAATTTCTATGAGGATAGATTTAGGATAGAGAGCATGAGTGTTGTGCGATGTGGTGTGATGGGAGATCAAATTTGGGTTAGGGGCAGATTGAGGGTTCTTAGTCCATAGGATTTTACGTTCAGAGGAGCATTGTGATGGGATGGATTCCCAGGGAGATTGGGTGGATGAAATCCAGCCACTGGTGATGGATTGGGTGTGGTAATATCTAGATATGGGATTCTCAATGAAAAGATAAATATAAAAGGTGGTGGAAATGACATGGGTGAGAAGCGTGAAGAGTTATTTGGATTCTAGAAAATTCCACAATACACGACATGAACTATAGAGAACACGTGTCTTGTAGTCCCCTGGCTACGACCTCTTGGGTTTGGGGCAGAGTTAAATATCACATGTCATGTATGACTCCATACAATCCATGTGAACCAATGTTGGCAGCTCAATGTGTACTTCATGAGTACATCAGAATGACCATCGTACATGGGAATAGACATATCTAGGAACACAAGCACAACCGTAGTACACAAGAATGACCATGTACACTTATATAGCTAGTATAACAGGACATAACCCTTATACATAGACATGGACATAGTTCATGGGAATGGGTTTTCGAAGTACATGGTCATGGTTGAAGTGAAAAGGGAGAACTAGGGTATTCATGGAATGTTTTCTACACCCTATTAACATAGTGAAATTTTCTATGAGACTTCCAACATGTGTATACCCATCTTTAGGACTCAGGTTTTTGTCCCACGAGCAGCCCATCCCGAGTTATTTTCAGCTGAGGATATGATGGCAGAATTTTTTTGGATTAATGATATGATACAGTGTGTTACATGCATGAAACATCCATCATTGAAACTTGGACAATGATAGTGATAAAGTCTAGTAACCAGAGAGATGGTTGGGTTGGTACACCTCTGTCTCGCCTGATAATAGGTTCGACAGACTCTTTATATAGGTAGAGTTAGTACCCCACCATACTACAAAGTAAACATGACCTTTATCTATAGATTATTTATTCCTCCATCATTGAGATTCAGAAGAGAGTGGGTCATCCACTGGTTCTTGTAATCCCTCAGTTGTGGAGGGTAGTATCGAGGAGTGGGCCCCTCCACTATGATTAAACTAAGGTTGTGCATGGTGTCAGACAATAGATATGAACCTTTATAGATATGGGTTGGCTCATCATTCTTAGCTTGACTGTAGATATGAAGATTTATTATTTCTCTCACATGGGCTTCATTATGAGTATATATGTGGGGTTTAAATTTACACTCTTTCTAATGGGTTGTGCTAACAGTTGTATATTTCTATTTCTCCCTCCTTGGTTTTTAGGGTTTCCTACTGAGTATGAATATACTCACCCCTATATGGGGTTTCTGAAATGTATAGTGTCTAATGTAGATGATAGGTAGGTTGGTGGTGACCTTAGTGGAATAGGTTTTTTATAATCATAGCTATACCTACTGAAGCTAATCATGTTTTTAGGTTATCCTTAGAGATTGTGAGCCGAGATCTCTTAAATCCCCATTTATCATTTTTTAGTTTAGGGCCTCATTTCTTGTTGAGACTGTATTTTTACCCTTTATAACTATTTTAATATGTTTTTTAACTTTAATTATTTCCCAGATTTTGTTGCAAGCATGGATTATACTCAATATTTTCAGTCTTATATTATATCTTTTCACCATTTCATTGAGATGTGTGTTTTCATGTGTATAGTTTCTTAGGCTACGCCCTCATATTTTAGAGTTTTCTACTCGGTGATTGTTTCCATCCCCTATCCTATTGGAGACAGGCCCGGGGTGTCAAACGTGTTTTCAGTGGGCCGAGTCATGGAATAACAGTATCAGAGGAGGTTTTTCTTCTCAGTCATTGTTTGGAGTTTGAAGTTATGTGAGGTTTTGATAGGGAACATAGGGAAATGTTGTCAAAGTGTATTGAGTTTGACTTTCAGAAAGGGGAACCTTATGTTGGTGTGGTTCCCGACATATCTATTTGTCAAGAAATTGAAAACCTTCTTATTGACTCAGCATACAGAGGTATCGGTTTTTGGGAACCAATAGTGCATGAATCATATTGACGGTGTGTATAGTTATAGGATATGGATGTTTATGACTAGGATTCTCATGATGTGAATTGAGGTATGCTATGTGTATTTTCTACTCTTTCTACACTAGTTATAGATATAGGATGATGTCATTACTTTATCTCCCTATCCCTCCTGCAAGAGCTGGAGCTTCCATTTGAGAATTTTTCTTTGCTTCTATGGTTATATATTCCTATATGGAGTGATTACTCTATATCACACATCCGTCTATAGTGTCATTTGGTGCTCAGTGGAGAGATTTTCTCATGATACCTCTTAGTCAGCACAATATAACCTTATGAAATCATCCTAGGTATATACCATTTTTCCATGGAACATGTTCAGATACACTATCATTATAGGTGAGTAAGATGCCTTTGTGCAGGGGGGACAAGTTTCTTCTTCAAGGGTGATAGAGATCTTTTGGTTGATCAAGAAGGAATAATGAGTAGGAAGCTTCAAACTATTACCCATAAAATTTAATGTGTATCCCTTGGTGAATTGGGCTCTTCATAAATATAGATTATAGTGGTAGTGGAAAATAATATATATGTAATACCTAAATATTCTTTAGGAATACCTCAATAGTGTGATATAGACTTCTACATCGACTTTTTTACTAGGACTATACTGATATCTTATACAACACATCGGATAACCCCCACTGAGATCTAGGAGCTAAATGTTTAGTTAGATGACCTTCAACTGAATTTTTTTATTAAACCATGCATTCCCCCTAGGTAGATCATGTTTAATTCATGAAAAAGATGAATGAGAGTTTAGGCTTTGTATTGATTATCATCACCTAAATAAGGTAACGATATAGAAAAGGTACATTTTATGGAGAATCTATGACCTTTTACACCAGTTAAATGGTGAAAGTTAGTTCTCAACGATCAAACTTGGGTCTAAATACCCTCAGTTCAGGTTTTATGAGGATGATATTTAGAATAAATTATGCCTATGTCAATAAAAACAATATGATTTCCTGGTGATGTTGTTTGGTGTGACTAATTCATCTGAAGAGTTCATGGATCTTATAGACCATATATTCAAACTATAAAGGGACTAATTCAAAGTTTTATTTTTCAATGACATTCTTATATAGTTTTTTTCAATGGATGAACATGTAGATCAATTGATTATCATCATAGAATTACTCTAGGAGGCACATCTTTATGGTAATCTATCAATGTGTATGTTTTATATCCAAGGGGTTCAATTTTTAGGTAATTTTATCTCAAATCATGGATTAGTTGTGAATTATTTATGATTGATAAAGTTATTTCTTGGGATCCACCAAAGAGTGTAATGGAGAAGTAGTGTTTTCTTAGTTTCGTAGGGTACTATATGAGGTTCATGGTAGAGTTTTCCAAGATAATAGTACCTTTGAATTCCTTGACATGGAAAGGGAATCTGTTTACCTATACTAAGAAATCTCAGAGACCCTTCAAGGTGTTGAAATAATTTTCACTTGTGCTCTTATTTTGAGACTAAGGGATGGTGGAATTGAGTATACAGTTCTATTATATGCCTCAGGGTATGGGATTTTTTTCCTGTTGATGTAGAGTTTGGTATTTATCACACATGGGTTAAGGTAGTTGAGACTCCATTAGCAGAAATACATGACATATTATGTAGAGTTAATATTTGATTTATTTACCTTGGAGACATGTTAGCACTATCTTCTAGGAGTGCATTTTGTTGTTTACTAAGACAACTAGACACTCTGGTATTTCTTCCCTTAGATATATCATAACCTAAGACAAACAAATATATTAAAGTTCTCACCAGAATATAAATTTGATATAGTCTATACTCTAGGGAATAGAAATGTGGTAGTAGATTGACTTAGTAAGAAATATCATCCTCGCTTTTTGGTGGAGTTGTCTGATCAGTTGGCCTTATTACATCTGTGCATTGTGGTTGATAGGGGTGTAGCTTATCTTCAATAGATGGGGGTGACTCCACCACTTATCTATTGTATGAGGGAGAACCAATTGGGAGACATCAACTATGAGGTTCTACATGACCAGATATCCTTAAGGGATTCTCAAGATGGATTTTCAAGAATATGGGAGAACATAATCCTTTTCCTAGTATGGATGATGGTTTTTATCACATTTTGTGAGGTGGTTTGATAGATTTTCATGATTCCGACTTATTATTATATCTTTATGTGGTGAATATGTCCATGGACCATTAATGATTGTTTTAGTGGGCCGGTATGAGGTGAATCGTATTTGATATTTTAACTAGTGTCTTATATGTCAATGGGTAAAGGTTGATATCATGTTCAAGTAGGTTTGAATAAACCTCTTAAAATCCTATAACGGGAGTGGTATGGAAAATAATTGGATTTTTTATGGATATTATTTGGATAGTGAGAGTCCATGACACATGGTTATTGTTTATCAACTCACCATGTAAATACTTAATCTTTCTATTCAGTATCAGAGTTCGGTTGAGAATTTGGGGCAATTTTGCATGTGGGAGATCATATGGTCTCATGAGGTTCCCATGTTTATCATCTCCAACCGTGTTTCTTGGTTCACATAATGATTTTGAATGAATATGCAGAAGGATTTTTGGGTCTCATTTATGATGAGAATGACATTTCACCCCCAGAAAGATGGGAAGACTGAGTAGACTATCCATGTGTTAGTGTATATTTTGAGATCAAGTGTGTTGGACTTCTGTCTGAGTTGGGATGAATACTTACCCATGGAAGAGTTTGATTACAATAGAAAATAACACTCTACTATCATTTATCACATTCTTTAGATGGTGATTATAAGGATATTATGATTTTTATGGTTTTAGGTTTTAAAAATTTTTTTAAGGGGTTTGAGGATTTTTAGTTGGTTTTTGGCATTTTTACGGTGTTTTAGAGCTTTTTAGGGATTTTTATAGTATTTAAGATTTTTATAGTCATTAGGGTCTTTTAGAGTTTTTAATTTCATTGAATGGATTTTAAGGGTTTTAACGTATGTTGGGGTTTTAGGTATTTTTAAGGACTTCTAGGGGTTTTTATAAATTTTTGGGGATTCTAGAGGTTTTAGATGGTTTTAGGTTCTTTTATGGGTTTTCGGGGTTTTAAAGGTCTTTTAGGGTATTTAGGGTCTTTTTGGATTTTTAGGTGATTTAGGTTATTTCATGGTTTTTTAGGGTTTTAAGGCTATATAGTATATTTGGGTGTTTTAACGATTTGTTAGGTTTTAATGGGGTTTACGGTTCAAGGGGTAGGATTTTTGTTTTGGTTTATAGTGTTGTGTATCAAGATTAGCGTGTAGCGTTTATGGGTTATTGTGTAGTGTATAAGGTTTAGGGTGTATGGTTTAGTGGTTAGGGTCTAGAGAATAGGGTTTAGGGTGTAGGGTTTGTGGTTTTTGGGTGAATGGTTTAACGTTTAGAGTTTATGGTTTAGGGTTTAGTGTTTATGAGGTAGGGTATGGAGTTTATTGTGTAGGTTTTATGGCATAGGATGTCGGGTGTAGGGTCTAGGTTTTAGGGTGTAGGTTTTATTGTGTAGGGGATATGATTTAAGGCGTTTTGGATTTTTTACTTTTTTGTGTTTTTTTTGGTTTTTTGGGTCTTTGGAATTTTTATATTTTTAGTGTTTTATAGTTTTAAAGGGTTTTGAGGTATTTTTTGGTTTTTATAAATTTTTTTTAGGTTTTATGGGGGTTTCACGTTTTTTAGGGTTTGAGGGGTTTTTAGGGATTTTAGTTAATTTTTTGGGGTTTTTATAATTTTCATGGGGTTTTATGTCTTTTTAGTGGTTTTATAGAGGTTTTTAGGTTTTAATAGGGTTTTTATGGTTTTTTGGGGTTTTAGGTTTTTTGGGGTTTTAGCGGTGTTTATGGTTTTAGGATCTTTTCGTTTTTTAAAATTTTATGGTACTTTAGTATTTTTATGGTTTCTAGGTTTTTTTAGGGGTTTTTACATTTTTTTGGGTTTTTAGGGGTTTTGGGGGATATATACGTTTTTGGGGTTTTTATGGAATTTAAGGGTTTTTATATTTTTTGTTGTGATAATTTTTGAATAATTTTTAGGGATTCTAAGTGGTTTTAGTGTATCTTTATAATTAATTTAAGGTTTTATGGTTTTTAGGGGTTTTTTTGGGTTTTGAATTATTAGGGATTTTTAATATTTTAGGTTTTTAGGGTTTTTTGGTGTTTTAGGTTTTTAGGTGTTTATAGGTTTTTTGGTGTTTATTCATGTTTTTAAGGTTCTATGATGGTTATGGTTTTTTTGTTATTTTAGGGTTTTATGTGTTTTATGTTTTTCTAGAGTTTTTTTTAGTTTTTGAGGGTTTTGGTTTTGGTTTTGTTTTGTTAGGGTTTTTATGCTTTTAGGTGTTTTTAGTTGTTTTCATGATTTAAAATCATGTATGTTTTTATTTTATTTTATCATTTTTTGTTTGTCTTACAGGTTTTATGTTCTTTTAACAATTTTAGGGGTTTTTTAAATTTTGAGGGTATTTTGGGGGTTTTCGGTATTTTAGGTTCTTTTATGAATTTTTTGGTTTTTAAGATTTTTAGGATTTTATTGGGGTTTTAGTGTATTTTATGATTATTTTAGCGTGTTTTTTTAGTGGTCTTTTAATGTTTTAGTGTTTTTAGGATTTATAAGGTATTTTGGGATTTTTAGTTTAGGATATTATAGGGTCTCTTGGGGTCACTTATGGTTTTAATGGGGTTTTAGGGTTTTATGGTCATTTGGTATTTTTAGTGTTGTTTGGGTACATTAGGTTTTTTATTTTTTTTAAGGGTATTATTGGGTTTTATGGTCCTTTCAGGTGTAAGGGATTTTAGGGTCTTTATGTTTTTTAGGGGTTTAATGGGTCCTTTTTGGATTTTAGAGTTTTAGATTATATTAGTGTTTTTATTTTATTTTAGGTTATTTTAGGAATTATTATGATATTTTAGGGTTTTCTGGGTTTTCAAGGTCTTTTAGGGTTTTTAGGTTTTAAAGGGTTTTTATGGTCTTTTAGGTGTTCTAAGGGTTTTTAGGGTATGTTACGGGTGTTTTATGTTTTTTTGGGTTTATGGGTTTTAGGGGTATAAATAGATTTTATGTGCTTTAGGGTTTTATGTTTTTAAGTGTTTTTATGTTTTTATGATTTTTAAGAGTTTTAGCAGTTTTATGGTTTTTGTGGTTTCTAGGGATTTTAGGGGGTTTGATTGTTTTTTATGGTTTTTAGGGATTTTTGGTTTTTTAAGGGGTTTTAGGGTTTCCGAGTTATTAGGGTTTAACGGTTTTTAGGGGTCTTTTTGAATTTTTTTTTGGGTTTTAATGTTTTTAGTGGGTTTAGTAATTTTAATGTTTTTTATGTTTTTTCTGGACCTTAGTTTATTAGGTTTTCTAGGGTTTTTATAGGTATATGATTTTAATTATTTTTATGGGTTTTGAGATTTCATTTCTATTTTTATGGTTTTTTTTAATTTTTATTCTTTTTAGTGTATTTAGAGGATTTAAAGGGTTTTATGGTTTTATGGTTTTTATGGTTTTAAGTAGTTTTTTTCTATTTACTGAATTTTAGGGAATTTTTTAGTTTTTAGTGGTTTTTATGGTTTTTTCATGTTTTTGGGTTTTTTTGGTTTTTAATAGTTTAGGGTTTTATAGAATTCTTTGTTTGTTTATGGTTTTTAGTGGAATGTTATGGTTTTTAGAATTTTTTGGGTTTTTTTGGTTTCATATTGAGTTATAGAGTTTTTTTGGGGTTTCTAGGGGTTTTAGGGTTTTTATTTTTTAGGTATTTTATGGGTTTTTTGGTTCTAGGGTTTTTAAATATTCTGAATCAATTTTAGGGGTTTATAGTGTTATTGAGAGTATTTTTTGGTTTTTATAGTCTTGTAGGGGTTTTTCGGTGTTTTAGGGTTTCTTGGGTGTTTTAGATGATTTATGGTTTTTTAGGTTTTTATGGTTTTAATGGTTTTTATAGTTTTTGGAGTTTTTATGGTTTCATTGGGTTTGATGGGTTTTTAAGGATTTAATTTTTTTAAGGGTTTAGGGTTTATTTATTTTTTTTTATTGTTTTTGGTGTTTTAGTGTATTTATGAGTTCAAGGGTTTTGGGAGTCTTAGGGGTTTTAGGGTTTATTTAGGGTCTTTATGGGTTTTTAGTGTTTTAGGGGTTTTCATAGTTTCTTAGAGGTTTAGGGTTTTTTGTGGGTTTTATATATTTTTGGTACTTTTTAGGATTCTTATGTTTATTAGGATTATTTAGGGTTTTGGGGTTTTAATGGTTTTATGGTTTTTCAGGGTTTTGTGGTTATAAGGATTTCTTGGGTTTTTTGAGTTTTTAGTATATTAGGGATTTTACAGTTTTATGGGTTTTAATGTGTTTTTAAAGTTTTTAGGGGTTTTAGGGGTTTTAGGGTGTTTTGGGTTTTTGTGGTTTTTTGGGGTTTTAGGGACTTTTAAAAGTATTTATGGTTTTCATGGTTTTTAGGGTTTTTAGTTTTTTTGTGGGATTTTAGTGTTTTTATGGTTTTTAGGTTTATATATATATTTTTAGGGTATTTTAGGGGTTTTAGGCAATGAAAGAACGAGACCAGGCATGCTTTGTCCCCCAAAATTTATTATAAAAACAAGAGAAGAGCGTTAGAAGGGGGTTTACGAAGATAGGTGTGAAAATCCCCCATCAAATCAGACTCCACAAGTGATGAGCATAAGGAAAGTGAAAAAAGGACCACGTCGATCACCTCTCCACAAATAGCCTGCTTGGATTGAGCATCTGTGACTGAGTTTTCCTCTAGGTAAGCATGTGTAACATTGAGAGTGATTCCTTGTCAAAGAGTGAGGCATTCAATCCATTGAGGAAAAAGCTTCCAAGTAACTTTCTTGGACTTGTTCTTGAGGACATCCACCATAAGAATTGAATTCGACTCAAGCAAGAGTAACCTCCATCCAAATTGAACAACAAATTTAACTTCCTTCATCAGTTTTAAGGATTTTATGGTTTTTAGGTTTTTTAGATTTTTCTTTTGGGGTTCCAGGATTTCAAAGGGGTTTTTGGTTTTTCTTTGGGTTTTATGGTTGTTAAGGGGTCTTTAGTCTTTATTGTTATTTAAGATTTATTTTTTAGGGTTTTTAGAGTTTCCATATTGGATTTAGGGTTTTAGGGGTTGTATAGTGTTTTTAAGCTCTTTTAATGTATTGAGGGCCTATTAATATTTTTATAGTTTTTAGGGACTTTTGGGGTTTTTTAGTGTTTTAGGGTATTTATAGGTGTTTTAGGGGATTAATTTTTTTTCTTAACCCTTTTTCTGTTTCTATGGTTTTTATGTATTTATTGTTTTGTGTATTTGTTTTGTTTTTAGGGGTTTTAAAGGGTATTTTTGGTTTTAGGGGTTTCATGGTTATTAAATATTTTAAGGTCTTATGGTTTTTTGGGGGTTTTATGTATTTAGGGTTTCCATAGGTTTTTTAGAGATTGTTGGGTTTTCTTGGGATTTTAGGGATTTTAGGGTTTCAGGGATTTTATTGATTTTTATGGAATTTTAGTGTTTTTAGAGTTTTAGAGTTTTTTTATAATTTTTAGTTGGTTTAATATTTTGTATGGTTTATAAGGTGTATTAATGGTTTTTAAAGGTTCATGGGTCGTAGGGTTTTTGGGGTTTAAGCTGTTTCTATGATTCTAATAGGCTTTTCGGGAGATTATGGTTTCTAGGGTTTTAATATATTTTTTGGTTTTTAGGGTTTTAAGGTATTTTAGGGAAATTTTGGATTTTGTTTTTTAGGTATTTTTATGGAATGTTAGGGGTTTTTAGGGTTTTTAGGGTTTTATGGGTTTTAGGGTGTTTTTTCGGTCTTTTAGGGTTTTTATGATTTTTAAGGTCTTTTAGATTTTTTATTAGGTTTTAGGTTTTTATACATTTTTTGGTTTTTAGGGTTTTTATGTTTTTTATGTTTTTATGGGTTTTAGGGTATGCAGGGTTATTTTAGGGGTTTTTTGGGTTTATTTGGGGTTTTTGGGTTCTGAAGTGTTTCTTGATTTTTTATTCTTTTAAGGATATTTATGGAAATGTTTTGTGGTTTTAATGTTTTTAGGTTTTTTAGGGGTTTTTGGGGTTCTAGGGTTTTCTTCGGGTTTATAAGGTTTTTAGGATTTTAATAATTTTATTAAGGGATTGTTGGGTTTTTGTGTGTTTTTGGATTTTTAGGTTCTTTCTAATTTTTAATTTTTTTATCAATTTAATGGTTTTTATGGGATGTTATGTTTTTTTTGGTTTATAGGGTTTTAAGGGTGTTTTATGAAGTTTTAGAGTCTTTAGGGTTTTAGGGGTTTTAGGTGATTCCTCGGATTTTTAGTGTTTTAATAGTGTTTAAGGGTTTTTAGTGGTGTTTAAGGTTTTGATGACAGTTTTTCGGTCAATTAATGGATTTATGTTTTTTCGGTCATTTTTTGTCTTTTATGGTTTTTAGGGACATTTAGGGGTTTTCAGGTATTTTAGGGTCTTTTAGGGGTTTTAAGGGTTCTAGGGTCTTTTCAGGGTCTTTTAATTCTGTTAGGGTTTTTAATTGTTTTTTTGGATTTTAGGGTTTTTATGGGATTTTAAGGATTTTTATGGTTATTATGGTGTTTTAGTATCTTTTTTATGAATTTTTACTGTATTCATTGAGATTTCAGGTTTTAAGGTGTTTTAGACTTTTGAAGGGGTTATTTAGGGTTTTAGGGTTTATTTGGTTTTTATGGTTTTTAGTGTCTTTTGAGGGGGTTTTGTGTTCTAAAGCATGTTTTTTTAGGTTTTTAGTATTTTAGGGCCTTTTGGGGGTTTTAAGGATTTTAGTGTTATTAAGGTCTATTTGTGTTATTTTATTGGTTTTTGTGTTTTCTGTGTTTTTTAGTTTTTTTAGGTGTTTATAGGGTTTTTAGGGTTTTTAATGGTTTATTGGGTTTTTATCGTCTTAATGTTTTTGGGGTTTATAGGGATTTTAGGGTTATTTATAGTTTTATGGTTTTAAGATTTTTTTTTGGTTTTAGTGTTTTTAGTATTTTTAGTTTTATGGGGTTTTAGGGGTTTTTAGGTTTTTTAGAGATTTTATATTTTTTAGGGGTTTTCAGGTTTTGATTGGTTTTAGGGATTTTTAGAGTTCCTAGCAGTTTTAGGGTTATTTTGTGTTTTAAGGGTTTTTTGGGTGTCTTAGGGGTCTTTAGTGTTTTTGGGGTTTTAGTGGTTTTAGGGGTGTTCTGCCTTCGAGGTGGCACATTTGGGGATATGAGGAAATGGATAGACATGAATCACCACCTGCCACTTTTCATAGAGATGGATCCTCTTCAAATTCAAGATTTCTTTTATTTTGACCCATTCTGTATCATTATTTTTTAAAGGAGAGTTGGATTAACCCCATGAGGATAGGGAAATTTATCCCTTCTATACTGTGAAGGATATGCCATAGTCAGATGGTCCCAACGGGCAATTGCATGGGGTCAAGCCATCGGGCAGTCGGTCCTCCTCAGATATTACTTCTTCAGATGGTCTTCAATGGGTTTATTCGTGGAGCCAGAAACACCCAACGACTTATGCATGGAATCTACCCATTTGGGGGGGCATCAAGGGTGAAATATTTCGGATGGTCACCCTTTTGAGCACGATCCTTCATGTAGGCATCCTACGTATCCTAGTTTGATCAAGAATCAGATTTCTTATAGTTCATAGTTGTTTGGATGATGTAATCGTTACAAAACTCTATGCCCACGTGAGTCATTCTCTGTGTGATAAACAGGAGGATGTGAGAGGTCTATCCCATCACATGCTTCCTCTCCTGCTGGTGGGAGCGGGAGAGCCTACGGTGGACGAGGTTGGGGAAACATTGGGAAAGGGCGTGGAGCGATGAACCTTTTAATGCGAAATGAAATTAAAGGTCGTGCGACTCGGCCTCAGATGATTGGGGACTTACATTAGTTGGAGCATCTCAGAACACATTTTGGGAAGGTGAGGAGTTTTTTCCTCATCAAAAGGGGAATCAAACATAACCCCTTTGACTGATCACTATTCCTCATTGAATGGAAAAGAAGGTGATCGCCCTTAATCCCTTGAATGGGGTGGTTCACATCGGTATCCCAAGGTTGGACACTGGGTTACCATGGGAATGTAGACCCATGGACATTCCTGAAGCCCGAAGCGTTGTGGGTAGGGCCTTTGTGACTCCACTTACCATGGGTATGTAGACTCAAATGGTCGCGTTGATGCACAAAATGGTCTGATCATATAGGTCTAGTGGCTTTGGAGGAGGCTTTGGCCTGATGTTGGGGGGATTGGTTCGCAGAGGGATTATGGAGGACTAGATGGTAATGGAGGGGAAAGATTCGAACTGGAGGAAATATTTCCCAAAAAGACTCCATTCCTTACACTAGTTTCTTTTTCGGGATGGGGAAGCTCTGCATACCATAGTGTTATTCTGGCAGAGGGATCGTCCGTGTACTGAAGCAGTACATGGGCATGGGTATAGACTACTGTGCACCGTAGTGTTACGTGATCCTGAATGTGGTAGTTCACACCAATTTAAGTTCCATTCACGTACTGATGCAGTACACAATTCCATGTTAAATCTGTGTATCGATACACTATGTGGAACACCATATTGATGGAGGGTCTGAGGGACTATCGTTCGTGTAGAGTTAATCTGTGAGAAATATATGGTTCATAGTTTCACCGTTAAGGTTCTCGGTTCTCTTATTATTATTAATATCCCCTATTTTATGGTTCGCAGCTGGTTGTACCTATAGAGAGAATTATTCGCAATTCGGGCTTCACTGCTAGTTCAAGACTGAAGCTAGAATCTTTTCTCAGTTCCTTCTTCCAACATCCAAGTTCCCTTCAAGCTTTAATCATCCTTCCTTCTCAATTCCTTCTATTCTCCTTTTATAGAGCATCAGGTAAATCGGATCTACGGGAATGCGGCACCATTTTCCGAGCCCCATGAAGAGATATCCTGACCTATAGAAGAATTAGTCAACTGGGGTTTTCAGAGGCTTTTGTTCGTGACCAGGGTTTGTGGAACCTTGTCTGTTAGCTTCATCTGGGAACTTATGAGTTCGCAAGATGATATTCGGCTGGCCTCTGCGCGCATGAGTTCTTTGGAAATGTAGTTCTCAATCCACTGGGTTTGTTGGACATCCCTCTACGGGCCAGTGCCTCGCTGATCATTCCGCATATCGGGGGTTCACGATCCTGGCGGTCTGTGAACCCTTCCTGCTGATGGTATGTAGGCCACTTAAAATCCTTTGAAAACTCAAATTACTTCTTGTTTGTCCTGAAATTTGTAACTCAATTTGAGTACATTCACCTTATTAGATGTGTAGGATTACTTTATTCTTTCTAAGAATTGATTGTGGGATCATTTTCATCCCTTCAAAAAATTTCAGGACCCTAAAAATTCCCCCAATCAGAATAGGATCCTTTAGGAACAAAAAGGGGACTATTCTGATATAGAAGCAGTCATGATCTGGAATTTTCCATGCTATGTTGAATAGTGTTCTCGACTCCCCTGGCTTCCTCTGCAGTACACAGGATATTCCTACCACGTACCATTTCCAAGAATAGTATGCGGAGCCTTATGCAGACACATTTTTTTATTCCTTTTATCCATTCATTTGTAGCGTTTATCCATCAACTTTTATTTGATTGATTTTTTATTGGCTTTTGGATCTTCCCGTGCAGGCTACAATGGATGCTTTACAGGTTGCGATAAAATCGATGAAGAAAATGGAGACCATGGTTGGGAATAGTGAGGATCATCTTCAAGCCTACATTATTCCTCGTGGAAGCTTCTTAATGTATTTCTTGATGCTAAAGCTCTTAGATTATCTTCTATCTATTCAGTTTCCACATTAAGTCTTTTGTCTACCTAATGACATTCCTCTACCACTAGATGAACCTGATACCCCTTTCATCCTCATATAATCACCATGAAGACATGATCGAGCCAACATTTTCCAACATAAGTAGTCATAGCCACTCTAATTTAAAAGTACGTCTTCATACTAGGAGGCTCAACATGGACTCAAGGAAACCGCAGGTGTAACAACATTGTCCTAAAACTAGCCACCTGAGAATAACCATCCATTATCAACATTTCCCAAGAAAACCCTAACAGTGGGTGGAGCACCAAGTGGGATCTGCGGGCCAGAGGATATTTCTCCGATGAATGGGACATGGAATTTTGGGTACATCAAACTAGTTTGGAGTCCCCTGACCAATTAAATATGGTGAACATATATCTAGTAGCCTAGGTTTCTTAGTTTGCAGCCTTCTCCCCTGGTGAAATCCTTCTTGAGATACTGATTCATAGGATTTCAAGTACCAACACCTTCCATTTATCGCATGGTGGTTGGGAATCAGCTTATGGGACATACACCAACTTAGAGGACTCCCCATCATTAGAGATATTTATGACAAGTTTCTCCCAACAACCGCTACTTGGAATGACACTGACCACGTGTTCTTATTGAAAATGAGTTTACTGGTAATGGAAAAGGGATTACTTGATCATCCCCTCCAATATTTCTCTCTTATCACATTCAAGGCATGTATAGGATTGTTATTGCAGGTGAACATACCCAAGACAAGAGCTCTCCATAGTCAAACTCATCCATCCTATCTGTCCCACCGGACTCTATGGTCATATTGTGGTGCCCTTGAAGCGAGACAATATACCACCTGGGTATATGAGATTCAACTAGACATATCACCTGCAATTAGATTACCAAGTTTCTTTTCCATGTTTTTGAGTGGATGGATTTTCCCATCCCACGATGTATATATCAGGGTACGGGCCTATACTTTGATGATGGTGGCCGTCCTGACATAGGGTCGACCCATCAATCTGGTCGTTCATGACTTTATGTGATTTTGGGACAGATATAGGAAGGTAGGCCCCCACATCATAGAAGCGTACCGTTTCAATTCTTGTATGGGTGGATGGAAGAAAACTTCCCTTGTTATGAATATTGGCACACTACAAAGGTTCCTAATTCTGACTTTCAATCTGCCCTTCTCAACATTTTCATTGTTCGTCTCAAGACTCTAAGCGTTAGTGATACAATCGGGCTATTGACGGATGCTTCTTCCATTTCATTCACACTACGTTCTACCCCTTCATGGGTCATTAAGAGGTGATAGGGGTGGTTCTTTATAAGAACTCTCATACACCATCGTTCTTTAGGATGAGTTGCTCACTACTTGTATAGATCGAGTGGCCATTTTTGAGTTATACCCCCCTTATCATTTTTCCAGGAAATTTGGGTTCCTTCAACATGATGTATTTCTTCCTACTATTTAGTTATAGAGAGAGTATCATCCCATAATTTATTTCTAGTTATGGATTATGATGATGTTAGAAGGCAGCTCTATGGAAGTTATCATCCCCAATACAACGTGATCCACTTTTCTATCACTGGAATATTCCCAACTATGGAAATGTTATTACCCTGATGTGGTGCTGAGGAAACCAGTTTAGAAAGTGAATAATGCTATAACCATTCTACTCCCCGTCCATACCCCAATGACCATGCCAAAAATTATTTTTTCTATGGTAATTGTGATGTCTACGTCTCATATTCATGTCCTTGTAGCATCCAAGACAGATACACCACCTATTCCCGCCCTTATGGTAAGATGACATTCGATTCGTCACCAGAAGCATCTAGAAGGGGATTCATTGGTACTACCTATCTCAGTGGGGAGTGATTAAGACTATTCCCGTAATGTGGATACATCCCATGACCCTAATGAAGCTGGTCCCAACAAAGTATTACCGGACATCTTGGAAGTCGTGGCAAGTCCTCCACATCTTTCTCCAGCAGTCGAACCATCTGAGGGCAAAGAGAGCCCCCCAATCTTGGGTGAACTATCCTAGGTTTTTTTCCACCCCTGTAATAATACTTCCGATTAATAGATCCATTAAGGCGGGGGAGGATCATGGTATTGGTGCTATGGGGAGGCACCTGGAAGTGAAAAAAAAGGCATGGCACCAGTTATGTCCTCTTTCCACAGAGACACCTATGACCAATTTTGCTGACGAGACTAACAGTTTTCAGCGATTATTCAGTAATCTGGGTTTTGATGGATTCTATTATCAGCACTTACACCTCCTCATCTCCTAAATAGTGATATCTTGAGAAGACCTTTCTTCTTGTGAGGAAAAGCTTCCCAAGTTCAATTCTTCACATCCCCAGGTGGTGACCTTCTGATATATTTTGGAGAAATTCGATCACCTAATGGTCGAGGAGGCGAAGGATCATGATTTGGTGGACACCCGAAAGGAAGAGTTTTGAGAGTGAGAGGCCCACATAGAATGGTTTAGGAATCAAATAGAATCTCCACATTCCAACTATGAAGTTATCCAGAAGAAAGGGTGGGACCTTAAATTCTTTATGAAACAGGGGTGTCCAATGGTCAAGGTTGAAGCAGAGGAGAGAGATTCTTTGAAGAAGACTCTTGATAGCCCATGGAAATCATTTTCCATATTTTTGTAAATGGAGAGATAATCCTTATTTTAGCTCCATCCCATATCATGATATGTACTCTTTCCTTTTTTTCTCTGGATAATTTGGAGAGACTCTGAACTGGGCATGTTCCTTCTTTTTTTGTGGAACTCGATAAAATTGATTTTACTTCAAATAATTATTCTCTATCTTCTCCTATCATATCAATTGATCACAATAAATCATATAAACATGATTTTAATTAGGTATTAATTTTAAACCACGATTTGAAATTGAAATAATCGACTCGGGCTCTAATTTTTTCATGAAATGCGGGACACAGCGAGCGTAGTTCGACTATTCCCGAGGTTTTATGGAAAAAACTCACAAAAATTCTTTTCTTTTTTCATTATTACCCTATTTTTCCTATGACTGTTTGACATAGGATTTGTGGGAATAACTTGACATTTTATTAGGCCGCACTTTGTGGGTTTTTGACCTAAATAGCTTTACGTCTCTTTTGGTGGCTCAATATTTTTAACGATCCAACACTCACTTTTACTCAGAGGTGCCTTATGTGGATTTTATCTCTGGAAATTAAGGAATATTTTTTACAGTAAGATCATAGTCCTTCCAATAAATCTTATTATTGATGATTTAGGTCAAATAGTTTTGACCAAACTTAACAGGAAAGGGACCCTAATTCAAGATTTGTTAGCCAAAAATGTTCTAATATCCATCATACATGGATTAAGGATTTTTCATGACCTTTAATTTGTGAATTCTAGACATTCATGAAGCTCGGAAGCCTTTTTATGTGTATTAAGGTTGGAAAGGAATCTCCTAGGGAAGAATTTTCTATTGATTAAAGACTATTTTTAGGCGACATTTGTAGAGCCATCGGGGCATGATGGGGATATTCAAATAAGGGTGTCTATAGGAAACTGGCCTTCCATATCTGATGTTCTAGTAGGGTTTGTAACACTTTGAATCTATTTTTATGTTGGGAGCCACAATGGGTGGCTTGTTTGAGTGATGGCAACAGAAAATATTATCGACATTCCTATGGGATTTGAGTGGGAAACTGTTCCCACATGGTTCTTACATACGTAAGGGAGAGCTAGTGAATGGTCAGTTTAGTTAGAAATATTTTTTTTGTGTCTAGGGAATTTGGGTAGAGTAAGGTTTGTAAGTCATTATCCAGGTGTTTTCTAACCCCTAGGGTGTGGCAGGACATGAATTTCATCAAATTGTATGGAAACTGGAAAGGAATCTCCTATGAAAGAATTTTTCTTTGATTGACTGCCATTTTGTAGGGGGTATATACAGAGCCTCCAGGATATGATGTGAATATTCAAACAATGGTATTCACAGGACACTATCCTTCCATCTACGATGGCTATGAAGGATTATGAATATTGGGAAATTTCCGAATATGGTATGTGACCTTTGATAAGGGGTTCACCTAAACATAAAAATGGGAACATTTTAAATGTACTTCTTCAGGGAAACCTGAAAATGAGTGGGGGAATTCTTCTTTTGTATGTGGATCAACTTCATTCATATAGAGGTGGTATCTTTAAAAAACCTCAAAAGAGAACAAAGATTAATCATGCCCACATGTTCTGATATATCCAGGATTTGTGTAGGGAGGAAAATGTAAACCCTGACATTGATGGCCCTTGAATAAAGATGGATTTAATGAGGCTTGGAATCCATTGGGAAAACTGAGATAGGAGGGGACTCCCCTGGGGACAAATTTTCTTTTGATTGACTGTCATTTTTGTGGGAAAAATAAGCAGAGCCACCGGGGCATGATGTGCATATACAAAACAAAGGTGTCTGCATTACATTGGCCTTCCATCTTCAATGGCCTTGAAGGGTTATGGGGATTCAAGATCACTCAGAGCATGGATTTTGAGGTATGGAAGGAGTGTATCCGAACATATTGGGGACATTTGGGCTGTAATTTACTCATGGGATTAGTTATCCCTTGGGTGGATCTGAATCATATGCAGGGTGAGGAATTCTTCCCATATTTGGAGTGCCCCATCATTTAATGTTGTATGGCCAGGACATAAGGTTCCTTACTGGTAAGGGAACCGTGACATGCCTTTTAGGGTCATGCTTATAAGACCAAATTCCTAGAATATTTCACCATAATTTCATGTTAGTTCTTTCACTAATATCCCTAAGCTCATGTGATCTATACTCTGTGTGGGAAACAAGGGATTATGAGGATTCTGGGTCATTACCTAAGAACAAAAAAATCAACACCATAGGGAAATTTAGTAGTAAAAAATTACTATGCGGTTTTACATCATATAGAAAGGATGATTTTGGCCTTGTAGTTTAATGTCATGTGGTGAGAACATGGTGTTGTGAAGGTTAGATTCATGCAGTGAAGATGATTACACTATCATAATGATCATTAATAGATTTTATTTAATCACAATCAGGATGTTTTGACATCCCTTAGACATGAGTGATGATAAAAGGTGTAAACCATAGTCCTAGGGGAAACTTGAATCAGGAGGGATGACATGGGGCTTGGAATCCATTGGGCCTAATGATATAGAAGAGGACTCTTCTGGGGGAGGATTTACTATTGATTGGTGATCGTTTTGTAGGTGACATATGCATAGCCACCAGAACACGATGTGCATATCCAAACAACAGTGTCCAGAAGACACTGCCCTTCCATCTTTGATGGACTTGAATGATAATGCAGATCCAAGTTTTTCTAGGGTATAGAGTTTGAAAAATAGAAAATATGTTCCTAGGAACATAAAGAATACCTAGACCGTGAATAACTGTGAAATACTAGATCTTCCATATTGTTCTGACTCATTTGTATAGGGGGAAGTAGAAACTTTTGACTTCTCATGAGGGGGAAATGTGTGGGATCTCATAAAACAAATAATTGGTCACACATAACTCTTGATTAATTTCACAGTTTATTGTCATGTAATTAGGAAATTTCATGGACTCCTCACACAAGTATTTACTATTCATGGGGAAAGGGGCATTTTTTGGGTGGCTGGGTCAGGATTCCATATCAGGGGGTCACTACGTGTCCTGCTAGAGCAAGAATCAAGATGCACGTAGTTATGAATGTTCCCTTTACTGATCTAGATAAGCCCATGTGTAATGACATGTGAGGGAATTTTTTCAATGGTTGGGCCAAGATGTCAAATATGAGCATCACTACGTATCCTGTAAGGCCAGGAATCAATCCATGAATAGTTTTGAATGTTCCCTATACCGATCTAGCTCAGACATTAGGATAGAAACATTCTTGTCTCATTCAATTTGGGTTCCTGGTCTAAAATTATTATCTATAATTTGTTTTCATAAGGTAATACTATCCATAGATCCTAATATCATGTTATTTATACTCTATGTGAGAAACAAGGAGTGACAAGGGTTCCCCATGCTAGTGTGGGGAAATATAGGATATGATAGAGACATTTTTTGTAGGGAATTTTCCAAGATTGGGGATCTAGGAATCACTAAATATCCTACTAGGGAAAGAATCAATCCATACATAGTTATATTAGAGATTTTATAGTTTATAATCATGCGATTAGGATGCTTTGTGTCATGCAGTTTAATGTCTTGTAGTGAGGACATGAGTCACAGTTTAATGTCATGTTTCAAGGATGAGTTCCTTACAATTTAACATCAGGTGGAAAATACTATGGCTCATAGTTTAAGGTCTTAGATTTTAGACCATGACTTCATGGTATTATTACTCATAGTTGAAGGTCTTAGTGTTTGGACCATGACTTCATTATATTATTTCAACTCATAGTTTAAGGTCTTAGAGATTAGACCATTACTCTATGGTATTATTACGCATAGTTTTAGGTCTTAGAGTCTGTACCATGACTTCACGGTATTATTACTCAAGGATTAAAGTATTAGAGTTTGGACCATAACTTCATCTTATTATTACTCATAGTTTATGGTCTTATATTTTGGACCATGACTTTACGGTATTATTACTCGTAGTTTATGGTCTTAGAGATTGTACCATGACTTCACGTTGCTATTACAAATCAAATTTTAAGGTCTTAGAGTTTTTCCCATGAATTCACTGTATTTTAACTCATAGTTTAAGTTCTTAGAATTTGTACCATGACATCACATTTCTATTACGACTCATAGTTTATGGTCTTAGAGTTTTTACCATGACTTCACATAGCTAATATGTGAAATAGTTCATCAAAAACTTTTCATTTGTGGGAGCTGTGATGAGTTGTACATTCATTGATATCGGGGCGTATGATCCATTAGAATAGAACCTATGTATGAAATATGGTCCTTCAAACTTTTGTTCAAGATTTGGGGGCTTATTCCCGAGTATCATCAGGGTTCTGAGTACTAACACCATTTATCCTTTGAGGAAATATCAAAGCAGAAAATTTTTGTTGAAGGCTCATGCAATTCGATTTTGATAAATTTCTAAATGGTGCAAGGAGTGAAACATTTATTCATGTTGCTGCTCTAACTCTTCAATTCATCTCTGGTATTTATCATCCAAGTACAGTTGATCACAAATAGCCACACAATGTTATGCCACTTGAATTTAGATAGGAAAAACTGCCTCTGCCCCATATACTAGTGAGTATAGGGTCGCCTGGGTGGCAGTGTGGGTCATTGTCTGGTAATCCCATAAAGCATGAAGGAGCTTGTATGGACACTATTTCATATCCTTACCAACCATATTTTACATTATGTTGGATAGAGTCTTGTTGAAATACTATATCAGCCCATTGGCCGCCGCGTGGTAGCGGGATGAACAGTTGGATTTGATTCCATACTCCTGGTATAACTTGTCCAACTCATCAAAGTAGAAGTTGGTGCCGTTGTCCATCAGTTTCATATAAGGGACACTAAATCCGGTAATTATGTTGGTCTTCACATATATAAATATTCTTTTATCCCCAAATTATTTAAGGGGTATGGATTCGGCCCATTTGGAAAAGAAGTTGGTCGATGTGAGTATGAACTGGAACTATCTGGATATAGTGGGGGGATATAGTCCCAGAAAATCCATTCATTAAGGAGCTAATGGCTAAGAGTACTTAGTTGTATGAAGTAAATCTTGGGTTCGGTGTATAAAATTTGCACGAACATGGAAGGAATGACACTTCTTAGTTAATATGGAACAATACTGTATAATAGTGGGCTAGTAATACCCAAGGGTTCATATTTGTAGAGAGAGATTGGTTGTTTATTGGTGCACTCCACAATCTCTAGTGTTCACTTATTTCATGATGGAAGAAGTCTTTTCACCATAAATACATTTAATAAGGACTCCTTCAAGGCCTCATTTGTAGAGAATCTTTTCCTAGCTTACCCCACTGTACAAGGAAAAACTAACTACCCATCTTTGGAATTATTCCCTTCCATCCCTATCTAGTGGGAGTTCCCCCTTCCGAAGGTAATTTTCAATGGGTGTCATCCATTCGGTGTTGTGACCATAAGGATCATAAACGAGGCTAATTTCGTCAATCTAATATGTAATGCTCTGTGTAAATGGTAAGACCATCCTGTGGTAGGCAATGCTAATAACGGTTTCATCCCTGTCTAGATTAGCAATGGATGTAGTTCCATTTTCCAATGCATCTTCTTAGGAATTTTTTGACTAGAGGAAATAGGTCAATATTGGTTCTGATGAGAATTTTTCCATCATTTTTCTAACATGGTGCATCAAGGGGACCAATAATTCTTTCTTAATGGTGTAGTCACCATTGACCTATTTGATGACTATCTCTAAATCACCTTTTATCTTTATGTTTTTAGCTTGCCCATGGAGTGAGATCTTTATGCCCATAATGAGGGCCTAATAATCTTCCTCACTATTTGTACACCCTTCCTAAAGAAGAAAATAATATGGCATGATGACCGTTTCAGGCGATTCAAGTATAAATCCTAGCCCCACATTGTTGTGCCTAGGGTCCTCCATCCTTTTCCCTATCGGGCTTCTCGAAGCACCATCGAAGTACATTTCGGATATCTGGGGGTCCTCAAAGACAAAGAACACTTCTTCATCTGGAATTTTGGCATCCAATAGTTTCGTTTCTTCTAAGGTAAGTTCATTTAGGAATTCTGCTAATGCCATTCCTTTGATGTACTTCTGGGGTATGTATCGTATTTCAAACTGTTGTATGATGACCACCCATCGTGATAGTCATCCATTTAACATGGGATGATTGACGATATATTTGAGCGGGTTGCAGTGGGATACTAGATAGACCTCATGGGGATGCAGGTAATTCCAGAGTTTTTGAACCAAGAATATTAGGGCTATGTAGTTCTTTTCAATTTTTGAATACCGAGTTTCATCATCCATCATTTTTTGGATGAGGTAATAGAGGTTTCTCGTGCTTTAGACATCATTCTTCTTCCCAATGATGGCACCTAAAGACTACTCCATGGCAGTTATGTACAAAATGTGTGTTCTCCACATGACTGGAGGCCTTAGCACCGGTGGGTTTGGGAGGTATCTTTTGAGACTATCGAATTCTTCTTGGCGGTCATTATCCAACTCATATGTTACCCATTTCTACATTAACCTAGAAAAAGGTAATCATTTACCCTCCAAGTTAAATATGAAGCACCATATGTAGGCTCGATACCTATGGAGACCTCTTAACTCAGTGAGGATGTGATGTGGGGACATTCCATGGTTGGATTTTGTCTTCTCAGGGTTTAATTCAATTCCGCGATAGTGCATGACGGAGCCAAGAAATTTTCTAGAGGTAACGCAAAAGGCGCACTTTAGTGGATTCATCTTTAAACTTTTCTTCCACAGTTGGTTTAAGACAATTTTAAGATCGACCAGGTGGTTTGAGCACTGTCACGATTTAATCACTAAATCTTTGAAATAACACTCGATGAATTTTCCCATGATTGTATTGAAGATGTGGTGCATGGCAAGCTGATATGTGGCGACGACATTTTTTAGATAAAAGGGAATCACCTTATAATCGAACAGTACCTGATGGGGCCTAAAAGTGGTAGCTTATTTATCTCCTCAGGCCATCTGGATCTGATTGTATCTAGAATAGCCATCCATGAATGAGAGGGCCTCATATCCGGTGGTTGGCTCGATCAACAATTCTGTGATCGGGACCAGGAAATTGCCTTTTGGGAAATGTCAATTATGGTCCCTGAAGTCAATGAATATTATAATCTATCCATTATTCTTTTTGATAGGGACTATGTTTTCCAACCAGATCAGATAATGGACTTCTTATATGACGTTGGCTCTAAAAAATTGTCAATGTCGGCCACTATTTTGGAAACATGCTTTGGGTGGGTCCTTGTGGGTTCCTACTTATAGCATCGGTGATCATATGGTAAGACCAAATGATGAGTGGAAATATCAGGATCAAGGCCTTGAATTTCATTGTAGTTCTAGGAAAGAACATCTATATTCCTCTTTAACAAGGAGTTATATGACTTCATCTCCTCTATAGGCATATCCATATAGATCAGAGTGGCCCGCGGGTCATCTTCGGTGCCAAGGTTTTTCTCCCTAAGTTCATCGATTATAGTGGATACACCTTCTTTGAATGCAGGGGGAATATTTGAGGTATTCCTCTTCTTATTCTTCATCATCATCGTCCTTATCATCCTCTTCTGATAGAGAGAGGATTCCTGAGAAGAACTCACCAATTTTGGAAGAGATATCTTCTTTTTCCATAGTGAGTAAGGTAAGGGCAGTCAGGGGACCCAAGGACAGGTCAGGAGAATCTTTTCTAGGGATTTTCCCGAAATCATGGGAGTCATCCTACTAATCTGTGTCTTTGGACTTAGTATTCATAACATAGATCATAGAAACAATTGATTATTCATCTGGACTTTCACTTATGCTATCAACTTGGTTGATGGGTAATATATACTCTTCCCCTAGCAGCTGGAGGGGATCAGTGAGAGCCATTTCCAAACCTTTCGGGGCCGTAAACCAATACATTTCGTCAGCTGAGGGATGGTTTTATTTCGATTCATAGAACCCTGTTTTGATATAATGTGACTCACAGGACTCAAATGAGGATTTATCGGTGTGCAATGTCCTGTTTTCCCATTAGTGAAATATTTGACGCACTGATGGTATGATGGAGGAATTGTAGCATGTTGATGTGGCCAAGGCCTCCCTAATAGGATGTTTAAGGCTGTACTTTGCCACACTAATAGGAACTAGGAATATTACATGAGGTCTCCAATCCAAGTTTTAAACTTGATTCTTCCCATTGGTTATTGTTCGCTTTTGTCATATCCCAGTAGATTTGTAGTGTAGGGTGTCAAGATGTCTTCCTCATAGCCTAGCCAACGAAGTGTTTGCAGTGGGAGGATGTTGACTCCAGAGCCTTTGTTGATGAAGATCATCTAGACATCAATTCCATTTATCTTTTCGTACACATGGAATGTTTTGATGTGTCCTTGCGTGATGGCATATTCATCCTTGTCTATGAAGGATATAAAGGCGTGACATTCTTCAGGACTGGTATCCATTCGATCGACTTTGTCTCCTACTACATCAACCTTGAATTCCTAGGGAATTATTAAGTCTTCGATGAGTTCCTCACTAAGATCTGCAGACAGGATTAACGCTTCTAGGATTTACAGTTTTTATGGTACTAATTCCAGCTTCTTTATAACCTCAAATTTCTACTATAAAGGTCGGTGCTTCTCAGCTCGTGGTTGATCTTTCACATACACATTAAGGGTTTGGGATTTTGATGTAGGTAGTTTGGCCCCTATGACAGGGGCTAGTGGTGCTGTGGTCCTTTCTGGGTTTGGTCGAACTGGTCCACCCATATGCCTTGGGAAATTTGATATTTTTTCTTTCTCTGACGGATAATCTAGTATAAATGGGCTTGTATTTCTTCGAAAGGGGGAGAAAGAGAATTCCGGTTCTTATTGTGTTTGCTGGAGGGTACTTCCACAAGTTTCCTTAATGTTAACGGTTTGAGTTATGGAAATACAGAGAATTTGATTCATGCCATGATCATGCCTTCTAGGAAACATCTGGCCTATGTGGACTCTTCCTCTGGCTCTCTAGTTGGGCATGGGGAATTAGGGTTCGTGACCATAGTCTCCATCAGAAAAGGTTTCCATTAAGTTAATGAAATTAATAGAACCAATTAGCAGTTCTCGATCCGACAATGTTTCTCTTTGACTCTCTCCTTCTGACAATGCTGTTTTGTGGGTTGGGGCATGTTGTACCATTTCGTGGGGCGGTGCCCGTTGTACCATTTGGTAGGCCAGTTCCAGTTGTACCAATTCTCTTGGTATGTTTTCTAAAAATGTCAAAACTAACTTCGAATTTGTTGTGTTACCAACTTCTTCCTCCTTCTTTCATCCCTTCTGACCTTTAGTGGACTACGAGGCTGAGGAGGATGATTGTTTTGTATTAGGAGCATTTGGGGGCATGGTTGGTTGTTTCAACTGCTCCTAGAGGATTCCTTGGACTCGAATGACTATATTTAGGGTCATCCAATTTTCAAAAAAATTCTCCTTATTACTGGATACTATTTCCCATTCCTCTTTTTCTCTTGGGTCTGAGGTGGAAATGTAAATCATTTGTGCTGGTGGCGGGCCCATCTTGACTTTCCTAGAATCGAACATATTTTGTAGGAGATCCTTGAAAATGAAGAATTATTATATTTTGAGTCCTAGTATTTGGTGAGAGGGAAAATAATTTGGATGGTCTTAGAGACCCACTTCATCTGCTCGCTTTGGCTCTAGTAGCCAGAGCAAGTTGCAATTCATATCAGCTATGAAATTACTGCAATCCAAGTCATCTGGGAACAAGTACACTTTATTTATTAGTTCTTAAAACTATTTTCTTTTAGCAAACCTTAGGTCATCTTTCTGAGGTGGGGGTGAGGGTTGGAGTCCATGGGGTCCTAGACAGTTCGGTGGGGGACTCGAAAATGGGGCTGTTGTCATGGTGGTTTAAGCATGAAAGAATCCACTTCAGCTTTTCCCTCCATTTTTCTTAGGGATGATGGGGCCACTCGAGACTTGAGGTTGGTCCATTTCTAAAGAATCTTCTATACTTTGGGTAATGGAAGAGAAATCTCTAAACCCACTTGTGTACTTCACCGGGATGACTATTGTTCATAATTCATCACGGAGGTTATCGATGCACTCGGAGAGAATTTCATCTATGGGGAGCAGCCGGTTCAGGGAATAAGTTAGGCCATTCCATCTAGCAATGAAGTCTTATAATCATTCATAATATCGGTGCTTGTAGTTCATGAGGTCACTAACCATTGTCTTTAGTATTTTTGAACTGAACTGGAAGAGAAACTCTCATCAGAGGTCCTCCTAGCCTGTGATGGAATTGGCTAGAAAGATAGTATACCATATGATGGCTGATCCCTATAGGGTTCATAGAATGAACCTATGTTTTACCTCTTCTTGCTGCTCTGGAGTTCCCATCATGTTGTCACAATAAGAGGTGTAGTGAATTTGATGTTGTTTGGGGTCCCTCGAGCCATTGAATACTAGGAATCTATGGTTTCTAATGTTTGGCGATGGAGGAATGTTGCTCACCCAATCAGGGTAGGGATTGTGATCTAGTTGTATCAGAGCATGCCACCCCTCCATGGCTTCTAGTCGAGTTGTTAGTTACTCGACGATGTTTCGGAGCCCTCGATGTATATCCTACAGGGCTTGAGCTTGGGCTAGTATGGAAGTGTCAAACATGTGGTGTGCCTATGTTGCTGTAATTTGGGGTAGATAAGCAGTCGGGGGTATCATTTGTGGGTTCACCTGAATATATTCTGGCTTCCTTCCCAGTGCGGATGTTTTGATGTCCTTATGGGGCCGGGTTTAAGTAGGTTTTCGGTCCTGATGCCAGATTGGATGGGCCTACGATCTAGGTTTCATTAACCAAGATGAGTGCATGTGGCATGGTTACCTATTCTAGGAACACTTTCTGATGTTCTACAGGGGAACATAACCAACAAGGTAGCTCCCTCAACACAGCTCGACCTTAATTCTCCTAACCTCTTTAATTTCATCCTCCTGCTTAGAGAACATTTCCTCGAGAGTGAGGGACACATTCTTAGGGGGAGGAGGAGGCGGGTTATATAAAATCTTGGATTTATACTTCCCCTTTTTGTGGTTCCATGTGGTAGGTATTGATAGATTAACTGAGGGGGTGCCATGATTTAGGACCACTCTCTGCTTCTGAGTATGTACACCATCAGGCTTGGTGTGGGATGCATCTGGAGGGAACCATCTCCCCATGATTCCTCCCCCTATGTTCCATTTCCTATGAGATCTTTGGGGTTGAGATTTAACATGTTTATAGATACATACCGCATTGGGGGTGGTGTATCCGATGCTGAATAGTAGTAAGGCTTTATGAATCCTTTTTTGGACTTTCTCCTTTCATTCTACGGTATTCTTCGGGTTTCTTGGCGTTGTTTGACCCGAAGGGAACCTTGGTATGACCTCGTAATGTGCCTTTGTCTCAAAGGGTGAGAGCCATGAGAAGGGGTGGAATGGATGACTCGTCTATCCACCATTCTTCCTAGATGTGAGAAGACAGACGTCCGCTATGTGGGGACTGTAGGTAAAAATTCCCCTAGCCCTACGGGCTGGGGTTGTTCCCATTCTTCCATTGATACTCTATGGAATAGATTTGATGGTCTTATGGAAAAACGTTTATTTAAAAATTCCCCTAGACCTGTGGCTGTGGTTGTTCCCACATCACAGTGGTAGCCACTACTATTGCCACCTATTAAATTTCACATACTCCTGTGCGGGTGTGAGCCGATTATGGAATTGGTCCTATAAATAGTCCATGGTATTTTGAAGACATGAGCACTTCTTACTGGTTCTCATCCCTTAGGTGGGAATCCTATTGGATATTCTTGGTTTCCTAACTCAGAATATATTTGATGGCTTGATATCTTTAGTCCTGATGCTTTTGAGTCTTACTCTAGGCCGTTTTTTATTGTGTATACCATCTTTCTTGATGAGGGGTTTCATTTTATTGATGCCTTTGGGTTATGAAGTTGCATGATTTAATTTTCAATGTGGTTTTCTATATGGGATTTGGGGTGAATTTTGGAGCTCTATGTTCTCTCCATCCCTGAATATAAACACCAGCCAGGGCGTCACCAATGAGGTGACACAACTTGTGCAGTGCATGAAGGCAAGCTAATTCAACGTTTTTCTTTCACATTTATGATTGTGGATGCCGTTTTGATAGGAGGGCTTCCAAGTCAATTAGATGGTTAAGTTCTCCTAACATGTTGACATGGTCGGCATAACCTTTGAAGGGTATGATTTTTTATTTCAGCTAACAAATATTCATCCATATATTGAGGTGAACGTCATGTATACATTACCCAAAAAAATATCCCCATACGTCAAAGTGAGAAGTTTCCATATTCCAATACATCACTGTTATATTACCATTATCTAGTTGTCTTCTCACTAGAAACATATCCTGTTGTTGTTCTTCCGGGGGATCCTCTACTTGTTATGCCCAGCTCAGCTGCTTCTTAATAATCTCGCTACATGCAACTAGGATGGTGGGAGACTCATTGATATGTGGACGACACAAGGGTGGCTCAGAAGATGAGAATTTCCCCAGGCCATCCTCTAGTTGAGAAAGAATATCACTAGTTATATATGGAGTGCCTGATGTGTTTGACTCCATCTTTCTAAGAGCTTCAGCCTATGAGGGCTTTCTCATCTATTTTCTGAAAGGGGAGGACCTTCTTGCCGATATGACTTTTTTTTGTGGAGTGGACTTTCGCAATTAGTGCTTCATTGGGGAGGGATACTATGCAACTTGATGCCTAAATGTAGGGAATTTATTTATGGCATATACCCTATGGACAACCATCAAGGCGGGATACGGTGAGAGGAGTAACTTATTACTACATGATGTCAATGAGGGGGGACATTCTTCATGACTCCTATGATGGCAACAAATACCCTCATAGCTTGATGTCTTGATGTCGGGAGAATTTCTATAGTGCACATCTTGGGGAGGGCCTTTGGATGTACTACAATGAGGGGAGGACCTTCTCATTGCGCGACGCTACTATGGGAAGGACATTCACATTAACTGCCATTGTGGGGAGGGCCTTCACAATTACTATCATCATGGAATGTACTACCATTAGGACTTGATGTCGGACTGCAGGTAGAAGCATATCTACAATGTATAACCTAGGGAAGACCATCAAGGAAGACGAAAGGAGGGGGTAGACCTTCTTGTTGTCTAATCTTTAGGTCAAAAGGAGGGCTGCCTAGATGCGCATTAGGAGATAGGCTCTCATGATCAATCATTCATGGCCCATGTGGTGATTCCCCGTGGGTTCTCTAGGGAGGACCTTCAGAGCTGCAGGTAGCGACATTATAGGGAGGGCCTTCACAAATACTACTTCCACTTCCACAATTTGGTAATTGACTGATAGGGTCCTGACCCTTTATTGATATATGTTTAATGTCATCAAGAACCCCAACTTCCAATAGAGAAAGATCATGTATGTGCTCTCCATTTTCTTGTTTCCTTTGGAGAGTTTCATTTTTGAGTCCTCTCTGGTGGGGAAATGGGGTCTTCTTCTATTGGTAATGAACTTCATATACGGGTCCCTTCCTTGTTGACTCTCATGATTTCACTGGGATATGACAATGAACATCTTGAATCTTGGCAGGGATATATGCATGCCCTGGAGTAGCCACCACTTTGGAACGGAATCCCCCAGTTGGAATGAGTATTTTTTCCCGATCCGGTTGTCAGTGTATCATGGAATATTATAGTAAACCCTCCGGGACAGGAGTAAGGATTCATAACTGCTCTAGAGTGACTAACTCATTTTTTGATTTAGTCATTTAGTTTGAGGAAACCGGGTTGTGGGCCCAGTGTCTAGCCATTTTTGTCGATGTAATAATGTCTTGTCATGTTAAATGATACGGTCTGGAATCGAAGTCTGATCTTTTATCATTTCCAGGATGTGCTGAGATACATTTTTGGCTGGAACGGGTATGAAGGCCCATTCGGATATCGGAGGACTTTGTGCTTGCTATGGTCCTACCTGAATTTCGAGTAGATACTGGAAGTTCTACTGTTCTAGGACAAAGGAATGAGTCTTCCACTGGTTGTCATCTCGGGTTTCCACTATATTTGATTGGTGGTATTTATATTAATGAGGGGGATTTTCATCTACTTTATTTCCACTATATTTGTCTTACGGGATTTGTATGCATCCGCAGAAATTTTACTCTTCTCGTATTTTCATGCCTCCCTATTTGAATGATAGGCTTGATATGCATCATCATGTGTTTGTGACTGTGTAGAGATGGTTCTATCCTCTTTGGATGGTAGGATTAAAATGCATCTGCAGGTATTTGCGCCTGCGTGTAGCTGGTTGCTGCCCTATTTTGATGGGAGGCTTGTTGTGCATCTGTAGATATTGGTATCTTCCTACCATTTTCCACTCTATCTGTACGGCAGGATCAACAAGAATTATTAGGAATGTGCATATGCTCGTATTGTTCCACTCTATCTCTGTGGTGTGCTTGAGTGGAGGGGAAGAGTCATATGTCTTCCCATTGAATGTCTCCACATTTTTGTGGCGGAGTTGCTTCTCAGGAACCAGGGAGATAGTGTGTTTCTGATTATATATTCCCCACCCTTGCGGGGTAGCCCGAGGGGCCTGAGTCTCCTAGACATTAGAAGGTGCTCTCAGTATAAGGTCCTCTTCAGCGTGAGGAGGCCTGGTCGTACGGTGTTGGAAGCAATGCTCTCTGGAGGGGGCCCGTGAGTACAACCCATGTGTAGTTTAGATGATATTTTCAGAATCAACTTCATCTTCCTCCATAAGATAAGGGAGGTACTCATTTTCACATTCTGCTGATAGGCTTCTGAAAGGGTTTGAGATGACCACCAGGGTTTCATCGTGATGGGGTGTCCTCCGTAGCTGAAGAGGCGGCTGGAGAGTCTTCGTAGACTAGAGGGCCTACCTTACATCCTCCACCATAGAGAGAGTACCATTTTGGTGGTACTCGTTGATCAGCGTGTTCGATACCCAACATTGAAGATGTTGGGTAGGCGAGGGGGTCCTTCTCTTTGTTGGGGTCGCGATCGCCTGTGGGATTACTGATTCATGTTTCTTCATTGGTCATCCGGATTTCATTTGGATAGAAGGTTTCTCAATGGGAACCTGTAATATACATATATGGAATACATACCACAAAACCCCATCAAAGTAGCATTCCTTTAAACATGTGCATATTGGATGTTTCAGCTTGTCCCTCTTCCTGCTTTTTTATGTTGTTGGGCGAAGGGGCTTAAATGGAGTAAGACTGCCACCTTGGTTAAGGATTCACATAAAATTCACCATCATTGTTTCACATATGAGGTGGAGCATTTGGCACCTAATGGGGTGAAAAAATGGTCCGACATGTGACATCATTTTTTCTATTGTCATTGGGGTAAAACTGCCACCTTGGTTAAGGAATCATATAGGGTTCACCATTTTTTTTCTGCCACCAAGGTGGCGCGTTTGGGGCTATGAGGAAATAGTCTAATGAGAATCATCACCTAACACTTTTCATAGAGATTGGTCCTTGTAAAATTCATCATTTCATTTGTTTCAACCTGTTCTGTGTCATTATCTTTTAAAGGAGGGTTGGATTAATCCTGCAAGGACTAGACAATTTATCCCTTCTATACTGTGAAGGAGGTTCCACAATCAGATGGTCCCATCGGGTGATTTCATTGGTAAAAACACTCGTGAAATTGGTCCCCCTTAGATATAACTTCCTTTGATGGTCTCCAATGGGTTTATTTTTGGATCCAAAAACACTCGACGACCCTAGTATCCATGATTCAGGGACCCTCTTTCCAAAGTCTGGTGTTCGTCGGAAGATGATTTGGCCAATGACACTTACAGACTCCATTGGTCGAGAGGATGGGAAGTCGGGCTCGCTGCACCCTTTTGGGGGGAAGACTATATCTTGTTCTGGGACGCTATTATAGATTTAATTCATGTTCATATGTTCGTGAATCCTTGGTTCATTCCCGAAGAGTGTGTCCATAGGCTACCCCTTGTTTTCTTTATTGTCTTAAAAACATATGAATATGATGCTATGGAGGTGATGCTGACTTGAGCCATAAAATAAGGAACTCATTAGTTAATCGTCATCTAGGGGGGACAGAAGGTGACTTGATGTTGGGATTGAAAACAAAAAATGGGTTTCCTACGTATCCTAAAGAGAGGATTCTGAACCCATGTAGTACAGATTGGATGGGGCGTATGCATGGACGCTGCCCATTTGGGGGGACATCATGGGTGAGCCCTTTTGGATGGGCACCCTTTTGAGATCCGGCCTTCAAGTAGGCATCTTACATATCCTTCTTTGATCCAGAATTATAGTTCATGTAGTTCATAATTGTGTGGATGTTGTAATAGTCACAATACGTTAAGCCCATGTGAGTCATGGTTGGTGTGAGAAGCAAGATGATGTGAGAGATCCAACCAACCACATGCTTCCTCTCCTGCTGGTGGGGGAGGGAGAGCCAACGTTGGATGAGGCCTAGGAAATGGTGGGAGAGGGAGGGGAGTGATGAACCTTTTAATTTGAAATGACATTAAACGTCATGAAACCTGAGCTCAGAATATTTAGGCTTACCTCAGTGGGAGAACCTCAAAATACATTTTGGGAAGGGGAGGAGTTTTTTCCTCGACAAAAGGGGAATCGAAAATAACACCCTTGAATGATCATCATTCCTCATTTAATGGAAAAGAAGGTCATCACTCTTAATCCCAAGAATGGGGAGGTTTACATCACCATCCCAAGGTTGGAATCTGGGTTACCATGGGAATGTAGACCCATGGACATTCCCGATGCCCGAACCATTGTAGGGAGAGCCTTTGTGACTCTACTTACAATGGGTATGTAGTGTCCAAGTGGCACACTGATTCACCCAATGGTATAATCATATGAGTTTGGTGGATTTGGAGGAGGATTTGTCTTGATGCTGGGGGACTAGTTCATGGAGGGATTATGGAGGATTGGACGATAATGGAGGTGCCATATTGGAACTATAGGAATGTATACCTAAAAACACCCCATTCCGCGTAAAGGTTTGTTAGGCGGGATGGGGGGAGCTCCACATACCGTAGTGGTATGGGGGAAGAGGGACCGTACACATACCAAAGCATTTCACATGCATGGTTATGGACCACCGTGAACCACAGTGGTACGTGGTCCTAGATGTGGTTCGTCAAAATTTGTTAGGTTTCATCGACACCCTGATGCAGTACGTGATGCCAAGTTAAATCCACATAGTGATACACTACACAGAACACCATATTGAAGGATGGTCTGAGGGAATATCGTTCTTGGGGAGTTCATCCATGAGAAATATGTGGTTCTCAGTTTCACCATTTAGGTTCAATGTTCTCTTATTATTATTATTAAGTTCCCCCGTTTTATGGTTCGCGGATGGCTATACATGTAGAGAGGATTATTCACAATTCAGGCTTCACTGTTGGTTCAAGGCTTAAGCTAGAATCTTCTCTAAATTATTTCATCAAAACTTTGGGTTCCCTTTAAGATTTTTTCATCCATACTCTTTCTCAATTACTTCTATTCTCCTTTTATAGAGCATCAGTCCAATCTTATCTATGGTTGTGAAACACCATTTGCAGAGGCCCATGAAAGGATATCTTGACCTATATAAGACTTAGTCAATCGTGGTTTGATGAGGATGTGGTTCGTGGTCACGGTTCGAGTAACCCTTTAAGTTTAATTTGTCCACAAACTGATGAGTTCGTGATACAGTATGTGGATGACCTTCACATGCATGAGTCCTTCAGTAATGCAGTTCTCGGTTAACTGGGTTTTTTGGCCATTGCTCCACGGGCTAGCTCCACATAGATCTGTCAGTGTACCAGTGGTTCACAGTCTAGATGTTCTGTGAACCGTTCCAGGTGATGGTACATGAGCCACTTATAATTCATTGAAAACATGAATTTCTTCATGTTTATTCTGAAATTAGTAACTCAATTTGAGTCCATTCACCTTATTAGACGTATAGAAATACTTTCTTCCTTCGGAAAAGTGATTGTGGGAAAATTTTCTTTAATTTGCGGAATTTCTAAGACCCTACAAGGTGTTTTTTAGTTTTTATGGTTTTTCAATGTTTTTATGGTCTTATAGGATTTTAATTGGGTTTTTGAGTCTTTAGGGGTTTTAGAGTCCTCCTGAGGGTTTTATGGATTTTTTTGTGTGTATTTTAGGGGCTTCAAAATGTTTTTATGGTTTTGTAGGAGATTTTTAGGGGTGTAACAATATTTTTGGATTTTTGGGAGTTTTGGTACCTTTATTGTTTTATATGATTTAGAGTGTTCATGGGTATTTTTTGTTTTTAGAGTTTTTAGGATTTCATGGAATTTAATGGGTTTTTATGTTTTCTTGAAGGATTAATGATATTTTGTGTTTTTACGGATGTTAGAGGATTTATTTTTTAAGCGGTTCTATGGATTTGTTTGTTTTTATGGATTTTTAGGGGGTTATGGTATTTTATGGGTTTAAATGTATTTTTGATGTTTTTAGCATTTTATGGGTTTTAGAGTTTATATGTTTTCAGGGTTTTTGGTGGTTTGGGTTTTTTTGGGAGTTTTATGGGTCTTATAATTTTTTGTGTTTTGAGGGGTTTTTTGTCTTATTAGGGGTTTTAAATGTTTTTTTGGGTTTTAGGCTTCTTTATGGGTTATGGAGGATTTTTTTGGTTTACTATGGTTTTTAGTGTTTTTAGTGTTTTTTTGATTTTTTGGTGTCAAAGTTTTTTTTGTGTTTTTTTGGATTTTCTAGGGGTTTCAAGGTTTTAAAGTTTTTTTAGGGATTTTTGGGTTGTTTGTGGTTTTTTTGGGTTTCAAGGTTTTTAATGTTTTTTATGTTTTGAGGGTTTTACAGTTTTAGGGTTTTTAACTATTTTTTGGATCATTTAGGGAGTTTAAGGTTTGTTAATGGTTTATTTTTTTATAATATTTAGAGTGTTTTTAGGGGTTTTAAGAAAAATTGGAGTATAATGTATTTATGTTTTTAGGGGTTATTGAGGTTTTATGGGGTTCTAGGGTTTTTATTTTTTTTAAGGTTTTCTAGGTTTTTTAGGGTTTTTAGTGTTCTTATGGTCTATTATATTTTCTGGGTGTTTTTATATTTTTACATTTTTAGGGGGTTTAGGGTCTTTAAATTATTTTAGGGTTTGTAAGGTCTTTTATGATTTATATCGATTTTAGGGATATTAGGTTTTTTAGTGTTTTTAAGGGGTTTTTTAGGTCTTTAGTGTTTGGGGGGGGGGGGTTGAGGATGTTTTATTATTTTTAGGGGGTTGTGTTTTCAGAGTTTATTTCATTTTTTTAGAGTTTTAGGATTTTAGAGGATTTTAGGGAATTTTAGGTATTTTGTAGGGTTTTTGTGACTATTATTTTTTAAGGGTTTTAGGGTTTTTCTGGTCCTTTAGGGGTTTTATGTTTTTTTATTGTTTATAGGATATTTTGGGGGTTGTTATGGTTTAACGATTCTTTATGGTTTATTTGGGGTTTTAGGGTACTAAAGGGGTTTTAGGCGGCTTTAGGTTAATTTAGGGGTTTTTGGGTTTTTTGGTCATATTTGATTTTTTCAGGCTATATAGAGTCCTTTAAGTATTTTGGGTATTTTAGTCTATTTTAAGAGTTTTTAGTGTTTTTAGTTCATTTTAGAGGTTTTAATGGTTTTTTAGGGTATTTTAGGTTTTTTGTAGAATTTAGGGACTTTTAGAGTTATTTGTGTTTTTAGGAGGTTTTAGTGTCTATGGGTATTTTAGGGGTTATGAAAGTTTTAGGTTCTTTTAGGGTTTTTGGGGTTTTAGGTTATTTTAGAGTTATTTTATTTCTATGGTTTTTTAGGTTTTTTTCGGATTTTCAGTGTTGTGGGTTTTTGGGTTTTAATTTTTTTAGAGTTTTTTGATTTTTTAGTGTTTTCAGGGTTTTCATGGAGATTTTTGGGGTCTAATGGTTTTAATGGGTTTTTAGGTTCTTTATGTTTGTTGGGTATTTTTAATATTTATAGGTTTTAGGGGTTCTAAGTTTTTTTGGGGTTTTAAGTGTTTAAGGGTTTGGTTGGGTTTTAAGGGGTTTTCTGAATTTTTATTGGCTTATGGGGTTTCAAGGGTTTTTGGTGTTTTATTTATTTTAACTAGAATTTATGGTTTAAATCATTTTAAGGGGTTTTTAAGGTTTTCAAAAAAAATTATGGTTTTTGAGGGCCCTTTATGGTTTTATGAGTTTTAGGATGTTTTACAGCTTTAAGAATTTTAAAAATTTTATTATGTTTTTAGGGTTTTTAGGGGTTCTAGTCATTTTAAATGTTTTTAGGTTTTTTAGTATTTTCAGGTTTGTTTTAGGGGTTTTATGGTTTTATGGTCTTTTATAGGTTTGTTGGATTTTTTTTAGTTTTTTGAGTGTTAGGTTTTTTAGAAATATTAGGGTTTTGGGGGTTTTAATGGTGTTTAATAAGCGGTTTAGATTTTTTATGATTTTTTTTGATTTTTTCATGGATTTAAGGTTTTTGAGTGTTCTAGTGTTTTTAAGGGGTATTTAAGGATTTATGTGGGGTTAGGGGTTTTTGGTAAATTTAGTGTTTTTATAGTTTTTAAGGTTTTTAGGTGTTTTAGGGTTTTTAATGGTTTTGATGGGATTTATAGGTCTTAAGGGTTTTTATAGATATAATTTTTTTTGAGTTTTTCATAATTTTGAGGGATTTTGTTGGGTATTTAAGGGTTTTGTGAATTTTTAGGGGGGTTTTTGTGTTTTTATGGTTTGTAGGGTCTTTGAGGTTGTTATGGGTTTTAGGGGTTAAAGGTTTTTCTTGATTTTTACGAATCATTAGGGGTTTCTGAGATATTTTATGTGTTTTTAGTGTTTTTTTAGTGTTTTAGAGTTCTGGGGGCTTAGGATTTATAAGGTTTCTTTTGATTTTTTGGGATGTTTAGGTATTTTTAATAGTTTTTTAGGGTTTATGGGTTTTAATGGGTTTTTGGTATTTTTGGGATTTTTAGGGGTTTTATGTTATTTTTTGATAGTTAATGTCTTTATGGGTTTTAAGGTTTTTAAAGTATTTCCTTGTTCATAGGGAATTTTAGGGTTTTTGGGGTTTAAGGGATCCTTTAGGGTTTTTATGATTTTTAGTGTTTATAGGTTGTTAATGGTTGCTATATTTTTGTGGTCTTTTCTGGGTTTTTATTGGTTTTAGGGTTTTTAATGTCTTTTAGGGGGATTTTAGGTATTTTTTGGGATTTTTTTTGTTTTTATATTCTTTAGGGTTTTATTGTTTTTATGGGTTTCACTGGTTTGGGGGGGGGGGGTTAGGTGTTTTAGGGTTTAAGGGGTTCATGATTTTTTATGTTTATTTTAGAGTTTTTAGAGTCCTTATGATTTATTTCTATTTTTTGGGTTCTTTTTTAGTTCAATTAAGGTTGTAGAGTTTTTAGGGATTTTAGGTTTTAGGATTTGAAGAGTTTTCGTGATTTTTATGGGTTTTAGTGTTTTTTAATCTTTAGAGTCCTGTGGGATTTTTAGTCTTTTTTAGTACATTGAGGGGTTTTATGATCTTTTAATGTCTTTGGGTTTTTAATGTATCTTTAATATTATAAGGGTTTTATGGCCTTATTTTGGTTTTAGTGATTTATGGTATTTTAGTTGTTTCATGCCTTTTATGGTAATTTATTGTTTTTATGTGTTTCTATAGGCTTTTAGTTTTTTTTGGGGTTTTGGAGTTTTTATTGTTCGTTTTTTTAGGGGGTTTTATGGATTTTTATGTTGTTAGGGAGTTTCAAGATTTTTAGGGGTTTTTAGGGTTCTTATAGTTATGGGATTTTTATGCGGATTTTTGTTTTTTATGGTTTGTGGGTTTTATTGTTTTAATGGTTTTATAGGTGTTTCAGGATTTTATGGTTTTTTGGTTCTTTTAGTGATTTATTTTTTTATAGTTTTTAGTTATTTTTATCTTTTTGGGGGGTTTTGGGTTTTTGGGGTTTTTTTGGTTAATTGGGTCATTTGGGTTTTTATAGTTTTTATGGCATTTTAAAATTTTTAGTTCTTGGTGGCTTTTAATGAATTTTATTGATTTCATGATTTTAGGGCCTTTTAGGTTTTTATGGTGTTTTAGTGTTTTTAGGGGTTTTGGGTTTTTAGGTGGTTTGGGGGTTTTTTATTTTCATAGGGTTGTTTGGGGATTTTAGTCTTTCTAGGGTCATTTTGGGTTATAGGGGTTTTATGTTTTTATGGGTTTTAGGACCATTTTTCTTGTTTTATGGTTTTTAGGGTCCTTTACAGTTTTTATGGATATTTAGGGGTTTTAAGGGACCTTAAATGTTTTTATGGGTTTTTCGTTCTTTTATGGTTTTTACTACACTTTTAGATTTTTTAGAATCTTTTACAATTTTTAGTTTTTAAATGTCTTTTTTCTTCTTAGGGGTTTTAGAATAATTTAGTTGTTTAATGGTGTTTATGAGTATTTTGGGGTTTTAGGGGGTTTTGAGGGTTTTTGGAGGGTTTTAGGATCTTTTATGGGTTATATGGGTGTTTTAGGTTTTTAGGATTTTTTGTGTTTTTATGTTTTTAAAGTTTTAGTAGTTTATAGGGTATTTATGTTTTTAGGTTTTTTTTTGGGTTTTTATGTTTTTAGAGGTTTTCGGGTTTTTTGGGTTTTAATGATTTTAGGGTCCTTTGAGTTTTTAGGATTTTTAGGGTTTTATCGAGTTTTAATGCTTTTATGGGTTTTATGGTTTATAGTGTTTTTTATGATTTTTGGTTTTCAGAGTTTCAAGTGTTTTTGTAAATTTTAGTGTTTTAGGGTTGCTTGGTTTTTTATTGGTTTTTTGGGTGTTAAGGGTTTTTAGGGTTTATGTGATTTTAGTGGTTTTGTGGGTTTTTTGAGATATTGGGTTTTCTATGTGTTTTATGTGTATTAGTGTTTTTTGGGGTCTTTAGGGGTTTTAGGGTTTATTCATTTTTAGGGGTTTTTAGTGTTTTAGAGTTTTTAGGGGTTTTAGGGATTTTTACTATTTTATGGGATTTAGTGGATTTTATGGGTTATTAGTCTTTTTAGTGGTATTTAGGGGTTTAATTAGGGATTTATGTTTTTGAGGGGATTTTATTGTTTTTAGGGTTGTGAGGGGGTTTTAGGTTTTATTGGTTTCTGGGATTATGTTAGGGTTTTAGGGGTTTTAAGGGTTTTAGGTTTTTAATGGGTTATATTGGTTTTATTTTTTAGGTTCTTTTGGGGATTTTATAATGGTATTTTAGGGGTGTTAGCGTTTTCAGGATCTTTTATGGACAATATGGTTTTAAGGTGTTTTTTTGGGTTTAGGTATTTTATGGGGTTTTAGGGTTTTTAGAGTTTTTCTGGGTTTTAGGGAGTTTTAGTGGGTTTTAGGTTTTTAATTCATTTTGGGAATTTTAGGGAGTTTTTTAGGATTTTATGGTTTTGATGGGTTTTCATGGGTTTCTTTGTTTTATTAGGTATTTTCAAGGGGTTTTAGGGTTTTTTAGTGTTTATTCTTTTTTGAGTTTTTTAGGATTTTTAAAATCTTTTATGGTTTCCTTAGGGGTTTTTTGGGTTTTTTGATGGGTTTTAGGGGGTTTCATTGTTTTTATCGGTTTTTATAGTTTTCTAGGGTTTTTATAGTTTTTAGGGGTTTAAAGGATATTTAATGGGTTTAAGGGTTTTAAAGGTTTTTAGTGTTTTTAGGGGAATTCAGGGTTTTTTGGAATTAAGGGTTTTTTGGTTTTTAGGATTTTTTAGGGTTTTATGGTTCATTAATATTTTTAATGATTATAAAGGTTTTAATGGGTCTTAATTTTTTTTGGTGTTTTCATGGTTTTTAGGGATTTTAAGGTTTTTTGGGTATTTTTATATTTTTTTTAAATTTTTAGGAGTTTACGGTTTTAGGAGATTTATGTTTTTTAGGGTTTTAGTTTTTTATGGGTTAGTATTGAGTTTTAAGGTATTTAGGTTGTTTTCGGGGTTTTAGGGGTTTAGGGTTTTTAGGACATTTCGGGTTTTGAAGGTATTTTTGGGATTTTTAGGGGCTTTTAGAAATTTATAAGGTTTATAGTTTTTTTAGTGTTTTTTGGTTATTATTATGTTAAGGATATATACTTAATTTTTGGGTCTTAAACGATTTTTATGGTTATTTAGGGTTATTAGGGTTTTATGGTTTTTAAGGTTTATAGGTTTTAATTTTTTTGGTGTTTTACGTTTTTAGGGGTTTTATGGGTTTAATGTTTTATTATGTTATATTTAGGACTTTAGGGTTTTTGGTTTTTAGGGTTTCTTTATGTTTTTATGTGTTTTAGGGGTTTCTATAATTTTTAGTTTTTTTGGTTTTACATATTTTTCAGTGGGGTTTGGTATTTTTTTGTTTTTATGTTTTTTTTGGGATTTTTTGGGTTTTAATGTTTTTTGGGATTTTCTTTAATTCTAAGGGTTCTTAGTGATTTTATGGATTTTGGAGGTTTTATGAATTTTAGGAATTTTTTTATTGTAATAGGGGTTATTTGGGTTTTTAATGTTTTTGAGGGTTTTAGGGGTTTTAAGATTGATTTATTGGTTTTTGGGGTTTTTAGGGTTTTTATTGTTTTTGTATGATCGAAATAGTGTTTGTAGACACTCAATTAAAAGAGGGGGTGAATATTATGTTTAAAAATATTCGTTTTTAACCTTTAGAAAACTGTGTTTAACAATGTCATACAAGGTAAATTATCAAAATCTCTTTTAGTTCATAATTATAAAACTAACTTCCTTTGGATCCAGAAATATGAATCCGGAAAAAAATCTTAAGAATAGTTTTCATAGAGAAATATTGTACCTTAATGCATATAGAATATTATTAATTAGAGTAAGTAAAAGTACTAGAAATTATTATAAGGTTATACTTTCATTATTTATCAAAATATAGTGGAAATAAAACTTGAAACAAGAACAAGTAACAAGTAGAAAATATTTAAACCCAAAAATTAGGGTATCCAACTACCTTGGATAAAGGTCTATTGATTTATACATTCAAGAAAGTCTCTCCTACCCACACCAGGTGAATCCCTCGATTAGAATGTCGTAATTTGTGTTTCTCTCCTTGAAAACCCTCGATCTTTAATGTATTCATCACCTCTATATTTATATCCTCTAAAGACCTCAATTGTACTCAGCAACAATCAGAGTTGCACGAAGAATGTTGAACAAGGTGTTTAGGACTGAATAATATGTTCATGTAATGCACAAGGACTGAGAGACTTTCTCTCTCTAGAAATCACTTCACAGCATGTAATCTTTTGGATATTGGAATTATTCATAGATCATGAGCTCATTCAAATGATTTCCTAATTATAGGAAAAACATGAACTGTCAGCTCCCTCCTCCAACGGTCATACTTTTACTTGAATCTCGGAGGGACCTGTACACATGTCACTCAACCAACAGTTTATTAGAAAAAAATTGCATGACATAGTTTCATACTTAAAAAAGAATGTGTGAATAAAAATGAATTAGATTTGCCAAAATTGGATATCTGGAGTCTAAGGAGAAATAGAATTTGGAGTCTAAACATATAAATAATCAAAATTCTAGAAGACATGGATATTCAAATTCTGTTTTACAAAGAATTCGAAGTATGAATTCTGAGGAATTCAGAGTCTTAATTCAGAGGAATTCGGAATCCGAATTCTATGGAATTCCAAGACTGAATTTTGTGGAATTTAGAGTTTGGATTTCAGGGAATTTGTAGTCTGAATCTCATAGAATTTAGAGAGTGAATTTCAGATAACTCAGAGTCAAAATTTTAGAGAATTGGGAGCCTGAATTTTAGAGAATTAGGTTTTTGAATTTCAGAGAATTCAGAGTCTAAATTTCCAAAAATTCAGAGTTTCAATTTTAGAGAATTCTGAGTCTGAAATTTCAAAGAATTCAGAGCCTAAATTTTAGAGAATTAAAAGTTTAAATTTCAGTCAATTCGGAGTCTGGATTTCATAGAATTTGTAGTCTGAATTTAAGATAATTCGGAGTATTAATTTTAGAAAAAATTTTATCCAAGGAACTATAAGATTCCAAGGTTTATAGATAAGGATCTTAATATCTGACTTAGTAATAAAATGAACTTGATTTTTAACGGACAGTGAAAACCAGGTTAACGATAAAAATTTTCCTTAGGGAATTTTGTTTTCGTTAAGGGTAAGGATAAAAATTCACTTTATAAAAAAGAAATTTTCCTTAAGGGTAATAATAAAAAAATTCCTTAGTGAAAGGAAATTTTCATAACATAAATGTTTTATGATTTTCATAACATTTAAGAATGGAAAAGTCACAAAGAAACCTTATTGACTCAACAATCTCCCCCTTTGTTGAAAGTACAAACAAAATTTCAGAAAATAATATAAGGGATAAATATTTTTGTTCTTTAACTTTAAAAAGAAAAACGTATATCCCTTTACTTTTTAAAGATGAATATAACTAACCCACCCCCTCCCCCCCCGGTTTTGAAATCCCTAAGTATCATATTCTTGACTTCCTTAGAGAAGTTACTTTTTCTGGTATAAGAAAGTATTCTTTAAGTATACCCCCCTTACTTAAAATCCCCCTTTCTTAGGGAATTCTCTTATTTACACTTAGTATTGTTTTGATCATTATTTCCCCCCTTTGGGATTTTCGAAAAGTAATAGTGGGAATGGAAAAATGGTACCTGAAATATTAAAACTATACAAAACATAAATATTTAAGGATAAAAAAATTTCATTAGGATAAGAATAATTGATACAAGGGAATGAAATAAAAGAAAAGATCAAAATTTAGAGGGAATGAAATTATTAATCCTTCTTTACCTTTGGCATGATCTTCCTCAAGATATATTTCAACTTCTTGAGCTCCTTATGATCTCCCTCGAGCCACTTGAGCAATAAATCCTGATCTTGATTTTTCATTCCAAGAGCCTTGATTTTTTCATTCTGAAACTTATGGATTTCTTCCAGAGACTTCACTATGTCATCTTGCTGATTGAATTTTTATTTCAACTCTTCCCTAAGTTCCCTGTATCTCATAAAATTTAAGAAAACTGAATTCAACTTCCCATTTAGATCATTATCTTCCTACTTCTAGGATACCTATTCAAGGTTCAACTTCACTGAAAAACCTGATGTAAGATTCTTGATCCTATCATCTGGCCTATCAAAAGAATATTTTAGTGAGTCTTGATAGTCATCAAGAATTATCAAGTCTTCAATTGTTCTTTCAGACCACATTTTAATTTCCTTACATGATCTCCTATGAGCATCATATCTAATAAGGAATGTTTGGATATGTGCCTTAAACTCGATGAATTTTTCCATGAGCATGCTTAGTGAGTTAATATTCTGATTGAAAGTGTGTTGAAGCAATTTGAACCTCGAATCAATACTCAGAAATAAGGGTATGGAGTTTACTAACTTCTTCAACGACTATACAAAAAAATCATGACCAATGGAAGATGATTCAAAATCTTATTCCCTTGCAGGAGAATATTCTTTGTCTAACTCTTCAGCTTTCCTCTTGGTTGAACTACAAAAATCCTTCTTTACCACAACAGCCTTCATAGGTGTATCATCAACCACCCATTTTCATTTTTCTAGTTTGGAAATAGTCTCCTCAGCCATCAGAGATTCATGCTCACTATCTAAAATTTGGACAATTTTATCTTCATCAGCCTCTTCTTTATCAGCATCTACCTAATGATCATCAGGTTGAATGAAGTCATGATTTATACTTTCATCATCAGTAGGTTTTTCGGCCTCTTCCTCTCTCTCATCCTCTTTCCTTGAGAAATAATCATTGGTGAGTCAACCTAAGAGGTCCTGATCGACATATTGCCAGAAGTACTTTCTTTCTCATGACATGCTTCCACTTTATTTATAATATCATCACTCTTATATTCTTCTTCCTTTTATTTTTCTTCAATTTCTTCTTCCTGAATTATCACTTATTTCACTTCAGGTTCCAAAATTGTAAATTTCTTTCACAGAGTATTTATTGGTACTAGTTATTGGAGAAATTTTTCTGGTACCTTCCACTATTCAATGGCTTTCTCAGTATCCTTGATAAGTTCTTAAACTAACTCAGCTTCATACATTTTATTTTTGAGATTATTTTCTTTTTTTGCCTTTCATATTATTCAGGAGCTTGAATTTTCAATGTGTTTTACTTAGCAGGATCTAATCCAAAAAACTGGATCACCTTCTTTCGTATTGTTCTTATGTTCTGTCCACTTCGCTACCACTTCATCAGGGAAACTCTTTTTCTTTTTTGGATTTGGTGTAGTTGACTGAGTTTTTGGAAATGACGGTTTTTATATTGTTTCTTGTTCCATTTCCTTTCTCTTCTTCTATACTTTCTTGGAAGTTTCTACAATTTCATAGTTTTTAACTAAAGATTCAATATCACTTTTTGAAAGATCATAAAATTCTCTGAAGATGGTATTGAAACTGACTATTATTCTTCTCAAAATGTTATAACTTAATAAAAGGATCTTGAGTTTTCTAGGTTTATAACTGCAGGGAATTTGGAATGATTCTAACTATAACATTATGATCATATAAAAAATTTATTGATACATGATAATCTGGGATTTGAGAGATCCATTATTGATGTTGGTGATAGTCATAAGGATATACTCCATAAGATTTATCTTCCTCAGGGTAACCATAAAATAAAAAATAAAGATGTCACTTTTCTTTAAGGAGTCCTTGTCCCATTTTCTCGTAATGAGAAACCCTTGTACCCACAAGCATAAAATCATTATATTTTTTGAAAGATGGTTGATCACTGGTAATTTTACTTCTTTCAGTCCAAGGAAATCAATTCCATTTTCCTTCTCAAAACACCCTTACTAATCTGGTGACTTGTGTGACCAAAAAATTTCTTCTCCTTCATATAGAACTCCAAGAATATTTTCATCCATATTGAAGGATAGAGAATAGTTTTTTTCATAGATCTTGAATGAAAATTCATCTCTTACACCTTCATTATAAAAACATACCATATCATAGAATTCTCTAAGAATGTATGGGTAAACTGGATCCTAACTCTTTGGCTTGGCTACGCAAAAACTCTCTCATCCATTCAGTTTAATATTTTTCGTAATCAATGAATTATACTTGGATAATAAATATGGGTTAACCATCCTTTCCCAATAGATTTTAAAATCCTTTATTTCCTTAACTAAAGACATATTTTTCTGTGGGGAGGCTTCCAGCAACATCTGGATTCTAATCAAAATTGGAAAAATAGAATGATTTTTTTGAAGAGAGGCATAGATTCAGCATAGAAATCATTGAATACCGATGTAGGAAAATTAATATGGGTCATTTATATAGGCTCTTATGTAATAGTTTGAATTCTATATTTTATCCAATGGTTTAAATAAGAACAATATAATATGATGGTTGATATGAAATCCGAAGAAGGATTTGGTGGGTTCCAATCTTTTGAGGTTTTAAGAAAAAATCAGATTTATGGATAGTGAATCTGATAAAAAATTCAAATTCCAACAATTAAATAACTAAATTACCAAAATTTGTTTAAGAAAACATATCTTCCAAATTTATAGTTACATTTTTAGTAAAAAAATATTCTTCTTTAGGAACTTTAGTTTCTGGAAAATTTTATTAGGTAAAAGAATATTTGGGTTTCAGAATTTTGAGTTCTGATAAAACTTGAACAAAAAAATTGAATACAAAAAATTTGATTAAAAAAAATCTATCATGAAAAATTTGATTAAAAAAATTGGTTACAAAAAATTCGATTAAGGGAAAAAAAATTTACAAAAAAATTGATTAAGAAATAAAAATTTGGTTAATAAAATATTGATTATGTAAAAAATTCAGTTACAGAAAATTTTATTAAGAAAATATTTTGGTTATGAAAATTTTTATTAAGAAAAAATTTTGGTTAAGTAAAATTTGATTAAGAAAAATATTTTGGTTTAAAAAAATTTGATTAAGAAAAAATTTTCCATTATGAAAAATTTTATTAATAAAAAAATTTCAGTTATGAAAAATTTTATTAAGAAAAAAATGTACTCCCCCTATGAAAAGGAGTTTCTTAATGTAAGGATATAGGTTTCAAAAAAATAGTTAATATGGAATATTACCATACGGTTATCATTTATAACTTTTTCTTAATGTATTCAAATCTATCATAGGGTATAGATTTTTTGAAAATATCAGCAAGTTGATTTTGCATTCTGATAAATTAAATAATGATATATCCTTTAATAAAACATTTGAAATCAATGTTTTTCCAAGAATAAAATGTTACCTATACCAAAAATTTCTCCCTAAGTATTATCTCCGAAAGATACATTTCCTTCTTTCGTCTGGATAATCTTTTCGAAGAAGTTTTTGTTGCTAGTAATATGCCAAGAACATCCATTATCCTTGTATCATTTATTGTTGTTGATAAATTCTTTATTTTCTAGAAAATAAAAGCGTTATAATTTCAAAATCCAAAAATTATTGGATCCAGAAATATTGGAATGTAAAAAATTAGGTACACACATTTTCTAGGAAAAATAAGTTTTATGTATTCCTAAGGATTGGGTTTTATTTAAAGAAAAAAATTCTCAAAAAGTCCACAACATTGACATTTAGTAAAAAATTAATCACTTTTGGGAATGAAATAATTGATACTATAAATTGGTTTCAAGTTGGTATAATCAAATACAGAACTATTCCTTTGTGGAAGAAGTTTTTATTACATTTTATCAAATCATTTCCTTCCTATAGTAAAGTTTTATAAAAGGTTTTTTGAGGAAAAAATTTCTAATTTTAGTCTAATGACTAAATTCTTATCCACAAAGTTATTAGTTTTAGAACATCATTTATCCTCTAAAATATTTTTCATAGAAATAAAATCTTCAAGATCATTAGAAAGTGTATCCTTCTCATAATTTATTTTCATTAGACTTTCTGAAAAATTTTGTATGTCAAGAGTTTTCTTGTCATGATCTTTAGAAGGATCTGATACTTCTTTTTTATGTATATACATTCTATAATTTTCCTTCTCAAGCATTTTCTTGAGTTGAGAATTCTCATTTCTAGGAAGTTTGGCAAACCAAGAAACTTATTCATAATAATGTAAAGGGTTATCTTCATCAGAAGAATATTATTCATCTAATGAATTATAATATTTCTCATCAGTATAATTTTCATTCAAAGTTAAAAAAACTAATATATTTGGAATTGTTTACCTTAGACATTAGACAATGATTTTCGAAGTGTAGTTTGGATAGTAGAACATGATTCTACGGATTAGAAGATTTATACTCTGAGGATTCATCAAATGATTCACCACCACTATAACTCTCTAAATCATTTTCCTTAAAGAAAATCTTGGATTTATATTTATAATATTTATTTCTATTTATCTTAGAATGATTTTCTTTTCTATCTTTTCTTTTAAGCATGGGATAATCTAGGCTGATGTGTGAGGCTCTTTTTCATTCATACCAAGTGACTTTCAAGACTTTATTGTATTTTATTTCTTTCTTCTTATATAAATATTTATATTATTTCTTTCCCGCTATCATGTTCATCCTTATAGTAAGATTAGCTATCTCATTTTTCAGAATTTTCACTTTCACTAGACTCAGATAGAACAATTACTTTATTAGAAATAGATCATGTAACCCTTTATGAGGTATTGAATTTTGTAATAGTAAAGGATACACTTCCATTTAGATTCTTCTTATTATTCATATCAGCATCTCTTTTCATTCTTGTCTCATGTTGAAGAATGGTCCCAAAAATTTCATCAAGATAAATATTGGAAACCATTATGTTCTCATAAATGGCTATTCTTTTGGATTCCCACTCTTTGGGAATAATATCTATAATCTTTTCCACAAGAATTTAATCATATAAACCTTTTTCTCCCATTTATTGAAGACTATTTAACATAGTTATAAAGCATTGTTTCACATTGCAAACTCATTCACCATAGGGAAAAACAAATCCATGATATTCTACTCATAACATTGCTCTTCTGGTCTCTATAACTTTTGATGTTCCAAAGTGGGTTACTTCATGTTTCTTCCATATACAGTTGTCAGCTTCACATGAAGATATTTGACTATATATATTCATGGTCATGGAAGATAGTAATGTATTGTGTAATATGAAGTTAAGTTAATATTGTTTATTTTCCTAGTTTTTAAAGGTTCGTATTTCCTTATTAGGAATCTTATATTCACCAATAGTCATAACCAAATTATCCACTCTAGTGTTGTTAAAAAAAGCCTTCATCCTATATGCCTAATACTCATAATCATTACCATAAAAAAATTGTTGGTTTGGTAGGAATAATTTTCTCAATGGAACCAATATTCATACCTACCATTCTATAAGGAATTACCTTTTCCACAAAACATGTCAATAGTAAAATTTTATATGAAAAGATTAAAAACTTTAAGAAAAACATGAAGAAAAAGTTAATAAATAAAATTTTATAACAAGAAAAATTTGGGCAATAAAACTTATGGGTGAGTATAGTTATTTCAGAGACCTGCTCTAAAACGAAATTTATGATCTAAATAGTGTATGTAGATGCTAAATTACAAGAGGGGGTGAATTTTAAGTTTAAAAACTTTGGTTTCTAACATTAAGGAAAAATATTATTAACAAAGTTAAAAAAGGTAAATTCAAAAACTATCTTTTAGTTAATAACTATTAAATTAACTTGCATAGGATCCAGAAATATGAATCTGAAAAAGAAACTTAAGAATATTTTTCTAAGAGAAAGATTCTACATGAAAGCGTATATAATCATATTAATCAGAGTACGTAAAAGTATAAGAAGGTTCATGAAGTTTATAATTTCTTTCTTTTTCAAAATATAGATGAAATAAGACTTGAAACAATAACAAGTAACAAGTAGGAAATGTTTTAACCCAAATAGTAGGGTATGCAACAACCTTGGATAAAGGTCCCTTGATTTAAACTTTCAAGAAAGTCTGTCTTACAAACACCAGGGTATGCCCTCGATAGGAATATCGGAATTTGTCTTTCTATCCCCACAATCCCTCGATCTATAATGTAGTTTTCACCTTTGTCTTTCTATACCTGGAAGCCCTCGATTGCACTCAACAACAATCGGGGTTGCACGAAGTAAGATGAACAAGGTGTTCATGACTGAACATGTTTTTTGTGAAATGCACATGGAATAAGAGTCTTTGTCTCTCTAGATATCACTTCCCAACATGTAGTCTCTAAGATCGTGGAATGATTCATAGATCCTGAGATCATTCAAATGAGATGATATTTATAGGGAAAACATCAATGGTCGGCTCCCTCCTACAACAGTCTTATTTTTCCTTGAATCTCGAATAGACCTGTAGACATGTCACTCAACCAATGGTTAGTTAGAACCAAATTGTAGGGCATCGTTTTATACTTAAAAAATAATTTGTAAGGAAAAATGAATTAGCTTAACCAAATATGAATATCCGGATTCTAAATAAAAAATATAATTCTATGTCTAAATATAAAAAATTAAGATTCTAGAAAACATGGATATTCAGATTCTATTTTGCAAAGAATTTGTTTTCTTATTTTGGAGTAATTTAGAGTATGAATTCTGAGGAATTCGGTGTCTGAATTTTAGAGAATTAAGAGAGTGAATTTAGAGAATTTAGAGTTTTAATTTCAGAGAATTCAGAGTCTGGATTTCAAAGAATTCAGAGTCATAATTTCAGAGAATTTGAAGTCTGAATTTCAGAGAATTCAGAGTCTGAATTTCAGACAATTGGGATTCTCAATTTTAAGATAATTTAGGGTCTAAGTTCTAGAGAATTTGGTTTCTGGATTTCAGAGAATTCAAAGTCTGAATTTCCGTGATTTCAGAGTCCAAATTTCAGAGAATTCATTATCCAAGGAACTATAAGATTCTGAGGTTAGTAGATAAGGATCTGAATATTTTACTTAATAATAGAATGAACTTTATTTTGGAAGGAAAATGAAAACCAAGGTAAGGATAAAAAAATTTCTTAGAGAAAGGAAATTTTCTTAATATAAAGTGTTTGTGATTTTCAAAACATAGATGAATGGGAAAGTCATAAAGAAACCATATTGACTCTATAGTTTTAAGTGGTTTTAGGGTGTATAATGTTTTTTAGTTTTTTTTTGGTTTTTTGGGTTATTTAGGGTCTTCTAGGGTTATTATTGTTTTTATGGTATTATGCTTATTTTTTTAGGTTATTTTATATATTTTTATGGGTTTTTAGTGTTTTTGGGATTTTTATGGGATTTTAGGATATTTCAGAGTTTTTAGGGGGCCTAAGGGTGTTTCAATGGTGGTTTTTATGTTTTCCTTATCGTTTATAGAGGATTTTTGTGTTTTTAGCATTAAAAATACTTTAGGGATTTATGGATTTTTAATGGGTTTTAAATGATTTCAGAGGTTTTTTAGGTTTTAAGGGGGTTTTCAATCTTTGAAGGGGTTTTTGGGTTTTTTTCGTTTGTAATGGTTTTATGGGTTTTAGGGGTTTTTAATTTTTTTTTATGATTTTAGGGGAGTATTATTGTTTTCACTATGTTTATGGATTTTTCGTTTTTATGGTTTTTTGTATTTTAGGGTATTTTGGGGTTTTGGTCTTTTTGGGGTTTTAAGTTATTTTTTAGAATTTTAACATTTTTAGGGGTTTAAGTGGGTTTTAGGGTTTCTATGGTTTCTAGTGGTTATTAAGGGGTTAGTGTATTTTATGGTTTTTTAGGGATTTTTTATTTTAATTATTTTTAGGGTTTTTTGGGTTTTTTATTGTTGGACCTTTTAGGGATTTTAGTGTGTTTATGAGTTTTTAGTAGTTTTTGGGATAGTTTGGGGTTTTAGGGGTTTTATGTGTTTTCATTATTATATAGGGTTTGGGGGGTTATGGGTTTTTTCAAGATTTTTAGAAATTTAAGCGTTTTTAGGTTTTTTGGGATTGTATTTTTAGGGTTGTGTTAGAGGTTTTACGGTTTTTAGTGCTTTATGGAGTTTAGGGGTTTTAAATATTTTTTTTGTGCTTTTTCAGTTTTAGGGGGTTTTATGTTATTTTATGGTTTTTATGGTTTTTTTATTATGGTATTTATGGTTTTAAGGGGGTTTGGGAGTTTTTTTTGTCTTTTTGGGGTTTTTAGGGTTTTAGGGATTGTTTAGGGGTTTTAGCCTTTTAATTGTTTTAGCATCAATAGGTATTTTAAAAGTCTTGTTGGGTTTTATGGTTTTAGGTTTTTTTATACAATTTTTAATTTTTTTGTGGTGTTTTAGGGTTTTTATAGGTTTTAGGGTTTTATAGTGTTTTATGGTTTTTATGTGTTTTATTAGAATTTAGGGTCATTTAAGGGTTTTAAAGGTATTTATGTTCTTTTTTGTTTTTTTGGTAATTTTTGGGTTTTTATGGGGTTTTAGTTTTTTATGATTATTGGGGTTCTTAGTGGGGTTTTAGGGGTTCTTAGAGTTTTGGGGTTTTTAGGTTTTTAGGTGTTTTATGGTTTTTTAGTGTTGTTAGTTTTGTTTTATTGGGGGGAGGGGGGGGTCTTAGGGTTTTTAGGGTTTTTGTGTGTAATTTAGTTTTTGGGGTTTTAGTGTTTTACGGGGTTTTATGTTTTTATGATGTTTTAGTGATGTTTTAGTTTTTTAGGTTTTTAGGGTTTTTATAATTTCTGGTTATTTTTTTGTTTTTTTTTGTTTTTTTGTTCTTTAGGGATTTATAGGGGATTTTTATTTTTTAGATATTATTTGGACTTTTTAGGTAGTTTTATGGTTTTTAGGAGTTTTATGTGTTTTTAGGGGTTTTAGGGGTTTTAATGGATTTTTAAGGGGGTTTTTTAGTTGGTTATTATGGTTTATTAGGTTTTATTAGTGATTTTCTGGGTTTTGATGAATTTATAGGTTTTTGAGGATTTTATCTGGGTTTGAGGGGTTTTATGGAGGTTTGGGTTTTTATGGGGTTTTAGGGTATTTAAGTGATTTTAGGGATATTAGGTGTTCTGTGGTTTTTCGGGTTTTTATGGATTTTTATGGGTTTATGGTTTTAGGAGCTTTAGTGTTTTCATGGTTTTATGGGGTTTATCATATTATTTATTGTATTTTACATTTTTTAGGGGTTCTAGAGTTTTTCGTGATTTTTTTATCTTTTGGGGGTTTTAGGATCTTTTAGTTATTTTTCATGGTTTTTGGTGTTCTGATAGTTTTTACAATTTTTCGGGTTTTTAGGGATTTTAGACTTTTTGTTTTTTAGTGGTTTTAGAGGATTTAAGGGGTTTTGGGGTGTTTTAGTGGGTTTTAGGGTTTTTACATTTTTTATTTTTTATATTTTTAGAGTCTTTTAGGGTTTTTATGGGTTTCATGGTTTTTATAATTTTCTCACCGTCTTTAGTGTTTTTCAGTTCTTTTAGGGATTTTACGGTTTTAGGTCATTTTACGATATTTTTATGAATTTTTTTGTTTGTAGGGTTCTAAACATTATAGGGGGTTTAGGGGGTTTTAGGGTTCTTAAATTATTTTAGGGATTCTAATGTATTTTATTGTATTTAATGGTTTTTTTTGGATTTAATGTTTTTTATAGTTTTTGGGAGTTTTAAGGTCCTTTTATGTGTTTAGGGGTTTTATTGTTTTTAGGGAGTTTTTGGAATTTTAGGGGCATTTCATTTTTAAGGGTTTTACGGTTTTCGGGGTTTGGGGGTTTTAAGAGTTTATGTTGTTTTTTTGGACTTTTAGGATTTTTATTTTTTATCGTGTTTTTGTGTATTTATAGATTTTTGTGGATTTTTTGTGGTTATGTGTTTTTAATGAATTTGGAGGCTTTAGGGGGTTAGGGTTTTATATTTCTTTAGGGTTTTAGGGTTTTCTGGTTGTTTATGGTTGTTTATGGTTTTCTTTATTATTTTTTGATCAAGGGTTTTTATGGGTTTTAGTGTTATTTAGGGTTTAATGGTTTATGTTATTTTTATGGTTTTAGGTTTTTTTATTTTTTTTAGTGTTTTAAGGGTTTTTTGTTTTTTAGGTTTTTAGGGTGTTAGGGATTTATGGGTTTTTTAGTTTTTAAGGGTTTTGGGGTTTAGGGTTGTTTTAGGTTTTTATGGCTTTACCGGTTTATTAGAGTATTTATAGGTTTTATGGGTGGTTTAAGGATTTTGGCGGTTTTTAGGGTTATTTATGGATATTAAGGGAAATTTAGCCAATTTTTATGTTTTTACTATTTTCATGGTTTTTAGGTTTTTTTCAGGGTTTTATGATTTTTCATGGCGTTTTTAGGGGTTTTAGGGTTTTTAGTATCTTTAGTGAATTTTACGTATTTTATTGTTTTCCATTTATTTTTAGGGATTTTATGGTTTTTAGTGTTTTTAGGGGTTTTAGGGTTTTATAGGATTTTTATGTTTGTTTAGGGTTTTTAGTTTTCTTATTTTTTTTACATGTGGTTTAGTGTTATAATGTTTAGTAATATTTGTGGTTTTAGCGTCTTCTAGGGGTTCTAGGGTTTTTGTTCTTTTATGGGTATTAGTTTTTTTGGGGGTTTTTAGGTTTTACTAATTTTTATGTTTTTTTTTTGTTTTTTTGTTTTTAGAATTTTCAAGTGTTTAGTGGTTTCTATTAGTTTAGGGGTTTTAGGATTTGTAATAGTTATTTATGGTTTTTTGGGTTTTTATAGGTATTATTTTATTTTAGATTTATTAATGGGTTTTATGGTTTGTGGTTTTAGGGTCTTTTAATGTTTTTATGATTTTAAGTGCCTTTTAGGGGATGAGGGATTATAAAGGTTTTTATGTTGTTTTATTGTTTTTACGGGTCATTTAGTTTTTTATTGTTTTTATGATTTTTTATGGTTTTAGTATTTTTAGTGTCCTTTAGTTTTTTTATTATTTTAGGGCCCTTTGATATTTTTAAGGTTTTTAGTGTCTATTAGGGTTTTGTGGGTTTTTAGTTTCCTTTAGGGTATTCGGAGTTTTTGGGTCTTTTAGAGTTTTTAGGGTTATTTAGATTCTTTTATGTTATTATAGGTGTTTTGGGGGGTTTTTTGGTGTTTCTACTGTCGTTTATGGTTTAAAAGGATTTTAGGGTAATTGGGGGGGATGGTATTTTAGTGTTTTGTTTTGTTTTTTTTTTGAGTTTTTAGTATTTCATATGGTTTTTCATTAATTTTATCATATTTTAACGATTTCATTATTTTTAAGTCCTTTTAGGGTTTTAGGTGTTCTAATATATTTAGAAGTTATTAAGGATTTTTGACATTTTTAATATTTTTATGGTTTTTAGGGGTTTTAGGGTTTTTAAAGGATTTCTTGGGGTTTTAGGGGGTTAGTGTTTTATTGGTTTTTTTATTTTTAGAGGCCATAATAGGGTTTCGGGGGTTTTGTGATGTATACAGTTTTAGAGTATTTGTGGGGTTTTTAGGATTTTTTATGGTTGTATGGAAAGGAAGGCTCGGGTCTAGGCTATTCCTAGCACCCCACAAAATTTATTAAAAGAAAAGACACAGACACTGCAGACAAGGAAGGGGAGGGATCCACCGATCCACACCCAAAACCCCTTATGACCTCAGCTTAAAGGCCATAAAAAGAAAGGAAAAAAAAGAAAAAAGCAAAAGACAAACAAGTCAAAAAGTCCAAAAGGGAAAGCACACAAGGGGAGGATCAGTCAACATTGCCACCAAAATCCTCCATCTCCTCAACTCGAAACCCCATGCCCACACCAAATCCATCGCCCACATCCGCATACTGAAATATGACTCAGCACTCATGTCCGTTGAGTCCCATCCAGACTCAAAATCCTCTTGCATGTCAAGCATGGATAACAGCTTCATCCTAGCCTTCTCTTACTCTGTGGAAACTGAAAGCCTCTCTCGCTTATTCACATTTAGATTAAGTCTGACAGTTCGTGAAGAGGCCCTAGTTTCCATGGGATGTGGGAGGGCAGAGTAGTCCCTCCTCTATCTTTGTCTCGGAGGGGCAGAAGTGGATCCAGCTGCAACACCCGCCTTCAGACAAGTGACACCATCACTGACAGCCGATGGTGCGTTCCCTTTCTTACATTCTGACCCAGGAATTTCAGCACCTCCTCCAGTTCTTTTCTCCTTTGACCTGGTCATAGCAGTGTTTATCTGGCGATCAGCCTCAGCAAACCTCTCCCCGAGCCTCTCATCTTCACCCTCAAGTGGGAAAATTTCTCGTTCAACCCACACCATCTCATGCAACTGCACACAAAAATCTTCAGCAGAGGGGACACCGTGAAAGACCATATCCCTCTATATGTCCATGGAAGGACCACCAACATCGCCCGCATTTCCCGGTAGAGGGGTAAAGAACTGGCCACTGGGAGGATCCTCGGCACCGCTTGTGCTGTCAGAGGGAGGAGATAACCCAGGCCCCATGTCAGGTCCCCCCATGCCTGGACACTCAGGCAGAACCAGAGGGGCATCACGCCAGTTGAATGGCACCCTGGGGATCCAGGTCTCTTCATCCGCCATAGACCTTTCCTCAGCATAAGACAAGATCCACTCATCCCCAGTCTTCGGGCCCTAAGCAACCTCTGCCTCCTTCATGACATCTGCCACCAGCACATCCACCACGGCAGGCTCAACCAAGGCTGCAACCTAAAAGTTGTTTGGAGGAATCACAACACCCTCAATTGCTGGAAAGGATCCATCAGTGATATCATTAACCTTCAAGATAACTATATAATCTCATTCCAGATCCAGATCATAGGGATCCTTCACATTTTCGTTCCAGATGCCCATCATAGCAGCCTTCCCTAAATATATCTGCCTCCTAGGGGAGTCACCACACCTGTGAACACCTTCAACAGAAACCCGATTATCCCTCTCAACTAGTAGCACTTCCTCCTCATCAGCATTTCCCAAAACACTAGAACCTCCAGCTAGAATCACAATGAAACCACCCGAATCCATCAGGGCCACCTGTAAATCACTTCCATCCAGCAAAGCAGACGAGCAGGGAATATCAGCATTCATAGGTTGGGAGGAAGCCACCCCCTTTGTCCCCTTCACCTCCACCAGAGGGAGGATAATCTCACCATAAGACATCCAAGCCAGAGAACCACCACCCCTGACAGTGCCAGAGCAGCCTCTAGAGTGATCGCTGTGGCCAAAACTCCAACAAGAAGAGCAGAAAACCGGCCATTGCTCAATGATGACAGGTTGTCTCCACCTGAGTTCTTCCCCCACTGCGATCCAGACAGCATGCACAGGAGATTTCGAAGCATCGATTTCAACAAAATCCCTTGCTGCAACCGAATGGAAAAGGGCCCTAGTCCTACTATCCACACAAAGGAACCTCCCACCAAATTACCAAGCATCGAAATAATAGAGATATTTTGAAAGGGAAGGGGAAGCTCAGGAAATCTCACCTAGGTAGCAGAAATCGGGGAACTCCGCTTTAGATGAAAATCAAAGCTCCACCGAAAGAGGTAGAAATGAGTTCCATTGCATGATCGAGGAGCTACTGACCAGGCAAGGACCAGGTCTTCCTCCGTGGAAAAGCGAATCATGATGTGGGATCTATCGATCAGGCCCACAGTCTCCCGAGCCCTAAGATTCCAGAAAGCTGAAACGAACCTGTCGAAAGTGACAACCGGGGGTCGCCGCATCGGGAAGCTTGCAACCAGAGTCAGGCGGTGCAGGCCTGAAGCCCCAGTGAACTCTCGAATTGAGAGGGGAAGCTGATTACAACCTTTGAAAAACCACGGAACCTTCAGGAAGAGCACCGTTCTCAGGAAAAAGGGTAACAAGTCTGAAGAGGAGAGCGACGATATGTCCTCTGAGAGAGGATCCTCCATCATAGAGAGGGGGGAGGTGCTTCATTTGCCATCATCGTTAACCTAGGAGGAAGCCACCATCATGAGGGAGCCGGATCGCTAGAAATGCCAGAGTCACCAGAGCCTCCATCTTCATCATTTAGGTTTTTTCTTATGGTTTTAGGGTTTTATAAAGGTTTTAGTGATTTTTTTGATTTTTTAATTCTTTTTTTGATATTTATGGGTTTTTATATTTTTATGGGTTTACTAGAGTTATAGTTGTTTTTATGGGTTTTAGAGTTTTTAAAGGTTATATTTGGTTCTATGGTTTTGTGGGGATTTCATTCATTTTATTCCTTTAGGTATTTTTAAGGGTTTAGGGGGTTTTAGGGGTTTTATGGGCGGGGGGTTATAGGGTTTTCATGGGTTTTATGGATTTTTAGGGGTTATCATATCTTGTTTTGGGGATTATATGCGTTTTAGGAAGGTATAGTGTTTTTTTATATTTTTTGAGTTTTTATGGGTTTATATGGATTTAAAATGTTTTTAGGGTTTCTTGGGGTTTATAGAGTTTTTTAGAGTTGTTTAGGGTTTTTTTATTTTTTAAGGGTTTAAAATATATTTTTTGTCTTTTTTGGGTTTTATTGATTATTAGGATTATTAATAATTTTTTAGGGTTTAAGGTTTTCTATAGAGTCTTAATGGACTTTATGGTGCTTAAGAGGTTTTAGGGGTTTTAAGGTCTTTTCAAGGTTTTTATAAATATTTTAGGGTCTTTTGGTATTTTTAGGGTTCCATATTCTTGTTGTGCTTTTATTATTTTTAGGTTCTGTTAGGGGTTTTATAATTTTTTTAGAGTTTTATGGTTTTTTAGTGTTTACTATTTTTGGGTTTTTATATTTTTTTGTTTTTCTGTGGTTTTAAGGGTTTTTAAGAAATATTTGGATATTATAGGTTTTGAGTTTTTCATGGTTTT